>CM057228.1:11146808-12455308 GCA_029891385.1 Erythroxylum novogranatense
ATCTCCTTTTGGTTCTGCTCTTAGTTTTGAGACGGAAGAGAGGAAAAACCTACCAAACCTTTGTTTGGTTATGAAGACCTTCCTTATTTGAGGGGGAAGTCTCGCAGTTGGATAACTGAGAAAACTAAAAACGTGCCTCTTGTTGCTAATTTGAATCTCAAACTCAGGATGTCTTTTGCGGATATATTGGCCGCGACGCATAACTTTGATGTGAAGTTATTGATAGGAGAGGGTGGGTTTGGTAAAGTTTATCAAGGAATTCTTGCGAGTGGAATGAAAGTAGCAGTGAAACGAAGTGACTCCAGTCATGGCCAAGGACTTCCAGAGTTCCAAACTGAGGTTATGGTCCTGTCGAAAATTCGGCACCGCCATCTTGTTTCCTTGATTGGTTACTGTGATGAAGGATCTGAGATGATACTAGTGTATGAATTCATGGAAAAGGAACTTTGAGAGACCATTTGTACAACTGGAAAGAGAACTCAGATAGCTCCAGGCAATCTAAGTTGAATTGGAAATCGAGACTTGACATTTGCATCGGTGCAACAAAAGGTCTTCACTACCTGCATACTGGTTCTGATGGTGGCATCATTCACCGTGATGTTAAGTCAACAAACATCCTGCTTGATGAACATTATGTGGCCAAAGTTGCTGATTTTGGCCTTTCACAATCAGGTCCTCCTGATCCAGATCATTTAGTACAGACTTAAAAGGTAGTTTTGGTTATCTTGATCCTGAGTACTTCAGAACTTTTCAGTTAACCAATAAATCCGATGGATATGCCTTTGGTGTGGTGCTTTGTGAAGTTCTTTGTGCTCGAGCACCTATTATAAGCTCAAATCGAAGGGAGGAAATAAATTTAGCTGAATGGTTTTTATCTTGGCAAAAGAAGGGCCAACTTGAGCAGATTATTGATCCTTTCTTGATCGGTCAGATAAATCCCAATTCATTGAGAAAGTTTGGAGAAACAGCTGAGAAGTGTTTGAACCCAGAAGGTGATCGGAGGCCTACTATGCTCGACGTGTGCTGGGACTTGGAATATGCATTACAGCTACAACAAACTAAAATAACCAGAGAGCCATTCGATGACAGCACAACACTCGTTTCTTCAGATTTCACAATGTCCCAAGTGCAGCATCTGAATTCTTACAGCTTCACTGCAGAAGATTCTTCCTCCATTGTGCGCAATGTCGATGATTCAGATGCAATGACTGGTGCTGTCTCAATGCTCTTGCCAACTAGAAGTTTTTAAAAGTTCCTACTTTCATTTGTATGATAATAAATATGTTAAGAGTTTTATTATTCCTCTACATATCTAGATGTGGGATTTCAGTACCCTATATGAACAAGTAACCCCTAGAAAAGTTCCTATTTAAGAGTCATGAAGAACATAGCTAGAAGATAGAAATTTGAAGGACTAAAGTTGAAGTTCGATAACTCATCACAAATCCTTCCAAGCAAAGCATTCAAGCTTGATTGAGATACGAAATTGTAAATTATGCGGATGGTGTCTTCACACTTACTACTACAGGGACGAGATATTTTTGTACACCATATTTGTGATTACTCTGGAGACATGAAAGGACCACCGTCTATCTTAAAAGAGATGCTAAGCTTTATGTTCTACGAATAAATAACTCAGCTATCGTCCCTGCCATTGTGTGATGGATTACCATAAGAAGATGAAGATTGCAAAAGATAACGATAAAAAATTTATCCCAACGAACAAGTGTGGATAGAAATTTAGTGCTTTGACAACGATTGCTTTTCCACTTGTAATTTTATTAAAGAATCTGTACCTTTGGTTCTGAAAGGCATATGCTCCTTCCTTTTTGTTAAAGTTGAAAGGAGGAGACTAGACCTTTGGAGGTTCAATAAGAAAAGGCAAATGGAAAGATGAATGGTGTGGTATCTGGGACCATATGTCGCCAAAAGCTCTTTTCATATTTCTTTTCCTTCCTTCGTAGTCATCTCTTTAACTTTACTTTTTCTGTCAGATTGCCAGCCTGAGACTGTACATCAAAGTTTTGGTCTTTCTTTTACATTCTTTGGAATGCATGATTGTTCGTCAGCACCTTTACCACATCCTTGAAGCCCTCGCCTAAACTCCACACTGAAGAAAAAAAGTTGAGCATATTCTGCCTATACTTCAATGGGAAAACTTCAGTATCACAGGATTCATCTCACTTTCCTCTTGATCCTATACATTCAGTTCTCATCATTTCTCTTTGAATCATCAGCCTATACTCCTCTTTTCCAGTACTTCATTAACTGTGGATCAGAGACTACCATCAACTATGGAGGGCGACCCTTTGTTGGTGATCACTCTTTCTTTCGAGGACAGGACAAGACTGTTGAAGACAGCAGCGAACCAGCACAAACATCCATCTATCAAACTGCAAGAGTTTTCTACAGAGACCCCTCTTCGTGTCATTTCACCATCGGAAAGAACGGCACATATGTGGTGCGCCTCCATTTTTGTGCTTTCCCCTCAACTGCTAATCTGGATAATGCTCTCTTTGACGTCTGGGCTAATGGCTTTACACTGTTACAAAATTTTAGAGCACCACAAGGCAGCAAGTTAGTTGAAGAATTCTTACTGTCCATCAATACTGAGACATTGAAAGTCTTCTTTATACCATCTCGTGAATCATCTATGGCTTTGTGAATGCCATAGAAGTCATTCTTGCACCAGATGGCTTCCTATCTGGCGATGCACGTTATGTCAATTCGACAGGAAGCGATGGTAATTATAGTGCGTTGCTCTCTCCGGCTTTATACAAGGTTCACAGGCTCAATGTTGGAGGTTCCGTAGTCACTAGAGAATGACATATTACAGAGAGATTGGTTGACGGACGATGAATTCTTACTTAATCCTGGAAACGCAAACAACAAAAGCTACCATGGGTATATATATAATGGCACGTTTCCTTCAGATTTTACCCCACGATCTGTATACAGTACTGCTAAAGTATTAGATACAAACAGGAACAAGCAGTCAAATCTTTCAAACATAACTTGGGGTTTCCCGGTAAGAAAGAATGCAAAGCACTTTGTGCGAGTTCACTTCTGTGACATTGTTAGTGATGCGTCAAGTGCAGCTGTCAAGTTCAATTTTCATATTTATAGAAACTTCAGTCAGAAGATTGATTCCTCTACCGTAAATACCAATTTGCAGACTCCTTTTTGTCTAGATTATGTAGTTGAATCTGATAATTCTGGGTTTCTGAATGTAACTATAGATCCACGCAGCGAATCAGAGATTCAAAATGCATACTTAAACGGTTTGGAGATCATGGAGGTGATGACAACATTAGGGCCTGCTCCTCCTGAAAGAATGCCGAAGAAGAATAGATTGTCTGTTATTCTAGGTTTACTCGCTGGTGGGCTATTCGCTGTGATATCGGCTTTAGCACTGTTGGGCTTCAGATATAAGAGAGGAAAGCAAGATCAATCTTCAGGGAGGCCCTTTTCTTTATCTTTTCTTGGGGACAGTTTCCAGAATTTGCAAGCTGGAATAACTGGAAAAGTGCCACTTTCCCCTGAACTGAACCTTGCACTTAAGTTACCATATTGGGAAATAAGGCGAGCAACAAAGAAGTTCTCTTCCAAATTGTTCATTGGTAAAGGTGGATTTGGAAAAGTTTATCGAGCAACTCTCCGTGGCAGAGAAGTGGCTATCAAGAGACTTGAGCCAGGACAAGGACAGGGCCCGGAAGAATTCCATAACGAGATCATGCTCCTATCCAAAATTCGCCACCGCCATCTTGTTTCCCTGATCGGCTATTGTGATGATAGGTCTGAGATGATATTGGTATACGAGTATATGGAAAAGGGGACTCTCAGAGAACATCTTTATGATTTGCAGGGAGATTCTACGACATATACGAGGCGGTCTGAGTTGAGTTGGCAGCAAAGACTAAGGATTTGCATCGACTCTGCAAGGGGACTACATTATCTTCACATCGACTTGGAAAGGAAAATTATTCATCGTGATGTGAAGTCCACAAACATCTTGCTTACTGAAAATTACCTAGCAAAAGTTGCCGATTTCGGCATTTCAAAATCAGGTGCTCTTGATCATGACCAGGACATTAACAACACTATCAAAGGGAGCATTGGTTACATTGACCCTGAATATCTTATGACTCTGCAGTTGACAGAGAAGTCTGATGTTTACTCATTCGGAGTGGTACTTCTCGAGGTTATTTGTGCTAGACCGGTTAATATCAAATCTAACATAGATGAGGAGATGAACTTAGCTGAATGGGGGATGCATTGGCAGAGAAAGGGTGAGCTTGAGAAAATCATTGATCCCTTTTGGCAGGCAAAATAAACACGAATTCCTGAGAAAATTTGGCGAAACAGCAGAAAATGTTTGAGGCCACGAGGGTTGACAGGCCTACTATGCGAGATGTGCTGTGGGACTTAATATTAGCATTGGAGTATCAAATGTATGAAGAAGTTTGTGAAGACAGCATAATAAACCTTTCTCAAGAATATGCATCGCTTGCTGCTGCTGGTCATTTACCATCCCAATCCCAAAACTTTCAACTTGGAGGAGAAGATTACGACGGAGATTCGTTCATAATGCCTAGTGGAGTGTTCTCACAAGTCAGCAATGAACATGGAAGATAAGATTAATAGGTTATTCGCTTTTCTGTTGCATAAACTATAAGGGCTTTGTTTGACAATCATATTATTGCATGAACTGTCAGCTATTTATTATTGGTATTAATTGTTTACGTATAAAATGAATAAAGAATGCATGAATTAAGAAATATCTTATTTCACGGTGATTAATTAAGAAAAGGGATATAAGGTAAGTTAATATATTTGCATATGTATATGTTTAAGAAGTGAAAATATCAAGATATATTTAATTTTAATATACTATTTTAAAATATACATGTATAAAATATTATAGTGAAGAAAATACTATTCTTACTGGTTAATATATGTTATAAATGTTGTAAAATTAGTTTGTTATTCAAAAACCAATCTAGTTTAAATAGAATTACGTTTAACTTATTTTAAATTTAGTTTATATTTATTCAAAAGATATACATTTAAAGTTGATTTAAATTCGTTATAGTTTATCTTTTTAATGTTAGTGTCCAAATTTAATAATTTTGGATGTTTTATCTTTATTTCATATTATTATCTGCTTATTCTTATGTAAATAAATAAATAAATAAATATTGTATTATTTTAATTATATGAGTTTTATTTTTACTAATAATTTTCTGTTTGAAAAATAAATTTATTATTATCATGCTTTCTTTAATAAAAGAAGACTTGTGAAGAGGAATTAAATAATTTAAATACTTAAATTAAAGAGAAATAGATTCTTTGAAAGTTGAAGTTAGAAAGAATTGAACTAGTATTTCAGGACTTATCAGAGCAAAATTAGCTTGTTAAAGTTGGAAAAAGATTGCAAATGTTCATAAAGAAATAGACAGAACAGGAGGCTCCATAAGTTATAGGTAGGGTCAACTTTAGTTGTGTACTGCTATTGATGTGAATAAAGCAGAAGCATAGAGCAGGGAGAGATAGGGGCAGCACCGTTATCCTTTAACAAAATATCAGTAACAGGAGTATAATTGTATTTTCAAATATTAAATTTTAGCTAACAGGTGATGAATGCCAAATGATTTCAATAACATTTGACTTTTCAAACAACTAAATATAATCAATCAGCCCAAAAATAAAAGGGACTGAACAGTTGTCCAAGGAAAGCCATAGATTCCGTA
Source organism: Erythroxylum novogranatense (assembly GCA_029891385.1). Taxonomy (NCBI): domain Eukaryota; kingdom Viridiplantae; phylum Streptophyta; class Magnoliopsida; order Malpighiales; family Erythroxylaceae; genus Erythroxylum; species Erythroxylum novogranatense. The sequence continues at coordinate 11,152,559 of CM057228.1, forward strand.
ACGAAACTAAATAGTTATAACATTTGATGACCCTACCTGTCCTCTGTAGTTCAAGAATTACAACATTTTCGCTGTTATTATTATTATTTATTTTAAGCAACTGCTAATTTGCATTGGTTTAACTGTTTTATGTTTAAAACTATATATAAATTTAAAAAAAGATCTTGAGTTAACGAGTTTTATATATGATGTAATTTCATTCAGTATATAATTTTAATTTCGAAGTTTATTTAACAAATGAATTCACACAAGATGCCCTATCTGCCTCATGACATAATTGCTATACTTACATGGTCTAAGCACCTGCATATTGAAACTCTAATCCTTGAGATCTTAGTTTCGTACTGTTAGAATTTTATGGGCTACGATATGAATATATGTATGTAAATTTCTATCTAGATTATAGGCCTAATATTATGTGATCTAACTTTAGTAAATTAATTGAGCCTATAGAAATATTAATTAATTATTAGTATAAATTTGATGTGTAGAAACTTATTACGAAGTTATTATGATTAATGAACTCACTATGGCCCTCGTAAGTTAAAATTGACTATAAAAAGATTGTAGTCCCCAAGTTAAAAACACTTTTGACGTTCTTTTGAAATAGGTTTCATTAATTTTCTCTGTTTCATAAGGAGAATTTATTAGGTTTCGAATCTTAACTTAAAAAACACAAATCCATCAAGTTTTGTTGTTTACGCATCAAAGCTAGTGTTTTTATTTATACATATATCATTGTTTATTCGATCGCATGTAATTACGATTGATTAATTGTTTAAAATCTAAATAATAATCATAAAGCTAATTTTTAACAAATGATATCAGAGTCCTTTCTGTAAATTGTTTAAACATTAGATGCAGATTCATTTTCAATCCTCGTAGCATGTTTATGATAGTGAAAATGAATTATAGATTTATCATTTGAGATTTTAGTATAAAATAAATTTTAATTTATCTGGAATACTTTAATCTAAATGATTGAATCTTTGTTTTAGTTATTATTTACTGTTTTCTTGATTATTCAAGGTTGAGATAAAACTTCTGGGTAGAAATTTTATGATTATCTTAGTTTGAAATTGATTAGAAAACTGGTAAATAATGTTACTGGTGTTGAAATAATGTTTCATCCGGTCAAGAAACATAATTTTGGTTGTAAAATGGTGAACAATAATTATTAATAATAATAAAATCTTAATTATTAATAATAAGAATACGAAAAAATTAATAATAATACAGAATTAAATAATAATAATAATAATAATAATAATAATAAATTGATCTTTTGTTAGTTATTCTTTTATCATTTCAAATTTATATTTTCAAATCAAAGACATATAAATTATTTAGCAGTAAACTAAAAAAGTAATATTCATTCTATTATATTCCTCATATTTTCCATTCATAAAATAATTATTTTATTCTTTATGTATTCTTATCTTTAAACCAAACTAAGCTATAAAATTTTACAAAGTTCATCAAATTACCTATAAATTCTTCGTGAGCCCCAAACATCTACATGAGATCATCTCCAAAAGCCATATTATTGGATCAAGCTTCTTACATTTGTTATGAAATTTGAATTTATTGTTCCTCTTCAAATTAAACTTAATTAGTCTCATTATAGCTTCCATACATAATAAAAAACAAACAAGAGGAAAATGAATCCCTTGTCTAGTCTTTATCCACCTCGGAAGATATTGGTAGTTTCCTAAAATAAGAACAGAATAGGATGTAGACATAACACACTCCGTAACTCGTCTTCTAACCCATATGAGAAGCCAAACACCACAAGTAGCTGCTCCCTTTTAGTAACTCTTGTGCTAGGAAAACATTATCTTCAATTTACCTATTAAAAAAAAAAAGGGTATAGACCTTCTATCTAATATTATTTTATCTAATTAAAATATGTCGTCTTTTTTACTTAAATTTTAAGCAGCTTATTCACTTATAACTATCACAGACATGACTTAAACCTGAGACATTTTTTTTACTTTTTTCATTTTAATTTTAATTATACTACTGTTACTTTAATAAATAATTATAATTATAATTATGTTACTATTAATTTTATTAAAATTAAATTAAAATGAAAACAAATTTTGTGTCACAGTGTGACACTCACGTTGTGACAAATTTTTCCAATTTTTGTTTTTGTTTTAATTTCCAATAAGTTGTTGAAATCAAAACAAATTATTTCACATACATAATATACTGTATAATTTATTTGCATTTCACAAGCATTTTATGTAAAAAACTTTATTGTAAATATATAAGATGTTTAATTTTGCATTCATATGCATGTGTGCTGATATAATAATAATAATAATAATAACATTAATCAATTTTTAAATTTAATTTAATATTTTCTATAATTGATAATTTAATAAATAATTGTAATAAATTAATCAATTTTAGAATTTTAATTTTTATCTTAAAATTTTATTTTAAAAATTAAAATTAAAATAATAGAAAAACAAAAATTGAAAATTTTGTCACATACGTGACTTAACTGTCACGCTTGTGACACAATTTTTTAATTTTTAATTTTAATTTTATTTTATTTTAAAATAAAAATAAATCAAACATTTGTCATTATTTTAATTTTAATTTTATATAAAATTAATAATAACATAATTATAGTTAATTTTAATTTTAATTTTTATTTTTATTAACATAATTGTAATATAATTAAAATTAAATTGATAAAAATAAAAATTAAAAATTAAAAATTAAAAAATGACGGCGTATTTTCAAGACTCTTAAAAAAAGTCTTTAATGATACAAAGGTCACCTTTGAGACTCGAACTTTCACCGAAGTTGACCACCAACACTCTTTGCATGGTAGTCTCACTTAGATCCGCTTAAGTAAGACTCAGCTCTCAACGATCTTCGAAGTGTTTACCTTACACTCTCGAAAAAACTATGCTACGAAAGCATTAAAAAACAAAGGCAACAAGGAAATACGGAGATACGGTTAAATCAATTTTATATACTTTCCCTCAAAAGAATGCAAAAAATGCTCTCTCTAATTGAATGAGAAAAGCAAAGCTCGAATGAGCTATATATAGGCTTTCTAACTTGGAAGCCAAGTTACATTCAGAATCTCACTCAATTTGAACTACCTAAGATCATGTTTATCCTTATCAAATTACATCACGTGGATCAATTAGACGACGCCTTCGTCTATATAGAACTATACTGATAAGATAATAGAAAGATAGAGTTTACAATTGAGTAGGAAACTAGTATCTTTATCTTCAAAGATCTCTACTATCTTCAAATATTCAGTTCTACTGCAACTCTAACTCCCAGTCATCGCCACATCATCCAAGATCTTCCCATGATCTCTATCCGTTGATGATGCAATGTGATCTCGCCGAAGCTCACATGACACATTAACCTGATCCAATGCTTCCCACAATAAGTCCACTAGTTGTAGTCCATTCATTCAAGCTAGGCCAAGTCCTTAGTCTATCAAACCCTTAACTTGGGTAGAGTCAATCTCTACAAGGTCCACGACTACCAAAATTTGCATCAAATTTGATCTCATTTGCTCACGTTTATCTTAGTGCTTTTGGCTGCCTCCCTCGCTCATGTGTGAATCCAGCTAATCTTCCTCCTAAGGTCCACCATAAAGGTCGCTAAGAAATGCTCCGAAACTTAAGGGTCTAATACCTAACCCTTATCTGAACTTGTGTATTACTGATCGAAGTCATCACATTCAGTTACTCATTGCGTGTCCTTTTTAAAGCTAGAGCCTTTCAGATCAGCTTCATTTCCTTCTTCACTTCATAAGTTGAGGTTCAAAGTTTAATTTCCATTGTTTTATGTTAGGATTTATTTTAAATAAATCCCATTTGTATTTTTGGCATTTTTGGATATGGGATATATCCTGAAGATTTGACTTAAATTCGAAATTATATGCTGGAGATTTTGCTTTGGAATTGGGTTCTTGATTTGAAAAAGGAGTCAAGATATATATATGATAAGGATGAAAACCTAACATCCATCTCGCAGCTTTTTTGTCGAGTGAGTAGGTCAAGTGTATATGAAGTTTCTTTGTCTGCGCATGCAAGTTCTTTCGGTGAATAACATATCTATAGTGAGGGTGATGCGGTGAGTGTAGGCGTGTGGAGAGATTCACGCAAGTTAACAAAATCATTGTTGGTGCAACCCATGCTAGTTATCTTTGTGCTGGAATTTACGTGGAGTACATCACTGGGCTGAAATGTTTTGTCTGCGTTTTCTTTGATGTGTTGTCGTGATTGACTCATTGTTATTTCGACGACTTCGGATCTATTTCGATGGAGCGAAACCTATCGGAAGTTGTTCTTTTCTCAAGTGTCTCGTTATTTGTTCTTAGTTGTTTAATCACTGAGTTGTTCGCTTAATTATCTTTTTATTAAATATTGTTGAGAAAATCCTCCGTCGAGGTTAGTGCGAGGCGGTCGTACTATGGGTGTGAATTCTTTCACGGAAGTGAGGTTGAGTGATAGTGTCATGGTTGAGTAGGTCGGCTCAAGAAAGCCTTGGGTAATTCTATTGTACTTTCGTGAAAGTGATTAATATGGGTGAGGGCCCCGCAGACGTAGGCAAGGTGTGCCGAACTGCGTTACTAAACGTTTGTGTTTTTTGGTGCTTTGCTTACGATTGTTGATTTACTCGCGCGGAAAAATTAATTTTAGACACTGCGATTTTATTAACGATTTAATTCTTTCAATTGGTATCAGAGCAGGTCACCAGTTCAGAACTTGGTAGCAAGTTGGTGTAGATCCGAGATTCGCAGATATGACTATGAGAGAAGGTGCATCAATTACCAGACCTCCTCTGTTGGATGGATCAAATTATCCGTCATGGAAATCCCGGATGAAATTTTTCATTCAAGCTCAGGGGACAAGAGCCTGGCATTCGATAGTACACGGTTGGACTCATCCATTAATTGTTGATGATAAAGGGGAAACAATTCAGAAAGATCCTTCTGAATGGACCAGACAGGAAGAAGAAAGTGCACTGGCAAATTCACAAGCAATACATGCGATAGTCAGTGCTGTTGACGAAGGACGATTCTCAATGATTTCAGCATGTGAAACGGCAAAAGAGGCGTGGGACATGTTGCAGACTATTCATGAAGGGTCTAAATCTGTGATATCGTCAAAACTACAGTTATTAGCTGTGCGGTTTGAAGAGCTAAAGATGGATGAGAATGAGACTATTGGAGATTTTCATGAAAGATTGAGAGATATAGCCAATCAGGCTCATCAACTGGGGAAGAAATATTCCAACGTGAAATTAGTCAAGAAAACGCCGAGATCGCTACCTCAAGGTTTATTCCAAAATTGCAGAATAGAGGAGGCTCATGACATTGATAATCTGTCATTGGAAAAGTCATTAGCATTCTCACGACTTTTGAGATGAATCTCTTAAGAGGTAAGCAAGAAAAGAGCAAAGGATTGGCTGCGGTGGAAGCAAGAAAAAAGGAGAACGGAAGGCGGAAGAATTCAAAGGTCATGAATGTCGGGGTTTGGTCACATTCAATCCGAGTGTGCTAACATATTAAAGAAACAAAGAGGAAAGTCTTTCACCACAACCTGAGTGAAAATGATTACGAAAGTGATTTTGGCGGTGAGGAAGAATTGACAAATAATGCGTGGTTTTTTATTTTAAAGAAAATCCAGCTACTTGCTTAACAAGAATCGCGAAGGAAGTAATGAAAATGTAGCAGGAGAAAACTTGAGAATTTCAGAATCGATTCAATTTCGAATTCAATTTCAAACTATACAAAGGATGTGACAGGAGCAGCTATGATGATAAAGTTGGGAATACCTACGAGAATTACAAGGCTTTGTATGAGAAATTTATGAAAATGCGAAAAGAATGAGAGTTTGAAAGAGGAGAATCTTCGATGAAAAATACTATGCAAGAATTAGAAAGAAGTCGGCATTGACTTGGATGAACTTGGTGATGCAAGAATGAAATTAATAAATACTGAAAAGGGGTTGAGGATGTTGAATGGAGGCACAGAAAAACTAGATAAGTTGTTGGAAATTGGTAAAGTTAAAGGGATCTTCAAGGCTTAGGTTATAAAGGCGAGTGTTCCAAAGTGAATGAAGAAAAGTTTGAAATGTCCAGATCAGCCCAAGAAGTAGAAGCACCGAAAAAGAGTGATAGATTTATACTTACATGTCATTTTTGTGGAGTCATTGGACATATAAGGCCAAGGTGTTATCAATTATTACAAATGATATTTCAAAGAGGCCAAAATCGAAAATCTAGACGTTCTCCATTAAGTTTCCAGCAGCATCCCATGGAATCGAAGCAAGCTTGGATTAGAAAAGGTCAGGTACAAGCACAAAAATGTAGTGAAGGGAAAACCAGAAAATGCCCAGATTTGCGAGTTAATTATCATAATGAAGTAATCGCAAAACCGAGAGAAATTCCAGTTACTTGAGATGATGATGCGGCAGAATCACTAGATGACAATCAAAACCGAGGGTCTTCATCTCGAATCCAAGAAACCATCCAAGAGAAAATGTTATGGGAGATGTGGCGAAAGAAGTAAAACAAAAGAAAGAAAAAGGATTGATTATCAAGAACTTACAGGAAACTCGTGTTATACATCTTTATTCGAGCCAAAGAAAAACGCCAGGTTTGAGATTCTTCGAAGGGCACAGGGACAGTGTGTTTTATATTTTTGAAGTGTTTTTTAATGGTGTTAAATTGTGATATTGACGTGTTTATGATTCTTCCGTTGCATTTACTGGTGATTATTATGATTGTGATTTTGTTTCAAGAGGTAGACATCAGATTATTTATGATGAATGTTCCATTCAGGGGGAGGTTTTAAAGTATATGCGTGACTGTTCGTCATGCTTTTTAGCATCTTTTTGTCCCAAGGGGGAGATACTTGGATAATTGGATACACTTGATGTTTGATTAAGGGGGGATAATTGGATACACTTGATGTTTGATTAAGGGAGAGTATTGGTCATATGATTTGTGTATTTGATGATTATATGTTCAATTTTGTTGTTTAGGAGGAGTTTCGTATTTGTGACAAAAATGACAAAAAGGGGGAGATTGTTAGGATTTATTTTAAATAAATCCCATTTGTATTTTTGGCATTTTTGGATATGGGATATATCTTGAAGATTTGACTTAAATTGAAATTATATGTCGGAGATTTTGCTTTGGAATTGGGTTCTTGATTTGAAAAGGAGTCAATATATATATGATAAGGATGAAAACCTAACATCCATCTGCGACTTTTTTGTTGAGTGAGTAGGGTCAAGTGTATATGAAGTTTGTTTGTCATGCATACAAGTTCTTTCAATTGAATAACATATCTATAGTGAGGGTGATGCGGTGAGTGTAGGCGTGTGGAGAGGTTCACGCAAGTTAACAAAAATCTGCTTGTTGGTGCAACCCATGCTAGTTATCTTTGTCTTGGAATTTCGTGGAGTACATCACTGGGCTGAAATGTTTTGTGCTGCGTTTTCTTTGATGTGTTGTCGTGATTGACCCATTGTTATTTCGACGACTTCCAGATCTATTTCAGTGGAGCGAAACCTATCGGGAAGTTGTTCTTTTTCTCAAGTGTACTGTTATTTGTTCTTAGTTGTTTAATCACTTGAGTTGTTCGTTTAATTATCTTTTTTATTAAATATTGTTGAGAAAATCCTCTGTCGAGGTTAGTGCGAGGCGGACGTACTATTGGGTGTGAATTCTTTCACGGGAAGTGAGGTTGAGTGATAGTGTCAAGGGTTGAGTGGGTCGGCTCAGTAAAGCCTTGGGTAATTCTATTGTACTTTCGTGAAAGTGATTAATCTGGTGAGGGCCCCGCAGGCGTAGGCAAGGTGTGCCGAACTGCGTTACCAAACGTTTGTGTTTTTGGTGCTTTGCGTTTACGATTGTTGATTTACTCGTGCGGAAAAATTAATTTTGGACAGTCTGCGATTTTATTAACGATTTAATTCTTTCATTTTATATTAAAGTTTGACAACTCATCACAAATCCTTCCATGCAAAGCAGAACATCTTGATTGAGATACGAATTTGTAAAATATGCGAATGATGTCTTCACTTTTTTTCCCCCAAGAATGTAATTGTATTAACTGTCCTTGGGGTTACTTTGGAGGCATAAAAGGACCACTGTCTATCTGAATAACCTAAGGAAATCTCTTAGTGCTACATTAATGAGTTCATTTCTTTTTCGCATCCGAGAATATGGCTAGAAAGCGTCTAAGGCTTTTTCTTTGAAGATTAAGAAAGTAAATCACGAATACGAAAAGAGATGTTAAGCTCATGTTCTACTTAACAAATGACTCATTATCGTTCTGCCGTTACATGATAGATTATCATATATAAGATGAAGAAGATTGCATAAGATAATAATAAAAATTGATGTAACCTAACAAGTGTGGATAGAAATTTAGTGCTTTGACAATGATTATTTTTCCTATCAACGCACTTGTAATATTATTAAAGAATCTTTAAGTCTGCTTTAAAAGGCATATGCTCCCTTCCTTTTGTTAAAGTTGAAAGGAGGAGCCTACATCTACGGGCAAATGGAAAGATGACTCGCGTGGTATATGTCGCCAAAAACTCATTTCATATTTCTTTTCCTTCCTCGTAGTCATCTCTTTAACTTTACCTTTTTCATCAGATTGCTAAGTCGAGATCAGATACCAAAGTCTTGGTCTTTCTTTCACATTCTTTAGAATGCATGATTGCTCGTCAGACCTTTACCACATCCTTGAAGTCCTCGCCTAAACTCCACTTTGAACCAAAAAGTTGAGCACATTCCTTCACAGATTCATCTCACTTCCTCTTGATCCTATCCATTCGATTCTCTTCCTTGCTCTCTGTCTCATCACCTATACTCCTCTTGTCAAAGATGCTTCATTAATCGTGGATCGAGACTACCATCAACTATGGAGGCGACCCTTTGTTGGTGATCACTCTTTCTTTCGAGGATGTGACAAGGCTGTTGAAGACAAGAAATAACCAAAGACAAACATCCATCTATCAAGCTGCAAGAGTTTTCTCAGAGACCCTCTTCGTGTCATTTAACCATCTGAAAGAACGGCACATATGTGGTGCGCCCCATTTTGTGCTTTCCCTACGCTTGATATGGAGAATGCTCTCTTTTGTTAAGAACCAAAAGCGGATATAATGTTTTCTGGGAAATGACTTACATCTTATTGAACAAACTTGGCCAATAAATAGCCATTTACAATCATAATGACCTTACAACTAATTAATGTGGTAAATGCAACAACAAAATAACCAAGATTACTAAACCGTCTCCTAAAGAATCGGCCTTATTTGAGCTGAAAGAAATATCCTAATAGAAAAAGACCTAAACTTTCTTGTCATTTCCTCCCTTGAACTAGTTACCAGCTGCAACTAGTTTACTTTTGGACCTTGGCAAGCTCCCAAATGCATTCAATGTAAGAGGCTTTGTCATCATATCGCCAAGTGTTCTTGTGTTCTACAATAAACCAACTCGATTATCCTTCTCGTGTAAGATCACGAAGGAAGTGAAACCGCACATCAATATGCTTCTGCGGTCATGTAACACTGGATTTTTTGACAATTTAATTGTAGAACTATTATCACAAAGAATCCTAGCACACTTACTTTGCTCCACACTTAGCTTCTAGGATTCTTTTCATCCAAATAGCTTGACTAGCACAGAAGTATTTGCCACGAAGTAGTCGAGTGTAACTATTGGTTGTTTTTTGAGGACCAAGCAACGACTCCAGATTCTAACATGAAAACATAACCGTAAGTGCTTTTACATCTCATGGGTCTCCGACATAATCGTTATCTGAATAGCCGACTAGGCTTTCACACCCTCCCTTCTTATAGAACACCCCAAGTTCAATGATTCCTTTCACATACTTCAGTATTCTCCTAGCTACTAACAAGTGTAATTCAGTTGGCTTTCCCATGTATCGACTAATTAGGCTTACTGCAAACATCAAATCTAGCCTTGTAGTTGTTAAGTACATAAGGCTTCCCACTATCTGTTTGAAGAGAGTCTCATCCACACGAACTCCATCTTCATCTTTATAAATTTTACATTCAGGAACAATGGGATTGTGGACTGGATTGCTACACTCCATCCTAAACTTCTTCAATACCTCCAAAGCATATTTCCTTTGACAAATATAAATTCCATTTGACCTTTTCAACACTTCTATCCCAAGAAAATAACTCATCCTTCCCAAATCAGTCATATCAAACTCTCTCAACATGGAGTTCTTAAATTCAATAAACATTAATTCATCATTGCCGGTAAATATTAAGTCATCTACGATAAACCGACAATTAGAACCTTACCTCCTTATTTGTTTTAATGAACAACGATGCTCACTATAACACTTTCTAATCCTTCATCCATGAAATGTAAGTTAATGCGACTAAACCAACCTCGTGGAGCTTGTTTTAGTCCATGAGGGCTTTCTTCAATCTGCATACACTTTATTGGGATGTTCTTCAACTTATAACCCTTAGGTGCTCCACGTACACTTCTTCATTGAGTTCCCCATGCAAGAAGGTGGATTTGACATCAAACCGATAAAGTACCCACCCTTTTTGAGTTGTTAATGCTATAATCATCCTCACTGTGTCCATTCTTGCAACAGGTGCAAATACCTCATTGTAGTATATTCCTTGTTGTTGCACATACCCTTTTGCCGACAGTTTAGCTTTATACTTATCCACTTCACCATTTTCTTTTGAACTTTTCTTATAAACCCATTTCACCCCAATCTTTTTACACCTGGAGGCATATCTGTGAGCTCCCATGTATTGTTCCTCTCTATAGCTTTTATCTCCATGTCCATTGCTGCCTGCCATTTATCACATTTCACATCTTCCTCAAAGTGTACTGGATCTGTTGAAGCAAGTAGGGCCAAGTTAACTTCTGCCTCTTCTTCTGAAAGCCCTTCCCCACTCTCATAATCCCTTATCCACATTGGAGGCCTTATAGTTCTTCTTTCATTGGGACTGGTTGTTTCTTCAGTAATTTCTTCTTCTCCTTCCTCACCCACAGCTTCATTATTTTCTTCGACCACTGCTTGACTGTCTTCAGCATCATCCCATTCTAGATCAACTGCTATTGTTTTTTCATAGCTTCGATCCCAGCTCCAAGACTTGTCTTCTTCAAACACTACGTCCCTGCTGATTACAACTTTCTTGGTAACTGGATCATAGAGTCTGCATGCTTTAGATTCTTCACTTACCTCAAAGAATACGCAGTAAAGCTCTTTGTATCGGCTTTGTTCTTCTTACATCCGAATATGCATATATGCCACACATCGAACACCCTTAAATGTTCAATCAAGGTTTGTTTCTCTCCAAGCCTTTTCAGTGTGACGTTCTTCTGACCAATGGGAGTCCGATTTAAAACATGAGTTGTCCAGTTGAGTGATTTTGGTCAAAAAGACTTGGGGATTTTCTTTTCAGAAAGCATACATAGAACCATATTCATCATTGTTCGATTATTCCTCTCAGCTACTCCTTTCTGCTGTGGTGTATATGCCGCAGTTAGCTGCCTCTTGATCCCATGTTCTTTACAAAATTCATTAAATTCAAGTGAGTTAAATTCTCCTCCCCGAGCAGTTCGTAGACACTTTATATGCCCTCCTGTTTCTTTCTCAACACAACTTTTAAAATGTTTAAAGGTACCTAAAGCCTCAGATTTCCTACTAAAAATAAGTCCATGTCTTTACGGTAAAGTCATCAATGAAGGACAAAATGTACCTTTTCTTACTATTGAAATGGGTGAGATTGGTCCACAGATATATGCATGGACAAGTGGAGCCCGCCTCAGTAGTCTCCAATTGCTCTTCCTTGAATTGGATTCCTATGTTGCTTGCCAATCATGTAGTCAAGACACATCATTGATGGATTCTTGAACCGAGGTATCCCATGCACCATTTTCTTGAATCAAGAGTTCTCGGTCCTTTGTAGCTTAAGTGTCCATAGCGACAATGCCATAAGTGAGCCAAATCTTATGCAGTGGTATAAAGACAAGCTGACTTTTAAGGTGATGACTTTGCTGATAGGTTGAACATTTGATTTGTGGTCATATCAGTTTGCATTATCAGCCCTTTCTCTGGATGATATATCTTGCACTTTCCATGTTGAAAGAGAATTGTCAATCCCCTTTCTTGTAGTTGACCAATGCTCAGCAGATTATTTGTTAGTTTAGGCACGTAATATACTTCACTAACAACATGTGCAAAGCCACTTAGTTTGAATCTCACATTACCTTTTCCTAACATAGACATCCTTGTATTGTTTCCTAATTTTACCGTGTGCCTGAAACTTTCGTTTAGATTGCAGAACATGTTCCTATCGCGGCATATGTGGTTGCTACATCTAGAATCCAAGAACCAAACATCTTCCCTTCGAGCCTCATTCATCTCCACATATGACATTAGTTGCATTTCTTCCTCTTCTGCTCAAAGATAGTTAGCCTCCTTATCCCAACTTGGACATTCAAACTGGAAGTGCCCAATCTTATGGCACTTATAGCATTCCACAGCTTGTTTTGTTTTAAGATTGACATTCTCTACCCCTTCCTCGTCCTCTAAATGCACCTCGACCTCGACCTCTTACGCCAGAACTATCTTCCGAGGTTATTTTGAGTGCTTGTTCTTCTCCAGTATGCTTTTGGAATTTCTACTCATGAATAATCAGGAACTCTGCAGTTCATCGATGGAGAGGTTATCGACATCTTTGGATTTTTCAATTGAGCAGACAACATAATTAAACTTGTCACTCGGTGATCGTAAAATTTTTTCCACTACTTTTACATTTTGCATCTGCTCTCCATATGTTCTCATTTTGTTAGCCTTGTCATCACCTTTGAAATATACTCATCGACTCCTTCTCCACCTTCATTTCTAAGGTTTCAAATTCTCGGCGGAGAGCTTGAAGATGAGACCTCTCGACTCTTGCATTCCCTTCAAACTTTTTTTTTCATAGAGTCGCAAATTTGTTTGGAAGTATCCTTTTTGAGTATGGTTTCTAGAATGGTCCAATCTATGGACTGGAAGAGATAATTCTTGACTCTCAAATATTTCAGCTTCAACTTATCCAACCTCTTTCACTGTGCTTCTGTCTGCTCCACTCCACTCCACTTTTTGGCTCAATGTAGCCAGTCTCCATAAGGCTCCAGTATTCTTTAGATCTGAGGAAGTTGTCCATCAACATACTCCAGTGGTCATAGTGACCATAGAAATGTGGTATGGCGAGGTTGCACGAAATTCCTTCGCCTTCCCTTCACCGTCATCTCCTTTGTTGTTGCAAACCACAAAGACTACTTGGTTTGTTCCTTCATGCCCAAAGGAGTGCTCGATACCGTAATGTTAAGAACCAAAACTGGATATAATGTTTTATGGGAAATGACTTACATCTTATTGAACAAACTTTGCCAATAAATAGTGATTTACAATCATAACAAAATTGAGAAAAACAACCCACGTTTACAACTAATTAACGTGGTAAATGCAACAGCAAAATAACCAAGATTACTAAACCGCCTCCTAAAGAATCAGCCTTATTTGAGCTTAAAGAAATATCCTAACAGGAAAAAAAAACCTAAATTTTCTCGTCATCTTTGATGTCTGGGCTAATGGCTTTACACTGTTAAGAAATTTTAGAGCATCAAAAGGTAGCAAGTTAGTTGAAGAATTCTTACTGTCCCTCAATATTGGGACATTCATATTAGACTATTTTATGTCCCATATGAATTATAGTTTGAATCTCATGAAAAGTACACAAGATAATAGTTGTTGGGTATTAAATAATGAATCTCAAATGGGTCAAAGACCCTTTTTCTTTCTCTTTCAAAACTAAATCATCATAATGGTTGGTGAACTATCATGATGGTTCGTGAACCAACATAATGGTTCATGAAGCAACATGATGATTTGAAAATTTCGTATATGAGTTATATAAAAACTTATGAATAAAATATTGAATTATTTCTTAACCATTGAAGAAATATATAAGAAAGAAAGAAGATAGGCAATAAAAAGCTTTACAAAAAGAACAAGAAATCATGGATATAGGTACGCACAAAATCATTCGATCCAATAATTGTCTCATAATTGGTATCAAAGCTACAGTATTGCATGATTTATTTTCTACAGTGTATCGTTTGTTTTTCTATTATTTTGTATGGATGGAGTGTTGCATTATTTTTGTTCGTTTATGAAGTTGTGATATATTGCATTACTATGAAAACAAACCTTCGATGTTATGATGAATGAAATGGAAAAGTGATTTTGATGATTTTTTGATGTTAACCGACACATAATGGTTATAGATAGATGGTTTAGATTAAAGGTAATACACAGACGAGATAAACAAAAATCTAAACTGTAAAGTTTTCGTTTTTGTGAAAGGAACCATTCTATGATTATAACGGTAACAAGAGATGATCTTGGTAAGGCTTGGGGTGATTTGTGATAAAAAAGGAGCAACGTATGAAGTGAAATAAAAAGTATCATAGGAAGAGAAAGAAGAATAGTTTAAAAAAACATAACAAAACTAGGCGTCAGAGTGCACACGCCGCATAAAGTTTGGCCAGACGAGAGCGATGGCACACGCAGACGATAGCTTCCAGCCCAAAAATCATATTATAGATCGATTTTTTGGGCCTTTGGGCCATTAAAGGACAAAATAGGGTTAGTAAATATTTATGAACTTTAACCTTAAGTAAAAACAATATTTTGATGGAACATAATGGATTATTTAATTCATAATTGATCTATTTTCTATACATAATATAAATTAGAAAATTAGTGTCATATTATATATTTCTTTGGTACTTTGAATATTTTATATTATGTAATAGTTGGAATTAAATTTTCCTATTAAATGTTGAATATAATACATGACATTATGGACATTTAGAATAGTTTGTTAGTCACCAAAGTGATCAAACTAATTAAATTAAATTTTGTCATGTATGATAATTTTCCAATTAAATATATATTGCATGTAAAGCTTGTTAATCATCAAAGTGGCCTAGCTTGAAAAATATTAATCATTTAATTGTGATTTGTTTCAATTGTTCAATATAATATGATGCTAAAATGACATAAAAGTTTAATCGAACAATTGAGATTATTAATTATAACGCTAGGAGGTCACCCAAAGGTAGATCATTGCTTATAATTAATAACATTAAAGGGACTTTATCAACATATTTAGTTAATATGATTGTATATCTAAAGATAACATGCATATTGACTATAATATGCTTGATTGTCAATTATAGTATTATATATGCATCATTATAGGTTACTTTTATGTATTTAAATGCATAAACAGAGTTTATTAGTTAGTTTGAATCTATTTAGGTTTATTTAAAGCATTAATGTGGGGATTATATGTTGTATGTACAACATCTATTAGTTTGTTCGCCTTAGGAAATGACTTGATCAAGTTCAATGGTCTACACTATGGGGATTGGTCCGAACAGATCCAGTTCTAACTGGGTATAATGGATTTGGACTTGGCCATAGTTTTAGACGTAAGGCCTATAGCCATAACTAATACTAGTTCTAAAGCTGACAAGTCTTATTATAAGGCTTAGGAATGGTCTAATAGGCTAAGCTTGAATTTAATGTGAATGACGATCGTAGAAAATGTAAAGCAATCAATGCCTAAAATGGACAATGCAAAGGAATTTATGTTGAAGTTTAAAAAATACTTTCAATCTGATATAGCTGACAAGTCCATAGTAGGGACTTTAATGAGTGAGCTAGTGACCAAAAGTTTAATTGGTCACGTGCCATTCATGATCATGTAATTCATATGTCAAACATACATAAAGTGAAATCTATGGGTAGGGATGTGAGTGAGTCCTTTCGGTATAGTTCATTAACAATTCCCTTCCTCTAGAGTTTGGCCAGCCCAAGTGAATTATAACATCATTAAGGAAAATGGAACCTTCAAGAAATAAAGGTCATGTTGGCTCGGGAGGATGTAAGATGAAGGAAATAAATGAACACTTCATTCATCTTACGCTTCATCAAGGAGTCGAGAAGAGAAGAACAAACCAAGAAAGAAAGACAAAAATAAGGACAAAGCTCTCAACAAAGTTAATGAGGGCCGAATCAATAAAGAGAAGAGGTGCCACTTCTACAAGAAACCTAGTCATTTCAGGAAAGATTGTCCTAAAAGAAAAGCTTGGTTCGAAAAGAAAGGTACATACTATGTCTTAGTATGTTTTGAATCAAATCTTATCAAGTGCCTAATAATACCTATTGGTTAGATTCGTGCAACTACTCACGTGTCATATGTTGCGAGGATTCCTTTCAATCCGCACCATAAACTAACTGAAAAGTTCTTATATATGGGAAGCAGTAATGAAGGCGTGAATAGAGGGATTAGGACGTACATATTGATCTTTGACACTGGGTGTCACCTGGATCTAAAAAATTGTCTTTATGTTCCTGACTATGCTAAGAATTTAGTTTCTGTTGCAAAGTTGGATGATGATGGTTTAACTTTAAGATTGGAAACAATGTTTTTTCATTGTATAAACATAAGCACTATTATGGTTTTGGTATTTTAATTTATTGTTTATATCGTTTCATTCTTGATGTTGATTTTGTTGAATCTCTGTTTCATGTTGACCGTATTATAGGAAGTAAATGTAGTGCACTAAATGAATGTTTTGCTTTTTTGTGGCATAAAAGATTAGGTCATGGTCGGGTCGACGATGCTGGGCCTGGACCCAGTCAAGACAACCCTTGGGCCGATCGGTCCGTTCTTCATAGAACAAGTCTCGAACTCAACGGCTACGACAGGCCCAAGCCCGATCCATGCTCTTCTCAGCCCATCCGCATGTAAGAGACTCCCATGCAAACACGTAAAGGTTTAACCTAGCGCCCATCCCCATATAAGGTATAATTCTCCATAACAGAGGTAGCAATAAAACCTAGCTTTTCTCTGCATTGATCAACCTCACCTTCACAAAAATATTGACTTGAACGTCGGAGGGGCTAATCGGGACATAACCCCCGACGTGCCTTCTTTGTTTTGCAGGTATCTTCACGTCGGATTAATCACAAAAAGCAACCAGCTCATGGATCCAAACGGCAACGTACAATTCAGCCAAAATCTGGCAGAACCAATTGGCGCCCACCGTGGAGCCCGACTTAAAGTACCACGCCCGAAACACACGATAAGTCGGCGCGACGGCGAACCTCGATATAGTCATTGTCGCGGCTCTGGCGATGCAACGGATAGGTTTTCAGCTACCTACAACTCTGCCGCCTGTACCACATGTTTTATGCACGGAATCCTCAGATCCTAACGATCAACCACAGCCTCAAACCTTGGAACAAGAAGAACAGAGCGTAGCTTTGGAGGATAACGCCGCGCACAATACACACCCGAATATCCAACTCCAACCGGGTGCAGATCCTCTTCCGACTGTACACACTACCCTGACCCGAAAACAAATGGAGGAAGCTACTGATCTGTTGATCCGCCAAATTTTGCAGTCTCAATCAAGAATAAATATGACGGCTCAGCACGCAAGCCGCCCGACAAACCAAAGATGATGACCGATCATCGCCAACCAAAAGCCTTAGAAAAATCGTGGACGATCGGATTACGCATTATGAGTTTCCGTCCAGATCGCTGAAGTCGCGAGACTGACTCTCCTTCACTCCGAAATCTTGGATAGCCTCCGAAAGACTGCACAAAATACCGACCCTCGAGACATACACTAGGAAGACCGAGCCCGGATTACCTCAAGATTTCGGTCCATGATGAATCGCATTGTGTTAGGAAGCTATCCAATGTAAGGCTTTCTGCACGGCCTTCCAAGAGGGAGCTAGCGATGGTTCAACAAACGGCTTACCCTGTGTTGTATCACATGCTTCGAAGATTTCAGGTTGTTATTCCTGAACCAATTCGCCACTAGTAAGCGGCCGCAGAAGACAGCTTTGGAGGTAATGCAACTTACCCAAGGAAGGAATGAAAGCTTGCGGGAATTCATCACTCGATTCAATAACGAAGCGGTCGAGGTCCCCGACCTTACTTGATCGTCCATGTTGGCTGCGCTTATGAATAATACGAGGGATGAGGAGTTCAAGAAGTCGTTAGCCCTCGATCAACCCCGATCCGTTCAGGAAATAAGAAATAGGGCGGATAGGTATATTCAGCTTGAAGAAGTGCTGAAAAATACGAGGCGTCGGACGGATGATCGCTCACCAAATGATAGGGCGAGCAATTCGCACAAGTGACAAAAAGGTCATTCGAGCTGGAGAAGGCCAACCGATCGACAGGGAAATCAACAGGAGTTCAACCCGTTTAACAGGCGATATGCAGAAGTTTTGGCAGCCATGAAAGCGGATGGGGAAACTATCCGAGAACCCAATAAAATGAAAACTCCCTACAAGGATAGGAACCCCAATTTATATTGCCGTTTTCACAAAGAGGTCGGCCATGATACGGAAGATTGTTGGCAGTTGAAAAGAGAAATCGAATTCCTCATACAAAGGGGAAGGTTAGGCCGATTCGTGAGGCACGAACAAAATGCCGATCGGGATAATCAGCGCAGGCCAGGTCGGCATGACAATAGGCGACCGCCCTCGAGGCGAAATGATAGGAATGATGGGGGGAGGCAGAATGCGACCACAGATAATCGAAGAGAAGAGAGAGGGCGATCGAGAGAAAGAAACGACCGAAACATCGGGCAACAAGACGATCAATCGCCGGGGTCATTAACATGATATTCGGTGGAAATGCGGCGGGAGGATCCACCACTAAAGGGAGAAAAGATACGCCAAACAATTGGCGAGGACTCATCCACCAAAAGCCGAGGGAAAACGACAGGGCGATATCATTCATGAGTCCCACCTCGATGGAGTAAGTTGCCCTCATGATGATGCACTCGTAGTAAATTTGAACATGGACTGATACGAGGTGAAGCGGGTGATGATTGATCACGGTAGCTCGGTCGACTTGTTGTCTTGTGAGGCTTTCAAGCGGATGAAGGTACCAAGACCGACTACTACCTACTGACGGTCCCATCAAAGGCGAATCAGGGCCTCGACTATCAAATCCACCCGTGCACTTGAAAGTGAAGTTCGGACAAAAGCCGTGTCAAATAGAAAGGGACGTCGAGTTCCTGGTCGTAAAGTTTCAAGGGCCGTACAATGCAATAATCGGGCGGGCTACTCAAAATGCCCTCAGATCGGTTGTCTCCACCTACTACCAAGTTATGAAGTTTTCGACACCCCACGGAGTCGGTATTATCAGGGGCCAACAAAGAATTGCCAGGGAATGTTATTTAGCAGAAACGAAGACATTAGACGAGGCAGTGGTCCTGACGAGCTCCCTTGACGTGAGAGCCAACGAGGACATGGATAGGATGAACCCAGTAGAAGAAACACAACGGGTCGGACTGGACGAAGCCGACCCTTCTAAATACACAAACCTAGGCTCCGAGTTGCAAAGACGACCTAGTTAAAGAAATCCTGGTATCGCGGTAAAAATAGATCGGTCTTCGCTGAGTGTCGGCGACATGCTGGAATTTCTCGATCGACAAGGTCGAGCTGTAACATCCCGCCACCTTGTCATTAAGGGTATTTTGGTTATTATGAGTCATCTTGATAGGTTTCATCGCATTCATTGAAAGAGCATGTTCTTGGCCTCTAATTGTAGAGAACAGTTTAATGCATATGCATTTATCCATAGGTACATGCATTCATGATTTCCGTATTTAATTGTAAGTAAGAACCGATCGAGTTGATCAAATCGATGGATTGAGAGTTAATTGAGAATTTGAGTAATCGAGTGCAATTGGTCGATTTGATCATTTATGAGGATCGCAATTTATAATGGCTTATAGGAAATTCTCGTGAAATTCGGGAGATAATGCCGGATGGAAAGTTTTGGGCGATCGATCGATCGACCTACAAGATCGAAAGCACCGTCCAATGGCAATGGAAAAATTAGAATTTTACCGATAGAAATAATTATGTGGAACCATTGGGATTTAGAGGTGAAATTTGGGTGACTTGGAGACTTAGGTCTATAAATACTAGGTTTGAGGAATTTGGGGAAAACACCTAAGGCAATTTCACGCTTTCTTCTTTCCCCTCTGTGACTTGCGATTTCCTCCCATTGGTAAGGATTCCTCGATTTTCTTTATGGATTCTTTCCTTGAGATGAGGTTAAGCGATTGATCGTTATTGGTGAAGGTTAGAGGCTCTGGGATTAGTGAATCGTTGAGCTTGAAGGATTTTAGGGTTTGGAGGATTTTGAGGAACCGTAGCTTGATCTGTGATTTGGTAAGTTTTAAGAGCTTTGATGTTGTTATGGATGATTCTTCTTGTATTTATGGCATTTATTATATTTGATCGGGTAGTTGGGAGTGTTTATGGATGGGTTTTGTTATCGATGATTACCGTAGGAGTGTATAGGTCGAAGTGTGGATTTGTGGAGGTAGATTATCGATTTGTTGATGGATAGAGTTATATGGATGATTGAATATGCTAAGGTTGCGATGATGGTACCGCTTGATTTATGTGTATTGAGTTCTTGGTGAGTTGCAGAATCGAAACTGGAAATCTGGACCGTGTGTTTAAAAGGCGTGTGTTGGGGAAGAAGGAGAGCTGTGCGTAGTGGATTTAGGTTGGAGACCGACTGGCGGTGAGGAGCTCGGCATGCTGACGAAGCGGTGGAGCTTCAGCATCGACGGACGATGAGGAGTAACTTCAAGCATGCGGACGACGGTGAGGAGCTTCGGCATGCGGACGAGTAGTGAGTAGCTTCGGCATCGCACGACGGCGGTGAGTAGCTTCGGCATCGCGGACGGCGGTGAGTAACTTCGGTATGCGGGCGAGCTGCGAGTAGCCCGACATCTGAACGAGCTGCGGATCGATCGATCATCCGAAGCGACCGACCGACGAAGTTCGCGATCGTTCGGCTATCCGAGCGACCGACCGACGAGTTGCGTATCGTTCGGCTATGCGAGCGACCGACCGACGAGTTGCGTATCGTTCGGCTATGCGAGCGACCGAGAGACGAGCTTTGGGAGTCGCTGCACACGGCGAGCGATGGGCTGGCGGTCTGCGTAGCTCGTCCGATGAATGCGGTTTAAGCGTCTTGGCTAGGGCTCACGTCCAGGTCGACCTGTGGCATGCGGGTGAACGCCCAGGCGCACCCTTGGTCGCACCTTTGCCCTAGTCGTCCGAAGAGGAGTGTTTGAGGCTTTTGGCATTGGGACTTAGGAAATTAACCGATTGAGGTGATTAAGGATTAGATTTGATTTGAAGTTTAAATTGGAATTTTTATGGATGTGTTCGACCCAAGGAATAGGAAATTGCTATTGGGGATCCTAATTGAGGTAAAATTGACTGGATTTTAGGAATGGATCAATTATTGTCAATCAACTAAATGAAGAGTCATAATTGGGTTTTTAGCACCGGGAATCGTGAGCATGCATTGTACATTATTTCACCGAGACATATGCATTCTTGTCTTCGCTTTATCGGGCAATAAGTGATGGGTTGTACTTTATTTTATAGGGGCACCGTTGGACCGTCGTTCCACGGACATTGCTGGGACTTCCAGGCAGTAGCTCGGAAATTACAAGTGAGTAACCTAGTTGGTTTCTCAAATTCCTGATTTGCTTATATGCTCTAAGTGAATTACATGCAAAAGTAAATTGTATGACTACTGTATGACTACTGGCATGTATTGGATTGAATTGCATGTTTTCTTCGAATCGGCTTGGATGGTTATGTGATCTTGTCTTGAATATTGGGCTTCATAGCCATACCATTGAACTCTCGAGCATCGATGTCTTCGGGCTTTATACCACACTTGTAAATTATGAACATGACACTACATGCATAAATGCATGATCACATAATGGAATGTGTCCCAAGTTGCTATTTTCTTTGAAAAGAGCTTGAGCTCATATATTGTCATCGACCGCTTAGCGAGGGGAGAAAATCACGACGCGTCCCACACCGACATCGATGAGCACTTGGGCAAAACTCAATAATGGAAAGAGTCACATATGCATTGCATTTACATGATTGATTTGTGTTGTGACGATTCATGAAATATGTGATGACATGAATTATCAGAGATCGTTACTTATTCGCAAACCGATTGATTCATCGTTTATTGTTACATGTACCGTAAATTGCTCACGATCATCGCAATGTTATATTATCTTGACAATAAATATTATTTGACTATCTCAGACGCCGTGCGTAATGCATGATTTGAGGAACCATCGATGATGGTTTCTCACCGAGTTCATAAACTCACCCAAATTTGTAACCTATTTTTCAGATTTGTTAGAGTAGACTCTAGCTCAAGATCTTTCTTTCTGCCGCCATGCGAAAGCCAAGAGGGTCGTGATGGCACATGGGTCGGTCAATTTGGATTAGTGTTTTGAGGATGACTTAGGATAGATGTTTGTATCAGTCTCTTTTGGTTTTGTTAGAGACCGATAGACTTGTCTATTCGGATTGGATTCTTGTCTTGGATAATTATTACTTTGGATGTCAATTTGTTGATTATTGTTATTTTGTGATTTAAAATACTTGATGCCATGGATTTTAGCGAAATTTTCGGTAGTAAATCCTTTATCGTGGGATACGTGTCGGAGCGACCTTCGGTTTCGATGTGTACCCTACGTGTGGGGGCGCTACATTTAGTGGTATCGAGCATGGTTGGCATCTTTTGGGCATAGAGCATTATTAGTAGGAATCTTCGTGTAAGGATAATGTAAGCGATCGTAATTTCTTATGCATTTTAGGTCATCCGTTATGGGAGATCGAGTAAAGCGACCGGTGACCAAGAATCGGTAGGAGCTAGTAGGGAGTCCCTATGCCTCTCTCGGAGGAGTTACCTCCTCGAGTTCTGTGAGAGGAACGACAGTGCGATCGATCGCATGGCGAGGCGCTTGATTTCTATGGTAGCACTGACCCTGCGGAGGCTGAGGGATGGCTTGAGAGGGTGAGCGAGTCCTCGATCAGATGGACTGCGACCACGAGGAGAGGTTCGACTACTCTGTCTCCTTCTTCTGTGGTCCTGCATATCGGTGGTGGAGGATCTGTCCCGGCGGTACCACCGTGCCCTCACTCGACATGAGATGATTTTACGAGGGCCTTGAGGACAATTTCATGCCCAAGGTCTATCTGGAGATGAAGATGCAAGAGTTCTTAGAGTTGAGACAGGACGGATGACCGTGGTGACTATGAGGTTCAGATTTAACGAGTTGATGGGCTATGTAGACCGATTTCTACCGAGGACGACAGATGCCGTAGATTTGAGGTGGACTCAATTTGAGATCCGCTTTTGATTGGCAGATCGATATGAGCTCATTTATTGGTGAGCCGCATTGTCGAGGATAAAGCATTGCTTCTGTGAGAATCGATGAGGACCGGACAGGGACCCGACATAAGAGACCTAGTGATAGCCATGCAACCTTGGCAGAGGCTACTGATGGCAACGTAGTAGGCCCTTCAGTCCATTGGAGGGCCGTAGATCGGATACGGGCGGAAGGGCGATTCGCATGATCGCTAGTGGTGGTGGTAGCGCGGAGGATCGAGACAGATCGCCCTGCATGTGAGCATTGTGGCAAGAGGCATAGTGGAGAGTGCCGATGGTTATCTGAGCTCGCTGAGGTGCGGCTCGATGGAGCATTGGTGAGGCGCCCGAGACATTGGGAGCTCACCACTATGGTGGTAGATCAGCGAATACCCCGATCCAAAGAAAGCCGTGGAGGTGGATCAGTTTGGAGAGGTCGAGGCCGAGGCCGAGGCCGAGCAGAGGGTTTGATAGTGAGGTCGAGGACCGAGTGGCGGCGGCGATCTCAAAGGCGGTCTATGCCATGACACTAGGAGGCCCAGGACTCAACGGATGTTATTCTTGGTATGCTTCTTATTTACGGTATAGAAGCATATGCATTGTTGGATTCTGGATCCACCCATTCTTTTATCGCACCGCATCTAGCATGTAGATTGCATGGGGATAGCGGAGGTTCTGATATGGGTTAGAGGTGAGTACACCTCAGTAGTACAACCGTATTGGGAGAGGTATGTATAGGATGTCGGTCCAGATTGACCATGCAGATGTTGAAAGTGATTTGATAATCTTGGCTCTGCGGGAGATTGATGTGATTTTGGGATGGGTAGTTAGCTGTGCATAGGGTCGTTATGGACTGTTACACCAAGGAGGTTGTATTGGATTCCCCTGGATAGCCCAGGGTGGTGTTTAGAGGAGTCGGTCGGTTTGTCTGCGAGGATGATATCCTTTATGAGTGCCCCGAGATTGATGCAGGAGGTTGTGAGGCCTATCGGCTCATGTAGTGGATTCTCGAGTTGAAAGGAGATTGGAGGATGTTCCGTAGTGAGGAATTTCCGGATGTTTTTCCCGAGGAGTTCTGGGATTGCCTTGCGGCGAGAGATAGAGTTTGAGATTGATCTCGCGGTGCATCGCTTCTATATCAATCCCTCCATATAGGATGGCACCGTGGGCGAGGAGCTTAAGGCTCGATTGCAGGAGCTTTTAGACAAGGGGTTTATCGGACGAGTGTTTCGCCATGGGGAGCTCGGTATTGTTTGTAAAGAAGAAGGATGGGACTCGAGGCGTGCATTGATTATAGGCGGTGGGCAAGTGGCGATGAAGAATAAGTATCCTTGCCTAGGATTGACGATCTATTTGATCGATTGCGAGGAGCTCGGTGTTTACTAAGTTAGACTGCGATCGGAATACTATCGATTGAGGATTGCAGAGGCCGATGTGCCTAAGAGTGCTTTAGGAGTAGATACGGGCATTTCGAGTTCTTAGTGATGCCGTTTGGGTTGACTAATGCCCGCAGCCTTCATGGCTTTGATGAATAGGATTTTCAGCCCTACCGGATCGATTTGTGATAGTATTTATTGATGACATCTTGGTTTATTCGAGGGATGAGAGCACACCGAGCATCGAGGATAGTGTTGCAGTCATGAAAGAGAGGTAGTTGTTCGCCAAATTCGCTAAGTGTGAATTTTGGCTTGATGAGATCATGTTTCGGGACACGTGGTGTCGGTGAGGGTATCGGTGGATCCTCACAAGATAGAGGCGATGATGAGTTGGGAGATTCCAGGACCGTGCGAGTTGAGGAGTTTCCTAGGGCGGCGGTTATTACGGAGATTCGTCGAGGATTTTCGTTGATCTCGCCCCTCGTGAAGCTATTGAGGAAGGATGTACCGTTCGGATGGGTGAGGATTGCGGAAGAGCTTTGAGGAGCTGAAACATCGGTTGGACGACCGCACGGTGTTGGGCATTCCTTCCGGGACCGGAGGCTTTGTGGTTTCTGATGATGCCTCGCACTGTGGATCGGGATGTGTATTGATGCGGCATGGGAGAGTTATAGCGTATGCCTCAAGGCAGTTGAGGTCTCACGAGGTGAATTATCCAAAGGCATGACTTGGAGTTAGCTGCGAGAGTGTTTGCTCGAAGATCCGGAGACACTATCTGTATGGGAGACGTTCGGATCTTCATGCACCATAAGAGTTTGAGGTATCTGTTGAGTCGAGAGGGAGCTCAATTTGAGGCGGAGGAGATGGATAGAACTCTTGAAGGATTACGACCGCGCGATTGAGTACCATCCAGAAAGGCCAATGTAGTGGCCGATGCTTGAAAGAGGAGATCGCATGGTATTGTAGCTCGATTAGGATGGAGAGATTGCCTAGTCGTCTGATTGAGAGCTCTTAATGTCTGAGATGGATTTGGGGCGGGATGGAGCACCGATTGCTCTACCGAGGTTCAGCCGATCTTTGCATGACAGATTCGGAGGGTTCGGGACCGGGACCCTGTATTAGTAAGGCGATTGATAGAGTTGATGATGCGATTCGAGTTTGAGTTGAGAGATGGGACATTATGGATGGGACGGAGGGTGTGTGTGCGGATATTGATGATTTGAGACGGAGATCCTAGAGGAGGCTCATGTAGCCGCTTATGCTATGCATCTGGTTCGACTAAGATGTATAACACACTTGAGGCGACATTTACGGTGGCTGGTATGAAGAGGCAAGTGGCGTAATATGTGTCGGTGTCCGACATGTCAACGAGTTAAGCGAGCATCAAGCTCCATGGGAAAGTTGCATTCGTTGCCCATTCCGGAGTGGAAGTGGGGCGAATTACCATGGAATTCGTGTGAGGTTGCCTAGGACACCGAGGCAACATGATGCTATCTGGGTCATAGTGGACCGATTGACCTAAATCGGCTCACTTCTTGCCGATGAGAGAGAGTAATACTCTCGATCGGTTGGCCCAGTATGTAGCGTAGATTGTACGATTGCATGGGGTTCCGTTGTCGATAGTTTGAGACGTGGATCGAGTTTATCGAGTTACGGAAGAGCCTCCAGATCGCTATGGGTACTCATTGAATTTCAGCACCGCATTCCATCCTCGCATCGATGGATGAGTGAGAGGACGATCAAGGCTATTGAGGACATGTTTGGGCATGTGTCTTTGGAGTTTAGAGTGCGTGGGATCAATACTTGGCATCGATAAATTTGCATACAATAACGATGTCGAGGCGATATTGGATGGCACCGTATGAGGCCTTGTATGGCGGCCGTGTAGATCACCTTGTGTTGGGATGAAGAGGTCGAGATCGATCGAGGGTCCCGAGTGATCCGGATACAACAGATAAGATCTGATTGATCGAGTCGCATTAAAGGCGGCTCAGACGAATGAAGAGTTATGCGGATCAAGATCGGCGGGTATGGAGTATAGTGTGGGTGATCGAGTATTCCTTCGAGTGTCTCCTTGGAAAGAGTGCGAGATTTGGCCGTAAGGGCAAATTGAGCCCTCGGTATATTGGTCCGTTTGAGATCCTTGAGAGGATAGGACCTTTGGTTTCTGAGTTGGCTTTACCGAGCGAGATGTCGGTTGCATGGCGTGTTTCACGTTAGTATGCTCCGACGGTACCGATCAGACCCGACGCATGTGATTCTGGCTCAGGATATCGAGATAGCCAGTGATATGAGTTATGTGGAAGAGCCGGTACAGATCATTGGATCACGGGTCAAGCAATTGCGAAATCGGGTGATTCCATTGGTGAAAGTACTTTGGAAGAACCACTCTGCTGAGGAAGCTACTTGGGAGGCGAGGAGCATATGAGGCGCAGTATCCTCATTTATTTGTGGAGATAGTATGAAATTTCGAGGACGAAATTTTTATTAGGAGGGTGAATTGTAACATCCCGTCACTGTCATTAAGGGTATTTTGGTTATTATGAGTCATACTGATAGGTTTCACTGCATTCATTGAAAGAGCATGTTACTGGCCTCTAATTGTAGAGGAACAGGTTTAATGCATATGCATTTATCCATAGGTACATGCATTCATGATTTCCGGTATTTAATTGTAAGTAAGAACTGACTGAGTTGACTGAAACTGACTGGATTGAGAGTTAATTGAGAATTTGAGTAATCGAGTGCAATTGAGTGATTTGATCATGTTTATGAGTGGTGGCAATTTATAATGGCTTATAGGAAATTCTCGTGAAATTCGGGAGATAATGCCGGACGGAAAGTTTTTAGGCGATCGATCGACCGACCGATCTTGAAAGCATCGTCCAATGGCGATGGAAAAATTAGAATTTTCTTGATAGAAATAATTATGTGGAACCATTGGGATTTAGAGTGAAATTTGGGTGACTTGGAGACTTAGGTCTATAAATACTAGGTTTGAGGAATTTGGGGAAAACACCTAAGGCAATTTCACGTTTCTCTTCTTTCCCCTACTGTGACTTGCGATTTCCTCCCATTGGTAAGGATTCCTCGATTTTCTTTATGGATTCTTTCCTTGAGATGAGGTTAAGCGATTGGTATTATTGGTGAAGGTTAGAGGCTCTGGGATTAGTGAATCGTTGAGCTTGAAGGATTTTAGGGTTTGGAGGATTTTGAGGAATCCGTAGCTTGATCTGTGATTTGGTAAGTTTTAAGAGCTTTGATGTTGTTATGGATGATTCTTCTTGTATTTATGGCATTTATTATATTTGATCGGGTGGTTGGGAGTGTTTATGGATGGGTTTTGTTATTGATGATTACCGTAGGAGTGTATAGAATTGAAGTGTGGATTTGTGGAGGTAGATTATCGATTTGTTGATGGATAGAGTTATATGGATGATTGAATATGCTAAGGTTGCGATGATGGTGCCGCTTGATTTATGTGTATTGAGTTCTTGGTGAGTTGCAGAATCGGAATCTGGAAATCTGGTGGTGTGTTTAAAAGGCATGTGTTGGGGAAGAAGGAGAGGCATGCGTAGTGGATTTAGGTTGGAACCGACACGGTGAGAGAGCTCGGCATGCGGACGGCGGTGAGGAGCTTCAGCATGCAGACGGCGATGAAGTAACTTCAGCATGCAGACGGCGGTGAGTAACTTCGGCATGCGACGGCGGTGAGGAGCTTCGGTATCTTGGCGAGCTGCGAGTAGCCCGGCATACGAACGAGCTGCGGATCGATCGATCATCTGAGCGACCGACCGACGAGTTGCATATCGTTCGGCTATCCGAGCGACCGACCGACGAGTTGCGTATCGTTCGGCTATCCGAGCGACCGACCGACGAGTTGCGTATCGTTCGGCTATGCGAGCGACCGAGAGACGAGCTTTGGGAGTCGCTCGGCACGCGGGTGAGGAGTGGACGGGCGGTCCTGCGTAGCTCGTCGGATAATGGCGGTTTAAGCGTGTGGCTAGGGCTCGCGTCGAGTCGACTGTGGCACGCGGGTGAAGCATGGCGCGCACTTAGTCGCACCTTGCCCTAGTCGTCCGAAGAGGAGTGTTTGAGGCTTTTGACATTGGGACTTAGGAAATTAACCGATTGAGGTGATTAAGTGTTGGATCCCGAACTTTTGATGAACATTAGAAATATTAAAATGAAATTAAATGAGAAAGAAATTGGTGAGACAATGTAAGAATTTAAGAAAATTTGATGAAATTTATGAGAAATGAATTGTTTAATTTTGAGGGCTTTGATATTTGAGAGAATTTATATGGATTATGAGAAAAAAAGTGGATGAGTTAATTGAAATGAAGTTAAATAGCAAGAATTAAAAAAGAAAAAAATGTGAAAATTTGAAGAATTTAGAAAGTTTGACTTTTGGAGAGAAAATGTTTGACTTGATAGTTGACTTTTTGATTTTGGGAGACTTTGAGAAAAAAATCTTCTGAAAACTTGTAGTTTATGTCAAGAGTTTTTCGTAGACATAAAGTTTGATATTTTTCGATATCGGGAATGAGAATTATGATCATTCAAAGTTAGCTTAAAGTTTAACTTTTAGGGGTTAAAAGTTGACTTTTGATTTAGGCCAAATTTTGAGAAAATAATCTACATGAAATTTGTAGTGTTTGTCGAGAGTTTTCTGTGGCCATAAAATTTACTATTTTTCGATGTCGGGATTGAGAGTTATGATTTTCCGAAGTTAGGTTAATTTACTGTCTTTGAAAATGTTCTAAGTGTAGGATTAGGTATACATTGTACTTTGAAGCAAATCGCCGAAGGTTATGGTTCGAATTGGAGAAAGTGACTTTACTGAAAGTTGTAGCTTGTATTTCGATCTTTCCGGCGCCATAAAGTACGTAATTTTTCGATATCGAGGCTAGGAGTTATGATCGACTGAAAACTGGAAGTTGTGTAGGAAAAGTTGATTAGGATAGAATCTTTGATTGAGTTTTTGACCCCTTTCGAGGTGAAATTGATTTTTTGTTCTTCTGGGAAGTTGTAGAGCTTCCTTCAATCTTTCCATAGACACCAAATTCGTCAAATTCGAGTTGGGATTCTGAAATATGATTTTGAAAAATTCAGTTTCAGTTATGTTTTGACGTGCTGAAATTTTACTTATTATCCGAACCCTTTGCAATCTGTTGTTATAAATCCTTCGTCCGACATCCGATTGACTCGATTATCGAAGCGTTGGATTCCTAAGACAATTAATGTCATTTTATTGAAGAATTATGAATTTTAGGAGATTGAATTGAAGGTGATTGATTTTAATTAAGTGAGTTGAAAGTTTCGAACATGGTTGGTATTTTACAAATTCGGGAGCTGTAGAGCTCCGATTAAGTCGATTCTTGAGGCTAAATAAGTTAAGATATGGGACTTCAATTATGTGAAGGGCTCAAATTTTGATTCAGTCCCGAAGATTTTCAAGTTCTGGAATTAAGTGCAGTTTCGGATTTTGTTCAGGTCTGTTAGTATTTCGGCCATAACTTCTTCGTTTTAGATCCGAATTGGCGCCGTCAGTTGCGTTGGATTCGTATGATCGAGAGGAACAATTCTCTAGTAGAAAGTTTGTCCAAATTATTTCGTTAAGTTGCCCAAAAGTTGGAAGTAAGTTATCAGATTTTTAACTAAAGAGAGGGGCATTTTGGTCATTGCACCCTCATTTAAGTGACATGGCTTAAACACAAGGGGCAGGGTCGTTTTGGAGGCTGGAGCTGTCGACTATAAGCAGAATAAGAAGAGAAGAAATAGAAAGAAAATACAAAGAGAGGGAGAGAAGAGATGAAGCTCCGGTGATGGGTGGAGAAGAAGAAGAAGAAGAGAGCAAGCAAGGTCGGTTTTCTATGAGTTCAAGAGTGATGTTCGTTGGTTTCTAGAGCAAAGAGGAGGAAGAAGATGGAAGTTTACCTTGAAGCTTCATAAATCCGAAAATGGTGGAGTTAAGGTAGGTTTGAAAATTGTTTTAAGTTGAGATATTGATGGGTTTATGGTGTAGATCTATGGAAAATGTTATGGGTTTGTTAATTCCATGACAAATTTTGGGAGATTTCATGTTAAATTGAGTTAATGTTGGATATGAATGTGTTAGGGTTTTAGTCTTGAATTTGGGGATTTGAAATTTTGGAAGTGTATTGAGTTAGAAAGTTTGAAATTTTGATGAGTATGGGATTTCTATAATTCATTTAAGTATTTATTCTTTTTTGTGATTTTGAAATTGGTGATTTTGGTTTAGGAACTTTTAGTTTGGATGAAGGAAAGAAGTAATGGAGGAATTGAAGCTTTGGAAAAGTGTCTAGCAAGATCATGAGGTGGGTACCATATTTATTTTGAAATTATAAGCTTTGTGAGTATTCTTGAAAATTTCCGAAAGTGAAAAGGGTTAGAAATGTATTGTTTGGATATTTAAATGTATTGTTTTGAATATTTTGATGACATTGAATGATTGTCTAATTGATTTGAAAAATTTAGAAGAGAGCGTTTTGAAAGTTATTGTTTATATTTTGAAAAATCAAGAAGGAAGTATTTCAATGTCATTGCCTAAATTGATTTGATAAATTGATAAAAATTTCGGCGTAGGATTATGAATGAATTGAAAATTTGTGAGGAATATTGTATTCTTGGATTTTGATATTTAAGAAATTCTTTGTGTTTGAAACAATGACATATATTGCTTTTGACATTGTTTCTAAAGTGTCGTTCTTAAAAGTTGACATTTCTAAATTTCAAATATTTGTGAAAGCGTGTATCGAATCTGATTATGAAAAGATTTGAAAAGTTAAGGATTTCGAAATTGTTTATAAAAGTGGTTGAAAAGTTTATGATTTTCGAAATTGTTATGAAAAGTGTTTGGAAAATTTATAATTTCATGATTGTTTATAAAGCTGGTTGGAAAGCTTATGTTTTGAAATTGTTTATAAAAGCGTTTGGAAAGTTTATAATTTCGAAAATGATGTATAAAAGTGTTTGAAAAAAATATGATTTCGAAATTGTTTATGTAAAAGTTGAAAATGCTATTATGTAGGTAAAGGTTGAACAATTTATGATTTAGAATACTATCGAATTAGTTATAAGATTTTGCTCATAAAAAGGTTTGACAATTTAGAATACTTTTGAAATTATTTATAAAATATGGTTTATGAAAATGTTGGAAAAGTAGGATTTCTAAGTGCTTTTGAAATTAGTATAAAAATATTAGTTATGTAAATATTGGAAAATTTTGATTTTAGTAAGATTAAATATCTTGCCTTTGGAATAATTGGAGAAATTTGTTATCTGTGATTGGAGAAACTGAATGTTTTAAGTTCGAATGTGTTTAAGAAAAAGTGTACAAAGGTTTAATTTTCTTGTTTTCAAAAGATTTGTGAAATTGCTTGAAAAATTTAGAAAGTAATGAATTTTAATGTTTAGAATGTTTTGGAAAAAGGTTACGAGTTTTAAAATGAATTGAGCTATGAAGAAGGATTACGAAAGGATTACGACATTTATGATTTCTAAGGATTTAAGCAATTGCTTAATTTGTTAAATTCGTTAAGGCTCTTAATTGTTCATTCGGTGATGATGAAATAAATGTTAAATTCGTTGTGTTTGAAGGTTTTAATCAAGTATTAAAATTGTTGCATTCTAAAATAAATGGTGAATTTGCTATGTGAGAATTTCTATATGAAATCATGTGCATTTTGGGAATGTCAAGTTGTTTGATATGACATTGTGTTGAATTATCGATGATTGCTACAATTGGTTCAATCTTGATGATTGAAAGTATGTTATGTGAATTACTTTGATGTGATGACATTATGAATGTGAATGTGTCTTGTATGACACGACATGAGGATTTGACTTTTTGAAAAGTGCCTTGGGCAATCTTTTTGTAAGAATGAATATATTAATTATATGGGTTTGGTTAGGTCCCCTCTGTGAAAGTCGATTACCTTTGTCTCCCTCTGTTAGCCTTTTCATTTGCCCATGAAGTGGCTTAGGAGTTCGGTTAGGACTCCCCTCATTCCACTTTGCAGACATGACCACCGCTATGCGGGAATGTGCAGTACGTCCTGTTAGGACCGACCCAAACCATTTGATGTGTTATGTGATTTTGCTCTTTGTGTATTGTGATGCATTATGATGTGATGCATTCATATTTGAAATTGTGCATGATTTGTGAAAAGTTTGAGAACTTGAGAAAAATCTTAGAAAATGTTGATGAAGATTTATAAATGTTTTGAAAAGTTTGAAAAAGAGTTTTTGGATAAATTTCCGAATTGGGAAAGGTTTAAAAAGTTTGAAAAGACAATTTTCGCTTATGTTTCATTTATAAGTATGTTACCCATTGGTATCAAGCTCACCCCCTTTCATCCCCATCTCGAGGTTTGACGGGAGATCGGATGAATCTGATCGAAACGTCGATTCGACATTTATATGTTTTGTAATTTGTATATGGCTTGGAATGCCATTTATGCTTATAAAGTATCTGGATGTATTGAATTTGAGTATGGAAATGAGCCATGAGATTTGTTTATGATTATAAGTAGATTGTGTGATTGATTTATGAATTTTGGATGTATGAGGTTGTTTAGAAATGGGATATGATTGTGACTTGAATTATGGATTGAGATTATGAAGTGTTTTAGATATAAGATTGTGTTATTCTTTGGTGTTTGGATTAGGACGGGAGGTCCGATGACTCTGAGTGGTGTTTGGATATATAGAAGTGTATGTTTTTGACTTGCAGAAATTTTCGGGCTGTCAAAATACAGCCGTTATGTTGCCCAATTTTCGAGAAAATCGGGTTATGGCAAAATAAGAATAAGTATAAGAATATGATTAAGAAGTTAGCTTTACTAAAGATAAGTGTTTAGTAAGCGATGAAATTTTGGGAGAAAGAGTTTATGAATTGAGTTTGATTAAGGGTAAATTCTAAAGGAAAATGGGAATGGTTTTGTATAAAGAGGAAGGAATGACTAAGGTTGAAAAAAAAATTATATCGGGTTTTCAGATTAGTCTTAGGGCTTCAGCGTCGCGATATACTTTTCTAAGATACTTGTAAGAAGATGTGGGACATTTGTTTGATGGGATTCAATTTGATTTGCTTGATTTCGTTTCGCTTCAATTGCGATAAGACTTTCGTTTTTCGATTCAATTTTTGTTTTCGATTCTGTTTGCTCCGTTTCCGTTTCCGTCTTTCGGTTGGGATCCGGTTCCTGAGATCGGGTCCCAACATTAAGGATTAGATTTGATTTGAAGTTTAAATTGGAATTTTTATGGATGTGTTCGACCCAAGGAATAGGAAATTGCTATTGGGGATCCTAATTGAGGTAAAATTGACTGGATTTTAGGAATGGATCAATTATTGTCAATCAACTAAATGAAGAGTCATAATTGGGTTTTTAGCACCGGGAATCGTGAGCATGCATTGTACATTATTTCACTGAGACATATGCATTACTGTACTGTTTTATTGGGCAATAAGTGATGGGTTGTACTTTATTGTTATAGGGGCACCGTTGGACCGTCGTTCCACGGACATTGCTGGGACTTCCAGGCAGTAGCTCGGAAGTTACAAGTGAGTAACCTAGTTGGTTTCTCAAATTCCTGATTTGCTTATATGCTCTAAGTGAATTACATGCAAAAGTAAATTGTATGACTACTGTATGACTACTGGCATGTATTGGATTGAATTGTATGTTTTACTGAACTGACTTGGATGGTTATGTGATACTGTACTGAATATTGGGCTTCATAGCCATACCATTGAACTCTCGAGCATCGATGTCTTTGGGCTTTATAGCCACACACTCGTAAATTCTTGAACATGACACTACATGCATAAATGCGTGATCACGTAATGGAATGTGTCCCAGTTGCTATTTTCCTTTGAAAAGAGCTTGAGCTCGATATCTTGTCTTGTGGGGCTTAGGCAGGGGAGAAATCACGACGCGTCCCACACCGATTCTTGGTGAGCACTTGGGCACTGGCTGAATAAGCTGGAAAGAGTCACATATACATTGCATTTACATGATTGGTCGTGTTGTGGCGATTCATTGAAATATGTGATGACATGAATTATGTAGTATTACTTATTCATATCGCAAATTGATTCAGACATTTATTGTTACATGTCTTTGTAAATTGCTAATGACATCGCAGAATTTGTTATATTATCTTGACAATAAATATTATTGTATTATCTTTGTCACGCAGTGTGCGTAATGCATGATTTGAGGAACCATCGATGATGGTTTCTCACTGAGTTCGCAAACTCACCCAAATTTGCAACCTATTTTTCAGGACTGTTAGAGTAGACTCCTAGCTCCGAAGATCTTTCTTTCCTGCCGTGCGAGCTGCTAGCGAGGGTCGTGATGGCACATAGGTCGGTCAGCTGGATTAGTGTTTTGAGGATGACTTAGGATAGATGTTTGTATCAGTCTCCTTTTTGGTTTTGTTAGGAGACTGATAGACTTGTCTATTCTGGATTGGATTACTGTACTGGATAATTATTACTTTGGATGTCAATTTGTTGATTACTGTTATTTTGTGATTTAAAATACTTCGATGCCATGGATTTTAGCGAAATTTTCTGGTAGTAAATCCTTTATCGTGGGATCGTGTGGGCGACCTTGGGTTTCGATGTGTACCCTACGGTGAGGCGCTACGAACTCTCTCGAATTCGCACGACTACAAGCCGATCGAGACGGAAGAAGCGATGGCACGAAGAAAGAGCGGTGGAGGTGATCGAGAAAGAAGTAGAGAAGTTACTCGAGGCGGGTTCATCAGAAGTCAAGTACCGAGTGGCTCGTCGATGTGGTTTTAGTGAAAAGAAGAGCGGAAGTGAAGAATGTGTATAGATTTCACCGATTTGAACAAAGCATGTCCAAATGAGTTTCTCATTGCCCAAGATCGACCGGTGGTAGACTACCTCGAGGCATGAACTTCGACTTCTGGGCGCTTTCTCGGGCTATCACCAGATTTAAATGAGTCACGGAAGGCGAAGAAAGATCGCCTTCATAACCAATCAAGGCGCATATTGCTATCAAGTAATGCCTTTTGGCTTGAAGAAGCGAGGCGACCTATCAGCGACTTCGTCATGGAAGTCTTTAAGAAATAGATCGGTCGGTCGGTGGGCGTATGTGGATGATATGGTGGTCAAAAGTAAGGCGACCACGGGCATGTGGAAGATCTCGAGGAGGTTTCTAAACCCTGAATAAATTTCAGATGATGGTGAACGAAAAATGTGTTTTCGGGGTGGCATCCGGAAAATTTCTAGGGTTTATGATCACTCAACGCGGGATTGAGGCTAATCCAGAGAAGATCGAAACCATCATCCAAATGCACTCACCCAAATGTTTAAAAGAAGTGCGGTGTTGACCGGTCGGATAGTCTCTAAGCGTGTTCATCTCCGATTAGAGACAAGTGCCTCCATTTTCAAAATCTTAAGGAAGGCTTAACGTAACCCAATTCCAATGGCGGACGAGTGCGAAAAAGCTTTCAACACTTAAAGCAATACTTGTCCAGCCGCTTTATCCCGCAAAGCCGGTGAGAGGAGAACCGATCTTATACTTGGCGGTTACGGAGGGTCTATCGGTGCAGTACTTATTCGATCGGAGGAAGCGAACAACACCCTATTTACTACGTCGACAAAGTATTGAATGGACCGAAAACGAGATATACGCCAATAGAAAAACTAGCCCTCTCCTTGATAATGGCAGCCAGAAGCTAAGGCCTTACTTCCAAAGTCATACCATTGAGGTATGGGTGACCAACCCTCGAGCAATGCCTTCAAAAGCCGAAACATCGGTGGACTAATAAAGTGGGCGGTAGAAATTTGGGGAGTTCGACATACAATACAAACCCTTACGACCATCAAAGCGCGGTGTTGGCGATTTCATCGCGAGAGATGAGCCAACCAAGCTCGAAGGAGCGACTCCTGCTTGGAACTTGTTTGTTGTGGGGTCGTCAATCTTTGAGGATCGCGGAGGCGGGGTAGTCTTGATCAGCCCGCACTATGAAGAAAATGTGGAATATGCCCTTGACTCGAGTTCAAGGCCTCCAATGAAGCGTAAATCTGAGGCCACGATAGCCGCCTCGGTGGCTAGGAGATGGAAATAAAGCATCTGAAGGTGTATAGTGATAGCCAAGTAGTGGTCGGCCAATTCACCGAAGCGATTATGAGGCCAAGGGAACAACATGATCAGTACCTAGAGTGGTAAAAGGGAGTTGAGCAATTTGAGCAGTACTCTATCAATGAGAATAGAGCGAGCTCAAACGCTAAAGCGGATCGCTCTCAAAATGGCTTCCGACCGTGATGCAATAAACAATGTTCTAATCGAGCGATGGGCGACTAGCATTCAAAAAGTGAGGAAGTTCACAACATAAGTGCGGTCGGTCAAGTTGAATGAAACCGATTTGTGATACCTTTTAGAAGGAAAACAACGGAAAAGGCGATCGGAGGCCAAAAACTAAGAATAAAGGCGGTAGAGTATCTGATCGTTAATGGTACTCTATATAAGCGGTCTTCTGTTGGCATTGCTTGATGCTTGAGCGAAGAAGAAGCCGAAGCGAGGCAATGGCGAGGTTCATGAAGGATGTCTTGGAAATCATGTAGGAGGCAGAATGTTGGCTCACGGACTAATCGAACGAGGGTATTCTTGGCGATAATGAGAAAAGATCGCCAAGAGAAGGTCGACCGATGTGAGGCTGCCGGAGAAATAGCAGCCTATCTCATCGTGAGACCGAGAGGATGCAAATCGTGAGTCACCCTATTCCTTTTCGCTCGATGGGGAATGGATATATGGGGCCCTTCCTCTCGGTCCGGATAAAAAATTCTGATAGTGGCGGTGGAATACTTCACTAAGTGGGTAGAAGCGAGTCGGTCGCCACAATCACCGAGGGAAAGTAGAAAGTTTCAGTAAAGAAAAATATACTATGTAAACCGGGATGCCTATGGTGTTGGTTACGAGATAACGGTCGGCAATTCGACAACGACAAATTCGAGAGACTTCGTGACCGACTAAAAATCAAACTCTGATTGATTTGGTAGCTCATCCCAAGCAATGGACTATGGAGAACACCAACAAAAGATAATGAGTGCCCTCAAGAAGCGCCTAGATGGCGAAAGACACAGGTGGAAGAACTAAGCGAAGTGTTGTGGGCATCTGAACCACACCCAAACGAACCACTGTGGGAAACACCGTTCAGGATGACCTTCGGAGCAGAAGCCCTAATCCCAGTAGAGGTGGCATTGCATAATCAAAGGCTGTCGGGCTATGAAGAAGAGCGGAATGATGAAGCCCGCAAAGCAGAACTCGTTCTCCTCGGTGAGGATAGAGAAAGGGCAGCCGCTCGTTCGGAAGCCATCAGGCAAAAGGCGACCAAATTCTACAACAGAAGGGTCAAGCCGAGCGATGTAAAGGTAGGTGGTTACGTCCTACGAAAGGCCGAGGCGGCTGGGAAGCATCCTGGAAAACTCAGACAAACGTGAGAAGGACCTTATCGAGTGATTAAGCAGGTCGGGCACGGTTCTTACATCCTACGTGATGCGAAAGGGAAAATTCTACCAAGGCCGTGGAACTCCCAAAACCTAAACGCGTTCTACCAATAGATAAGTCTTATTTTGATTAATGTTAGTTCAACAATGTTTTTGCACAACACTTGTGGGTACCTTTTTCCTGTCCCAGCCAGGCAGATTTTTAACGTCCCACGCCCTCGTTATTATCAATGAAGGGATTTTCATATTTCTTCGCGATAAAAAATTCCATTATGGCAAAGTAAAAAATCAGATCAATCATCGCTCGGTATCTCCATAGATCGACTACGGTTGATCGGTCGCCAAGACAAGATCCTTGGGACCTCGCTCGGTATCTCCATAGATCGACTACGGTCGATCGGTCGTCAAGACAAGATCCTTGGGACCTCGCTCGGTATCTCCATAGATCGACTACGGTGGATCGGTCGCCAAGACAAGATCCTTGGGACCTCGCTCGGTATCTCCATAGATCGACTACGGTGGATCGGTCGCCAAGACAAGATCCTTGGGACCTCGCTCGGTATCTCCATAGATCGACTACGGTCGATCGGTCGCATGAACAAGATCTTTGGGACCTCGCTCGGTATCTCCATAGATCGACTACGGTCGATCGGTGCCAAGAACAAGATCCTTGGGACCTCGCTTCGGTATCTCCATAGATCGACTACGATCGATCGGCCAAGAATAAGATCCTTGGGACCTCGCTCGGTATCTCCATAGATCGACTACGGTCGATCGGTGTGAACAAGATCCTTGGGACCTCGCTTCGGTATCTCCATAGATCGACTACGGTCGATCGGTCGCCAAGAACAAGATCCTTGGGATTTCGCTTGGTATCTCCATAGATTGACTACGGTCGATCGGTCGCCAAGACAAGATCCTTGGGACCTCGCTTGGTATCTCCCTAGATCGACTACGGTCGATCGGATGCATGAACAAGATCCTTGGGACCTCGGCTTAGTCGACCACAGTAACACCTAACCCTACTATACGTCAAAACAAAGCACATAAGCACAAAATTGACTTCAAAAATGACTTGAGAAAATGAAACACAACTAGAGATTTTCATTCATATTAAATTTACCACAGCCCAAGCTTGACCAGGTGAGCTCTAGAATTCGGGAGAAGGGAGCAACAAGTAGCTAAAGGGCAGGAGAAGCCTCGTAAGGGGCGGCACAATGGGAGTAGGAGCGGGACCCGGGAGCAACAGGAGGAATATCCTAACAAGGAAGCTCTTCCCTTGGAGAGCGACACTGGCAGGAATAGGAGCGAACCCGGGGGCGACGGAGGAATATCTTCGTAGGAAGCTCTTCATCTGAATGAGATCCAGCTCTTCGTCCGGAATGGCGTCCCGTTCTCCTTCGGCCTTCCCCCTGACTTCCTTTAAAGAAAGCCCAAGAGCTGCAAGAAGAAGCGGCTCGGCATACTCCTCGAATGAAGGGCACATCGACCCCCCAGAAGTGTAGAGTTCGTGGCCCCTCCTCAGAACCGAGAGGTTTATGTCGCAGGCGAGCTCTAAACTCTCCTCGTACAAAAACCACCGTTTTCATCGCTTAATCGCCTCGACCCGTTGCATCCTCACAGAACGCCGCACCTCCCGCAAGGTCTCCTCGGCTCTGTCCCTAACCTCCACTGCGGAGCGACAATCTTGGCGGAGTTTCTTGTTAAGCTCCCGCTCCGCCCTCACAGTCTTCCTCCATTAGTCCTTCTCCTCCTCTCCCTTAGCCAGTCGAGCCAACAAAGTGCCCACCTCCCTCTTCTGGGATATCTTTTCCTCCTCCAAGGATGCATTTTGAGCCTAGAGGAGGTCTCTCCCCTCCTTCACCTCCGAAAGCTCGCCCTTCAAAGCCTTCACCTGATCATGGAGGCCCTGGACTTCCTGGTCCAGAGTCTCCAAATGCCGCAAACCTTGTGAAGGCCGTCGTCGCGACTCAAGACACCGAGACGGCAGTGAGACCCTAGCTCAAGTTACTCCTCTTCTCCATGAACCGCTCGTCCACAAAGGAGTAATCCTCTCAAGAATGTAACGGACACTTGAGGTCCCCGATTGTGGCATTCTTAGCCAACTTGAGGCGGACTCCCTTGCCAGGGATTTGCGACACACCTTCCCTTGCCCTTTTCCCTTTCCAGTCCCGGCTCCACTTGCCGGGCCGGACGGTAGATCCCCTAGCCGAACCAACCTTTTTCTCTTAAGAGGAGGACCCACATCCTCCTCCTCCTCCTCTGCCAGGACTACTCGCCCGCTTGCGCCGCAAGCCTGTTGCAATGACCCGAATCAGAAGGTCGGCGACAGGTGGAACATCCGTCGACACTACGGATGAGCCCAACCCCATAGACAAAGCGGCGCCATCGCCAGTCCCCGTCTCCGTCCCTTTCTTCTGTACAGCCTGCTTCTTTGACTTGGAGGCCCGAGTGGGAGCATCTTCCATTCTCACCATGGCTGCACAACGATAAATTAAGTTAGAAAATGAAACCAAGGCTAAAAAATACAACAATTAGCTCAATCACGAGGAGTCAACTGGACGGGGCGGTCTCCTCTCCTAGCCCGCTAATTCGAGGAGGAGGGTCAGTGAGAAATGAATTGGCCGAGACTCCCCCGAAGTACCCCTGCATGAGCCGAGAAAAGTCGTATCTGTCGAGGTCTTTTATATGGCCGACCACCTCCCACTCCTCTCTACTAAGAGATATGGTCGACACGTCATTCCATTGCTCGGTTAGAGGGTACCTCCACGGTCGAGCTTCGAAGGAGGTTCCTGGGGGCTTCACAAAAAAGTACTTCGTACGCCAAGAAGTGACTTTCTCGGGAGTTCCATCCGGGCGATACCGGGCATCCCAGTACTGAAAATGAGGAATCCCAGCCCCAATTATGGGGCTCTGACCCATTCTTAAGAAGTGGCGGAGGATGTCAACTGATGGAGGACAACCGAATTGATAGCATAGCAGAACCAAACCATTAATAAACCTCCAGCCATTCGGGGGGATCTGACTCGACATCAGCTCATAGGTGGCGCACACCTCGTCAATAATCGGAGCGTACGGAAGCCTCATGCCGCCAACAGAGAAAAAGCTCTCAGATACAGTAAAATACCCGCTCAGATTGCTGAAGATCCGTTCGGTTCCGATGGCCAGCCTAGGCCTCCAGGACGAAGGAATGTTACACCTAATAATCAGCTGCTGCAGTTCCCCCAACCTCATCTTCGATTCACCTCTCGGTATCGCCTCCACAACCAACCCGTCCCTTCTTTCCTTTGTCGACACTTCCTCGATACCTCCTACCGTACTTCTAGAACTACCCATTGACATGATTACCAAGAAAAGAGCTCTTGAAAAGAACTTTAGAGGAGGAAGGACGTACCTCTTTGTTGGATGGAGAAAGGGAAATCGAACGACGATTGAATGAAATTTCTGGCGAGAGCAAGAAAGAGCGGACGAAAGCAGAAGCGTATGCAAGAAGGAAATAAGCGTGAAGAAAACCAAATGGTTCGTCGACCCTAAACATTTATAGGGAGGAACTCGGACGAGCCATCCAATCAAAGTATAACACGTGGAGAAAATCCGAGCTATGCTTGGACACGCGGCATGATCCGAGCCATGGAAATTAGGGTTGTCCAAAATTCAGAAGGGCGCTTCAGTTGAAGGGACGACGAGGCTGACTATACTGGCAGTTACAAGGACGTCGTTTGATTACGAGCATTTGTCAAAGGACGTGCGCCGTCAAACAATAAATGCTCTAAGTACCTTCACACGTCTGCCAATGATGACCATCCGACCCGCTATTGCGCGGGCTGTCGCGCAACAAATGGCGAGGCCGATCAGCTGGGGCACACAGTCGACCGATCCCGAGCAGCGATTCGCTCAGCGGTCGGCATCAGCGATCATGCATAATCGGTTGGTATTTGATCGATCGGGACTGCCCGAGCTTTCCCGTGACCGAACTACAACAACAATGCCCGACCGATCAATTACTTCACGAGCCGACCTACAGACGAGCCATATCTCAATGTCCGACCGATCGCCCCAATCACGAGCCGTCCTAAGTACGAGCTATAAACCTCTACATACTCCTCCGACCCTTCTCTTCGCTCAGACTCGAGGAATAGGGGGCTTATGGTCAGGTCGATGATGCTGGGCCCGGACCCAGTCAAGAC
The DNA here is from genome assembly GCA_029891385.1 of Erythroxylum novogranatense. Classification (NCBI taxonomy): domain Eukaryota; kingdom Viridiplantae; phylum Streptophyta; class Magnoliopsida; order Malpighiales; family Erythroxylaceae; genus Erythroxylum; species Erythroxylum novogranatense. The sequence continues at coordinate 11,195,010 of CM057228.1, forward strand.
AACCCTTGGACCGATCGGTCCGTTCTTCATAGAACAAGTCTCGAACCTAACGGCTACGACAGGCCCAGGCCCGATCCATGCTCTTCTCAGCCCATCCGCATGTAAGAGACTCCCATGCAAATACGTAAAGGTTTAACCCTAGCGTCCATCCCCTATATAAGGTATAATTCTCCCATAACAGAGGTACGCAATAAAAGCCTAGCTTTTCTCTGCATTGATCAACCTCACCTTCACAAAAATATTGACTTGAGCGTCGGAGGGGCTAATCGGGACACAACCCCTGACGTGCCTTCTTTGTTTTGCAGGTATCTTCACGTCGGATTAATCACAAAAAGCAACCAGCTCATGGATCCAAATGGCAATGTACAGTTCAACTAAGATCCGACAGAACCAGGTCATATATCCAAGGAAAGGGTATAAAGATTAGTTAAAAATGACATCTTACCTCCATTGGATTTTGTTGACTAGGATATATGTGTGGATTGCATTAAAGGCAAGCAAACCAAACATATATCAAAACATCCAGCCACAAAAAGTAGCACATTACTGGAATTAATAAACACTGACATCTGTAGTCCTTTCGACGTTCCTTCTTGGGAGGTAGTAAAAAATATTTCATTATATTTATTGATGACTTCTCACGATATGGATATATTTATCTACTACATGAGAAGTCTCAGTTTATGGACATCTTAGAGGTGTTCATTAGTGAGATAGAAAGGTAGTTAGATAGAAAAGTAAAGATAGTGAGGTCTGATAAAGGTGGTAAATATTATGGAAATTTTGATGAAAATGGACAATGTTCAGGTCCATTTGTAAAGTTTTTTGCCAATCGAGGCATATGTGCGCAATACACAATCCTTAGTACACCACAACAAAATGGTGTAGCTGAAAGGCATAATCGTATTCTTATGAAAATGGTTAGGATCATGTTAAGTAATAGTACTATACCTTTATCATTATGGATGCATGCATTAAAAACCGTTGCGTATCTGCTAAATAGGATTCCTAGTAAGGCAGTTCCTAAGACACCTTATGAATTGTGGACAAGAAGGAAACATAGTTTACAATACCTTCACATTTGGGGTTGTTCGGCAGAAGTAAAGCTGTATAATCAACATGAAAAGAAGTTTGATGCGAGAATCGTTAGTGGTTATTTCATCAACTATCCCGAAAAGTCAAAAGGGTATAGATTTTATTGTCTTAACTATAGAACGAGAATAGTTGAGTCTGATAACGCTCACTTTATTGATAATAATCAAATCAATGGGAGTGGAGAATCACAAAAAGTGGATATTCATGAGAATCGAGTAGAAACTACTCCAAGACGAGTAGACACTACCACATCATATGTGATTACACCGGTTGTTATTCCTCTTGTTGCATCACAGATACGCATCATACCGGAACAACAAATTAATCTTCCAATTCCATAAATTGAACATATTAATAACGAACCAGTTAATGATGATCAAGTTACAAATGATCAAGTAATGTCACAAGACGTAGCATTACGAAGGTCTGTAAGGCAAAGAAGACCAGTTGCTTCAAGTGACTATGAAATTTACTCATTTGAACATAAATGTGCATTGAGCATTGATAAAGCTCTAGGGTCATTCAAATAAGCCATGGAAAGTATCAATTCTAGAAAATGTTTTAATGTTATGAAAGAAGAGTTGAAATCAATAGATGATAACAATGTCTGGAAATTAGTTAAGTTGTAAGAAGGTGCAAAACAAATGGGTTATAAATAGATCTTTAGGACCAAACGTGACTCACAAGGAAACATTGAAAGGTATAAAGTCAGACTTTTTGTCAAAGGTTACACTCAAAAGGATGGTATTGACTATAAAGAGACCTTCTCTCCAGTTTCAAAGAAGGACTTCTTAAGAATTTTTATGACACTAGTGGCTCATTATGATTTAGAGCTTCACCAAATGGACGTAAAGACCGTCTTTTTAAATGGTGACTTGGAAGAAGAAGTATATATGGACCAACCAGAAGGTTTTGTGACCATAAGAAAGAAACGATTAGTGTGTAAATTAAAGAAATCAATACATAGACTGAAGCAAGCTTCCCGATAATGTTATCTTAAATTTAATGATTTCATTACGTCTTATGGTTTTGTTGAAAACATCATTGATCAATGTATCTATATACAAGTTAGTGGGAGCAAGTTCATTATATTAGTCCTATATGTTGATTATATTCTTTTTGTTGCGAATAATATTATTTTGTTACATAATGTAAAGAATTTTCTTTCTAATAATTTCGAAATAAAAGATATGGGTGAGGCCAGGGGCGGATCCAGAAATTTGTTTAAATGGGGGCAAAATTTTAATAGAGATAAAATTTTATTTTTAATGGGGGCAAAATTTTAATAGGAATAAAATTTTATTTTTTTGTGGGGGCAAAACTTAAAAAAGTACTTTTTTTTTTAAGAAATCTACTGGAGGCAGTGGGGGCAAGTGCCCCCACTTGCCCCCACTGTGGATCCGCCACTGGGTGAGGCATCCTATGTGATAGGAATAGAAATATTTCGGGATAGATTATAAGGATGGTTAGGATTGTCTTAAAAAGGTTATATCAAGAAAGTATTAGAAAGATTTCAAACAAAAAAATGCTCCACATGGATAATTCCAATTCAAAAGGGGGACAAATTTAGTCTAATGCAATGTCCACGAAATGATTTAGAACGTAAAGACATAGAGTTTATTCCTTACGCGTCAGTAGTTGGAAGCTTAATGTATGCTCAAACATGCACTAGGCTAGATATCAATTTTGTTGTTAGAATGTTAGGACGATATCAAAGCAATCCTGGAATGGACCACTAAAAAGTTGCAAAGAAAGTCCTTAGATACTTACAAGGCACCAAGGACTATATGCTCACATATAGCAAATCAACCTATCTCGAAGTCATAGGTTACTTGGATTCAGAATATGTCGATTGTGTAGACTCATAAAAATCTACAATCGGTTACATGTTCTTATTAACTGGAGGAGCAGTTTTGTGAAAAAGTGGTAAGCAGTCCGTCATTGCTACTTCTACTATAGAGGTTGAATTTGTGGCATGCCTTGAGGCCACGATTCATGAATTGTAGTTGCGTAACTTTATCTTAGGTCTTGATCTTATCGATAGTATTACCAGACCGTTAAGAATTTATTATGATAATTCCGCAGACATATTCTTCTCTAAGAATAACAAATATTCAAAGGGGGCGAAACACATAGATTTGAAGTATTTATCTGTGAAAGAAGAAGTGCAGAAACATAAAGTGTCAATTGAGCATATTGATATCGATCTTATGATAGCGGATATGTTAACGAAAGGCTTACCACCCAAAACATTTATTGGTCATGTTGAACGGATAGGCCTTATAGATAAGTCCTTGCTAGCGTAGTATTCATACATGTATATAAACATATCATTGTCTTGCTCGAATTATTATGACACTTGTGAATTCAATTAAAGTTATATATTTTTGCTCACTTACTAGTTATCCATATTATGTTGTATATAATAATTATTATTTTTGAGATAAAAATTATCATATTACCCACTTAAATTATGCTGAGTTGAGTTGATTCTGTGATACATAGAAGGAATCATGTTATATAACTAGTGACCGTCATGATCCCATCAGCTTAATTCAGTCAAGGATGACTTAATCGATTCAATGTATTGTGTGTACTTAAAGTTTTATAGTTAGATCCCCAAGTCATAACATAAGTCAAGTGGGAGATTGTTAGACTATTTTATGTCCCATGTGACTTATAGTTTGAGTCCCATGATAAGCATCCAAGATAATGGTTATTGGGTATTAAATAATGGATCTCAAATAGGTCAAAGATCTTTTCCCTATCTCTTTCAAAACTAAATCATCATACTGGTTGGTGAACCATGATGATGGTTCGTGAACCAACATAATGGTTTGTAAAGCAATATGATGATTGGAAAAATTTGTATATAAGTTTTAGAAAAACTTATGAATGATATACTGAATTATTTTCTTAACCATTAAGAAACATAAAAGAAAGAAAGAAGAGAGGGAATAAAAAGCTTTACAGAAAGAACAAGAAATCATGTATACAGGTATGCATAAAATCGTTTGATCCAATAATTGTCTCACAATTCATCGTCTACTTTATACCATCTCGTGAGTCACCTATGGCTTTTGTGAATGCCATAGAAGTCATTCTTGCACCAAATGACTTTTTTATCTAACGATGCACATTATGTCAATTCGACAGGAACTAATAGTATTTATAGTATGCTGCTCTCTCAGGCTTTATACAAGGTTCACAGGCTCAATATCAGAGGTTCCGTAGTCACCGGAGAGAATGACATATTACGGATAGATTGGTTAACGGATGATGAATTCTTACTTAAACCTGAAAAAGCAAAGAACATAACGTACGCTGGCTATATATATAATGGCAAGTTTTCATTAGATTTTTCGCCACGATCTGTATACAATATTGCTAAAGAATTAGATACAAGTCGGACCAAGCAGTCAAATCTTTCAAACATAACTTAGGTTTCCTGGTAAGCAAGAATGCAAAGCACTTTGTGCGAGTTCACTTCTTTGACATTGTTAGTGGTGCGTCAGTAGCAACTGTCAAGTTCAATTTTCATATTTATAGAAGCTTCAGTCAAAAGATTGATTCCTTTACTATAGATATCAACAAATTGCAAACTCCTTTTTATCTAGATTATGTAGTTGAATATGATAATTATGGGTTTCTGAATTTAACTATATATCCACGCAACGAATCAAAGATTCAAAATGCATACTTAAACGGTTTGGAGTTCATGGAGGTGATGACAAAATTAAGGCCTGCTCCTCCTGAAAGAAAGCCGAAGAAGAATAAATTCTGTTATTCTAGGTTTACTTACTGGTGGGTTATTCGTTGTGATATCGGTTTTAGCAGTGTTGACCTTTAGATATAAGAGAGGAAAGCAAGATCAATATTCAGGGAGGCCATTTTCTTTATCTTTTCTTGGGCCCAGTTTCCAGAATTTGCAAGCTGGAAGAACTAGAAAAGTGTCACTTTCCCATGAACTGAACCTTGCACTCAAGTTACCATGTTGGGAAATAAGGCATGCAACAAAGAAGTTCTCTTCCAAATTGTTCATTGGTAAAGGTGGATTTGGAAAAGTTTATCGAGCTACTCTCCGTAGCAGAGAAGTGACTATGATAGAGACTTGGGCTAGGACATGGATAGGGCTCGAAAGAATTCCATAACGAGATCATGCTTCTATCCAAAATTTGAAAAAACAACGTAGAAACATGGCATGCATCTCATACAAAACATTACATAAAGATATATGCATATTAACCGTATACAAATATACAACAACAGAAGCTTAATGGAAATAAATACTTTCAGCCATTGCCCACCAATGATCCTCTTGTCTCTGTGTTTGAATCTTCTATCCTCTTGCCCTTCATATAACGGACGGTGTAAAAATAACATGAATGAAGCATAGGGACCCAAACTTGTTTTTAAACCGTTCATCACCTCTGTCCATCACAGAGGAGGCAATGTCCAAAGCATGGCCGTTAACGTGAGCGTGTGTTTTAGGTTCATGCATTAAATGGACCATACATTAACAGTAGAGGGTTAGGTAAAATTGAAAAAATCTTTCATTCTCCCACTTTATCCATTTAACTCAATACCACATATAACGAAAAATCAAATATATAAATCATGGCGATAGGTCCTCTTATAGTGAGTATTATCTTCTATACGTTACATATATAAAACTTCTCATTACTAGCCCTTAAACTTAATGAATAAACCATATGTTTATTCTAGGTCCAAAATAAATGACATTTCGCAAAACCAATCAAAATATGTGTGTACAAAATTTATGAAAAAATATTAAACTGAATAAGTGTTTCATTGAAGCAACAAATGCACAACAAAAATCACATTATAAAACCAAGTTACATTTGCACTACGTGATCCTTAAACAGCTTAGGTGATGTGTCTTTTGTAGGACCTCGACTTCTTGGGCCTCACATCCTCCAAAGGGCCTCGGCCTCTAGGGTCTTGCGCCCACCCGCTTGCAGATATTGTCCGCTTTGAGCCTCTGCCTCTAAGGCTTCGCACCCTCACAGTTTTATTTTTCCACAGGACTTCCCAAAAGGTCACCCATCTTGATATTTCTCTGGCCCTAGCACGTTTAACTTCGGAGTTCTAATGGGATCCGGTGCGTTAGGGCATGAAAAACGCGTCTATAGTGGCGGAAGGGAGTGGGCCTCACTCACTCACTGAGATATTGTCCCTTCTGACCCGTAGGGAAGGGTTTTGCTTCGCCCCTACTCGAGAGATGCGAATGTGTCTACAAGGGAAATGTTTCCACGTCCTTATAAGGCATGCTTCGTTCTTCTCTCCAGTTGATATGGGATACCCCTAAGTATCCACCCCCCTCGGGAGGCCCAGCGTCTACGCTAGCATATCGCTCGGGTCCTGGCTCTAATACCAATCTGTAGGACCTCGGCCTCTCAGGCCCGGCGCCCAGTAGGACCTCGGCCTCTTAGACCTCACGTCCTCCAAAGGGCCTCGGCTTTTCGAGCCTCGCACCCACCCGTTTGCAGATATTGTCCGCTTTGGGCCTCAGCCTCTAGGGCCTCGCACCCTCACGGTTTTACTTTTTCACAGGACTTTCCAGGAGGTCACTTATCCTGATACTGCTCTGGCCGTAGCACGTTTAACTTCGGAGTTTTGATGGGATCCGGTGCATTAGGGCATGAAAAACGCGTCTACAGTGGCGGAAGGTAATGGGCCTCACTCACTCACTGAGATATTGTCCCTTCTGACCCGTAGGGAAGGGTTTTGCTTCGCCCCTACTCAAGGGATGCGACGCGTCCTTCAAAGGAGAGATTTTCACATCCTTATAAGGCATGCTTCGTTCTCCTCTCCAGTCGATATAGGATACCCCTAAATATCCATCCCCCCTCAGGAGGTCCAGCATCCGCGCTGGCATATCGCTCGGGTCCTGGCTCTGATACCAATCTGTAGGACCTCGGCTTCTCGAGCCTCGCGTCCTCCAAAGGGCCTCGGCCTCTCAGGCCTCACGCCCACCTGTTTGCAGATATTGTTCGCTTTGAGCCTCGACCTCTAAGGCCTCGCACCCTCACGGTTTTACTTTTCCACATGACTTCCCAAGAGGTCACCCATCCTAGTACTGCTCTAGCCCTAGCACGTTTAACTTCGGAGTTCTGATGGGATCTGGTGCATTAGGGCATGGAAAACGTGTCTACAGTGGCGAAAGGTAGTGGGCCTCACTCACTCACTGAGATATTGACCCTTCTGACTCGTAAGGAAGGATTTTGCTTCGCCCCTATTCGAGGGATGCGAACGCGTCTGCAAGGGAGAGGTTTTCACATCTTTATAAGACATGCTTCGTTCTTCTCTCCAGTCGATATGGGATACCCATAAATATCCGATATTGAGGCCCACTTGCTCTATAGATCTTGATGCCAATGACATAAAATGCCTCACCCACATCTTTCATATCAAAATCCTATGAGAGAAATTATTTCACCCAAAATACTTATCATTAGTCGCAAATAAAATGTCATCCACGTATAACACAAGAAAACAAGTTTTACTCCCACTGACCTTCTGGTATAAACACTGGTCCATTATATTCTCTTCAAAACTGAATGAAGTGATAACCTCATGAAATTTTAAATACCACTACCGAGAGGCTTGTTTTAACCCATATATGGATTTATTAAGCTTACAAACTAAATGCTCACCATCTCTAGAGGAGAATCCTTCAGGTTGTTTCATGTAAACCTCTTCCTCTAATTCACCATTAAAGAATGTTGTTTTCACATCCATTTGTTATAAATCAAGATCAAAATGAGCCACTAATGCCATAATTAGACGGAGAGAATCTTTCTTAGATACAGAAGAAAATGTCTCTGTGTAGTCGATTCCTTCCCTTTGAAGGAACCCTTCGTCTTGCTTTATGTCTTTCAATGTTGCCTCGTGAGTTTTTTTTTGTCTTAAATACCCACTTACATCTAGTGGTTTTCACACCATTGGCAACTCAATGAAATCCCAGACTTGATCCATCTCATCCTTTATAGCTTTGTACCACAAGTCCAATTCCTTAGAACTCACGGCCTGTGAAAATGTTTCAGGATCATTTTCGGCTCCAACATTATAATCTGACTCTTGTAGAAACACTATATAATCACTAGGTATTGATGGCTTTCTAACCCTAGTAGATCTCCTCAATGTTGAATCATCATCCTCACGAGGAACTTGTTGCTCAACCTGTTGTTCAACTGGTTGCTTAACAATTTCTGGTTGTTCCTCATTTACAACTTAATCTACTGGATTAGTATTAACAGCTTGTGTAACTTCAGTAATTGGTTGTCCTATACCCGTTTGAACTTGAGGGGTATGAAAGACAATCAATCTATCACTTGAACCAGAGGGTTGAGCTTCATTATGATCGCTTTCAGAAACTATGTCTGAAAAATGACCGCTCCCACTGATCAAGTCATTCTTAAGAAATTTTGCATTTCTTGATTCCACAATTCTAGTGCTGTGAGATGGACAATAAAATATATACTCTTTAGAACTTTCAGTATATCCAATGAAATACCCACTGATGGTCCTTGAGTCTAGCTTCTTCTTCTGTAGATTGTAAATTCTCACTTCAGACGAGCATTCCCAAGCGCGTATTTGTCCCAAACTCGATTTTCAACCCTTAAATAGCTCAAAAGATGTCTTTGAGACAACCTTAGTTGGAACTCGGTTTAACATATACACAGTCGTCTTTAGAGCCTCAATCCATAAGAATTGAGGAAGTTTTGTGTTATTCCTCATACTTCTCACCATGTCTACTAAGGTTCAGTTTCTTCTTTTTGCCACACCATTCTGATCTAGAGAATTAGGCATAGTGTACTGGGCAACAATCTCATGTTCTTAAAGAAACTTCGCAAAAGGACCAGGTGCTTGTCCACTTTCAGTATATCTACCATAGTACTCTCCACTTCTATTTGACTCCACGATTTTAATCAGTTTTCTATATTAATTCTCCACTTCAGCCTTAAATATTTTAAAGGCATCCAAAACTTCTTCCTTAGAATGAAGTAAATAGAGATACATATGTCGCGAATAGTCTTCTATAAAGGTGATAAAGTATTTCGAACTATTTGCGCCCATATCTGGACAACAAATATCTATATATATGATTTCTAACAGGTTTGTACTCCTCTTGGCACACCCCTTTTAGACTTGTTAGTTTGTTTACCCTTAATGCAATTCACGCAAGTCTTAAAGTTAGCAAAATCCAAAGTACTAAGTACTCCTTCATTTACTAATCTCTTAATTCTCTCAATGGAGATGCATCCTAATATACAGTGTCACAACATAGAGGATTCTTCATTCATAACATATCGTTTCAATCCAGCAGTGACATGTATCGAATTATAGGCATCATCATTTTGTAACTAAATGGAATAAAGACCATCAGATATTGTACTATAACCAATAACTTTATATCTATTACATAAACTAGAACCAGAATATGAAAAGTTAAAGGAAAAACCAAAAGGTACAAATCTTGATACAGAAATCAAATTTCTAGAAAAATTTGGAACATAAAAGGTCTTCTCCAATAACAAAATAAAGTCACTGCTTAAAACCAAACTATAAGTGTTGATAGCTTCCACATGTGAACTTGTCTTACTTCGTGAATAGATGAATTGTTCACTTCCCACCAGCCTCCTTAGGTTTTGCATACCCTGTAAGGTATTCAAAATATGGATTATAGAACCAGAATCAATCCACCATATGTTATGATTAACATTAATCATGTTAGATTCATAACAAAAAAATGAAATTTGAGTACCTTTCTTCTCGAGTCAATCCTTAAATTTAGCGTAGTCTTTTTTCATGTGTCCCCTCTTCTTACAAAAGAAACACTTTGTCGGCTTCTTTATATCGGATTGAGGAGCAACTTTGCCTTTTCCCTTATTTTGGCATCATCCTACCTCTTCTTTCATGAAACGGTCAGATTGACCCTTTCACTTTCTTCCATCAACAACCTTTGCTCTTCTTGTACACACATGGTCAACAAGTTATTAATCGACCACTTGTCCTTTTGTGTGTTGTAAGAAATCTTGAAATGACCGTATTGTTGAGGTAAAGTGCATAGAATGTAATGCACCAGGAAAGATTCCGATATAGTAACCTCCAATGCTTTTAGCTGAGCCGTTATGTCCTTTATACGCAATATGTGATCACGTACGCCCTTTATCCAGTGAGCCTCAAGGAAGACAACTGCATAATCAAAGTACTGACAAGGGCCTTATCAGATGTAGCGAATTGCTCATTAATGGCCTTCAATAGATCTCTAACATTACTATGCTGTTTGACATAACTACCAAAACTAGCAGATATCATGATCTTTATGAACATCACAGAGAGATAATTATATCTCTCATTTTTCATAAAAAGCAACAGCTTCTGGAGTGTTGGTCTCAGTCATACTCAGTGGTTCGTCCTTCCTAATAGTATAGTCTATATCCATCCAGCCCAAATGAAGCAAAATCATCACCTTCCACACCTTATAGTCGTCACCAAGGTTTTGAAACCCGGATCGAACATCGAATCCGAAGCCTTACTAATCACCGGTTCGATCGATTCGACCACCGGTTCGACCAGGTGTGACGTTATAATTACGCAATAATTATATTTAATTATATATAATATTAGTAATATTAAAAAATAGAAAAAATATATCAAATAGTATAAATAAATATAAATAAAAAATTCATTTGACTGGTTCAAAAAATATAAATAAATAAAAATAAAAAAACGTGATGCATTTTAGAAAGAAAAAAACAAAAAAAATTAAAAAAATTCATTGAACCAGTGGCCAACTTGTTCGACTAGTCCCGGTTTAACCGGTCAATTGACCGGTTCACGATGATCCAACTAAAGACTGATTTTTAAGGGTCACTCAGACCGAATAGCCTACCTGTCGAATCGATCGAACCGATCGGTTTGGTCCGATCCTAGTTTCAAAACCATGGTTGTCACCTTTCAATTCGAGAATATCACACTTAATGTTAGAAATATTAACTGTCTGCGTAACTGCAAATTGAGAAATAAAAATATATGTTCGTCATATATACTTCAAGACCAATAATAATTCATGGTTTACCAATGTAAATCATGCATTTAACAGATGAATCTAGTAACATAAGACTTGCCTGTGGGTTAAAATTCTACTCAATTAGATTCATCCAAAACTTTATGATAAAACTATTGAATTATGATCCTTTTCTTAATTCCTATGGGTAAATTAAGAAATATAATCCAATATTTTATCCTAATTAATCACACAAATATAACAAAATTCCTATGGGTAGATTTTATCATATTTCGTATGATTAACTACAATTAATGATTTAATGTGATCTTAAAACTAATTATATAATTGTAATTAATTTGAGATGTTGTGGCCACTCCCAATTAATTAAAATCATATGATCACTAACATTATATTAAGCTTTAAATTAAAGCCTAAACATTTTCATCATGAAATAAATAATGCAAATAAATCAAATAATAATGCACAAATTATTTAATCTAATTTTGCATGTATAATGGTCATAAATTTATACACATAAAATTTTCAATTAATCACATGTAATTTGTGCAAAATTAAACAATTATAATATGCATGTCAAAAGCTCAAATTCTATAACATGAGACATGCATAATTAAATTTTAATATTTTCCATAAAATATTAATGCCAAAAATGATTTTATAATTAAAATCATAATATAATGGGTTAGTTCTGAATTAACCCAACTAATTATTAATATTAAAATAATTAATATTAATAAATAATTTTTTTAATAAAAGGTCGCAAGGTCCTCTTCGACCCGGCTGGAACCTGACGAAGCCACAACCACTCTGGCACACAGAAGACGCCAGAAATTGCAGGAAGACTAGTGGTGGTATGAGGAGGATCAGGCGACGTGCACGAGACGTAGCAAACCTGACTATGCAGCGCTCCATAAACGGCAATTACAAAGTTTTGTCACTATCGAGCATTCCATAGAGCACAAAAACACAACTCTAATGTCTCCAGCATGGACAAAATTGCTGTAGCGACCCCTGTGTTATACGAAAGTAGCTAATTAAACCCTGAAATATAAAATGTTACTCTATTAACCTTATGTTTTTAATTTTGCTGCAAAAAAAACCCTTAGTCGTGTGTTGTTCCTCCACACTTAAGGGGCTGTGAGTTAATAAAATTTCAACTCAAGGTGTTTTTTGCTAATTTTTATATGTCAAAATTTTTTTAGCAACTTTTGAATAACACAGGGTTATTAAGGCAATAAATTCGCATGTACAAATGTCCAAAAATACAACAAACTCTAAAACATGTTTTCGGCAGAAAATCAACCATAACAGGGAAAAAAGAGACATGTCTTTCGGTGGTTTATAAAGCAAGACAGAGGCATGAACTGAAGTTATGATACCAAATGAAAAACAACATAGCAACATGTCATGCATCTCATACAAAACATTACTTAAAGATACATGCATATTAACCGTATACAAATATACAATAATGGAAGCTTAATGGAAATAAATGCCTCCAGTCATTGCCCACCGATGATGCTCTTGTCTCTGTGTTTGAATCTTCTATCCTTTTGCTTTTCACATAACCGATGGTGTAAAAATAGCGTGAATGAAGGATATAAGGACCCAAACTTGTTTTTAAACCATTCATCACTTCTGTCCATCACAGAGGAGGCAACGTCTAAGGCATAGGCATTAACATGTGCGTGTTTTTTAGGTTCATGCATTAAATGGACCATACATTAACAGTGGAGGTTAGGTAAAATTTAAAAAATCTTACAAAATTCACGCCTGCCGTAACTCTTCTTTTTGTTTTCTTTTGAGATTACGGAACTCTGATGAAATCTATTAGCTATTTCAACAAGTGTATCATTTTCTAGTTCAGGTTGCTTCTTAGATTATTGGTCATGTTTGATAAATAACGGACTATATTAATTGTTAGCTGATTCTATCAACGGTTAGTTAATAGCTGATTATATCGACTGATTGATCAGGATAACATCAGTTGTTTATTAAAGATGTTTGATAAAATTAGCTGTTTAATATTAGTTTTTGATATATAAAATGAATTATGATGGCATGATTTAAAAAAATTATAAGGACATAAATATTATATTTCTTATTATTTCGTTGAATATTCTTATAAGAATTTAGAATTTAGATATTTGATTTTACAAAAATTAAGTTTAGAATGGTGTTCCGCAAGTTCACGGATCTCAAGTAGTACAATATAATATCGTCCCACAGGGAGTAATTGTGTAAGTACCAGGCTTGGATCACTCAATTAATTGGACTAAGCGATTGGGTAGGATTGGGAAATTAAATAAAATAAAATTTAACTATCAAAATAAATAAATAGATAAAACCGATGGCGATTATGTAAAAATGGAGAAATAAAATAAGAAAATTAACTAGCAAAAAATAACAAAATCAAAGTTAAAGAAAATTGCGAATATTTCTGAGCGTTAATTCGGATGGAATGTGGTAAGCTTCAAGGATGGTTCCACTTTTAGCGCTTTTTATGGATTTTACCCGGATCAGTTTATGAGGTGAATTTTGGTTGATAGAAGGTTGAGCCTAGAGTTTCTTAGATCCTTTTTCAATGTATCAAAGGAGTATTGCGCAGTAATCCTAGTCTACTATCGTAGTCCTAGCAATCAAGCATAACCCATTAAGTTTTTTTGCTAACCTGGTTTTTTCTCATAAATTCAGTTTATGTCTAAATCTGAACTTTATAAGTTTCCTGTTTTGAAGTTCCGTTATTAATTTTCACCTATCGGTTCATCAATTAACAACTAACGTCAAGTAATGGTTGGCCAAACACAATACCAGCAAAATTAATCTCAAAACAGAAAAATCAACTTATAAATTCACACTCATAAATCAACCGAAATGCAGTCCACAAAAATTAGCTAAAAGCTTACCCCAACCTTGAAGCTTTGAGGAAGCTACTCAGTCATGATAGGATGAATACAACAGAAATTATACTCAGCAAACAACATTAAGAGAAATTAAATAATAGAACAGAAATCGAATGAGTTTCGGGTCTCCCTCTCTCCTTTATTCTTTTTGCGCCTCCCCCTAATGTTGCGTCGCTGTGCTTTCTGTAATTCCTTTATGCTGTGTGTCAGTGTCCTCAAGTTGATGGTGAGCACCACCAGCTCTAACGTTCTCCAGCTGATGTCTACCACCTTCAGCTCTCTTCTATTTTTCAGACTCACGCTACTTCCTTCAGCTCTCGCACCATCCTTCTCCCTTTGATTTTTTTTCTTCAGCTCACGTTTTTCCCTCACTCCACGTTACTCACTCACCCACTCACTTACTCATACTCACACACCTGTCACTTACTCTCACACACAACTCACTCCTTGGTTTTTCAATTCATGCCCACTCACGTTACTCCACACACTCACACTTACTCTCACACCACACTTACTCACACACCACACTTGTCACTCACTTGTTCACTCACACACACATGTAATGTTACTCACTCACGTTAACGCCCAGCTCCTCTATTTTTCAGACTTCAGCAGCTCTCTCTTCTCTCCAACGCACACATCTTTTCTTCTGTTCACGCACACACCTCTCTTTCCAGACAACACTCCTTCTTCCCTTCACACTCCAATACCCCCTCTCAGTTTTTGCCCAGCCTATTTGTAACCCCAGACTTCACGCATAGCCCACACTCATGTCTTTTTGCTACTCACCTTCTCTTCATTTTTTATTCTATTCATGCCTCTCTCACTCTTGCATTTTTATTTTTCTGCCCTCCAGACTTCATGCACTCCCTGTTTAGCTCACACACAAACACAGTTAACGCTACTCCTTCATGAAACGCACAGCTCTCTATTTTCTCTAATTCAAGCTTTTTTTATTTTTTATTTTTCTTGGTTCCTCTCTCCACGCTAACCTCTCCTTCACGTTTTCTCACACACTCCCTTTTTTTTTTCTTCAACCCACCTTAGTTCACGCACTCCCTTTTTTCACCCACTCCACAGACCACACTCCTCTCCTCTCCAGACTACATGATTTTTGTGTTATTTCCCTTTGTCTTGGAACCACCCCATGCCTCCCTCTTGTGCTGCTCCAGCTGGAAGGATTAATCACTCCAGCTCTCCTTCATTTCTTTCCAGCTATTCTCTCTAGCTTTGGCATGGGTTGTGGGTCTCTTGGTGGTGGGGTCTGCGTGCTTATCTTTCTTTCCCACCTTGATGTTTTTCTCCTAGCTGCGTGGTGCTCCTCTTGTCTCTAACAGCTTCTAGCCACCACCAACTTTCAACGTTTTCCTCTGCTGGTGTAGTCGTGGTGTGGTCTGCTGGCTGCTCCTAGTGTTTAACGTTATTCCCTTTATTTATTCTCCTCTCACGTGTGCTGTTGGTTTCCCAATAAAAGACTAAACTTCCAAAGACGTTTCCTCCTTGAAACGTCACCTTCAGCTGCGTTTTGGACTCTTCAAGTGCTGAATCTTCTGCTGTGTCGTTTTTAGCTTGGTCCTTTATGCTATGTCGCTTCTCCTCCAAACTGCCGCGTGTGTGTTGCTCTAGTCCACACTCTTTAACTCCCCATGTGCTATCGTTTTGGGCTACTCCTATATGTTGTCTTCCTTTTTTTTTTCTTTCATTCACCTGCTACAGTGGTCACTTCTTCGGTTTAATTTGAAACCAACTTCATACCTTCTACCAAAAAAATCAGAAAATAAAAAAATAACAAACTCAATAAAAATAAATAAATTCACCTAAAAATGCTACTAAAATGGATGAATGAGTATGCAAAATAAATGCAAATATGACCTAAATACCTATATAAATTTGGACTAAACAAATGCCCCCAGACTCGAACTTTTGCTTGTCCCTAAGCAAAATAAAGATTGAGAAAACATTTTCAAAGTTACTCATCCAAGGAATCGTAAAAACTGTAAATCCAAGCTCGCAAATTTACTTTTAGCCTTTCCGTTCAAACCATTCTCACCTTCATGATACAAAAAACTAAGCAATTACTCAAGCCAATATTCCTTTAACCTTGATCAATTATCAAAAACCATCTTCTTGCAAGAAGCAAAGAAAACTAAAATTGGTTCCACGACAACTTATAACCCATACATCCTATACATAATGATGATATAGTTAATTAACCAATCTCATAGGCAAGACATCCTAACCTATCTCCACTAATGTAGCACTTATTAATGAAAGATCAATAGGTCTTATTAGGATGTAATGGGGCTATTGGGTGTGTAATGTGGGTTTGAAACAAAGAAATAATAATAATAATAATAATAATAATAATAATAATAATAATAATAATAATAATAATAATAATAATAATAATAATAATAATAATAATAATAATAATAATAATAATAATAATAATAATCATAATAATCATAATCATAATCTAAAGTTAATTTACGATTAATATGAATGATGGAGCTAAATATATCATATTAGTATTTTATATAATATGTATGAATTTTGTTATTTAATAAATTAAAATATCTATAATTATAGTATGACACAAATATGATATATATTATATTTTAAAATTTATGAAAAGATGAATAATTAATTTTTACTTATTGATTTTTAGTGATCATCCAAAAAGCTTCTTTTATAGAAGGGTTAAATAAGCTAACTAATAAACAATTTATTAAACACATCAATAATTTTTAAAAATAATAAAAAAAGCTAAATTCGAATCAATAAGTTAAAAAATGTTTGTCAAACACCCCCTTAGTAAACCAAGTTTATCTTCGTCCGTTGATTGTGAATTTTGTGTAATAGTTACATCTTTCTTTCTGATTATCAGGTTCTGTAGCTAAAGAATGTTTTATTCAACTTCTCACCTTTAATATCTGAAATATTAGTGGTCGGGTCGGTCGTGCTGGACTCAAATTCAGTCATAACGACTCATGGGCCGATCGGTCCATCTCCCAAGGATTGGTCTGACGTCTATCGGCTAAGCTAAGCCTAGGCCCAGTCCACGTCTCCACGGTCCATTCGTGGGTGGAAGTCTCCCATGCAGACGTAAAGACTTAAACCTAAGACCGCCCATATATAAGGTACGACCGCCATAATAAATACGTAATCATAACCCTAGCTTTCTCTGCATACGGCGATCTCACCTATACAAAAGACTGACTTGAGCGTCGGAGGGGCTTATCAGGAAACAACCCCCGACGTGCCTTCTTTGTTTTGTAGGAACCTTCAAGCCGAAATTCTCATGTTCAGCAGTCGATTCTATGGATCCAAACGGCAACGTGCAACCCAGAACCAGGCTGAACCAATTGGAGCCTACCGTGGGGCCCGACATCAGGGCACCACGTCCAGAAACATGCAGATAAGTCGGTGGCGATAATTAAATCCTATAGAGATAGCTACCGCATGCTCTGGCGTTATAATGGATGGGTTTGCGATTAGTAACCTGCTTTGCAAGACACCATGCTTCCCACACGCAGTCTTCGAACCCGAATGATCAACCTCAACCTCAAAACCTAGAACAAGAAGAACAAAGCGTAGCTTTGGAAGATAACACTGGAACCAACGACGCTCAATCTCCAAAGACTCCCGTAGGCAGATCCTCCTGCGCCCGTGCATACCTCCCTCACCCGAAAATAGATTGAGGAAGCGGTTGATCTGTTGATTAGCGAAATTCTGATCTCGGTAATAACAAAGAACGTCCGCACGGCAGAATAGTATGACAACTGATCGCCACCCTGCTGAAGCCCTAGAAAGAATCGTGGACAATCGGATCAATGCAGCTATGAGCTTCCGCCCGGATCACCCAACAGCTCAGTACAGCTCTCCCTTTAATCCGACAATCTTGGAAAGCCTTCCGATACCGACGCCCAAAAAATATACTGGAAAGACCGATCCCTTGGACTATCTACAACACTTTCAGTCGATGATGAATCTACACTGTGTTCCAGACGCCATTCAGTGTAAGGCTTTCTGTACGGCCTTTCAAGAGGGAGCTCGACGATGGTTCAATAGCTTGCCTTCGAGCTGTATTACATGCTTTGAAGACTTTAGGTCGTCATTCCTCAACCAATTCGCCACAAGCAAGCGGCCTCAGAAGACGATCTTAGAGGTGATGCAATTGACCCAAGGGCGGATTGAAAGCTTGCGGGAATTCATCACTCGGTTTAATAATGAAGCGGTCGAGGTTCCCGACCTCACTTGCTCATCCATGTTGGCAGCGCTTATGAATAACACGAGGGATGAGGAGTTCAAAAAGTCATTAGCCCTCGATCAGCCCCGATTCATTCAGGAAATAAGAAACATGGCGGATAAGTTCATTCAGCTCGAAGAAGTGCTGAAAAATACGAAGCGTAGGATGGATGATCGCTCGCCAAATGACAGAGCGAGTGGTTCGCATAAGCGACAGAAAGGTCAGTCGAACTGAAGAAAACCAACCGATCGACAGGGATATCGACAGGAATTCACCCCACTCAACAGACGATATGCAGAAGTACTGGCGGCCATGAGAGCGGATGGGGAACCTATCCGAGAACCCAATAAGATGAAGACTCTCTCCAAGGATAGGGACCCCGATTTTATATTGTCGTTTCCACAAAGACATCGGTCATGACACGGAAGATTGCTGGCAATTGAAAAGAGAAATCGAACTCCTCATCCAAAGGGGAAGGTTAGGCCGATTTGTGAAGTACGAGCAAAATGCCGATCGAGATAACGAGCTTAAGACCGGTCGGCCAGACAACAGACGACAGTATTGGAGGCGGAACGATAGAAATGATGGAGGGAGGCAGAATGTGAATACAGACGATCGACGCGAAGTGAGAGGACGATTAAGGGCAAGAGGCGACAGGAACACTGGGCAACAAGATGACCGACCGGTGAGGGTCATTAACATGATATTTGGTGGAAATGCAGCAGGGGGATCCACTGCTAAAGGAAGAAAGAGATATACCAGGCAGGTCAGCGAAGACTTGTCAGCCAAAAGAAAGAGGCAGAACGATGGGATGATATCGTTCGACGAGTCTGACCTTGACGGTGTAAGTTGTCCTTACGACGACGCGCTCGTTGTAAACTTGAATATGGACGGCAACGAGGTGAAGCACGTAATGATTGATACGGGTGTATTATGATGCCTTCAAGCAGATGGAGGTACCAGAGGACCGTCTACTGCCTATAGAAGGACCTATAAAAGGGGTAACTGGAGCATCAACCTACCCGTTTGCCCGCGTCTACCTGAAAGTGAAATTCGGCCAAAAGCCGCGTCAAATAGAGAGGGACGTGGAGTTCTTAGTTGTGAAGTTTCAAGGGGCATACAATGCGATAATTGGACGAGCTACTCAAAATGCCCTTAAGGCGGTCGTCTCCACCTACTACCAAGCGATGAAATTCCCAATGCCCCAGGGAATCGATATTGTCAGGGGTCAGCAAAGAATCGCTAGGGAGTGTTACTTAGCAGAAACAAAAACACTAGACGGGTCGGTAGTCCTGACGAGCTCTCTGGACGTAAGAGTCGATGAGGAGACGGAGAGAATGAACCCAATGGAAGAGACGCAACGGGTCATACTGGATGAAGCCGACCGCTCCAAATTCACGAATCTAGGTTCCGAGCTTAAAAAGGACCTAGTTAAAGAGATCACGAACTGCTTGATAAAAAACAGATCAGTTTTCGCTTAGGTACCGAGCGACATGCCTGGAAGTTCTCGATCGGTCGCACCGCACTCCCTTGGTATTCGACAAGACTACAAGCCGGTTAGACAAAAGAAGCGATGGCATAGCAAGGAATGACAGGAGGTGATCGAGAAAGAAATAGAGAAACTACTCGAAGTCGGGTTCATCCGAGAAGTCAAGTACCCCAAATGGCTCGCCAATGTGGTGTTGGTGAAGAAGAAGAACGGGAAGTGGAGAATGTGCGTCGATTTCACCGACCTGAACAAAGCATGTCCAAATGATAGTTTCCCCTTGCCTAAGATCGACCAGTTAGTAGATTCCACATCTGGACATGAACTTTTCAGCTTCTTGGATACTTTCTCGGGCTACCATCAAATTCAAATGAGTCTCGAAGACGAAGAAAAGTATGCCTTTATAACTGACCAGAGCACATATTGCTATCAAGTAATGTCGTTCGGCTTGAAGAATGCGGGGGCTACTTATCAGCGGCTCGTCATGAAGGTTTTTAAGAAACAGATCGGTCGATCTGTTGAGGCCTATGTGGACGATATGGTGGTCAAGAGTAAGACGGCCGCCAAGCACGTGGGAGATCTCAAAGAAGTCTTCCAGACCCTTAACAAATTTCAGATGAAGTTGAACCCGGAAAAATGCGTCTTTGGTGTGGCATCCAAAAAATTCCTGGGGTTCATGATTACTCAATGGGATGAAGTTTAATCCAGAGAAGATCAAGCCATCATCCAAATGCCTTCACCGCGATGCTTGAAAGAAGTACAGATATTAACCGGTCGGATAGTCTCCCTGAGCAGATTCGTTTCCAGATTGGAGGACAAGTGCCTCCCATTTTTCAAAATTTTAAGGAAAGCGGATGTGATCCAATTTCAGTGGCCAGGTGAATTCGAGAAAGTATTTCAACACTTAAAACAATATCTGTCTAGCCCACCCATCCTGCAAAGCCCAGTTGAGAGGAAGAATCTGATTTTATACTTAGCAGTTACAGAAGGGTCGATCAGCGCAGTCCTTGTTCGATCAGAGGGAAATGAGCAACGCTCGATCTACTACGTCGTGAGTGTTGACCGGACCGTAATCGCAGATGCTTTATAGAAAAATCGCCTCTCCTTGATAACGGCGGCACGGAAGCTAAGGCCTTACTTCCAGAGTCATACCATCGAGATATGGACCGACCAACCCCTCAGGCAGTGCCTTCAAAAGTCCGAAATCTTGGGTCGATTAATAAAATGGGCGGTAGAGCTGGGGGAGTTCGTTATACAATATAAGCCTCGGAAGATGATTAAGGCACATGTGTTGGCGGACTTCATTGCAAAAATGAGTCAACCTAACTCGCAGGGTGAGCAATGCCCTGCTTGGAGCTTATTCGCTGACGGGTCGTCCAACGCCGAGGGATGCGGAGCGGGAGTAGTATTGATCAGCCCGCACAACGAATAAAAAAGGTGGAGTATGCTCTTCGGCTAGAATTCAAGGCCTCCAATAACGAAGCAGAAAAATTGGTTCAGCCTGGTTCTGGCGTGGCTGCACGTTGCCGTTTGGATCCATGGAATCGACTGCTGAACACGAGAATTCCGGCTTGAAGGTTCCTACAAAACAAAGAAGGCACGTCGGAGGTTGTTTCTCGATAAGCCCCTCCGACACTCAAGTCAGTCTTTTGTATAGGTGAGATCGTCGTATGCAAAGAAAGCTAGGGTTATGATTATGTACCTCCATTATGGCAGAGTCGTACCTTATATATGGAGCAGGTGCTAGGTTTAAGTCTTTACGTCTGCATGGGAGACTTCCAACCATGAATGGACCGTGGAGACGTGAACTGAGCCTGGGCTTAGCTTAGCCGATAGACGTCAGACCAATCCTTGGGAGATGGACCGATCGACCCATGAGTCGTTACGACTGAATTTGGGTCCAGCACGACCGACCCGACCAATTAGTATCAGATCAAATTATACACGCGCAGCTTCTTCATGAAAAGATTCAAGCTCATTCTTTCGTCTATTTTGAGAAAGGTTTTCTGTAAAAATCCGTTTCTTACTTGAATTATAAGACATCTAAGAAAACTTCAGATTTCACGATGTCCCATGGTTCACCCAACTCGCACGCCGGACAGGAACGGTCACGATCGCCTATGACCCTACCTGCGCTCTGTAGTTCAAGAATTACAACACTTTTCGGTATTATTATTATTATTTATTTACATTGGTTTAATTGTTTTTATGCTTAAAAATTATACATAAATAACAAAAACTCTTGAGCTTACGGGTGATGTAATTTCATTAAGTATATAATTTTAATTTCGAAATTTATGTAACAAATGAATTCACCCTCTCTGCCTCATGTCGTAATTGCTATATTTACATGTTCTAAGCACCTGTATATTGAAACTCTATACTTGTCACAATAAATTATTTCCAATTATTATGAAAATAAATATTAAATACACCGAAACGCCAATTTCACGTTACTAAAAGATCTTTGAGGTCTGTCTTCGCACATCAAGTGGACCACGTTGCGCGCTTGACTACGAGTCTATGAACATGAAGTCTTCTTCTATTTGTGGTTACCTAGAGGCAGAAGTCCAAGTCTTCTCTTGCTAACCATCTTTCACGCACTGTCAAATGCAAAAGGTCCTTACTGCTATCACACTGGGGTCACATTATTCACCACAAAAACAAAAAAAAAACTAATCCCTTCACCATTTTCATCGAAAATATGCAGAGCTTTACAATTCAAAGCTCTGTACTTTATCTTCATCTTCTTCTCCTCCACTTCTTGTCAGCTCAGCTTCCATCTTCAGCTTACAATCTACCAGATAAGTATTTCATCAACTGCGGCTCAAGCTCCAACGATAACACTACCTCTCGGGCGTTCACCGGGGACATGAACCCGGGTTCCTTTACGTTTACAAAGAAGAACAGCACAGTTGAAAATGTCAACAAATCCGCAGCTACATCGATTCTCTATCAAACAGCTAGGATTTTCAGACAAGAATCATCGTACAAATTCGAAATCACCATCAAGGGTACTTATCTGGTGCGGCTCCATTTCTTTGCTTTCTCGTCTCCGGCTAATCTTTCCTCGGCTCTTTTTGACGTTTCCGCGTCTGGGTATTCTCTGTTGCAGAATTTTAGCGTAGGAAATGGTGGCAACACTCCTATGATAAAGGAATTCTTTCTTAGTATCAGTGCTGACCAATTTATATTAGATTTTGTGCCTCAAGAGTCATTTTTTGCTTTTGTCAATGCCATAGAAGTCTTCCCAGTTCCTGAGAGTTTCTTTTATGATGAAGCTTCCCATATTAGTCCTATCGGAAGAATTGGTAATTTCGACGGCTTACTCTCTATGGCTTTAATGACAGTTCACAGAATCAATGTTGGAGGATCCACACTAACACCTGATGATGACACTCTTTGGAGATATTGGGTTCCAGATGACCGCTATATCTATAATCCTGTCGCTGCCAAGAACTATAGTTCCTACGATATTGACATTTCTTATCAGGCTGGAATCAGCAAATATACTGCGCCGGCTACAGTATACCAGAGTGCCAAAGGGATGAAAATAGATAGTGGTAGGATTTCAAATTTATTCAACATAACCTGGTCCTTTGAAGTGAGAAAGAATACAAGGCACTTCATTCGAGTTCATTTCTGTGACATCGTGGGCTCTTGGCTTGGTGAAATAATCTTCAACCTGTATATCTATGTAAACTTCGATCTTCAAATTGATCCCTACAAGATAACTCAACGTTTGGCAACTCCTTTCTTTGATGATTTTGTTGTAGATTCTGACAATTCTGGACTTCTAAATATCACAATAGGCCCTTCAGATCGGGACCACCAAAATGCCTTCCTGAATGGACTAGAGATAATGGAGATTTTGGCGGAATCAGGCTCTACTCCATTGACAAATGATCAGAAGAAGAAACATTTATTTGTTACCATTGGTATAGTCCTCGGAAGTTTGGCCCTCATCTTCATTTTAGCAGTTGTTTTAGTCTTGATAAGGTGCAGGAAATCCAAAACTGCTGCAACTCTAGTCTGGCCACCTGTTCTAGGTTGTGGCAGAACGCGAGAAGGGATTGCCAACAGATCCGTTTCAACTAATTTAAACCTTGGATTGAAGATATCACTAGCAGAAATTCGGATTGCGACAAAAAAGTTCGATGCAAAATTGAAAATTGGAAAGGGAGGATTTGGAACTGTTTACAGGGGATCTTTATTTAATGGCATGAACGTTGCTGTGAAACGAAGTGAACCAGGGTCAAGCCAAGGTTTTCCAGAATTTCAAACCGAGATAATGGTCTTATCGAGAATTCGCCATCGACATTTGGTTTCGTTGGTAGGATATTGTGATGAGAAATCTGAAATGATACTGGTTTACGAGCTCATGGAAAAGGGCACATTGAGAGACCACCTTTACAATTCAGATCTTCCACCATTATCTTGGAAGAAAAGGCTTGAGATTTGCATTGGTGCAGCTAGGGGTCTTCACTATCTCCACAGAGGTGCTAGGGGTGGTTTTATTCATAGAGACGTCAAATCCACAAACATCTTGCTCGATGAAAACTATGTTGCCAAAGTTGCTGACTTTGGTCTTTCAAGGTTAGGTGCCCCTGATCAAACTCATGTCACTACAGGTGTTAAAGGAACTTTTGGTTATCTTGATCCTGAATACTTTAGGACTCAACAATTGACAGAAAAATCCGATGTCTACTCATTTGGAGTAGTTCTGCTAGAAGTTCTATGTGCAAGACCAGCTATTAATGCCCTCCTTCCAAGAGATCAAGTAAATTTAGCTGATTGGGTTATGCTTTGCAAGGAGAAAGACATGCTTGAAGAGATTATAGATCCTAAGGTCAAGGGTCAGATCAACCCAAATTCTCTGCGAAAGTTTTCAGAGACAGCAGAAAAATGTCTGCTACAAAATGCTTTCGATAGACCCACAATGGGTGATGTCCTCTGGGATTTAGAGTATGCACTGCAACTACAGCAAACAGCAATCCGGAGATATCCACAGGAGTGCAGCAGAAATGATGCTTCAGCTACTTTGTCATTGCCGAATGTTCAAACCTTTCCTTCATTGATCCTGCCAATGGAGACGGATGATATGCCCATCTTGAGAGAGCATAATTCTGACTCATCGGCGGCAGTGATTTTCTCACAATTGCAAATCGATGAGGCTCGATAGTTTGTGTGTGGTGTCCTAAGTAGAATAGCATAGCCAGGGAAGTTGATTATGCATACCATCTCAGTAGTGCTCGCTTAAGATAACTCTGTATTAAATTGCAGAAATGTATATTATCTTACAACTATGAAGTAATGCGACAAATTTTGAGGTATGGTTATTGTATATTGGTTCTGCCGGATTTTGGCTAAACTGTACGTTGCCGTTTAGATCCATGAGTTGGTTGCTTTTTGTGATTAATCCGACGTGAAGATACTCAAAAAAAAGAAAGAAGACGCGTCGGGGTTGTCCGACAATTTCTCCGACGCCAAGTCAATATTTTTGTGAAGGTGAGTTTGATCAACGCGGAGAAAGTTTAGCTTTGATCAAGACATCTGTTATGGGAGAATTATACCTTATATAGGGGATGGACGCTAGGTTAAACTTTTACGTGTTTGCATGGGAGTCTCTTACGTGCGGATGAAATTTGAAGAGCATGGATCGGGCTTGGGCTGTCAGAGCCGTTGGGTTCGAGACTTGTTCTATGAAGAATGAACCGATCGGCCAAGGTTGTTTTGATGGGTCCGCCCAAGATCGCTAACCGACCATAAGCCCCCTACTCCTCGAGTCCGAGCGAAGAAAAGGGCCGGAGGAGTATATAGAGGTTTATAGCTTCGTCTTAGGACGGCTCGTGATTAGGGCGATCGGTCGGACATCGAGATATGACTCGTCAGAGGTCGGCTCGTGAAGTAATCGATCGGTCGGGCATTGTTGTTGTAGCTCGATCACGAAAGCTCGGGCGGTCCCGATCGATCAGTACCAACCGATTATGCACGATCTTTCGGATGTCGACCGGTTGAGCGAATCGTCAGATCTACGACCGGTTGAGCGAATCGAATCGCTCTGGGATCGATCATTGTGTGCCCCGGTGATCGGCCTCGCCGCATGCGATGCCCGCATGAAAAGTGGATCGATGGTCATCATTAGCGAGCGTGTAAAGGTCTTGGAGCATTTATTGTTTGACGCAAGACGTCCTTTGACGGTATGCGAGAATCAAACGACGTCGTCAGAATCGCAGTTATGCCAATTTGCGTCGCCCTTCAATCGACGCGCCTTTCGATTTCGAACAACCCTAATTCCTATGGCTCAGATCATGCTGCGTCCAAGCATAGCTCGGATTTTCTCCACGTGTTATACTTTGATTGGATGGCTCGTCCAAGTGCCTCCTATAAATGTTTAGGTCGACGAACCATTTGGTTTCTTCACGCTTATTTCCTTCTTGCATATGCTTCTACTTTCGTTCGTTCTTTCTTGCTCCCAGTTTCCGGAAACTTCATTCAATCGTTGTTCGATTTCCCTTTCTCCATCCAACAAAGAGGTACGTCCTTCCTCCTCTAAAGTTCTTTTCAAGAGCTCTTTTCTTGGTAATCATGTCAATGGATAGTTCTAGAAGTACGGTAGGAGGTACCGAGGAAGTGTCGACGAAGGAAAGAAGGGACGGGTTGGTTGTGGAGGCGATACCGAGAGGTGAATCAAAGATGAGGTTGGGGGAACTGCAGCGGCTGATCATTAGGTGTAACATTCCTGCGTTTTGGGGGCCTAGGTTGGCCATCGGAACCAAACGGATCTTCAGCAATCTGAGCGGGTATTTTGCTGTCTCTGAGAGCTCTTTCTCTGTTGGCGGCATGAGGCTTCCGTACGCCCCGATTATTGACGAGGTGTGCGTGCGTCATGAAGCCGATGCCGAGTCGATCCCCGAATGGCTGGAGGTTTATTAATGGTTTGGCTCTGCTATACCATCAATTCAGTTGTCCTCCGTCAGGGTACATCCTCCGCCACTTCTTAAGAATGGATCAGAGCCCCATAATTGGGGCTGGGATTCCTCATTTTAAAATCTGAGGATGTCCGTATCGCCGGATGGAACTCCCGTGAAAGTCACTTTTTGGCGTACGAAGTACTTTTTTGTGAAGCCCCCAGAGCCTCCTTCAAGCTCGACCATGGAGGTACCTCTAACCGAAAGCAATGGAATGACGTGTCGACCATATCTCTTAGTAGAGAGGAGTGGGAGGTGGTCGGCCGTATAAAAGAGCTCGGCAGATACGACTTTACTCGACTCATGCAGGGGTACTTCGGGGAGTCTCGGCTAATTCATTTCTCATTGACCCCCCTCCTCGAATTAGCGGGCTAGGAGAGGAGACCGCCCCGTCCGGTTGACTCCTCGTGATTGAGCTAATTGTTGTATTTTTTAGCCTTGGTTTCATTTTCTAAATTTATCGTTGTGCAGCCATGGTGAAGATGGGAGATGCTCTCGCCCGGGCCTCCAAGTCAAAGAAGCGGGTTAGACAGAGAAGGGACTGAGACGGCACCTGTGATGGCGCCGCTTTGTCATGGGTTGGGCTCGTCGTGAGGTCGACGGATGTTCCGCCTGTCGGGGGCCGACCTTCTGATTCGGGGTCATTGCCAGTTGTGCCGGTCGGCGCGGGCCAGGTAGTCCTGGCAGAGGAAGAGGAGGAGGAGGATGTGGGTCCTCCTCTTAAGAGGAAGAGATTGGTTCGACTGGGGGATCTACCGTCCGGCCCGGCAAGTCGAGCCGAGACTGGGAAAGGGAAGAAGGGCAAGGGGAAGGCGCAAGTCGCAAATCCCGGGCAGTGGGAGTCTGCCCTCAAGTAGGCTAAGAATGCCACAATCGGGGACCTCGAAGTGTCCCGTTACATTGCTGAGAGGATTACTCCGCCTGTGGACGAAAGCGATTCATGGAGAAGAGGAGTAACTTGAGCTAGGGTCTCACTGCTCGTTCGTCTCGGCAAAGTGAGGCGACGACGGTCTTGTGATCTTTGCAGCGTTTGAGACTCTAGACCAGAAGTCCAGACCTCCATGATCAGTGAAGGCTTTGAAAGGAGAGCTTTTGGAGGTGAAGGAGGGAGAGACCTCCTCCAGCTCAAACGCATCCTGGAGGAGGAAAAGAAATCCTGTGAGAGGGAGGTGGGCACTTTGTTGGCCGTCGGCCAAGGAGAGGAGGAGAAGGACGAATGGAGGAAGATCGTGAAGTGAGCGGAGCTTAACAAGAAACTCCGCCAAGATTGCCGCTCCGCAATGGAGGGTAGGGACAGAGCCGAGGAGACCTTGAGGGAGGTGCGGCGTTCTGTGAGGATGCAACGGGTCGAGGCGATTAAGCGATGGAAACGGCGGTTTCTGTACGAGGAGAGTTTAGAGCTCGCCTGCGACATAACCCTCTCGGTTCTGAGGAGGGGCCACGAACCGATTAAGCGATGGAAATGTCGGTGTGCCCTTCATTCGAGGAGTATGCCGAGCCGCTTCTTCCTGCAGCTCTTGGGCTTTCTTTAGAGAAAGTCAGGGATAAGGCCGAAGGAGAACGGGACGTCATTCCGGAAGAAGAGTTGGATCTCAGCTCTGATGAAGAGCTTCCCTACGAAGATATTCCTTCGGTCGCTCCCCCGGGTCCTGCTCCTATTTCCGTTGTGTCGCTCTCCGAAGGGGAAGAGCTTCCTTGCGAGGATATTCCTCCGATTGCTCCCCCGGGTCCTGCTCCTACTCCCATTGTGTCGCTCCTTTCTGAGGCTTCTCCTGCTCCTTTAGCTACTTGTTGCTCCCCTTCTCCCGAATTCTAGAGCTCACCTGGTCGGGTTTGTGGCCAGGGTAAATTTAATATGAATGAAAATCTCTAGTTGTGTTTCATTTTCTCGAAGTCATTTTTTCGAAGTCAATTTTCGTGTTCATGTTCTTTGTTTCGGACGTATAGTAGGGTTAGGTGTTACTCGTGGTCGACCGAGCCGAGGTCCCATGGATCTTGTCTTGGCGATCGATCGACTGTAGTCGATCTATGGGGATACCAAGCGAGGTCCCAAGGATCTTGTCTTGGCGATCGATCGACCGTAGTCGATCTATGGAGATATCGAGCGAGGTCCCAAGGATCCTGTCCTGGCGACCGATCGACCGTAGTCGATCTATGGAGATACCGAGCGAGGTCCCAAGGATCCTGTCCTGGCGACCGATCGACCGTAGTCGATCTATGGAGATACCGAGCGAGGTCCCAAGGATCTTGTCTTGGCGATCGATTGACCGTAGTCGATCTATGGAGATACCGAGCGAAGTCCCAAGGATCTTGTCTTGGCGACCGATCGATCGTAGTCGATCTATGGAGATACCGAGCGAGGTCCCAAGGATCTTGTCTTGGCGACCGATCGACCGTAGTCGATCTATGGAGATATCGAGCGAGGTCCCAAGGATCTTGTCTTGGCGACCCGACCGACCGTAGTCAGTTTCTGGAGATGTCGGGCGGTGGCTGATTGGATTGTCTACTCTTTGCCACATGTAATGTAACTCTTTATTGCCAAGAAATCTGAAACCCCTTTATTAATGATAACGAGAGCATGGGCCGTTAAAAAACCTGCCTGGCAGGGACAGGAAAAAGGTACCCATAAGTATACAAAAATGATAGTAAGGAAAGATTAACTAGAATAAAACTTATCTACTGGTAGAACGCCTTCAAGTTCTGTGAGTTCCAATGCCTTGGTAGAACCTTTCCTTTCGCATCGCTGAGGATGTAAAAACCATGCCCGACTTGCTTAATCACTCGATAAGGTCCTTCCCACGCCTGTTCGAGCTTTCCAGGATGCTTCCTAGCCGCCTCGGCTTTTCGTAGGACGTAACCACCTACCTTTACATCGCTCGGCTTAACCCTTCTATTGTAGAATTTGGTTGTCTTTTGCCTGATAGCTTCTGAACGAACGGCTACCCTTTCTCTATCCTCACTGAGGAGAACGAGTTCTGCTCTGCGGGCTTCATCTTTCCGCTCTTCTTCATAGCCCGACACCCTTTGATTGTACAATGCCGCCTCTACTGGAACTAAAGCTTCTACCCCGAAGGTCATTACGAAGCGGTGTTTCTGTGGCTCTGTTCGGTGTGGTTCTCAGATGCCCACAACACTTCGTCTAGTTCTTCCACCTGTGTCTTTCGGCCATCCAGCGCTTCGAGAGCGCCATTATCTTTTTATTGGCGTTCTCCTCGAGTCCGTTGCTTTGTGGATGAGCTACCGAAGTCAGCTGTAGCTTGATCTTTAGTCGGTCGCAGAAATCTCTGAACTTGTCGTTTTCGAACTGCCGACCGTTATCCGTAACCAATACCATGGGCATCCCGAAGCGGGTAAGTATGTTCTTCGTCACAAAGTTCTCTACCTTCTATTCGGAAATTGTAGCGACCGCTTCCGCTTCTGCCCATTTGGTGAAGTATTCCACCGCCACTATCAAGAACTTCTTCTGCCCGGGACCGAGAGGGAATGGCCCCAGTATATCCATTGCCCATTGAGCGAATGGGATAGGATGGCTCACAATTTTCATCCTTTCGATTAATTTGGTGAGACAGTTCATTGCTTCTCTGGCAGCCTCGCATCGGTCGACTTTCTCCGGCGATCTCTTCTCATCGATCGACCAATAGTACCCTTTGTTCGATCACTGTGAGCCAACATTCGCCTCCTACATAGTTTCCACATCCTTCACGGACTTCGCCATTGCACGCTTGGCTTCTTCTTTATTCAAGCATCGAAGCAGTGGCCAGTCGTAAGACCGTTTGTATAGAGTGTCGTTAACGACCGTGTACTCGGGTGCCTTTATTCTCAGTTTCTTGGCCTCCGACGCATCTTCCGGTTGTTTTCCCTCCAAAAGGTATTGTATGATCGGCTCCATCCAACTCGATCGACTAGTACTTACGTCGAGAGCTTCCTTGGCTTTTTGAATGCTAGACCGGTCTAGTCGTTCGACCAGAACATTGTTCATGGCATCACGGTCGGAAGCTATTTTGGAGAGCGCGTCCGCTTTAGCGTTTTGCGCTCGTTCTATTTTGTTGATCGTGTATTGTTCGAAATTGCTCAATTCCTGCTTTACCAGCTCCAGGTACTTAATCATGTTGCTCCCTCGCCTCATCTTGCCGGTGACTTGACCGACCACCACTTGGCTATCGCTATATATTTTTAGATGCCTGATCTCCATTTCCTTAGCCAGTTGGAGACCGATTATCAGGGCCTCGTATTCTGCTTCGTTATTGGAGGCTTTGAACTCAAGTCGAAGGCGATTCCACCTTTTCTTCCCCTGAGAGTTGATCAAGACTACTCCCGCTCCACATCCCTCGGCAGATTGACGCGACCGTCAACAAACAAGCTCCAGCAGGAGCCGTCGTCTTCGAGTTAGATTGGCTCATCTCCGCGATGAAGTCCGCCAACACCGCGCTTTAATGGTCATGAGAGTCTGTATTATATGTCAAACTCTCCCATTTCATCGCCCACTTTATTAGTCACCAAGTTTCGGGCTTTTGAAGGCATTGCCTTAGGGTTGGTCCGTCCATACCTCAATTGTATGACTTTTGAAGTAAGGTTTTAGCTTCGAGCCGCCATTATCGTGGAGAGGCTAGTTTCTCTATTGGCGTGTATCGCGTTTCGGTCCGGTTAATACTTTTCGACGTAATAGATAGGTGTTGATCGCTTCCTTCGATCGAATAAATCTTTTACCGACCGACCCCTCCGAACCGCCAAGTATATAATCGTTCTCTCCTCTACGGGCTTTGCAGGATAGGCGGACTAGACAGGTATTGCTTTAAGTGTTGAAAAGCTTTCTCACACTCGTTCGGCCATTGGAACTGAGCCACGTTCGCTTTCCTCAAGATCTTAAAAAATGGGAGGTACTTGTCTCCCAATCTGGACACAAATCTACTCAGGGAGACTATTCGACCACCAAGATTCAGACTTCTTTCAAGGACCTTGGTGAAGGCATTTGGACGATGGCTTCAATCTTCTCTGGATTAGCCTCAATTCCACGTTGAGTAATCATGAACCCAAGGAATTTTTCGGATGCCACACCAAAGACGCATTTTTCAGGGTTCAGCTTCATCTGAAATTTATCAAGTGTCTGGAAGACTTCTTTTAAATCATCCACATGCTCGGCGGCCGTCTTACTTTTAACCACCATATCATCCACATACGCTTCCACCGACCGGCCGATCTGTTTCTTAAAGACTTCCATGACGAGTCGTTGATAGGTCGCCCCCGCGTTCTTCAAGCCAAAAGGCATTACTTGATAGCAATCGTGCCTTGGTCGGTGATGAAGCGGTCTTTCCTCGTCTTGAGGCTCATCTGGATTTGATGGTAGCGAGAAGGCATCCAGGAAACTGAGAAGTTCGTGTCCTGAGGTGGAGTCTACTAGCTGGTCGATCTTGGGCAAGGGAAAACTGTCCTTTGGACATGCTTTGTTCAAATCGATGAAATCTATGCACATTCTTCACTTCTCGTTCTTCTTTTTCACTAAAACCACATTGGCGAGCCATTTAGGGTACTTGACTTCTCGGATGAACCCGGCCTTGAGTAATTTTTCTACTTCGTTCTCGATCACCCCCTGTCGCTCCTTGCTGTGTTATTGTTTCTTCTGTCTGATCGGTTTGTAGTCATGTCGTATACCGAGGGAGTGCGACGAATCGATCGGGAAATTCTGCATGTCGCCAAAGACCTGCGAAGATCGATCTATTTTTCACCAGATAGGCTGTGATCTCTTTAACTAGGTCGCTCTGCAGCTCGGAGCCTAGGTTTGTGAATTTGGAAGGGTTAGCGTCGTCCAGTCCGACCCGCTGTGTTTCTTCTACTGGGTTCATCCTATCCATATTCTCATCGGCCCTCACATCAAGAGAGCTCGTCAGTACTACAACCCCATCTAATGTCTTCGTTTCCGCTAAGTAACATTCCCTGGCAATTCTCTGCTGACCCCTGACAACACCAACTCCGTGGGGTGTCGGGAACTTCATAACCTGGTAGTAGGTGGAGATGACCGATCTGAGGACATTTTGAGTAGTCCGCCCGATTATTGCGTTGTATGCCCCTTGAAACTTGATGACTATGACTCAACGTCCCTTTCTATCTGACACGGCTTCTGCCCGAACTTCACTTTCAAATTCACCCGGGCGAACGGGTAAGCTGACGCCCCAGTTACTCCTTTAATGGGGCCATCCGTAGGTAGTAGTCGGTCTTCGGGTACCTTCATCTGCTTGAAGGCCTCGTAATACAACAAATCGACCGAGCTTCCCGTATCAATCATCACCCGTTTCACCTCGTAACCCTTCATATTCAGATTTACCACGAGAGCGTCATCATGGGGGCAATTTATTCCATCGAGGTCGGACTCATCGAATGATATCATCCCGTCGGTCTCTCTCGACTTTTTAGTGGATGAGTCTCTGTCGACCTGTTTGGCATATCTCTTTCTCCCTTTAGTGGTGGATCCGCCAACTGCATTTCTACCGAATATCATGTTAATGATTCCAGTTGGTCAGTCGCCTTGTTGCCCGGCGTTTTCATCGTTTCTTTCCCTTGATCGCCCTCTCTCTTCTCGTCGATTATATCAGATTCAGATTACGCCTCCTCCGTCATTCCTGTCATTTCGCCTCCGTATGGCGATGCGTTGTCTCGACCGACATGCCCCTATTGATTGTCTCGATCGGCGTTTGTTCGTCTTACTTAATCAGCCTAGCCTTCCCTTTTGTATGAGGGATTCGATTTCTTTTTTCAACTGTCAGCAATCTTCCGTATCATGACCGACTTCTTTGTGGAAGCGGCAATACAGGTCCGGGTTCCTGTCTTTGTATGGGGTCTTCATTTTATTGGGCTCTCGGATAGTTTCCCATCCCTCTCATGGTCGCCAAAGACTTCGCGATATCGTTTGTTAAGCGGGGTGAAGTCTTGTTGATGCCATCGCCGACCGATTGGCTTTCTCCAGTCGATCGATCCTCTCATCTTTCAGGAAACTCATCTGCCCTACCACTCGGCCCGCGATCATCTGCCCGACGTTTTGTATTCGTTAATACTTCCTCGAGCTGAATGTACTTGTCTGCTCGGTGTCTGATCTCCTGAATAGATCGGGGTTGATCGAGGGCTAGCGACTTCTTAAACTCCTCGTCCCTCGTATTGCTCATAAGCACGGCCAGCATAGACGAGCAAGTGAGGTCGGGGACCTCAATCGCTTCATTATTGAACCGAGTGATGAACTCTCGCAGACTTTCATTCCTTACTTGGGTGAGTTGCATCACCTCCAAGGCTGTTTTCTGTGGCCGTTTACTGGTAGCGAACTGGTTGAAGAAAAGTAGTCTGAAATCCTCAAAGCAAGTGATACAGCCCGGAGGTAGACTATTGAACCAACGTCGGGCTCCCTCTTGAAAGGCCGTGCAGAAAGCCTTACATTGATGACATCCGCACGCAGCTGATTCATCATCGACTGGAAGTGTTGTAAGTAGTCCAGGAGGTCGGTCTTGCCAGTGTATTTTTCTGGTGTTGGTATTTTGGTTCCGGGTGCCGGGAGGCTATCTAAAATTTCCAGAGTGAAGGGAGAGCTATACTGTGATGTCGGGCGGTCTGGGCGGAAGCTCATAGCTGCGTTAATCCGATCGTCCACGATTTTTTCTAGGTTTTCTGTCTGGTGGCGATCGGTCATCATGCTGGTCTGTCGCGTGGCCTGCCGCGTAGATGGCTGCCGTTGTGCTGGCTGAGATTGCAAAATCTGGCGGATCAATAGATCAGTCGCTTCCTCAATCTGTTTCCTGGTGAGGGAGGTGTGCATAGGAGGAACATGATCTGCATCCGATCGGTGCCCGAGATTCGGGTGCATATTGAGTGCAGCGTTATCCTCTAAAGCGACACTCTGTTCTTCTTGTTCCAAATCCTGAGGTTGTGGTTGATCGTTAGGATCTGAGGATTCCGTGCGGGAAACATATGGTGCAGGCGGCAGAGTTGCAGGTAGCTGCAAACCCATGCGTTGCATCGCCAGAGCCGCAACAACGGCTATATCAGGATTCATCGCCGCCGCCTGACTGATCTGTGTGTTTCTGGACGTGGTGCCCGGAAGTCAGATCCCACGGTGGGCGCCAATTGGTTCTGCCAGATTTTGGCTGAACTGTACGTTGCCGTTTGGATCCATGAGCTGGTTGTTTTTTGTGATTAATCCGACGTGAAGATACCTGCAAAACAAAGAAGGCATGTCGGGGGTTGTGTCCCGATTAGCCCCTCCGACGCTCAAGTCAATATTTTTGTGAAGGTGAGGTTGATCAATGTAGAGAAAAGCTAGGTTTTGATTGCATACCTCTGTTATGGGAGAATTATACCTTATATAGGGGATGGACGCTAGGGTTAAACCTTTACGTGTTTGCATGGGAGTCTCTTACATGCGGATGGGCTGAGAAGAGCATGGATCGGGCTTGGGCCTGTCGTAGTCGTTGGGTTCGAGACTTGTTCTATGAAGAATGGACTGATCGGCCCAAGGGTTGTCTTGACTGGATCCGGGCCCAGCATCGCCGACCCGACCATATATATTAATAGAGATACCTCACAGGATATTTATTAACCTAAGTTCTACAAGTAAAGGCGACAAAACAGGATACTGTTAAGCTTGATGGGCTCCAAATATTTGCTTAATAATTTAGAATTGTAGGTGTCAAAGTTTGAGTGTTGTTTTGTTTATGTTAATACACATGTATTAGGAGGTGTCAAAGTTTTAGTGTTAATTTGTTATATTTAGGTCACATATGGAGGACAATTGTCATTCCCTCTATTTACTAATTGTCTTCTACGTTTGTTAATGTCACTTTAGGATGCTTATATAAAGGCTAAAAAAAAGTGGGTGCAACGTGTGAGGAAAAAAATAGAGCCATAACTCTAGAAAAAAGAAAATTTTTTGAGTTGAATATTTTTCAAATTTTATTTGAAGCCCATCAAGCTTCCAACAAGTGGTATCAGAACTTATTCATGAGTTGATGAAGGAATGACCAACTTGATCCAACCTCAAGTTCCGAAATTGACAAAGACAAATTATGGGGCTGGAGTATCTAGATGAGGGTGATGTTTGGTTCTTATGATTTATGGGACATTGTTGAAGATAGATATACTGAGCCTATAGATGCAACTGCCGAAGCGGCCTTATCGGATGCTGAGAAAAAGAAATTGAAAGAAAGACAACAGGGTGTTGTTTTTTATCTTTCAAGGTGTTGACGAATCCACGTTCGAGAAAATCTCAAATGCAAAGATTTCAAAGGAAGCATGAGAGATTTTGCAAAAATCTTTCCAATGAGTCGAAAAAGCTAAAAAAGTACGCCTTCAATCACTCAGGATTGAGTTTGAGATGCTAAAAATGTAAAACTTAGAAAATATTGGTGATTATGTCACTCGTTTGAAAACGGTGGCTAATGAAATGAAAAGAAATGGTAAAACTCTAAACAATGTTCGGGTAATGGAAAAGCTTTTGCGTCCGCTTACATGCAAATTTGATTATGTCATTGTCACAATCGAAGAATCGAAAGATTTGTCAAAACTTTCGATCGATGAACTCATTGGTTCTCTCCAAGCACATGAGCAAAGAATGAACTGGAATGATAATACTGGCAACCTGGGGAAAGTCTTGCAAAAAAATTTATCAATAAGTGAAAATCAAGCAAGCAGTAGCCAAAGACAGGACAAAGGAAGTCAAGGTGGCTAAAGAGGTGGCTACCAAGCGGGACATGGTTGATGGAACAACCAAGGTGGATGTGAACTTGGTCGACAATTTTTTGAAAGAGAAAAAACAAATGAAGGAAATCTGGTATATGGTCATAGAAGAGGTTATGGAAATAGAGGTTAAAACAAATTTCAACAAAGAAAAGATAAATCTTAAGTGTGGTGTTATAATTTTAATAAATATAGTCATTTAGTTGCGAGTGCAAATCGAATCCTGAGGCACAAGAAAGAAGTCATTTTACAGAAGCAAAAGACAAGAAAGATAACGTTGTTATGCTTCTCTCGTTACGAGTAAATGAGTAAAGCAACAACGATGTTTGGTATCTAGACATTAATGCCAGCAACCACAGGTGTGGTTATAAAAAGTTGTTCACAAATATGGATGAGACAGTTCGTGGTGAAGTTACATTTGTTGATTCAACAAAGATTCCGGCCAGAGGCAAAGGTGAAATCACAATTACTTTGAAATATAGAGAAAAGAAACATATTCCTGATATCTATTATGTGTCTGATTGGAAAAGCAACATCATTAGCCTCGGGCAACTCTTAGAAAAGAAATTTATCATATTATTAAACAATGGATATCTCACCATCTGGAATAAGAAGGGAGAATTGATAGTAAGAGTAAAGATGACGAAGAATCGTCTTTTCACACTTGAAATACAAAATGAGTTGATAAATTGCATGAAGTTAGTCATCAAAGATGAATCCTGGTTGTGGCATTTGAAGTTCAATCATCTCAGTTTTACCGAACTAAAATTATTGTCAAAGTCAAACTGATTACTAGAAATTGATCAACCAAAGCAATTGTGTGAAGCCTGCATTAGAAAGCAACACAGACAACAGTTTAAAACTGGAAAATCATAAAGAACCAAAAGGTCACTAGAGATTGTCCACACAGATATTGCTGGTCCATTTGAAGTGCTATCAACTGGAGAAAACAAGTACTATTTAACTTTTATTGATAATTTTAGTAGAAAATGTTGGGTGTATATTTTGAAAGAAAAATCAGAGACTCTTGATAAGTTTAAAGAGTTCAAAGTGATGGTCGAAAAACAAAGTGGACAGTATTTGAAGATACTCAGATCCGATAAAGGAGGCGAGTAAACCTTAAAATTGATCTAGAATTCTTATAATGAGCATGGAGTCTTTCATTAGTTGACAGCAAGATATACACCACAACAAAATGGTGTAGCTTAAAGAAAGAATCGCACACTTCTTAATATGGCAAGGAGTATGTTCAAGGTTTGTGGGTTGAAGCTGTTGTATGTGCAATTTATTTACTAAATCGTTGTCTAACAAAAAGCGTCAGATTTATGACACTCATGAAGCGTAGAGTGGAAGCAAACTAGGTGATGGACATCTCAAGATTTTTGGATGCATTGCATATGCTCATATTCCTGACCAAAAAAAGAAAAAAAAGTTAGATTATAAAGAGGAGAAATGCATTTTCATTAGCTATGACAGCAAGATTAAAGCATATAAATTGTACAACACCTTAACCAAGAAGGTGATCATTTCAAGAAATGTTGAGTTCGATGAAATAGATTACTGGAGATGGAACAAAGAAGAAAAGAACACTCAAGGAATGTTTTTTGATAATAAAGATGACGATAACCTGGATTACAAGAACAGCAAGATGATCAATCTCCTTCACAAAATTCACTAATAACACTTGCATCGACATCGTCAATGTAGTAGCAATTTAGGGGGAGGCACCAATTAAAACAAGAAATCTTAGTGATCTCTATGATGCTACTGAACAAATAGAATCATTTGACTATTCATTGTTTTGTCTAATGGTTGCATGTGATCCAATGACATACGAAGAAGCCACTGGAGATAAAAACTAGGAAAAAGCAATGGATAAAGAAATTGGTGTCATCCAATGAAATTATACATGGGAATTGACCAGTATTCTAAAAGGACATAAACCAATTGGATTCAAGTGAGTATATAAGACAAAAACCAATCAAAAAGGAAAGGTGGAAAAATATAAGGCAATATTAGTTACGAAAGGCTATAAATAGAAATATGGAATTCATTATGAAGAAGTATTTGCTCCAGTTGCAAGAATTGATACAATCCGACTTCTCATGGCACTTGCAACATAAAACAAATGGAAGATTTACCAGATGAATGTGAAGTCAACTTTCATAACATCGTAAATCAACATTCAAAAATAAAACTTTCAAATCATTAAGGAGACTCTCATTCTCTCATCAAATATACTATTCAACAAGTAAGGAAAAATGGAAACACATATAAGTCACTTGAACCTTACAAAACCAATAAATCAAAAACTTAGAAAACCTAAATGTTAACTCCAAACCTTTTTTTAATAAACAATATAAATATACTTCAAATATCTAAAGAACACAGCCCCTGTGTCCCTCGAAGAAATTCAAGCCTAACCTTATTCCTTGCTACATTAACTCTGTCATCAGATATCTGGTTGATTCCTCCCTCGTAAGTAACTAATTGGTCTTTTGTTTAAATAGTTTCTTTACCAGCAGTAACTAATTGTGAATCTCGACAATTTCTTGTTTTTCCTTCACTATATTTGTAAGATTGTAATTGACCTTTTTTAACCCAAGTATGTTTTGATAACGTGGACTTCTACTAGAAATTTAATGTAGCATGTCTAGATTTTCAGTTTTGACCCCGTTGAAATATCATTTGTAACAGCTTGTGACAATTCGGCCTTATGTCATCAATTCGACTTAGAACATTCACCTTTATAGCCAATGTCTTGAAAGTCTCCTTTAATCTTACCAATTTTTAGCAACTTTTCTAACTTTCCAATGCCTCTATTTAACATTCTTATCCCTTTTTGTTTTGACTAGGTTTGACTTTGTTTCATTTAGCTCGTCTGTAGTAGATAACAACTTCTTCTCTAGATCTTGAATGATGTTCTTTATGGTAGAGTTTTCCTTCTTTAACTACTCATTCTTCTTGCATATTTGCACCCCTTTTGCATACATTAATTCATAGGCTTTATAGATATGCTTCTTCTTTTTTATTTGAACCAATGTCATCATTGTCATAATCTGATGTTAGACTTTGAGTTGATTCATCTACGTTTTCCACAAAATATTTTGATTTATCCATGTTTTCATCATCAATTTCTTCCTTTTTGGTTGTTATTAAGAAAGCAACTGGACTTTTACTATAAAAAACAACGAATGCAGCATTACTCACAAATTTTCTTCACTACTATACTCACTTTCAAATTCATTCTCACTACAAATACTGATATAAGACTTCTTTTTTCTCTTCTTCAAAATGTTAACGCATTCCGTTTGCACATATCCAAAGCCTTGACATTCATGACATTAAATTTTATTCACTTTTCTTTCACATTTTTTAGTTTTAACTTGTTATTTGAAATTACTATTTGATGAGCTCTCACCGTTTTACCTAAAATTGGATTTATCCTTCTTCACTTTCTTTAACCACTTGCTAAAATTTCTTGTCAATAACCCCATATCCTCATTCTCATTTCATCTCCTAGGTCATTTACGGCTTTTCCAACCTTGGCTTTCAATCCTTTGTTCTTCTCTCGTTCATCACTCAATAAATTCATCTCAAAGTTGGTAAGAGTATCAGTTACCTCATCTAAAGACAATTTAGTGATATCTTAGGCTTCTTCAATGGCTGTAATTTTTTGTATAAATCTCAAAGGCAATGATCTCAATGTCTTCTTAAAAAGTTTCATATTCTAAAGTTGATGTGTTTGGTTTGCTATCACGCAGTCTCTCATAGAAGTCTCCAATAGTTTTACTTTCAACCGTCCTCAATAAAATCTCACAACTAACATTTAAAGTTTTGAGGCTATCACATATTTCGATCGCTCATGTATAGTCTCCAAAGTATCATACGCTTCTTTTGTTGATTCACAAGCTGATATTATAGCAAAGTGACCTTCATCAACTACACTAAAGATGGCATGCAAGACTTGGGAATTTTCAAGCACTCTCTCTACTTCAACCCTTGTCCACTCAGATGCATCTTTAAGCACTACTTCTACCTTTTCATTAGTTATCACTGAATGTGTCCAACCATTTAAAACTCAGTTTCATGATTTTGTTCCTTGTGCTTGAATGAACATTCTCATCCGTGATTTCCACGTAGGATAATTTAAATCATCTAATAATAGTAACCTAATGATTGATACCCCTTCTCTTATAATCATAATTGCGAAACACAAATCTGCACCAACTTGATGTACCAAGTTCTGATTCGATGACCCACTCTGATATTGAAAATCCAAAAGAAATAGTTTAGCAAAATTTTTGATTTGGTCGCAATTATTTCTAACACAATTAAAAACAAAAAAATTAAATGCACAAATGCAAATCAAAAATCAACATCGAAACTTAACTACTCCTACGTCTGTGAGGCCCTCACCCAATTTAATATTTTCGCTAATAACAATAACTTTATACAAGGCTTTACTGAACCGATACTACTCAACCTTTGACACTATTCCTCGTCCTTACAACCCATGAAAGTATTTCACACCCAATAATATGATCGCCTGATACTAACCCCAACAGATGATTTTCTTAATAACTTTTAACGATAAAGACAATAATCAAATAACTCAAATAATTTAAAAAAACAAAGACGTAAACAAATACACTTGAGATAAAAAGGAATAACTTACCTAATAGATTCAATTCCTTCAAAGACAGATCTAGAAGTTGTTCACTGAGAGTAATTCAGTAGTCAGTTGTTGGAATTTTCGGACACCACTTCCACTGTAAGATTTATCTGAGCATTTATTGATTAAGTAACATAGCCATCGTCGGAAGTCTGTAGGCGTTCAAGCTACCATAGATGGTGGAGACATCAAATCAGGCATTATCTTCCTCCACTCTATATATCGTTTCAATTGTGTTTTAAACTTAGTAGCATAAAATATGGGGTTAAGAATCTCAAGCACGACAGTCCGTGACTAAGGATGATATAACAATGATTCAACTAGCCAAAAAAACAAGCAAAAACTCAGCAAGAAAATCACAGCTGCACTGCACCACAATCGGTAACACTTCTAAAGAAAAGCACAGCCTACACGTGCTCAACCTAGGTTACATAATCAGCCATAAAAGGTTGCAAAAGATACGCAATCCTTCACACAAAAGTCCGCAGCTCACCAAATAATATCTTAACGCTATTAGCTACATAATATTGACAATAATCCTTGGATATCCAATTGTATTAATCAAGATAAAATTTCATAAGATCACCGTTATTCCACAATAAGATTTACATAATAAATACCATCTTAATTAAGATTTTAAACTTTCCAAACTTGTCTTGAAAGAGTCCTAGATAAGCACAACTAAGTTTAATTATTAAATAATATCCAAAATTAAATAATAAGATATAATCACCTATATTTTAATATGTTTAATTTGATTTTAATTAACAGCTACCATAGGAAGGATATTCTAAGTAAGAGATTGCTATTCTATACCAAGCCTACCTAGTATAGGATGCTCCCTTTTATTCGTTGCATGTCAATAAAGGACTTATATACGAGTAAATGCAGTTTTTGTTAGGGCTCTAAATATACCTATCTTCACTTCCTTGTTGTTGATCATAATTAGGAAGCCATTGCCTTATTCCATTCAGGATATCAACAGTTATCTTTAATCCATAACCCAACTTTAGCATTACTAGAAATATGTCTTAATGGCTCGTCCTCCACACTCAAATCATGTTTAGCATTATTAGAAATCTGTCTTAGTGCCTCTTCCTCCATAATCAAATCATGTAACGAACCATAATTACACCAGTTATCGTAAAGTAGATAGGTTGTCCTACTATTCCCCTGTAATACATTTCGACATAGCCCTGATAGTAGATCTTATCTTCAGTGCTTGTGCCATAAAATAAGGGTAAGAGGCCTTCCTTTCCATTAATTTCCCATTGGCTTTTCCCTTTCAAAACATATGTGTTCATCCATCCAACCGTTAGGGAGTTCCGTTTTGTCAGCAATCTCCTAAGTTTCTTTGCTACTAGGTTTTTACTTGCCAGCATAGTGTAGAAAGCGCCAATCCCCCTTCCTTAACAGGCTTACATATCTCCAACTAGCTGACTTC
The DNA here is from genome assembly GCA_029891385.1 of Erythroxylum novogranatense. Classification (NCBI taxonomy): domain Eukaryota; kingdom Viridiplantae; phylum Streptophyta; class Magnoliopsida; order Malpighiales; family Erythroxylaceae; genus Erythroxylum; species Erythroxylum novogranatense. The sequence goes on from CM057228.1 coordinate 11,237,601, forward strand.
GGCCTTGAAATGGCCCTCTTTCCCTCAACACCGAATAAATCTCCTAATTCCTTTTCTATAAACCTTATCACCGCTTTTTCTGGGAAAAAGTGAGATGCCTAATATATATGACAGGAGCAAAGCACCAATTTAGCTAACTGAAATCTGCCATCATCTAAGAGATAATCAATTCTGTCAGGAATTGATCCTCTTATGTATCCTCTTAATGAGAGGCTTGCTTTCATTAAAATTGAGTCTTTTAAAGGATAAAGGAAGGCCGAGATGGTTGGAAGGAAGAGATTTAATATGTAGTCCTGACAAGTTTGAGAGTCTCTGTGTCAAGTGTTTTGCACTAATCGAAACTATCACGTGGCCTTTCTCCCTATTTAACTCCAACCCAGTAAGACCTTGAAAGTGTGTAGGGAGTTCATCAAACTACCTACAAATTCTTCGTGAGCCCCTAGACATCAACAGTAGATCATCTCTAAAAGCCATACTAGTTAGATCAAGCTTCTTACATTTGTTATGAAATTTGAATTTATTGTTCCTGTTCAAATTAAACTTGATCAGTCTCATTAATCAAGCTTCCGTATATAACAAAAACAAATAAAGGGAAAATGATTCCCCTTGTCTAGTCCTTTTCCACCTCTGAAGATATTGGTAATTTCCCAAAAGTAAGACTAGAATAGGATGTACTCTTTAAACCCATCTGAGAAGCCAAACATATTTAGCTGCTCCAGCATATAGAATCATATGCTTCGTTGAAGTCTATTTTCATTGTAACTCTCGCGCTAGCAAAACATTATCTCCGATTTGCCTACCTTCAAGGAAAGCCCTTGACCCTTATCTGAACTTGTCTAGTACTATTCGAAGTCATTACTTTCAATTACTCATTGTCTTCTTTAAAAATCTGAACCTTTCAGATCATCTTCATTTCCTTCTTCACTTCGTAAGTTGAAGTTCAAAGTCTACTTTCCGTTGTTTTATATTACAAAGTAAAACAAATATTTTGGTTATGAATGTTTTTAGCAATGAAGTGAACATAAAGTTAAGTGTGAATTGACAAGGTAATTTTATATTATATTATTTTAGTTGACTTTTATTTTAGTTTTCAAAATTTAAAATTATTTGGTTAATTTCTTAATTTCTAATTTTTGGTGTTGATTTCTTTGTACTTTTATAACTTATAAAAATCATAAAATTAATTTTAATTTTTACTTTTAGCTATAATCTAATTTTATTACTAGTTTAATAAATAATTTTATTAATTATTAAGAAAATTTAGGGACAACTAATCCTAAAATATTGTACCTTTTGAAAATTTTGCAAAGTAGAGACTTACAAGAAGGGATATTAATTCTTGAAGGCTTGAATCACGTAGGGTATTTGGGTACGTGATTGGTATTTTGGTATACGGGCAATGGGCATTTGGGTCATTTAGGTTGGGTTACGAGTTAGGCTTAGTTGACTGCTTTTTTTTTTGGTTAAGTTTTTAAAATATTATTCATTCAATTGGAAATTTTAAAATTTTGAGTAATGAATTAAAATTTTCAAAAATTATTACTTTTGATTAAATTTATGAAAAAATTATTTAAATTTAAAATATCTCAAAGTATATATATTAAAATAAAAAGTTATTCGCTAAATAAAATTGAATATTGAGTTCTAAATAATAATATTTATTTTAAAGACATGCATTAAGATACAAATATTTCTTATTTCTCAACAATAAAATATTTTTCACTCTTTCTTATATGAGGAGATTTTCCTTATAAATGAAATTGTTCCTTGCTAATAAATTCAAGTCCATAATCATGAGTTCTAATATATGAGATCTTGTAGCATTTACTAATGAAACCTGTTAATATTATACATAAGAAATCAATTATAAATATTGGTATAATTACGTCTATTCTTTATAAATAAATTTAGGATCAAAATTAAAATAAAAACTACAACAGCTAAAAATCATAAACAAAAATTTTAAAATTCTTTTTAATTACTAAACATCAAATTCATAAATGAACACGGAATTTGTTCTGAAATGGATTTTTTCGTTGTCTTTTTAGCTTTTGGACATCAAATTACTTGTCCCCAAACATTCATAACTTAATTTACACGTCATCTACAAAATCAAGGAATTTCTATGAAACATGCAAAGCCTGATTAATCAGTAGCTGCTATCTTCTAGCTCCATAGGTACGTACATCAACTACATGTGGAGAAACATCATAACCAATACACTCATAACAGATAAATGACCATCTAGTGTCCGGAGCCTTTCCTGCTGGGCCCAGAAGAAGCCAGAGTAAACACCTCCGTCGTTGAAGCTGAAGCCTGACTTCTTACTACATCGACCTCTCCGAACTTGGAAACTGGGCCTTCATTGAAGGGCGCAGAAGTTCTCCCAAAAAGGGCTTCTGGATCCGTGTTGTCTTTGGTTTCTGACGATCGAAGGGCTCTACAGGCTACAAGATTTGGCTCTGTAAATAGTAGCGTTATGACCAGGAACAATAGAGGTAGAGACATGATACGTCTCATCCCTGATTTTGGAGCTTGCATGATCGTTGTCTCTGCTCAAACACAGACTAAAAAACACTTTGAAATATTCTCTAGGGAACAAAAAGAGTGGAGCTCCTTTCGTGTGATATCTCTTTTGGCAAGGGCCAAAGGTTTGGAGGTGGAAGAGAATTGCTTTGGAATCTCCATTCTATAAGGAACCATTGGCCTTTATAAAGATCGTTCTTTTTGTTTCGTGGATGGCTTTGGGTGGCAAAGGACGGAGAAGAGCTTTTCGAAAGTGGGACCTTTCGGAATGGAACCTTTTGACTATGGACTTTTTCTCTGCCGCTTTACTAGTTCCCTGGTCATGGTCTCACAGCAGAGGTCAATACTTTCATATTCGGCCTGTTCCACATAAATCGGTTTGCCAATTTTGGAAATGCTGGATCAAATTCACCTAACGTTTTCATTTCTCTTTACTGCTCAATGTTTGTTGTTATATTTGTTTTCTTTTCATCTAATTCGCCTACAAACTTCGATAACTTGGACCAAAATTTAGTTGTGGAATTGATGTTCCTCCAAAGAAACTTGATGACTTGCCGCTCAGATTGACATGATTCTTCATTTGTTAACCGTGAACTATTATCATATATTTATTCCTCGGCTTCAGTATAACATAATACTTTATTGGGACGAAGCTAGTTTGATAGTTAAAAAGAGCTAGCATGATTCTCCATTCTTGCAGCTTGCTGAACGTTGGATACAGCTTTTGATTGGAAATGGAAGGTGGAGTTGGATTATTCTTGATACCCTTTTCGTGGCAATGAGAGTTAGTACCCACAAGTAGTCAACTAACCAAAACCAATCAAACTTATGGAAAATGGAATTAGGAAACTGATGGCAGAGGCAGATCACTTTCAAACTACAGCTGCAGTTAGGGAAGTCGATTTGGATACTAATCCTTGTGTGAAATAATATGAATGTACTCATAAAAAAATATTAACAGATTTAATTAGTATGAAAACGGGGTTGTTGTATCACCCAATTATAGAAAATGAACAACCAAAAAAAGAAACAGGTGTGAAGCACCAGACATGAATCTTGGACTTTATTGACCCTTTGTCCCTACTTTCGATTTTGTTGAATTCAGCTTGCCTAGTTGGTCTAGTTGGTCATGTTTTACATCTCAGCGTTTGAGTCTCTTAGTCGTGTGCAGGGCATATAATACACCTAGGGCCTTGCACATAGAAAAGGAAGGCGAACTGCAAGCCTGACACCATCCAAGGAACTCGTTGTCGTCCACCAATTAAACCATATAAGAATGTCTAGCGAGTAAGGTGCGATTTTTCAGTTTTTCGTATGTGATTATGCGCATTATATGCATTTGAAGGTATAAATACGACCAGTACAAACTGTTATTGCAATTATAATAAGAAAAAAGGTTAGCGACCATTGGATATACAAAAAAAAAAGAATATATTTGAGAGTTATTTTGATAATCCTTGATAATTATATTATGATCAATATTAATTGAAAGGAATAATTATGTGATCACGTTTATAATCATCATGAGTAATATAAATTAAATTATTTTTATCTATCAATAAATGACTTTTATAATTTATGGGGTACCTCTTTACTTTATAAAACCATAATAACACGAAAACTGCTAACTTGTTGGTTTCTTATAGTTTTAATTAATTAAAATACTTTTATATACTAATAAATGATTTGAGATATGTAAAAATATGTCAATTAATATGAAATAGACTTGCACAGATTGATTCATTTTACTTAGTTTGATGGGTTAATTTCAAAATTGAAGGGATTAATATAAATTGAATTTGGATTTAAAATTTGAATTAAAAACTCAATTTGAATATAATATCTTAATGTTCAAATAAACATTCATTATTTAAACTTTAACATATTAATTAATAATTAATTTCAATTTTATTATAGATTTTATAAAATCCATTTTATCTTAAAACGAACTTATGATTATTTTATTTGACAAATTATTATCTATTTTGTATTCAAATTTTAAGTAATTTTAGAAATTGAATCTAATTCAATTTATGTGCAGCTCTAATATGAAACATAACGATTACATGAATCACTAAAATAATAATCATCTACTTGAGTTACATAAAATTATATTAACATAATTCACTTTAAATAAAAGAATTCTTCATTAACTGTGGATCAGTCGTTTACAAAAAAAAAAAATGTATTTAACTATTTAAGGTTCTTGTTATAAACTGTAACATCAAAACATGCCATTCTTGAATTTTGATTGCTATGAAATGAGAAAGTATCGTCAAATATTACGTTATTTGTCTTCGTCAAACTTTAGTTGGAAAGGCATGTCTCCATGTTGAAACAAAGGAAGAAACATTAACCATTTAGTCTAATTAGTGGCCCATTCTGGTCCAATATGATTATGCATTCAGACAAACGTAAGTCGTTTTATCAACCTGTGATATTTGGTAAGACTGGGCTATTGCTCCAAATAAGGAAAAACAATGTATTTTAATTTTAATAATTTTATTAAAATATATGTTATATTTGCAATTAATTCGAATTTGTTCTTTATATTTGATTGTATTGAAATAGGTACGACCCAACTAAAAGCTCAAAATAGACATTGTGTACCAAAACGGAATTAGATCTTGAAGGCCATTAAACTCATAACCAAGACTATCACCAACATTAATAAATTTATATCACGTGAGTACTATTATAACATATATTCCTTCCCATTCATAATAAGAGTTGTTTTAAAAAAATACACGCTTATTAAGAAAGCTAATAAGAGTCGTTTTAGAAAAATACACGTTTATTAAGAAAGCTAATAAAATTATAGATATACCCTTATTAATACTCCTATAAAATTACCTCAGTAATCAGCATCTTAAATGAAATTGTGAGAGAAATTGTCTTGAAATTGTGATCTGTATAATTAAAATGAAAGAGAAATGAAAGATTAATTTTAGAAGAAAAGTTATAAGCATGCATACAAAGTCAAGAATGACACTTATTTTGAATAATTAAAATATATCTAAAACAACTCTTATTATGAATAGGAGGGAGTAATAAATAATGATATAACTCTCTAAATAATTTTATTATATTAAAAATAAATATTAAATTTATTTAAACAATTTAAAAGGATATAAATATGACTTGTTTATTTTAATAAAAATATTAAAATAAAAAATACGAACTTCAGCTATAACTAGTGGACCTGTGATTTCAACAAGAGTGGCTGCTCAACCATTTTTTCAACGAACCAAAAAACAATGGCTAGGATCAGACCGTCAAAATTTTATCATAACACCTTCGCAGCTTCGGTTATGTTTAGGGACAGCTTATTTAAACCAAAGCGTCAAATTCTTCTTCTTTTTTTAATTTTCATAGCCAACAGCTTGCACTAATTTTACGAAACTGCCATTTGCTTGGGTTGTACGATGTCCAATTTGAGATTAGACAACTAGAGACCTTTTAGCCAACACGGGTAGTCAATTTTATCATTCCAACCAATTACGTCAGACCACATTCGGTCCCCAATCTAATGGGATTCAACTAAATAAGGCACACATCTATGGTCCTGGTCATCTGCTTTCTAAGCTTTTTTTTTTTTAGTCTACCAGATAATTTAGAAGGATCTCAATTATAAGAAGATATTTTTAAGTCATCTATTTTCAGATTAATCTTCGCTTGTATCGAGTCAGTCCGTAAAAAGTAAAGTATTGGCTAAATAGATTTTTCTATTCTTAATACTCAAACTTGAAATTTTTGATTAAAGGATAAGAGTGTCAAACTACTCACATCAACCTATTTAATTTCTGCTATGTAAGCTAATACGTGAATTTTCGTCCGAAGTGGGTTTCCTTGCAAGACACTAAACGAATACTGGTTGCTTTCGTTAGTTTCTATTTTTTCTATCCCCCCAATTTAGACTTGCAATTCCACTTGTTATTTTTATCTCCTACAGACTAAGGATTCTTGTTTTGTTTTCGGTTTTTCTTAGACTCGAGAAACTCCGCTGTTGTTTCGTGCTGACTGTATTTCACACGTTTGTTTGAATGAGAGAGTATCCAAATGGAAATCACACAAATTTGTTTGAATAGGTTTTTCGTGCCTGCTTGTCTTAGTCAAACCAAGGTTAGCCCACCAACCCTATAAATAGCACGCCAAGCTCTTCACAATGCTCCACATCGCACTTCCAACGTACACTACTACATCCTGATAACTTCCTTGTATCGGCCCTCAAATCAAGCCTTTTCAGTTCTGTGTGTTTTTTTCTTGTAACATATGGCAGCCATGCGAAGGTCTCTGAGTTTCTTGGTCGTATTCTTGCTCGTAATCTCAGCTTTCATGGAGGTCCAAGCACGACCCTTTAACATGGTGAAGGCCAGAAACTCCGCTAGCAGGGTGATTGAGAATTTCTTCGATGGGTTGTCTCTGGGAGCAATCAAGGAGTCTGGTCCGAGCCCTGGGGTTGGCCACAAATTCACCGATCGCCAAACTTTTGGAGGAATTAAGGCAGGTCCCAGTCCTGGTGTGGGACACAAGTTTACTTCTGGCACGCACCAGTGACTCCTTTTACCACCTCTGCTCGTCTTCTGCTTCACAACATCAGCTCATTCACAGTTTCCTTTCCATTCTTTCAATTACATTCATACACCTTATACGCTTGTAGATTTAATCACGTATCTTGCAGAAAATAGTTGCAAGTAAAGGGACCTTTTTCAAAGTTTTTTTTCTTTAATTTTTGCAGATATGCATTGCTTTATTCATGTACCATCATCTTTTAGATAAACAAAGAGGATTATGTTTATATATACATATATGAAGTGTTGTGTTTTTGTTTAATGAATTCCATTTATAGCCAAATCTTTCCTTACTACTAAAACATTCCAGTGTTCAATGTACCATAGATAAGCCGCACTTGCTTTTACGTGAGAATGACAATTGTAATGAGATTAATTGATGACTGTTAATATAATTAACAAAGCTTTATGAATTAATCTGAGATATCATCCAGTGAAGCTTGCTTATAAAATAATTTAATGCTCCATCTGAAACCAGGTTTTGCTTCCTTGTCGCGCGACACTTACAAAAACGAGACACATAAAAATAAGCATATAGACTAGAGAGGTGCTTCACGCCTCAGTATAGGTTTTGACAAGAATTTCAAAGTAGACCGCTTGGGGGCTACGGAAATTGGGTTGAGACGGCGCCCTGGTCTTATAAGAAGTGTACGGGTTGCTCCCAAAAATGGTTCGGATTTTCGGCCTAAGTGTCAAACTAAGACGCTTTGCAGTTGAATATTGTTACTTGAATCAATTATTAAAACCACGAAAATAATCAAATAACAATTCAAAATCTAACGCTTTTTAAAGGTCTTAAAAGTTAGGCGGTGTTTAACAAAATGTTTAATAATTTTACAAAAAACGTGTTGTAGATTTTGAAAGTAAGAAAATCATAATCAAATTCTAAAATAATCTTAATATTACATATTTTATATCATATTATAAATATCATTTTATTTGATCTTTATGTATTAATTTTTTCATTTATGTCTCTTTAATGTATATTCTTTTACAATGAAATTGCCCACTTCAGCCCATCTATGCTTTCTTGCTTTTAGATGGAAGCATATACAGGATTATTTTAGTTGTGACATTGAGAAGAGATAGACCTTAGACTAAAATAAATTATCACATAAGTTTAAGTTAACGAAATTTTAACTATAATTAGTATATTTGTTTATAGACCTTTTGCCAAAAAATAGCATAAATTTAAGTTTAAAATATTAATTAAAATTAGTACATTTTATTATATAAAATTGATTAAAACAATATAACACAATGAAATCAAAGTTAAATTTTGACAAGAAATCAGATATAAAAAAAGTATCATTTTTCTTTAGAAAGTAGATGAAATATAATAGTAATATTCACGAAGTGCCTTTTAGAAGGATTTGTAAGTGTTTTAATAATTCTTAAATTTAAATTATAAAATTTTGTACCAGCAAAAAAGATGTCCATTATTTTTAATTATAATATTAATTATTTTAACATATGTGTTATTTAGTTATTGTTCAATAACATTTAATAAAAATTATTAAACATAACAAAATTATGGGGCATCTTAAAACTAATAACAAAATAAGCTTCTTAATTTTTAATATTTAGGAAAATATTTTCAGGGTAAAAGAAATAAATCTCTCCTATTATTTAAAAATTTTAGAGAAGGTTTTTAGCCTTTAATTTTTAAATTCTTTTAATTTATAGTTTTATGAAAAAATCTTTCTCATAAAATTATTAACAAAACACATATAATATAAATTTCAGATGTGAACTATAATAAAATGTTATTAATATTCAATTGTTAAATTGGACTTGAACCAAATAAATTCTACTTAAAATTAATCATTTAATATAATTACATGAAATTGTTAATTTGAGACATATTTAATTAATTCAGTTTAAATTTAAAATTAAAATGAATCGTATTGATTAATTAGTATATGTGTAATACTTATGTCGAGTGTTTTTATCATTATTTTCAATAGAAGAAGTTTAAGAGAAATATTTTTTAAAATTATTATTATTATTATTCATGTAATTCTACGATGGAATTCTTAGGCTGACTCATTAAGCGATGAGTCTTGCACAAAATCCTGCCAACACAAAGTTTGACCTGTGACTGTTTGACTTTAATGCTTCCCTCAGGTCGTAAAGTCAACGCACGAGCTCTCGAACGTGTTCACCACGCCTTGAATAACATGCACACCCATGGAAGAGAGAAGCATGAAGCTTACTTTGAAACGCAATTCGTTGTTTGGTTACATTACATGTGTAAACTGATTTCTAATGCGGAAAAAACGGGCAGTCACACTTTGAGTTAGTATTAGTAGATACTGCAGAATTCAACCGAATATTTTCCTCCAAACTGCGCTACTTATTCATTTGACTTCTATGATCCATTTTGACAGCTTGGATGAATCAAATCCATATAAGAAGTACAATATACAATTTAGTCTTTAACAAATTAGTATTTATTACGTATCAAATAATATTATGTGTTAGTATTTTAAAATAAATAAATCTAAATAATATTACACCTCTTAATTTGATTTTGAGTAAAATTTAGGATTATTTTATTGACGTATAATAATCTTGTTTATTACATAAATCTTGACTTATCATGTCAGCACTATTACTTATATAGTTACTATGATTTTGTTTTCTAGTTAATTTAGTATGGAGTTTGTACTATATATATGGATCTCATGAAAAATTTACTATAAAAAATTACATTTGAGTTTGTGTCTGTTGTGCTATTGTTAGTTTATGTTCTACAATTAATCGATTAGTTATAATTTAGTGATAAAAATAATTTAAAAACATTTTATATCTTGAACATGTTTGGATGTATATGATAAAACCATAAGATAATTAGGCATTGCAAATAAAATTATGATGAGATTATAATTATGAAATTCATATTTCATTTATGTATTATCCCTAAATTGTTCATAATCATTATTCGTTAAGATGGACATTAATAAAATGTAAAAGATTAGTACATGTTACATTTTTTCTTATGAAAGAAGTAGTCGATCTTATAAACTAAAATATAAAGATACTTAAATAAATGTGTGGATATTTATTAGAGTACAACTTTCTTGAATCGACAAAAAGAAGAAATTTATTTGAAATATTACTTGTATATCTATGAAAATTCTCATTGTAGTGATTATATAAGTGATTTTTGACTTAGATCGCTAAAGTTATCTTATATAGAGATTATTATATTTTGATAATACTTATGACATTGTAATCATGGATAGCTCATTCAAGAGTCATTGGATATAACATAAACTATCTGAGATGTAGTTGAGTAATCAAGATACGATTCATCACTCTAAAGTAATTAAATAGAATGTTCTATTATTCTCGATTAGTATTGACTCAAGTAAATATTTTACAAATGTTATTAATTGAATCAACAGCTAATGACTATAACTAATATGATTTGACTCGTAATAAAGTATATATTAATTATATGCTCTATGTTTAATTGGAACTGTAGCACCCCACTCCCGCAAGACCTGAACCCAATATCGATGATGATATCTGAGTCCGTGCCCCGCGAGGGTGGTGTGCTAAAGCACTCAATCTTTCAAAAGCCCACAATTTTTTTTAAAAATCGATAACACAAAATGCGAAAATCGAAACTCAAATTGGGCCCACATTCATTCATAAACATTTTCACTTAACATAATTTTCAATAGTCATTCGGGTCCTTTCACAATTATAAAACACTTGTGTCATTTCAAAATACAATTTTATACAAAAAGATGCGGAATACACAATTCAATACAAAATGTGAAAAACACAAATGCAGACGCGAACTGATCCCGACCTCTATTCTTCACTTAAATGCTGTAAGTATACTCCCGTTGGCCTAACGGGATATTCTTCTTATCCTGAAAAATAGTTGCAAATTTTGGGTGAGTTTTGCGAACTCAATGAGTGACCATCATCGATGGCTCACCCAATCACATAACACATATATCACACATCATACAGAATTCCAATCACACATTCACCATTCAGTGCACTTAAACATTTATCTTATACATATGTCATTTAGATGGGACTCACATTCGTTCTTATTGTTGTGACTGAATGTCTTTCACATATACAGAGCACTGGCCTGTAGGCTTAGTCGAAACAGAGTATTGGCCCGTAGGCTTAGTCGAAACAGAGTTCACAGAGCATAGTTCTACGTGGAAGCGCTTCATATAGGCGACTCAAATCACAACTCCTTTATATTTCATGCATTCATGAGATGGAATGCATCACTTACATTGCATAAACTTATTCGAACATATTCACTTATCATCGGACCGTAGTCCAGCATTCAACATATAGTTGAGCATTCACTTATCATCCTGCTTGCAATGAACATTCAGAAAATACTTAGATCATTTATTCACATATAATGAACACTTTAATATTTCAAATCAATCAACACAATCATCGGACCTTCTGTCCGGAATCCAAACAAAATCAATCACATCCCTATACACATTCATCATATAGAGATCAATGTATACAAAATTTAAATAAAGCAAATAATGAAGTGAGACCATCTAGGTCTACTCACAGTACGCTCCAGATTAGCATTTGCTTTCAAATTTTGAGAACGCCTGAAAGCGGACACTTGACCTGCACAACTCATTTATTCAAGACACACATTGCACACTCATCAATAATTGCACATATAAAAACATTCATTTATACACAATTATAATAATGGACTATGTACAATGCATGCTCAATGACAATCCGGGGCATATGTTCTAGAACACATTTTATGCTCATTCCTATTTCAAAATTCATGTGTGTCTAATTGAACTTAGACTCACACTTCAACAACACTTGGTTACTCCATATCATAACTCAATTTCTCATCATCTCTTTTCTAACCTCACATGATCTCATAATATCCAATTCTCATTCATAGCTTAGCAATTTAAACATATGTACACATTGCCTATTTACACAATAACCATAATTATTTTACCCACCTAGTTTGCTTGTCAAAACTCCAAGTCACAATTGTCTTTCCCCTTATTCTTGGGTAGGATTCTCTTGATTTCCTAAAACAAACCAAATCTCATTCAATAAGAATCCACTTAAAAATCCCACAATGTAAAATCACTAAAATTGATTCTAGAACATTCAAACCCAAACATTTTCTAAACTCCATAAACTAGAATCTTTACAAAAATCCAAAGATTCAATTGATCATACCTTGATTCTTCACTAAATGAAGAGATATTTAGCTCAAATGGAAGTTCTTTTCTTCCTCTACCTTATTCTCTTCTTGAACAACTTCAAAATCTCTCTTGAAGGCCAAAGAAATTAAAACCCTAGCTTGTTTTCCCTTCCTTCTCTCTTTCATTTCTTTTTCATGTTCTCTCTCTCTTATCTCTTTTCTAATCCACTCATTTTGCTTCTCTAGAATCTTCTCATTCACGTTTCTCCTTTATTTATAAGCAAGACAACACTTCTTCTTCTATTTATGCCCTTAATGAGTGAGAATTGTCCCATTTACCCTTTTATTTGTGCCTTATGTCTTTTATACTTAAGTGTCTTACCAAAAGTACCTTTGTATATTCTAACATAACACTTTCTTCTAGAAGACTCTTCTCTATTGCCTTACGTGTCCAATGACACCAAAAGCATTCAATTTGGTTCAGTAATGTGAAAGTTATGCTCCAATATCTCCGGATTGCTTTTATTTCGAGACAGAACTCTATACTCAACTTCCATCCAAAACTTGAAACTCTTAGAGTCCGATTCAGAATTTGATTTTTCCATATAAGTTGTAGCCATATGTTTCTAGTTTAAGATAAAACAAAAATCGTCTCATTTGGACTTTTATTGATCCAGAAAACATCAAAATATTGAAGTGTGTTCAGTGAGATAACACTAGTTCATATTATTGAAGAACACACTCACTGTACCAGTCCCACTCTTTTCACTAAATCTTTCTCCATTAGTTTCATATGACTATTATTCTTGGTAGAGATGTAGGGAAATGTCTTACGAATCCAATGGTTCAAGAATCAAGTCATTTGGAGGTCTAGAGAAGAAGTTATGGCCAAAAGAATCCAACATGTTCATATCTTTACTCGTACTGTACATGTCTTGGTGCAATTGCTATAACTCTCACAAAAGATGTTGGATTAACTTCGTTTTTTGACTATTGGAAATAGGACTTCCAAATCTATAACTTTCATGAAGACCTCAAAAGCCAATTCTGTCGTTTGACTTCTGTATCGTCTCACATTTTGCATCGTCTCACTTTCCTTTCGTCTCAGTTCTATCGTCTCATTTCCATCGTCTCATTTCTATCGTATGCTTTTCTTTCGTCTCATTTCTATCGTCTGCTTTTTTTCCGTCTCATTTCTATCGTCTGTTTTTTATCGTCTACTTTTTTCCATCTGCTTTTTTTCGTCTATTTTTTTCCGTCTGCTTTTTATCGTCTACTTTTTTTTGTCTGCTTTTTTATGTCTGCTTTTTATCGTCTACTTTTTATCGTCTGCTTTTTATCGTCTAGAACGTATCCACTTATAAAAATCATAACTTTTGACTCCAATGTCCAAATTTTTCATATAATATACCGTTGGAAAGATAAAAGAAAGCTATACAACTTTCCAGGAGGAAATTTTGCCAAAATATATCTATATCAATCCCTAATTTTCTCCTAAAATCTGAAGACAAAATTTTCATTCATACACCAACACTGCACCCAATTCTTCACTTCATGACAATTTTTGAGACTCTTAGACATAGAATTGAAATTTGATGTTTTCATACAAAATGTAGCCATATATCTCTAGTTTAATCCAAATTAAGAATCATCTCATTTGGATTACTAGAGAAAATGTTGTGGCTAAAAGACTGAAAAATATTCAATGAATATTTTTCCAGATCACTACCAATCTTGTTTCTAAATCTTTCCTTATCACAACTCATACCAAGATCACTCTTTCTACTCCTTCTACTCCTCATTTTCAATAAAATCACATTTAATACCATTATACCCAGAAGTTGTTAATGAATGCATGTATTACTTTTTTTTTCCTGAAAACATTCCATATTTATGTGCATATATGCTAACATGATGCATGAGCAAGAAAATGCATTGTCTTAATTTCTCTTTGAGCTCGCATGTACTGAAATTTCAAGTCATAACCCTTAATATGGGGACGGGATGTTACATTTCTCCCCTCCTTAATAAATTTCATCCTCGAAATTTTCATCCGATTGATCAACACGGTAAAGGTGATAATTCCTCCTATGCTTCTCCATTTCCCATATACTTCATCACTCAAATATTCTCTTTCCAATGACCACAACTGATAACTCAATATGTCCTTCAATCACTACTTCAGCTATCACACTATCTTAACTATTTCATGGGCGTATTTCAGATTACTTACCAACTTTTACTTCCTATGATGTCAATCCACCTCTATTGATCATACCATTATTTCTTAATCTATTCACATATCACATATTTTGAATCTAAGACCTCTTTCACTAGTAACACTAATTCATAAAAATTTTCATGCATAGCCTTTCTCTAAATTTGAGCACACCTTGCCAAGGTGGTACTCACAAAAACATTTCATCTTTCCTTTCATAGTTCACTTCTCTTTAATGTTAATACATTCAAATTTTATTTCCATTTCACTATAGTCTCTAAATACGGTGTTGGTCCACCTACCTCATTCATCTTTCATGAGTCACTTTACTCTTATTTCAAATTCATCTCACTTACTAACAGTATCTCACATTTATTATGGCCTTATATCATTTTAGGCCCTCTTCATCTCAATGTTAGGGTGAATAACCACCCTTCTGTCATACTATGCCCCATATCACTTCTAATGATGTCACTATGATAATAATTGTTATACCTATAATCAATTCGAATTATGCCTCAATCTCATCTTCCTACAAACTCAAAAATATGAGCTTCAAGCATATTCCTAATAGTTAAAACTGCTAATAGCTCAAACCTTCAACCACTTGTTTCTACATCCTTAGCAGCTAAAATACAATCTTAGCATATCCCTACTAGGATGTTTATCTTAGGTTGTTACTTAGGCTTCTCTAACACTTTCTTTGTACAATCATCTTAATCGGATATACGTACTTCTTATTTCAATCACCAAATATCTTTTTTTTTTCGATTTCACTCGAAAGTTCATATTCGTTTTCACTTTTTTCGGGTGATTCACAATTATAAATCTTTAGCTTTTTGGTTTCTTACTTCTTTCCAGTAGACTTGATCTTAAATTTCAATGTAACAAGCAACACTTTGTTTTACCCCATATGCCACTCAATATTCTGCACTCCTCATTACACTAAATTTGGAAACCTCAATATCTGAATATGTATTATTCTATTTTAGAATTGTCCGTTCAGTGTGTCAGATTATACACTAATTTTACCACTATAACACTTATTTGTGCATTTCCTCCAAACTCAATAATTTCCTGAATCTTACATAATGTACATTCCAGAAATGATTTGGCACATCTAATGTCTCCAAGACTTCAAAGCGATTTCTATCATAATACTTCTACCATGTACCAAAATCAACCCATAAGACCTTAATTGGCTCTATGCATACAAAAATCACTTTAGACTATTACAAAGGACTGTATCTTAATCTCTGATGTGAAACTTCATTATATAATGCATAATCTCCAAATCCAAATGATATTATTATCATCAGTGTCACATTCCTCAAATATTCAAAACGTCCCCTTTTTACCTTGCAAACACTCTCAAAATACCATCTATGATCATAGTCACTGATTAATACAATTTTACTTGGATCACTTAAATATTCAATATCATAATACCATTGGAGTATCATTCAATAGATATCACTCACATTTTTCCTTGTGTTAATTTCTTGCAATTCCTTAGGTGACTAATTCCCCAATGAAAGTAATTTTCTCTCATGTCATTTTCAGTCTCCCACTTGACTTCTTATCTCTAATGATTTTCTCTTTTCCTTCGAATTCCTTTAATTCACATCGGCTTACTTAAACAACTATTCATTCGTATTAGTTCCTCCACACATTTCAATTTATTTGAATGCTTCACTTTGTGTGTTGGTATTTCATTCCTCATATTGAATTTATATCTCCCGAACATATTTACATCTAATATAAGGGGGACCTATATTTTCCTCACATTTGCAATAGTGTCACCTCGAATTTATAATCCACTTATATAGTTGATGAATACACTCTCAGTGGCATATTCCACTTTTTATGCCTGAGTTTCTGCTTAGGATATGACTCCATTATTCACTTTTGACTTATTACATGTTCATTTCTGATTTGTCTCTTCATTGATTACTCTTAAATCGAATCGTTAGATCAACTTAACTTAATTTAGAGAAATTCTTCTTTGAAAGAAGATTTCTTACTACAATCATTAATAATGTTCATAAAACCTTATCAATCAATTATTTTTCGTCATTACATATTAGTCATTCTTAATACCTCGAGAAGATCAATTTCAACTATGCATAATATCTCAATAAGATCAATTGATGCCATAGCTTACATGATCAGAACATCCCTTGTAATGAGGCTCTGTAGGGCACTTAAACAATTTCATTTACTCTAATATCTTGGCATACATCACCAAAATCATCACATCTTATCTGGAGATGTATTCGCATCGATTCTGTTACCCCCAGAATTTTTTTTATGATAAATCAAGCATGATTAGATTAATTGAGTAAGTTAAGTTAGCATTAATTGAGTTGATATTAATTAATATGTGATGGCATTAAAGAGTTAGGTGGTGAGTTAATGAAATTAAATGTGTTAGTTGGGCCTTGATGAGGTAGGAAAGGAAGAGAGAATATGATGGGCTTAAAGAATTAGTGGGCTTGAGAAGTTTAAAGAGGAAAATAAGAAGGAAGGAAGAATAAATGAGTGGGCTTTGGGCTTAGGGGCTTAAGTGAGTTAGGAAGGAGTATAAAAGAGGAAGGAGTTAAATGAGTTAGTAGGAAAAGAAGAGGAGTTACGAAAATTGGAGGGAGAAGAGGAGGAGATCGTGGAAGAAGGAAGGGAGAAGGAGAAAAGAAGAAAAGCTTGTTAGGGTGGTGATTTCTAAGAGATCAAGAGGGAGTTGGAAGAAAGTTCAAGAGTTAAAAGTGAAGAGGAAGGCTAGAGCTTCATCTTGAACCAAGAAACTCTTGGTGTTGTTGAAGATTTAAGGTAAGCCTTTTGTTTAAATGTGAGATTTTAGTTGGGTTTTTGGTTAGAAAGACTAAGAATGGAATGGGTATAGTGATTTCCAAGTTGATTTCATGAAAGGTGTAACATGGTTTCTCAATTGAAGTGAGATTTACATGGGTTTTTGGTTTTTAATGAAGAGAGAGAAGGAAGAGAAGAGGAAAAAGAGTTGTAGCAAGGAAACCAAGGATTTAGCAAGTCTTAAAGGTGGGTTCCATATTTATCTTTATATTTATGAGGAATTAATGCAAGTTGATAAATGACACTAATGAATGTTTGTTACTTGTACGTGAGTATAAATGATTGCTATAAATGCTTGTGTTAGTTGTGGTTAGATGACATTAATCATGAGTTATGTGTAAATGAAAATAATACATGTTGATGATTTGATGATGGTTGAGTTAGTATTGAATGAAGTAGCTTAAATGAGTATGAATGCACAATATGACTTATGCATGAAATGTACAATATGAAATATGCATGAAAGATAAGATTTTCAAGAAAACAGTGAATTGGACAAGAACAATCCAATTTTATTGTTATGCATGATTGTTATGTTATGTGGGTAAGGTATAGTCCCAAGAACCGTCACGTGCACGTCGACCATGAAAAGGCTTCGCCCGCCTGCCCGATTGTGGCATAGGATGATCCATTATTTGGACTCCTCAAGATTTGCCCATATAAGCTCACAAAATGAGACTATATGGTTGCCATGAATATGGACTTACCGAGCCATTTGATGTGTTTCGTATGTGATTACATGAAATTGCAAGAATTATGAATGTACGAATTGTGAGAAATTATGTTTATGTATTGATGAAAATTGCATGATGCATGTATTATGATTTCATTGAAAGATTGCTTAATGTGTGAATAACTAAATAGACATGCTTGTTATATAAATATAAATGTGTTACCCGCGGAGCGAAAGCTCACCCCCCTCAATTCTCTAAGAAATGAGCAGGATCCCGAGGAGCAAGCTTAAAGGCATTTACTCCAAGAGTTTTCTTTTGGTTTTGTAATTGAAATGATTTTTGTAAAACAATGCTTTAGTTGCATTTTGAGAATGATATTGTACTTTGAAGTTTCATGTAATTGGGCTTAAAATGCTCACTAAAGCATTGTATGAAATATGACATGATTTGATGGAGATGGAATGAATGATTTATGATTCAAAAGTGAATTTTAAACCCTAATGTATAACGCTTGATTGTATGACCTTTGATCTTTTGAGATGATGCATGAGATGGCATGAATATCATATAGGTAGGTAAATGTTATGAGGTTGGGATTGATGGTCATGCATGTGTAATGAAGGTGAGAATAAGGCTTGTGTGAGGTTGATTGTGCAAAGTCTTGTAGATGTGTTAAATTGGTTAGACAATAGAAGTTGGAAGTTGAGAGTTATGATGATTGAAAGTTAGCAGGATGCATAAGTCTTGTTTATGAGGATAGCTTTGATGGTTGCGTAGGAATCTAGGGTTTGATGGACAAATCAATCAAGAACTGATAGAATGATAAAATAAGTTGGATGTTTGGAGTTGTTATGAAGTATTTAGTAGTAGAGTAAGTGAACCTTGCAAGATTACAAGTGTATTTGATGTTAGGAATAAGTTAGAAAGCATGGGTGAGGGTTTAAGAGGCTTTGGAAAAAAAAATCTCATTATTCTGGTCGTTTCTTCCTCGCGGGCGCGAGATCCATAACTCGCGGGTGCAAACATAGAAAATCAGAAGAGCCTCAACTTTCTGTTCGTTTCTTCCTCGAGGGCGCGAGATCCATACCTCATGGTATGAACATAGAAAATCGAAGAGCCTCAACTTTGTTTGTCTCTTCCTCATGGTATGAGAGAAGTAAGTCATGGTAGCGACCCAGTTAGAGTGCGAATTTCATTTTTAGGCCTCTAATATGAGTTGTAGATCAGGATGTGTACATATTTATTGGCATAAAGATGACATCAATCCGACATCTGTAGCAAGAGTTATGGCGTTTTTACCAAAGTATGTCAAATATACATCGGGATATGAATATGAAGGATTGTTTTGATCATAACTTCCTCATCAGACCTCCAAATGAAGTGATTTTTGAACCATGGATTCATGAGACATGTAGGTACCTACCCATAAGAATCTGTGTCATTTGGAGTTAAATTGAAAGAGTTGGTATGAATTCAAGTAAAGGGTCAGTCGAGAGAGCGTGATCGAGAGATGATCACATGTTGGTATTTTGTCGATATCTTGAGTTATAGAACTCCGATTGAATCGATCCTTGTCTTAAATTAAACAAGAGTCATAAGGCTATGATTTAAAAGAGAAACCTAATTTGAAATTAGGGTTAAATGAAATAAACCCTACAAGGCAAGATGATCAAGTTTCATATTTTACGGTTTAAGAGTTGGACTCCGATAACGGGATCTAACAGATTCACCAATTAGTAGCTTATACTACTAAGGATACTTTAATCCCATTTAAGTCTGGATAACCTTTCTCTTTTGTGCCAGTTCTCGATTGTGGGGATTTTGCTATAATCATGTCCCTCTTCTTTTCCCTCAAGCTCATCACCTATGTTAACATCATTAACAGTCTCAATTCCTTCCCAATTGATCACTACAAGTACTCTCACGTCTTACTCTATCTTGAACTTTGAACTATAGGAACTATGATTGGCACTTATTCAATAAGTCACCGATTACTTCCTATATCATCTTCACGCATATTATTCACATATGTTTAATAATTTCACCTGTTATGGTGATCCCACTATCAGATGTATATTCACAATGACAATTTAATCTGAACTCAACAACTTTTTCCTATATCACTATCATCATCTCATCTTCCAATTGTCATTTATTTCATCTCACACATCTTTATTCTCAATCAATTTATAATGGTAGGGGCATATCCCATATGAAGCTTAAATCTCCACTCCATAGATATATTCTCATACTGAATCATAAACTCTTATATCGATAATTACACAACCATCCTAAGTCCAAATGCAACCTTTCGAGGTCATGTCAACTTGGCTTATTATTATTTCTACTTATATCCCTTGATTGAGCCAAGTTTATATTATAAATTGGCTGCATTTTCATAGCTGCTTATGCATGCATTGACTCCTGATTGATGATTTTTGTGCTTAAATTGGTTCCTCATACTGAGTTCTTTCAATTCTCAATTTTTCAGTAAATTTTTATGATTTGATACTTATTTTTCCATAGTTTTTATTGGGACAATTGATACTGCAAATTGTTGTTATTGTTTTGTTGCAGGAACAAAGGAGTCAACGTAGGAAGTCAACAGTCCTTCCGCACGTCGCGACGCATGGCATCTCACACGACGCGGCGAGCACGCTTCCTCACGTCGCGACGCACGGCGATGTACACGATGCGACGAGCAGACGAGTGCACACATCGCGATGAATGTAATTCATTTATCTTATTCGTCGCGACGTATGAGCGGATACCCGACCTATTTTTGGAAAGTTCATCTCACTGTTCCAACCCGGCCCGTGATCCATCATATAAGACTTGTTATTTTTAGGTCATCGAGAGACTTTTCGTCACGCAGACTTTTGAATACAGAGACGGCTTGGGACGCAGACTCTGGAAGGAGAAGACCTTCACATTTTCAGTATCGTCTACCATCATCACCACAGTCGCCATCATCACCGTCATCGTCTTCTGCAAACATGAGCCTCGTTCATTCTCCAGTATCCGAGGGATCGACCGGAGTCATGCGTAGCTAAGCCAACCTTCCTCTTAAAGATGTAGCAATGGCTTGAGTTTACAGAGCTTCGAAGGGGAGTAATCACTTAGTATCTAAAGTCTAGTATATTTGTGTAAACTTCTGAGTTAGAGGATTGCATCGATATATTTAGATTAGCATTGTTATAGTTTAACCGTGTGTTGATACTATGTTGAAATTTGGACAAGTGATTTGTAGAATGTTTTGTGCTTAATATATGATAGTTTCATATATGTCATTGGATACTGCATTCACGGTTTTAATCTGCCTAGTTGTGTTTGATTGAGATTGTTGTGTTTTATTCATTTGACCAATTGCATTTGCTTGTCCAATTGTCACACTAAGGTTTTTAACAAAGATTTAAATGATGGAGTTCATTAATTAAATCTTTGGACCTAAAGAGTCCTTTAGGGTTGATCTTTCGAAACTTAGTGGATTGTATCCCGAAACCATTTTGAACTGTGATAGTCTGAGCCTCATTTTCAAGAGGATTTTATCAATTTGATTTTATCCGATTCTTTGTTTATTGCATTATTTCAAAATCCCAAAATATTCTTTTATACTTTTGTTAAATTTTGATTACTTACTGGTTTCGACCAAATTACCAAAACCCCGTTTATCAACTTCGATTGCAATTTTTGACATTTAGGCTAGATTAGACCATTTTCATTTGGTTCCAATTAAGTGAGACGACCCGAGGTTGCATCCTACACCGCAATCTTGGAATTTATTCTATTTGACAGGTTTCTGAGGATCGATCGTAAGATCGCATCGACAGAACCGCGATCAAATTGGCGTCGTTGTCGGGGAACCAAGTAATTGGTTTACCATCGGATAGCCATTGTCATTTATGACTTGTCGTTGATAATAGGAATCATTGTTTTTGATTGCATTTAGATAGTTTGATTTTTACACTTGTTCATAGTATAGATTTGATTTCCCTTTGCACACGCATACATCATACTTTGATCTTATTTCATACTTTACACATTTTTCACACATACACACTCATACATACACTCATACATCCATACTCTCGCATTCATCGCATTTCACTTTTATCTGATCTTGTGTGACTGTGAGCATTTTTGTTACCATTCTTTTGTTTGTGGATTGCTTTTTGGTGCATGCCCAGGAGAGGTAAACTTGTTCAGTTCCATCCCAAGTTGAGAGACATTTGAGGAGACTTAGGAAAGAAAGGAAAGAACAAGAGAGAAGGAGTGTGGTTGAGCGAGATAGTGAGAACATGGCTGAGAATCCTAATATTTACCCAAACCCTGATTATCCTGTTCACCAACCTAGAAATGGAACTAATGGAGGAAATGGTGAGCATGAGAGAGTGGGAGAGAACAATGAGAATCAGCGACGTAGGACAATTAGGGAGGCAACAACATCTGATGTGCATTATGATCCATTTACTGCTGCTTGCCCTAATTTTGATGTTAATTTTGAGATTAAAGGTTTGCTGATTAATTCTCTTCCTAAATTTCATGGTTTGGCATGATAGGATCCATATATGCACTTACAGGCTTTGACAATGATCTGTCAGAGTATGAAGCCAGTGGGAGCTACTTTGGATCAAGTACTTTGGAAGGTGTTTCATTTGTCTTTGGAAGGGAAAGCACGAGAGTGGTATATGAGTCTTCCGAGGCATGTGGCCAATGCTTACCATAGCTGGGCCAATCTGAGGAAGGCCTTTCTGGAGAAATACTTTCCAGCTTCCAGGAAATCTTCCATGAGGAAGGAGATTTATTCAGCCCGCCAGGATTATGATGAGTCACTGTATGACTATTGGAACCGTTTCCAAGACCTTCTTTCTAGATGCCCCCATCACCAGATTCCTGATGAGCAATTGGTGCAATACTTTTATGATGGGTTGAAGAGCCAGGAGAAGGGTATGTTAGATGCTGCATCTGGAGGATCTTTGATTGACCTCACAGCCTTGGAAGCATGGGATCTGATCAAGAAGATGACTTTAAACCATCAGCAGTACAGTGTCAGAGATCAAAGAGGAGTACATGAGTTGGGAGCCTTGACGGCTCAAGCTAAAAGAATGGAGAGCCTAGAGTCGAAAGTGGACTCTTTGGAGAGTCGGATATCATCACAACTATCTTGCATCACTGCTGAGCTGAAGAATTTGAATGTACAATGCTCTACTTCTTCAACAGAGCTTACCGCACCTAGTTGTGAAAATTGTGGGTCGGTAATGCATATTTCGAGCGTTTGCCCAGGTAGATATGAGGAAGTCTCGGCAATGTATCAAGGCAGGCAGAATCAGAAATGGGACCCATACTCCAACACCTACAATGAGGGATGGAAATCCAATCCGAGATTCAGTTGGAGGAATGAGGAGAACAGAGCTCAGGGCAGATTTTCACAAGGAGGAGGAGCTGGCACTTCCACTAGCCAGTTCCCCAATCAACAGCAAGCCCTGGTAGTCCCACCAAAGGAGGATACCAATCAGTTTCTCCACAGTATGATGACATTGATGAAGGAAGAGAGGGATTCTAATGCTAACCAATTTAATGCAATTGCTTCTTTGATTCAACAGGATTCCTCAAAGACTGCTGCCAGATTCAATGCCTTGGAGAAGAGGATGGAGCAATGGGAGACCAAGGCGAGAACATCAATTCCTATGTCACTCGGTTGTCTAACAACATGAGTGAAAATCAAAGTAAAAGCAGTGGAGCCATTCCTTCCAATCTTGTGATGAACCCAAGAGTCTTAATGCCATTGCCCTCGTGGAGTGGAAAGCAAGTGAGGTTCAAGCCTCAAGATGAAGATGAGCCATGTGAGGATGAGATTGATAGTGAGCCAATTACCTCCAACAAGGGTAATGAGATCGAGAAAGTGCGAGAGGAGGACCCTTGAAAGAAAGGAAGAGACTCACAACAAGCGAGAAGGAAACAACTCCAAGAGATTCTAAAGAGAAAGCGGAAGTGGAGAGTCAAGTGAGCAAGCGGTAAAGGTAAGGAGGTAAGTATTCAGGACCTTCCTTTTCCTAATTCATATTTAATGAGTAAGCGCTTAAATGAGAAACAACATGAGAAAGAAATCATTGATTTGTTTGGGAAAGTGGAAGTGAATGTACCTTTGCTTGATCTAGTGAAGAGAGTTCGGCCTATGCTAAGTATTTGAAGGATTTGTGCACGAATAAGAGAAAGTTTAGGCCAAATGAGAGAGTCCGGTGAGCTCCAATGTGTCGCATTATTCAAGCCCCAAATACTGTCAAGTGTCGGGACCTGGATCTTTACCATCCCTTGCACTTTAGGAAAAGTGACCATCGGGAGAGCTTTATTAGATTTGGGGGCGGCTATCAATGTGATGCCTAAATCAGTCTATGAGAACCTAGGAGTGAAAAGAATAAAACCTACATCTGTAGTGTTACAATTGGCTGATAGGTCTTTTAGGCATCCAGTGGGGATAATTGAGGATATCTTAGTCCAAGTTAAAGGTCTAGTTTTTCCTGCTGATTTTTATGTACTTAACATGTCTACTGAGGTTGTGCAGGATACTTCACTGATTCTCGGACGACCCTTCCTTGAGCAATGCAAGTACCATCATTAGCATGAAGGAAGGAAGATAACCATGGAGGTTAGCGATCAAAGGTGAGCTTGACATGTATGAAGCAATGAAGCACCCACGAGGATTACTCCTTGCTTGGAGTAAATATGCTTGACACGGTTATTGATGATGCTTGTTGTGATTTTGCACAAACTTTGACATCTTCTATCGACACTTTTCTTGGAGAACATTTGCTTCTTGATGATTTTGTAGGAGACTCCAAGTCGAGTTGGATATTGAATCGCACGAGCCAAGCCATTGGGATGAAGCTCGAATTTTTGTTGGGTGACCATCCCAAGTTTCAGGACCCGCCATGAGACCGGGTTGTTTCTCACCCTACATTCTCTTTATATTCATGCATCTAGTTTAGAAGTGATGTAAATTATTGTGTTGCATGAATATCTTGATTAAGTGTGGGGAGAAACCTAGCGATGATAGATGGTGTAGTTAGGTAGGATTTACATTCATTGTTCGAATAAATTGCTTTCCCTTTGTTAGCTTTATATCTTTTTGAAGAAGTATGACATTGCTTGGAGGATTGATTTTTGGGAGATTGATTGTTTTTAGATTGAATATTTCTGGATTAAGTCAAGTTGTGTTTCTGTTCTGTTCGTTTGGATACGTCGCGACGTGTTCTCTTATTCATTCATACGTCGCGACGTATCTCGCTCCTCCCGGCGTATACGTCGCGACGTGGTGCATTTCTTCGCCGCGACGTCCCATCAGTTGAAATACCCCTTTTGCCCCTTAAGTCCAGCGGTCTCTACGTTTGTTCGAGGCCCTGTTTGTCTTTTCCCAGTAGCGACGTTCCGCCTCCCTCACCGTTTCCTCTTCTTCTTCTTTCTTTCTCATTTTCTTCTCCCACCGTCATCGCCTCGCTCTCTCTCAGCTCTCCTCTCTGTCTAACCGTGACCGCTGCCTCACCGTGCTCGTCATTTTAGCCATCTCCACTCTTGCGTCTTCGACCTCAGTAACTGTCCCTTTCTCTTTCTTTTTCTTGTTTTTCATCTGCATTGTTAGAAGTTTGAGTTAGGTTTCCCGCGGCGAGCAAGAAGTCTGAAAATCGCCTTACGTCGCGACGAGCGCATTGCCTCGTCGCGACGTACGCAAAACCTTGCTTCGCCGCGACGTCTGTTTCTGCACGTCACGATGTCTAGTCGAGGGCTCTGCCTCGTCGCGGCGTCTGCCCACACGTCGCGACGAGGAGGTCGATTTTTGCTTACTTCTGTATTGATTTTTTTTTCTTTTATGTTTCTTTTTGTTTGCAGGATATGCCTCGCACAAAGAATGTCAGCAAGTCCCAGCGTCCCACCACCCCGTCTCATGTCCTTCCTTCCCCCTCCCACTCGCTTGACGAGTTTGTTTCTGTTCCACCTGTTTCCCCCCATCCTGTTGTATCCCCATCTTCCTTAGGAGTTTTCTCCGCTACTTCTCCCTCTCCTCAGCACTCCCATTCTTCGCACCACCACCATTCCCCTTCCCACTCTACCTCTGTCCCGGTTGATTCGGAGTATGCTGCCCTGGCCGCCAAGATTGCGGCCCGGGCCATACTGAAGGAAAAACCTTTTCCTTTGACACCCACTACTAATCCATTTGTCCGCCAACTCTTTTCCTTTAACCTTATCACCCTTGCCCATACCTGTACCGCTAGGAACCTTACCTTCGTCCACCAATTTTACACCCATGCCCGTTCCTCCGGCACTTATGGCATTGCGTTCCGAGGTATCTCCATTCCCCGTACCTTCACTTCCATATCCATTAGGGAACATTTTCAGCTTCCGCCTACACCCCGTTGCCACTACTCTGAGCTCATCCATGAGTACCCTTGGGATGATGTTCTTCATACTCTCTGCCCTGAGGGTATTGAATGGTATCAACCTAGGGGTGCTCAGCGTTATATCCACCGAGCTGACCTTCGTTCTGAAGCCCGTCCGTGGCTTCATTTTATCTGCAACAATATCCTCCCTACTTCTCACCTAGCCATGGTTCCCAAGGAACAGGCTTTATACATTTATCTGTTGATGGTCGGTCGGCGATTGATCTCGCCTTGCCATCACCTCCGCCCTTGACAATGCATCCTCTCCACCAACCCCACCCATTCCCTTATCTTCCCTCATCTCATCACTGACATGTTCCGGGCCTATCGGGTTCCGGAACATCCTACCGACCTTACCTTTGAGCCTGCCCCTACTTTCCGGTACGTTCGTCTCCGTCAGCCTCGTGGCCTTCCTCCCCCATCTACTCCTTCCCCACCTTCTTCCCCTTCCCCTGCTACTTCTGTCCCTATTCCTTCCTCTCCTGTTCCTTCTGTTCCTATTCCTCCATCCGAGGCCCCACCTCGTAGCCCCATCCGTCCACCCCCTTCACCTCCCGCCTCCTCTGATCTGATCGCCCTTCTTCTCGCTGACTTCCGTCGCATAGAGGCTCAGATGGCTGCCGACCGACAGTATTACACCTCGATGTTCACCTTGATTGCGGATCGGCTGCAGTTACTACTTCCTCCTGCCTCCCAGGATCTTTCAGCTGGTCCTAGTGCTTCTCAGGCTGCTCCTCCGGATTCGCCAGCTGTGATCCTGCGGCTTAGTTTTGTCTTTCTGTTGTTTTCTTTTCTTGTATTTCTTTTCTTTTGTTTTCTTTTCTTTCTGTATTTAGTTCCTTAGTTCTTTTGTGTCTTTTGTACTTGACTTAATCCACTTAATGATCAATCTTTGTTTTTGTGCCTTCTTCTTCTCCTCTTTTGCTTCTGTTACACTTTCATTGAGGACAATGTGTGTTTCAAGTGTGGGGGAGTTGTTTCCTATTTATTTTCACATTGCATGACTGTTGATATTATATTGTTGGCCAATTGGTGCTTTCTGCTGATAAACTTGTTGTATTTTCTGTCATTCTGCATTTCTTCGTCGCGACGAGTGTCCATACGTCGCGACAAAGCGTTTTTCAAATTTGGTATACGTCGCGACGTCATCCTTGCTACATCGCGACGTCCATACTCATGCATGAATGATTCTGTGCTTAATTCTTCCACTCATTTCAAATTTTTCTTGCACTGGACTTTTGTGGCTTTTGTTTTCAAAGCTTTTACTAGTTTTAAAACGATGCTTGAGTTTTTGAAAACACCTTCCATTCTTTTAATGATAATTGGACTTGACAAAATCTTGCTTTCAACGTTTTCAATACAAAGTAAATGAAAGCATGCTAACAAAGTGGCATTTTAAGTTTTTGAGACTTGAGATTGTTCATTGAGATCATACCCTTGTGGAAGGATATTTGAGCCCAAAATTTTCATTCTATCTTTGTGTGCATCTTCTTATTTCATTTTTCTTTAGAACTTGTTTTAATTCTTATTTGAAGCTTAATGAACTGGATTTTTGCGGATGTGATAGAGGCGTTCTTTCTTAAACCCATTTCCCAAACACCGTCCTTTGCACATTTATCCCTTGTTAGCCCCTTTGAGCCTTCCTGTTATGAGCATTTGCATTCATACCTTTGTGGTGTCATTGGTTATGTTGCTTATTTCAAAATAATATGTCAAAAAAAAAATTGATGATGAATTTTGTGTTTCCAGAAAGAGACAATGTCTCTAAAATGTCCAATAAAAAAAGAAAAAAAGAGAGCAAAAGCAGAAGAAAATAGAAAGAAAGAAAAGAATAATGTTGCATTCTGTTTATGCAATTGTTTAGTTTGAATTCTACAGATGACATCAGTTCACATTTAGTGTATATGCTCATATTTTCTTTCTTTTACTTTACCCATTCATTTAGCCTTCCATACATTACAACCCTCAAAGTCCTCTTGATCTTCAAAATGATAGTTCTTGTGGTGGAGAAATAGAATTGACACAAGCCTATGGAGGAGGTGGATTAAGTAGATTGAGAGAAAATATCCCTAGACACAAGTGAGTGAGTGCAAACACTATACCTTGAGTGCTTCTCTTTTGTTCAATCTCTTGTACTTGGATTCTTTCAATGTTTATTTTAGTAGCACTCTTTCATTTTGCTTTGGTTGAGTTCTGAGGAAGTAACTTGCGTCAATTTCCTTTTATTGTTTTGAGCATGGGTAGATTTTTTTTTTCTCTTGCACTCTTTTTGACTCTTGTAAAACTTTGTCCAGGAGTACAAAGGTCTAAGTGTGGGGGAATTTGATTGAGCCAAGTTTATATTATAAATTGGTTGTATTTTCATAGCTGCTTATGCATGCATTGACTCCTGATTGATGATTTTTGTGCTTAAATTGGTTCCTCATACTGAGTTCTTTCAATTCTCAATTTGTCGAGAAATTGTCATGATTTGATACTTATTTTCCATAGTTTTATTGGGACAATTGATCTGCAAATTGTTGTTATTGTTTTGTTGCGAGAACAAAGGAGTCAACGTAGGAAGTCAACAGATCCTTCCGCAAGTCGCGACGCATGGCATCTTACGACACGGCGAGCACACTTACGCGCGTCGCGACATACGGCGATGTGTACACGGCGACGACGAAGAGGCGAGTGCACACGTCGCGATGAATGTAATTCATTTATCTTATTCGTCGCGACGTATGAGCGGATACCCGACCTGTTTTTGGAAAGTTCATCTCACTGTTCCAACCCGGCCCGTAATCCATCATATAAGACTTGCTATTTTTAGGTCATCGAGAGACTTTTCGTCACGCAGACTTTTGAATACAGAGACGGCTTGGGACGCAGACTCTGGAAGGAGAAGACCTTCACATTTTCAGTATCGTCTACCATCATCACCACAGTCGCCATCATCACCGTCATCGTCTTCTGCAAACATGAGCCTCGTTCATTCTCCAGTATTCGAGGGATCGACGGGAGTCATGCGTAGTTAAGCCAACCTTCCTCTTGAAGATGTAGCAATGGCTTGAGTTTACAGAGCTTCGAAGGGGAGTAATCACTTAGTATCTGAAATCTAGTATATTTGTGTAAACTTCTGAGTTAGAGGATTGCATCGATATATTTAGATTAGCATTGTTATAGTTTAACCGTGTGTTGATACTATGTTGAAATTTGGACAAGTGATTTGTAGAATGTTTTGTGCTTAATATATGATAGTTTCATATATGTCATTGGATACTGCATTCACGGTTTTAATCTGCCTAGTTGTGTTTGATTGAGATTGTTGTGTTTTATTCATTTGACCAATTGCATTTGCTTGTCCAATTGTCACACTAAGGTTTTTAACAAAGATTTAAATGATGGAGTTCATTAATTAAATCTTTGGACCTAAAGAGTCCTTTAGGGTTGATCTTTCGAAACTTAGTGGATTGTATCCCCGAAAACCATTTTTGAAGCTGTGATAGCTGAGCCTCATTTTCAAGAGGATTTTATCAATTTGATTTTATCCGATTCTTTGTTTATTGCATTATTTCAAAATCCCAAAATATTCTTTTATACTTTTGTTAAATTTTGATTACTTACCGGTTTCGACCAAATTACCAAAACCCTGTTTATCAACTTCGATTGCAATTTTTGACATTTAGGCTAGATTAGACCATTTTCATTTGGTTCCAATTAAGTGAGACGACCTGAGGTTGCATCCTACACCGCAATCTTGGAATTTATTCTATTTGACCGATTTCCGAGGATTGATCGTAAGATCGCATCGACAGAACCGCGATCATCCCTATTTTTCCTCAAACAATCCATGACAATGTATTCACATTTATATCACATTTGAGGACATATCACTCGATTGCAATTTCGATTTCATATTCAATAATACATCCATCGATACAATTACACTGAATCTTTATCTCTTATATCCATTCGTATACTATTTCTTTTCCCATTTATATATATATATCCTCAACCAATCCAAAATTTTCGATGCATAATTATTATGAATTTTCGGTCTCAATATTCCCCTAATATCCCCTTATACTAAATTACAAACTCTTATCACAATACTCACATAACCATTTCGATTCCAAATTCGCCCTTTTATGATCATAACAATTTTATGATTTCATTTCATTCTGTCTATCCACTTTAGTCTCCTCATTTCTATTTATATTCTTATTTTCCTCAATCAATCCTTGGCAAGATACTGATTCACAGTTATTTCACCCTCAAAGGATATATCACCTTCAAGGATATGTACCCTTTTGTGGAGGACTCTTATCTATCATGCAAAATCAGATACTATTCCTCATTTCTAAAATATCCATAATCCTTATTTTCTCACATTCTGTCAGATCATCATTTCTCTCAATGCTTCTAACAGCTCAAACTCTTAAGAAATGCTCATGCATTTGACTCATACTGGGGATCAGTTGCTGCTGTCTGTTATGACATGACTAATGTGCATGCAACTTGACACATATTTCAGAATGCCCATATAAGATAGTATTTCTGGGCTCTGATACCACATAAATGTAACACCCCACTCTCTCAAGATTCGAACCTGACATCGATGGTGATATTCGAGTCCGTGCCTCACGAGGGTGGTGTGCTAAAGCACTCAATCTTTCAAAAGCCCACAAAATTAGCATGCATTGTACATAGTCCATTATTACAATTGTGTATAAATGAATGTTTTTATATGTGCAATTATTGATGAGTGTGCAATATGTGTTTTGAATAAATGGGTTGTGCAGGTCAAGTGTCCGCTTTCAAGCGTTCCCAAAATTTGAAAGCAAATGCTAATCTGGAGCGTACTGTGAGTAGACCTAGATGGTCTCACTGAAAGCGATCTAGAAAGGGGAGTTGAATAGATCGTTTAATCTCTTCCGCAAAGATCTACAAAAATTAACAAGTTAATACACAAACAATCAAATAGATTAAACAAAGAGAGTAGGGAAGAATGGCAAACAGTGTTTTTATAGAGGTTCGGTGCTAAGACCAACGTCCTCTACCTAAGCTCCCACTTAGGATTTGGCAAACCACTATATTTTACACTTTTTAGTTTAGTATGAACTTTTACAGCCACTTGAATTCCAGCTCAAGCAACACCTCACAACCCGATTTGATTTCCGGAACAAATCCAACCTCACCAGTGATTTTCCTCCAATCACTAAGCTTACAAAAAGATGATAGAAAACTGAAGTAAAGCTCAAGATAGCTAGATACACTTGAATGTGCTAAGAGAATTGAGAGCAATAATATGAGAAATATGAACTATGATCAGTATGCTTTGCTATTTTTTGGCACTAATTGATCTCTTGGTGTTCATCTATTTATTTACAGGCTTCTGGATCAATATAGACGTTGAAAATCCTCTTGTAGCTATTGAAGATCTCTTATGAACGTTGAAAAAGATTTTCTTCCCGTTTTAGAATCATTGAATTAAATCGAATGTCATTTCTTTGTCTTCTTAGTCATTGGAAGAGATGATAGTCGACTGGTCGACTAGTGCTAGTCTACTGGAACCAGTGTCAGTCGACTGGAACAAACGTTTTTGTTGAAACACTCATCTTCGCTCTTCGATCAGTCGATTAGAATGATTATAGTCAACTGGAAATGTTTGTAGTCGACTGGAACTAACGAAAATAATCTCCGCTCTTCGAGTAGTCGACTGGAATGATTGTGGTCGACTAAAAATGTTTGTAGTCGACTGGAAATTCTCCAACAGATAAATTTGCAGATAATCTTCGATCTTTCAAGATCTCTATCCATAATCTTCACTAAGATCATCTTTTGCACGTTGTCTATCTTCTCTTGATCATAGAAGATTATTACTGACTTGATTTCTTGATATTTTATCTCTTTGACATTTGTAGATTGAACTTTGAACATTGTCTAACACTTGCATCCTTGGAAATTATCACTTGAAATTGCATTGGTCCTTTAATTAAAATCCTGAAATAATTTCTTAACCAATTCTATATATTTTATAATTATCAAAACATAAAGGAATTTTTATTTGTCAACCACCATTGGTCCAACAATCTTCCCCTTTTTGATAATGACAAAACATTTAGAAATTGTTTAAGAAATTGAAAACAAAGAAAAATTGATCAAGGTTTTTATGCCTTGTCCAATTGGTTAGTTAAACTCCCCCTTAATCAATAAATCAATGAATCCAATAAATTTAGCACAATTTCATAATCCAGAAATTTAATCAACGTGGAAACAATTTTTCTAGACAATAAGAATAAAATTTCAAACTTCTGACTCCCCCTTTTTGTCATGATCAAAACAAAATTGGAATAAACAAACTTCATGACAATTCAGAAACAAACCATAAAACAAAAATCACACAAATATCCAAAAGTTACAAAGGACAAACCAACACGGAATGAAAATGTCAATGAAACAAAGAAACAAATATCAGTCAGGAACAAATGCAACAGCCATCAACGACGAAAAATATCATCATGTAGACATCTTAACTTATCAAAAATCTTCTTAAGCATACTATGTTGTTCATCAACTCTTTTCGCCAACCGTATAAATATACTCTGTATATCATCAACACGATCATTTAAATCTTCCAATTGATCATGAATGTTATGAAGGTCCTCGTGAGAGACCTCACTTCGTCACACATTACTTGGTCGAGAGCTACTTGGACGATCAGCAGCCCGCTTTGAACGTTGCCTCCTAGGTACTTGTTCATCTTCCAATGTCAAACCAAGTTTTGCCACATGAGCTGAATACACCCATCCTTTTCCAATTTTTTTCACCAACTTCATGCTTCTTAAATTGTAAGGTGTAAATCTCCAACTTTGGAGATATGGATAATGATTATAGGAACTAAAATCAACCTTTTGCAACTTGGAAATAAATGTAATCAAGGCAGCATATGGCATGCCTTTATGCTTTCTCGTGTTACTCTTAAGTTCGCCTCTTAATAAATTCGCCTTCTTCCTCATCATTTGCATAATCAGGCTAGGAAAATTAATCTGTCTTCCTTCTTCCAAATGCCATAGAATTTCCTTATCCAAAGTTGTAATATGGTTGTTACTTGCCTTCTTAGGATATATTACTCTATTAATAGCATAATGCAACAACCTATAATTCAGAGGCAAATCCATTGCCTCATAGGGTGGTTGGGAATGATCCGAACAAAGACTAACCAGTAATGCATCTCCCTTCTCTTCAGTATATCCATAATTGTTATCAGCTTCCTCATCAATGTCACCACCTTCATGTCTTAAAATATCAAAGTCTAATAAAGAGGCTCTAGGCCTAACTCCACCAGTAGGTAATTTCAACCAAGTGGACAGATTTTGTTCACAAATAAAAATCTCCTTTTTTTGAACACTTGATTTCAAAATTACTCCACGATCAACATCACTTCTAACCACAACCAAATTAGCATAAAATTCTCTTATCAAATCTTCATAGATTTCATCCGAAAAACCCAGAAAAAATCGCAAGCCTAAGCTATTAAGTTCTGTAAACAACATCATATACTCACTGTGATCTAACTCAGTCCATTCAAACTTCATAGAAGGAATAAGGACTTCATTTTTTAGTACCTTGTAATAGAGACTTTGAGCCTCCTTCGACACGAATCGGGACTCAACCTCATCATTCTCATGTTCTACACCACCTCATGAAGAAGACCCATGAACTCGTGGTCTTTGAGGTGCTGCATCCACTTGCTTTCCTTTTCCATTACCCTTTCATGGAGCCATTGTAGAAAACGTTAGGAGATTTGAACCAAAAATTGGGTTTGTACGAAGAACAGGGTATTTCGGAGGTTAGGGTTTTGGAAGTCGAAAAAGGGGATCTTAAGGAAATAAGAGTGATTTTGTTGAAATAATAGGGGGGTTTCGTTGAATGCAGGTCGATTGAAGAAATTTCACAGATCTAGTCGACTAGAAGGGAGAAATCGCAAGAGAGAAGTAGAGATGGGTTTCGGAAGTAGTGAAAATAGTTTTGCAAGGAAAGAAAAAGATGATTTGATGAGAGAAGAAGTTGATTTTGTGGTTATGAAGGTGGATTGAAGATGAAAGTGTCGGTTTTTAAGAAATTTTAAGGGATGAGTCGACTAGAAGAAGGAAAATGCAAAGAAGAAAAGAATGAGTTTTTCGGAAATCTGAAGTGGAGAAAGTGTTTTTTTTTAGAAAGAAAAAGATTTGTTTTTGAAAGAGAAGTAAGATTTGTGTTTTTGGAAGAGAGGTGAAGTTTGAAAGAGTCGATTTTAAGGGTTTTGAGAAGATTAGTCGAGTGAGAGGGAAATAGAAGTAGAAGACGATGAACTCTTGAAATAAAGAGAAGAGAGGTTTTCGTATGATTTTTTTAAAAAAAAATCTCTGTTGGACCCATATCTTTGAGTGAAAATTTAGAAATAATAAATGAAATCAAATGAGTGTTTTGTATGTGATTTGTGTTATAAATGAGGAAATGTGAATCATGTATGGATGATGAGTTGAGAAACCTTGAGTATGAATTATGGTTATATATGTGAGATACTATGCAAAAGAAAGAGATTATGAATGACAAGATGTTATGGAATGTAAGAAATCATATGAATTGAGGCTGAGATGTGGATAAATTCCAAATGATAGTTAAATTGTTATAAATGTTGTGCAATTAAGAAAGTGAAGTTGGCATGCATGTTGAGTTTTGAATGTAGAATAAAAATGTGTATGCTGATTCGTGAGGAATTCGGGAATAATTGACACAGAATTGGCCAAAGTTGTCTTCTTTGAAGCTGTAGCTTATCTTTCCAACGAGATCAAGTATGCAAGATTTTGAGATCGGAGTTAAGAGTTATAGTTAATACAAGTTATAATGTTATAGAAGATTGATGAATGTTTGAGAATTGTGGTTTTGAAGAACCAATTTAGTTTAGTTTTGAGAAGATTGTGAATTGAATTTGTTGTTTCGATTATTATGAAGAGTTAGGCATTTGAATAAGTAAATATGTGAAGATTATAAGTGTATATGATGTTAGGATGGAAGTTGGAAGCATTAGAAAAAGGTTTGAAGGGGTTTTGGAAAAACCCATGTCCATTAAACGGACATGGGAGTCCGTTAAACAGACCTTCTTGGGTCAAAGGGATCCTTTGCTTTGCCTATGTCCGTTAGACGAACATGGATGTTCGTTAAATGGACTTTCTTGGATGGTTTGGTGCATTTTGGGCCTTGACTGTCCGTTAAACGGACACTCACGGGTCAGTTTGTGAAAATCACGATTTTTGACACTTTTGGAGGCCAAATATGATTTTGTGGTCTTCATAAGAGTTGTAGATCTAGAAGTCTAATTTCTAATGGTTCAAGAACAAAATCAATCTGATTTCTATATTGAAAGTTATGGCGATCGCGCCTAGAAAGGTTCAAATCGATTTC
Source organism: Erythroxylum novogranatense (assembly GCA_029891385.1). NCBI lineage: Eukaryota > Viridiplantae > Streptophyta > Magnoliopsida > Malpighiales > Erythroxylaceae > Erythroxylum > Erythroxylum novogranatense. The sequence goes on from CM057228.1 coordinate 11,273,501, forward strand.
GGGTTTAAGCATGGTTTATTCCTTTGGTCATAACTCACTCATCCGACCTCGGATTGAAGTGATTCTTGAAGCACTGAATTCATAAGACATGTTTCCTTCTCTCTATGAAAATTTGTATTAATTGGAGTTGAATTGAAAGAGTTTGATTGAATCCTATGATAATCGGAACGATTTGTTTCCTTCTGATCTTGCTATTTTTCCTTCCTCATCCGACCTTGTCAAATCATTTGCTTATATCTTTTCCGTTCGAAATCCGAATGACTTGGTGCTTGAAGCTTTGGATTCCTAAGAAATGAATTTCATTTTATGTGAAATTTGTGAATTTTAGAGCCTTAATTTAGCAAGATTGTTTGAAGCAAATTGAGTTAGACAATATTCTGAACATGGTTTGGTATTTTGAGAAATTCGGAATCTATGGAGATCCGATCAAAGTGATTCTTGAGGCAACATAAAATTAATACATGGGGCTACAAATCATATGAAAAATGAAATATCAATTTAGCCTTTAAGAATGCCAATTTTGTAGAAGGAAGTGAATTACTAGAAAATGTGTTAGTAGAATGATATGTCCGACATGTTGGATTATAACTTTTGATGTAGTACTCGAAATTGGATGATTTTTGAGGCATTATGAAATTAAGACAATGAGGAACAATTATCTAGAAGGAAGTTTTGACAAACTCCTTCAAATTGATAGTGTGAAACATGTCCGAAAGTAAGCATGACTTAAAGAAATGTTCAGGGGCAGTTTTGGAAGTTAACTTAAAGATTAAAGTCTATAGGCTTATGAGAAGGGGCAATTGGGTCTTTGACCACTCATTTTTAATGACATGGCATATATAAGAGGGGGATTGTCGTTGGAAGAGAGGAGGGCCACGAAATTGGAAGAAAGGAAAGAAAGAAAAGGAGAGAAAGAAGACATTCAGTGGAGATGAAGGAGAAAGGTAAGAGAGAGGGATAGGGTTCTGATTTTGTGAGCTTCTAAAAGTATTTTTGAGTAGTTTCCAAAGGGAAGAGATGGAAGAATTCAAGAGCTTCTTTCCAAGCTAGGAGAATTTCGAAAATGGAGAAAGTTAAGGTAAGAGCTAAGTCTTGATCTTTGAGTTTTGATGAGATTTTGGTTTATTTGACTTAAGTTTGGTATGGGCTTGTGGATTCTCAAGCCAATTTTAGAGTTTTCATGGTTGAATTGAATCAATTGTGGATGTTTATGATTTAGGGCTTTTGTCTTGAATGAGGAAAATTGAGGAGAGGCTTAGGAGACTTGAGGATTGGAACAAGCTCCAAGCATGGATATAAGGTGGGTAATATGTTTGTTTTTCAAATTTTAAGCTATTTGTAAGTTTTGGAAAAACCAAGAAAGCGATCATGCTTCTAAGCTATTGTTTTACAATTGATATTAGAAAGATTATGAATTGTTAAGTTCATTATTCCCAAATGATTTAAGAAGTTCCTCTAATTGTTTTCGGACGATTTTTATAAATGATGTAAATTGTTCATTAAATGGATTTTTGAATAAATTGATAAAGTTGAAATACTCATTGGAGTTCATTGTGTTAAATTGATTGATAATTTGATTATGTGAACTTGTGTGATATTATGAATGATTGACATCATGTTGAATTTGAGATGACATGAAAAGTTCAATTTCGAAGTATGCCTTCAGGCGTTTAGTTTTTCATACATAAATATGTGTTATATGGGTTTGGTTAGGTCCATCATGTGGAATCAGTGCACTGGTCTTATTTTTTTAAAGCCTTCTCCCGGCTGCCGGCTAGTGGCCATGGAGTTCCTCACGGACTCCCATATGTGTTCACGGCTGCATAGGACTGCTTTGCGAAAATGTGCAGTATGTCCTATTTTATGGACCGACCCAAACCATTTGATGTGTTTGATGTGTTAAGTGTTTTTGCTTTGTTTAGAATGTGATGCATTTCATGTTTTCAATGGTTTGAAATTTCGACAAATGAGAAATTGGGATTTTCAACTATGATAGTTTTGAAAACTGTTTGTAAATGTTTATGAAAGATTTTGGAATTGAGAAGTATTTGAGAAATAAACCTTCGCTGTTTTTGATCAACTGAAATTAAGGTTTGAAAATATTTTTGCTTATCATTTGATTAATAAGCATGTTATCCACGAGCTTCCGAGCTCACCCCCCCCCCCTTTCATCCCCCATCTTCAGGTATTTGAGCAGGAGATCGGATGAAAGACGTCAAGATATCAATTCGATTTATACATGATTTTGTACTATGTGTATTTTGGTTTATGATTGTTAGTAGTGGAATATGGCTTGGAATGCCGGTAGAGTATTGTGAGCATTTGGTTCATAATGTATTTTGGATTATGATATTGTATAAGAACTTGAGCTATGGAATTGGAGAATGTGTATGACTATAACTGGTTTTGTACATAAAGTGAATTGAGTTATGAATGTAATTGGGATATACATATGTATAGATATGGATGAATGTGTTTTGATGATGGGATGTGAATTGTAATGGTTTACAAGTATGATCGATTTTTGGGTTTATTGATTTGTGAATTATGAAATGATGTATAAAATTGAGTATGATGTATTTGATTTTTAGGGATTGTGATTTGAATCGAGTTATGAATATGACTGTATATGACTAGGATTTGTGTATGAGTTTGGATTCCGGACGTGAGGTCTAAGGAGTTGTGTGTTGAATTGAGCTGGTTATAGAAGTGAGTTTTTCTTTAAAACCCTTTTCAGGGTTGGGTTTATGAAAATACAGTTGTTATGCTGCCCGATTTTTATAGGGTAGCATATGGATAAGTGTATTAATGTATATATTTATGGGTTTATTGACATGAGTGTGAAATTGCTATGGAAAGAAATGAGAAAAAGGATAAGAACATGTTTCGTTATGAAGATATTGAGTTATCGCATAATTAGAAGTTTGTGATTAAGAATTGAGCTTTGTATGAGGAAAACTTTCCAAGGGTGGAATTTATTTGTTTGATTTTGTATAAGATGGATTAAATGATGAAAGAAATGAATAATAAGAAAAAGAAAAGAGAAAAAAAAATTATACCGGTTCGTATAGGTCAAGTCTAAGGTATCCAACGCAACGCTTCCTTAAGATAATTATTCCCAGATGTCGGACACTTGTAATGCTATTCAATTTCTCTTCATTTGTATGTTTTGATTCCAAATTTTATTCGATCCGTATCTGTTTCGTTGGTTTGTTATTCGATAATCCGATTCGAAATCGCTTCGTATATGTTTCCGCATTTACGTTTCGATTTGGATCTTCGATTTCATTTGTATTCGATCCTATTCGCTTTCTTCTATCGCTTTGGATTTTGTTTACGTTTGTTTCGATTTTCGTTATCCGCTTTTCCGGTTGGGATCCGGTCTCTGGATCAGGTTCCAACAATCTTTGTGTATTTTCCCAGTCGACTGGTCGTGCTCTAGTCGACTGGCACAACACGTTCTTTATACCAGATGAACAAATAAAAAAAAACTCGACTAAATTCCTTAATACCAGTCGCCTCAAACTCCAATTAGTCGACTGGAACCTTTCTCTGACATAAAATAATCGGTTCATAGCCTCAAGGTGAATTATGATGTACCTCTGATGGAATTGCAGATTTATCTAAATGATGACCATTTTGATGTACTAGTGTATGCAAGTAAATAAAATCAACCAAGAGAATTTAAATAACACATTCCAAGTTTCAATTTAATGTTTATGAAAACATCTTCTTTAAGAGTTTTAGTAAAAATATCAGCCAATTGATCACTAAACGAAACATGTTTCAAAACAATGTCACCTTTCAAACAATGATCACGAATAAAATGATGTCTAATTTCAATGTGTTTTGTTCTACTATGCAAAATTGGATTCTTACTCAAACAAATTGCACTGGTATTATCACAATAAATTGGAATATTTTTAATCACAATATCATAATCAAGCAATTGATGTTTAAGCCAAAGAACTTGGGCACATGCACTTCCAACTGCTACATATTCAGATTCAGCAGTGGAAATAGCTACACTTACTTGTTTCTTACTAGCCCAAGATATCAAACCTGGCTTTGCCAACCTGGCTTTGATACCAATCTCCCACTTGACCTAAAGCCAATCGCCTTGGTATCTAATACCATAAGCGAGTACATGAGAATCAAAATTCTTCTGTGACAACGGCTTTGTCAACGGATCAGCAATATTCTGCTCTGTGGGAATTCTCTCTATCAGGACATCACCTCGAGCAATGATCTCCCGAATCAAATGGTATCGGCGGAGTACGTGTTTGGACCGTTGATGAGACCTTGGCTCCTTTGATTGCAAGAATAGCCCCAAGTGTTGTCACAATACAATGTATGGGTCCATCACACTAGGAACCACACCAAGTTGAAATGAACTTCGATCCAAACCGCTTCCTTTCGATCATCGATGCTGCAATGTACTCTGCCTCGGTCGTTGAATCAGCAATCGTCTCCTGTTTGGAACTCTTCCAACTGACTGCTCCGCCATTAAGTGTGAAAACATAACCTGATTGGGACCTGGAGTCGTCCTTATCAGATTGAAAACTGGCATCTGTATGCCCGCTCACTTGGAGATTTCCATCTCCATATATCAAGAAAACATCCTTAGTTCTTCGCAAGTACTTTAGGATATTATTGACAGCCACCCAGTGACCCTCACCAGGATTCGATTGGTATTTGCTCGTAACACTTAGAGCATATGATACATCGGGTCTCGTACATAGCATTGCGTACATAATAGATCCTACTGCAGACGCATACGGGATCATATTCATACGCATCCTCTCATCATGTGTCTTAGGACACATAGACTTCGAGAGTGTTATCCCATGAGTAATGGGAAGAAACCCTCTCTTGGATTGCTCCATGCTAAACCTCTTTAGCACCTTGTCTATGTCGTTATTTGTGAAAGACCAAGCAACCTCTTGATCTATCTCTATAAATCTTTATCCCAAGGATATAAGTTGCTTCTCCAAGGTCTTTCATGGCAAATTGTTTGGACAACCAAATTTTCTTGATTAAGCATTGAGACATCGTTTCCTAGCAACAATATGTCATCTACATATAACACAAGGAATACGATCGCGGTTCCATTAACTTTCTTGTACACACGGTGTTCATCCGGATTTTGTGAGAAACCAAACTCTTTGATTGTCTCATCAAACGGATATTCCAACTCTGGATGCTTGCTTCAATCCATAAATGGATTTGAAGCTTGCATACCTTTTCGCCATCGATGGAAATGAAGCCCTCGGGTTGTGTCATGTACACATCCTCACCAGATTTCCATTCGGAAAGTCTGTCTTCACATCCATTTGCCATATCTCATAATCATAATGGCGGCAATGGCTAGGAGTATCCTAATGGATTTAAGCATTGCTATCGATGAAGGTCTCGTCATAGTCAACTCCTTGTCTTTGACGAAAGCCTTTAGCCACAAGCCTTGCTTTATAGGTAATCACATTACCATCCATATCGTTTTCTTCTTGAAAACCCATTTGCACCCTATAGGTTTTATCCTTGGTGCATCAACCAAAGTCCATACTTGGTTTTCATACATGGAATCCATTTGATTTCATGCCACGAAGCCATTTTTAGGACTCGAACTCTTCGGAACCTCTTCATAGGTGGTAGGCTCATCATCCTCTATGAGCAATACGTCATTCTGTTCACTTACGAAATCCATATCTCTGGGAGCAGGCGTATCCTACTTGACCTACAATTTCGTGTGAAGTAGAAGGTTGAAGCTGTTACCTCATCTGTATGAGTTACAGTTTGAGTTCAGCGATTAATCCGCGTCTGTCAGAGCATCTTGAACTTCTTCAAGTTCAACTTTGCTCCCAACATCCTCTTTAAAAGAAACTCTTTCTCTAAAAGACAGATGCATCGAAACAAACACCTTTGTTCCTCAACAAAGTAGAATTGATATCCTCTTGTTTCTTTAGGATATCCTATGAACAAACACTTGTCGATTTTGCTCCAAGCTTATCTCGACCGTGTCCGCTTCACATAAGCGGGACAACCCCATACTTTCATATAAGAAAGATAAGGTTTCTTGTTAGTCCACATCTCATATGGAGTAACATCAAGCTGTCTTTGATGGAACTCGTTTAACAAGTAAGCAATTGTCTCAAGTGCATATCCCCAAAAGGATTTTGGTAGCGTGTAAAGCCCATCATAGATCGTACCATGTCCAACAAGGTTCGATTTCTCCTTCGCCACACCATTATCTTTGTGGTGTGTAAGGAGGGGTCCATCGAGATAATATCCCATTATCTCGAGATAATCAAAACTCTTGGTCTAAGTATTCACCACCACGATCGGATCGTAATGTTTTGATACTTTTACCAAGTTATTTTTCTACTTCATTTCGAATTGTTTGAACTTTTCAAATGCTTGATTTGTATCTCATCGAATCTGGTACCCATATCGAGAATAATCATCGATAAAGGTAATGAAATAACGGCAACCACTTCTGGCATGGATGGACATCGGACCACATACATCTGAATGTATTAGGTCTAATAATCCAGTCGCTCGTTCACCCTTTCCCTTAAAAGGTAATTTAGTCATCTTGCCTAATAAACAAGATTCACATGTGTCATATGATTCATAATCGAATGACCCTAAACTTTCACTCTTGTGGAGCTTAGCGATGCGTCTCTCATTTATATGGCCAAGGCTACAATGCCATAAGTAAGTTGATTTTAAATTATCTCTTTTATGTCTTTTAGCGTCATTGGCATTCATAACCGGATGTGACATATCTAATATGTAAATTCCATTGCATAATGTACCGATTACCATAAAGCATTCCATTTGAACTAATAGAACAACCATTGTTACCAAAAGACAAATGGAAACCACTCTATTTAAACAAGAAGCAGACAAGTATGTTCTTTGTTAACACGGTACAAAATAACAATCATCCAAGTTAAGTACAAGCCCACTGGGAGTGTCAAAACATAAGTCCCTACGGCTAATGCAAAGAACTCTTGCTCCATTGCCAACACGCAGTCCATTTCTCCTTTATGAGTGCGCCTCGTCCCGAGGCCTGCATATCATTACATATGTGTGAGCCACAACCGGTATCTAATACCCATATGTTATGATCGAAGCAGATTAACCTCAATGACAAACATACGAAGAAGTCGAGGCGGTGATGCCTTCTTCGCTTCGATTCTTCAGATAGATTTTGCGATTCGCCTCCAATGACTAGTCTTACCGAATGGAAGCGGTACCTTTTAGTGCGATCTCTTTGGTCTTCTTCTTGCCTTTGCTGCACTTCCTTTCGCTTCGAGCCTTTTCTTCTTCTGTTTCCTCTTCTTGGAAGCGGAGGAAGAAGAATCCACCAATAATAACGCCTTGCTATCTTGCTTGACGACATTTACTCATTGCTTGAAAGCAGATTGATCACTCGGGAATTGTGGTGGATATTTGGTTCATTCGATAGTTCAACACAAACCGTGAATAACTATCGACAAACCAACAAGAATTAAGTCTATACTTAACTCGAATCCATCACAAAACCTAAGACGGCCAACCTCTCAATATAGCCATTCATCTTGATGCATATTGCTGCAGATGAACCAGAGTCATCTTCGTTGTAAAGAGCAACCTTGAGGTCTCGAACCGTTCGGACCGTGTTTGCTCATCAAACACTCTCTAAGATGAAACACTATCGTGTGAGCATCCATAGACTCGTCTTCGCTTCGCAGCTCGGTGACATCGATGCAAGCATAATGCGGTAGCTATGTCACCGTCTTTTAGATGCTTACGATATGCCTTCGATCATCATCGAAGCTCCTTCAGAAGTGGATCCTAAGCGGAAAATCAAGGATGTATCCTAGATCCTCGGATCGAGAACAATTCTCGATTCCGCAGACCAATCAAGAAAATTTGGTCCGATTAATTTGTTTGCATCCATTAGTGAGCGAAGATTCACACTAGTCGACATCTTGATCAACCTAAGCGTAGAGAGAAAGAAAGTTGAATAGGATTAAATGTATGCTCATAAGGACTTAAATGACATACATATGGCTCCCACTAGTTTCAACAGAATCCATAACCCTCATCATGAATCCATGAAACAAAATGGCACATTGACCTAGTGGGTCGATATCCGACATTGCTACGAATGACCTTGAGGTTAGCTCAACAAGTCACCTTAGGTCAATCGGTAGGTATCAGTCATACCAATTGCATCATCGATGACCGACATTAAGAATGACCTTGAGGTTAGCTCAACAAGCCATCTTATGTCTCGGGAGGTATCAGACATACCAATTACATCTTAGACACAACTATCGATCAGTGCTATCAACAGTTGATGTATGCACATACATTGGGTTATCAACACTTGATGCGCGTACATCTTATGTACACTACCCAATTTCACCTCTGTCCACGTTGACCTTGAGGTTAGCTCAACAAATCAACGCTTCTAGGAAAACCGACCCATTAATCCGAAAATCATATTTTCATGGTTTGAACATATTCGTATAGAGTGAGCTTGAGGTTAGCTCAACAACCCAACCCTATAAGAACTCTGGTTCTTACCATATTAATGGAAGGCGTTAGTTTTCATATTTTAAATTGAGGGATTTTAGGTCTCATCTTTCTAATCTCATCCAAGGATCATAGTCACCATGACTATATGGTGCGATTTAAGGCATTGCATCAATCACATTGAATTTATACGAAAATCACCCATCATCCCACGAGGCATGATATAAGTCGACTTGTATATGTATAAGTCGACTTATGGCTCTATATAAGTCGACTTATGCATGTGTAAGTCGACTTGTGCAATCAATGCATGAACAAGTCGACTTGTACCATTGTGCAAGTCGACTTATTAATCTGAGCATTCAAACAAGTCGACTTATGAACATATAAGTCGACTTGTTCATTAATGCATTGGAATTGCTATCTAATCGGCTAATTCTCAATCCAGAATTTCCAATTCACAACACCAATATAACAAGTATATAAACCTTTATATTAATGTGCTAATGAAACATTTTCATCAACTCATGCATGCCATATAGTCTAACTATATATGAAAACCTTGAAACCGATTAATCCACCATTAATCACTAGATTTCCACATAATTCAAGGACACCAAATAATCATGCTAAGTATCTCTAGGTAGGCTACACGTTATCAAGATTACTCGGCACTTGTCACAAAATTACGATGACCAAAATAACCAAGATAACGGAATAAGCTAACGAGACGCTAAAGTGACCTATTCGACATCCAAAAATTATTAGAAACCAAATTTCAAGAATCTCAACTTGGCATGCATACCACATCAATATAACACATTTTTAATCACTATAAAAATGATTCATGGCATTGGAACAGAAAATAACACAAGCAATCATTTCAAACAAAACAGCCCCAGCAAGTTTCTCAAAACTGCTAAGCTCAACATTTTGCTCAAAATGACCATTGAAACACTTTCAATAAATACTGAGAAAATTACAGAGGTTAAAACATGTTCCCAACATTCTCCATGAATTTTTCCAGGATTTATTTCCCACAAAAACTCATTGAACCTCAGCAATCTAGCCGAACCAGAATCTGTGTTCTCCAACACAGACATTCCCATCAGCACACAAGTAATTCGGAAATAAATGGTAAATCACCTTGAAAACATTTTTCCATCCACAGAGACATTCACAAACATCTTAGGGACATGTTGGTGAAAACCAATCCGAAAAAAAAAATTTCTAGAATTTATTCTCGAATTTACAAGCATACCTGTTTCAGAAACGTTCAACAAGACAGCATCCGAAACTTGAGGGAATTAAATAGCAAAACCATATCAAATCAAATTGATAAATTCTCATCTTTCACAAACATATTCTATAACATGTTATGAACAATTCTGAGCAAGAAATTTCGAAAACATGCATCTCTATACTGATTCGAAATTCACACAAATAACATGCATCAGCAGCTCAATTCACTAAGGAACTCCGACCTAGTTATCATTTATTTGTTTATACAACACAAGTGGCTCTGATACCACTGTAGGAAAATCCCGGGTAGGCATCACATGCCCACAGTGCGAATTTAAAATTTTGAGTCCCGGACATTCCGAAAGCCAGGATCCATGTGTAAGTACAAACAATCAAACCATAACGACCAAAGGAGACCGTCTCTAACAGTATCCACGCAGAGGTGGAAAACCTAACCGGGACAAACTCTTTTGACCGGGAATAGCTAGACTAAAGAAAAGAGTGCTAGCTCTTACCTTAGCCTTGGAGAGCAAATGAGATGAACTTGGTGGAGCCTTGGAGAAGTAGAAGCAATCTTGAGAGGATGAGAGGAAGAAGGTGAAAATCAAATTTTCCAAGCTTAACCTTTAAACTTTCGACTCTTCTCTCTTCATCACCGTGCAAGCTCTCTTTTCCATTCCTTCTTATATGTGTTTTAACTAATTAAAATACATAGAAAGGCTTGGTGGAGAGGCTACCCACGTAGGAGGCATAAAAATGCCTTAAAATGCTAAATAATGATGAAGTTTGACTTTTCAAACTTACATCTTCTCCTTCCATTTTGGTTCCACCGAAATGCATATATATATATATATATAATTAATTAATTATTTACTTAATTAATTAATATATATAATTGCTGAAGTGGTCCATCAAGCTGGGTGATCCTACAAACTGCTGCCCCCTCACCGCCGAAAAATCACCGAAGCGGTTTTCAAGATGTCGATGTCGCGATCTCATCGGGACATATCCCAATCTCATCGGGATCCATTTAATCCTATTGCTCTCCAGATATCGGATCTCCGTCTCAAACTATTTCTGATTCTCAAGTCACTCTTATCGTGTGACCCATTAGGTTCCGGTTATGTTGGCCACTTAGATTAACACTTAATCGAGCAAGTCATGAGCGGTATCTAGAACACATCATGACCCCAATTGACCGGAAAGTAATTGGTTTGACTAATGAAACCATATCACGAACCCTTCCATAGACAATTCTGGTGCAATTCGTCCTTTCACCATGCTATGCCCCACTTGGTTTGAGTATGGGCAATGTGTCAACTCTTACTAGACCGATCGGATCAAATCTAGTCCAAGTGTAATCAGTTCTCATCCTAGGACTCATTACTTTATATGTCCATGAAGACCATCTTCATGACATATGTATGCTCGGCGCCAAAGACTTCAAAGTAATGATCCCGATAAGAGGTCATGGGTATCTCTTCGCTATAATGTAGTGGTGAATCCTCTATTGGCTACTCAATTACCTTGAATACCTCAAGCTGCACCCAATCACCACCCTATGAGCGACCTCGAAAGGCAACAAGGAATGGAGTCAAAGTCGAATCAAGACTAAGATATCCTTGAGTACCTCAAGTCTAAGGATACTTGCACCATTGCTATGATGAGATTATCACTGACATTTGTATAGGACATCCATGTGATGATCTCATGGCAGGTCATCCAATGTACTTACTACCACTAGTAAGCATCCACATGTCAAATCTAAATATCTCAATATTTACAGTTTTCTGAGATCCACTGCTTGATCCAATCAAGGAGTTTGACATGTGCTAGTCTATCCGGATTAACGATGTCCAGTCTCATTAATCCTATGACTAGGGATAATTTAGATACTGACATAATTGCACATGATAGATATGTGTATTACAAGAAAATGTTTTATACCAATGATTAGCTAGTTATAAAAATGCAAGATCCATCGAGGTTCATGCACATGGAGAAATGGTGGCAAGTAATTGTTTATATGTGAAATATGTTATATTTGCATCTCTAATATAGCAAACCTTTAGAATGATTGGGAAGCAGTGTTTAACATATATTCACATTCTCCTTTAAGAGCACAACAACATCTTTTCAAGTACTTCAATAAGTAAGGAATATGATTTTTTATATAAAAAAATTCTCTTCACTAATCGTATTACTATTATTAGTTATTACCACAATTTTGAGCCATGATAAAAACAACATCTATTGTTGAGAAATACTCAAGATGCCCATATTCTAAACATAGTGTTGCGCCTACAAGCAAGGAATATTAGCTCATTTGAACAAAAATGTAGAGATAGAACATATATGCAATAGGAATGAAAAATGTACATAAAATGTTAAAAGTAATTATGTGATCTATCCTTGGATTTGTGTACAAGGATATGATTGGAGCATTTCGTCAATCATGGAGGCCCATACCTTGATGTTGATAGGCATTTAAATTGAAAGCCATTGATTATACTCATCCATCTTTATTATAAAGGAGTTAGAACTGGAGGAGCCACCTCCACCATATGCCTTCATTTTCAGATAGTGAAAAATGAACTCAAGAATTACTTTCGGATTAGTAAATATAACATTAAACATCTAAACAGGATGCATATCTTTGCAACTTCAAATGTATCAGTGGCACTATAAATAGTCCTCAAGCACATCTTAAGATTATTTCTCTGCCAATAGACAACAGCTCCGATGGGTTTGGCATAATTTAAGCAACCACCATAAGATTGAAGGGAAAAGACAAAAAGTTGTAAGTATTTAATCCGAATAAGGTGACACATAGTTTGACTGATTAGTAAACTCGACCTAACTTTAACTACTAAAAAAGAGGACCACACTAATGCAACGCCTTAAATACCTAAGACCAGCAGTAGAGCTCTTTATGCTAAGTTGTTTTACCAATTTCACCACTTAAATAGGAGTGGCCATCTGCTTTAACTCCCTGAATCAAGAGGGAAATTCCAGTACTTGAAATTGTCCAAAAATGAGAGATATTGTAAGACCTATAAAGGATAAAACAAAGACAACCACATAAAATAATTTTTGATTACTATGCACTCGCCATAAAATCCTCTACTAAGCCAAACTTTGAAAACTTTGTCCAACAATTAACTGACAACATCTTCCCCATAGGATATATAAGACTTTCCCTTGGAAATTAGATCTATTGCATTCATCGCAAGTAACTACAAGAAGGAAAAATTACAAAAATATTAGCACTTAGAAGTCGTCTGAAATGATGATAAGGATGTGAAAGGAAAATCTAAATTCCAAAATACTTGTAACTTCTTCATATTCTTAAAGAATAATAAAACAATAGATGATTTCAATCCAAATCAACCTCTCCATAAAAATGCATGTTAGTGAAGCAATTCACCATAGTGCGCTTTTCATTAAGTCCCACATTGAATGTTGTAATATCAGGCAAACTCCATCTTCAAAGGTCTACATCTTCAATGTATATAAGAACCATCTCGACACTATCCTGATTTTTTAAGTGCAATAATTGATATGTTGTCCCCTTATCATAAACAAAACAAAAAGATTAAATCTCAATTTTTAACACCACACCTCAAAGCCACCGATATCAAACTAAAATCACAACATGTAACTTACAGAACCAGATTTCAGATTAACAAGCTTGCTAGTGAAATGCTCATACATGACGCTACAGTTACTCCTCTCAACATCAACAAAGACTTTGACTTTCTCTGGTAAATCTTCAATAGAAGAAACCATCTTTAAGGTGGACTTTCTATGATCAAAACCTATCACCCTATAGACCAAACAAACCACAACACTACATAAGCTACATTGCCTTGTTGGAAACTGATCGCGACATACTTGAGCTGAAGAATTCAACTTACTTGCACTTAGATTGTCGCGAAATTGCCGAAGTGAACCCAAGCGAGCCAAGAAAATCAAGGATAACACCTTTCCAACCCTTCCATTCGAAAATCCTCAATCTTGATAACAACCCACATCAAAGTTAACAACTTTTTCTGTTTTCAGGTCTAAAGTAAATAACTTTAAAACATCTTTGATAACCCAAAAAAGCTAGAGAAATAAAGGGTATGCCAACCAAAAACTTGAGAGGTTTAACAGAAGAGAAAGGTAGAATAAAAGAAGGAATACGGTATCATAAGTGGAAGCGATGAGCAAAGAGGGCAGAGAAAGCTCCCGAGAAAGATGGATAATTGTAGAGCACCAAAGTTGAATTCTTTTCTTCTCTTGTTTTCTCCATGAGTTCTAACGTCGCGTTTGATCAGAACTCTAGAGCTCCATCACCGTGGATCAAGGAACATCTAAACTCAGGAGGCACTAGTAGTGTAGTGGTAGAATTGACAATACAGTTGAGGTAAGTTATGAATTGCTATAAAGATGTTGTGAGGTTGAATGATCTTCATAATGGGGTAATAAATGGGTGCAAAAAATTGGTGGATGAATATATATGTTTGTGTTCTATTTTAGGTGTTTATGATCAAGCATGAAATTTTGATTTGTGTATAGATGATGTTGAGCTAAACTTGAGGTATACATGAAGTGGTTATCAACTTGAAATAATGAACTTAGGACAGAAATATGTTACGGAAAAAAAAAGAATAGGAAGTTATTAACGATACTTGAACATGTCTTGTTTTTGGGTTAACGATCAAATTTAGATCATGCTTTATTGGTGAATGATATTGAGATGAAATAGAGTTGAGAATGTAGAGTAAATGAAGTAGAAAAGGGTGATCTTTGTGCAAGTTATGTTAGGTGTAAAATCTAGAAAGTTTGAAGATGACTGACTAGAAAATGTTCACCAAGCATACTTCAGCTTTTTAGCCTAATTTTTTCTTCTCTAGTTGTCCAAATGAGATGATTCTTGATTTGAATTAAATTAGAGATATATGGATACATTTTTTATGAAGACATCGAATTCAAATTCTGTCTATAAGAGTCTCAAAATATGACCTGAAGTTGAAAAACTGGGTATGTTTTTGTAAAAGTTTGTCTCGGCAAACTCCTTACTTTGATGCGGCCAACTTGAAGGTTTTGGCTAGGATTCCTTTCAAGTAAAGTTCACCACGGCTAACTCTAGGCTTTGCCTGGGTGAACTTGTGAAAATTTTGTGAGAATTCCTCTCAGGAGGAGTTCACCGCGGTGAACTTTTGACTTCGTTGCGACGAACTTTTCTCTGCACTGAATATGTTTCGGTATTTTGGGCATAACTTGTCATGTAGTTATTTGAATGGAATGATTTTTAATTTGAAGTAAACTAAAGACATAGTAATACAAATCTTCTGAAGAAATAAAATTTTGGTCTCTAAAAACTTTCAATTTCGTGGTGGAATTTGAATATAGGGCACTGTCTCAAAATAAAAGCAATACAAAAATGTTTGGAGTATAACTTTCATAATACCGAACCAAATTGAATGATTTTGGTGTCATTAGAAACTTAAGATATGGAAGGACAATTCTCAAAAGAAAGTGTTCCCAAATTACTTCATTTTCATTGTACTATTGATCATGCACTATAGACTTGAAGATGTGTTTCAGGAAAAATGTGGATTTTGATCAAATGAGTTATGAATTAGGATTCTAATGATTTTTATTGAGGTATAGACCATAAGTATACGTGGTACTTATGTGAGTTGGTAATACAAATGTTTATGTGACTAAAATAATAGATAGATACCCGAGATTGTCATGAACATGCATTGTGTATATTTTATATACTTACATGTGCATTATAAAACAATTACAGTTGTGCCAAATTGTGATATGTGTATATTGCTTGTTATAGAGGAGCAATTGAAATATCAACCTTCAGACGTTATTGGAACTTCCGAGCATTAGCTTCAGGAGTGACTAGTGAGTAACCAAGACAACTTCACTCAATTAATTGTTTGTTTTATATTATGTTTGAATTATGAATGAATGTGATTTGATTGTGTTGATTCCGGATAATGAAGGTCCGATAATTATGATATATCAACGAGATATTGAAGTGTTATTTATATGTGAATGTGACGAATTAAATGTTTCATGACATGATTGATTATGAGAGATGCATTCCATGCATTAATGCATAATTAGATAATGAGAGTTGTGACCTGAGTAGCCATAAAAACCGAGCTTGAAGCTCTAAATGTGATTAAGAGCTAAAGGCTCACTATGTAAAATGAGTCATGTATCTCCAACAGATAAGGGACAGTATAAATGAGCTCGATATCCACAATGGATGTGGTACAGTGTAGGCACTTGGTCACAACAATGTAATAACCATAAAAGAATCACACGAGCATTTCATATGCATTTTATTAAGCATATTGGATTGACTGAAATGTAAAATTGTCTACTCTTGAATGAGAATGTGATATGCGATGAATTATGCAAATTTATGAAATATATGTTATATGTATTTATGTGATGCATGAATTGAGTGAACCATCGATGATGGTTACCTCATTAAGTTCACAAAACTCGTTCAAATTGCAACGTTGATTTTTCAGGACCGAGAGATGATATTAACTACTGGGGGACACTATAAGCAGTGTAGACTTTTACTTTTGGGAACAAGAAGAAATAGCTCAAAGTTCAGTCAGCTGTATATGGACAGATTAGATAGATTGTGTATATTTTCTCTTTCATGTAGCACTTTTTATATTAGGCTATGATGTTGTATAAGTATGAATGTTGAAAAATACATTGTAGACATTCGGTTTCTACGAAATGAAGTGAGGAAATTTGGTTTTAAAATATTGTGACTTTCCTTATGATGCTTATAAGAGAATAAAGATAGATGATGTCATGTTAAGTGAATGTTATGATTGAATGTAGCGCGTCATTACCATAGGTTATGTATTGGAATGTCCTCAGGGCGTCCCGATATGTACCCTAGGATAAGGGGGCGCTACATTATTGGAGCTTGAGTTATCTAAGTCCAATAAGATTCTCCACTTGGCTTCAAGGAAGGATATCAAACAAATTAAGAAATATAAACGGAGGTTTTAAAGCTCATGATTGAATGTTAGGCTTGCACTAATTAATGGTTAATTAGAAGCTCAAATGAATATTTAGAAATGGGCTAGACTTTGGTTTAACTTAATTAATTAGATTAATTATATTAAAACAAAATTCTTAAAGAAATGAAAGGGAATTTTAGTTTTTAATGGTTGAATGTGCAGCTGCACATTTAGCATTGAATTGCTAAATAAAGATGGTTTTTATCATGCATTATCATCAGTAAATGGAGTAATGATCTTACCATTAAATGGTTTAATGGTTGCCTTTTAATGATGGCATGTAATGTAACATTTTTAGCATTCATTTGATTAAAGGTGAAATAGGTGTATTTGATGATCTTCCTTCTTTCATCACTAAAAACCGATAAAAACCAAAATTGACATGTCATTTTAGGTTATTGGTCTTTTCATATAGCCGTCTAAAAACAAATGAGAAGAGTTTCATTTAATGGCTTCTTTATGTTTGATTAAAGAAAGGTGTGATGCATTAGATGGTCCTCTCTTCTTTCTTTTCATGCTTAACCCAAATTGACAAGGTGTAAGAGAGGTGTTCTTGTATTTTTGGACTCTCTCTCTTTTCATGCATGTGTGAGCCGAAATTTTCATGAGAAATGTCTCATTTTTGGCTTCTTTCTTCTAAAAAAATCTCCTCCAAAGTTTTCTTCTCCTTTCCCACCAAATGATCTTGTTAACCAAGTTGTCCAAGAAGAACAAATGGTAGATCAATTTAGTTAAGGATACAATATCGAGAAAAGGAAATAATAATAAGAAGAAGAAGATACGTCACCTTGGAGAGGATAAATTGTTGAGGATTGGATAGCACAGCGAGCAGTTAAAGCTATAGTGAAGGAGTCGGTAATATTTCTACCAACTTATTCTTATGATAAATATTATCCTTATACCGTATCATGTATGGATTGACATGTTGATTTGGTTATCTTGCTTCCGCTGTGTTATGATTTCTAAAAAAAAGTTTTGAAATCTATTGTTTAACCAAATCTTGCATGTTTTCTTTTCCGATCCAACACAACCATGCTTTGGTCTTATCCTTTAAAGAAAATGGGAATAACCTTAATCTCACCACATCATCCAACACTCCATTCTACTTGAACAAATCACAAATATCTAGAAAGGTCTCCAAATGGTTGTTTGAATCCTCCAAATTGAGATGCTCTCACCATGGATGTAATGCTGTAAGGAATCTAAAAACTCACAGTTGTGATCGTCGGCCTTATAATAGGAGACATGGGTCTATTTTTGTGCCCCATAGTCAAATCTATCAGAGTCAACTCCCTTCTCTCTTCAGGATGTGACATCACCTCCTCCTCATGTTGTTTCATCTCTACAAACTATTCTTTTCCAATCCTTTCTTCTATATTACTATTCCAAGTTAATCTAGTTTCCTTGCATAACGTGTGAGCAGTTTTTTCAATCTCAGTATCTAGTAGCAAATTCTCAGGGTTTTGACTATGAGTGAGCATAAACAAAATGGAATAAATAATAATAGAGCTAAGAATGGAAAATAAAACACACCGAAGTATAACAATCAAGCAAACAATTGAAATACACAAATAAATAATGAAGCAAGAATTAAATCTGAGATAATTAATACCGTTTGACCTAATAACTCACAATAAGGAAATTTCCAGGCAATGACGTCAAAAACTTGTTGCGGTCTAAACAAAGCAATATAAATTATATTCTATTTAGACCAACTAGAGACAAGCGTACTCCAACAATAAGTAATATAAAATCGTAAGAATCGGATATCATACCCAAAGGATTCCAAACACGGTAGAAAATTAAATTAAACGATGCAAAATTACTCAGATGATCAAAAATTGATTGATTTAAAAATAAAATAAAGTAAGTGAATCAAGGAAATATGCAAGATGCAAAGTACGAATTAAAAACGACTAAACTTAATCAAATGATATAAATTGGCTAAGGTATCAGATTTTAATTAGATTAGACACTAAAACTTGTAATGGTGGATTGATTTAGGATTTACTTCACTTAAGCGAGTCGAACTTAATATTTATAGGAATTCCCTTCTCTTCTAAATCCAAATGACTTACTTGGTTCATAGATAATTTGGAATTTAAGTAGCCTAAAATTAAATTCGTTAATTATAGATATTCTCACACAAGATCCTAAGGTTAATCTATGCTTTAGTTTTAAGTGTATTGCTTGGTTAATTTTGACAAATTAAATCTCATTGATTATGGTATTCAATCATCTAAGGCCTTAATCTAGGTGATCAAGCTAAATTAGGACTAAATATGCATCCAATCAAGTAAAAACTAACACCACAAAAATTGTCCTAGATCTAATATCAATCCTAACCTGAACCAAAAGAAACTTACTTACCCATATTTATCAATATAACACAAATCATAGTCATAACATATATTTTCATTGATTAAATCCACAAAAAATAAAACCAATAAGGAATAAAAACAAATTAAAACATCTAATATTTAGTCTTCTCCCGCTGCTATAGCTGCTCACGCTATCTCCTACTATTCACGCACACTTGATTCATGGTTCTCATCTCTGCCACCGCCAGCTTCCTCTCTTCTATCCTATGTATTGATGTTTTAATAAAGGTTTTTAGTCCACCTTTATTCATGCGCACACTCTCACTGTCTTCGTTCCTTTCTTTGTTGCCACCAACTTCTTCTCTTGTTTCTATGTATCAAATGTTTTAATAAGGTTTTTTGATCCACCTTTATTTATGCACACTCACACTCTTTGTTCCTCTCACTGCCGCCTCCAGCTGCTTCTATTCTTTTCTCCCTATTCAATATCTCTACAGGTCTCTCCCTGGTCCCACTCTTCTTATTCACCTTTTAACCTATCATTCACGCAAAACCCCCTCCTTTTTCTTATCTTCCAAAACATTAACGGTTTTTCAAGTGGCCAAAACGTTAACATTTTTTATCCTTGCTTCCTTTGACAGTTTTTCTTGATTTATGCTTTTAGATGTTTCAAATCTAATATGTGCCTAAAATTAAAACAAATAACTCTTAATTAGTACAATTTAAACATTAAATGGACAAGAGTTTAGCAAATTATATATCTAAAATCAATATAAAATGGTGCCCATTAACAAGTATAGTTTTCCTCTCAAGTTGGAGTACGCGGAGACATATTGGTCATAGAGAACAACAATTCTAATTTTCAATTTTTAAAAATATAATTGTTTAAGAATGACTCTTGTTGGATGAAAAGGTGATAATTTAATTCTAGGAATTAGATCTATCGAGATAGATTAGAAGTTGTTTACCTATTATAAATCCAACTACATAGATAATGTACTACATGATGTTTAATATTTTAGATATTTGATACTTATGAAGTATTAAAGATATTCATTATCCTAAGTAAGAGTTGATATTTGAGCTCAAGAAGATAAACATATTACTTTAGAATTAATTCCCAATTAAGTTTTATTTTACTTAAGAACAATATCATTCAATATTAGAAAGGTTCTAATACAACAATGGTTGCTAATTAAGTCATAATATATTTTTCATTTAGTGAAAATGATTAATTGGATCAATAAATTCTATAGTGAACTCAACATAATTCCTTACATTGTTCAAGACAACAATTTACTGTGAAATATTAGAGCCATTGGACATGCAAAAGAAGCTAAGGTCTCATCAAATATCCAAAGATGTAGTCAGGCCAAAATTTCTTAATTATGGTGATAATTAAGGTGAAAGTTGTAAAATTTAATCAAGTGCTCACTATAAATAATCTTGTAGAATTCTCTCATTAAACCATTGTTCTAGTACTAATATAATCGTCATATGGTAATATAGTATAAGATACTAAATGATTGGCTTAGTGCAATTGAGAGATTGTTAGTATATGTCTTCTGACTAATCGATTTATTGTAGTTTAGACAAAATAACTTAAAATGATACTTTATCTTATACATGTTTTGATATATATGATAAAGTTCATAAGCTAATTATACATTGTAAATGAAATTATGACGAGATTATAATTATAAGATTCATTTTGCATTTATGTATTATCTCAAAATTGTTCCTAATCATTATTCTATTAAGACTAGACAATAATAAAATATAAAAAGACATTACATATATTATGTTTTTCTTATGAATGAACTAATCGATCTCATTAGCTAAAGTATGGAAATATTCAAACAAACGTGTAAGTACTTGTTAGATAACAAATTCACTGAACTGACCTGAAATAAGAAATTCATTTGAAACATTACTTGTATGTCCATGAAAATTCTAATTGTGATAATTGTATAAGTAATTCTTTTACATGAGGTTTCTAAAGTTATCTTGTATAGGGATTGATATATTTTGATACTATTTATTATTTATTCTAATCATGGGTAGCTCATTTGGTAGTTGTTAGATGTAACATGAACTATATAGAGGTAGTTGAGTGATCAAGATAAGGTTCGTCACCATTAAGTAATTAAGGAGAATGTTATACTAATCTCAATTAGTATTGATTCAAAAAATCTTTAGCCAAGGTATAATGACATTCTGTAAATAGTTTACAAATGTCATTAATTGAATCATAGTTAATGAAGGAGAACTACTATAATTGGACTCAAAAAGAGGAGGCATTAATTTCATGTTATGTCTAATTAGAACATTGTATGATGAAAGAATTTAATTATACAGAAAAATCATGCACAAAAAGATTTGTCAAAACTACTATGATAATCCTAAATATTTGGATAGTCATGATGTGTTGCTAGATGTCAATCTTGATCTATGATTATAAATTGTTTAATTGAAAATTAAAGATAAATTAAAAGGATTTTAATTTATTTAATTCTAATTATGAATTATAATATAATTTTAATCATTGTTAACATATTTCATAATCTAATGGATCTCACATAAAAAACGAGTTGAAGAAAGCAAAGATATTTTAATAAAGTTGGACTTGATTGTAAAGTCGAAAATTTTATAATTAAATATAAGATATTTAATAAATAAGAATCAATATGAGATATTAGATCTTATTTGAGCATAATTAGTATTTAACTAGAAATAGTTTAATTGAAATTATAATTTAATTTCAATTAAATTATTAAAATGTTCAAATTTTATTATAAATAAATTTAAACTCTAATAGAACTAGTACTTTTGCTTAACCTCTCTCGTGAGAGTTACATAGTTAATGATTTACAGATGTAATGCTTAGTTGAAGCATATATTATCCATTAAGTTTAGAATTAAAATAGGCAATAAAAGGTTATAAGATATCCAATTCGTTGGATATAATCTTAAAGACTTGTTGAACAAATTATTTGTTTCAATGTATACTTATAGAAGAATAGTTCTTAAGATAAATAGTGAGAGTAAGATGAAATTTGAAAGGTTCAAATCTCATGTCAATGCATCCAACTAGAACTAGTGCTTTTGATGGTACATTTGATGCATAGTTGAAAGGCTATAAGATGTTGAAAGATTCACTATTATGATTAATTCAAAAACTTTGTTTTGAAGATGATTGTAAATTTATCGTGTCTACAAGAAGTTTAGTAGGAGTATAGTTGTCCTCTCAAGTGAGAGTATGTAGAGACATATTGGTCATAAAGAACAACAATTATAATTTTTCAATTTTTGAAAATATAATTGTCTAATAATGACTTTTATTGGATGAAAAGGTGATAATTTATTTATAGGAATTAGATCTATCGAGATAGATTGGAAGTTGTTTACCTATTATAAATCCAAGTAGATAGATAATGTACTACATATGTTTAATATTTGAGATATTTGATACTTGTGAAGTATTAAAGATATCCATTATCCTAAGTAAGAGTTGATATTTAAGTTCAAGAAGATAAACATATTACTTTAAAAGTAAATCCCAATTAAGATTTATTTTACTTTAGAACAATATCATTCAATATTAGAAAAGTTCTAATACAACAATGGTTGCTAATTAAGTCATAATACATTTTTCATTTAGTGAAAACGATTAATTGGATCAATAAATTCTATAGTGAACTCAATATAGTTCCTTACATTGTTCAAGACAGCAATGTACAGTGAAATATTAGAGCCATTGGACATGTAAAAGAAGCTAAGGTCCCATCAAATATCCAAGGATGTAGTTAGGCAAAAATTTCTTAATTTTGGTGATAATTAAGATGAAAGTTGTAAGATTTAATTAAGTGCTCACTATAAATAATCTTGTAGAATTCTCTCATTAAGCCATTGTCCCAGTACTGATATAATCGTCATATGGTGATATAGTATAAGATACTAAACGATTGGCTTAGTTTAAGTGAGAGATTGTTAGTTTATGTCTTACAACTAATTGATTGATTTTAGTTTAGTGACAAAATAATTTAAAGTCATTCTTTATCTTGTACATGTTTTGATGTATATGATAAAGTTCACAAGATAATTAGACATTGCAAATGAAATTATGACGAGATTATAATTATAAGATTCATTTTGCATTAATGTATTATCCCGAAATTGTTCCTAGTTATTATTCTATTAAGACTAGACAATAATAAAATATAAAAAGACATTACATATGTTATGTTTTTTCTTATAAATGAAATAGTCGATCTCATAGGCTAAAGTATGGAGATATTTAAACAAATCTTTAGGTGCTTGTTAGAGAACAAGCTCACTGAACTAACCTAATATAAAAAATTCATTTGAAACATTACTCGTATATCTATGGAAATTATAATTGTGATGATTGTATAAGTGATTCTTTGACGTGATGTTTCTAAAATTATCTTGTACAGGAATTACTATATTTTGATAGTATTTATAGTTTATTCTGATCATGAATAGCTCATTCGGTAGTCATTGGGCATAATATGAACTATATAGAGGTAGCTGAGTATTCAAGATAGGATTCATCACCATTAAGTAATTAAGGAGAATGTTATACTAATTTCAATTAATATTGATTCGAAAAATCTTTGGCTAAGGTATAATGACATTCGTAAATAGTTTATAAATGTCATTAATTGAATTATAGCTAATAATGAAGAACTACTATGATTGGACTCAAAAGAGTAGGAATTAATTTCATATTATATGTCTAATCGAACATTGTATAATGAGGGAATTGAATTATATGGAAATATCATGCACAGAAAGGTTATTCAAAACCACTATGACAATCTTAAATATTTGGGTAGTCATGATGTGTTGCTAGATGTCAATCTTGATCTATGATTATAAATTGTTTAATTAGAGAATTAAAGATAAATTAAAATTTTTAATTTATTTAATTCTAATTATGAATTATAAATATAATTTATAATCATTGCTAACATATTTGATAATCTAATAGATCTCTCATGAAGAACAAGTTGAAGAAAGTAAAGATAGTTTAATAAAATTGGACTTGATTATAAAGTCTGAAAACTTTATAATTAAATATAAGATATTTAATAAGTAAGAATCAATATGAGATATTGGATCTTATTTGAACGTAATTAGTATTTAATTTAAATTATTTGTAATTCTAATTAAAGTTTAATTTAAATTATAATTTCATTTCAATTAAATTACTAAATTGTCCAAATTTTATTATAAATAAATTTAAGCTCTAATGGAGCTAATATTTTTTGTTTAACCCTCTCTGTAAGAGTTACATAGTTCTCTCAACTTTTTACATTGATACTGTTAGAAGTCAGACACTTGAGTAGCTATGATAGCTGAGATTGACCAATTTTGGAAACAGTTTAAAGGATGTGACAAGAAAATGATCGAGTTTCGGAATAAGGTTTGAATTAAGATTCATACTATATTATGATTTATATGTTATTTATTTTATAAAATTAAAGTGATCTTGATTTTCCAAACACTTGTGTGGCTACTATGATTCAAATTGACCAGTTTCAAAAACAATTTAAGGGATACGACAAGAAAAAGATCGAGTTCCATGATAAGGTTTGAATTAATATTCATGCTTTATTATGCTTTATATGTTATTTATTTTATAAAATTAAAGTGATATTGATTTTCTAAGAATCAAAATACGAAAAAGTTTTCTAATTATTCCGTCGTAGTTGGGATCGATTTCGCTTCGATCTCCCAATACTTAATTTAAAAAGTTTGAATTTTGTTTAAGATATTTTTATTTTAATAATTTAAATTAAGATAAACATTATTTTAAGTTAATAATTTAAAAGATGATAGATAGAAGCATAAAATTCGTTAAATATGTAGTTTATAAATTATTAGGTGTATGGAATAATTTATTTAATATATTTATAAAATTCTATCATAATTATGCGAAAAGATTACAATTTATATATCCACGTAATTATTTTACTAATCAAAATATTTATCTAAAAGCTCGCCATTTTAGAATATGTTACGATAGATTTGTTATTATTTTAAAATATTTAAATGTTCATAGTTTTTAGGAGTAAATTATTTTCCTTAATTTATTATATTAAATAGGGATCAATGCAAATTCAAATGCCATTAAATTTAAGTAAATGTTGTAGACTTGGATTCTGTTTGGCAAACAACAGATTGTACTAGCTGTTAGCTGATTCTATTATCGATTAGCTAATAACTGATTCTTTCAGCTGATTTGATGAGTGGATAACATCAGCTGTTTATTAAAGATATTTGGTAAAATTAGTTATTTAATATTAAATGTTGATGTGTAAAATGACATATGAAAGCATGATTTTTAAAAATTATAAGGGTATAAATATTATACTTTTAGTATTTTGTTGAATATTTTATAAGAATTTATATTAGATATTTAATTTTATAAAAATTAAGTTTATAACTTTAATAAAAAACATAATAATAATAATAATAATAATAATAATCCAACGTTAAATTCTCAATTAATATAAACGATGTAACAAGCTACATCATATTAATATTTTATATATGAATTTTATCATGTAATAAATTAAAATATGTGTAATTATAGTATGACACAAATACGATATATAAAAGCTATATACTAAAAATATTAATTTGATGTAACTCTTTATGTTCAAGAACTTAATATTATGGTATTTTAAATATAAACTAATATTATAAAATTAAAACAGATTAAAATTTTAATTATCCTATTTATTATATCCTTCCAAACTTCACGACATAATTATATGCTAAAAAATCAAATTTGAAACATACAGAATAAAAGTAGAAAGTAAAGTAGAGGGCAATATTATCATTAAGCAAACAACTAACTCTAAAAACTCTTCTTAAAATTTAAAAATAAACTTATTGAAATTAAATAAGCTAATTAATAAGTAATTCACTGTACATATTAATAACTTTTTAAAATGATTAAATGGAAAATTTTAGTTAATAAGCTAAAAAAATTCAAATACCCCTTTAGTTTTTTCAAAAACAGGATAGCATAAGTGTGGGTTGGTGTTGCAGAAGAACACATTCCCACTTGATTTCATTTCAAAACTCGACAAACTCTCCCGACACGCCGGAGAATAACATCTTCGCTCTTATCTCTGGCGTACTCTCTCTGAATCAGTGTCGGTTAGAAGGAATGGGAAGTTCATCGAAGGAAGAGTCTGGGACCGACGCAGAAACCTCCAGCGGCGACGCTGCCCCTTCCGTCACTGGCCTCTTCAGTGAGGGCGAACGCGTCCTCGCTTATCACGGTCCCCGCATCTACGAAGCCAAGGCACGTATATATTATATATTTACTCATATTTACGTATGTATGTCTTGCTTCCTCTCTCAGTCACACCAGCCATCTAAGTAGCCAATGTCTGTCGCGCTCCAAACGCATATACAATATTTTATGTGGATTGTGCCTTTCTCTTTTTTGTGATATTTTGGATTTTCGATTAATTTGCGTTTCAAAGTTCAATTGCTTAGGATTCTGTGATGTTTATCGGAACGGTTACTGTAGATTGAGGTCTGTTGCAGGATAGTGAGTATTAGATTATCGTGTTTGACATTTTTGTATTTTTACTGGTTAAATTCATTTTATAACTTCAATAGCTTTGAGATCTGTGATATTAAACTGAAATGTTAGTTTAAATTGAGTTATTTTGCAGGCGAGCTCAAGGTTGTGGTCAACGAGTATTATGATTATTCTGTTTGATATTCTGGGTTTTTCGCTGTTTAATTTGACTTTCAAACTTCAATTGCTTTGAAATATATGATATTGATGGGAATGGTTGCTGTAGATTGGGTTCAGTTGCAGGCAAGTTCAAGGTTGTGGGTAGTGATTGTTGAGAATAATCGTGTTTGTTATTTTGGCTTTTATGTGTTTAATTTGAGTTTCAAGGTTCAATTGCTTGGAATCTGTGATAATTTAAGTTTCAAGGTTCAATTGCTTGAAATATATGATATTGGCCGGAACTTCATCCGTAGATTGAATTATGTAGCAGCCAAGTTAGGTTGTATACATAGCGATTGTTGACGGTTAGTTGTGAAGAGTTTGCAGTGAATTTCAGTGTTACAATTTAACTTCTTCGGTAATTGAGTGTCTGTGACTCATTCTAGCTGGGATTTTTGCAGTATTGCATGTTAAGTTTCCTTGTGCACTTGTACTTTTCAGGTTCAAAAAGTTGAATGCCGGAAGAAGGAATGGAGATATTTTGTTCACTATCTTGTGAGCTCTTTCTCTAGATTTTAGTCTGAACTATCTTATTGAGTTTCTATTTTGAATTGCTACTGATCTAGTAATAACCTATTGATTTATCAATTAATGTTATTCTTATCCTGTCAACTGATGTGCAATTTCCTGTTTTGCAGGGTTGGAATAAAAAGTAAGTACCTGTATATTCTATGCACTTAAGTTTTTCTTTTCAGATGAATATCTTTTACTCTGTTCACTTCTATATGATCCTTCCTAGAGTCATCACTTTATGAAGCACAGAATGCAGGATTTGGAATTTGATTTTCTATAATGCGTCGAAGTAATTAGAAGCTCAAGCTCTAGTATTTTTCAATACAGGCTGCACTATGTAATATTAGATATTTTGTTGTGGAACAATACAAAAGTGTCTTACTGCTACTATCTATCTGGAAAGTTAGAACAACATTAAAAGTTTGAGACGCAAGCACATCTTGCTCACCACCAATGCTTTTAGAAGAACCGTTACTAGAATCACATAGAGTCCTGCCTTTTGTGATATAGGCCTTTAAGGTGGTTGTGCTTTTTGCGTGTTCCAAACCACAGCAAAGATGAGTCCCTTTTGTGTATTATTCTTAAGGTTGACCAAAGGGTATTTTAGTGTGACTAATTTCCAGTTTCAATATTTTGACAGCTTTAGTTTTGTAATGTCAGTTGATCTTTGGGACTTTTACTGGCCATATCAAATTACGATAAGTCTAAAGTTGAAAAACATTAAAGAAAACTATAAATCAAAAAGTTGAAGGTTGGTGGTAGAAGAATTAAATTGGCAGTTTAAGTGACCAAGATTATAACAAGAATACGGAAACTGCTGAGGTGATAAAGTTCAGTCCTTACTACTGAAATAGTTAGTCACTAGATGAAAGAATACTTGTGAATTTTTTTTACTATTCTTTGTTTTACAAGTAAGTATAGCTATAGTTATATACTTGGGTTCCTTGATATCCCTATTTGGATAGCTAAACCTTTAAACTTAATCCGAAGATTTTATATCTGGACCTTTGAGAAGAAGTTGGGGAATGAAACTACTACTAAAGATAAACCCTTTCAACTTTATGAGATTTGTTGGGATCTCTTTATGAATTTGCTATTTTTTGTTTGGTGGAAGTGCTCCACTTCTTGTTGCTTTTAGGAATTAACTGCCAATCAAAGAGCAGTCTGAAGGTTTCCTAGAAATTTTGTGTTTCATACTGGGAACATTCTTTCATTAATAAGTATGCCCTTGTTTAAAAAAGGAATACAGAAATCATTACTATGGCTTGGACATATTGCCAACAGTTGGGACGAATGGGTAGCCACAGACAGGCTATTGAAACATACTGAAGAGAACGTGAAGAAACAGCAGGCCCTTGTGAATAATCTAGGTGTAGACAAGACATCAAAGTTTGGACGTGCTGCTCAAACTAAGCCAAAGATTTCTACTGGTAAGTTACTTTATATATGTGTGTATATGATATTTGAATTAATATAACTGGCTACTTAAGGCTTAAATGTTAAAATTCAAGTTCTTATGCTAGTTTTGTTCATCTCATATTTGGGTATCTTCATGTAAATTGTGAATATCATAATCTTTTTAAAATTTTTTGCTTTTACTACATTGGAAGTACATGAGTAATTCTCTAGTCCAGGACAGTCAGCATAGAGATTGTCTCTTACCTCACCCCTCGGGATTGTCTCTTATAATAAATCATTGATATAGTGAAGTGACAGTGACAGTTGTTCTACTGGATGGATCCTTGTGGTCAAAGCTTTTTTGATGTATTTGTAAATCGTCTTTTTGATTAGCCATCTGTCAAATTGATATGGACACTGCAATTTACATAAATATATGTCTAGATTTGTATTTAACATTTCGTTTTGAAAAAATCTACCTCAAATCAACAATGGCTTTGTGGAGACACTTTTACCAAGAAATCAGTATAGGGATTGTACCGTTCAGAAGCACTTTTATTTTTTATCTTGATGACATTTGCAATTCTGAAAATACTGGTAGATATAAACCAGATTTAAAGAGATAATTGTGACAAACATGCTTATCACTGCTTGAAGCGGTCACCTTGGGTTTACTTTAAAAGTTGCATCTATTGGCTTTTGCTTAGCTAATTGCTCTGGATAATGGCCTGAAGTCATGCTAAGTCGTTGCCTGGAAGTATCAGTAATTCACACATATATTTATCCACCACATTGTTTAAGTTAGATATTAAAACAATGGTTGGGGTGCTTTTCATTTTGCTTTCTGTCTGAACTGGTTATTTTCTGTTGTGAGCATACCTTTCTGGGATTCCATATGGTATCTGGAAAGTATCCAAATCTGTTAACTGGTAATTGGCTATTTACAAGTTGCTCGTTTCTTCAATATCCCATAGAATTGCCTGGTTGCACGCAAGTTTCTTCAATTTTGATGATTGTTATCCAATCATCATCAAAAATATATTATCTTAATTGGAGAATTTAGTCTGCAAAGATATGCAAAATGCAATTAAGTTTTTAGCTCTTTCATTTGCGATAATACTACTTGTTTTAATTTTGCAGACGTTAAAATGGAGAAGGAAGATTCCAAACCCAATGGTTTGCTATCTTTACAAATCCTTTCCATGCTTTACTGGTGTTCATATTCTCTTTATTTTGTTACTTTAGATAATATCTGCATTTCGTTAGGCATTTAATCCTCATTATTGCCCTTCCTTGTTCACTTTTATCATTATTGGTTAGACATAGATCCTGTTGAAAGTGAATTAAATTCAGTTTTCTTCTGGGGAGCAAATACAATTATGTTCTTACTTTTCATCGTTAACACAAGTTCTGTCATCTAGCATTTTCCTTTAACCAATAACATATTGACTCTGATGGAGTTCAGTGTTTCAGTGTGGTTATTTGATAACCTCTTACACCAAATCTCATATTATCTAAATGCATTTGGTTTTACATGCTAATTTGTTTCGTGAAGTATCATGTGGCTCCTACTTTTTTGATGGCCAAAGCATTAGGGCACTCATTGATGACTTCTAACTTTTCTATTAGTAACCTTAACTTCATGCTCTTAAAAGCCCCAGGTGTTCTTTTCTTTTGTGGTTTATCTCCATTCATGTTTTCAATAATATTCTTGTCAGGATGAATTACATTAGTTTCATAGTTTAACAATATTTCTTTATAGTGACAAAAGGGAAGAAGCGCAAGGTTGACTCGAGCATTGAGGTCTGGCTTGAACCTGATTTATGTGACGCTTTAACATGCTTGTTTTCAAATCTGAAGTATTAATTGAATGCAGGGGTTTTAACCTGTTGTATCTCTTGGTGCACAATTTATTTCCATTAATTATATGCCCGTTTGTCTAGTACACATGATGTATAATAGCAAACTTTACAAAGTTAAATGAATAAGAATCACAGATGCCTTTAGGCACATATCTGCATTCTTTTAAATGCATCTCTTGAATCTTCTAGAACCTTTATGCTTTATTTCTCCTGTCAAATTGTCAGAAGGATGCGACTGAAAAGCGTATCAAGATGCAAATTCCGTCAACTTTGAAGAAGCAACTTGTTGATGATTGGGAATTTGTCAACCAGCAGGATAAGGCAAGCAACCATAATGAATGGCAGATCATCTTTTTCTTTTTCTTTTTTTAATCTTCTTGGAATCACTTTGTTTGAAACATATTAATTTAGTTACATTAGCAAGAGGAGAAGCCACAAATCTAGGATTTTTCAGTATTGCAATCTAGTGACAACTTTATAATATATGATCCCTAAAGATGCTGGCAATTACCAAATGTTAAAAAAAGTTTGACCAAATCTGCTTTTGCAAGTTTTGTATGTAATTTTAGGCAAGTTTACTGCCATATGTGATAATGTAGAATCCTGATGTGGTGTGAAATTTCTTTATGCAGCTTGTAAAACTTCCTCGATCACCTAATGTGGATGATGTTCTGATGAGGTACTTAGATTACAGATCAAAGAAGGATGGCATGTAAGTTTTAGATTCATTTCACGCTCAAATTGGATTAATCAATTTTGAAACATATCTTTTTGTCCCAATGCTTCTCGTGATGTGGAATCTTATCTGAAGACTCCTATTCGTTTCAGTGGTCAATGCTGGGCGCATTAACATATAGTTTTAATAATGGATATAAGTGATATCAGAATTAGTTGTGCACAACCTTACTTCTAATAAAGCCCAAGAATTGATGGAATATGACAAAATGCAATGCCCAACTGATGAAAATATGTGTTCAGAATACTGATCATTCTGCATTGGATGGTTTCTACTATATGAACCAATATGTATTAGGTTAGAACCAATAGCAGGTAAAGATACGACCTGCTTGGTCATAGTTAAGAATATCTGAAAACTAATAATTAGTTTGGGTTGGGAAGTTGATCTCTGGGTATTGAGATAGGAAATGCAGATATGTTACTAGGTGTGAATGAGAGTCTTTCATAATGCAAACTTTGAAATATTAAAATTTATGTCAAGAAAGCATTACAAAGATCAGACTTTTCATTAATTTAAGATAAACATTAGAAAGTTAGAAAGTTGGTTGTGCGTACATGTTAATAACATGAACGTACAGCAAATATCATTGCTCCGCTGATAATAGGTTAATAAATAGCTGTTTTTTTTGTTATAGGATGACTGATTCAGTTGGAGAAATTTTGAAAGGCATACGATGCTACTTTGATAAGGCTTTAGCAGTGATGCTTCTATATAGCAAAGAGCGCCAACAGTTTCATGACTCTGTCAAAAATGATGAATCCCCTTCAACTGTATATGGTGCAGAACATTTACTTCGCCTCTTTGGTATGTTTACAACCTAGTGTTTTATCTATGTTACCACTATAGGGAATCTAAGGTCATTGCCTTTTCTTTTATGTATATCAATCATAATGCATGTAGGTTCCTAATCTACTCTTTATGATTACTTTGTTTCTTTGCAGTTAAATTGCCTGAGCTATTGAAACATGTGCGCATTGAAGAAGACACGTTGACCTGCATGCAGCAGATGTTTCTTGACTTTCTCAAGTATCAACTCAATCCCTGCATACTCACTTACCAATCTTTTGCTTTTTTATAAAAATTTGAGATCACAAATTCTTGTTGAAAGATTAAGCAGATTGTACGTGCCTTCATCTATTCATTGTCTCCTTAATCATCAGAATTCAAATGCAAAGGATGAGTTAACTATGGAAGGAAACAAAGTAATAGTTTTTTTTGCTTCCCTGCGCCTTGAAGTCATGATTCCATGAACGAGTTTGGGGAACTTTGCCTATCCTGACTGAATGACTTTTCAAAACCAGATTTTTTATCACTTCCTTTTGAGTTGCTTCATAAATCATAAGCATTTAGCAGTTGATGAGGCTGTCTCTGTCCTAGCAGTAATTTGGCCTATTCTGTTTAAATGCAGTCACTACATCCTTTAATGTTTGTTAACTTAATGATGTTTGAGATTCGTATGTGCAATGGTCTGGTAAACATAATTAGAAACAGTCTGCTGCTGCTGTTTCAACTGAGCAGAAAGCAATTTTATTAGCGTTGCAACCATTATCAAGTAGAGGCTGATCACATTCAAAGTTGCCTTTGATACAATAAAATATTGTTTTCTACTCTAATTTTTTATCAGAAATCTCATTTTTTTCCAGCATTATCGTAATAACTCTGTACTTAATTTTGTGTCAAACGCGCCATTTTATTCTAAGAGAACATTGTTTTCTTCATCTTCCAGATTTTTGCAGAAGAATCAAAGTACATTCTTCCTTTCTGCATATGACGGGCCTAAAGTTCCTGAAGATAAAGGCAAAGTGAAAGATGAGTAAGCAGTTTCATGAATTCCCTGGCCTACTCATGACTTGGCTAGGTTTCGGGCTTCTTGTTGTACCATTAGTATTCTTTCACACTTTCAAGGATTAGTTGTTGAAACCTGTTACTCCTAACCTCACATAATTGGATTAGATGTGCATTAGTCACATTGAAGTTGTAATTGTTATGGAAGTTATACATATTGCTTCCCTCTTAGAAGTTTAGAACCGTCAAAGACTATTGCATCAAGTTTGTGGCGTATTCTTTTTTTTGTGGGAGCATAATGGTTGTACACTCGCATTTAGCATACTCATTCAACCAGTTTCGAGCACCGGTTTGTTTTGGCATATGTAACAGTGGAAACATAAAGTGAAAAATGGATAAACCTAGGAAATTCTGGTTGTATTAAAGATATATCCCTTTTCGTAGAAAAGAAGACTCCTGAATTAGGATACCTTTCAATAATCCTTATCTAAGATATATATTGTCTCCTAAGGCACAACTTAATAGACTCGACAATGATTTTCAACAACCTAACAAACTTGACATGTGGCGCTCGTATATTTGTCAGTCATGCTAACAATATGTAAAGAAAATAACAAAACAATACATATAACTTACACTCTTTGTGTAACTTTAATAAAATGTTGTTTTTAATAAAACTTTGTGTTTGGAACATTGCAACAATACCTTGCCCTCAAGGACGACCTGCAGTGTCAACGGTAGCTATGAATGAAAATTGTCGAGCAAACTTTTAGTATTCAACCCATGAAGCATCCTTTGGAGAAGCATGAGCTTACTTAACTTACACTTCTATAACAACACGTCCCTTCTTTTAAACCATTTTCTTGTCTAAGATAACCTCTAGTTGGAGGGCTACTGTTCCATCTTCATTCATGATAGGCAAAATAGAAGATGGTGTTTTTGTGCCATGGTGTCATTTGTGGAGTGACACATGAAAGACATCATGCATTTTGGATCCAGGAGGTAAATCTAACTTGTGTGTGATATCTCTGATTTTGTTTAATGACTTCAAAAGGGCCATAATAATTGGCAGACAATTTGTGAAATGTTCGATTTGGTATGGTTGATTGGCTATAAGGTTGCATCTTGAGGTATACACAGTCTCCAACTTGAAAAGTACATGCTACCTATTTTGTATCAGCTTGTTTCTTCAAGCGAGCTTGAGCATTGACTAAGTTTCTCCTTAATATGACTGAGATTTGCTCACGTGTTCAAAGCTCCTTATCCACCAAATTTATAACAGAATTGGCAAAAAATTTGTGAAATGCTCAATTTGGTATGGTTGATTGGTGATAAGGTTGCATCTTGAGGTATACACAGTCTCTAACTTGAAAAGTACGTTCCACTCAATTTGTATCAACTTGTTTCTTTATGCAAGCTTGAGCATTGGCTAAGCTTTTCTTTAATATGGTTGAGATTTACTCACGTGTTCGAAACTCCCTATCTACCAAGTCTATAACAAAAGATCCTGCCAAGTACGGGTCACTACTATTAGGAGAGTAACCATACAAACCCAAGAAAGACGTCATCCCAATGGCTGAATGGTACTTAGTATTGTACCAGTATTCTGTAAGAGACAACTAGTTATCCCACTTCCCAGGGGTCTCCCCTGTTGGACATCTTAAAAAACACCCTAAGACTTTGTTGATAGCCTCCGTTTGGCCATTTGTTTGCGGATGATAAGCGGTGGATTTGAGGAGTTTAACACCTTGTACCGAGAAAAGTTCATCCCAAAATAAAGGCATGAAGATCGGGTCACAATCAGAGGCGATAGTGGGGAGCCAACCGTGGAGATGGGCCACTACATCCATAAATTTCTTAGCAACTAAAGTCGCTATAATTGGTCCCTTTAAAGAAATAAAATGAGCATATTTCGTGAACCGATCAACCACAATAAGAATAGTGCTTTTCCCATTAGAACGAGGTAATCCTACAACAAAATCAAGTGAAATTGTAACACCCCCACTACCATAAAGTACGAATCGGAATACTTTGAGGACATTCCAGTACATAACCTATGATAATGGTGCGCTACGTTCAATCACAACATTCATTTAATATGGCATCATCATTCTTTATTTTCTTATAAGACATCATAATGAAAAACACCATAATTTAAAACCCAAATTTCTCCTTTCATTTCATAAAACCAAATATTTACATTGACAGTTTTCAATATCATCTGAATGTGAACATCTTCATATCCTAATACAAAATACAGTATATGAAACAGGAAATACACAAAAAGATCTATCTAATCTTCCAATCTCAGTTAACCGACCTTTGAGTCATTTCTTCTTTTTCCCCAAAAGTACAAGACTATACTTCTTGTAGCGTCTCTTAGTAGCTAAAGTCGTCTCTCAGTCCTAAAAAAATCAACGTTGTTTTGGTGAGTTTTGCGAACTCAATAAGGTAACCATTATCGATAGTTCACTCAATTCATGCAACACATCACACATATAACATATAATACACATCTTTGCATTTAGCATAAATTATCACATGTCACATTCTCACTTAAGGGTAAGACAATTTTGCATTTCAAACAATCAAACATACTTATTATAATGTATATAAAATGCTCATGTAACTCTTTTTCAATTATTACATTTTTGTGACCAAGTGCCTAAACTGTCCCTATCTATTATGAATGCCAGGCTCATTTATACTGTCCTTTATTTGTTGGAGATACAGAGCTCATTTTTCATAGTGAGCCTTTGGCTCTTAATCACATTTGGAGTTTTAAGCTCGTTTTCGGTGGCTACTCAGGTCACAACTCTCATTATCTGATCATGCATTCATGTATGGAATGCATCTCTTATAATCAATCAATCATGTCAAGAAGCATTTAGTTCGTCACATTCACATACAAGTAGTACTTCAATATCATATTCATGCATTAAGTCTCGGACCTTCATTGTCTAGCATCAACATAATCAAATCACATTCATAGCATCATTCAAAACATATTCTAAAGCAAACAAGTAATTGAGAGAAACCGTCTAGGTTACTCACAAATTTCTCCCGAAGCTATTGCCTCGAAGTTCCAGCAACGTCTAGATGTTGACGTTATAATTGCTCCTTTATATCAAGCAATATACACATATCACACTTTTGCGCAATTATAAGTGCTTGTTAATGCACATGTATGCATATTCATGATAATCCCGGGTATCGCTCTATTATTTTCGTGATGTAAACATTTATATTTCCAAACTCACATAAGTATCATTTATACTTATGGTTTATACCTTAATAAAACCATTAAAATCGAAATTTATAACTCATTTCGTCAATTCAGATTTTTCTTGAAACATACCTTCAAGTCTACTATACATGATCAATCTGACAATGAAAATGAAGTAATTTGGTATTTCTTTCTTCTAAAAAATTGTTCTCCTATCGCTTAAGTTTCTAATGACACTAAGATCATTCAATTTGGTTTAGTATTTTGAAAGTTATACTGCAAATACTTCGAACTGAGCACGTTCAACATTTTGGCTAGTGCATGATCATGCACTCAAAGATGTACAACTTATATCTCTCAAATCCAATATCTAAAAATTACAAACTTTATACCAATTGAATGAAGATAACTTTGTTTAATTTGGCCTAAATCAATACAGTTTATTCGATAACAACAGGATATGATTTGTGTCATAGGTAGTGCTACAGCCTAAGCCAAAATTGAACTTCAAGCTAAATTTAAAGACCCTTAAGACAGAATTCAAAATCAATTGCTCTTAAAAATTGTAGTCGTATGTCTATTGTTTAATTCAAATCAAAAATCACTCCATTCGGATTACTACAGAACTAGATATTGTCAAAATACCGAAGCATGTTTAGTAAAAATACTCCATTCATTAATTTTCCAAAACTGTTCATCATTTTCGTCTCAAATTTATCACTCAATCTCTCTCAAATGATTTCAAATAGTTATACTTTTTGGTGGAGATGTAAAACAATGTGTTTTGAGTCTGTAGGTTTAAGTCCCATGTCATTTTGAGGTCGGGAGAAGAAGTTATAGTCAAAAAAATCAAGGGAGGTTCGAACAGTTTCCAACCATAAAAGTCACGATCGTGCTTTTTCTTCTTTTTTCGAAACCCTGAAATTTTTTTCTTCTTTCTTTTCTTTTAAACCAACTTTTCTAACTCATATCAACCCATTCTCTACTTCCATTCAATCCAAAACATTCAAAAACAGATCAAAAACTAAGAACTAACACCAAATATCAAAAACAAGAAAATCTCCACGCATGTTCTTCATTTTCCTGTACTCTCCTTCATTTTTCTACATTTTGTCCATCTTCTTCTTTTCTTTTTCTCTACCTCACATTTCTAATTTGATTCTACTCCCATTTTTGACCTCCAGTTAACTAAAATCATTCACAGACAACTCCAAAATCCATATTAAAATACAACATTAAAATAAAAAAATTCATTCTCGCGAATCACCATTTTATTGCACTATCTCACATTCATTTTTTTTGCACATTCAATTTCTGCATTCTCTTTATTTCTTTCCCAAACTTTCATTTTAAATTATTCATTCTCATTCCTAGATGTCACCATATACCTATTCTTTAACTCTAAATTGATTTTTTTTTGTTCATCCTCAAATCTGCAAAATTTTCTTCAAAAAAAAATCCTGCACCTAATTATACACATTTTCTATGATCTTTCAGCTCCGACAATCATTTCTACAACCTCATATAACATAATGATCATCAAATCTGAAAATCAACACATCCAAATTTTCATATTATATTCACGGTGAACATGAAAACAAATGTCTATTTTTTGTTATGATTATGAAATATCAACTAATGACCATTTTTGTTTTATAATCCAACAACTATAAAGGATTAACAAGATACTTACTTGGTAAAACTTCAAAATTTTCGAAAACTCAAGAAGCCCTAATCTTCATGCAACTCACATACACCATTGTAGAGGTTGGAAAGTTTCGGTTTTTTTTGGGGCAATGAAAGAAAAACGAAGTTATAAGTAGCAAAAGATAGACAAAAACAAGGTTTTTAACTTTGGACGAGGTTTGATGAAAAACTCTATGTAAATGAAAGAACTTGAAGAAGAAAGCTACGAAGGAGATGAAGACAAGAGTAAAGCACTTGGTCTTTCAAAGTTAAGAAAAAAGTGACTTTAGACTTGGACACTTGTCCAATTTCTAATACCTTAGCTAGTTTCCCATCTAATAGTTATTGAACTAGTCTCATAACTCCATCTTTTCATTTCAATTATCTCTAAAATTTTCAATATTGTCTTATTTCACAAATTTTAAAATCATCTCCAAATTTTCAAAGTCATTTTCTCAATAATTTCTAAAGTGACTTTAAAAAAATTCTCCAATATCATTTGTTTGTTATTTCTATTTTCATCCATCAATTTACTTGCTAAGTGGCATTTTTCCTAGTACAATAATAATCATCAATTTTGGAAATTTTTCTTAAAATTCCTCAAAAATTGTAAATCAACAATTTATACACTCCACTTCAATTTTCGATACAAATAAACTACAATTTTCAATAAAAATCACCTTTCACATATATAAATCAATTATACACAAAAATTGTCAATGAATATATGTACAATTATTTTTATGTGCAAAAATTCAATATTCATGTGTATGTGCATATCATATAATGCATAAGCATGAAATACATTTTCTAATCTCTCAATAATCTCTCATATATATACTGCTCTAGCCTCAACATGGGTAATGGAATGTTACAGAAATGTTTTGCCATGCACCTTTTGGAATCGATAATGAATGTAAAATTCCAGGATATTTAGTCAATTATGGTTGTTGCGCTGACAAATGGTACACTGTTTCACATAATCCTTAACATCTTGTTGCATTCCCTTCTAGTTAAAAGTCTCTCGTAGCCTCTATAAGTAGTATCATGCCCTGAATGACCTCCCCACAGTGAGCTATGATATACCTCCATCATTTGCTACTTAAGCATTTTGTCATCACCGATTACAAGTTTACCGTTGCGTTTGAGTACATTATTATCCAATGAGTACTTAGATGAGTCATGGGAGTTGGCTTGTAATCGTTGGATAATTTGTTGCAACTTAGGATCCAATTGCCTACTAGCCTTTACTTGATCCAACAAAGGTGAGTTGACTGCCGACAATGCAGAGAGTGACGATGGTATAATTTTGTGAGATAAGGCGTCAGCTCCTTTATTTTTTTGTATTGAATAAAGAACCAGTAACCCATTAATTTTCTCAAACCCCCAGATTTGCATCTCAATAGTTATAAGTTTTTCCAAAAAATATTTCAAAGACTTTTGGTCTGTGACAATGATAAGTTCACGTCCAAGTATGAGCTCCATCATTTTCCAGCACCTACTAAGACAAATAGTTCTTTTTTATAAACAACAATGCGTGGTAACATGATCCTATAGTTTTATTGTAATATGCAGTCGGATGATGATCTTGCATAAGCACAACACCAATACCTAAGCCAGAGGCATCCATCTCCAATATGAATATCTTCTCAAAATCTGGTAATTGAAGTACAGGAGCCTGAGCCAATGCTAGCTTGAGATTTTCAAAAACTGTCTGAGCAGTGACATCCCATTAAAAACCATCTTTCTTCAACAATTGAGTGAGGGGTTAGCTATTTTGCCAAAATTATTGATAAATATGCAGTAATATCCAGCAAGTCCAAAGAACCCACAGAGTTGTTTCACATTCCTTGAAACTGGCCAGTTGAGGACACCATTGACCTTCTTGTCATCCATCGACACACTTTCCTTAGAAATAATGTGGCCCAGGTAGTCAATGTGATTCTTGTCAAAGCTACATTTTTCCCCGTTGACAAAGAACCTGTACTATTTCAGCTTGTAAAAAATGTTATGAAACTGTTGTAAATGACTTTCCCATGTCTTACTATAAATTACAATATCATCAAAAATACCAACACATACTGCCACATGAAAAGTCTAAAAATAGAGTTCATTGTCACTTAGAATATTACGAGTGCATTAGTTAACCTGAATAGGATCACAAGCCACTCATAATGACCCGAATGGGTCTTAAAAGCAATTTTTGGGATGTCCTCAGCAACCATCCGAATTTCATGATATCCTAACTTCAAATCGATCTTAGTGAAGAAAGTTGCCCCGTATAGCTCATCAAGCAATTCTTCAATCAATGGCATGGAAAATTTGTCTTTGAAGGTAATTGCATTGAGTTTGCGGTAATCCACACAAAACCTCCATGTGTCATTTTTCTTCTTGACTAGCACAATAGGAGTTGCAAAGGGACTATTGCCTTCTCGAATTAATCCAGCGTGCAACAATTCATCTGCCAATTTTTCAATGACTCCTTTCTACATGTGAGGGTATCTGTAGGGCCCACAATTAACGGGTGAGGATCCTTCCAATATCGGAATTTTATGATCTTGTAGCCTAAACGGAGGTAGTCCATGTGACTCCTGGAAAACTGCTGGGAACTCTTCGAGTAACTTCTTGAGTTAATAGTGTTGTTCCTTGGTTAATGAGTTCAGGTCCACCTTTTTGTCATCTCGTGTTTTGTCCTTTAGTTGCAAATAAAAAGACTTCATAGTAATGTTATAGGACTAACCTTGCACCCCTAACATCTCCACTTTACCCCTATTCCCAGGAAATGTACTCTCTTTCCCATGTGTATGAACTTCGTAGAAAGCTTTTCACAATCCCACTCTATCGGTCCTAACAATCTCAACCAGTGCATGCCCAGTATGACGCAGTGATTAGTGAACGGAAGTATAAGGAAATTTGCATGAAATACAACATTTTCATACATCCACTTTAAAATTTCACAACAAGAGGTGACATTCACGGTCTCCTCATTAGCCACCATGACCCTGCATCTCTTAGCCACTTGACTTTTCATATTCAATTTTTTTACCAACTTAGCACTAAAAAAATTATGCGTACTACTTATATTTATAAGGAAGTACACTAGCTGTCTCTTAATAAAACCTTCGCCCTCATTGTGTAATTACCAATTTCTCCCTGTATAGCGTTTAATGAGACGTGAATTTCTTTTCTATTATCCTCACCATCTTCTTCTACGAACTTATAGTTTTAGACAAAAAAAAAATAAAATTGTAGCAAAAAGAATGGCTTTTATTATTCAAAAACAAGTGGTTCCTCCTACTATCATAATATATGCATAGAGAGCAAGCTATAAATAGACTATTACATAAATGGCTATTATACAAGATAGGGTTAAAAGATTATGATCTCCTCTAATTCAACAGCAAACAACTGATAAGAATATCAAACATATCTATCAGTTAGTTGGAGTTTCCTTTACATATTGAACTACAAATTAGATAGGAATTTATTGCTCTTTGGATGTCCTTGCCACCAACCATATTTCCTTTAATATTTCTGTAAGTATTATTATCCTTATTACTTCATAACTTCTAGGATTCCTTATCACTCCATGGACTCACATGTTTGATATCAAGATGGGTTGTGTTAATGTCCCCTGCAAACTAAGTCGAGGCTGAAGGCACAATTTGTGGCAAAAAAAGGCAAGAGCAGCCTTGAGCACAAGTTTAGTGAATATATCAGCAACTTGTGCAATAGATGACATAAGTTTAGTGACAAGTAATCCAATAGCAACTCATTCACATAAATAATGGTTATCCAATTCGATATGTTTACTCCGTGCATGGAAGACATGATTGATATTCATATACAAAGCATTGATATTAAGAATAAGATTGGTGTAGATGAGATTGATATACAGAGATCATTAAGAATGGTAAGTGAGCCATGTAAGTTCAGCAGCAGTACGAGTCCTTGCACGATACTCAGCTTCAATACTAGAATGAGAGAATGTGTGTTGTTTCTTTGCACACCAGGAAATGATATTTGAGCCAAGGAAGGTGCAAAACCTAGTGGTAGAACGCCTCGTTGTAGGACAACCAGCCTAGTCATCAACGAAGGTGGATAATTCAAGAGGCATATTGGAAGTGAGATGTAAACAAGTGCTAACGGTGTCTTTCAGATATCAAAGAATGTGACAAACCAATTTGAGACGAGAAACTGTCATATATTGAGATATATAATTGACACTATAGGAAAGATCTAGCCATGTAAGGGTGAGATATTGGAGAGCACCAACAATTCTGCAAAAATGACTTAGATCATCAAGAGGAGTCGAATCAGTAACAAGTCTGGAATTGACCTCTAGAGGTGTCGGCATGGGCTCACGGTGAAGCATATGTGACTATTTAAGAATGGTAAGTGCATAGTGAGACTAAGATAGATGTAACCATCGGATGTGGAGGAAATATCAATGCCTAAGAAATGATGCACCAAACCTAAGTCTTTCATAGAGAACTCACAACTTAAAATTTGAATAAAGGAAGTAACAAGTTCTATAGAGGATCCTGTAAGAAGCATATCATCAATGTAGAGAAGTAAAATAAGTAAACCATTAGCAGAATGAGAAATAAAAAGAGAATGATCAGCCAGATTACAAATAAAACCATATGAGATAAAAGACTTGTTGAGTATATCAAACCAAGCACGAGGTGCTTGTTTGAGTCCATAGAGAGCACGTTGAAGCTTACACATATGGAAAGGGTTCTGTGAATCAGCCATACCTGGTGGTTGTTCCATATAAATGTCTTCAACGATGTTGCCATGTAAAAAGGCATTCTTGATGTCTAGTTGATGAATAGGCCAATGTTTTACGAGAGCAATAGTTAAGATTAAGTGAATTGTACCTGGTTTTATGACAGGAGAAAATGTATCTGTGTAATCAATACCATCTACCTGATGATAACCGTTGGCAACGAATCGAGCCTTGAGACGATCGAACATACCATCAAATTTGAGCTTAGACATAAAACCCCATTTGGAACTAATGACATGCATATCTGGAGTACATGGAACTAATCGCCAGGTTTCATTTTGGTGTAGTGCAACAAGTTCATCAAGCATAATGGCTTTCCAACCAAGATGTGAGAGGGCATATTTAATGGTTTTGGGTTCACGTGGAATTATAGCAAGTGAAGTTACTATTAAAGCATATCATGGATTCGGCTTAACAATTCCAAGTTTGGATCTAGTTAACATAAGATGAACAAGACGTATTGGGTTCATGGAAGGAAGGGACACAGGTGAAGAGGTACGGTCATCAGTGTGTAATTCAGGAAGCTGGGTAGGGAAGCTAAGTTCAGCAAAGACAGGATTAGGAAAGCCAGTCTCATTAGTGTTTAGCACAGGTGTATCACTAAGTGAGTTTGCCTCATACTGGAAGCAATCAATAGATGGTAAAGGAATAGGATTTGGAGAGGTAGTGTAACACCCCACACCCGTAAGACCCGAACCCGATATCGTTGGTGATATCCGAGTCCGTGTCCCACGAGAGTGGCGTACTACATCAGTCGATTTAAAATTCAGTACACACTTTTTTTTTTTTTTTGGAGCCATTAACTCCACGTTCACACGGCAAACACAGTAAGTAAATAAAATCCGTGTTCAATATACACCAGTTTCAGTTATTACTGTCATCCAGTAATAGTTACAATCAGTCAGTGCAGTAAAACATTAATACCACAAGGGCTCAGTAAAAATACAATGCCTTGATATACGGTGATTGCGAATACGGTTTACTAAGACACTAATGCATACTAACCGATCCCGACCTCTAACCTTTACTCGTCTACAGAGATATACTCCGTGTCAACCGGGTATTCTTCAGACCGGAAAAATAGATGCAAATTTTGGGTGAGTTTTGCGAACTCGGTGAGAAACCATCATCGATGGTTCACTCAATTCATGCATGTTCAATCACTTGCCAAATATCACATACTGAACACAGTTCACAAATGAAATCTCAAATAGTACATACCATTACATTTCACAAATGTAAGGCGACGCTTTCATACAATCCAAATTCAATCATACCATATATGCAATGCACATGAGACCCTTTTCATTTTCATTACGTTGTTGTGACTGCATGCCAAATCTGCCCCAAGATGCGGGCACATTGCGTTGAGCGGTGGTTTCAAACATTGGGCTTGAAGCCTCGA
Organism: Erythroxylum novogranatense; assembly: GCA_029891385.1. Taxonomy (NCBI): domain Eukaryota; kingdom Viridiplantae; phylum Streptophyta; class Magnoliopsida; order Malpighiales; family Erythroxylaceae; genus Erythroxylum; species Erythroxylum novogranatense. The sequence goes on from CM057228.1 coordinate 11,317,843, forward strand.
TACATCGAGCCCGAGGCTCAATACGTTGGACCCGAGGTCACATGCTTGGTGAAAGCTCTCACATCGTTAGGCGTGATATGCCCCGACACGGGTGGTTGCTACAATCCGCTTTTATCTCGATCATGTCCTTATGCATGAATGCATATGTTCCAATTTTCATTTACAGTTATTTCTATCACTTACATTCAATGCCATTTCCCATTTCCTCGGACCTTCGGTCCGGTATTTCAATCATATATTTTTCCAATTTATTGCGTCATACCATATCGCATTTATAAATACATCCATATATCGAGACAGATAATTAACACTTCGATATCAATCCCTATTTCCTCGGACCTTTGGTCCGAGATCTCCAATGTAAACATTCATAAACAGTCACACACAAGTAGCACTTCGTTATCTCATTCCCAATATTTCAGACACCTATGGTCCGAAATCAATCAAAGTCAAACACACATATACCCATCCATTATCTCCACATGGCATAATCGCGAAATATTAAACACATAAAAAAAAATTGAGAAACCATCTAGGTTACTCACCTATTGCTTCCGAGCTAATGCCGGAAAACCTCTGTGACGTCGGTCAATCGACGCTCCAATTGGACCTCTATATGAATCAGAAAAAGTACGAGTCACTAAATATGAAATTTGTGCTCATGATGATGAGATATGCATGTTCATGAATTTCCCGGCCCTAATCCCTTTTTTTTCCATTATAAAAATTCTATCAAAAATTAGAAATCCATAGGCGCTGACGGTGCGCAATTCGGACCTCTATAGGTCCCCAATTAAATAAAAGCAGTGTTTACAAGTTAAAATCGATAGGGCTACGTCAAATTCTCGTCTAAAATTCCGTTTTCTCAGAAAATGAAATTAAATATTCAACGAATCCGATGCCTCTGGAATCAGGTCAATCGGACGCCGACGGAAAGAAATTGACAAAAGAACAATTGTACCATTTAATATCAAAAATAATCAAAATAAAATATATATATATATATATATACGGAACGCCTCGCTCATGGGGCGAGACGCCGCCCTCGCGAGGCTGATTTACCTCGTTTCGTCGCGAGGGCGAGGCGTCGCCCTCGCGACCGTCCCGTTAATCTCGCCCTCGCGACCGTCCCGATGTCGCCCTCGCGAGGCGAGATGTCGCCCTCGCGAGCCGCGAGTTTCCCCTACTTCTGCCTTGCCCTTTTTTTCCAAATTTCAATCCCAATTTCCAACTACTCTAATTCTTAGCACACAAATCAGAAAAATACCCACTATACCTCATTGGAAAGCTTATGAAAAGCTCTACAATTCTCAAGAAGGCCATAAAAATCAATTCCAACCCTAAGGGTATCAAATAAGTCATCAAACCTTCTGCCTTCACAATTTCCCTCAACACAGGGCAGTACATTTGCCATTTCATAACTCACTGATTCCTTAGTAATAAATTACCACAAAAATATGGTCAATAAGTTCACAATGTCCTCTACAACTTTCATGAACAATCCAAAATCAAATTCTATTTCTAAACCAGTCAATTAATTCATTCAATGTCACTGTCCCTGAAATCCTTCAATATGAGCAGTAACCTTACAACAAGCATAACTCCCTATATACACGTCAGTAAATTCAGAACTTTATATCCCTGAAAAGATAACATCTCAAGCTTCAATTTCCATGAAGCACTCAACCTCCAATTCAATCTCTAACAATTTCAAAACTGTTATGGAAGTTTCTGTTATGATCAGCCACTCATAACCTAATGTAGGGTTCACTTTTGAAAAATCATAACTCCCAATTCTGACTTCTAAAAATTACAAACCATATGTCATTTTCAAGGTAATCTTTTCCTCTACAACTTTTCAGAAGCTCACTCACACCAATTCAGTCCACATAAAATGTTAAAATTGCCTCCAATCAGTAAACACACAAAATCACACTTAAGCTAGGTTTCATCCAAAATGCTCAAAACCAGTCATTAGTAATCAATTCATATATCCCAATACATAATTCCAAAAATAGCAAGATCAGTAGCAATGGAAAGATAATCAAATATGCTACAACTTCCATGAAGACCATTCTCCCTAATTCCATTTCAATTAATTCATAAAAATCAACAAAACTCAGATGTCATGGTTGCGGTTACTGTTCATAGGCAATGGAACAGGAACTTTCCCATTCAAAATTTCACCCTACTATCATTGGAATTCAACAACACCCATTTCACACTAAATTGAAGCCAACATCCCAAAGTTTCAGTGGCCACTAACCTTACCTCATTTACATTTCTACACAATAAGTTATGAATAAAACAGTAACATCAATTAAAATTCCAACTTTCCAGATTTAAGGTTAACCTTAGTTCAACCACTTCCAATGCCTTTTTCACATCACTAGACATCAAAATAAATACAAATTAAATATTACTCCAGTCATACATATACTAGGGTTAATACTGAAAATTTACAGCATTAAATTCCTCAATTCAAAGACTCAAATAATTATCCCTATTCAATTCAAAATCAAACCATATCATTAATTTCAATGCATCTTCACCTAACCTCATACCCTTTCCTTCAAATCATAATAATCATCACTTTAAATGCCTACATAAACCTAATACATGCTTTAAACCCTTTTATTAACCACCCTCACTATCATGGCATTTAATTCCATGTAAAACATCATCAAACATCATATGAAACTTAAATTCCTTTACTTACCTATTAGCTTCCAATCCTCACTTCTTCTCTTCAATTCTTTCCTATGCTTTCAAACTAATCCCACCAAGACCAAGCATGCATCTCCTCGTCATCTAACTTTGGTGGAATAAAGGATGGTAGCTTAAAGATATGGAGAAAATGGAGAAAAGAAGAGCCAAATTTTCGATGGTTTTCAATGAAGAGTTTAAGTTTCGGATGGCTATAATGATAAAAGCCTTAAAACAATTCTTCCTTCCTTCTTTAAGCACACATGTCCTAGAACATTGAGAGGTGCATTTAATGTTGCCTTTTCAATGGCAACTTGTGATTGGTTTATTATTATAAGAAAATTCAAAGTATATTTATTTAATCCACCAAAATGTTACTCCATTTAACTCTAATGACCCTACTTTCATCCCAAAATAATATACCCCATATTACAGTACCATTGGGTAGCGATTTTTGCTACCAAGAATCGAATTTGGTTTGCCAATTGGCGATTTATCCTATCGAGAATTTTCCGAATTATTTTTCGAGAATTAAAGAAATTCCTAAAATTATAAAACAGTAATGATGCACTCTAAATAATTTTTTCAATCACAACAATTACCTTTTCTACCCCAAAACATGTTTAGGCTACCATGGCATGATTTTGCGGTCCGAGAATTTTCTCCGAAAATTCCAGAAAAATTCTGAAAATCCTTAAAATCAAAAATGCTTAACAACAAGACTCGAATAATTTTTCAAATCCCATAACCACGTTAATCACAATAAAATACCGTTAGGCCCAATTACCGGGAATGTCATGAATGCATTTACCGTAATTCCATGTACACAATTGATACTGTGTATCAATCCTATTATGCATGAACAGTACTAATTATTCCTTATTAGTCTCATCCTATACCAATTTTACTATTTTACCCTTCCAGGAGGGGGTGGGATGTTACAGGTAGACATTTGAAGAAGTGTACCTGAATTAAGATGAGTGTTAGATGAAGTTAACAAAGTATCAAATACATGAAGAGCATATGAGACAACAATAGGAACAGATGAAAATTTAAAAGGAAAGACAGTCTCATAAAAAACAACGTATTGAGAAATGAAAATTTTCCTAGTAGATGGATGGAAACACTTGTAACCTTTATGTTTTTCACTATATCCTACAAAAACACACAAAATAGTTTTAGGATCAAATTTATGAATTCTTGTGTCCCGGTTATAAGGAAAGCATTTAGGACCAAAGACACGAAATGATGTGTAGTCTGGATGAGTGCCATGTGGTTGAAAATATGGAGTGTCAAAATGAAGAGACGAAGATGATAACCTGTTAAGAAGAAACATTGCTATGGTAAATGCTTCTACCCATAAACAAAGAGGTGCATGACTATGAAATAACATTGTCATACCTAGTTCACGTATAATTATGTGCCTTCTCTCAACCATACCTATTTGCTCTAGAGTATAAGGGCATGAGATTTGATTATCAATACATGTTGCAAGAAAATGCGATAATAATCTAGAATTGACAAACTCTCCTCTACCATCTAAATGAAATGTTTTTATTTTTATTAAAGTATCTAGAGACATATTGTTTCAAAGATAAATATGCATTTAAAAAATTAGATTTATGTTTTAATGGAATGATCCAAGTATATTTTGAAAAATCATCAACTAAACATGCATAAAACTTAAACTTCCCAACAGATAATATAAGAGCAGGTCCCTACAAATCATAGTGGATTTTATCAAAAATACCAAAAGTAAAATGTTCAGAAGAAGCAAAAGGAAGTTTGTTGAGTTTTCCTAATTGACAACTATCACATAAATATGCAAGCTGTGAAGGACCTGTAACACCAATAAATCCTTTATTTTTTAACAACTGAAGCTTGAGGATGTCCTAAACGTTGATGCCAAATTTCTATAGTGCTAGATTTGAAACGATGAGAGAAGTGGGCTTCTGGTATATCGGATAAGACATACAGGTTATGCTTCCTTTTCCTTGTTAGTAGAGGATGTCCTGTTTTTTGTTCCTTTACATACAAAAAATCATTAGAAAATTCACTATTGATAGGAAATTGAGAGGTTAATTGACTTATTGAAAGCAACTTTTTTTCAGATTCGGAACTAAAAGAACATTGTGAAGAGGCAGAATCTTTTTCTGTTTAATATATGAATCACCAATACTTGTTATAGTTAGAGAAGAGCCATCTCCAATTAAGATTGAATCAAACCGATAATATTTATAAATACTAGTCAACATGTTATACTTAACTGTCGTGTGATTTGAAGCTCCTATATCAACAATCCATTATGTGGCAGTGACGAAGTTCTTTAAGGTGAGGGTAGTAAGAGCCTATGGGATTGAATCACCATGAGTCATTCATTTTGGTACCCACTAGTAAATTTTGGCAATATGGCTTGGTTTTTCACAATATTGACATGTTTCATTCTTATACAAATCTGTTTCTATGTGTTGGGCCCCGAATTTTTTATTATTTGAATTAATTATTTTTGATTTATGGATTTATTCGTTAATTATTTTTATTTTGCCTTAATTGATTTAATTATGTGTTTATATAAATATTTTTATGTTGGGCTTGGAAATTAGAAGTTGGGACTTTAAATGAAGGCTTGGACCTAATCTTGGATGGAATGGGCTTTAGGAATAAATAAATAAGAAGAAGGAAGAGAGCCCATTAGAGAGAGGATTAGGGAGAGCTCAAAACTATGTAATTTTGAGAGAGGGCTTTAAGTTGAGAATTAAAAGAGTTAAGTTGCAAAAGGAAGAGAAGGAGGCAAGTGGTCGTAAGTCACCAAAGGAGAAGAGAAGAGTAAAAATCGTGAGCCAAAGGAGAGGGAGGCTTTCGGCCAAAGGGAGAGAGAGTCGTAGGGAGGAAGAAAGAAGGAGAAAAAGAGAAGAAATCTACTTGCTAGAGGTAAGTTTCATCTTTGTTTATGATAGGTTCGAAAATGGGAGGAAATGGAAGTTAGGGTTTGTGTAGGGTTTGTAGAAAGAAAGAAGAGAAGGTGAGATCTATGGATTTTTGGGATTTTTAAGCTAAGGTTATGGTTATTCTAACTTAAATGTCTTATGGGTAGGTTAAGTTTAAAGTAGACTTTTATTTTGCTTGATTTTTTATGAATGTTATGCTTTCTTTTAGAATATAAATAGTGAATGGAGTATGTTTTGATTGAAGGAAATCAAGAGAACCCCACTCACGACAAGGAGGAAGGGCAATCTTGAATTCGGATACCGACGATAGGTGGGTAATATTTTTATAGTTGTTGTGTAATGGACAAATGCCCTATGTGTGCTATCTTTGATAATTATGTGCATATTGGAAGTGTATTTCTTTTGATTTGAAAGTAAAGTGTGAAACTATGATGATTCGAAAGAATGAAAGAAGCATAAAATGCTAGTCTTTTGCTTGAATATGTGATCATAAATTGGTTGTGATTGAGTGAGAGAGAACCTACTTCGATAAGTCACGTGCACGTTGACCCCCTAGCCTTCTCCCGGTAGCCCGCTTGTGGCCCACGAGATCCGAAAATGGACTCGTTGTGTTTACAATAAACTTCGATTTATTCGTTGTGTTTAAGGAACTCTCGAGCCTATTGTGTGCATTCTATTCTTTAATGGTGTTTATGATGCATAATATGTGTTTTTAATTGCAAGAGGATTCCATATTATGCCTTATGTGATGAGTTGAGTTAATTGTGATTTATGTGACAAAGTGGAGTATTTCAGCATATTATGTAAATTGCTAATGCTTTGGATTATTAATGATGTGTTGTGTGGCTCATTACCCGATGGCTATAAACTTGTTAGCCACTGAGCCGTGTTAGCTCACCTCATTCTCCCTCCTCAGGTGCAAATTCAAGTTGAGAGCTGAACCTTGCAAAGCTTCGGGCATCACTCCAAGAAATTTAGCTACTTTTGTATTAAGTTAGTAACTAGCTTTTGGGATAGCTTTGTAAGCATATTGATCATTGAGCATCTCATCTTTTGTATTTTGTACTTGATCTTGATGAATATGCCAATATGTAACCAAAGCTATGCATGAATCTTTGTTATGATTTGAAATGAGAATGAGAGCTCTAGTACTCTCTTCATGTGAACTTGTTGATTTGTGTACTGTGTATGGCCTTAAAATAGTGTGTATGAGTAATTTTTAGGTGTTGAGTTGTTGATGAGGTTGCCTTGAGAGAGTTCGCTGGAAATGTGCCAAGGATTTGTGAGTTGTGGAAGTTTCTGAAATTTTTAGGTTGATATAGGTCATCTGGGATTATTATGACTCCTTGATGGTGTTAGGCGAGCTGTAGAGCTCTTCCAGAATGTTTTATGAATTAATTTTGATGTGTTGATTGGTAGGTGTGAGTCGTTGGAGTTAAATGGAGGTGCTGTCTAAATGGCAGATTGTTAGGCAGAGCTTTGAGTCCACTTTTGACCCTTATAGAGTTGGAATCTAGGTCGGTGATCTTCATGAAAGTTGTAGATAATTCTTGTACCTTTTCCTAGACACTAAGTTTGCTAAATTTGGAGTTCTGGGTCAAAAGTTATGGAGGTCGCAAGTTCTGGTGCTGTTCGGGAAGAGCTAGTCGATCAATTTTAGTGTAAATTTTTGTTTCCCGGGGGGTCAGTTTTGGCCGACCGACCCCTCTCCCTTCTTTTGGCCATAACGTTTTGTGTAGACCTCCGATTGAGATAATTTTCGAAGCGATGGGTTTCTAAAAATTTTTTCTATCTTTCTACACTTGATTTACCAGTATTTCTTTTAAATTGAAAAAGGTGATTTGAAACCAAGTGTGGAGGTCGGCTGATCAAGTCTGAACATACTTTACAAATTTTGAGATACCTTGAGCTATAGAGCTCCGATCGAAGCGATTCTTATTTTAAATCAAACTAGAGGCATAAACCTACAAGTTTTGTGAAGGAGCTGATCGACAATTAAGCCTTTAAGATTTTCAAATGCTAACCTGAAGTCGGTAGTGCACAATTTTGGCTGTTTTCTTTGAAATAGCATTTTTGCCATAACTTCTTCATTTCTAATCCGAATTGAACGATTTTAGTGGCGTTAGAATCGTGAGAGCGTAAGGAGCAAATTTTTCCTAAAAAGCCTATTCAATTTTTTTCTATTACAAGTTTCCCCTTTTGTGGTGAGTTGTGGGTCTTCTATGCTTATGTGTGCTTGTGTGGTCCGAATGTTGGACCTCGACGACGGGGTCCAACACTATGACTGTCATTCGTCATTTGCTTGGAGGTGGTGATTGTCATTGTTGTGTAGCTGATGCTGAGTTGTCTAGAAAATTTTGATTTTGGTTTTGGTTTTGTGACTGTTGTGCCTGAAATCCATGACCTGAGGAAGTGAAGGTATTATTGTGATTCCTTGAAGATCTACTTTGGGATTGTTTCTCTTGCTAACCATAGAAGGCTAGCTGTGGGATGAGGTGAGAGAATGATGCGTTTGTTTGGTTTAAAAACCAGTTACGATGCTGGTCAAAATTTTGTAGTTATGAAATCAACTCAGAATTGGTTGGTCTTGGAGGTTTCAACATCGATGTTGTAAAGGTTTCATACTGTGGTCCAAGACTTGCCAGAAGGCAAAATACTTTTTCTTTGTCTAGGATAAGTTTTCCAATGGCAACAAGATTATCACAAAGGCCCCTTAAAGATGTGTATGTGATCACCAATGGTTTTGTTATCATCCTTGCAAAGATAAGTCAATTGTTATCGCAGTGTAAATTTTCGCTCTTGAGAGTCATGTGTATAAGTGTCTTTCAGTGCTTCCCAAACTGTATATGTTGTATATAAACCAATGACAAGTCCAAGAGCTTCTTTAGAGAGAGTGTCGATGATCCAATCTCGAAGAGCACGACCAGACTTTGCCAAGCAATGAATTCTTTTGTCAATTATGATGTAGTGTTTTATATGATGTTTAGAGTAGTAAATTTTGTTGGAGCTGGTGTTTCATTGGTGAGATGACCGACTAAATCTTGGCTTTTTGCTAATCTTAGAATTTTTTCTCTCCGCAATGGATAATTTGATTGGATGAGCTTTAAGGTGACGAAATTTCCAATATCTAAAGACAATGAAGTCATGGTAAAAACAAGAAGATGTTACCCAGTAATAAGAACAAATGCAATCAAAGGACAACGAAGGGAGGAAATGTTGTCAACAAGAGAAGTGGATAGATCTGACCTAGTATCTAACAATCGACAGGAAATAGTAGTTATGTGTAGCGCTAAGCAAGATGAGAGCAACAGTAGCACTAATGACAAAAGATTTGAACAATTATGTTGGTTTAGAGTGCATGAGGTAGTTGTCGCGTTAGATCTGAGTTTCAAAAGCCAAATTTAAGGAAGCTCTCTAGGTTGTTGACTGGAGATTAAATAAGAAGGTGGAGTCAATGGCGGTAGTTTGTGACTAACACGATATAAAAAAATGGTTGTATTCTGCACACAAAGTGTTTGCAAAAAAAGACTCAAAAATTCTGCACCCTTTGCTTGTAAAAATTCCACATAGACTAAACTAAAGAACAATCTTGGCTCTAATACCAAGACAAAAAATAGAATTGTAGTAAAAAGAATGGCTTATATTATTCAAAAACAAGATGGTTCCTCCTACTATCGTAATATGTACATATAGAGCAAGCTATAAATAGACTATTACATAAATATCTGTTATACAAGATAGAACTAAAAGATTATGATCTCCTATAATTCAACAATAAAGAACTGATAAGAATATCAAATATATCTATCAGTTGGTTAGAGTTTCTTTTACATATTGAACTACCAATTACATAGGAATTTGTTGCTCTTTGGATGTCCTTGCCGCCAACCATATTTCCTTTAATATTTCTGTGAGTATTATCATCCTTATCACTCCATAACTTCTGGGATTCCTTGTCACTCCATGGACTCACACTTTGGATATCAAGATGGGTTGTGTTAATAGTTTTGATTTTCAGTCCCAACTTTTGCGATTCCTTTAGTATCTTCATTGATTGTTTTTGGTTTGTGTATTTGCACTACTTTTTGCAAATGCCCTTTTAATCTGCCCAAAAAACAACTCAATGCTACGGAGCTGTCTAAGTTAACTCTTGCACTTAGTTCATTAAAAATTTTAATGTATTCTTCGATACTACCAAGTTGCTTTAGGTGCATTAGTTTAGCAACAAGGTCATCAAATAGAGACTCATCAAATCTACACTCGGTGACTAACTCCAACTAGGTAAGGAGTATATTATCTCAATTTTTGAGGTATTATTGTTACGAGAAAAATGTTTTCCCCTCTAAATGTAGCAAAATGAGTTTCATCTTTTTCTCCTCTTGGACTTCCTTAAGCGCGAAGAATTGCTCTACCTTCTTTCTCCAAGTCATAAAGTCTGTACCAGGAACATCACCTTCATGAATTGATTTTCTATTCCAGCTCTTTGATTTTGTTCTGAATTCCTCCCTCTTTTTGGTTGTTACTTTCTCCTTCTTCTTTAACTCTTTTTCCTTGATTGATAGCTTTCAATACCTCCTGAAACGCTAGCATTTACTGTAACAACATAACATGGATTTTAGGTAAACCTAAATATCCATTCAATGTTATTGTAGCTATTATAGCTCGAACCTGCATGAATAAGTTGGGGTTTCGGATGTTTGCCTATTAAGAGATTTTGCGGACCTTTGTTCAACAAGAAGTGAGCATCAGCTTATTATAGTACTGCTCCATGTTAACCATGTTGGAGTCGCGGTAGGAACATTCCCAACAATACGAGGTCTTGCATCCAACTCCTAGTGTATCTCCAACGTTGGATTTGCTTATTTCACGACCTACTTCTCCCACCATATTTTTTGCAATAATAAAATAGAAAAGTTGAGAGCTACGGACCCTTGAACTCATAATTTGATAAAGATAGTGTAATGAATTCCACGATACAAAATCTTTGTAGTTGTTAGTACTCTTATTTAAGATTGAAAGCTCTTAGAGACATACCCACCTCCAAGTGGACCTGCAGAAATGAACTTTTATTGCAAAAAATTGGTTGGTTATATAGAAAAAAAATAAGTAATATGAATAAATAACTTTCTGTTCATCACCAGTAAATTTGATAAAAGCACATATGACTACAATTTAAAAGAGCGAGTTTGATCCAAAAGCTACAGTCCTATCTAATTTTCAATTGTTTTTATTTAATTAAAAAATTTTAAGCGGAACTTACGTGCTTAATATCTTCTTAACTATTTAAATATAAATTAAATTGCACTTTTTATTTCTTAATTTATTTAAAATATAATTATGACGATTTTTAGTTATAAATTATAATTCATAATATAGCATTAAAAAATAATAAGCTAAAAACAGTTCAAGAAATGGACCCACTAAACATAGGCTATGAATGAGGACATAGTGTGGATTACTTAGCAACACTATGTATGTGGGCCCATTAATAATTTAGTTACCGCCTTACCGGCCGGCACTAGCCAGACGTTTTCCTTGCCAAACGCTCTCTCTCTTCTCTGCTGCTTTCTCTCTCTATTCCACTCCACACCCATATGACTAGTCCCTATGCCTATCTATCGATCATGACCTGAAAATTATATTCCAATGGAAACGACACTCCGTCGTGCTATTGGGCTGACCGAGTTCCCACAGCTCCGTTACTCCTCCTCAAATCGACTGCGAGTCAACTCGCTCAAGCTCTTCTACTCCACCTATTCCCATTTTTCCTTCCAAAAGTCCGTCTCTCTCCACGGCCCCGTCTTTCCTTCCATCGCCGCTGTCTCCAATCACCACGACCAGTCCCACCACCATCACCATCATCATGACCACCACCATCACCATCATCATCACCCCTCCCATCATGATGTTAACGGACCTCAAAGAGCTTTGCTCAAATTTGCGAAAGCAGTTGGATGGATGGACCTCGCGAACTTCCTGAGAGAGCATTTGCAGCTCTGCTGCTGCGCGACGGTGTTGTTTCTGGCCGCTGGCGTGAGCCCTTACTTGATACCTAAGCCCGTAGTAAAGCCTCTTCAAAACGCATTCCTGATCGTTGCCTTCCCTCTCGTCGGGGTACCTGACAAGTGATTAAACTCCATATTTTTATTTTTTTTCCCTAAATTACACAATGATAAAGTAGTTATGTTGCCTTACATTGTGCTAGTTAGGTCTCGGCTTCACTTGATGCTCTTACTGATGTTGCTGGCGGGAAAGTGAACATTCATGTCTTGATGGCTCTCGCGGCGTTCGCTTCCTTGTTTATGGGTAATGCTTTAGAAGGAGGGTTGCTTCTCGCTATGTTCAATATGGCGCATATTGGTTCGTGTTCGTCAATGTCTTTTTTCTTCACTTTTGTCATTGTGTTTGCGTTTGTGAATGGTTGTCATATGTTCAATTAATTCATTGATAGCTGAGGAGTTCTTCACGAGTCGTTCGGTGGTGGATGTTAAGGAGCTGAAGGAGAACCATCCTCAGTCTGCACTTGTTTTGCAACTGAACAATGATAAGCTACCTGATCTCTCTGATTTGTCTTACACGAGTGTCCCTGTCCACGACATTAGTGTGGGATCCTACGTTTTGGTCGCAACTGGTGAGGTCTGTCATAACTATAATGTTTTTCTTTTTCACCTGAAGACGAATTTAATTTTACGTTTTAATTGGCAATTTTGTAACAAGAGGTTGGTTTTATAGGCGATTCCTTTAGATTGTGAAGTTTTTGAAGGGACTGCAACGATTACTATTGAGCATTTGACGGGAGAAGTCAAACCTATTGAGGCAAAAGTTGGAGACAGGATTCCTGGAGGTGCGAGAAATTTGGACGGCCGAATGATAGTTAAGGTGTGTGTCTTTGTCTCTATATTCTTAAAATTGGGAGGATAATTTGTTCTAGTTTTTGTTAAATCCTTCTGTCAAACGACACTATCAATCTGACTTCTTGTTTTTTCTTTACAATTTAATATAGGCCACCAAGACATGGAAAGAATCAACTCTTAACCGGATTGTTCAATTGACAGAAGAAGCACAATCGAATAAACCAAAGCTTCAAAGGTGGTTGGATGAATTTGGAGAACGTTACAGCAAGGTTGTTGTAGCTTTGTCAGTTGCTATTGCTCTGCTTGGTCCATTTCTTTTCAAGTGGCCATTCATGAGCACATCAGGTATCTTGGAAGAAGGGAACTTCTGTAAATTTCACATTGACCCTAAATAAACTTTCTTCTTTCTATTCTAATTTTTCTTTTCTGATATCAGACATTTTCAATTTTACTGATAGTAACTAATTGTCATGTATAAATTAGTGATAAGAGGTGTTTAGAGTATCGATCCTCTGATATCTTCACAAGTCCCTTGATATGGAGAGAAAATAGTCCTGTCTCCCCTTAAGGAGAGGATTTTCTGTCGTGAATTTCTTTCATGGATTCTATACATTGTGCAGCAAGAAATTTGGATTAGGTTTCTTTTCAAGCAATTCAACTTATCATAGGCAGTCCACATACTTCTGTGCATCTTTTCACTTTTCACAAATATATAGGCCCTTTCTCCTTTTAATCTTTAAATTCTTGATTTGAAAATGGACGCAGATTTATAAAAATGATAAGCCAGGGAGGTCCAATAGGGTGTCCATCAAAAATCCAAAATAAGTTGACTAATGCATGACTTAGTCTTAGTTGTCGAACTTAAGAATAGGCCAACAAGTTTTCTTCTTTAACTGATGTTTCTCCTTTGAATAAACTAGCTACCTTATTACTGGCAGTAGGCAATATCTTATTTATCAAGAGTATTATCTGAGAATTAGGAAAAGTAAAATCCTTTTTGTCTTTAAACTCCTCAGTTGACAAAGGGCAAGCTTATTCGAATAAGACATATTGTGGTTGATTTCACACCCAAAGTAGAATACTGTTGCTACTAATCCTATTTAGCTTTGACTAGAACCCATCGAAAAACAACTTTTTGTTCCCAACAAACTTGAATACTGTAAATTGTGTCAGGTCAATTCTAAATCAACTAGCATTTGAATCAATTTGTTCACTTTATCATTATTGATGTACTCTAAATCTCTAATCAACATTCTGGTTTTCTTAGCCATCCTGTTCATTAGTTTTACATATGTGATGTCTCTCCTCCTCACTCTCTTGTTGTCGAATTCTTAAATGCATTCCATTTTCATCTGCCCTAACTTTCATCTACCTAATTTGCTCCTAAAACAGCCTGTAGAGGATCAGTGTACCGTGCACTTGGGCTGATGGTGGCAGCATCTCCATGTGCCTTGGCTGTAGCTCCATTGGCATATGCCACTGCTATTAGTTCCTGTGCTAGAAAGGTAATTGTCTATAAATTACTACCATTGCGAAGAGGTCCTATCCTATTGAATATTGGTTCCCGTGTATTTTTGATTTAAAGTTATTTATTTTGTTTCCAAATACTGAATCTTGAAATCTCGATGCTTATAACTATTGGGGATGGAGTTCATTATCTCAAGCACTAGTAAGAATTGTGATTATGTCTAAAATCCTCAATCTGATCATTGATATATGTTAATTACTGCTCTATTTGGATTTTTTTTTATGTTATTTGAGTGGACTTATATCACTATTAGTGTGGTTTGAAGTTGGTATAATCTTTTGCACAAACTTCTGTATGTGACTCAATTATATACGATAATTTTCAATCTAGTGAACAGTATATATATTACAAATATTTCTAATTGGAAAATCTGTAAGACGAAATATTGTTCTTCCGTTAGAATTTGAAAATTTCAATGAAATTGCAAAGTTCTCAATTTTTGCAATATTGTTGTTTGAAGTTTTGTTTTCTTGTTGAAATCTTTCTTACTACTATGTTTTGATAATCTTGTGTTTAAAAGGGCATATTGCTTAAAGGAGGCCAGGTTCTAGATGCGCTAGCTTCCTGCCACACTATTGCATTTGACAAAACTGGAACACTGACAACTGGGGGACTGATGTTCAAAGCAATTGAGCCAATATATGGACATTTGGTTGGAAACAAGAAGACAAATTTCACTTCATGTTGCATTCCTAGTTGTGAGAAACAAGCTCTTGCTGTGGCAGCTGCTATGGAAAAGGGTACTACTCACCCCATTGGAAGGTAGCATTTTTGATACCTTGCTTGTCCACCCTTATTAGAAAGCTATTTCAACCCACTTGATGGCGAATAAGTGAAAATCCATTATCTGATAGTGAGGAAGCTAGTTTTTAGTTACAGAATGCAGGAATTATGAATATTTATAAGGAAGTGTTATATATCATACCAGGTTTTAGCGAGATACAGTAGGATGCTAGATGCTAGGGATAGACCTGCTTAACTATGTACTGGACATTGCTCATATGTTGTCCAGTTTTGATTAACCTTACTAGGCTCCTTTGTGTTGTACTATATTTTTCGGCTCATACTTGGCCTGTATTCAGAATCTTGTTCTCCTTTAGCACCCTCTCAAGAAGAGTTTTGTGAGGAAGAGGGAGGTCAGAGACAGTCAATGATTTTTCTAGCCTAAGACTCTAGCTTATACATTGCTGTAGTTAGAATTTTTTTTTAAAGGTTTTGTTTTATCTATTGGAAAGTTTAGTATCTGTTTCAGTGCCTTATATTAGCGTTCACTGTGCGATGTTGTAGGGCTGTTGTGGACCACAGCATAGGCAAGGACCTACCTTCTGTTTCTGTTGAAACTTTTGAATACTTTCCTGGCCGAGGTCTTACTGCAACTGTCAATAATGTTGAGGTACCGCCTTTTAAGCTTAAATAAGAAAGTTTTCCTAGTAACTAAACAACATTCTCCTCCCCAACTGTAACATCGTGATACTGTCTTTCTGTAGTTAGGAACTGGAGGAGAAAAACTGTTGAAAGCATCACTTGGATCTGTGGAATTCATTACTTCTTTATGTAAATCAGAAGATAAATCAAGAAGGATCAAAGAAGCTGTTAGTACATCCTCTTATGGAAATAACTTTGTTCAGGCTGCTCTATCTGTGGATGAAAAGGTGAGAATTGATAAATTAGGCTGGTTTATTTTGTCTTAGATCTAAAAACTCTAACAACTAGTAACAGAATATCAAATGCATTATTGAATCGCTAACTCATTTTATTCAGTTGAATCAATTAAACTTGGTTACAATTACGCGATAATGCATTCCCTAACTTTTTGAGTTCAACTGTACATGAATTCATACCAAAATAAACAAACAGACGAAAATTTAGTATTTTCAAGATCAAAGGAAACAGAGGGAGCTCAAAGTCAGAATGGATGAATTTACGCTAAATTTCCAGGAACATGTGGCCTGAAATTTGACCTGATCATAACTGCATGACTTAAAAAAAGTATGTGCATGCAAATGGATTACATGCCTTTGCAAATATAAAATATAACTAGGTGTGAAAAAAATTATATTTTCAACATCAAGCATAGAAGTTGGCATCTGTTCCTTGTACTTTAAACCCCGTTAATCTTGAGAATTCAATTTCCTAATTTGATGTATAAGGGAGATAAGCTTTGTTGATGTAGTTTTTCCTGGAGTTCCCCAATTTGAAATCCTTTTAACTCTGCCACTTTTGATGTCATTTCCCTAATGAAAAAACTGAAGTAGAAGTGGGCGTGACCTGTTTCGGCACAGTAATAATTCATGTTTTTGAGTGTCCTCCTGAATCTGTATAGGTATCCCTGATTCACCTAGAGGATAGACCTCGGCCTGGTGTTTTGGATGTCATAGCAGAATTAAAAAATCAAGCAAAGCTCCGTGTAATGATGTTAACTGGTGATCATGAATCAAGTGCGTGGAGAGTTGCAAAAGCTGTGGGCATCAGTGAAGTTCACTGCAGTTTAAAACCTGAGGACAAGCTCAATCATGTGAAGAGCATCACAAGGGATATGGGTGAGTTCTTGAACCTCTGTTGTCGGTTCATTGGATTTATATTTTGTAGATTCTATTTAGGAGAAAAAGATTGTAGTTGCCATTTTGCATATGTTGAATTCCGTTTTCACCTTTATTATCATCCTCATTGCTAAGTTGGATCCCTTTGAAGCATGGAATAGAAATGCTCAATTCATTTGGTTCATCTAATGCTACTACTCTTCAAGTTTGCTTCATTACTTATTTTCTTTGAAAACTAAGAGATGCTCGTCATAAGCATTCAGACTTTACTGTATAGATGTCAGTAAACTATTTTGGAATAGGTAATATCCGTGGATTTATGCACACACTGAAAACAAAGAAACAATAAGAACAAGGTTGAATAAATCACACTCAAGAAGCTATAATTAAGATGGCAAATCACAGGTCTGTGTTCTCTGGATGCAGTCTTCATGCAAACATATAAACCATGGTTTAATTTTCCGCTTACATTTTGGCTAAAATGTTGTCAACTTAAGACCATGTTCATCCTATTTTGTTTTATAGATATGGTGTCAATCTCTTGTTAAGAAATAGTATGATTTTGCTGCTAGAAGTAGTTAATTGAACAAATTTTGGGTATTTCATCAGGTGGAGGCCTGATCATGGTAGGTGAAGGTATTAATGATGCACCAGCCCTTGCTGCTGCAACTGTGGGAATTGTACTTGCTCAACGTGCTAGTGCAACTGCCATAGCCGTTGCGGATGTCCTATTGTTACGGGACAATATAACTGGTGTTCCATTCTGTATAGCCAAGTCTCGCCAGACAACTTCCCTGGTACTTGCTAGTTGTTTCTTGGTAGCAATTCGTGATTTTTTGGACATCAAGTTGTTGACTCATGCATATTCATACGCAGGTCAAACAAAATGTAGCTCTTGCTTTGACTTCTATAATGCTGGCCTCTCTTCCGTCTGTTTTGGGATTTCTTCCTTTGTGGCTCACGGTATGAAATCCACTTGATGATTTACTATTAACGCCATTGCTGTCCATTCTTTTGTTTGAGAAGCTCCTTATGTGTAGCAACTAAAGCATTTCTGTTTCTTCACTCCACTTTTCAAATACCCTAATTCCGTTACCAAATTTGCAGGTTCTGTTACATGAAGGTGGTACTTTGTTGGTCTGTCTCAACTCTATACGCGGTCTGAATGAACCAACATGGTCCTGGAGGGAAGATTTATCGCATGTTGTAAAGCAACTAAACTTGAGACCAATGATTACGAAGAAAACTGTAACAAACGAGAGTTCTAATCAGGCAGCATTTTCCTGACACTCGGTTGTCGTCTCTCCCTCCCTCCCTCTTGTAGGAAAAGAAATTTGTTTTTTGCACGGTTCCTCGTAACCGTCCCAGGTTCTTCTCTTCAAGATGTAAAGAATTGCAGAGTCTATCCAACAAAATAATAATGGAAATAATTGCTTGGTTTCGTCTCCTAATGAAATGTGCGGTTTTCCATTTTTTACTTGATCAGTAGCACTTTGGTACCCGTATGAAATTAAAAGTAGACCCCCTCTAAGTTGGTATGGCCGTGGGAGAAAACTTGTTTGTGGCTACTTGGATCTGGATTGTCGGTATGCATTACGTCTATCTTGTGTTGTTCTCCAACTGCTAACTTTTCCATAAGCATTACATCTATCTTATGTTGTTCTCCAACTGCTAACTACTCTTGATGCCTTACGTTAATAAGAGACTCTTATGATCTGTCGCTCTCATCCAAACTTGTAGGGCTCTGTCAAGCCCAGCCTTACTGAATATCACAGTTGTAACACAAGATTCCCAGCTTAACGCGTAAATTAAAATGGTAACGGTTTGCATTCGTTGGATGAGAATTTTACCCTCTGCCTAGTAAAACTATTTGTCTTCCTAAATGATCGAAATTAAAGAAGAAAAGTAAAATCCGAAATAGAAAGAGCATTGATTCGAGTTACTTGAATAAAATTTGAGAGATTTTTCCTTTTCTCTTTTTGTTTGTAACAGTTTTGTTGCAAGTTTATGATTTCCTGATAAGAAACCAGAAGCTGAGACAGGGTTTTCGATATCCTTGATAATAAACCAGGACTTTGCATCAGAAGTTTCTGTCCTAAAACATTCTTTACTGGCTACCATTTTCCAGTAAAACTTGGAATAACTTCCCCTTCATCGTCATCATCTCAATCTCATTTTACTTCAACGTTCACCACCACCATCCCCTCTGTACAATGACCAAAATTATTCCCAAAAAGAGCAAAAACAAAATAACAGAAGTTGCAGTTTTTCTCTCCTCTCTCTACTCTGTTCAATTTCATCAACTCTCCCTCTTGCCGGCTCTTCATTCACTACTCAATTTTACCAACCCCAATACGGTTCACCGCAATATTCCTAAACCCATCTCCGGCCGCCGCCTGATAACACATCCCCACCCCACCACTTTGCTCCGTCATATAGCTCCTCACCTCCCTCCTTATCATCTCCTGCATCACCGCCATAAACTCTGCACTAAAACCCATAACCCCCGTGCCATTCATAGGCAACTGCGCCATCTCCGGCACCACCGTAGGCTTAGCCGCTGCTGGCGGGAATGCATTAGGAAGAGGAGCAATGGCAACCGGATTCATCGGAGATAAAAACGAAACGTTATTTGCTACTTGAGTTGACTCCTGTGCGCGACTAGGCGCTGACTCCAAAATTCGATTGGACACCTCCGACGAGTCAGAGCCAGGAAGTGATAAACAGAGCGACGTCGGAGGATCATCGTTATTGGACGTCGACGTCGTTGTTTCCACAGGAGGAGGAATCACACCACCAGTTCTAGCCACTGGCCTATACACAGCAACACTGGAGTCGCTGACGTCAGATCCCGACGGACTCCCGGGACTCATACAAGCACCGGCACTCGCCGATCTCTTCAACGGCTGAAAATCGCCGTCGTCGTCGGCCATGCACTTACGCTTGAGCGTGGAGTTCCAGTGGTTTTTAATGGCGTTGTCGGTTCTGCCGTTGAGGAGGCGTGCGATGGTGGCCCACTTGTTGCCGAAGCGCGCGTGGGCGCGTATGATGGTCTCGTCCTCCTCAGGCGTGAAGGCACGGTGCTCCACTTGGGGCGAGAGCTGGTTGCACCATCGGAGGCGGCAGGACTTGCCAGAGCGGCCAGGAATAGATTTACTGATAAGCGACCAGTTTCTAGGCCCGTGCTTTTGAACCAGCCTTTGCAAGGCATCGTCTTCTTCGGGGCTCCACGGTCCTTTGATCCGATCCATTTCGTGCCCAGTAACTGCCTTTCTTCTAGACTTCTCTCGAGACAGACCAGTTTTTGCACATGTATGTGTGTGTGTATATATATATGTCTAGAGGAAGAGGTAGGTCACCGGAAGAGTCGGTGAAGAGTAGAGAGAGAGTGTGGTGGGTTGGGGGAGTTATGGGCACCGATGGTTCGAGGCAAGCGGTTGGGATTGGGATACAGCTGTCATAGGACACGTGTCTCATTCATTTACCCACTGGCTTTCTATTTCTCTGTTTGTTTCTACTTTATTACTGTACTCGCGTCCGGTGAATACGTGTGCTTCCCCCCCAATCAAATTACTTACTTTTAAATTTTTTGTCTTAAAAAAAGATTAAACTACGAATAGTTATACATTTTTTTAATGATAATATTTGTACAAAAAATGTGCAGTACGGGACACGCGCTCTTTGTCGCGACGTGGATGGAACCAAACTATTATTACAAAGAGCAAATTGGCCATAATTGTTCGTTAAGCTTATCAGCTTGGAAGTTATCATATAGACAAAACACACACGGGGCCTCTCCTACTAAATAGTAAGCGTATCCGGGAATACAACTTCTGTTCTGTTAAATACTAAATGAAAATGAAACTTTTTGGTAGGATTTAAATAAAGTCAAGAGCTTGAATTGTCCTATGTATACAGTTGTTTAAAATTTAAAATTAAAATTTTATCTTTCATAAAAAATCTATTTAACTTAAATAGAGATTAGTCTAGATTAATCTGAATGTAAATAGTTTAAAGATATCTTCTTATAATTAAAACCTTCTTAAAATATATCGTAGACCACAAATGAAAATTAAATGAAATAGAGGACCACAATTTCTATAATTTTCTTTTTTATTATTATTTTGAAGATAACGGTTGGGGAACAGCTTTGCTCCCTTTGACTGAGGACGCGCCAGGCTGTGCACTATTATTTTATGTTTTTATAATTCAAAAGTGCTGACATGGCAGAAAACGACAAGATTGGAAGCCGAATTGGATGGCCACTCATTACTGCCACGCCACTATCACCGTTCAACACCGCCTCCTCCTTTAACGGCCTTCTTGTCATCGACGTTTAATTCATCATATAATATAAAACTATTTTTGTTAATTCTCCTTCCCGGTAATTTCTATTTCAATCCTCAACGGAAGCCCTTACCTGTACGGAACCGGTGACCTTCCTTCCTTCTAATGGAAGACGTTTTAATAAAATAAGGGGTTGAGGGAGAGAATAGGGGGTGTAATAAATGAACAAAAGATCCGAATCTGCTGCTGGTACTCGTACATCGTACCTGCTACCTAATGCTCCTCGGCATTTTGTTGCTTTGTTGATGAGAATGCAGTTTTATTTTATGAAGATCTGCTACTGCTCATGCTCATGAGCTCAGCTCTCTTCCTTTCTTTTATTTAATATTTGATTATAAATTTAAAATGGAATTAAAAAGACTCTGATGCAACATCGTAACTTTATCGAGCGATTCTAATTTCTAACCACTAAATGCAATGAATTTTACGACTGAAATCGTCACGCCCATCGTACGGTACTGTACAAAGGATGTACGACAAGATCTTTTGGATTACCGTCACGTGAATTGGTTAAAAGACAAACAAAGTTAGAGAAGCAAAACATCCAAGTCCCTTGAGTTAATAACACCCGAATAGCTTGCTTCGAGATTAAGGTAACCCTTTGTTTAAGGTTCATTGTTTTGTCTCGGTTCATATCAAGCTTTGACCAATCCTGTACAACTACTAAAGTTTAATTAAATAAACAAATTAATAAATAAAAATTAATCAATTAATTAATTTTAATTTATAAAAGACATTATTTTTATGAGAGTAATAATAAAAGATATTAGAATAAACTAAATTAAATGTTAAAAATTTAAAAATTGTTTAATTCAAAATTTTTACAACTGTATTATTTAAATGGATTTAATTTTTTAGTCATCCTAACTATTACAAAGTTTTTTCTTGGATTTGATCTTTCACCGCAAGTCACACCAATCTTTGTACGGCAATCCCACTTAAGTTCTCTTAAACAAGATTCAGCCTTCTCACGTAAATGTCGCCGAACAAATCCATTAGCCCTCGAATACCTCACGTGCATACAAGTGTTTAAAGTGTTTCTCTCACACGCATAAAGAATAAGAGTGTAATAGAATAAAGAAAGCAACAAGAGATTTTTAAATGTAGTCGAAGTTACTCTTTTATTAACTATCAACAAAATGTTAACAAAAGACACAAGCATCTCCTACTCGAAGCCCTTACAAGAACTTCCTACGCGAAGCTCTTACAATGAGAACTCTTCCCAAAAATCTTATCAACTCTCAAATCTATCAACTCTGATATAATCTGATGAATATGTCTCAATTCTAATGAGATGTTTATAGGCTCCTTCAGATGACTAAGAACTTTACTAGCTAAGATCACAATCTTATCATATTTAATAAGATTACATCATATTTAAAAGATTTATCCTATCTAGGAAAGATTATCCTTATCTACGAAGATATCCTCTATCTTCAGATGATGTTTATCCACAGTGATCTTATCCGTCACGTCATCATGTGTCACATCATCCACAGTTGCCAAGTCACTACTGATGTGTCTCCACCACAGCTTATCTGCACATAAGTCCATCAATGCACATTTATGGACAAGTTTATCTTCCATAATCAAGCTCATTCATGGTGCAGTCTCGTCGCTCCATGACTAAGTCACAAGTCACAATCCGAGTTAGTATTTAACCTCGCACATATTACATACCTTCGACCTGCTCGTCAAATTTAGGTGTTTATGCGCCTTGTCGTGCTCGCATGCCTTCGCACATCCTCGCGGGGTCTCTCGCATACCTTTGCGTCTTTCTGTGCACCTTCGAGTCTCGCGTGATTTAATTTTCCAATTTCGCGCGATCTCGCACCCGAATCTCACATTTCGTCGAAAATTTTTGCCAATGCGTGCCTATGCGTGCCCATAAGTATTGAATCTCGCCTACTTTCGAAATCTTCGCCCATATTTCCCGCATCCTTCGTCTACTTCGTAAGTTTCTCGAATTTTGCTCGCCAACTCGCAAGACTTTACCTTGTTCCCTCGTCAACACACCTTCTTCGTGTCGACTTACGTGTTAAGCATTGGTCAAAGCTTGCCAACACTCACACAATCTCGCAGTCAAACTTATGGGTCTAATACCAACCATCTAATAAAATATATTATTAAGTCTTCCTGCTTATCGAAACTTAAACTAATAAAATTTTTTAGATTAATCTGTATAGTTATTAGTGGGTTAACATTGGAACTCATTTAATTTAACTATTTTTATTTTGGTCTAGTATATAATATTATTTAATAATTTCACAATTTTATTTATCACATTTTTCTTACTAGTTTCATAAATCAGTAGTTACAACAAAACCCTAATTTCATGCTATAGAAATAAAATATTTGTAGTTTGAGTGAAAGCACATTAGCATTACATTTAAATAAATAACGTATTCTAATTGTTTTAAGTACATTGTAACCATGTCATAAGAAATACTCTATATGACAGGGGTATGATTAGTGAAATTAATCTAAATCAACCACATAATCACTTCTAATATTGCACAAAAAAAGAGACGAGGAATTTCATTGCCCGAGATTGATTTTTTTAATTTTTTTATAAAGAGAAAAAGGAACACAAAGCAAGTTTCATGCTTAGATGAAGGAAACAAATCTCAGACATATCTTTTAAGAAAAATAGGAGACACCTTATAGATGTAATATTAAGAATGAAAATTTCAAAATCAAGATGAGCGGTTGTGTTAGCGAGCCAATCTGCACATCAATTACCCTCTCTCTATATATGTCAAGCCTTAACAACTTAGTTTGGAGCGAACATCTCGTTAATCTTCATGATAAGGGGATTGTGTGGCATTGTCCTTTTAATATAGGGGGATAAGATAGTGGCTACTACGAGGGAGATCATTTCGAGTTCAATCCGACAATAACCAAATCTCACGCAAACTTTAGGCCAGACAAGATTCTTCAAAGTTCCGCAGAATTGGATTAGCAGCAGTCAATATTGTGGACAAATCCGCTAAACCAGACACCTGTGTTGTCTCGAATAATCCCTTCTCCAGTTACCGAACTTATTGAGTTCGAGGTTTAATATGAGACTGAATTTTGTAGACAAGTAACTACAAAGGAATTTTTCATTTCTTCCACTTTGTGACACGTAATTGGAGACAGCAATTGTATTGGGAAAAGCGAACTCAGATGAAATGAAAGTGGATAAGATGCGGCAAGAGAACAGCAGACACAGACAGGCTAAACCCTGGAAATTTCATTTGGAATATTATTGCGAAGAACCCCAAAATATACTGCGATGTCGTCTACATTTCCCCCCAGGGGAGACGAGAACTCAATACTTTGATCGTTACACGGGACAGCTGTCAACTGCCGACTGGCCTCACCATCTTTACCCACGATTATAATCTTGGGTTGCAGTATATAATGTTTTCTAGGAGGAGTTTTTTTTTTTCCACCGTCCACTGTAATCACATGTGCGCTGGAGACATTGTCACGTGATTCATCCTCTCTGGCTCAGCAGGTCCTACCGTCCACATTCACCGCTTGCGTTTCACCTGGCGTATTATTACATTAATTTTCTGACTTTTGCTTCTATACGGAAAAGACATGATATGGGCTGACTAGATTCTTGTCATTATCTTGTCGAAGGGTTTCACACAATTACTTCACATGCCTCAAGTCTCACTTGTTCTATCAAATAGTATCATCATCAATCTTGTTTATTGATATCATTGAAGACTTAGTTTTGTATTTAATAGTAATTTAATATGTCTACTCCCTTTACTTTAACTAAACTATTGGCATCAATCCATACTAATATAAAAATTATTATTTGTAGGTTCCTCTCTTCTTCTTGGAGTTTATTCAAGTGTGCGAAGTTTGTCAAACGGACAGAGTGAGTTCTTAAAACAATTGTATAACTAATTTGTACTGTATATTTTTATTATAAAGCCATATAAGCATTTTAAGACAAAAAAAATAGGAATACATGATAATTAGGCGAGGCGTAAAGCCAGACCGCTCAAAATCGGGGGGACCATTCTCTGATGATTTATTTATTCGCATTGATTTGGAAGCACGTGGAAAACGAGTGAGTAACAGGTAACCGCGTCAACTAAAGGACAAAGCTGACAGTTGTTACGGACTACAAGAAGTAAAATAAATAAACACATGTTGGATTCTAACAGGTGGCACCAGACTTTGATAGTTTAACCTCAGACACACGCGTCCCTGTTATCACCTCTCATGTCCGGTTCCTCCCCTCTCCCAAGTCTCAAGTCTCAACCCGAACCTTACCTCCGCCACGTCATCAGAGTCCGACCGAAACGAAAGGCCATGTATCCCAACAAACCAGTTTTTGTCGTGTTTCGCCATACGTGGCACATAAACTCCGGTTATTGGCTTTATTAAAAAAAATGAGAATTTTGATTGGTGTTTCTTTTTGGAACATTGCCAGCTATAACGCAATAATCTAACAGCCCTTTGTTCTTTTATTTTTTAATGGGAAAGAGACAGGATCTGGTAATGTGGGTATGCTAGAAAGGATGCGATTGATAGTGACACCGCGCAGAGCAAGAGGAAAATATCCCTCGATTCCCGCTATCGTAAGCCGCATGCATCTATCTTACCGTTTCCTTTCCTCCAGTTTTGTTTTTCTAATGTCGTTTGGTTTTTTTAAAACGTGGTCGAGTTGAATTTGACAACGGCAACGTATAACTGAAAATTTTTGTCAAAAGTTTGATTTTCCCAACCCATTAAGTAATTAAATTTATATTCATCTTTCTCCAATAATTGTGATAATGAGTAGCGTAATGTACCCAAGAAAAGCAGAAGGTTGAGAGGTCCAAACTTCAAACTCCAAATACAATGAAATAATTATTTTGTGAGATAAAATAACATCTAAGATTTATGCAACCGAATTTTTAATTGTTTGTTTACTACAAAAACAGGAGACATTGGAGGATGATGAGGCCAGTTGGCGTATAGGGTCGATGCCTTAATATCCAATCATAAAATGACCGTACATGTGAACATAGGCCCCACTAGTTAGGGAAGAAGAGGTTGTTATTTTAATAATTTGCTGAACACGTTAGGTGATATGGGAATGCGACCCGTATTAGTTTATGATGACACGGCGTGCAACTGATTAAACTATAAGTATTTATTCTGTTTGCAGATAAAGTTCGTTGGATTTGGCAATGCCGTGACTTAATTAGTAACGGCGGTTCTACCAAACCCAAAAGGGGGTTAGGAACTCTGTACAGTAATCACGTCGGCGGCTTTGATCTATCCTCGCTCAAAGGCCAAAGCTCAACTCAACTGCTTCGTTTCTTTTAAAACTAATTTTACAAAAGCTAGCTTATGCTCGTTTGAGTTATTGCTTCATTAAGATTATGTATGAATAACATAATCTTATCGTTAAAATAATTAAGCTGTATAGGATAGAGTTGTAATTTTAAGATAAAATTTAGGTACAAAATATCTATCTACTAGGTGAGTTACAAGCTATAAACGTATCTCTTTACGTGGTTAACTCTGGTTTTCGAAGTTGGAGGCGTCACATCATTCAGAAGTTCGAGGCAGTTCTTCGTTCGGTTTAAAGTCAATTGAAGTCCATGTTATCAATATATTAAAGTCAATTATTAATATTTAGAGTCGGAGTTTTATCTTTACAAAAGATTTACCCGATTTGAACAAAAATTTATCTGATAATTAATAATTTAAAGGTATTTTTTATAATTAAAACCTCTTAAAATATCTCGTTAGCAATTAAAAAAACAAAAAATTGTCAATCATTAAAAATCTCGAATCATCAATTAAATTTTAAATTTTAATAATATTTGTTATTAAAACTTAATTTATTTATTAATTAATTGGTCAATTTAATTAATTAACAAGTTCTTATAAATTAAAATTAATTAATTTTATTTAAAAATCTCTTTTTAATTAAGTTTTAAATGATTTGATTAGTAAGGATAATCTCTTATGACATTTTAACGCCTGTTAATCTTTTAAGCTTTAAAATATTGATTAAGATACGTAAATGCCCACTTAGGGAAGGAAAAAAAAAAGAACAATTTGAAATGAATACATCAATCAATAAAATTGCTTAAAGAAATACTACTTAGGCAATCAGTCCGTGCCAAATTGAACCATCACATGACATATTTCTCACGAGCTAATATATCAGGTTTTTAAAAACTAATTACCCATCTAAAAGCTGATTTTAGGATAAAAAGCTAAAATTTCAAATGTCATTATATTTTACATTTCTAAAGTCATTCATATCAAAACAAATTCCAAACCACAAAACTCGTACATAGTAGGAGTTTATTATAATTCAAATTGTTAGTTAGTAAGCTTTTCGTTGTATTTTATATAATTATACATAAAATATCAATGCTTTTTCTTATGGTTCAAGTTGTTAGAATTAAATCTCCTATATTTTTAAAATGAAATTGTAACAACTCTCCTTAACATCATTATTAAAAAATAATTTCGTTCTATAATTTTAATATCATTGAAGAGACAAATGTATTTTCATAATTAATCAAATAGGTTTTTATTATATTATATCATTTGAACTTTTAAAATTACAGTAACTAATTTTATAACAATGAAATTTCAAAATTGTAATTAATGATTTAATTTATGACGAAAAATTCTAAATTAATGTTTTTATGAATGAAAATGTTGAAAAATTGGGTCACGATTTAATCTTGCGCCAAAAACTAAGATTACTATAATTCTATAAAAATAATTAATACCTATATCATAACAAAATGTGAATATTAATTCATAATTTATTTCAAACTTGATTATTATTATTTTTGTCATATCCTTTGAATTGTTTTAGAAATCAATTTATCTCAATCACCATAATCATACAAGTATTCAACCTTTAAAGATATCCACATAACTAATTAAGAGAACTCTGCAATTATTGCAAAGAGGGTTATACAAAGAGAGTTAGGCAAAGAGTGCTGCCTCATTTAGAGCTTGAGCCTATTTATAATAAATTTTGGGTATTTAATAATTCAATTAAAATTAAATTCTATTTTAATTAAACTTTAATTATAATTAAAAATTATAATTAAATACATGTTATGTCTAAATAAGATCTAATATTTCATATTGACCATTATTTATTAAATATCACATATATAATCATAAAGTTTTCAAATTTTACAATCCAATCAAACTTAATTAAAATATCTTTTTTCTTCAACTTGTTCTTTATGTGTGATCAATTAGGTTCCCAAATATATTGAAAATGGATACAAATTATAACCCCAAATCATATTTAAGATTAGATAAATTAAACTCTTTTAATTCATCTTTAGTTCTCTAATTAAACAATTTATATCCATATATCAATATTGACATCGACAACATATTATGACTACCCAAATATTTAAGAATGTCAAAATAATTTTAACTAACCTTTCGTGCATGATTTTTCTCTATAATTCAATTGTTTTCATCATATAATGTTCGATTAGATATAGAGAATGAAATTAATGTCTACTCTATTTTGAGTCTAGTTATACTAGTTCTCCAACATTAGTTATTAATTTATTTTATGATATTTATAACCTATTTACAAAATGTCATTTTACCTTGGGCAAGGATTTCTCGAATAATATTAATCGAGAATAATAAAACATTTTTCGTAACTACTTTAAGGTGATGAATTATATCTTGATTATTCAACTACCTCCATATAGTTTATGTTATATGCAATCATTGCTAACTAGGCTATCATTAACTAAAACAAGTCAAAAATAACATCAAAACATAGCAATCCTTATATAAGATAACTTTGGAGATCTCAAGTCAAACAATCACTTATACAAATATTATAATGAGAATTTTCATAGACATACAAGTAATGTTTCAAATGGATTTCTCATATGAGGTTAGTACAGTGAATTTGTTTTCTAACAAGCACCTACAAGTTTGTTTAAATATTTTCATATTTTAGTTTATGATATCTACTTCTTTCTTCATATGGAAAAACATAACGTGTGCTAGTCATTCTATTAATGTTTAATTTTAATAGAACATTGACTAGAAGCAATTTAGAAATAATGCATAAATGTAATATGGATCTCATAATTATAAGCTCATCATAATTTTATGTACAACATATATTTATCTCATGAACTTTATCACATACATCTAAGTATGTATAAGATAAAGAATGACTTTAAATTATTTTGTTACAAAATTACAAGGCATAAACCAACAGTCTCCTACTTATACTGAGTCAATCGTTTAAGTATCTTACACTATATAAACATATGACGATATCGTTACTGTTGGGACAGTGGCTTAATGTGAGAATTGTATGAGATTCTATATAATGAACACTTACTTAAATCTTGCAACTTTTACCTTAACTTTCATCATAACTAAAAAAATTTGCCCAAATATATCCTTCGACCTTTGATAAGGCCTTAGCTCCTTTTACATACCCAATGGTCCTAATGTTTCACAGTACATTACTAACTTGAACATTGCAAGGAACTATATCAAGTTTATTAAAGAACCTACTGATCCAATTAATCATTTCTACTAAATGAAAATTGTATTATGACTTAATTAACAACCATTGCTACATTAGAACCTTTCCAATCTCTAACGAGCTGTTTGAAACGCCGTGAATTGAATTCAATCATAGGATTGAATTCAATTCACTTGTTTGGAACCAAAAAAAGGCAAGGAATTGAATTCACGGGGGGTTCAACCCCCATTGTCTTTGTAAATTGAATTCACGCCTTAATTCGCGTGAATTCAACTACAAAATGGCCAGCGAAGTTAATGACGCTTCTGGTGTTCTGTTTAAGGAGAGAAGAAGAAAAAAGCCAAAGAGTTTAAGGAGAGGAGAAGAAATATACAGTTTTAGATAAAAATTTAATTTTTAAAATATTTTATTTTATTTTATTAATAATTTATTAATAAATATTATATAAAAGATTAAAATAAATTTAATTAATTAAAATAATTTATTGTTAAGTTTATATAATATATATTATTAGTGATTCTGTTAACTAAATATATATTATTAAATTATCTTCAAATATATAAATTTCAAATAAAATTTGATTTAATAATTAAAATAATTTAAATAAATATTAAGTTTGAGATAAAAGTTAATTTTAAATTTTTTATTTTATTTAATTAATAATTTATTAATAAATATTATATAAGAGATTAAAATAAATTTAATTAATTAAAATAATTTATTTTTAAGTTTATATAATATATATTATTAGTGATTCTATTAACTAAATATATATTATTAAATTATCTTCAAAATATATAAATTTCAAATACAATTTGATTTAATAATTAAAATAATTTAAATAAATATTAAGTTTTAGATAAAATTAATGTTTAAAATATTTTATTTTATTTATTTATTTATTTATTAATAAATATTATATAATTACATTGACACTTTGAAATAAACTTTTATTTGAAAAAATTAAAACGTTAATAAAACTAAAATCCACCTCGCCCTGAGGTCGGTTGAAAATGGCCAGCCCCTCACCCTAACGAGGCAGGCCAAAAATGGTTGGTCGATCGCGAGTCTGGCCAAAAAAGGCCAGCCTTGTCTTTTATTCACGTTTTTAATTTTTGTTTTTCTTTCAAATAAAAAGTTTATTTGAAAGTGTCAATGTAATTATATTTTGGTCACTAATAATATATATTATATAAAGTTAATATATAAATTATTTTAATTAATTAAATTTATTTCAATCTCTTATATAATATTTATTAATCAATTATTAATTAAACAAAATAAAACATTTTAAAATTAACTTTTATCTAAAACTTAATATTTATTTAAATTATTTTTAATTATAAATCAAATTTTATTTGCAATTTATATCTAAAATGCTTTTATTTTGGATAATATTATTTTTAGTCGGGGTAAATGTGTCATATGAAATAATTGAATTCAATTCTAATCTTATTGGATTTGTTCCAAATAATGTAATTGAATTCAATTATAATATTATTGATTTGTTCCAAACATTGTAATTGAATTCAATTATAATATTCTTGGATTTATTCCAAACAGTGTAAATTGAATTCAATCCCAACTTCATTAATGTAATTGAATTCAATTCATTAATGAATTCAATTTGAAGATTTCCAAACAGCCTGTAAATAACATTATTCTAAGTATCACTTTTGAAGCTAATATTCTTATCACATTGAACTCAAATATCAACTCATACATAGAATAATAAATATCTTTAATACTTGCAAGTATCAAATATCTCAAATAGTAAAAATCTTTAGTACATTGTCGCATACTTGGACTTAAAATAGGTAAATAACTTCCAATCTAACTCTATAGATTTAATTCTCATAATTAAGTTGTTTTTTCATATTTAATAAGAGTTGCTCTTGAACGATTATATTTCTAACAATTAAAAATTAGAATTGTTATTCTTTATGAGCAATATGTCTCTGCACACTCTCATTGAAGAGAACAACTACATTCCTGCTAACCTTCACGTAGACATGATAAATTCATAATCATCTTTAAAAACACTCTTTGAATTCAATACGAAAGTGAATCTTTCAACATCTTGTATCCTTTCAATTATACATCGTATGTATCATCTAAGACACTAGTTCAAATTTGATGTATTATTATGAGATTTGTAACTTTCAAATTTTATCTTACTCTCACTACTTATCTTGAAAATCATTCTCTTATAAGTATATATTGAAAACAATAATTTGTTTATTAGGTATGTAAGATTATATCCAATCTTTTGGATATCTTATAACCTTTTACCGCCTGATATCTTATAATCTTTTACCGCCTAGTTTATTTCTAAACTTAATTGCATTGTTATGAAATCCGTAGCTGATACGGTATTTTAAATTTTGGTGTCGGATGTGAATAACGGTACTTACCGGCCCAAAATCGGTATGATATTTTAAATTTTGATACCGGATTTGAATAACAGTCGGTACTGGCCGATTTTGACTGTATCGGTCAATACCGAAAATTTTAAAAATTTAGGGGACTTTTTTGCAAAATTTTCAAAAATTTTCAAAATCTCCGGCCTTCCCTCCTACCTCTCCTTCCTCCCTTTTTTTCAAAGTTATTAAAATAATAATAAATATTTAATTAGTGATAATAATTATAAATTAAATAAAACTTAAAAATATTTTAATTTTAATTACTAAAATTATTTTATTTTAATATTTTATATAATATTTATTAATAAAGTATTAATAAAAATATTTTATTTTTTAAAATAAATAGTTTTAAATTATTATTTATAAACTAATATTTATTTTATATATTTTAATTATTAAATCAAAATTTATTGGAAATTTATATATTTTAAATATATATTTTAAATTTAATTATATTTATTAATAATTATTAAATTAATTTTATATATTAAATTAAAATTTTGATTATGTCTAATTAAATATAAAATGAAATGGAATGTGAAAATAACAATTTGAAAAAATAATTCAAAATTTTGATAAAATACAAAAATTTGAATTATTTTCATTATTTTACAATAAATTATTATATTTAGATAATTATTATATATAAATATATATTATATATAGATAATTATTATATATAAAATAGTTAGAATATAATAAAGATATATATAAGTTATAATGGGTAAGATATAAAAAACTCAATTAAATAAACTACAACTGTATAATATGACAATGAACAATTTTGTAAATTTTAAGAAATTTAAGGACTATTTTATAAATTTAAAAAATTATCTAAAACAGTACCCCATATTAATCAATACTGGTACAGTACTGTACTAGAACCCAATCTGGTACCAAATTTGGTATAGTATTCATAACATTGCTTAATTGTTAATGGATGTTTCAATCAAACATCACATCCTTAAATCATCAACTTTAACTTTTTCAGAGACTTAGCATTTCATATCTAATATGAATCTTACTAATCAATCTAATTAGAATTATTGAAGTAAGTCACCATACTAAATATTGCCTTATATAATAGCTCATACTATATATTTCTCCTTACACAAAATCACACTCTTATGAATTTAATTTTCAATACATTTATTAGAGAATCTAATTCCTTATAGATAACCAAAACTTTAAAACTCACCACATCGATCTCATCAAAGTGTTTCAAGATTCTTAATGCTTAGTTTCTACTTAGATTTAAACTATTTGGTCTTTTAAAATATTAAATTCAATATTTCGCTTAATACACATGACAATATCATATAAAGTGATTAGTAATTCATTGAATATAGGTATCATCCATTTATGAATTGTTATTCCATCAAATACATCAAATGGATAAGTTTAACAATTTAATACTATCATCATCCTTTCAAAACAAAGTTGATTTAGTTATTCTTCAACTTTCATTCTTTTATACGATTCATAATAAAAGGATGTATATATTCTTGTATGTAACTTTGTGATTCTTATCGTGTTCATTTAACCAACATAACATAAAAGGATAGTCTCAGTTATTCAACTTTGTATTCTTATCATTTATGTTAAGCATAAGTCTTCTTTGATCCAATGTATACAAACTATTAGTATAAAATTGGATTAACTATCTTTACTTAATAATCTATTTCTTATCGCATTGAATATTATAATAATGTTAAATCAAAATTCAAGATCATATATTCATAAGCATGAACAAGAAATATATATGATCTTTGTCATATCATGTATGAGCAAGAAAATCCATGAAATCATTTTTCTTCCGATGACAACTATTACCATATTATAACAAATTCCTTTAGTTATAGTTCACAATTACACTTTTAGTAGCGTAAATTGAATTAAACAATTTTATCAACGTATTATACCTTTTGGTTCTACCTGCATAACCTATCACATCTTACTATTACGATTTGACATGTATCTTACATGTTGTTATCAAAGTTTATGAGATACTAGTCAACTCAAAATGTTAATATATTTTTCCATCCATATGATTTGACATATCTTTAAAACTTTAACATCAAATCCTCAACAAAGATTTATAACAAAATTACATAATAGACATACAACTTTTTATTTAGCATATAGCTTTTTATCTAACATAAATTATGTCAAAAAATCAGTTAACTAAATCTTAATATTAACTATAATAAATAAAATAAATTCTACTCGTAACAAAATATAAACGAAAGAAAATCAAGTAATTGATTTTATGTCATGACTACCAAATAATATCATGATTTAAATAATGTATTTGATTACTCCGACTAGTTTATTTGAAATAATAACCCTCACAATTATTTAAAAAGGTTACCCTAATCTTTTTAATGGGTTATGATCACAATCAAATTTAATTAATCTTGAGTTTACTCAACAAACCAACTAAACTTAAATTAGGTACATAACAAATGTCAATCACATCTCATGTGACTCCTAGATCCATTAGATGCCAAGTCTTGTCGTAACATATCTTATATTTTATTCTTAACTTTGCCTTTAAATTCATGTGATTATGAGTTTGTTCATCCAAATCACACAAATTTAGTTAAGTAGAACCACTGTTATAAGACTAAATATATTTGAGTTGAAGCGAACTTGAGTTTGCTCAACAAACTTAATAATAAGCAAAATTCTAATTTATTCTTATAACAATAAAGGAAACAAAATTATGTTCAAAACATGCATTTAATATTTTAGACTAGGGATTTAATTGTATTCATCTCATCAAACATAAATTTGCAAGTAAAACATAAAAATGTAAAACATACAATTCAACATGCATAATATATAAAACATATATTCAAATATGTAACTTACGGACTCATAATCAAATTATATACATAAAATATCAAGTTTCGTTGATTCTATTTACCGATCTTCATAATCTAAAATAATTTTTCAACTTTTGGAAATATTAAATTGGATCAAGCTCATTGATTTTTGGGCAGATTAAAGAAATGTATTTTGATTTAAAATAATTTTCAAATTTAATTAAAAACTATTTCTAATTATCTTGACTCATTTAACAAATTTTATTAAAATAATTTTCAATAAATTATACTTCTTACATATTATAGTTTAGAAAACTCATTTTCAAAATTTAACAAGAGATTTTAATATGTTTAGAAAATTATTTCTAATCTAATTAGAAATCACTTTTCTTAATTAGAGAACTATTTTCTAATATTAAAAGGAAACTACTTTCAAAGTTAAATAAAACATTTTAAAATTTCAATAAGAAAGTCCTTAATGTTATTTATTTAAAGGTTAATTTTAATTAATTAGAAAATCTCTTTAATAAATTAAAACCTATTTTCAAAATATTAAGGAAAGCACATTTTCTTAATTAATAAATGAAAACACATTTCAAAATTTAACTGAAAAATCAAGAAACTTACTATTTATAAATAATTAATTAATTTTTAAATTAACGTAATAATAATTCTCTAAACAAATAATGGGACAAATTTAAATAAATTTGTTTAGTATTTATTTCAATCAAATTGAAATAAATTTTTTATAAAGAAACATCTTTTGTAATTACTTAAAAAGAACTATTTAAAATTTAGGAGTTTAATTAATGAATTTTAGTCTAATTAAAATAATTAATTTAAAATTTAGAAGCAAATTTTCAACAATTTAAATAGGAACTAATTTAATTTTTAATCTTAATCACATTAAGAAAAATAATTGAAATAATTATGGAATTGATTTTGAATTTTAAAATAAATTTAAAATTTTGTTTGGTATAAAATTTAATTTAATCAAGTCAAGAATACAATATTCTATACTTGAAAAATAATTCATTCGGATAACATTAATGGTATCTCCAAAAAAGCTCCAAACAAGCCATGTTTTTAGTTTATGTTACATTAACCCTGTAATCAAACAAGACAAATCTTACCATGGTGTCTAAACACTCTATTCTAACCTTAGAAGAAGTTTATCCCAATATTAGGATGCCTTTATCCTTGTAGCCAAATATTCTTCTTTATCAAGAAGCCCCTAACACCCTATAGAGCCGCCACACAAAAAAGTTGTTGTCGCCTTCCTCTAGCCTCTACCATTTGCCAATGTTGCCATCCTTGCCGCCGTATGAAGTTACTGAAGAGCCTAACACTTCTGCAACCAACGACCACTGTTGTTATGTTCTCCATGTTAGTACATAGAGGAGATCTTATTACGTATCCCAGGATCACGTGAAAGGATAAAAAATGAAGGTAATGTGGAATACCTGGATTCGGTTCCATCTCGGATTCTGATGCCGATTTCAAGCTCCAAATGTCTCTGAATCTCCCAGGTCCTTTATAAAAAGCGCTCACCGACTCACGGGCTAGGCCTTTCTAGAGTTTCCTCAGCGTTTCGAGCTTTCTTAATGGGTCAGGAACCTTATGCTCGTGAACGTTCTCTTTTCTCTTCTGAGTAACTGCTGTAGGAAAATCCCGGTGTAAGCATCACATGCCCACGGTGCGGAAAAATAAAAATTTTTATTCCGGGACCTTCCCGAAAGCCAGGATCTATGTGTCTATATAACAAACTCAAACCATAATGGCCAAAGGAGACCGTCTCTAACGGTATCCACGCAGAGATCGGAGAACCTAACCGGGACAAACCCTTTGACTCGGGAATAACTAGAACAAATTAAAGACTGCTAGATCTTACTTTTATTCTTGGAGAGCTTGAAACTAACGATGGAGGAGAAGGAAAAGCTTGAGAGGAGAGAAGCTTGAGAGATGATGGTCGATTATCATATATGAGAAAGCTTTTGATTTTCCTTCTTATAACCCACGACCATCATCTTCATTCAACTTTTGCCATTTGTCTTTTAACTTTTAAAGACATTTAATGCAAAAGATGACTAACCATCCACGTTAGTCATGATATATATATATATAATAAAGTGAAATAAGTGTTCTCCTCTCCTTCTTCCACGTTTACACATATATTAATTAATTATATATATATATAAATGCTGAAGTGGTCCAGTCACATTGGGGTCGGTCCTATCGGCCTACCGGATCCCGGTATGAAAAAACCACCAGAAACCTTTTTCAGCAATATCAATGTCACGATCTCATCGGGACATATCTCGATCTCATCAGGATCCATTTAATTCCATTGCTCTCCATTTATTGGATCTCTGGCCAAAATTATTTTACCAATTCTCCGAGTCACTTTTATGCGTGTGACCCATTAGGTTCCCGGTTATGTTGGCCACTTAGATCAACACTTAATCCAAGCAAGTCATTAGCGGTATCTAGCAATACATCATGACCCCCAATTGACCGGAAAGTAATTGGTTTGACGAATGAACCTATATTCATCAGGAACCATATCACGAACCTTTCCATAGACAATTACCGTGCAATTCGTCCTTTCACCATTCTATACCCCACTTGGTTATGAGTATGGGCAAAGTGTCAACTCTTACTAGACTGACTACGTCAAATCTAGTCCAAATGATTTCAGTTCTTGTCCTGAGACTCATTACTTAATATGTCAATGAAGACACTCTTCATGACATATGTACTCTGATCAAAGATTTCCAAGTAATGACCTTGACAAGAGGCCATGGGTATCATCTTCTGCTATTACAGAAGTGGTGAATCCTCTATTGGCTACTCAATTACCTTCGAATACCTCAAACTGTACCCAAGCACCACCCTACGAGCGACCTCTGTAAGGCAACAAGAAATGAAGTCAAAGCACATAATCAGTATCCAAGATATCCTTTAGTACCTCAAGTCTAAGGATACTTGCACCATTGCTATGATGAGATTATCACTAACATTAGAATAGGATATCCATGTGATGATCTCATAGCAGGTCAACCAATGTACTTACTACCTCTAGTAAGCATCCACATCTCAACCCTAAATATCTCATATTTACAGTTTATGAGATCCACTGCTTAACCAAATCAAGGAGCTTGAGATGTGCTAGTCTTTCTGGATTACCGATGTCCAGCCAAGAATCCTATGACTAGGATAATTTAGATATTGACATAATTGCACATGATAGGAATCTTTAGTATGATCACATCATAATTTCCTTCATGCTATGTCATGTACCATGGACTTCATTAATTTGCTTATAGATCAATATCCATTCATAAATAATGAACAACAAAGTAATGAAATATGCATTTCTTTATTTATTCATAAAGTATGTATACAACTTTGTACAAAACGCGCTAAAGGCGATTGCCTTTAGGGCACTACTCTAGTAACTGCAGGAGACCTAACCTATATATATAGCTTCCATATCGGACTTCCCAATCACAAGTCTGATATAGACCTGGTCCATACTGATCGGGACCTATTTTCTACCCAGACTTCTGTAACGCCCCACATTAGGGGTTAAAATATTAAAGAAATTTCGTACGAAATATGTTTGTTATTTGTTTATTAACTATTGGCTTAAATTATGCATAAGTATTTTGGCATGCATTCATGGCATTTTTCGGGTTAATTGGTTTAATGAAACTTCGGAGTGATTTGGACAGTATTATTATAATTTTCGTAATTTTTGTATACTTCAAACATTTTTAGAAATTAATGGAGGATTAGTTTTGAGTTGCCAATTTATTTTGAGAGTCATTATTTTCTGACGGAATTTTGGTAAATTTTCAGAAGTCTTCTGGAACTTTTGGGTATTTGTTGGGTAATTATTACAACTAAGATTCATAACAATATTTTTGATTATTTATTACTATTTGGACCGATTAGCTGTTTATTACTTGTATCGCAATCTAAACCTACTAGCAATGATTTAAATCGAACAATTATCATTTATTCCTCACCGAATGCCTCCCTTACCCATCCATCAGTAGAGTTAGCGAAGCCATTCACTCACCAACACCTGCTATTGGAGTTTTTTTTAGAAAGCTGGTAAGTTTAGTTTATCATACGCGAGTTACGTCTTTTTTTTTGTTTTTGTTTAGATTTATCATGTTTGAAGCTTAGGATAATTCTAATAGGTTAGAATTGCTAAATAGGTTAGTTGTAAAGTGAAGAAGTTAAAGGAAGGTGAAAAAAAAAGAAAAAAAGAAGAAGAAGAAGTTTCAGAGTCGGAGGTTGAAGACGGTGAATAGTGCAGAATAGTGAATTGTGAATGTTGTCGGTGTGAACAAGAATCATACGATTGGTGAACAAAGAATCGACGTATTGGTGAACAGTAGTCATACGTATTTTTTTCACCCAAAAATGTATAACGGCTAGGTAATAACGGCTAATTAACGGTACAAAAATGACTAGTTTACAAAAATGCTCTATAAATAGATACCACTTCTCCATCATTTACTTCATCCCTTACCTCACAAGTGATTCTTGACGAAAACCAAATTTTAAATGTTGTCCGCTATTTCATTTTTTTGTCTACTGCTTATTATTATGTATCTTTGTTTCATTCTTAGTGTAGAGCTAAATGATTCAGCTCGCACTCTTTTTCTCTTCTTAACATGTCCTATGATCGTTATGTTGTTTATTGGCATAGCATTTGAGAATTAATGTAATTTGTACATTTTCAGATTTAATAAAGACTTGCTTTCATTTGAATACTTGTTGTATCGCTAAATGTCCTTAAACTTCATGGATCATTTGGTACTATGAGTTGTTGATTAATCCTGAAAAATTGTCATGAACATGCATCATATTTAGTTATCATACAGTAATGAAGCACAATAATAATTTGTGTCCGTGTTCCCTATTATAGAGGAAAGACCACTGCCAGATATTGTCGGGACAATAAACACTAAGTGCGATTTAGGTAAGTAATACAGGTCAGTAATTTCAGTACGTAATATAGGTAGAAAATTTCAGTGTAAGTACTTTAGGTACACCTAGATGATGTCTAGGATTGATTTATTGGAAGTGCTATTTGCCTGCACATGAAATGACTGAAATGACCTTGTTCTGTTTTACAACCGTTAAGTCCTAGTTCAGGTAAATAGGCATGCCTAGAAGGGTCTGCAATGCTCCTCGTTATTTGACACTTTGGTGTCTCCCGATATCGAGACATATGTCTCTCCGCCGATACTAATTATGGTATCTCCTGTATAAGTCCGTTACCCACTTCGCTCATGGATTTATAGTTTGATTTGTTCAGATTCGATATCCGATTGATTATTCGATTCAAGGATCTCCCGTGTTACGCTGCTCGCTTAGTATAAAAATCTATTATGAAATGCATTCTTTCTGTTTTCTGAAATTTGTTAATATAGATTAGTTATTACTCACTAAACTATATGCTTAGCACGGTGGATTTGTCCCGTGTAGGTTCGGAGCTAAGAGATTAAGGACTGGGACAAGTCAACCGCAGTGGCCAAAAGAGTCTGAGTTTTGTGTTGCGCGAAAATGTATTTTGTTTGGTTTGTTTGGGCCTGTAAATATTCTTTCGATTTGTTTATGAAATTATGAGATGTATTATATGTGTGTTACGTTTAGTTTTTAAAAATGCATGTGTGAAACGTTTTGATTTGTTTGTCCTGTCTTGGGTGGCATCCATTTATCATCCCAGGGGGTATTTGGGTGTTACATCTTTTGGTATCAGAGCGCCTGGTTTAGGCGGTTCTGGTTTAACCATGGCTTGCCTATTGTTTTCCGTTGAGTGTCTAAGTTGTGTTTTGGCCTAATGCGGTGTCCCATGTTTTGTCTTTAGAAATTACGATGGAAGGATCTCACGAATTTGTTGACGAAGTTGCTGAGAGTAATCAGCTGGAGCAAACTCGTTCTGAAATACCTGGACCGTCAAAGGTCAATCAAGGGGAAGCTGAGGTTCCATCTCCTCCTCTAGCTCAAGGAGAAGCTTTGATTAAGCTATCCCAGGATATGATGACCTTGTTGCATCGAATGACAACACCTAAGGCTCCGATTGATCAACCGAGGAAGTATGGGTCAAGAATTTTCGGGACATCTCTCGAGGAATCAAGGGCCGAGTTCGATTGAGAAGGTGAAGAGGGTAATGGATGAGATTAGTTGTCCAACAGAGAGCAGATGGTTCATCGTCTTGTTTCCTTCTTCGTGGAGCCGCTTATGAATGGTGGAAATTTTTTACTGAGTCCTCGCCATCGGTGCCTCGACTTGGGAATTCTTTGCCCAAGAATTTAGAACTAAGTATGTGACGGAAGCTTACAGAAAGGATCGGTGGAAGCAATTCCTGAATCTTAAGCAGAAGAATTTTTCTGTTGCTGAGTATGATCGGGAGTTTAATCGACTCAGTAAATATGCCCCTGCATCTGTACTAACTAAAGAGTTCCGATGTCATCAATTCGAGGAGGGATTGCATGATTCGATCAAGGAACATCTGGCAGCGTTTTCTATGTTACAACAAGTTACTTACCATCAGTTGGTACAGGCTGCAATAAAAATAGAAAGACAAGAGACGATCAGGAAAGAAAGAAGTCAGAGAAGAGACTTTAATAGAGAAGGTCAGTCTTCGGGGAAACGAAGTTGGGAAAGTAGTTCATTTGCACCGAGAGTTGCTCAGAGATCTGTGATGAGGGGAAAGCAACAAAACTTTCCTACACCGACTGCCTCTAGTAGGGGTTCCTCTGGAGGTCGAGGTTCTAGTGCTCCAGAGTGCCCACACTGCTCTATTCACCATTGGGGTGTCTGCTGGAGAGCTACAGGTGCATGTTTTCGTTGTGGCAGTACGGAGCATATGATTGCAAATTGCCCTCTGAGACAGTTTGGGATGGCACAAGCTAGTGGAGAGGTTTCGCATGTTTCAGTTGGGAACAGAGGTCGAGGAAGAGGTCGAGGCGGATATAATCAAAACAGGGCTAATCCGAGCTCGCACTCAGAAACTGTGAATCGACCAGCTGTGCCTTCTGCTTCAGCTCGAGCTTATGCACTGAAAGCTCGTGAGGATCAAGATGCACCAGATGTCATTGCTGGTATGATTTCTCTCTTTGGTTCTGAATTGTATGCATTAATTGATCCTGGATCTTCACATTCATATATCTGTGCTCGAGAAATGTTTGATAAGGAGATACTTATAGATCAGTTAGAATATGACATGCATGTGACTAGTCCTCTGGGTAGTAGTGTGCTGGTGAATCAGGTGATTAAGAATTGTCCAGTTATGATTCAGGGAAGTGAGTATGCAGCAGATCTGATTAAATTGCCGTTTCACGAATTTGATCTGATTCTGGGTATGGATTGGCTGTCTAAACATCAGGCAGTAATTGACTGTAAGGCTAAGACAGTTTTCTTGAGGAGGCCCGACCAGTCTGAGCTTGTATTTCATGGTGGTTGCACACGTGCTTTGATTAATGTAGTATCTGCTATGCAAGCTCAAAAGCTTCTAAGAAAGGGGTGTGAAGCTTATCTAGCATTTGTACTTGATTCCCAGAAGGAAGGTGGTAAGGATAAACTTCTTGATATTCCTGTAGTGAATGAGTTTCCAGATGTTTTTCCTGAGGAACTACCTGGGCTTCCTTCAGAGAGAGAAGTGGAGTTATCTATCGGTTATTCTGCATCGCTCCGATATCTAGAGCATCAGATAGAATGGCTCCTACCGAGTTGAAGGAGTTGAAGTTACGATTACAAGAACTTCGGATAAGGGTTTATTAGACCCAGTGTATCACCGTAAGTGCGCCGGTGTTGCTCGTAGAAGAAGAAGGATGGTACATGCGATGTGCATCGATTATCGGCAGCTAAATAGGATCACAATGAAGAATAGGTATCCACCGCCAAGGATTGACGATCTATTTGATCGGTTGAGAGATGCAGAGTGCCAAGATAGATCTGCGATCGATATTATCGCTTCGTGTAAAGGATGTGGATATATTGAAGACGCATTTAGACCGTTATAGACATTACGAATTCCTAGTAATGTCGTTTGGGTTAACTAATGCTCCAAAGAAAGATTTATGGATTTGATGAATAGAGTATTCAGCCTTATCTCGACCGATTTGTTGTGGTGTTTATCGATGATATCCCGTATATTCCAAGAATGAACATGAGCATATTGACCATCTCCGAATTGTATTACAGACCCTGCGGGAAAGGCAGTTGTATGCGAAGTTGAATAAATGTGATTTCTGGCTTCAGGAGATATCATTCTTAGGGCATGTTGTCTCATCTGAAGGAATTAGAGTTGATCCTAGTAAGATAGAAGCGGTTGTTAATTGGAAGCCACCAAGGAATGTGACAGAGGTGAGAAGTTTTCTGGGTCTGGCTGGTTATTACCGTCGGTTTGTTAAGGGGTTTTTAGTGATAGCATCCCCTTTAACTAAACTGTTACGGAAAGGAGTGAAGTATGAATGGTCTAATAGATGTCAGAGTAGCTTTGATCGGTTGAAATGTATGCTTATTGAAGCTCCTGTATTAGTTCAACCTACTTCTGGTAAGGAGTACGTTTTGTATACTGATGCATCTGGGATTGGGTTAAGTTGTGTTTTGATGCAGGAAGGGAAGGTAGTTACTTATGCTTCTCGACAACTAAAGACTCATGAATATAATTACCCTACTCATGATCTGGAGCTTGCAGCAGTAGTGTTTGCCTTAATAGGTAGTAGGCACATTATCTTCAAAACCTCCTCATAGGTAGTAGGCTCATTATCTTCTATGAGCAATACGTCATTCTGTTCACTCACGAGAAATCCATATCTCTCGGGAGCAGAGCGTATCCTACGTGACCTACGAACTTCATGTGTCATAGAAGGTTGAACTGTTACTTCATCTGTATGAGTCACAGTTTCAAGTTCAGCATTGATCAAGGCTGTTCGAGCATCTTGAACTTCTTCAAGTTCGATTTTGCTCCCACCGCCTTCTTGTAAAAGAAACTCTTTCTCTAAAAAGACAACATTCTTTGAAACAAACACCTTTTGTTCCTCAGCAAGGTAGAATTGATATCCCATTGTTTCTTTAGGATATCCTACAAACAAACACTTGTTAGACTTTGTATCAAGTTTATCTGACTGTGTCCGCTTCACATAAGCAGGACAACCCCAAACTTTCAAATGAGTAAGATAGGGACTTTTGTTAGTCCACATCTCATACTCCAGTCGCTCATTCACCCTTTCCCTTAAAGCGTAACTTAGCTACGCGTCTCTCATTTATATGGCCAAGGCGACAATGTCATAAGTAAATTGATTTTAAATTATCTCGTTTATGTTTTTTCGTGTCATTGACATTCATAATTGGATGTGACATATCTAATATGTAAATTGTATTGCATAATGTACCAGTACCATAAAGCATTCCATTCAAACTAATAGAACAACCATTGTTACTAAAAGTCAAATGAAAACCAGCTCTATTTAAACAAGAAACAGACAATATGCTCTTTGTTAAAACAGGTACAAAATAACATTCATCCAATTTAATTACAAGCCCAGTGGGGAGTGACAAACAGTAAGTGCCTACGGCTAATGTAGCAACTCTTGCTCCATTTCCCACACGCAGGTCTAGTTCTCCTTCACGAGTCGCTCATCGTCCTCGAGGCCCCGTGATATCATTGCATATGTGTGAGCCACAACCGTATCTAATAC
Organism: Erythroxylum novogranatense; assembly: GCA_029891385.1. Lineage (NCBI taxonomy): Eukaryota > Viridiplantae > Streptophyta > Magnoliopsida > Malpighiales > Erythroxylaceae > Erythroxylum > Erythroxylum novogranatense. Next base: position 11,362,251 of record CM057228.1, read on the forward strand.
CCATATGTTATGGTCAAACAAGATAACCTCAATGACAAACATACCTGAAGAAGTCGAGGCATCTGATGCCTTTTTCTGCTTCAATTCTTCCAGATAGACTTTACGGTTACGCTTCCAGTGGCCAATCTTGCCACAATGGAAGCAAGTTCTTTTTGGTGCAGTTTCTTTGGTTTTCTTCTTGGCTGCACTTCCTTTTGGTTTCTTAGACCTTTTCTTCTTTAGATTCCTTTTCTTAGAACCAGAAGAAGAAAAGGCCACCATAAGCACTTGCTTGCTATCCTTCTTGATAGCTTGTTTCATTGCTTGTCGGCAGATTGATCAACTCAGGGATTGTCGTGGATATTTGGTTCATCCGATAGTTTAACACAAACTGTGAATAACTATCAGAAAATCCAACTAGAATTAAGTCAATACTTAATTCATAATCCATAACAAAACCTAAGACGGTCAACCTCTCAATATACCCATTCATCTTCAGTGCATACTGCACTGCAGATGAACCTGGAGTCATCTTAGTAGTGAAGAGTAACCTCGAGGTCTCGAATCTTTCAGACCGAGCTTGCTCATCAAAAAGCTCTCTAAGATGATACACTATGGTATGAGCATCTATAGACTCATGCTGCTTCTGCAGCTCTGGTGACATCGAGGCAAGCATAATACAGGTAGCCATGTCACTGTCTTTGAGATGCTTTCGATATACTTTCTGATCCTCATCAGAAGCATCAGCAGCAGGTGGATCAGGAAGTGGAACATCTAGGACATATCCCAGTTCCTCAGATCTGAGAACAATTCTCAGATTTCTCAACCAATCAAGAAAATTTGGTCCAGTTAATTTGTTTGAGTCCATTAGTGAGAGCAAATTCACACTAGAAGTCATCTTCAATCAACCTAAAGAGATAAGAGAGAAAAAATGTTAGAATAGAATTACATGCATGATCATAAGGACTTGCATGACATGCATATGGCTCCCACTAGTTTCAAAGAATCCATAACCCTCATTACGAATCCAAGAAACATTATGACAAAATGTCCTAGTGGGTCGATATCCGACATTGCTAAGAATGACCTTGGGTTTACCCAACAAGCCACCTTAGGTCAATCGGTAGGTATCGGTCATACCAATTGCATCATAGATATCCGACATTACTAAAATGACCTTGGGTTTACCCAACAAGCCGCCTTATATCAATCGGCAGGTATCGGTCATACTAGTTACATCACAGGTGCAATTATCGACTGGTGTTATCAATTCGTGTTGTATGCACACACATTGGGTTATCAACTCTTGATGTGCGTACATCTAATGTACACTACCCAATTTCGCCTCTGTCTACGTTAACCTTGAGTTTGCTCAACAAATTAACGCTTCTAGTGAAAACTGACCCATTAATCCGAAAATCTTATTTTCATGGTTCGAACATATCCGTATAGAGTGAGCTTGGGTTTATCCAACAACCCGAACTCTATAAGAACTCTGGTTCTTCCCATATTAATGGAAGGCGTTAGTTTTCATATTAAGTGTGAGGGTTTTCAAACTCAGGTCTCATCATCTTCTTCTCCAAGCTATAGGATTATAGTCACCATGACTATATGAATGATTTAGGGCAATTCATCAATCACATTGAATCTATACCTAAAATCATCCATCATCCCACCTTTGCATGTTGTAGTCGACTGGTGCATGTGCCAGTCGACTGGTACATGTGCTAGTCGAACTACTATGGATTATCGTGTATGAGCCACCGATTTGGTGCATGTGCTAGTCGATCGATGTACGTATAGTCGACCGGTACACGTATAGTCGACCGGTACACGATCGGCATGCTCTCTAATCGGCTAATTTCTCAATCCGTGTAGTTCAAATTCACAATACTAAGTGTAATATCCTTTACTACGATGTACTAATGAAACACTTTCATTGTATCATGCTTACCATATATAATTATACTATACATGAAACTTGAAATCGATGAATACACTACTATTCATTTAGATTTCCAAATAATTTGAGAATATCAAACTATCACCCTAAGTATGTCTAGGTAATCTATACTTTATCAAGACTACTTCGGCACTAGTCACAAAATTTTTGACGGCCAAAACAATCAGGACAACGAAATATACTAACGAGACGCTAATGTGACATATTTGACATTCGAAAATTTTTGGAAACCCAATTTCAAGAAGTTCAATTTGGCAAGCATACAACATCAATGTAACACATTTTTAATCACATTAAAAATGATCCAAGGCATTGGAAGTGAGAAATACACAATTAATCATTCCAAACAAAATAGCTCTAGCAACTTTCTCAAAACTGCTAAGCTCTGTCTTTTGCTTGAAAAACTCATTGAAACAATTTCAATAAATTCTGAGAAAATTACAGAGGTTACAACATTTTCACAACATACTCCATGAATTGTGTTAGGATTTATTTCCATCAAAAACTCAACCAACCTCAGTAACAAAGCCAATGTTAAATCTGTGTTCCTCAACACAGTTATTCCCAGTAGCACACAATAAATTCTCAAATAAATAGTAAATCACCTCGAAAACATTTTTCCATCCTCATAGACATTCATAAACATCTTAGAGACATGTCGGTGAAAGAAAATCAGAAAAATAATTTTTTTACAATTTATTCTCGAATTTACAAACATGTCTATTCATTGAATGTGCACAAACACAGCAACCAGAACATTAGGGAATAAATTAGCAAAACCATATCAAATCATATTGATAAATTCCAAGCTTCCACAGACATATGCAACAACATCTTGTGAACATATCTGGGCAAGAAAATTTTGAAAAACAATATCTCTATACTGATTTCGAATTTGACATTTACAACATGCATCATCGTCACAAGCAATAGGCAACTCCGACCTAGTCATGATTTCTTCGTTATATACGACACAAGTGGCTCTGATACCACTGTAGGAAAATCCCGGTGTGAGCATCATATGCCCACGGTGCGGAAAAACCAAAATTTTTGTTCCAGAACCTTCCCGAAAGCCAGGATCCATGTGTCTATATAACAAACTCAAACCATAACGGCCAAAGGAGACCGTTTCTAACGGTATCCACGCAGAGATCAGAGAACCTAACCGGGACAAACCCTTTGACTCGAGAATAGCTAGAACAAATTAAAGACTGCTAGATCTTACCTTTGCTCTTGAAGAGCTTGAAACTAACGATGGAGGAGAAGGAAAAGCTTGAGAGGAGAGAAGCTTGAGAGATGATGGTCGATTATCATATATGAGAAAGCTTTTGATTTTCCTTCTTATAACCCACGACCATCATCTTCATTCAACTTTTGCCAATTGTCTTTTAACTTTTAAAGACATTTAATGCAAAAGATGACTAACCATCCACGTTAGTCATGATATATATATTAGTCATGATATATATATATATATATATATATATATATATATATAATAAAGTGAAATAATTGTTCTCCTCTCCTTCTTCCACGTTTACACATATATATTAATTAATTAATTAATTATGTATATATATAAATGCTGAAGTGGTTCAGTCACACTGGGGTCGGTCCTACCGGCCTAGCGGATCCCGGTATGGAAAAACCACCAGAAACTTTTTTCAGTAATATCAATGTCGCGATCTCATCGGGACATATCTCGATCTCATCGGGATCCATTTAATTCCATTGCTCTCCATTTATTGGATCTCTGTCCAAAACTATTTTACCGAATTCTCCGAGTCACTCTTATGCGTTGACCCATTAAGTTCCCGGTTATGTTGGCCACTTAGATCAACACTTAATCCAAGCAAGTCATGAGCGGTATCTAGCAACACATCATGACCCTAATCGACCGGAAAGTAATTGGTTTGACGAATGAACCTATATTCATCATGAACCATATCACTAACTTTTCCATAGACAATTACCGTGTAATTCGTCCTTTCACCATGCTATACCCCACTTGGTTATGAGTATGGGCAAGTGTCAACTCTTACTAGATCGACTACGCCAAATCTAGTCCAAATGATTTCAGCTTCTTCCGACTTCTCATTTAATATGTCAATGAAGACACTCTTCATGACATATGTATTCGATAAGAGATTTCCAAGTAATGACCCCGACAAGAGGCCATGGGTATCATCTTCGCTATCACGAAGTGGTGAATCCTCTATTGGCTACTCAATTACCTTCAATACCTCAAACTGCACTCCAAGCACCACCCCACGAGCGACCTCGTAAGGCAACAAGGAATGGAGTCAAAGCACGTAATCAAGATTCAAGATATCCTCGAGTACCTCAAGTCTAAGGATACTTGCACCATCGCTATGATGAGATTATCACCGACATTAGAATAGACATCCATGTGATGATCTCATAGCAGTCATCCAATGTACTTACTACCTCTAGTAAACATCCACATCTCAACCCTAAATATCTCATATTTACAGCTTCGAGATCCACCGCTGAGCAAATCAAGGAGCTTGAGATGTGCTAGTCTTTCCGGACACTGATGTCCAGCCAAGAATCCTATGACTAGGATAATTTAGATACTAACATAATTGCACATGATAGGAATCTCAGTAGTATGATCACATCATAATTTCCTTCATGCTATGTCATGTACCATGGACTTCATTAATTTGATGATAGATCAATATCCATTCATAAATAATGAACAGCAAAGTAATAAAATATGCCTTTCTTTATTTATTCATAAAGTATGTACACAACTTTGTACAAAACGCGCTAAAGGCGATTGCCTTTAAGGCACTACTCTAACAACTGCAGGAGACCTAACCTATATATATAGCTTCCATATCGGACTTCCCCATCACAAGTCCGATATAGACCCGGTCCACACTGATCGGGACCCATTTTCCACCCAGAATTCGACTCATTAATTTAGATCATTGCTTGGGCCACTTTATTATCTTTATCTAGATCAAATGGCGAAACTTAACCGGTAATTTATTTAAAAATTAAAATTACAATTAATGTTAGTCCAACTTTAAGAGACATTGACAAAATTGCCCTTGGGGGCAAAAATGTCTAACAATCTCCCATTTGGACTATCATTAATTGCGGTAGACTTTAGTTTAAAAAATAATTTAAAAAACTCAGTAAGCCACGCAACTTTATAGACGTCTAAAATTTTGAAAACAAAACATTTGATCCAAAGATAACGAAAGTCAATTATTCTGTCCCGTAAGGCTTTCGGTACCGAAAAGTATCAAATGCATGTGTCATATGTGACACAGATCCAAAACGATGACAAATACCTAATACCCCACTAACATGAATGGGAAAATGGAGTGTGGCAAACTACGATGATACCTTTATGATCTAAATTGTATCATCTTCGTTTGTCGGTCTCAATTTCTCTGGCTTTATGCTAAACAGTATTAGAGAAATTTTTTATGTTCTCCAACTGAATGCTGAACTGCATTAGAGAACCCTTTATGGGATTAAAAACTTATATCCCCCTATGTCATGACAAACTTTATAGCTAGCTATGTTAAACTTTATGCGTCTAAATGACATAGGCACAAGGTCAATCTGTATATATGCCCAGTGACCTTCAAATGCTTAAGATTGACACAAATCTTAAGACTTTAACACGTACTATGACGATGTATGATGACACTTAATACTGAGGATAAATGATGATCATCTCTATCATAACCATCATACTATCATAATACTTTAAATTGTACAAATGTACATAGAGCAAAACTAACGATCCTCTAACCGACAATGTCTTACGACATCAAAACACCCATTCTTTATACCTGTGTTACAAACACAAGTGGGTGAGGTCCTTTAGTCAAAGGATCGACTCATAATTCCTCAGTCCTTAAATACTCCAAAACTTGATGTCACTTTTCATGTCAACACCTTTATGACCAACTAATTGATCTTTAACTGCTATAACCCTATGATATTCTTTGTTGTTAGAAACAACACTATAAGAAGAATGTCACAGTAAAACCAGATGGGTCTAACCACTGAATGGACCACATATCACTCAAAAATTAAATTTCTGAGTTAAACAGTCTGCGAAGTAGCCTCTTGGCACGCACTTTGCATGCTTAGTCGAGGAAGTTACACGTGTCTCTATGACACACTTCTACGACAATGTACCATCTGCAAACTTGAACTGTAACTTTCCATCATCCAAACACATAGCAAACTTCAAACCTGAATTCCCTACGAGGTTCAGTCTGTTGACCTTACTTTATGTCAACATATAATCCTTGATTCCTTCAACTATCTCAACGCTCACTTGACTGTATTCCGAAAGTCTATAACTGGATTAACCAGATATTGATCAAATGGTCAAACAGTAAATGCAATGTCCTATCTAGCACATAACTGAGCATACATCAGCTATCCACCGTACTAGAATACGGAATATTCCTCATAATCTCTCTTTACTTTATGTTTTGGGTACTGTACCAAAGATTATCTCTCATTGTGAGAGACAAGTGTTACAACAGGTTTACTTTCAACCGTATGAAACCTTTGTAACACATACTTAATGTATGCATTCTTGGAGAGATTTGTTGAGTGTTGAGATATGTACTAGTAAATCTAAATACCTAGGACAGAAGATGCTATACTAAGGTCCTTATGTCAAGGTTCTTGACCAAAAGTTGTTTAACCTCATACAACATGATCAAGTGATTTGATGTGAGCAATTTACCATCCTTATGCTGTGATAGGAAGATAACTTGATCCCCTTAACTCCCCTCAACTTCATAGTACAGGCATCCTGTAACTTTATTTTCCAAGAAGTTGGAAGAGGCAAGAACCTCACCAATTGTAAGATATCACCTTCAGGAGGTTTACTGTAAACTATATATTGATCTGCACAACTCACAAATCAGGTCAGTACTGTATAGATCCTGGGACCCTACATATTGTACCTCATAAACCACTTCATAAAGGTTTTTACACAGGAAGATGGTTATGACAACCTTCTGATGGAATTCTTTATCATCATAAGCTACAATTACTTTTATCACTCAAAATGTATCCTATGAGGATACAAGAAGAAAAGGTAACACAAAGTTAGCCTTTTCCTCTTGAGTGAATCCTTATGCAATTGAGCAAGTCATCAAACCATTGAACCTTATCCTGAAATCCTTTAGGTCTTAAATTTTATTTATAACTAACGAGCTTGCAATTCCTGATGCAAATCAACTAGCTCCCTTGACCTTACTATACTTCATGGCTTACATCTCGTCATTCATCGCATCCCATCACACATTCACATTCGGTCCAGAAACAAATTTTGTAACAGTAACTGGATCCGTAATATGTCTAATAACATAGTTCAGTACACCTGACAGACTATGTTGTCAAATGGGATAGCAGGTCGTCTCACTCCAGTGGATTTACTTAACCTTATTAGATCTTGTATCCCCAGAAATCCCTCTATATACAGATATGGGTTCCTGTTCCTGTACAGGTACAGTACAAAAATCTAGATCCACTAGATCTAATTGTATGAGTACTGGATACTTGACAACTGTAGTATCCTCCCTACTATCGTCTGAAAGGTCAAAAGACCCTGTTGGACCCCACCCCCCACACCTGGGCTAACATTTCCTACCCAATGGCTCAATGGTGAGAGACGTCTACTTAAAGTGGAACAAAACCTTGAGGTCTTGGGTTCGAGCCGTGGCTCACCCTTGACCAAAGAGGACAGTACTGATTAAGGTTGGATGCCGCGGTATAACCAGCAAACACCCGCCGTGGTATAACCCGCAAACACACGCTGGGTGGGAAATGTTAGCCCAGGTGTGAGGGGGTGGGGTCCAACAAATCCACCATCATAGACATGGTATTCCAGAAACTTGGCTTTTCGTGATTCTAATATTCTGGTTCCTTCTTATCTACGGTAAAATTTGTAGCCTTAAAGTGATTGAGATATTTTACTAAATAGCAATGAAGAGAACGAGCATGCAAAATTTCTTTATAAGGATTATCCGACTGATCCTACTGAGGTAGGGCAGCCTTTTACATGAGTGTGTGCAAGACTGAGTTTCTAATTAGGTAGATTAGTCCTGCTCTGCATTGGCTTCTTTAAGTCCTTTAGGGTAGAGCCATGCCTTACATCAACATACCATTTTGCTCAGAACTACTCGGCATAGTGAACTAAGTCATTATTCCTACTGACTTCATATATCTGGCAAACGGACCTTTTAAAGTCCTGAATCATCATGTTTGCCATGATATTCTCCTCCATCATCAAATCTGACTATCTTGATGAATTTTCTCAACTAGTTCTTAACTTTCAAACTTTAAGCAAGAACACATGACTTTGATGGAAACAATCACCAAGACATGTCAGAATATTTTATAATTGCACTATGCAATTGTATGAGGTCTACCGAAATATTTATGTATCAAACTCAACAAGTGAGAAGTATAAGTTGACCCCAGTGTCCTTATTAGCCAACTTACCCCTGTGAACATCAGTACATGTTCCAGATCATCTTAATCTAGAATTGAAAAATGCTTTCCTTAATCACTTTCTCAATCCTAGCTCTGGAAATGTGACATAAACTTTTATGTCACACCATGTATGACTTCTCATTCATCAGGTCCTTCATACTTTGTTTAGCATGATACGAAGAAGTGTATATCTAATCCGGGATAAGACATATTCTATACAAACTGTATGACAAGAAAGTTGCAACTTTATGTTTTGCATTAAACCGCAACTGTATAACAGAAGTACTAAATGCAAAACTTCAACCTTCAATGTCCTTAATCGATCAAAAGATCACACATAAAATGTGTCGTGTATATCCTAATGAACTTTACTATAAAGTCAATATATACACCCCTATAGATATCTCTTCCACCTATTTATTGCTGTGCACCATCAGTTCCTCCTTCCCTTATTTGGTTTCATCCTGGATATGAATTACTGCATTGTGGAACCACCTTGATCAGATGTTCCACTAAATAGTCACTGATACTTAATGCAACTATCACAATTAAATTCATAATTGATGAACCAAGAGTAATATGATGGTCTCAGTCTTCTCTTTAAACCTCATACTACTGGTTTCTTTATGTCTTCATGTCCAAGGACATGTACTGGAACTGGTTTTGACCAGCTTCAGCAAGTGGAGAAGATTTGAGCTTTCTACCTTGAACTTAATGAGCTTCATCTTTGTCTTCCCTTAAGCTGCTTTGATGACTGTAGGAGTAACTATTGTGGTTTTTCCACCTCAGCAACACAATGGGATATCAAGCATTGAAGTCTCAACATTTTCACCTACTGTGAAAATGAATTATTCTTGATAAGTACTCCATTACTCCCCTTTTCCTTTGTATACTTTATGGAGAATAATATTTTCATTAAGGCACATGTCTCAATACCGAATAAGATTGTGTACCTCAGGGAGACATTATCAAGAAACTCCTTCGTTATGACTGTGTTCGGAAGTTCACTTTGCAGATGGTTAGATATGGATTCTTATTGGTCAACAGATGTAATCTGTTAGACCGATTCTAAGCTTCATAGGCTACTTGTGAGCTTAATAGCTCATGGATGTAATTGGAGATAACTTACCCTTCCATATGGCCATTTCTACTACAGCTATCTCCATAACCTTCAAAACATCCTCCGTCCAATTCTTTGTCTAATTCTTTGGTGACACTAATTTGGTTGACTGAAAAGGCGACTTCATAATGATGATCTTTAAATTAGCATAAATGTAGGACAACGTCGATACTAAAGCCTCCTGAAAATCCGATCACACATATTATGAAACACCTTTGGGCTGAATACATAATATATGCAATTAGACTTTCACACATAAAAGCGATCGGAGTATAAACTATCAACTCCCCTGACACTACCAACTTTGGGTGAATAGATCAGTTGAGCACAGCCCATCTAATGCCTTTATGTACATCTCAAAATTTTATGCAAGGCTAACACCTTTGGGCAAAATAACCAAACATAAAATCAGAGACATCTCCAAACATGTAAACAAAACAATCCAGAATACTGATTCGAAAGGCCACTTTGGTGACTACATTCTCACCAGCATCCAAAAAGTTTGCAAACACAAGGGATATAACTTTATGTCATCATCACATTCTTTATGGGCATATTGTATGTGACAATGCAACCTCAATAAATGCAAAAACTCCAAATGTACATTCTCATTGTCACACGCACGTGTTGAAGACATTCTCCGAAAACTTGATTTTAGACTTTCGTAAATGAAAAATCTTAATAGAGTGACTATCGTGCGTCACCGGATACTAAACCGACCTCCTGAGATATGACAATGTCACGTATCTCCCTTATGGCAAGTTCATTGCACGAAAATTCACTCAAAAATGGCTTTAGAATGTCTCAATTCCTATTTCTGATTGATTATTATGCAATCTCGAACACTGAAAATGAGACCCAAGACACGACACCTCATGTATCTCACTCATACGAAGTCCGAAGCATGAAAATTCAATCGAAATCGGATTCATAATATCTTAATTCATTTTTCTGGAGTTAAACTTTAATTTATTACAAATGTAATAAATCCAGAAAAATAGAAAAACGTTACTTTATAAATTTTCTGGACCTGGAAACTGACCCAAAACACCCCGGGGAAGTTTTAAGGGAAATTTGAAATTTTTGGGGTTTTTTTTTAATTATGGGGAGCACTGTAGCATGACGTCAGCGCTGATGTCAGGCGACGCGTCGCGAGACTGGCGCGTGCACAGCACGCGACGATCAAACGTTCGCTAAATGCGTCTGGCGCGTGCATTTCACGCGTCACCACGCGCAGACGCGAGGTGATTGTGCTACGCGTGCCTAGCACGTGCCGACACGCGTCACCCATCCGCCTAGGCACGTGTGGCCGCTTGGACGGCTCGGATGGGGGCGTGCGGCACACGCCTCCGCTGTTCCACGCGGGTCGGTGAGGAGCCGCGAGTCGCGCGTGCGTCGCACGAGCCACAGGCGTTTGTCGCTCTGTGGAGCGACGTGTCACGCCAATCGCACGTGCGACGCAAGCGCCATCCTGACGGGCGCGCCCCATGCCCATGAACAGTGTGGGGCACGTGTAGCACACACGCCCGACCATCTTCTTCCCTTCCGATGTCGGTGACGATTTTCGATGTCCCGGGAGCCCCTTTTTCACTCCGTTTGGCCCGTTTTCAATCCGTTTTTCATAGCTAGCCTTATGTATACTACTTTTACGCAATCAATCACGCAAAAAAGCTAAAAAACGAATAAAAAACAACGGAAAACCAAAAAGAGATAAAAATCGAAAAACCTTCGTTTTCGGCAATCCGATCACATAACCGCTCTGATACCACATGTTAGTACGTAGAGGAGACCTTATTACGTATCCCAGGATCACGTAAAATGATCAAAAACGAAGGTAATGCGGAATACCTAGATTTGGTTCCATTTCGGATTCCGATGGCGATTTCGAGCTCCAAATGTCTCCGAATTTCCTAGGTCCTTTATGGAAAGCGCTCACGGACTCACGGACTAGGTTTTTCTATAGTTTCCTCAGCGTTCCGAGCTTCCTTAACGGGTCAGGAACCTTATGCTCATGAACGTTCTCTTTTCTCTTCTGAGTAACTGCAGGAGACCTAACCTATATATATAGCTTCTATATCGGGCTTCCCCATCACAAGTCCGATATAGACCCGGTCCACACTGATCGGAACCCATTTTTCACCCAGACTTCGACCTATTAATTTAGATCATTGCTTGGGTTACTTTATTATCTTTATCTGGATCAAATGACGTAACTTAATCGATAATTTATTTAAAAACCAAAATTGTAATTAATGTTAGTCCAACTTTAAGAGACATTGATAAAATTGCCCTTGGGAGCAAAAATTTCTAACACTCCACTGCCAACTCCTGCAAGCAACACAGCCATTCAAGCTGCTACGGACGTTGCACCTCCTACACACATGGCAACTACTTTCACGCCATGCTTACCTCCAACAACGTAATAGTTGCACCACCTTCAACCATACTTGCCTGACCACACTTCACCGCTGAAGCACCAAAAGTGCGTTGCTAACTGTTGCTCGTTGTTACCGTCTGTGGCTTCCCAGATCAGACGGCTCACTCACCACCTTCAAGCTCTACCGTAGACTGCTGCATTTATCAACTTCTAGACCGCATCTCCATGTGTCTTCAACAGTAGTACGTCAGGCCATCGGAAAAGCCATCATAGACCACAACTAGCAACTCCAAGGCAACCACACTCTCATCTGAACCTAATTTTACTAACAACTCAGAAATTTATCTTGAGCTTTTATTGTTCTGGACTTTTAATTTCTACAGTATGAGTCTTATAAATATGAAATTTTCATGATCTGGGTGTCCAAGGATGCTAACTCTTAGCATTTCGCATTTGACTTTTAGGTTTCTAAATTATGAATTTCACATTGTATTGGATGTTTAATAATTCATACAGCTAATTTTACATCAATCGTTCGTAATTCTTAATTTGAACTTTTTATAATATAATTAATTGGAACTAAATACGTTTTTTAGAGCTTATATTTCAATTCCAAAATTCAAGATGAGTAATAATCAAATAATTATTAATCAAATTATAAAATTAAAATTGACTTTGATGCCATTGTTAGAAATTCAATATATGGTTGCACACACCGGAATAATTACAAAACTTTTTCGTTTGAATTCTTGAAAGTCAAGATTACCAAAATTTTATAAAATGATTAATATGTAAATCTTAATAAAACGTGATTCGTAACTTGCACCTTATTCTGAAAATTGATTATTTTTTTGTTATATCTTTTGAAATGTTTTCAAATCAGTCCATTTCAATCATCATAGTAGCACAAGTGTTCAATCTCTAAGGCTCCATTTGGTTGGCGGGAAAGTAAAGTGAATTTGGAATATGATTCTTTGAAAAATAAATCTATGAAAAGTAAAGATATTCACATGTTTGGATACTTATAAAAATTCTAATAGAAAAGTTGGGTGGATTCTTATTATAGTGTTTGGTATGTAACAAGATTTTATACAATGTAATTTAATTTTAACTTATGTTTCTAATTATATCCCTACAAATGAATAAAAATTTAAATCATTAGATAAGAAAAAATGAATCAATATTGTCGATTGAAACTTTTAAGTATAAATATTCAAAATCTAAATACCAAATTGATACCGAAATTTTTAAAATAGGGAGATTTTTGCAAAATTTTCAAAAATTTAAAATTTCCTCCTCCTCTTATCTCTCCTTCCCCTTTTTCAAAGTTTTTAATTAGTTATTTTATTTATTTCAACTTTTATAATTATTGTAAATTTTAATTTTGTTTTAAAATAATAATAAATATTTTATTATTAATAATAATTATAAATTAAATAAAACTTACAAAATATTTTTATTTAAATTTATTTTAATATTTTATATAATATTTATTAATAAAGTATTAATAAAATATTTATTTTAAAAATAAATAATTTAAAATTATTATTTATAAACTAATATTTATTTTATATATTTTAATTATTAAATCAAAATTTATTTGAAATTTATATATTTTAAAGTCGCAGAGTTGAGAGAAAAGGAAGGGTTAAATTGTCCAATGTATTTTTTAGATTAAATTCATGGGGAAAATAATCTAAATACCAAGAGGATGTTGGGATTTAGAATCCAATGAAAGTGTCACTATTTTTTCTAAATTAGGAAAATTTTTACTTTCCTAACTACTTAAAAAAACGAACCAAACATAATAATTTAAATTTTAGGAAAAATATTACTTTCCCAGGCAACAATCCGTGTCAACCAAACGGGGCCTAAAGGTATCCAGAGAATTCTGTAACTATTGTAGAGAGGATTAAGCAAAGAGTACTTGCTCCTTTAAAGCTTGAGTCTATTTATAATAAGCTTAGGGTATTTTAATAATTTAATTGAAATTAAATTAATTAGAATTACAAATAATTTTCATTAAGTACCTATTATGCGTAAATAAGATATAATATCTCATATTAACAATTATTTATTAAATATCACGCATATAATTAAAGTTTTTCAAACTTTATAATTAGGTCCAACTTTATTAAAAACTTTATAATTAGGTCCAACTTTATTAAAAAAATTTCTCTTCGACTTATTCTTTATGTGTGACTTATTAGGTTCTCAAATATATTGAAAATGGATACAAATTATAACCATAATTCATATTTAAAATTAGATAAATTAAACTCCTTAATTTATCTTTATTTCTCTAGTTAAATAATTTATATCTTAGATCAAGATTAACATTTAACAAAGATATTATGATCATCTAAATATTTAAGAATATCAAAGTGCTTTTGACTAACCTTTCCATACATGATTTTTTTCAGTATAATTCATTCATTTCATCATACAATGTTTCGATTAAACATAAAGTATAAAATTAATGTTTACTTTATTTTGAGTATAATCATATTAGTTCTCAACTATTAACTATTGATTCAATTAATGACATTTGTAAATTATTTTTAAAATGTCATTTCACCTTGGTCAAATATTTCTCGAATCAATACTAATCGAGAATAATAAAACATTATCTCTGATTACTTTTGGGTGATGAATCTTATCTCGATCACGCAACTACTTCTCTATAGTTCACACTATATCTAATGACTACCGATTGAGCTATCCTTGACTAGAACAAGTTATAAGTAGTATCAAAACATAACAATTTCTATACAAGGTAACTTTAGAAATCTCAAGTCAAACGATCACTTATTGTAGCACTCCCTTACCGTAGGGTATACACCGGGACGCCCGTAGGTCGTACTGATGCGTAACATACGATGAGGGTGCACTACGATTCAATCATTTCTATAAACCTCATGGCATCAATATAATTAGACTGCAATATCAAATTCACTAAATTTTTAAAACCAAAAGATACTCTTCATTTCTTTACTTAAACCAAATTTACATAATTCTGTCATAATTTACAGCAGTACAAAATTCGAAAGGAACTGAAATAACTCTTAACTAGGTCATCCTTAAAAGATCCCAGCTGACCGACCTGTGGGCCATACTCCTCTCGCTGGCACTCACACTGCAGGAAAAGTCTCGCTAACTGGAGCTAGGAGTCAACTATCGCTGTCCTGAAAAATAATTGTAATGTTGGGTGAGTTTGCGAACTCAATGAGTAACCATCATCGATGGTTCACTTAATTCATACATTACACAAAATTGCGTACAAATCAACACAATAGCACGTTCAGAATGGCAATCATAAATTTACTAAACAATTATCACGCATTTGCATTCAACCCATTTCAAATTCACAGCACAATCACATACTGAATGCATGATGATTTCCACTTCATTTTAGTGTTGTGACTGAGCATCAGTATTATCTCATTTCTGGGCACATTAAACAGAAATTGCGTTTTCGGGATAGGAGAGCCCTCTGGGTATGCACTACTTCCCACGCGCATTAGGAATAGGAGAGCCCTCTGAGTATGCACTATTCTCTTTTCATAATAGTTGAGCTTATAGCTCCGATCAGAATTTGCTCAAGTCACAACTATTAATTACCGAATTCTAATCATGCCTAGCATGCATTCACAATTTCACAATGACACACCCCATACAGCAATATTCATTTAGGTCACACAGTTCATTCAAAGCATTTAACAAATCAGAGATTGAGGAACCAACTAGGTTACTCACCTCAGAACTTCCGAGCTACTGCCGAGAAGTCTCTCCTATGTCGGACGATCGACGATCCACTTGAGCCTCTACAATAATCATAATATCAAAATATTACTAATTTCCCAATTTCAGTCATTCAAAGATGCATATGTATCGAATGATTTACGTACTATACATGTTATGACATTTCCGACCTATTCTCAAATTATCTCAATTCCGCGCTTTCACTCTAATCCATAGCAATTCCTAATACCATAGGTCAATCGACTATATTCCATACTCTTCAAAGTCAAATTCCAAGACCTAGTAATTATCCTTAAATCACAATTAAATTCGTTATTCGATCACCCTCCGATTTCGAGAATCACCAATTAAAATTCCGAAATTCATTCTTCTAAATGAAATTCTTAGTCTCTAAATCAAGATCAATTAATCACTCACCAATCATTAAGAAGTTAACCTCAAAAATCATTCTATAACAAGCAATTCCCCTTCGGAAAACAAGCGTTCTCGTCGCGGCGTGAGATCGCTCGCCGCGACGAGTCTCCTGCCTTCGCCGCGACGCACGCTTCTTTTCTCCCGCGGCGTATAATCTTCTGCTCGTTGTGACGTGCAGACGAAATCCGCTCGCCGCAGCGCACATCTCCACTCGTCGCGACGTGCGCCAGAAATCCATTCATCACGGCGTCGAAATAAACATTCGTCGCGACGTGAAAGACGGGGAAGGCTCGCCGTGGCGTGTTCATCACACGTCGCGACGTGCGATCCCAAATTTGCGTCCGAAACCCAGAAAATTCTCAGATCTTCTGATATAAATCCATTCAAATCCATTCTAAAACACTCCTAAACAACTTCCTATACTTAACACAACTCATCTCTAACCTTAAATCCACCAAATATTCATCAAATACCCAAATCAAAATTAACAAAATTCTCACAACCTATATCATCTGAAACTTCTACATTCATGAACAATTAACAATTTAATTCAATGATCAAATCTTACAACTTACAACACAAAGAAGTAGTAACTTACTTGATTTAAGCATTAAGCCTTCGAAAATCACTTCAAATCTCCAATTCCCAACTCAATCACCACCCACGACATTTACCCAAATTCTCACCACTCATCATCTTTTTCCAACCCAAGCTCAAGGATAGGTATAGGTGAAGAAGGAAGCAATTTAAAAGGAGAAGATAGAATAGAAAGCAAGGATGATAATCCACGATGGAAAAGAGAAGATCCAAGAGAAAACCACGTTTTCTTTCAAGAGGGAGAAGCATCGTGGAAGGAGATTCAAAGATTAGGGTTTATATAATAAGGAAAATAAGGCTTGTTTGGCAATTAATTGCCACAAGACCAATCCGAGCAACCTCAATTTAATTTCGAATTCTAATTTCTCCCGAATTTCAATGGCTCAAAATCCTAATTCCTCAAATCAAATTTCTAATCTTCATTGCCCTTGGTTAATCAAATTTCGGAACCGAAAATTCAATTAATCAGTCATTAGGTAAATTTTTCGGTCCGGACATGATACTCTAAAAATTCCAGAAAATTTTCTATAAATCCACAAAATTAGGAAATACATATTCCTATACTCAAATTTCCATTCCTCAATCCCTAAATTCAATTTCTCACTCCAATTCGAAAATCAAACCTAATCTGCACAGTTATAACCAAACTTTTCCAATTTACACAATCAGGTCGGAAAATTATCATACATGCATGTACATACATATGCTTGTGCAATCATAAACATTTAACAATAATATAGAGGCTATAAATGCATATTCAAATCAATTTCTAAATGCACCCAGACCTAATCCATCTGAATTACCAATATGTCCTTCACATTGGTAACGGGATGTTACACTTATGCAGTCATTATAATAAGAATTTCTACGGATATACAAGTAATGTTTCAAATGGATTTCTCATATAGGGTTAGTTCGGTGAACTTGTACTCTAACAAACACTCATATGTTTATTTAAGTATTTCCGTACGTTAGTCTATGAGATCGATTACTTCTGTCATGAAAAAAATAACGTACGTTAGTATTTTTTATTTTATTAATGTTCGATTTTAATAAAATATTGACTAGGAACAATTTAGAGAAAATATATAAAAGCAATATGAATCTCATTATAATTTCATTTGTAGTGTATATTTATCTCATAAATTTTATCATATATATCTAAATATGTATAAAATAAAGAACATTTTAAAATTATTGTCACTAAACTACAATCAATCGATTGGTTGTACAGATAAACTAACAAAAATTACCTACAATAATTAGGTAATAATTTTCATGATTTAATTATTTCCTTATTTCTTAATAAATAGTAAATAAATTAAAATAAATTTGATATGTGTTACAACTTGAGATAATAACCATAGTTAAGACAATTTTATGAGCGATTGATTAGACTTAAAGAGTTTGGTTGAAGAGCAACATATGCATTATCTTCAAATAAAGTTGAAACTTTCCATTAACTTAGATCTTTCAATTTTGCAACATCATCATCAAGTAACATTGGCATACACATTATGAAATAATTTCATTTTAAAATGAATGTTGAAACTAGTTGTATGCCACTTTGTACAACATGGGGGAATATTTAAGGCTTTACTTTTCAACATGCTTTAATCATTCTAACCACTTAATGCATGCATCCATCAACTTTTTCTTCTTTTCCTTTTTGATAATCTTCATTCTTAAGGAAAAATTCGAACATGCGATTTCTAAGCAATCCCTTTCAACTCTAGACCTTGCATTTAGTAGGATATAGCATACCCTGAGGCTTCTATGATTAGTTTCATAGGGAGGAATTGGAGGAAAATAATAGGCATAATTTTATTTAAAATACACGATATACAAGTTATTATATATACTTATAATTTATTCATTGTTAAAAATAAGAAATTTATATAAAATGAAATCACAAATTGCAGATCTAAAATCTCTACCTTAATATTTATGAAATTGAGGTTAAAACTTTTGAAAATTCAATTAATTAAAGGATAATTAACTTTTTATTAATCACTTGAATGGAATTGTGGGTCTAATTTATCCTTTTGTTCTGTTTTTCTTTTCAAGTTAATAACCCTTTTGGTTAGATTTTTGTTTTGATTATTTACTAATAAAAACAAAACACTTTTCCAAAGAAGAGTGTTTCAAGGATATGATTTATATATATGTTTGAATACTACTTTCTCTAGCTTCTCTTCTTTATACTTTTGGTATGATTTTTATATATATGTTTGAATACTACTTTCTCTAGCTTCTCTTCTTTATCCTTTTTTTTAACCCAAAGTTAGTGACCATTTCCTACTAAACAATTAATGCATTTAATAGGCGGTATGGGATGAGATATTGAGATCTAATCTAATACTTAAACACTTTTCATAATATAATCTTCTTAACAGTTTGGGTGTTGTATGCAATATGCAGACGTCCTTATTCATTTGACAAATTAATACAAATGTTTGTGTGTGTTCTAACACTCCCACATGTAAAACCTACTACGGATTATCATGGAAAAGGGTTGGCGGCCATGCCATTTCCATTAACTCTGAAAAGAAAACTAGTTTATGCGCAAATCACCAAAAGAAAAGCTCACTCTACTCCTTTCAAAGGCAATTTAACAAGTTGAAATGTTTTTGTTAGACTCGTGTGAGTGTGCACAAACTGACAGTCATAGAACAGGTTGTTCCCACCTTAAACTTCTTTATCTTATGTTATTGTTCAAGAGTGCTCTGCTCTTAGCCACCCCGATGGAATGGGCTTTTTGTCAAAGTGGTGGAGCCCTGTGTCTCGCGTTGGCCGGTGGTTAGGTCAGGTGTCGTTTTCCGTTGCAACTTCAAAGCTTTGATTGGGCTCATCAATTTAGACTTGAGATGCTAAGGTAACCCACATATTAACTCGTTGGAAGTTGTCAGAAACTCATACATTTTCTTTTTTAATGACTTTTTTTAATTAAAAGGGAACTGTCAGAATAGATTACAGAGTGAGTCTAAGGAAATTCCTCGAGGAGGAAGCGTTGACACCTTATAGGTGCAGTATCAAAATAAGTGATGCCTACAGTAAAAGTAGCAGCGTGAGTGGCAAGCCAGTCAGTACTTTTGTTGCCCTCTCGCTAAACATGCCGATGAACAACAGTCCAATTGTGGTGAATCTTTTTTAATGTTTCAGTAACATGATTTGTATTTTTCTTCAAACTAGGCCACGTTCATCGAAATTCTGCCTCACGCTTCTCTTTATTTAGAAAGAAAAAGAAACAAACATCAGCTGGTCCTATGTGCTCAGATTTATCCTAATCTGATCAAAGTTTCCCCATTTGTCTGCTGAAATTTCCAAGTTACACGGTAACACTTTTGGTGTATTTTTCCAAAAATCACTCCCTTTTGCAAGCATAAAATGGCAATTGCATGCCTGTAGATTCATATTTTGGGATGATTTGATATAAAACCTACTGACGTTTAGAAATCGAATTTCGAGACTTGCATGCAAAAAGAGACTTTAGTACTAGCCAATGAACTAAAAGAAAGGTTGAACGATACCAAATTTCTTTTTTTTTTTTCTTGGACAAGAAGCAGGGAAAGAGATTGTTAACTGTTGGAAAATATCTGCCCAACACTGTACCTAACTTATGTCATGATCTCAGATACATCATACAGTTAAAAAGGGTTTGGACGGTAGGCATGTCTCTTGTGGGGACAGGTTCGACTGTTGCGGGGAAACTATATTATTAGTTTATGTTCAGTTTTCTACTTTCCTACAGGAGTTTCTGTTTGTTTCATGGGAAAATATGGGGCCTGGTCTATCTTTTAAAGTGATGGTGCAACCACGTTTGCTTTTAAACCTGCTGGCCCTTTTCTAATTATTGGGGTTACTTTTTAAAATAAAATTTGGATTTTTTTTTTCCCCCTCTTAGGCGGATATTGACTTGTAAGTGTAGGAACCAAGAACCCTAATTATTGAAGGCTCATGTTTTTCTGGAATGATGATCATGAAGCTCAGAAATGGGACCATGGTTGACTCAGTCTTATGTTGAAACTTGTGAGCCTTTTCATACTTACAAAGGTAGTGGATGACCATGCATGGCTCGTTGCCAATCTCACAAGCAAAAATGCAATTCAGTTTAGAACTCTTGCAGCTTCACTCAGGCAACCCACTGTTAGCAACTTGGTTTTTTAGTTATATATGCATCAAATAAATTTTAGATACATATGATAATGCATAAACTCGTGTCATGTCCCACCCCTTAGAAAGCTACAGAAGCTAAAAACATAAAGTTGAGGCTGGGGTGTGTAGCACTGGCGGAAAGCAATGACTGGAGAAAATTCAATGCTGGAATGTAATTAATTTCGCTTATGAGGATTTCCTACCAAGTGGTTATCATAATTGCATTATATAAAGTATTTATTAATATTTTGCATTATTATTATTATTTTGCATTACACGTAGGTTTACGAAAAATGGTCTCTTTATTAGGTGAGAATAAAACTACATATTATTGGACCTCTTTAGATCTCATGTTTCGGTAGAATTCTTATTAAGTATTGTTATTGTTACCGTAATAATTAACAAACTCATTAATATATTCTCATTTTGAACTCATAACCTACTTTGTGAGTTTAGATGATTAAAGGTGATCTTGGAATTGCTTTAAGGATGATTAAGCCCCTTAATTTAGTCACTATTTGCTTCTATGAAGAATTTTTTTTAATCACTTATTACATATAAAAATAAAATATATCTTAATGTTTAAAATTTGATATTTTCTTTTTGCATAGGATTTGTAAAGTGGGCTCAATTGTCAAATCTTCAGTTTCACCTCACCTGCTAGCTTACTTGAAGATATTTTGGCATTAAAGTGTCAGCCCGATAAGCCCAATCATCAATGATATGCGTGTCCATTGGTTGGGCTCATTGGTCTCACGTGTCTACATTGGTTGGGCTCAACGAGTGTAAGCTAACGTATTTTCATGTGGAAGAATCTATATGGTTATTTAAAAAAAAAAAGTAAATTTTAAATTGGTTTACTTTTTGGTTTAATTTTAATTTGTCTATTTATTTATTTTAATAACTTTTATTTTAAAATTTGAATAGTTTATTAATTAATCGGTCAATTTAATAAAGTAATTAATTTTATAAATTAAAATATGCAAATTATTTTTTAAAATAATTTTTTAATCAAACTTTAAATTTTCGATTAGTAAATACAATCTCTTTAACAATATTTTAAAATTTTAGTTTTATTCAATATTTAACCAGTTTTATGACGATCTAATACTAATTAAATCTTTTAAAATTTTATTTTATTCAATATTTAAACAGTTTTTATGACGATCGATACTAATTAAATCTTTTAAAACTTAAACCTCTTATCATACTAATTTAATTTTTGATTTGATTTTTAAAACATTGGATGCAATCTAACTAAATAGTATGTTTTAAGGATTCCATTAGGGACTAAACCCAAAACCTCTAATAATTTAAATAAGATTGTTTAGAATGTATAAAACACGTAAGAAAATATTTAATAATTAGTTGTGATTAGTATTTGAATAATAAGTCTATATATGGTAAATATTGTATTATTTAAATCTTTAATTCTAAAATTAAAATTTATTTATACAAACAATTATTTTGTATTTAACGAAAATAAAGTTTTAAGATTTATTCTTTACATTAATATTTTCTATTATTTCTTCTTTTTAATTATTTTGTATGGTATCAGGTTTTAATAAATAGAGAGAGATAACAACGAATGAACACACTGAAAGTTGGAAGTTCCATCTGTCATTTATATGCTCGATCATACTGCAGACTTACCTCGATCATCTGCTCTGGCTATATGAGACTATGTTCTAGTCACCCATGCTACAGAACAAAACTCCTCATGCGATCACTGTAATAAATCATTTCAAACTCGACATACTTGTTGGGGAACTTCGTAGCAAGCATACCAGTTGGGTATGTTGTTTTTGTATATACACTAAAAGGGTGCTTATTTGAGGGTAATGAAAAAAAAAAGTACGGATATGGAATGAAAACTCATGTTTGATATCAACAGAGATAATACTTTCATTCTCCTATTTTCAACAATACTCTATTTCTTTGGATTATCAGAAGAATGAGATTCATCGTTGACTATATTCTATTATTATTTCTTACTATATTCATTCATATTCTCATGTTCATTATTCTGAGTTAACCAAGAGCCCACCCCTAAGTCAAGTTCAATCCTAACTAGATTCGAGGTCATATAAATGTGTTTTTCTTGATTATTTAGTATCAAAGTAGCGATACAGATGCGAGTAAAAATAACAACAATTGATAGAAGGAATAGGTCAATGAAGACCATATTAAGAAGCAAGTATGTGTACAAACTCAATATGATCACACCTAATTTTATGGACAGAAGGAGAGAAAGATAACTATTTTAATTGTGTGCATGGATGATATTGGGAGTTTCATTCTATCAAAGAAAATATATGCTCGACCTACCATAAGAAATTGGTATGATAAGGTGAAAATTGGTTGAATCTCCTAATATGAAGTTAGGTGATAAGAAACAAGCATTCCATTGAATTGAGAAAATTTTCAGAGATTGATAGGTAAACTAATTCATTTGTCACATATAAGACTTGACATTAATTTTGCATTGAGCTGCATTAGTTAATTCTTGCATGCTTCAATTGAGGAACATATGGCAACATATCAAATCGTATACCAAGATGTCTTAAACAAACTTTAGGTATAAAATTATTCTTTAAAAATATCTCTAACCATATGGTTATGATAGAACCAAACATATTGAGATATATCACAACTTTATCAAATAAAAGGTTAAAGATAAAAATACATGTATCAAGTATGTTCCAACTTCTGTCAACCAACTAAAACCGTGACTAAATTTTTAAAATTTTGCTTTAATAAGTTATTAGATAAATTTAGACCGTTTAATATATACAAAAGAGATTATAAGAAAATATTTAATAATTAATTATAATTATTCTGAAAATGATAGGTCTATGCATAATTAGGATTGTATTTAGGTAATTATATTTTTAAATCCTTAATTATTCTATAATTAATAAAAATATGCTTAAGATATTTATCATCCATAGCAACTCTTTATTATCTCTTTCCTTTCATTATCTTTTACATGTACATTAGTACGAGGATTAACCAACTTCACCCAATGATGTGGATACTGCATCTGCTTCGATTTGGTATAGGTTGGAACGCAATACCGACTTGAAACTTGAAAGCGATGCGGAAGCGACCATAGAGGTACCGGCTATGAATTCGATGCTGCACCATTGGTCTTGTCATTACTAGATTTTTCCGGGGCCATTCTGTAAAAAAAACCTGCAGGGACTATTTTGCAAATAAAAAAAATTTAAACCTAAATCTATCTACCTACCCGCCCCGACTCTCCCTCTCTCAGTCTCTCTTCATCTTCTTCTCTCCCTTCTGTCATCCCAACTCCCGCTTGTCGCGCCTCCGGCCTGCCTCACCGCTTGCGTCGCTTCACCTTCGGCCTTTAACCATCGTACACGCCCGAAGACGTCCACCGCACACCTTCTTCGCCTCATCGCACACCGCACATCACACGCCCGAAGACGTCGCCGCCTGCAGCCTGCTGAGGTCCACCGTCCGGCGTCCACCGCACATCGTCCGACCTTCTTCGTCGTCCTCCTCGCGCTCGCACATCACACACCGTTAACCCAGATTTTTGTTTTGGTGAAGATCGATTGATTCTTGATTTTGGTTTAATTTTTCATGGCATTTAGAAATTTATGATTGTTTGATTGTGTTGGTTGTTAGATGATGGTAGATTTGGGGTTTAAAATTGGTGTTGTTGTGGTAGATTTGGGAAAATTTTTGAAGTTGATTTCGGTGTTGGATTTGGAAAAATTTGTGAAATTGATTTCGGTATAACAAAGTGAAGTGTGAATGTTGAAGTCTTGAAGATATTTTCAGTTGACATTTTGTATTTTGGAAATAGATTGGTTATTTTGCATTTTGGAAATAGATTGGTCATTTGGTCCGAATCTGATTGGAAATTAAATTTAGAAATTGAAATGGTGATTGTGATTTAGTAGATTTTAAGGTATTAATATTGAATTGTTGAATTATTGATGAATGAGATTAAATTTGAGTTTGTGCAATTGCATTTGAGATTGAATTTGATAATCAAAATCAAATCAACATTTAAACCTAATTGTAAAATTAACAATCAAATGTGAAATTAATAATTAAATGTAAAATTGTAAAATTGATAATCAAAATTAGTAAAATTGAAAAAGCTTAAATTATTAAATGATACTTTTTAATATTTGTTAAATAGTAATTCATTTTTAATATTTGGGTATTGAATTTTGGTAAATAATTAGTTAAGTATAAAATTATGAAATTAGAAATTAATAATAATTTTATTGTAGTTAATGATAGTATTTGCTTATTTGAGTATTAGTTTTAGCTAGGTAAATAATTAATTGACTATAAAAATTAAAAGATGTTGAACTTTAATGGAATGGTAATATATATATATAGGGAATCATAAATATTTAAAATTGGTAATGTTATCAAATTGTGATTTGTGAATATGGTGTATACTTGTAGATTCTAATTTATACATATAGTTATTAATGTTGATTAAGAATTATAAAAGCATTGTTCTTTTATCGGATGTTTTGAATCTTTTGATGTAAATATGTAATATTATTTATTATAATGATGAAATTGTATTATTATAATATTTTAAATACTTTGTATTATTCTTAATTTTATAATTGTAGGATGATGATTGTCTTTGTTTATATTAATTGTGGTTATTATTTTATGTAAATTATTTAAAAAATTTGTTATTTCAAATTAATTATCATTATTATTTATTATTAAAATTTTTGAAAGCATGGTTGATGTAAAGCAGTAAAATAGTAAAGTATACAAGATCAATTGTATAATATATCAATATTTTGCAATTATTAAAAATTTTAAGGACTATTTTATAAATTTTAAAAAATTTTCTAAACGATTACCGATCAAAGACTGCAGTTTCGTTTCAGAACCCAATCCGATACCGAGTCTAGTACGGTATTCATAACATTGACCCCACCTAGGTGAAAGATTTCTTCTTGGTTTTAGTTTTGGAATGGTGCTAAAGAATCTGAGATTAGTTCTTCACTTCCAACTAATCAGTTCTTATATTTTCTATTAAATTTTATTTATATATTTATATAAAATTTAGATAAATATATAGACATAATTAAATAGTATATAATTCATACATTCTAAGCTCTAACCCAAAAAAAGTTCATATGTTTGGCCCATGTGTGCGAATCTAATTATTATGATTAGAAATATGTAATTCATTGATTATTTTAAAACGAATGATTTGTATTAGTAAAAAGTTAATAAATAATAATAATAACAATAACAATAAGAAATTAATTTCAGTATAATAATAATAATAAATAAAAAATAAAAAATAATGATAGAAGAAGAAAAGGAAGAAAATTAATAATAATAAGGAATTTAATAATCACAATAATAATAAGAAAATTAATAATGAATAATAGTGGCAATAAAATAATAATAAGAAAATTAATTTTTATAATAATAATAATAAGTAAAAATTTATAACAATAATTAATAATTACAGTAATAGCAATAATTAATAATAATAATAATATTTATAATAATAAATATTAATAATAAAAATAATAATAATAATAATAATAATAATAATAATAACAATAATAATAATAATAATAATAATAATAATAAGATAATTAATTTTGTATAATAAAACTAAAAAAATAGGTACAAAATTTATAATAATAAGATAATTAATTTAGTATAATAAAATTATTAAGAATAATAATATTAATAATAAAAGAATAATAATAAGTAAAAATTTATAACAATAATTAATAATAATAACAATTAATAATAATAATAATAATCATCATCATCATCAAAATAAAAATAATAATAAGTTCAAAATTTGTTATAATAATAATAATAATAATAAGTTCAAAATTTCTATACTTGTACTCTGAAGACATAACAAAAATAAATTAAGACAATAAGCAAACACTATAAGACATAAAATTTTTATATCCTTATCATCCCAGCTCACCACAAAGACAGCAACCAATCCCTAGTAAATACTTGATTTTAAGGACCACAAAGACAGCAATCAATCCCTAGTAAATACTTGATTTTAAGGAAGTGGCAAGACAGTACTTGTGTGCAATATGGACTTGAAAAGTCTTGATTGATTTGATTGGATCCGAGCCCACGCATTATTGTTGTGTTGTTTAATGTTTATTTAAATAGTGAATTATGAACTAACCTTTCTTAGAAACATTAACATAATTATTGTCTAAATTGATCCTATTAATCTTGAATATGATCTTACAAAACTTTATTGATCTTTTAAAAGTAGAAAATCTTCTTCAAATGATTTCATAAAATCTTTTAAGTATCGAAAGAATTATTGACGTAGAACATCTTAATTTGATCAATTGTGTTTTAACTATTCTCAATAATTTAAGGATATTTTTTACTCTAAGTTTAGATTTTTAAGACCAATATTTATAAAATTATACTAAAATAATTTCTTAAATCCTATTTTTATACGTATATATGTATATATTATAAAGTATTTTAACTTCTCTGACTTTCAGTGGTCATCTTAATGTTTGGTATGACTAGGATCTTCCTAATGTTTCAAAAAGTTATACTACACTACCTAATTCAACCCCAGTCAATTTGAACTAATTATCATAGAGCCAATATGAAGTTGAGAAAACATCAATTGATTTTGATTTTTGTGTCTATTCTCACCTTTTGGTTTTGTTTTCATTTGGAAATTTGATTTGCATGTTGCACTTTGACTCTCTAGTAAGATTTTCAGAATACAATTTGCATGATTCAAAAAGTCATTGTTTTTGACCCAAGCACGAATAATCGAATCAAAACATAAAGTAGTTGTGTTTAATATGACCATTCATCATTCATTGAGGGCATCTTGGAATGAATTCCCAAAGAAATGGTGGAAGCAAGAAGAATCAATTCTCTAATAATGGGGAGATTTTGGGGCAGAACATGAAACACACACAAACCTTCGAGAGGCATACGATGCATGCACTAGCTGTCATAGGATATGAAATTGAAACAAATTAATTAGTTATTGGTATTGGTTTGACATTAAAAAGGTTTTATGGTTGGACCAAGTCAGTGCCCTGTACTTCACGGGACCGACTTCCCACACCAAACTGGTGTTAGTCATATGCCCCCGTCTATTATCTCACAATTATAGCACTTAAATTTAAAAGGTGGAACGCTCATTCTAGGCATTCCTACATTCCGACCTAACATTTCTAGGCATTTCTACATTCCGGCCTAACATTATATGAGGAAGGAAAATCACGATTTGATCTCAGTCAATTTCTCAAAAAGGTGGCCCAATATTCGATGTGCACAAGGAATCATCACATTGAATGAACTCTCACAACTCATCCCATCTTATGATGTATATGTTAACTTGAGACTCAATTTTAAGTGGAACCAAATCAGGTGCCTTTACAGCCAATGGAACCCCTTTTTGACAAGATTCAACGTTACATATACATATATAATCTCGTCTGTAAAGTAAATTACAATACCTTAAGCGATGTGAATGTGATGTGATTAACAAGATTGGTCTATGGAGGAGGTACGGTGCACATCTAAGTAATGAGTGAGTTGATAGGAATTGAAATTGAATGGTGCCCGAAGACAAAAGCAGTCTCCGGTGTCCCACCAGACGGTGGAAAATAGAGGCAACCTTACATGGCCTTTGGTTTTATTATAAGAGCGAGCTCAATTATTTAGCATGCCATGTTTGCCTTTGCTATCTCTCTCTTTTGTGGTTTCAAATCAACGCTTTGTTCCTTCTTTTAGAAAAATCACATCACTGCCATTTGTTCAATGATTCCAATCAAATTGAAGCTTATTTGGCCAAATTGGTATAAATATTAGTTTAATCAATTCATTTTTTAATTAACTTACCAAAATATATATGTAAAAATTAAACATCACGCGAAGCAGGGATTTAGCTACTCAGAGGTAATCGCTATCCTCCCAGCTTTACCTGATGCTACTACGTGAGTGGTAAACATGGAAGCTTCTAGTTTAAAGAGAGACCATGGAAGAAAGGTGAAAGCAGCTGTGAAGCCAAGCAGGTATTCACCAGTAAAACAACAGTTTTGTTCCTAATTAACGCTACAGTTTTACCTGAAACTAATAATTTCTGTAAATATGTAACGAACGAGGCGAGCGCGAGACTGGCCAATTTCATGACAGTGAAAAATTGTAAAGCACTCCAGTGTCTTGACTCACCCTCGTGTCAGAACCTTGGAAAAGTCTCGTTTTTTACTTGCGTTGCGTATGTATGAAGAGAAGAGCAGACATGATCCACCCCATCTGGCTGGGGTTGGAAAAGAAGAGAGCTTCTCCCGGCAAACGCAGTCTATTCATTGCACAGTCTGCACGTTCACCCTTCCTCAGGACACTGAATCCTAGGAAATACCTAGATATATACGTAATGTCTTGGTTTTCTTAAATGTATGTACGTACGTTGCCGTTGCTAATTAAGTAAATTATTGAATATACAGATTACACTTTGGGGCATACAATATATTGGAAATTTAGCAATTGTGTAAATGATGGGAGGTTGACGGTTGGCTTTGGTGATCCAGTAGTTTGACCCTTCCAAAAGGTTTTGTTTCTTTGGCCACCCAACTCCTTCGGCTCGCCTATCCATAATGGCTGTTACCAGCTTTTGACACAAAGGAAGGAAAAGACTCGTATGCTTTAGAGCTTTCTTACCAGATTCCTCTACTTTCAGTGGATAAAGGTTGGGACTTTATAATATTACGATCAGAAAAGGAACTTTCTATTATAGTAATCGGTGTTTCAGAAAGAATTGCTATACCTTTGTTCCTATGCAAGGTGAACCGTCCACCAGAGAAAGTAAAGACTACCACAGATCTTCTAACTTTGGAAGTATTGATATTTTAGGATCAAATTACTTGTTTAACTTCCATTTAAAAAAAAAGAATTGGGTTGAAGTAGAAAAGCTGCGACAAGCTATTTTATAAGTCGAAGAAAGGACAGATAAAATGAAGGAAATGGTTATGAGCTTATTATAGAAGAGATGAAGCATTCGCATGTGTGTACCACAAGAGTTCTGCAAGAGCTCAGATTGTCAAGGACTTGACAAAAATACAACGAGAAACCAACAGGAAAACAGCAGAAAGCTAACATGTGGCAAGAGGTTTCAACTGTGATTCCAGGGCCAACAATGCCATTAACAATTCCACAGCCTGTAAGGTGGTCCTGTTGGTTTATGCCCTACAGCCAATCGCTTTGGTTGTAGTTTAGTGACAAATTATTTAAAAGGCATTCTTTATCTTGTACATGTTTAGATGTATATGATAAAGTCCATGGGATAATTTTACATTGCAAATGAAATTATAATGAGATTATAATTATGAGATTCATATTGCATTCATGAATTATTCCAAAATGTTCCTAATCATTGTTACTATTAAGATTGGGCATTAATAGAGCGTAAAAGACTAGCACACGTTCGCTTTTTCCTTATGAAGGAAGTAGTCGATCTTATAGGCTAAAGTATAGAATCTTAAACAAAGCGTGTGGGTGCTTGTTGAAGAACAAGTTCATTTGAAGCAGACCGATATGAAAAATCCATTTGGAACATTACTTGTATGTACATGGAATTCTCATTGTGATGATTGTATAAGTGATCCTTTGACTTGAGATCATCAAAGTTATCTTGTATGGGATTGTTATGTTTTGATACTACTCGTGATCTATAAAGGTCGTTTAAGCGGTAGTCATTGGATATAACATGAAGCTGTATGGAGATAGTTGAATGATTAAGATAGGATTCATCACCCTAAAGTAATTAGGGAGAATGTTCCATTGTTCTCGATTAATATTGATTTGGGAAATCCTTGGCCAAGGTGGAATGGTATTTTGTAAGCAGTTTACAAATATCATTAATTGGATCAATAGCTAATGGTGGAGAACTAATATAATTAGACTCAAAATAGAGTAGACATTAATTCCATGCTCTATGTCTAATTAGAACATTAGTTGATGAAAGGATTGAATTATACGGAAAAATCATGCACGGAAAGGTTAGTCAAAACCACTTTGACATTCCTAAATATTTGGGTGGTCATGATGCGTTCTTTAGACGCCAATCTTGATCTATGATTATAAATTTTTAATTGAGAATTAAAGATAAATTAAAAGGAGTTTTAATTTATCTAATTCTAATTATGAATTAAATTATAATTTATAATCATTGCCAATATATTTGGGAACCTAATGGGTCACACATATAGAATGGGTTAGAGAGAGCAAAGTTAATTTAATCAAGTTGGACTTGATTATAAAGTTTGAGAAACTTTATAATTAAATATGAGATATTTAATAAATAAAGATCAATATCAGATATTGAATCTTATTTGGAAATAATTGGTATTTAATTAGAATTATTTGTAATTCTAATTAAATTTTAATTGAAATTAGTGTTTAATTTCAATTAAATTACTAATACATCCAAAGCTTATTATAAATAGGCTTAAGCTCTATGTAGCTAGCACTTCATGCTTAACCCTCTCTGTAAAAGTTACAGAGTTCTCTCAACCTGTTATGTGGATACCGTTAGAGGCCGGATACTTGTGTGGCTACAGTGGTTGAGGCGGATTGGTTTCGGAAACGGTTCGAGAGATGCATCGAGATAAAGATCAAGCTTTAGAATAAGGTACGAATTAAATTCTGCTTTATTATGATTTTTGTTAATCATTTTATAGAATAAATAGATCTTGGTTTTCGGGAAATCAAAAAGTCACGAAAAAGTTTCATGATTATTCCGCTGCGGTCGGATCAGATCCCGACTTGATTTCCCAACAGTGGTATCAGAGCAAGTATTTATTTCTATAATTTGATTAAATTGTTTGCGTATGATTGATCTTTATAATTTTTGGAATTAAAAATATGAAGAGTTCATATTATAAACCCAAAAATATGAAAGGTTCAGATTAGATTCCTAAAATACTCGAAGAACATAATTGTTCTTAAAATTCTGGAAATTTTTAATAAGCCAAAAACATTGGCCTGCGGTTGCTTTTCTAATTTTGGAATTGGAATGAGGCTGCCTGCGTATGCGTAAGATGAATGCGGCGTTGAGAAAAATCATACACGTGCTAGCGTGCACGAGGGAAGAATATGGTCCTGTTCGAAAAGAAGCCAAGAGAGGCGTGAATATGGTGATTCTTCTTTATTTGTCTTATCAATGTACAGTAGAGAAGAAGGAGGCAAGAAAACCAGATCATGTGCGGCTGTTGAGTATAGGTTTTATTATTATTATTCTTTTGAGTTTAGGGTTTCCAAGAAGAATATTTGGTTATAACAATACAGTTATTCCAAGGGTTGGAATAAGGAGTGTTTGGTAATGAGGAGAATAAGACTTGCTTGGATATTGGATTAAAGTAATCTAATATTTAGTTTGGAATAAAGTATTCTAACACTTATCCTAAACATAATTTTAAAATTGTTTTAAATTTTAAAATCAATTCCAAAATTAATATAATTATTTTCTTAATTTGATTAAGATTAATAATGATATTGATTCTTAATTAATTTTAGAAAAGTTGTTTCTAAAATTAGAATTAATTATTTTCAATTAGATTGAAATTAATTAATTAATTAGAAAAGTTGTTTCTAAAATTAGAATTAATTATTTTCAATTAGATTGAAATTAATTAATTAGACTTTTAAAATTGAGAAAATTGTTTTCTTAAATAATTAAGAAAGATGTTTCTTAATTAAATTATTTGTTTCAATTTGATTGAGATAAATTAAATTTCAAATTTTATTTGTTTAGAGAATTGTTATTTTATTTATTTAGAAATTGTTTCTTTATTTATGAATAATAAGTTTCTTGACTTTTAGATAAAGTATTTTCTTGATTAAATTTTGAAAAGTGTTTTCATGTATTAATTAAGAAAATGTGCTTTCTTTAATATTTTGAAAATAGTTTTCTAACTTATTAAAGAAAGGTTTTCTAATTAGTCAAGAAATAAATCTCTAAATAAATAACATATAAAGACTTTCTTAATTAAATTTAAAAGTGTTTTATTTAATTTTGAAAGTAGTTTCCTTTAATATTAGAAAATAGTTTTCTAATTAAGGGATAATAATTTTAATGAGATTAAAATAGTGATTTCTAATTAGATTATAAATAGTCTTCTAATTAGATTAGAATGTCTTACTTATATAATTTTGAAAAGAAGTTTTCCTAAATTATAATAAGTAAGAAGTATAATTATTGAAAATTGTTTTCCATTAAATTTTATCAAAGGAGTCAACATAATTGGAAATAGTTTCCAATTGGATTTGAAAATTGTTTTCAAATCAAATCAAATTTCTATTTGGAATAGGAATTTAATTTATTTAGGAATCAATTGTTTTAATCTAATTTAAATTTTTCAAGGAGTTGGAAATGTTATTTTAGATTATAAAGATCAATAACTAGAATCAAATGAAGCTGGATGCATATTTTATGCATATAATTTGATTATGAGTGCATAAGTTGCATACTTTATTTATATGGTTGATATATATATTGGATGCATGATAAATTGTATGTTTTATATGTGTGATATTTTACATGCAATTTATGTTTGATGAGATTTATGAAATTAAAACCCCTCGTTAAAATATTAAGTACACGTTAAAAACGTGATTGATGCCTTCCATTGTTATAAGAATAAACCAGAGTTCTATTTATTGTAAGGCTTGTTGAGCAAACTCAAGGTCTCTTTAACCCGAATATGTTTAGTCTTATAATAGTGGGTTTTACTTAACTAAATTTGTGTGATTTGGATGAGCAAACTCATGATCACATGAATTAAGAGGCGAGGTTAGGAATGACATATAAGATATGTTGTGGCAAGAGTTGTCACCTAACGGATCTAGGAGTCACATGAGATATGATTGATAAAGTTGTTATCTACCTAATTTAAATATAGTTAGTTTGTTGAGCAAACTCAAGGTCAACTATACTTGAATGGGATCCTAGCCCACTAGAAAGATTAGAGTAATCTTCCGAATAGTAGTGAGGGCTATTATTTGAATAAAATAGTGGGAGTAACCAAATGCATGATTAAAGTCCTAATCTTATTTGGTAGTCATGACATATAACCGATTACTTGTTTTCTTACATTTATATTTTGTTCTTAGTAGAATTCACCTTGTTTAGTATAGTTGATACTAAGTTAGTAAACCCAAGTTCTTAGACATAGGATATGTTTGAGAAAAGTTCTCAAAAGTTAGATAGAAAATTATATGTTCATTATGCAATGTTCCTATAATCCCTATTGAGGATATGGTGACAAAGTTGTAGAGATATGTCAAAATCATAAAGATGACAAAATGTATTGACATTTTGAGTTGACTAATGTCTCGTAAACTTTGACGATGACATGTAAGATGTATGTTAACACCATGATAGCAAAATGCAAGGGGTTGCATGGAGGAAGGTTGAAAGGTATAGTACCTTATTGGAATCGTTCGACTTAATTTAGCCTACTAAAAGCATAAGTATGGGCTACAATTAAAGGCTTTGTTATAGTATGTCAACAGTTGTCATAAGAAGAAAATGATTGCATTATTTTCTTGCCTATATGTGATATGATCGAGATCATATGTATTTCTAATTCATGCTTATGAGTATTTGATATTGAATTTAGATTCAACATTATTGTAATGTTAAAAGCATGATAAGAAATATATTGTTAAATAAAAATGGTTGATCCAAGTTTATGCAAATATTTTGTATATGTATTGGATCAAAGGAGATTTATATTTAACATAAATGGCAACAATTAAAAGTTGGATAACCGAGACAATCCTTTTATGCCATGTTGGTTAAATCAATAGAACGAGAATCATAAAGTTACATACAAGGATATATGTATCCTTTTGATTATGAATCGTATGGAACTTGTGAAACTTGTAAAGTTGACGAATAACCAAATCAACCTTTGGTGAAAGGATGATGATGGTATTGAATTGTTAAATTTTATACATGTGATGTATTGGATGAAATAATAATTCATAAAAGGATAATATTTTATTTTATTTTATTACTAATGACTTTATGTGATATAGTCATACGTATTAAATAAAATGATGATTTAAAATTTTGAAAAGTTCAAATTATTTAAATCTAAGTAGAAATTAAGCATTGAGAATGCTAAAGCACATCGATGAGATCGTTGTGGTAAGTTTTAAATTTTCGGTTATCTATAAAGAATGAGATTCTTTAATGAATTCCTTCACAATTAAATTCGTAAGTGTATGGATTTATGTAAGGAGTAAAATACAATATGAGATATTGTATGATGCAATAGTATTTCTTTTATAGCAATGCCTGGTACAATGACTTACCTTCTATAGTTCTAGTTAAATCAATTAGTAAGTTTTCATATTAAGATATGAAACACTAAGTCTTTGAAATAGTCAAAGTTAATGATTTAAGGATGTGATGCTTAGCTGAAGCATATCTTATCCATTTAGTTTAGAACTAAAGTGGGTAATAAAAGGTTATGAGATATCCAAAAGGTTGGATATATTCTTACTGCACCAATTGAACAAATTGTTTGATTCAATGTATGCTTATAGGAGAACCGTTCTCAAGATAAGTAGTGGGAGTAAAAAGGAATTTGAAAGGTTCAAATCTCATGACTATACATCTAATTGGAACTAATGCCTTTAATGATACATTTGATGTATAATTGAAAGGCTACAAGATATTGAAATGTTCATTTTCATGATGAATTCAAAGAGTTTGTTTTGAAGATGATTATGAATTTATCATATCTACAAGAAGGTTAGTGGGAGTATGGTTGTCCTCTTAGTGGGAGTATGTGGAGACATATTGCTCACAGAGAACAACAGTTCTAATTTTCAATTGTTGAACATATAATAGTCTAAGAACAACTCTTGTTGGATATGGAAAGGTAGCAACTTAATTTTATGAATTAAATCTATAGAGATAGATTGGATGTTGTTAACTTGTTCTAAGTCCAAGTACATAGATAATGTACTAAAGATGTTTAATATGTAAGATATCAGATACTTATGAAGTATCAAAGATATCCCTTATTCTATGTATGAGTTGATATTTGAGTTCAAGACGATGAGGATATAACTTTAGAAGTAAATCCTAATTAAGGTTTATTTATTTAGAACAATATCATTTAGGGTTGGAAAGGTTCCAACGTAGCAATGGTTGCTAATTAAGCCATAATACATTTTTCATTTAGTGGAAATGATTAATTGGATCAACAAGTTCTTTAGTGAATTTGATAGAGTTTCTTTGCATTGTTCAAGATAGTAATGTACTGCAGAACATTATAGCCATTGGGCATGCATAAGGAGCTAATATCTCATCAAAGATCCAAGAATGTGTTTAGGCAAATGTTCTTAATTATGATGATAATTAAGATAGGAGTTGTAAGACATAAGTAAGTGTTCACTATAGAGAATCATGTAGAATTCTCTCATTAAGCCACTACTTGATAGTAGAATAATAAATCATCCGGTGATATGGTATAAGATACTTAAACGATTGGCTTAGTGCAAGTGGGAGATTGTTGGTTTATGCCCTACTGACCAATCGCTTTGGTTGTAGTTTAGTGACAAATTATTTAAAAGGCATTCTTTATCTTGTACATGTTTAGATGTATATGATAAAGTCCATGGATAATTTTACATTGCAAATGAAATTATAATGAGATTATAATTATGAGATTCATATTGCATTCATGAATTATTCCTAAAATGTTCCTAGTCATTGTTCTATTAAGATTGGGCATTAATAGAGCGTAAAAAGACTAAGACACGTTTCGCTTTTTCCTTATGAAGGAAGTAGTCGATCTTATAGGCTAAAGTATAGAGATACTTAAACAAACGTGTGGGTGCTTGTTAGAGAACAAGTTCATCGAACGGACGATATGAAAAATCCATTTGGAACATTACTTGTATGTCTATGGAATTCTCATTGTGATGATTGTATAAGTGATCCTTTGACTTGAGATCATCAAAGTTATCTTGTATGGGGATTGTTATGTTTTGATACTACTCGTGATCTATAAAGGTCGTTTAAGCGGTAGTCATTGGATATAACATGAATCGTATGGAGATAGTTGAATGATTAAGATAGGATTCATCACCCTAAAGTAATTAGGGAGAATGTTCCATTGTTCTCGATTAATATTGATTTGGGAAATCCTTGGCCAAGGTGGAATGGTATTTTGTAAACAGTTTACAAATATCATTAATTGGATCAATAGCTAATGGTGGAGAACTAATATAATTAGACTCAAAATAGAGTAGACATTAATTCCATGCTCTATGTCTAATTAGAACATTAGTTGATGAAAGGATTGAATTATACGGAAAAATCATGCACGGAAAGGTTAGTCAAAACCACTTTGACATTCCTAAATATTTGGGTGGTCATGATGCGTTGCTAGACGCCAATCTTGATCTATGATTATAAATTTTTTAATTGGAGAATTAAAGATAAATTAAAAGGAGTTTTAATTTATCTAATTCTAATTATGAATTAGAATTATAATTTATAATCATTGCCAATATATTTGGGAACCTAATGGGTCACACATATAGAATGGGTTAGAGAGAGCAAAGTTAATTTAATCAAGTTGGACTTGATTATAAAGTTTGAGAAACTTTATAATTAAATATGAGATATTTAATAAATAAAGATCAATATCGATATTGAATCTTATTTGAAATAATTGGTATTTAATTAGAATTATTTGTAATTCTAATTAAATTTTAATTGAAATTAGTGTTTAATTTCAATTAAATTACTAATACATCCAAAGCTTATTATAAATAGGCTTAAGTTTCATGTAGTAAGACTTCACGCTTAACCCTCTCGTAAAAGTTACGAGTTCTCTCAACCTGTTATGTGGATACCGTTAGAGGCCGGATACTTGTGTGGCTACAGTGGTTGAGGCGGATTGGTTTCGTAAACGGTTCGAGAGATGCATCGAGATAAAGATCAAGCTTTAGAATAAGGTACGAATTAAATTCTGCTTTATTATGATTTTTGTTAATCATTTTATAGAATAAATAGATCTTGGTTTTCGGGAAATCAAAAAGTCACGAAAAAGTTTCATGATTATTCCGCTGCGGTCGGATCAGATCCCGACTTGATTTCCCAACAGGTCCGCCTGCATAATCTTGTCCACCGTCAAAAAAAGTAGACAAGTTGGAGTGGGAAGTGGGAATTATACTTTTTACTAGCAGAGATGTGGCTTTTGTTTTTGATCCAATTCACGCCTTTTAGAACCTAAACCATATTAGACCAGAGAACATGCCCTTGCCAGGACGACGAACCATTTTGCTACATTTGTCTCGAGAAAGCTAATAGATCTTTTATCGAATTGAGCTTAAGAATCTCACATAGACGTTAAGAGGAGCGATTGCTAGATGTTTAATTGAAACATCAAAACAAAGACCTTTATTGGGCAATTTGTCCCCATCAGGAAACCACCTTATCATTATACCATGTATTTAAGTATGATTTGCCAGTTGCTGGGCCATCAAACTTACTACTTTCTGCAGAACTTTAATTTCTCCACATTAGAAGAGCCACTATGTGGGTTCACTTCAACATCGACATCGATTGTAGACACAAGACCTGCTAAACTTTGAAAGGCGGAGCTTTGAATGAAGACCAAGAACTTCCATAAACACAAAAATAGCCAATAAGATGATGTAATATTATGTGTTTGTACTACCACCACCTCCTCACAATAATATAAACACGATTCATGACACTGTCGTCAGTTATAACAGCTGGTTTTCAACGAAGAAACATGTCTTAGATGACTTCAGCAAACATCATCATCGACTTAATATATTCCCAGTCCAGTAATCTTGTAATATTGGTCATTGATCTGCTTCTGTAATTGTTACCCAAAAAAGTATAATAATAGCCCCGGTACAATAAATAACAATGTTTTGGTAAAGTCAATCCAACTGAGTACTGCAATTTCTAACTTGAACTGAGTGTCTGGTAGTAAAGATGCTATTCGAGTTCCACTTTCTAATTACTTAAATGTGTGCACAGAGAAGAGAGAGACAGGGACAAAACCAACTGTGGGAGCAATTATACACTACAAATAAACCTTAATCTGTACCTGCAGAGATAGACAAGTATTTTGGTAATGAAGTTCGGTTTTATGAGCTGTTTATCTCTGAAACATCTGGCAGGTTTCCTATATTTTAGATAACATTCACATGGCATCATAAATCTCAGTTACACTTCACTCTCTCTCTCTCTCTCTCTCTCTCCCTCCTCCCTCTCACTCTCTTTCTCGGAGATTGTTCTCCATAGAAGAGATGTGGGATCAATCTGAGAGATCATGAGTTCCCAAATTGTTATAGGTCTCCATTTTTGGTGGAGCGTTCTTGGAATTGTAATTCTGATTCTAGGGTATGAATCCTTTGGTCTTAACACAGATGGTGTTCTTTTGCTGTCTTTCAAGTACTCTATCCTCAAAGACCCTCTCGGTGTGCTTGAGAGCTGGACGGACTTCGACGAGACTCCTTGTTCATGGAATGGAGTTACTTGTGGAGCACCAGGAATAGCTAACACATACTCTCGTGTCACAGGCCTGTCTCTCCCAGCTTCTCAGTTACTTGGTTCAATCCCTGCCGATCTTGGCATGATCCAACACCTCCGAAGTCTTGACCTTTCCAACAATTCCCTTAATGGGTCCTTGCCATTATCAATCGTCAACGCAACTGAACTTCAGTTTCTTGACTTGTCCAATAACATGATCTCTGGTCAGCTACCAGATACTATAGGAAGACTACAGAATCTTGAGTTTCTTAACCTCTCTGACAATGCCTTGGCGGGAAGACTACCTGTCAACCTCACAACACTCCACAATCTAACTGTTGTTTCTTTGAAGAACAATTACTTCTCCGGTCAACTTCCTGGTGGTTTTGAGCTCGTTCAATTCTTAGATCTCTCTGCCAATCTCATCAATGGATCTTTGCCTCAAGACTTTGGAGGTGGCAGTTTGAGTTACTTAAATGCCTCTTACAACAGGATCTCGGGTCAAATTCCACCCGAATTTGCCACAAAAATCCCAGGCAATGCAACTATCGACCTCTCATTCAACAATCTAACAGGAGAAATTCCGGAATCCGTCGTTTTTTTTAATCAAAAAGGTCGATCCTTTAATGGGAATCCTGATCTCTGCGGTGAACCAACAAGAAACCCGTGTCCTATTCCTTCTTCCCCGTCATATCTTCCCAGTGCATCTACACCAACCTCTCCGCCTGCAATTGCTGCGATTCCAAATACAACAGGCTCTAGCTCAACAACCGGTGCTCCAAGTTCTTCAGCTGGGTCTCAAAACAAGAGCGGTCTTAGGCCTGGAACCATAGTCGGAATCGTAGTTGGGGACGTTGCAGGAATAATAATTCTCGGTATAATCTTCTTCTACGTGTACCACTTGAAAAAAAAAAAGAGCTTGGAAACTACAGAGAAGCAAGAAGCCAATATTCCACATGACAGCTGGTCAACTTCATCGTCAGAATCAAGAGGCTTCACAAGATGGTCGTGTTTACGTAAGAGAGGAGAGAACGAACAAGAATCCGAGTCCACAAGCTCCGAGAATGATGACGAGGACCCAGAAAGTCTCGGGATACAACGGCGACAACAGAACAAAGAAGGGACGCTGGTGACCGTAGACGGAGCCGGGAAAGAGTTAGAGCTTGAAACTCTACTCAAAGCATCAGCTTACATACTCGGTGCAACAGGCTCGAGCATAATGTACAAGGCTGTGCTCGAAGATGGGACAACATTTGCTGTTCGAAGAATCGGTGAAAGCCATGTAGAGAGGTTTAAAGATTTCGAGAACCAAGTTCGTGTTATAGCTAAGTTGGTGCATCCCAATCTTGTTCGAATTCGTGGGTTTTACTGGGGTGTTGAGGAAAAGCTCATTATCTACGATTTTGTCGCCAACGGAAGTCTCGCCAATGCTCGTTACAGTAAGTGCCGACCATCTTTGTTACTGGCAAGACATTTTTGATCTTTTGCGCATGTTAGCAAAACTATATGTTCTTTTTCTATCATGCGCTGAGTACCTAGGGGTTTGACGGTGGAGTAGGTGTAACTGAACACTTTGTTTTTAATGCTTGTGGTACGGAAGTCAACTGTCTCTTGCTAATCGTTAAACCCACGGCGCTGGATAGCAAACATTGTTAAACTTTTACGATGATCTACTGCCTGCTAACATGTTCATATTACTATGATCCACTGTCTGCTAACATGCTCATATGTTCAAAACGCTGACGTCTGGCTCTTTTCTTTTGGATGATTATTAGGGAAAGTGGGGTCTTCGCCTTGTCATCTTCCATGGGAGGCCCGCCTGAAGATAGCGAAAGGTGTGGCCCGTGGGCTTTCATTCCTCCACGAGAAGAAGCATGTGCATGGAAACTTGAAGCCCAGTAACATCCTCTTGGGTGAAGATATGGAACCTAGAATTGGAGATTTTGGGCTTGAAAACCTTGTAAGAGGTGATAGTAGCTCAAAAGGAGTTGGATCAGCCCGTATTTTTGGAAGCAAGAGGTCGACTGCCTCTCGAGATAGCTTCCAGGACTTTGCAGGGCCCAGTCCAAGTCCAAGCCCGAGTTCAATCAGTGGTTTGTCACCTTACCATGCACCTGAGTCGCTTCGGAGCCTGAAGCCCAATCCAAAGTGGGACGTGTACTCTTTTGGGGTTATCTTGCTTGAGCTACTAACAGGTAAAGTCATCGTTGTGGACGAGTTGGGCCAAGGAAATAATGGGCTTACAGTCGAAGATAAGAATCGGGCCTTAAGAATGGCTGATGTGGGAATCCGAACTGATGTGGAGGGCAAAGAGGAGACCTTGCTGGCATGCTTCAAATTAGGCTACAGTTGTGCTTCTCCTGTCCCACAGAAGAGGCCAACAATGAAAGATGTCTTACAAGTTCTTGACAAAATTCCCCCTTCATCTTCATCATTCTTGTACGGATAGTTATGAACTGGAGCCATAGCCATTTTGTAGAGAGACTGTATGTATCATTGACTTACAGTTATAGGTCAGACACTTATTTGAGTTGCAACTGAGTGATGTCCTGGTTAGATCTTTTCTTGTATCACACTAATTCCCACCATAACTGATTTTGGACCATGAACAAGCCTTTTTATTTGCTGGGTCTAGAAATAAAATTTTGGTTTCGGCCTAAGCTTTTAAGTTTGTTATAAAATTAAATAAAAACTTATTTGTTTGAATTTTTATTTTAATTTTATTATAATCTAATTTATTATTAATTAAATATTACTTATTTGATATTAATAAATAATAAAAGTATGCCTAATATAATATAATTATTTTAAAATTTTGTTTTTGAAATAGTAAATATTTTATATTTGATAATTATTAATAATATATTTTAAGTTTAAAGTATTTCAAACTTAAAACTTAAAATATATATTAATTAATTTAAAATTTTAACTTGTTTAGTTATTCATTTTAATATAATAT
Organism: Erythroxylum novogranatense; assembly: GCA_029891385.1. Lineage (NCBI taxonomy): Eukaryota > Viridiplantae > Streptophyta > Magnoliopsida > Malpighiales > Erythroxylaceae > Erythroxylum > Erythroxylum novogranatense. Next base: position 11,404,664 of record CM057228.1, read on the forward strand.
AATAAAATTTTATTACTATTTTATTTATAATATTAATTAAACAAGCAGGAATCCTCATATATAATTTTCTGACAATCTAACTGGATCTAAGTAAAACGAAATTACCCGAACCCGATGGGTACCTGATAAAATTACCCGAACGGAGGCGGGTATGGGGAGTAAATTTTTACCCGTAAGTGGTATGGGGTTAGCAAAAAATATAAAATCGGGTATCGGGGCGAGTATGGGGATACCACCCCCCATACCCATACCCACTCCCCATACCCGTTTACCCGTTATATAGTCATTACAATTTTACCATTATATATATATACATACAAACCCATCAATTAAATAAAGATAAGCTTATTTAAATTCAGTATGTATGTATGAATGTAGCATGAAAATTTAAAAGAAAAACAAATAGTCCATTCATATTAAATAAGCTTATCTTTAAAAAAAAAAAAAAGTAGAGTGGCTGGTGCAGATGGGGTCAAACCCCCAACGGGTATGGGTATGGGGGGTGTCAAAAAATCCCCGACGGGAATGGGGGCGGGTATGGGGGTGGGGGCGAGTTCATGGGACAGGTACGGGGGATGGCATACCCGCCCATACCCACTTGGTTGCCATCCCTACTGTTAAAGGCACAGGCGTTTAGATAAATCTGGCTTATGTATCATGACCCAAAAGGTACAAATGGTTTCGTTAACAAAATTTGAAATGTTAAGAGCCCGCTTCTCTTAAAGAAATCTTCTTCGTCCCTCCATCTCTATCTCTGACTCCCTGCTCCATACAACGATGACCTGTTTGATTGGATGTTAATTAATGAAATGAAATGTAATAGAATGGAAGGGAATAGAATGGTTTACAATGGAATGAAATGTAATATAGTAAAAAGTTGTTTGGGAAGGATGGAAGAGTTCATAATGTAATGTAGTAAAATATTGTTTGAAAGATGGATGGAATGTAATGGAATGTATAATAAATGACTTTTATACCATTTATATTAAAATGGTTGTTGCAAGAGATTTATTATTTTATTATTAATTATACAAAATATTAGTATTAATTATTTAATATATTTTATTTTATTTTATTTTATGTGATTTATATTAAAATAATTTATTTATATAAAAATATATACAAACAATTAAAGAATATTTTTAGATATTTTCTATTTTCATTAATAATTTTTTATTAAATTTATAATTAATTGTATACAATTTATTATTAATTATATAAAATATTATTATTATTTATTTAATATATTTTATTTTATTCTATTCTATTCTAGGTGATTTATATATAAAATAATTTATTTTATTTTCATTTATATAGAAATATATACAAACAATTAAAGAATAATTTTTAAATATATTTTATATTTTCATTAATAAAATTTTATTTATTTTAATTATATACAATTTATTATTAATTATATAAAATTATTATTATTAATTATTTAATATTTTTATTATATTAAATTTTATTTATATTAAAATTTATTTATTTATTTTATTTATATAGAAATACATACAAATAAGAATAATTTTAATATATTTTATTAATGAAAATAGAATATATATATATATATATTATTTAATTGTTTTATATATTTCTATATAAATAAATAAATTTTAAATATAAAATTTTATATTTTATTATTAAATATATATAATTTATTATTAACAATATAAATATTATTATTAATTATTTAATAAAATTTATTATATTAAATATTAATATATACAAACAAGAATAATTTTAATATATTTTTATTAATGAAAATCGAAAATATATAAAATTATTATTTAATTATTTTATATATTTCTATATAAATAAAATAAATAAATAAATTTTAAATATAAAATTTATATTTTATTATTAAATATAAATAAATTAGTATTAATAATATGAATATATTATTATTAATTATGTAATAAAATTTATCATATTAAATATGACTATATTCTATTTGATATATTAATATTATGATTTGGTCGAGTTGATATTAAAAGAATTATTGAGGGTATATTAGGTAGTACTCCCTCCGATTCATAATAAGAGTTGTTTTAGAAAAATACACGCTTATTAAAAAAGTTAATGAAATTATAGATATACCCTTATTAATACTCCCATAAAATTACCTCGTGACTCCGGTAATCAGCATCTTAAATTAAGATGAGAGAAAAATTGTCTTGAAATTGCCTTCTGTGTAATTAAGATGAAAGAGAAATGAAATGTTAATTTTGAAAGAAAAATTATAAACATGCATACAAAGTCAAGAATGACACTTATTTTGAATAATTAAAATGCATCTAAAAAGACACTTATTATGAATCGGAGGGAGTATGTATTTATTAGGTTACGTTTCATCCTAAACCCCCCAAATCGGAAGTTTCTTATTTTCACTGTTTAGGATAGAATGGAACGTAACATGAAACCCTCCGCTTCCATCCCAGTCCATTCCATTCCATTATGAAACCTTCAAACAAACGATGGAAGTGTGTTACGTTCCATTCCATTCTATCCCTAACCCTCAAAACAAACATAGCCTAAACCAATAATGGCAACGAATATAGGTCAGCTGGATGCAGTGTACTTCGTCGGAAGATCTAAGATTCTCTCTTAGATCAACTCCACTCTTCAACTCAATCTCTCTAAAGTTGAAGAGATTTTTCTCTTTTTTGAGGCAAAATTCTAGTTGCTTATGATTTCTACTCTTTATGAAGAAATTGCTTGAGTTGGGGCGAATTCTAGGTTTGCTCCGGCACCGTTGACTGTTAGATGATGGACACCATTCATCTTGGAGTTGTCTCGATACACAAAGTCAACTTCAATTGTAAGAGCGAGTACGAGATGATCCAGAGGTACAAGGTTGTTCAAGACGTCTTTAATAAGCTAAAGATCATTAAGGTTAGTTCCCGAGAAGTTTTCTGGTGAATTTTGTAACGGAATTGATTTTCGTGTTTTGTTTAGAAATTTGTTTGTAGTTTCGTTGCAGCATATTGAGGTGAATAAGCTCACTAAAGGAAGGCTGCTTGATAACTTGGAGTTCATTCAATGGATGAAGCGGTATTGCGATACTGTCAATGGAGGTTTGTTTAAGTAATTTTTAACCTCTATCCCTCCTTTCCCGTTGCTAATTATACTAGACCTTTTATGACCTTCAATTCTTGATCATGGTTTATATTATATGTTTGGATGTTGTAGCTTTTATCTATTGTTTGGCCAATTCAAAGCAAATGCTTTGCTTATTTGGGTTGGATTAGTATCATCTTCAGTTGACAATAAACCTGGACTCTGTGATATTGCTTGGGATCATAATTGTCTTACCTTTTCAGTAAAATCTTGTAGTCCATAATCGTTTGTCTTGGTCAAGGAATTTTTTTTTAGTATTGACTTGATTTTTAGTAGTATTGTCCTAACAACAAAGCTATGTGTTCATTGGTGGATTATTATGAATTTTCATTACTGCAATTGATAGATGACATTGGGGTATGAGAAATTTCACCTTCCTACTTATCTTTTCTTTAGCTATAATCCACCAGAAAGGAAAGATGCTTGGAGGTAAAGAAGCAGGAAAGAAATGCCCTCCATCTCACTGCTTAACCAAAGGGTCCACCTAGCCTTCCAAAGCACTGCCCTCCCATAATGCGCGGAGGAATGATATGTCCTCAATTAACCCTTTAAATCAATTTGTGCCTTCTAAACCTCCTAGTCCTGTTTTTACGTATGACGATTAGGAACAAATTATAGAAACAAAATTGATCTTGTTTAAATATTGAATGTCTCAAATGAGCTGATGTGCAGATCATAGGATTGAAGCTAAATGTTGATAGCCTTAAGAAGAAGAGAGATTTTTACTTCACAAAGCTTAGAGATATTGAGATACTGTGCTAGAGCCCTGAGATAGAAAACCTAACGATACTCGTATTCTTTTTAATGTTAAATCACCCAACTAGTCTAGGATGAGTAGATTGTCTACATATAAATTAAGTTGAATTCTATAACAAGTACTAGTCTGTGATCTAATTCTGTTTAAGGTTGTTGGAGCAATCAAAAGAATTCTATATGCTACTGATGATTATGCATCAGTAGTCACAAAAGCTAAAACCATGGTCTCTCTTTAATAGAAGGAAGTGGAAGTTTCAAGCTCCGCTGCTGAGGTGTCAGAGGAAAAGACAAATTCTAATGCTCATAAGAGAAAAAATACGGTGAATCTTGACGTTGATGCTGTTGGCATCACAACATTATCACTAAGGCAAACGCTTTCTAATGCTACCGATGTCCATTGTAGTGGGTCAGCTCTTATGACTTACTGATTTATTTGAGGATGTATTCTTGGTTCCATATTGAAAAATGTTTCCTCTTGTGCCTCCTCATGATAATCAGAACCAGGTTGGCTGCAAATGGGTATTTCGCATCAAAAGAAATGAAAATGGCTCGGTGCATCGTTATAAAGCCAGATTAGTTACGAAGGGATTTCATCAATGGCCAGGGATGGATTTCCAAGAAGCATTCATCCCTGTGGTAAAACCAACGACAATAAGAATAATTCTGAGCATTGCATTAACAAGTGGCTGGCCATTAAAGCAATTGGATGTAAACAATGCTTTTCTACAAGGACCACTCACAGAAAGCGTTTACGTGATACAATCACAAGGTTTCAAAGATGCTAATCGACCTAACTATGTATGTCATCTTCAAAAGGCCATTTATGGCTTGAAACAAGCACCAAAGGCGTGGTACCAAGCCTTAAAACAATTTCTAGTGCAAACAGGTTTTCGGAATTCATACTCAAATGCATTGTTGTTCATTCAGTAGTCACCTAAAGGTACTCTTATCCTTGTGGTTTATGTGGATGATATAATTGTAATAGGAAGTAATTCACAACTTATAGACAACTATGTTGCTATTCTAGTAAACAAGTTCTCTATCAAATATCTGGGGTCACTACATTATTTTTTGGGTTTATAGGTTATTCCAAACACTGAGGGAATAATTCTTTTACAAAAGAAGTATATCCTTGACTTACTACAGCATACAAAAATGACAGAGGCTAAATCAGTTGTTACACCCATAATAAGTCATCCAATTCTAGCCCTAAACTCAAGAACACTACTAAGTGATCCATCTGAATATAGAAAGATAGTAGGAAGTCTACAGTACTTACTTTTGACTCGATTTAATGTTGTGTTTGTAGTTAATAAACTCTCCCAATTCAACCATCGCCCAACATCTGATCATTGGGCTGCTGTCAAACGTCTCATTCGCTACTTGGTTGGGACTGCCTATGATGGCATACAACTCTATCATTGATCAAGCACCAGCCTTCATGCCTTTGCTGATCAAAGCCACAATTCTTCGCTCCAAGTATACTCTGATGCTGACTAGGGTGGTGACAAATGTTGGGACCCGATCCGGGAACCAGATACCAACCGGAAGATGAAATGAAAAATGGACGAGAACGAAAACGAAAGAACAAAACATAAGCCGCAATCAAAGCGGATACGAATGGCGAAGCGGAAACAAAAAGTGAAGCACAACAATACGGAAACAAAATACAAACTGGAGACAAGAAACAAAGTGGCGGAAACGCGAAACGAAAAATGGAACGGAATCGAATCACAAAATACGGGCACAGAATAAAGCGAAAGCGGAAGCAAATCGATTAATCGAAACGGAAAGGAATCGCATCAAACAAATCGAATATACGAAAGTGGAACAAAAACTTAACAAAGCTGATCTGACATCCGAGAACAAAAAACAGAGAAACACATTCGCGTTGGAAACCTAAAGCTAATCCAATACGAAAATTCGGTATATTTTTTTTTCTTTTTCTTGTATCCGTTTTTTACTCAAACTCATGCAAGTCATATAATTTCCGTTTTCTTGGAAATTATCCTTAATCAAGTTCTCGAATCACACAAACTGCTTACACAGACAATCCAATCCCAAAAATTCATCTTTATACTAATTTTTTTATCAAATTTCGGCAGCATAACGACTGCTTTTGACCTAACCCAAATCCTGTAAGGTTTCAAAGCCACTTCTAAAATGCCCCCATCAATCACACAATCATTAAAATCGACCGGACCCTCCGTCCGGGATCTCAGCAGATAAACACACTCCTATATCTAAACCACTTCAAATCATTAATCATGTCCAATTCTAATACACATTTCAATCTTAAATCCATACACAAATTCCTAAATCAATATCATTATCGTACACAATGTCATACACAATTTCATATACAAATTCAATGGTTCCAAACACATCATCATTTGATTTCTTACAAATCCTTAATGACTTTTCAAGCCATTTACAAACTTACAAATTGCTCAAGATACAGAAATGTACACAAATCGAACAAGTGTCCTGACAACCTTTCATCCAATCTCCTGCTCGAATACCTGGAGATGGGGATGAAAGGGGGGTGAGCTAAAATAGCTCGTGGATAATATGTTTATAAATTGAACAATAAGCGAAAACATATTTGGAAAAACTTTACCATTTATTTCCGAAATTTCACATTAGAAATTTGGCAAATCTCGTATTTTTCACACCTTTCATAATATTGCCAAAACAATTGCAATCGCTTTTCAGTTGAAAAACCACCATAATTTATTTCTCAAAATTTTTCACCTTTTGTTTTTAAAAATGATGCAATGCAACACACTTATAAACGGAACAAAACACACAAAACACATCAAATAGTCTGGTTTTGGTCCAAACAGAACGTACTGCACATTTCCGCATAGCGGTCCTGTGTAGCTGTGAACAGAACGTACTATCTTTTTCCGCATAGCGGTCCAGTGTAGTCATGAAGGGAGTCCGAAATCGGAACTCCAATGGCACTAGCGGGCAGCCGGGAGAAGGCTTTAACAAATAGAGACAGTGCAATGACTCACAAGGGACCTAACCAAACCCACATAACACATAAGCGAAAAGAAAATTCAAATTGCCCGAAGGCACTTTTCAAAAATCTTGATTTTTCGCATTTTCATATCTCAACCACATATCCAAGCATGAAATCATATAGCAATCCACATTCAATCCAAATTCATCAATATGAATGCAATGTATTTCTTTAAAACATAACTCAAACATATACATATTCATAATGCCCACTTTTCAAATTTATTTAATAATTCAAAAACCATGAATTTCTTCAATCTTGTAATTTCTTAAAATTATTTCTAAAATAAGAATTTAATCCTTTGAAATCATAATCTTTCAAACATTTACATAAACAATAATTTTTCAAAGCTTTTCTTCTTGATTTTTCAAATCACATGCTTATGCTTAAAATTCAATAAATAAACGTACTACCCACCTCATATCCGTGCTAATACTTTGTCCAAAGCATCGAATCTCCAAATTCCTTCTTCTTTCCTCAACTTTAAAATTTCCTAAGCCATAATTATCCAAAATAAAAATCATAATTTGCATAATTATCAAAATTAACTATAGGAAACTCATAATCATCATATTTTTAAGCTTTCAAAATTATGAATTTTCAAAATCCTCAAATTCTAAAATTTGACCTAAACCAATTCATCCAAATTCAATCTTATAATTCACAAATTCTTCAAAACTAATTTCATATTTCACAAACCCATATTATTATCTATAATTCTATACCAAAATTTTATAAAATCCTCAAACACACATTTAAGCCTAAACCTTAATTAATTTTTCATCCAAAATTAAACACAACATAAGGCATATACATCAAACTTAGCTTCATAAATCACAAACCCAAGTTGTTTTTCCATATTTCTAAACTAAAATTTCATCAAAAACACAAAGTCCAAATTTTTCCTTTACCTCTTTTTCCGTCTATTTTCGGATTTATAGAGCTTTAGAGGAAGCTTCCACCTTCTTTCCTCCTTCTCCCTTGAATCTACTCCAAAAACAAATTTGAAGTCTTAAGAATTCGAAAATTTCTAAGCTTCCATCTTCTCCATGGCCGAATGAGCTTCTCCTCTTTCTCCTTCTTCTCTTATTCCTTCCTCTTATTTCTTCTCGAAAGCTTCTCTTCTTCACTCTTCTAATTCTCTTCTCCATGTCATTAAAATGGTGACTAAAAGGACCAAATTGCCCTTGAACTTTACTTTAAGTCATTCTCACTTGCGGGTCTGATTCACACTATCAATTTGAAGGAATTTGTCAAAACTTCCTTCTAAAGAAATATTCCTCTATGTCTTAATATCATAATGCCACAAAAATCATCCAATTCGGAGCAATATATCAAAAGTTATGCTCAAAACATTTCGGGTATGTTCATGTTCTAACACATTTTCCAGCACGTTATTTCCATCCAGAAATTAACATTCTTAATCCCAAAATTGACATTCGATGTCTTCATAAAAATTGTATCCCTATTTCTCTAGTTTAATTCAAAACAAAAATCACCTTATTTCGATTACCAGAGCAAAAGTTATGTCCAAAATACTTTCAGATGTTCCTAACCCAAAAACTGCACTCTAATCCGAACTTCCACTCATAATTTGAAGGTCTTAGGGGCAAAATTGACATTTCATTTCTTCATATGATTTGTAGCCCCATGTCTTAATTTTTTTTCGCCTCAAGAATCACTTCAATCGGATCTCTACAGATCCCGATGTTCGGAAAAATTGCCCGACTCACTTTAATTAATTTAATCACCCTTAATTTAATCTCAAAAATTCACAAATTTTTCATAAAAATGAAATTCATTGTCTTAGGAATCCAACGCTTAGAAAACCGAGTCAATCGAATGTTGGACGGAAAAGATATGAGCGAAAGATTGAAGAGAGGTCATATTTCTGAAAATCTAAAAATAAGAATTAAATAATCCAAAAATAATAATTAAATAATTAAAAAATAAAAATAATTTTAACCCTCCTCACTAGGGCGACGTATCGCCCTAGCGAGAGAGCTTATGATGTTTTTGTTTTTTGTTTTTCAAAAATATATATAAATATAATTATATACATAATTACATATATATATATTCGAATTTTCAAAAATCGTAGCTCTTGATTTCGAATTCTAAATTTGACAAATTTGGTCTCTATGGAAAGCTTGAAGGGAGCTCTACAACTTCCATGTAGATCTCAAAAATCAATTTTGTCTCTAAAGAGGTCAAAAAGCCAATCAAATGTACTGCCCCAATTTAATGTAAACCTAAATAATATTTAGCTTTGAAAATTTATATCTTTCTACTCCAAATTTCGAATACCTCATATTTTATATCACTACGAAGATCAGAAAGTCACCTTCAACTTCCATGAAGGACATAAAACTCAATTTGACCTCTAAGGAGGTTAATTTTCCAATCAAAAGTTCTATCATCTCATAATCATGCTAAAATCATAACATAAACTTGTAAAAATTATAACTTATTATTCATTGATCGCAAAATTCTATACTTTATGTCGAAATAAAGAGAAAATCACAATCTTCAACTTTCATGAAGAACTTCAAGGCTAAATTAACCTCTAACTAGGTAAATTTTACAGTTAAAGTTTCAGTCATTATATAAGTCAACCTATAACACATCTAACTTTGACTGATCATAACTTTCACTCCCGATATCGAAAAATTGCAAATTTTATGGCTACAGAAAGCTCTCAACATAATCTACAAGTTTCATGTAGATCATTTTCTCAAATTTTGCCTAAATCAAAAATCAACCCTCAAAGGCCAAAAAGTCAAACTTTTCACAATTTTTCATTTTCTCACACTTTCTCTCTTTATTTCATGATTTTCAACTTCATTTCAATCAACTCATCCACTTAATTTCATAAACCATACCAATCCACTCAAAACCCCAAAGATATCAAAATCAAATCATTTCTTTTCTTATCAATATCCTTTAATTTTAAGTCATCTATTATACAATACATACACAAAGCACTCCTTAAATTTCATTTTCATAATTTAAATTTTCACTCAAAGATCGGAGTCCAACATTAAGACTGATTATCAATCGACTAGAGCATTTATCATTTACTTAGGGCACACCCTATCTCTTGGAGTTCAAAGAAGCAGAAATTAGTTGCTCGCTCATCCACCGAGGATGAATACAGATTCGTGCCAACACCGCTGTTGAATTGAACTGGGTTTGCAATATCCTTGATGAACTCAAGAAAACTCTTTCACAATCATCGGTGATATACTGCGACAATGTTGGGGCAACACAATTAAGTTCAAATCCGGTGCTTCATTCATGAATGAAGCACTTAGCCATAGATTTCACTTTGTCAGAAAAACAAGTTTAGTCTGGCGCCCTCCGAGTCTCGCATATCTCCACCGACAACCAAACTGTTGACACCCTAACCAAACCGCTTCCACGATCGCGCTTCCTTGAGCTCAAGTTCAAGCTTGTGCTGCATAGATGTCGGCCAGCTTAAGGGGCCATAACAGAGCCTATAGGTAAAAACTCACATCACAGATTAGTATATCTACACAGAATATTCATTGTACTCTCCTAATTGGATTTGTCAACCATATAGATTTGTAACTGTAGATACAGCTTAAGTTTAGGCACCTAAATAGCTTAGAATACTCCTACATATCTTTATATACTTAGAGTTCATCAAATAATAAAAACACACTTCAATTCATATTCTGTTATTTCCAAGTTGAAATACACTAATCATTCACCTTGTCAGATTTTACTTCTGGAATTCCTCCGGCCAAGTTGTATCAAATGCTAAAACCAAACGAAAAAAGTTGTCAAATTTTACTTCAAGAACTTAAACATTCAGAGGGAAGAACAGTCAATAGATCAAGTTGCCAACTTTTTCTGATTCTAGTATGGAGAGTTCTTGTCTAAAAAACCAGAATGGAAGGAAAAATGTATGTCAAAGCAACAGATAAGTTTGCAAGTAGGCTAGTTATGCCATGCAAAAATCCTCAGCTAATTATTTTTCTGGTTACAGCCACTTTGCTCCTTTGTCAAAGTTTGAGAATAACCTCAACCCAAAGCTTAAAAAAGGTTTCCTTCCTTTATTCTTCTATATCCTTCAAATGAACCTGATGCCTTTTCCACCTCATGCACTGGGTTCTTACCTCTTTTCTATTGCTTATGTACCATTAGACCTTTTGCTTCAGTTGTTGTTCCTTTCAATTCACAAGGTATACTAATTCAACTCCTCTTCTCTTCCTTACTTCATTAAGTTCAATTGATTTTAATCCATAACATTTGGTTTCTGCACATAATTTCTGTTTGAACTAGGCAAAGCAATGGGCTTCGCAATAACTAGGTTCGTGAAAACGCTGCTTGCAAAGAAAGAAATGAGGATTCTGATAGTTTGTTCGTGTCAGGATTCATCGTTGAAACTGTGGAGTACAAAAATGTTAGCTTCACGGTCTGGGATGTTGGAGGGCAGGATAAGGCATGCAAAGCTTGACCTTTGGAATGAAATTATAAAATTTGTCGCTGTAATACATGAATTCCAGCATGTTTAATCATACAAAGTAATTTCTTTCGATTTTTTGGTTCGTAGATTCGACCATTATGGAGACACTATTTTCAGAACACGCAGGGCCTTGTTTTTGTGGTGGACAGTAACGACAGGGAAAGGATTTCAGAAGCCAGGGATGAGCTTCATAGGATGCTGAGCGAGGTGGATATAATAATGCCAACCCTGTCCATATATTTCAATTTAGTCTTTGCAATTAGAATATTAATTCTGTTCGATTTGATTGACACATAAGCTCTAACTTCTCTTTCTTTTTTTCTTGTTGGTTCTAGGATGAGCTACGTGATGCATTATTGCTAGTATTTGCCAACAAGCAAGACCTTCCAAATGCAATGAGCGTCTCAGAGATCGTTGATAAACTTGACCTGCCTTCGCTTTGTCGCCGACATTGGTAAACTCTGATTATCCATTCGTCTGAGTGATGATTCTGAAGCTAACCTGAACTTGGCTATGTGTTACAATCTTGTATTGATATCTCAATTCCTCCCAACCATGTTTCATCTCAAACTAAGATATCTCAAGCTATTAATAATGCAACTATTCTAAAAACCAAGATCTGTAATGACAAATTTTCTTCTTCTTCTGATACTTGTATTTTCATCAATGGTATAGGTATGCCCAAGCTGTTTGTGCTACCTCTGGCGACGGACTCTATGAAGGTCTTGATTGGCTGTTTGGGAATATCTCTAGCAAGGCGAGTTAATAAGTAGCGATTTTTTAATCGGGTTGCAGCCATAGTCCATATAAACGTAGAAGATATGGAATCTTTATAGCCACGCGTAATACCTTCATCACAATCCAGATAACTACTGCAGAATCAGAATACAGCAACTAATAAGGCTTTTAGTAATTGTTGTGAGCTATAGTACAGAGTTCTGTGTGTAACATACTTTCACACGGACGATTATTGCCCAATGCCCATGAACCATTTGATTAGTGCCAATGAGAATTATTATTTTCAAGTAATAACAGAAGTGGTCAAAGAACTTTGATTAAGTTTTACACTATTGGGAGATTCTGTTTGAATGAAGATTCTGAGACGAGGTATATAAAGGTTAGCTCAACCTATCCAAGAATCTGGCAGCTTGTTATCTACTCAAAAAATGGACAGTCACACAGGATGTTAGAGGTGTACTAGTTAAGTTCCATTTACAACTCATAGAAGCTGTACTGATACTTACGTACCTAAGGCAATCTATTATTGCCCGTTACCACCATTGAAGAGCAAAGATGTGGTCATTAAATGCCTTCAGGGCATCAAAGTCATCTCTGGATTGAAGATACCCTGTTGATGAGTTTGGCGGGTGTGGTGGGGATCTTCATTTCTACTTCCATGAAATCCTGGTGACACAGCTAAGGGAATAAATGTCCAAGTTTCTGGTAGGTATAAGCGTATGGTTCATTTCTCATTTGTTGACGAAAATAGTCCAAGAGACCTGACAGATTAATAACTACAGGTTTTTGTTGGATAGATTAATGAACTTCTTGGAGTTGCAATCAAAGAGGTGTAACAGTTGTCTCTCTAAATTCAGGGTTTTCTTCTTTTGCCTGGTGCAAGTCGCAGAATAAGACATTCCACCTAACTTGCACCTCCGGTCAAAATTCACCATTTCGCTTCCATAGAGGAAAAAGTTCACTCCTCATTTGCAGAAGTTGCATCTATAAATAGTCATTTTCCCAGTTCTGTTTACTCCCAATCTTTTGCTTATGAATTATACACTTCATTAACGTTGACATTGTGATCTGATCAATTTTGTGTGTATGTGTTTCTTATTCTCCTCTAAATTCAAACCAAACTTACGTATTCATGCGTTTGAATAGGCATAATGCACCTACCTCATGCAACAGTAGAAGTTCATCTGTTTCAGTTCGAGAAAAGTTATTTGTACGGTTGATACATTAACAAAATGGAATGATCTCAGGGCTGCATTAGTTCAAGCTCAGACACTATTCATATGAAACCCTTCCTCACCAGACCAAAACTAGTTTGGAGTTTTCCAGAATTAGCAGCTAAATCTTGAATCTAGTGGGGCCCTTGTTCCTGATGCTTCCAATTCTATATGGTGAGGATGCCTGACAGGTATGCTAGTGACCAAGCTTAAGTGTGTTAAAAAGCATTAACATCCTCTTATGTGGCCCACGAAAGCATAATTCTAGATTGAGCATCTTAGTTGTTTCTGTTGTCTAATGTATGATGAGGAAAAACTTGTGTTCCATTGCCTCATAGCTTTGATTAGACAGGTGGATGATGATAGGTTGCTGAAGAAATTTCCTTCCTCTGTATTCTACGTTTCAACTTTCTGAATCAGTATGAAATAAAAGCCAAAGATGTACTAAAGCTTTTGACAATTTCTCCCATACCAATATACCATATTATGGACAAAGCTCTGAGCTGTTTTCAACAACTATTGGAAATTGTCATTTACTCAATGTCATGTGCACTCTGCCTGCTGTATTCTTTTATCAGATTATGATCTTTTAACCTGTTGTGTATTGAGTGAAATTATATTTTCACCTTGTTTGTCCTAATTTATCTTTCCCTTTTACATGCCTGCCATCTCAAAGCAAGAGAAGAAAGAGGTGTTATATGGGAGAGACATGCGTATTTTAAACTATCATCACCAATCAATTCCGTATCCTTGCCCTGGAAATCTTTATAAACATGCTTTCCCCAGTTGCTCCTAAAACATAACCTTAAATCATCCATCAGTGTAATTGATACTATGTTTCATAACAGGTCATATTTTTGAAATGTCATGAGGGCTATGTGCAACCTGAATCATTTCACATATTCCTAGAATATAGGTAACCACACTAAATGCCTGTGACTGGAATTATTAGGTGTAAGGACCCAAGTATTAAATGTTCAGTTCATGGTCTTCCTGGAATTATTAGGTGTTAAGGACCAAGTATTAAATGTTTCCAAGTTGAAGTACACTGATCATTCACCTTGTCATATTTTACTTCTGGAATTCCTCCGGCCAAGTTGTATCAAATGCTAAAACCAAACGAAAAAAGAAGTCAGATTTTACTTCACGAACTTAAACATTCAGAGGGAAGAACAGTCAATAGATGAAGTTGCCTACTTTTTCTGATTCTAGTATGGAGAGTTCGTCTAAAAAACCAAAATGGAAGGAAAAATGTACGTCAAAGCAACAGATAAGTTTGCAAGTAGGCTAGTTATGCCATGCAAAAATCCTCAGTTAATTATTTTTCTGGTTACAGCCACTTTGCTCCTTTGTCAAAGTTTGAGAATAACCTCAACCGAAAGCGAAAAAAAAGGTTTCCTTCCTTTATTCTTCTATATCCTTCAAAAGAACCTGATGCCTTTTCCACCTCATGCACTGGGGTCTTACCTCTTTTTTATTGCTTATGTACCATTAGACCTTGTGCTTCAGTTGTTGTTCCTTTCAATTCACAAGGTATACTAATTCAACTCCTCTTCTCTTCCTTACTTCATTAAGTTCAATTGATTTTAATCCATAAATTTGGTTTCTGCACATAATTTCTGCTTGAACTAGGCAAAGCAATGGGCTTGGCAATATCTAGGTTCGTGAAAATGCTGTTTGCAAAGAAAGAAATGAGGATTCTGATGGTGGGTCTTGATGCTGCTGGGAAAACAACCATCCTCTACAAACTGAAACTTGGAGAGATTGTTACTACTATACCTACCATCGGTAATAACTAATATCTAATCTTTAAGCCAGTGTGCAGGACAATGAAAATGAAGTTGTTCCCCTATATATTTGATTTGGTTGATGAAAGACCTGCGAATTACCAACTCAGTGTAAATTATTAGACCACTTTTATTCACGTTATATCTGATGTTCCACAAATAAGAATTTCTTGATACTCTTAAGGAGACGAGCATTTTCAGAGCAAGCTTGATCTTTTAAAACCTTAACCAGAGTTTCATAGCTAATAAGAAGTGTGTTTGTTCTCTCATCCCTAGTTTGTTCGTGTCAGGATTCAACGTTGAAACTGTGGAATACAAAAATGTTAGCTTCACTGTCTGGGATGTTGGAGGGCAGGATAAGGCATGCAAAGCTTGATCTTTGGAACGAAATTATAAAACATGAATTTTTTCATGTTTAATCATGAAAAATAATTTCTTTCGATTTTTTGGTTCGTAGATTCGACCATTATGGAGACACTACTTCCAGAACACGCAGGGCCTTGTTTTTGTGGTGGACAGTAACGACAGGGAAAGGATTTCAGAAGCCAGGGATGAGCTTCATAGGATGCTGAGCGAGGTGGATACACTAATGCCAACCTAGAAACCCTGTTCATATATTTCAGTTTAGTCTTTGCAATTAGAATATTAATTCTGCTCTTATTTGATTGACACATAAGCTCTAACTTCTCTTTCTTTTTTTCTTGCTGGTTCTAGGATGAGCTACGTGATGCAACACTGCTAGTATTTGCCAACAAGCAAGACCTTCCAAATGCAATGAGCGTCTCAGAGATCACTGATAAACTTGGTCTGCATTCGCTTCGTCGCCGACGTTGGTAAACTCTGATTATCCATTCTTCTGAGTGATGATTCTGAAGCTAACCTGAACTTGGCTATATGTTACAATCTTGTATTCATGGCTCAATTCCTCCCAATCATGTTTCATCTCAAACTGAGATATCTCAAGCTATTAATAATGCAACTATTCTAGAAACCAAGATCTGTAATGACAAATTTTCTTCTTCTTCTGATACTTGTATTTTCATCAATGGTATAGGTATATCCAAGCTGCTTGTGCTACCTCCGGTCAAGGACTCTATGAAGGTCTTGATTGGCTGTCTAGCAATATCTCTAGCAAGGCAAGTTAATTGAAGATGAGATTATTCACCTCTTGTACTTGTTCCTTGAGGTTCATACTGGAATATTACTAAGCAAAGATGTTTTAATCGGGTTGCAGGCATAGTCCATATAAAGGTAGAAGATATGGAATCCTTATAGCCGCGCGTAATACCTTCATCACAATCCAGACAACTCCTACAGAATCAGAATACATCAACTAATAAGGATTTTTGTAATTGCTGTGAGCTATAGTACACAGTTCTGTGTGTAACGTACTTTCACACGGACTTTGATCAAGTTTTACACTATTGGGACTTGGGAGATAGTCTTCAGTACGCAAGGCATAATGATCATTGAAGTCCAATCCAGTAAAAATATGATAATTAAAATATATATTTATTAATTTTAAATTTTTAACTAGTTTATTTATTTATTTTAATAAAATATAATTAAAAAAATTTATTAATTTTTATTTATAATATTAATTAAACAAGCAGAACTTTCTACTACGATTTTCTGAAAATCTAACTAGATCTTAGTAAAACAAAGTTATTACCTATTAGGGGCCTGAAGCATTTATTAAAATCAGTTCGTCGTTGAGGACGAACATATCTCATGTCTGGCGCAACTTCGCCAGATCCATTTCCTAGTCAGAGATTTAGAGGCTGCTTTTGTTGATCAGCACCGAGGGCGACCCTAATCCCAGGGCCCAACTCTGGTTTCTTGGGCCCCTCTCCCTGCTCAATGGTTGAAGCTTAACGTCGATGGCAGTGTCATCAGTAGTTCTGGACAGGCGGGTATTGGTGGGTTGCTTAGGGATAGTCTTGGTCACTGGGTCGCGGGTTTCTCTTGCTATGTCGGGATCACCACTATCTTAACAGCAAAACTCATGGCCCTCCGATTCGGTCTTGCCTTTGCACGCGACTATCAGTGTGCTGGCCTTGTGGTGGAATCTGACTTTGTGGACGCGTTACGCTGCTTAACTTCCCCCCGGATGTCCTGACATTCCATCCCCTTGCCTGCGTGATTTCTGACATTCGATCTCACCTTGCTGCCCTACCGACCTTTACTGTCGTCCATGTTTTTCGTGAATGTAACCAATGTGTTGATTTTTTAGCTCGCTTGGGCTCGGGTACGGTACCTGGTGAATGCGTGCGGCCTACTCCTCCACCTGGCTTGCTCTATTTGTTGTGCGCCGATGCTCAAGCCATTGGCTTTCTTCGCACCTAACTGTTGATTTCGCTTCTTATGTACTAAAAAAGATAAACCTCTCGTATAACATGACCGGAACGTACAAACAATTTTGTTAACAAAATTTGAAATGTTAAGAGCCTGCTCCTCTTAAAGAAATCTTCTTCGTCCCTCCATCTCTGTCTCTGACTCCATGCTCCACATAATGCATAGACCAATAATGGCAACAAATATAGGTCAGATGGATGCGACGTACTTTGTTGGAAGATCTGAGATTCTCTCTGGGATTAACTCTCACTCTTCAACTCAATCTCTCCAAAGTCGAAGAGATTTTGCTCTATTTTGAGGCAAATTTCTAGTTGCTTATGATCTCTACTCTTTTTGAAGAAATTACTTGAGTTGTGGTGAATTTCAGGTTTGTTCCGGTGCTTTTCACTGCCAACTGATGGACACCGTTCATCCCGGACTTGTCCCAATGCACAAAGTCAACTTCGACGCCAAGAGTGAGTACAAGATGATCCAGAACTACAAGGTCCCTCAACACATCTTTAATAAGCTAAAGGTCACTAAGGTTAGTTCCTGTTGCATGTGAATTGGCCCCTCCACTTGGTTGCCTTGTCAAAGAAGAAGGCTTTGATTGGTGGCTAGAAGTCTATTCACGTAACTCTCTATTCATAAATACAAAGAAGGTCAAATATTGCTAGTTGAAAATTGTGAGCAAATTTCGGCAAGTCTTGTGGGCTACATGTAGATGTGCTTGAAAATAAGCCATATGGTTAGCCTATTTTCTAGACTAAGATTTAGGTGATAGTATTATAAATAGATGCATCCTCTGCATCTTTTGTACACCAAAAAATAGAAGAGAGAAAGAGTGTGGAAAACACTTTTGAGAGCTCTGTAATTGTACTAGCTACATTGGCGATTCATTGGGTAGAGAGAAAATTCTAGAGTGACACTTTGTAATCTCCTGTTATTCTCTCATAGTGAAATATCTTCGATTGTCTCCGGCCGTGGACATAGGTCACATTGACCGAACCACGTAAATCTTTATGTCTTGTCCCATTTATTTTGACTACCTTTATTTTCGTTACTACTTTTCGGGCTATTAAATTCTGTCGGTATCCGATTCAAGGGCATTTTATCTTAACAAACTGGTATCAGAGCTTCTCTTTTTTTTATCTAACTTACCGTATGCTCTGTGGTTGCCACTAAGGTGGACCCTCCACATCAGAAAGTAACTTAGATTTTTTATTGTGAGTCTAAACAGGGCCCACTGCCTCGGTTTCATCTTGTGGAGTCCATTGTAGCATATTTATCTTGCGGGGCCCACTACCTCGATTTTGTAAACAGAGTTCAACTTTGCTTATGGGGCCCACGTCCCGACTTTGCTTTTGGGGCTCGCATCCATCCTTTTGTGGGGTCCGCTGTCCCAATTTCTTATGTGGGGCCCACTTGAAGAAAAATAGTCCGAATATCAATTTTTGGCCATCATGACGATAACGAAGACCTCTATTGAAAAGTTTGACCGGAGCATTAACTTCGGTATGTGGCAGCTCAAGATGCAAGCCATTTTAATACAAGATGGGATGTGAGATTGCACTTGATGAAGTGGAAAAAAAGCCAATAGATATGGCGTCAGATATATTCACGGATCTAGATAAAAAGGCTAGATCAGCCATCATATTGAATCTCTCTGATGAGGTTTTACAGGAGGTTGCAGGTGAAAACACAGCTAAAGGTATGTGGGACAAATTGAAAGCTGTGTACAGGAAGAAGACGGTGGAAAATCGGCTTTATTTGAAACAAAAGTTGTACATGTTGAGGATGATAGAAGGTACATCTATTCTTTCACATTTGGATAAATTTGATTATCTTATTTTGGATTTGAAGAATGTAGATGTAAAAATTGAGGATGAAGATCAAGCCATATTGTTGTTATATTCCCTTCCCCAGTCCTTAAAATATTTTCGTGATACTATGATTTATGGGAAAGAGTCAGTCTCATATAATAGTATTAAGTCTGCATTAAAGTCAAAAGAGCAGATTGATAGGGACATCACTGGGGAGACTAGTGGAAGTCAGGCAGAGGGACTATTTGTACAGGGTAGATCTGAAAATAGAGATTTTGAAAGAAGTAGATCCAAAGGCAGGTCAAAATCTAGACATAGAAATAAAACTTGTAATTATTGTAAGAAAAAGGGGCATATAAAGGCTGATTGCTATAAATTGAAACATAAGGAGAAAAATAAAGTTGAGCAGAATAACAGCAACACCGCCGAGGCTAGTGTAGCAGCAGATGTGAATGAGAAAATTATCTTTGTAGCCATAGAAGATAAACTTAGGTCTAATAAGGAGTGGATTTTAGATTCGGGTTGTTCTTACCACATGAGTCCCGATAGGGAGTGTTTTTCCACTTATGAGTTATTGAATGGTGGAATTGTTTTGATGGGTAATAATGCTTCCTGTAAAGTTGTTGGTAAAGGTACAGTCCGGGTCAAAATGTATGATGGTATCATTAGAATACTCACTGACGTTAGACACGTTCCTGATTTGAAGAAAAATCTCATCTCTTTGGGCACTCTCGATTCTTAAGGGTGCAAGTTCTCAGCTGAAGGTGGAGTTTTGAAAATTTCTAAAGGTACTCTTGTATTGATGAAAGCTTGCAGGTCTGGTAGTTTGTATGTTTTGCAGAGATCTACAGTAACAGGTGCTGCGACAGTTTCTACTGAAGATGACATTACCAAATTGTGGCACATGCGTTTGTGACATATGGGTGAGAAAGGTTTAACGTTGTTAAGCAAGAGAGGCCTACTTTGTGGTCAAAGTATTGGTAAGATGGACTTTTGTGAGCATTGTATCTTTGGGAAGCAGAAACGAGTCAGTTTCAATTCTCTAGTTGTTCACAAAACTAAAGGTACTTTGGATTATATTCATTCTGATCTTTGGATTATATGTTGACTTTTATTGATGATTATTCAAGGAAGGTTTGGGTGTATTTCTTGAAATACAAAAATGATGTTTTTTTAACCTTTAAACAATGAAAAGTGTTGATTGAAAGCGAGCGAGGAAAATATGTTAAGCTTTCCATGCATGAGATAATGGTTTGGAATTTTGTGGAGGCGAATTCAATGAATTTTGCAAGAATGAAGGAATTGCTCGGCATCACACTGTCAGAATGACTCCGCAACAAAATGGAGTTGTCGAGTGTATGAACCGGACTCTTTTGGAAAGGGCTCGGTGTATGATCTCTAATGCAGGGTTGACATTTGATTTTTGGGTAGAAGTCATTGCTATAGCTTGCTACATCGTCAACCGCTCTCCTTGTACTCCTCTTAATTTCAAGACTCCAGAGGAAGTTTGGTCAGGTACTCCTGCTGATTACTCTACTTTAAGAATATTTGAGTGTCCAGCATATATGCATGCAAATGAAGGAAAGTTAGAGCCTAGGGCTAAGAAATGTATTTTCCTTGGTTATGCTTTAGGGGTGAAAGGATATTGTTTATGGTGTCCTGATCCCAAGTCACCTAAATTTGTAATTAATATAGATGTTACATTTGATGAGTCATCTATGTTGTATCCTAGAAAAGAGTCTTGTAATCATTGTAATTTAGAAAAAGAGGATAGTACACAGAAATAGGTGGAGTTAGAGATTGGTAGTTCAGGTCCTTCACAGATGTCTTCTACACAACAGACAAATCAAGTTGATAAACCAGATCCTGATCATGTTCAAGGTGAACCAGTAGAAGAAGAACATTTCATAGCCAAACACAGACCAAGACGAGATATTCGACCACCACAGAGGTATGCAAATTTAGTTACATATGCTTTATCAGTGGCACAGGAAACAGATGGAGACAATGAACCGCCCACATATACGAAGGCAATTTCAAATGTTGATGCTAATAAGTGGGCGGTGGCCATGAATGAAGAAATGGAATCTTCGCACAAGAATAATACTTGGGTTCTGGTGAAGCCGCCAATGGGTAAGAAAATTATTGGCTGCAAATGGGTCTTTAAAAGAAAAGAAGGTACTTCAGGTATTGCAAATGCAAGGTATAAGGCACGTTTAGTTGCAAAGGGCTACAGTCAGGTACAAGGTATTGATTTTAATGATGTTTTCTCACCAGTGGTGAAACATAGCTCTATTCGTGTATTACTTGCGTTGGTTGCCATGTTTGATTTGAAATTAGAACAACTTGACGTCAAGA
This sequence comes from Erythroxylum novogranatense, assembly GCA_029891385.1. Lineage (NCBI taxonomy): Eukaryota > Viridiplantae > Streptophyta > Magnoliopsida > Malpighiales > Erythroxylaceae > Erythroxylum > Erythroxylum novogranatense. The sequence goes on from CM057228.1 coordinate 11,426,314, forward strand.
CAACATTCCTACATGGCGAATTAGATGAGCAAATTTATATGAAACAACCTGAAGGTTTTGAAGTTGCAAGAAAGAAAGATCATGTGCATTTGTTGAAGAAATCCTTGTACGGATTGAAGCAGTCCCCTAGACAGTGGTATAAGAGGTTTGATTCATTTATGTTGGGTCATGATTTCTCCAGGAGCATGTATGATATTTGTGTTTACTTCCGGATGTTAGATGATGGCTCATTTATCAATTTGTTGTTATATGTTGATGATATGCTCATTGCTGCCAAGAATGTCACAGATATTCACCATTTGAAGGCCTTATTGCATGGTGAATTTGAGATGAAAGATTTGGGAGCAACAAAGAAAATTCTTGGCATGGAGATAAGACGTGATCGAGGAGCTGGTAAATTATTCTTGACCCAAGAGAATTATCTCAATAAATTTTTGGAGAGATTTGGCACGCGAGATGCCAAAGCAGTTAGTACTCCTCTTGCTAGTCATTTTAGACTATCTGCTGCTCAATCACCACAGTCACAGGAAGAGGAAGATTATATGGCACGAGTTTCGTATTCTAGTTCCGTCGGCAGTATTATGTATGCAATGGTATGTACTCGTCCTGATATTTCACAAGTTATTAGTGTTGTCAGCAGATATATGGTCAATCCTGGCAAAGAACATTGGCGGGCGGTGAAATGGATTCTTAGATACTTGAAGGGCACTTCAAATTTTAGTTTGGAGTTTGGTAAAACCAGCAACACTTTGGTTGGTTTTGTAGATTCAGACTATGCCGGTGATCTCGACAGACGCAGGTCTCTGACAAGTTATGTATTTTGCATTGGAGGTTATGTTGTTAGCTGGAAAGCTACTCTACAACATGTAGTGGCTTTATCTACTACTGAAGCAGAATATATGGCAGTTACTGAGGCAATCAAAGAAGCATTATGGTTGAGAGGTTTATTTGGTGAGTTATCCCTTCATCAAGGGGTTACTACTGTTTATTGTGACAGCCAAAGTGCTATTCATTTAACGAAAGATCAAATGTATCATGAGAGGACAAAGCATATTGATGTGAAGTATCATTTCATTCGGGATACTATTGCTGAGAAGAAGGTCCTTATTCAGAAGATTAACACTAAGGACATTCCTGCTGACATGTTTATGAAGGTTTTTTCAGTTTACAAGTTCAAGCAATGCTTGGACTTGATTAGAATCTATAATTGGTGATATAGCCCTTTTTTGGGCATTGTCGGAGAAGGTGGAGCAGATCACTAATTATTCGAGACCAATTCAAGGTAAAGATTTGTTGCATTTGAATTGGCCCCTCCACTTGGTTGCCTTGTCAAAGAAGAAGGCTTTGATTGGTGGCTAGAAGTCTATTCACGTAACTCTCCATTCATAAATACAAAGAAGGTTAAATATTGCTAGTTGAAAATTGTGAACAAATTTCGGCAAGTCTTGTGGGCTACATGTAGGTGTGCTTGAAAATAAGCCATATAATTAGCCTATTTTCTTGACTAAGATTTAGGTAATAGTATTATAAATAGATGCATTCTTTGCATCTTTTGTACACCGAAAAATAGAAGAGAGAAAAAGTGTGGAAAATACTTTTGATAGCTCTGTAATTGTACTAGCTACATTGGGGATTCATTGGGTAGAGAGAAAATTCTAGAGTGACACTTTGTAATCTCCTGTTATTCTCTCATAGTGAAATATCTCCGATTTCTCCGGCCGTGGACGTAGGTCACATTGATCGAATCATGTAAATCTTTGTGTTCTGTCCCATTTATTTTGACTACCTTTATTTTCGTTACTACTTTTTGGGCTACTAAATTCTACCAGTATCCGATCCGAGGACATTTTATCTTAACAGGTCCCGATAATTTTTTTGGTGAATTCTGTATCGAATTTGATGTTCGTGTTCTTTTTAGAAATTTGTTTGTGGTTCCGTTACAACATATTGAGGTGAATAAGCTCATTAAAGGAAGGCAGCTTGATAACTTGGAGTTCATTCAATGGATGAAGCGATATTGCGATACTGTCAATGGAGGTTTGCTCAAGTAATTTTTAACCTCTATTCCTCCTTTCTTGCTGCTAATTATACTACACCTTTTATGACCTTCAATTCTTGATCATGGTTTATATTATATGTTTGGATCTTGGTATTTTCATTGAGTTTGCCGAGTAGGTTGCTATATTCAATCGAATCTTATATTACTCTTTAAGAGTGTAACATATTTGTGTTGTTATAGCTTTTATCTGTTGTTTGGTCAATTCAAAGCAAATGCTTTGCTTATTTGGGTTGGATTAGTATCATCAACAGTTGAAAATAAACCTGGACTCTTTGATATTGCTTAGGATCATAATTGTCTTGCCTTTTCAGTAAAATCTTGTAGTCGATAATCGTTTGTCTTGGTCAAGGATGTTTTGTTGAGTATTGACTTGATTTCTGGTAGTATTGTCCTAACAACAGAGTTGTGTGTTCATTGGTGGATTATTATGAATTTTCGTTACTACAATTGATACATGACATTGGGGCATGAGAAATTTCACCTTCCTACTTATCTTTTTTTTAGCTATAATCCACTAGATAGGAGAGATGCTTGTAAATGAGGTAAAGAAGCAGGCAAGAAATGGCCTCCATCTCAGTGCTCAACCAAAGGATCCACCGGTCCTTCCAAAACATTGTCCTCCCACAATGTGCTGAGGAATGATGTGTCCTCAGTTAACCCTTCAAATCAATCTGTGAAACCTTTTAAACCTCCTAATCCTGTTATTGCGTATGACAATCAGGTACAAATTATAGAAACAAAATTGATTTTGTTTAAATATTGAATGTCTCAAATGAGCCGATATGCAGATCACAGAATTGAAGCTAAATGTTGATAGCCTTGAAAACGAGAGAGACTTTTACTTCGCAATGCTTAAAGATATTAAGATACTGTGCCAGAGCCCTGAGATAGAAAACCTAATGGTACTCGTATTTATTTTATTGTTAAATCACCCAACTAGTCTAGGAATGTGAGTAAATTGTTTACATGCAAATGAAGTTGAATTCTATAACAAGTACTAGTCTGGGATCTAATTCTTTTTAAAGTTGTTGGAGCAATCAAAAGAATTTTGTATGCTACTGATGATGATGCATCAGAGGTCACAGAAGCTAAAGCCATGGTCTCTCTTCAGCATGAGGAAGCGGAAGTTTCAAGCTCCGCTGCCGAGGTGTCAGAGGAAAAGATGAATTCTGATGCTCATTAGAATAAAAATACGGTGAATCTTGACGTTGATGCTGTTGGCATCACAACATTATCACCAAGGCAAAGGCTTTCTGATGCTACTGATGTCCATTGCAGTGGGTCACCTCTTATGACTTACTGATTTATCTGAGGATGTATTCTTGGTTCCATACTGAAAAGTGTTTCCAAGTTGAAATACACTGATCATTCACCTTGTCAGATTTTACTTTTGGAATTCCTCCGGCCAAGTTGTATCAAATGCTAAAACCAAACGAAAAAAGTTGTCATATTTTACTTCAGGAACTTAAACATTCAGAGGGAAGAACAGTTAATAGATCAAGTTGCCCACTTTTTCTGATTCTAGTATGGAGAGATCTTGTCTAAAAAACCAAAATGGAAGGAAAAATGTATGTCAAAGCAACAGATAATTTTGCAAGTAGGCTAGTTATACCATGCAAAAATCCTCAGCTAATTATTTTTCTGGTTACAGCCACTTTGCTCCTTTGTCAAAGTTTGAGAATAACCTCAACTCAAAGCTTAAAAAAGGTTTCCTTCCTTTATTCTTCTATATCCTTCAAATGAACCTGGTGCCTTTTCCACCTCATGCACTGGGTTCTTACCTCTTTTCTATTGCTTATGTACCATTAGACCTTGTGCTTCAGTTGTTGTTCCTTTCAATTCACAAGGTATACTAATTCAACTCCTCTTCTCTTCCTTACTTCATTAAGTTCAATTGATTTTAATCCATAACATTTGGTTTCTGCACATAATTTCTGTTTGAACTAGGCAAAGCAATGGGCTTCGCAATAACTAGGTTCGTGAAAACGCTGCTTGCAAAGAAAGAAATGAGGATTCTGATAGTTTGTTCGTGTCAGGATTCATCGTTGAAACTGTGGAGTACAAAAATGTTAGCTTCACGGTCTGGGATGTTGGAGGGCAGGATAAGGCATGCAAAGCTTGACCTTTGGAATGCAACTATAAAATTTGTTGCTGCAATACTTGAATTTCAGCATGTTTAATCATACAAAGTAATTTCTTTAGATTTTTTGGTTCGTAGATTCGAACATTATGGAGACACTATTTTCAGAACACGCAGGGCCTTGTTTTTGTGGTGGACAGTAACGACAGGGAAAGGATTTCAGAAGCCAGGGATGAGCTTCATAGGATGCTGAGCGAGGTGGATATAATAATGCCAACCCTGTCCATATATTTCAATTTAGTCTTTGCAATTAGAATATTAATTCTGTTCGATTTGATTGACACATAAGCTCTAACTTCTCTTTCTTTTTTTCTTGTTGGTTCTAGGATGAGCTACGTGATGCATTATTGCTAGTATTTGCCAACAAGCAAGACCTTCCAAATGCAATGAGCGTCTCAGAGATCGTTGATAAACTTGACCTGCCTTCGCTTTGTCGCCGACATTGGTAAACTCTGATTATCCATTTGTCTGAGTGATGATTCTGAAGCTAACCTGAACTTGGCTATGTGTTACAATCTTGTATTGATGTCTCAATTCCTCCCAACCATGTTTCATCTCAAACTAAGATATCTCAAGCTATGAATAATGCAACTATTCTAAAAACCAAGATCTGTAATGACAAATTTTCTTCTTCTTCTGATACTTGTATTTTCATCAATGGTATAGGTATGCCCAAGCTGTTTGTGCTACCTCTGGCGACGGACTCTATGAAGGTCTTGATTGGCTGTTTGGGAATATCTCTAGCAAGGCGAGTTAATAAGTAGCGATTTTTTAATCGGGTTGCAGCCATAGTCCATATAAACGTAGAAGATATGGAATCTTTATAGCCACGCGTAATACCTTCATCACAATCCAGATAACTACTGCAGAATCAGAATACAGCAACTAATAAGGCTTTTAGTAATTGTTGTGAGCTATAGTACAGAGTTGTGTGTGTAACATACTTTCACACGGACGATTATTGCCCATGAACCATTTGATTAGTGCCAATGAGAATTATTATTTTCAAGTAATAACAGAAGTGGTCAAAGAACTTTGATTAAGTTTTACACTATTGGGAGATTCTGTTTGAATGAAGATTCTGAGACGAGGTATATAAAGGTTAGCTCAACCTATCCAAGAATCTGGCAGCTTGTTATCTACTCAAAAAATGGACAGTCACACAGGATGTTAGAGGTGTACTAGTTAAGTTCCATTTACAACTCATAGAAGCTGTACTGATACTTACGTACCAAAGGCAAGCTATTATTGCCCGTTACCACCATTGAAGAGCAAAGATGTGGTCATTAAATGCCTTCAGGGCATCAAAGTCATCTCTGGATTGAAGATACCCTGTTGATGAGTTTGGCGGGTGTGGTGGGGATCTTCATTTCTACTTCCATGAAATCCTGGTGACACAGCTAAGGGAATAAATGTCCAAGTTTTTGGTAGGTATAAGCGTATGGTTCATTTCTCATTTGTTGACGAAAATAGTCCAAGAGACCTGACAGATTAATAACTACAGGTTTTTGTTGGATAGATTAATGAACTTCTTGGAGTTGCAATCAAAGAGGTGTAACAGTTGTCTCTCTAAATTCAGGGTTTTCTTCTTTTGCCTGGTGCAAGTCGCAGAATAAGACATTCCACCTAACTTGCACCTCCGGTCAAAATTCACCATTTCGCTTCCATAGAGGAAAAAGTTCACTCCTCATTTGCAGAAGTTGCATCTATAAATAGTCATTTTCCCAGTTCTGTTTACTCCCAATCTTTTGCTTATGAATTATACACTTCATTAACGTTGACATTGTGATCTGATCAATTTTGTGTGTATGTGTTTCTTATTCTCCTCTAAATTCAAACCAAACTTACGTATTCATGCGTTTGAATAGGCATAATGCACCAACCTCATGCAACAGTAGAAGTTCATCTGTTTCAGTTCGGGAAAAGTTATTTGTACGGTTGATACATTAATAAAATGGAAGGATCTCAGGGCTGCATTAGTTCAAGCTCAGACACTATTCATATGAAACCCTTCCTCACCAGACCAAAACTAGTTTGGAGTTTTTCAGAATTAGCAGCTAAATCTTGAATCTAGTTGGGCCCTTGTTCCTGATGCTTCCAATTCTATATGGTGAGGATACCTAACAGGTATGCTAGTGACCAAGCTTAAGTGTGTTAAAAAGCATTAACATCCTCTTATGTGGCCCACGAAAGCATAATTCTAGATTGAGCATCTTAGTTGTTTCTGTTGTCTAATGTATGATGAGGAAAAACTTGTGTTCCATTGCCTCATATTGCCCCTTCTAGCTTTGATTAGACAGGTGGATGATGATAGGTTGCTGAAGAAATTTCCTTCCTCTGTATTCTACTTTTCAACTTTCTGAATCAGTATGAAATAAAAGCCAAAGATGTACTAAAGCTTTTGACAATTTCTCCCATACCAATATACCATATTATGGACAAAGCTCTGAGCTGTTTTCAACAACTATTGGAAATTGTCATTTACTCAATGTCATGTGCACTCTGCCTGCTGTATTCTTTTATCAGATTATGATCTTTTAACCTGTTGTGTATTGAGTGAAATTATATTTTCACCTTGTTTGTCCTAATTTATCTTTCCCTTTTACATGCCTGCCATCTCAAAGCAAGAGAAGAAAGAGGTGTTATATGGGAGAGACATGCGTATTTTAAACTATCGTCACCAATCAATTCCGTATCCTTGCCCTGGAAATCTTTATAAACATGCTTTCCCCAGTTGCTCCTAAAACATAACCTTAAATCATCCATCAGTGTAATTGATACTATGTTTCATAACAGGTCATATTTTTGAAATGTCATGAGGGCTATGTGCAACCTGAATCATTTCACATATTCCTAGAATATAGGTAACCATCTGCGTCTGTGATTTAGTAGACTTCAAGAACTCTACTTCTAAATAGAAATCACTAAATGCCTGTGACTGGAATTATTAGGTGTAAGGACCCAAGTATTAAATGTTCAGTTCATGGTCTTCCTGAAAATGCAATGTCTGCATTATCACCATAACTTCTCAACCATCTAAAACTATGCTGTGTCCATCACAGAAGTAAAATTGGGTGGGGTCAAATATATTAGCTGTTGTTTTGAAACTTTTCCCGCTTCCTTGCCAATTGTGAATAGAATGAATTGGTTTACCCATTAAGGGTCAAACAATACTAAGTTGAAGGGAAAAACAGGGCAGTTGGACCACAAGAAAGATGTCTCGCATGGTCCCTATATGCATATTGTAGTCCCAAATTTTGACAGCAGTCCAATTGGTCTTTTCAGGTTTTGATTAAATGTGTACAGCGAAACTTTTTTTCATCAGCCATTCCCCTTTTTCCTTCTTCTCCCAAATGTTCCCAGATCATTTTCTTATACAAGGAATGCAAAAAAGAATTACTTGACTGTTTGTGGTGCCTATATGTTCAAAGTCTCCACCTATCAGCTTTTCCAGGCTATTGGGGGATCACGGATTCAATACACAGTTGGTGTTTAGTTAAAACCCCTAGAAGTCGTCAATAGAGAATCCTACTTTTCTGACGTTTCACATGGAAAATAAGCAAGAATGTCAAAAGCACAGTGTTGACATAATGTTGCATTATCAAACATCAACCCCGACGATATACCAAGGTATGTATAAATTCCTTAAGTGGTTAAGGGCCTATGAAACTCGAATTTCAAATGAACCGAGAGAGATCTCAAACAAACGTGGCAGGTAGAGAAGAAAATAAAAGGTAATGGTGAAGATAAATTCATGGTAGTTTAAGTCAATAGAGTTTTAATCAAGGTCTATGCAACATTCTTTAACCAAATGATTTCTAGCGTATGGTAATGTTCCCAACTAGAGAAGATGAAGCAAAAAGCATAACAGCTCAAGGTAATCATTTGAATGAATTAATATTCAGAAAGAGAAACATTTTTTTTCCTAAGATATCAAAATTGTTGAATGGCAAATTATATTCCCTGCCTCGCACGACTAAATCTGTTAAGTTTTTCTACTGGTTTCTCAGCTTTAACTTGTAAAGCACACATTGCAACTAAATTGAGAGAATAGGGATGTGAAATATAACCACTATTCAGATAGTACTTCTGCCCAATTGCAACTTATACAGCAATTTATCTTTCATCCATGGCTCATCTCGGGTTCTCAAATTGTACTGTCAAGAATGTGCGCAGAAGGTCGGTTCTACAACTCTAACTGAGATTCTTAGTTTCTCACAATTAGTCAAATTGGCACATTCATAACATCAAACAATAGGCAAGATATTTTGAAGCTCTAACAGCTGAACTGCTATCTCATTTAAATGATTATCTAAATATGTAGGGAAAAATAAAGACCCTATGCATGAAAAAGTAGAGGGAAATCACACCTGCCTGTTCATTGCATTCTCAAACAAAAAGAACACGAGGAGAATTTCAAACTTTATCCAAGAATGGAGCCAACTTTAAAATATTTAACCAGAAATGTATTGACAATCCATGAACTAAAGATGATTGCACCTTAAGAACAAATACAGCAACAATGATGCAAAAGGATGGAACTTATATGTTTTATAGGAGACAACAAGTCTAACAGAGATTAATGAGGACTGCTAAGAACATCCACAAACATACGATTTAGTGATGGCAACCGCATCTGCTGGTCCTGTGCTCTGCTCCTCTTGAAACATGATGTCGGTGATGATGAGACAGATGATGCCATGGCCCAAGAGTCATTTGAGCCAACAGATGATGCCATGGCCCAAGAGTCATTTGAATTATCAGAACTGAAAAATGTATCTATGATACCATTTTGGCTGCTTGGTGTGGATGGATGCTTGCGTTTGCAGGTTCGATTTTTGCTGCCTGAAACCTCTAGAATGTCCTCGTAACACTCTTTCACTTTATACTGTAAACATTTAATCAACAGATTTAAGTTGGTTAGGAGGCCAAACTTTTACAGAGGAACTTTGAATAATGCTGATAAAGAGCATCTCGGCATCGTAAGCAAAAGAAACACAAACCTCACTGATTCTGAGCACAGAAAGAAGCTGATTCTGGTAGTCCAATTGATTAAATGGTACAACCTTCTCAATAACATGCAGCATGGTTGCAGTAGCCAATGTGGAAGGAAGATAATGCGTGAACCTTGAATCTGAAACAAAATCCAAGTAAGATAATCCGGTTTAGGGAAAAAGGTTTGAGGCCATTTAAGTCAAAAGTAAAGTTTTTCACAGGACAAATATTCGATTCAACCAAGTTAGTAATCAGCAACGAGATAAAATAGCTGCTAAATGTCTTACCTGCAACGACGGACAGAACCAGGCGTTCGCATCTACATAAAAATTCCATGGGCAAGTGGTTTTTTAATCCTATTCTCCTCACAATGTAATCAAAAAAAGAAATCGGGGTCACCAGATTCATCCTCCATCGAAGAGTAGACAGCACCAGAAGCTCCATTCTCTTGATAGTCTTGGCTTCAAAAACATATTTTGATTCCTCAACCTAAAACACACAGATAAACACTTAGGAATCAACCTTAACAACTTGGAAATGGATGAGTTCGAAAGACACAAACAGGACATTGTAGCAAACACACAGATTGAAGATTTGATACGCACTTGCAAGTCTAAAAGAAGCGGAACATGGATTTCCTCCACTTTTGCAGCTAGAGACAAACAAGCCACAGCGGTAAGTTGGCCCATCCATGGCTTGTCTCTTTGAAGTTTGAAACTTGAAATGAACCTATCGAAATAGTTGACAGCAAGGACACTAGTCAAAGCACTGAACCCATAATGCGCCTTCACCCTGAAAATCCACTCAACAGCATCCCTACGAGCTGCCATTAAAGCCTCATCACAAACTACATCACCAAAATCAAAATGAGTCTCCTTTTCTTTGGAGAGTAGAGAGAGTAGCTCGCTATCATCCCAGAACAGGTCTTGTTCAAGCAAAATCAAAGGTAAAAACGAATCTTTCTTCACACTGGCTTCAAAGATTTCGATTTGACCATCAAAACAGGCAGAATCGTCCTCAAATCCCCCTTCTTCACAGTAAAGGCCATCGAGAACCAATGCTGGGCTCTGCAGTTGTTGAGTGGTGTCTCCTTCTTGCAATGCCATCTTCTTCAGAGAAGAAGAGATTCAACCCTCTTCTCATTCTAACACCAAATAAAAGCTAATCATCTCAACCTCATCCCAATTTGCAAAATCTCTCTCTAGACTGCAGTGAAAGAGATGGACAGGGAGAAAGAGGGAGAGAGAGAGAGAGAGAGAGAGGACAAGTATAGTAAGCAAGTGAAGGGTTTTATCTGTGAATCCCTTCACGCCTGTCCTTTTTTCCCTTTCCTTTTCTTTTCTCTTCTCCTCTTTTCTTTTCTTTTCTTTTCTTCTCTTCTTCTCGGCATTGCAATTAGAAAGAAAAAAAAAACCCTCAAACCAAATCTTATCTTATTAAAATTTCATATTTATGTAATCCAATTTTAAATTATTTGTACAATTTGTAACTTTTAATCGTATTTAAAATTACAAACTAACAGGTGAAAAAGAAACACTAAAAATGAAAATCCGACAACAATTTAAAAATAAAATATTATCATTTTTCAAAAGCAAACTGGTCCGTATCGGGTATTTTTTTTTAAGAAAGACAACCTACGGGGAGGCTTATCATCCGAACCTACTCTTCCATCTACTCAAAACCAGCACGTGCCTTGCACAGTCAACAGACTGAGTATCTGCGTGATTCTGACGCGCTCTTGAATAGGGTTTCGAACTTATGGGAATACATTACATTTACAACGTGAAGCGTTGACCGTATCCAACAGACAGGGCCTTGTTTTAAAGTTACAATTTGTGCGCACGCGCCAAAACGGTGTTTCTCTAGAGATTCGTATTTAATGATTTAGGAATAAGATTGTGGTGTGGTTAGGAAGCGGTACGGTTCATGGTATGGAGGATGTAATATAGCGACACGTGCACCAATAGTATAAGTCTGTTGCGAAGAGGCGGGAAAGATTAAATGATGTAATTCACCAGAAACAAATCATATTTATTATTATTATATATGAGGCCATCGGAATCGGAAACACCCAACCACGCCCAGTACAAAAGTGACAACTCATAATAATAAGTTGTTACCAAATAAAGGTATTTTTTGAACAAAACAGGCACGTCGGTGTCGCTCCGCTCTCCGTCTCTCTCTCATAAGAAGAAGAAGAAGAAGGGTCTTGCATTGAAAACATACAAACAAACCACTCTAGTCTAGGCTCCATTGAATAGGTAGAGAGGTAGTGAGAATAAGACCACTCTCTTTCTCTGTTTGTGTGCGCTGTTATCAACTTATCATAATTGTTGCCGTCTTGTCTGCCAGAAACATACGCCGTACGTTTCCTTCGGTGTCTCCTATAGATAATAAAAAGGATAATATAGGTCCAACTCTCCCTACACTACAGTGATGCACCAACCCATAATCTACTCCCCATTCCTCTGCAATCCTATTTAATTTATTGTTCTTTTTTTCTTTACCTCGCATTTTCCACTTTATTATACAGTATACACCTACGAACCAATCTGCTTATTTTCATCAGCCGTCTCCGTCTCCGTCTCCTTCACAATAAACGAATCCTTATCTTGATTTTCAACGTATTAATGTACAAATGGCCCCTGCAGTCCTAATATCAATTTGTAGGACGAAAAATAAATAATAACTTTTCAGATGATGCTGGTTGGTAGGAGGCCCCCTAAATGTCAAATTGAATATGTTGTTTCGTGTGAACGTGCTTTTCCAGTTAATTTAGTTTGCCTGATCTCTCTCTCTTCTCGGAAGTATTTTAGAAACAATTTATCTATTTCTTCCACACAAAAAAGAAACAATTTACCTGCTAAGAAAAATATTACATATTCTTAAACCTCTTTAAATTATGATCATGTTTGGCAATCAACTGATTCTATCAACTGTTAACTGATAGTTGATTCTATTGGTTGATTTGATCGATAGATTGCATTAAATGTTTGTTAGATATGTTTGGTAAAATTAACTGCTTAATATTAGTTGTTTATGTGTAAAATGACTTATAAGGACGTGACTTTTAAAAAATTATAAGGGTATAAATATTATATATTTTAGTATTATGTTGAATATTTTATAAGAATTTACATTTCAAATAAATCGTGTTTATTTGTGCCGTTTCATCACTTATAAAAAATTATACAGTTCTTTCTATTTTTATTTTTATTTAAGGACAATATTTTATTTATAACTTATAACTACATAAAGGGTAAAATTGACTTTTAATAGTAAAAAATTTAGCTTATTAATGAAAACGCTCCTATTGAGGAGCATTTTCTATTTTAGTTGTTTACGTATTAACAACCATCGAAAAGGCTCTTCACCAAACTAATTTTATGGCTGATTGAAAAGTCAAACAGCCCAAGATAACCAATAAGCTAAATATAAATAAATCTTTAAGTATTTATTTGTATTGTGTTGTATTTTTGTAGTTAGTTGTTTTTCTTACCTTTTATGTTTATTTGATGTATTTATTTATTTTACTTTATTTCTTAAATATATATGCATATCTATTTATGATTTTGTAAGATCTTCATATCATGTTACGTGTGGGTCTATATGAAATAACCTTTTTATTAGATAGAGGTAAAGTTTCATATGATTAGACCTCTTCAAATTTTACGTCTTAACGAGATTTCACCTAGGTGTTAATAAAGATGACGATGATAAAGGTTTACAACTCGTTTGGAGCAAGATTATGAGATTCGTTCCATACCAATTGATACTGACCAAAAAACAGAACGAATATGGGTACTTCAGTACCGGCCGTAAATATCGGTTAGTATCGGTATTTTTAGGTCGGTATCAGCTGGTACTCAAAATACTGGCAAATACCGGCCGGTATTGTAAGTTTGGAAATGCTGGAGGACTAATTTACAATTTTCAAAAAATTTTAACCCTAAACCCCCACCCTGACTCAGCTGCCTCTCACTCTCACTCTCACTCTCTCGACTCTCGCTTCTCTCACTCTTACCGCCGTCTCTCGCCTCTCACTGTTTCGCTCTTTTCACCGCCATCGTCGCACCCTATCTTCTCCGGTTTGAAAGCGATCTAGAAGGGGGTTGAATAGATCGTTTAAAATTTTTCGCAGAGTTCTACAAAAAATCACGGAATTAAAAACACACGTAACAATCAAATTAAACAAATGAAAGAGAGTAGGGAATAAAGCAAACGCCGTTTTTATAGAGGTTCGGTGCTAAGACCTACGTCCTCTACCTAAGCTCCCACTTAGGATTTTGGCAAACCATTATATTGTACACTTTTTAGTTCAGTGCGAACTTTTACAACCACTTGAATTCCGGCTCAAGTAAACCTTACAATCTCGATTTGATTTCCGGCACAAATCTAACCACACCAGTGATTTTTCCTTCAATCACTCAACTCACAATAACAATAAAAGAAATATTGAATAGACAAGGCTCAAAACAGCTAGATACGATTGAATGAGCTAAAGATAATTTGAGAGCACCAAAAAAATAATCAATGATCAGTATGCTTTGCAAAAAGTGCAGTTGTTGATCTCTTGATGTTTTTCTTTTTATTTGCAGACTTCTGGATCGATATAGTCGTTGTAGATCATCTACTAGCCGTTGTAGATTACTCCATAACGTTATAAAAATATTTCTTTACCGTTTGATATCAATTGACTTTGTCAGAATCAGATCTTGTATAATCCTAGTCGACTGGAATAGGTGCTGGTCGACTGGTCGAGGGATGCTAGTCGACTGGAACAAGTACCTTCTTTGATTGTAGTGATTCGAAACATTTCTGATGACCGAACTTACGAAAAATAATCTCCGCTCTCCGAATAGTCGACTGGGATGACTTGTAGTCGACTGGGATCCTTTGTAGTCGACTGGAATGAGCCCCTTATTAATTTTCAGGTTACTGGTAATGATTGTAGTCGACTGGAATTTCTTCAACTGATAAATTTGATGATAAACTTCGATCTTTCAAGATTGTTATCCATAATCTTCACTATAATCTTCTTTTGCACATTGTCTATCTTCTCCAGATCATAATAGATCATTTCTGATTTGATTTCTTAATATATTATCTCCTTGATATTTGTATATTGAAATTTGAACAATGTCTATCACTTGTATCTTTGAAAGTTGTCCCTTGAAATTGCATTGTGCCTTTAATAAAATCCTGAAATAATTTATTAACCAATTTCATATATATTTTATAATTATCAAAACATAAAGGGACTTTTATTTGTCAACCACCATTGGTCCAATACGGTTGTCCCTTCCGACCCTCCTCAGTGTTTGTCCCACTCTCTCCTCCTTCCCTCATACTCATCAGAGTCCGATCTCGATTAGTGTTTGGTGTCCCCCGAAGCCCCATCACATCGCCACACCATCGCAACAGGTCGTCGTCATCGCAGCTTCGACACACCGGTACACCGCACCATCGCACCTCTGACACGTCTGACCTGTGAACAACCTAAAAACCTGAACCAACAACCTGAAGATCTAACGATTTCAAATTGTTTTTTGGTGTGTCGTTTTCTGTTTTCGAATTATTGCTGGTTATTACAAATTTTATCGTGTGGGAACTTGGATTGGAATTGGAATTGAAATTTGTCATTGTTGGATGACGAATTTGGGAGTTGGATGTTTTCGATGGATGATGAATTTCCTGTTTATCTCACGATATTGGATTTGCTTGTATGTGAATTGGTTTAATTTTAGAATGGAATTGCTCACAGAATTGGATTTTTATGTATGTGAATTTGTGAATTGGTTTGATTTTGGAATAGATTATGTAATTGTTGAAATTGAAACCGTGAGCTATTGACTTGGGATTTTGTGATTTTGTCATTTCTGATATAAAAATTGAAATTAAATTTGGAAATGAAATTATAAAATAGGGTGGTGTGGTGGTGATATGTATGTATTATTCACGGCTTAACAATGTTAAGTACTTGATTATTAAAATTGAAAGTTGATAATCAATATTTAAATCTAAATGTAAAATTAATAATTAAAAATTGCAATTTAAGGCACAAAATTAAAATATAATGAAAATCCTTTTAAATTAACAAATATAGAAATTTAAAATTATTGTTATTTTGAAATATTTGTTGTCATTATTATTTATTATTAAGATGTTTGAAAACATGGTTGATGTAAACAAGAATTAGTAAAGTATACTGTACAATTATACAATATGTACCAATAGACTATTTTGTAAATTTTAAAATTTTAGAGATTATTTTATAAATTTAAAAATTACCCAAAATAGTACCCGATATTATCTAATATCGGTGCAGTTTCGCTTTTAGAACTTAATTGATACTAAGCGATGCAGTATTCATAACTTTGATTTGAAAGTTTTAAATTATAATTTCTATAAAAGTTTCTATAATATTTTTAAATATGATAGCCTTAAATTGACTGTGAGTGATAATTATTTAGATTTATCTTGTTTTAATTTTAAATCATTAGTTTATAAGATAATTTAATCACTAAATCTTGTTTATAGATTATTATATCATATAATAAAGACTGATTTAAAAAACAAAAAGTCCATAGTACACACGACAGAGAGTAAGGACACGAAACTAGTAAATCTGACAAGTAAACCTTTGGCAGTGATATGCTTACATAACCTGCATGGTTATACAAATTCGCAGGAGGAGGCTTCGTTTCTGCAACTTATTGTCGTAGCACCGGTAATCATGACTAATCGACAATCGCTATATTATTGTCATTGTACTTTGTTCAGAGACATCCTAACATATATAGAATTTTCTGTTTAATATCATGTTATCTTATTTTGTTCTATAAATTTTAACTTATTTTATTATGTTTTATAAATTTTAACTATTTATTTATATAAATTATGTGTTCATTTATACAAAACCTACGCGAGATCTACATAAATAAATAACTGAAATTTATGAAACAGAATAAGACACTACAAAATTAGACAAAAGATTCAAACTTGTACTAACATGTTTAGATTTTATCGTTACCAGATATGTTTTCTATGTTAATATGAGCAATCTTGTAAGGACATCTCGACCCATCTCATCAATTCAATTCAATTCAAAATCACACTTCAGTTCCTTCTTCACGAATCCAAAATCTTCTGCATTTACCTGCCGTAGATGCTAATCTCATATGTAACTTCCGATACAAAATTACTCTCTAGCATGCAAAGCTAAACATGAATAATGAACTTGGTAATGGTTAAAACGGTGAATTGTATTTTAGCAGATTATTACGTATTCTTTAGAACAAGAAGCTACACCAGGAACCATTCTAAATCAAACGGTCGAAACAAGAAGTTTGAAGAGCAGGGAATTTGCAGAAACCCATCAATTCGATCCGCCTGTTTGCTTGGTAGTCGTGCATACAACTCTTTCAACATTAAAAGTCTGGTATTATAACCCATTAAGTCTAACCCTGTTCCCATTAAAGCTGCTATGAATTACAAAAGCTACAAAAAGGTAAAATCCCTATCATAACATATTCAGACATATTAGAGCTGTCTTAACACTGCAAGTGTTCCTTTGCTTTATTTGCGTTACAGCATTAGCATTTACTTTTCAGTATAAAGTTTTGGCAACTATACACTTTCCGTCGTTTCCAATGTCTTTAGTATTCACGCAAGAGCCTGGAACATGAAAACCCTGGGAGGAAAAAGCTCGCTATGATCTTTATCCATTTTTCACTTCACGATTCTATCTACTTCGTTTGCACCAAAATTTGACTCTTTCAGTGTATTACTCGATAAAGGGTCCGTGTTAAAAACTAGAATTTGTTCCTTGTCCAAGGACATACCAAGCAGGCATTACTTTAACCCTCGGATGGCCATTGTTTTTGAGCCCTTCCCCCTTTTGCTCCTTTACTTTGTGTGTTCTTTTACTTTCGTGGCTCGAGCTTCGAGAGAGTGAGAGCTGTGGTTGATAGTGAAATAGATGCAAACAGAGAAGTGTAAGCCAGCGAAACCCAACTTTCAACTAGGAAAAACTTGCTGTTTTTCTCATCTATTTCGTGCGTATTCTTTTCTCACGTGCCTTTCTTTTCGAGTAGAATCAACTGGCTTTTTCTTTTCGGCCTAATCTTGATTTCCTAGCAACTAATACCGGCAGTTAATCATAACAGATGTTACATCGTTCTAGTTAAATGTCAATTAGTCTACTTTCTCCTTCTTTTTCGTCCGTGCTTTTACCTTTCACATGATTATATTCCAAAGTCAATCTCCTTCGTTAAACTTAGCACTGTATCTGTAGATTGTATACAGCAAGAAGCCAACAACTAATGGCTGTAATACCCTAATATATATATAGGATATTAGATCTTTTAACAACGCATATAAGTCCAATTATTTGAACTTATCCTACAAAGAACCACTTCTGATTCAAATGTTTCAAGGTTCAAGATCTTTGTCTTACCATCATGCATGTAGAAATCCCATTCAAAGAAAAAGGTGGCATGCATGCACGACCATGAAGTTGTTTACGTAAGGAAAACAGACATTACGATGCTATGGCATCTTAGTTTACAAGGTACATGATCTTTTGTTTGACCTTCAATAGTAAATCAATCATGCATGTGGTTCGTTTATACAGGTTAAGATGTAAAAGACATGTATAGCTTGTCCAAAACATTTGTAACATGAACATTTAAATAGTGATTACATTTCGTTTTGAGTTGAAGTGTAATACGACCGATTAAATCTGAAAATTAATAAAATAATATCGTATTCAAAAATTATAAAGTTTGATCATATCGGGCTCCCACACTAATTGCTTATTACCATTTATACAAATATACAAAGAGTCGACGGCACCTAAAATTTACAAGCAGCTAGCCATGGTAGTAAAACTAAGAACTATATTGAACAAGGAAAAATAGTATGATCTTTGCTTCTCCTGAGATGATAAACTTGAGTGAATTAAATGGTTCTGAGCTGTGCAAATTTACTATTAGAACCCCATTTCCTTTTTTGAGCAAAACCTTTGAATCTAGTGAGGCCAAATTTATTAGTCAACGAGTAGGAACCAAGTGAATGAGGCAAATCATTGACTTTTCAACCAAAAATGAATCCCCTGCATGGTTTCTAGAACTTGAGTGCAATCAATGATCAACACAGAGACGTCATTATAAGCATAAATGACCATTATTTCCCACTGCAATAGCTGTTGAGTTGTTGTTGTTGGGATGTTTTCACAACGAACACACCATGATTGCCACCCACTTGAGCAGCAAGGCAACAAGTAAGCCAACTACTTGTTTGAATCCATTAGAGCCAACCACGGCCAATCATGGCACCCATGGCTTTGACCGAAGCTCAAAAGAGGTATACGATAAAAGCAGGGACGGTGGCCATTTTGACTAATCGAATCCACGCGATAACCCACTTGAAATGAGGGACATCATTGTAGGATTGAAACTATATAAAAAAATATCTCCTTTATTTTGATATCTTGATCTTATTCTTGTCGAGTTATATTCTTACAACACCTGTGAGAGGTTGATTCAACATTTGAACTGGTAACGAAGCTTGAATTGATATGTGTTTATCATAATTTTATATGTTTTTATTGCTTATCAACTCATACAGTAATCAATGCCGATGGCTCTTTCTATTATGGACTCGATGCAAAAGAAAAGTAGAAATCGTGAACTCATCAATAATC
The DNA here is from genome assembly GCA_029891385.1 of Erythroxylum novogranatense. Lineage (NCBI taxonomy): Eukaryota > Viridiplantae > Streptophyta > Magnoliopsida > Malpighiales > Erythroxylaceae > Erythroxylum > Erythroxylum novogranatense. The sequence continues at coordinate 11,445,214 of CM057228.1, forward strand.
ATTTGAATTATTGTAGATAAATTTTATAATTAAATTTAGAAATATAAGCACTTTGTGTTAACAATTTTAAATCCAATAATCCATGTTTTTAATTTTATTAAATTTATTAATAATAAATTATATAATATTATTGATAGTTTAAAATAAATTCAGTCCATTAGGCCTACAAGTGAAAAAGACCTAAATATTAGACGTTCTTGAAGTCATTTGACTAGAGAATTCATGTATATAAGAATAAGATGAAAAGTTCATAATTTAAGAGTTTTGAACAGTTATTACGTAACTAATTTAAAAGAGACAGTTATCTAGAACATGAAAAATGAGATGGAAGTCGAGCGGATAAAAGAAAACTGGTTGAGGTGATTGTCTACAGCAAAAAAAGTTGAGTAGTTACAAGAAAATTGTTTAAGCAAAAGTCCACAACATAGAAGTTGAACAATTATAGGAAGTCCAAAACTTTATGGAATAATGGAATCGGCATATTGAGTCTTACCATATTCTTAAATACCTAACACTTCAAACTACAATATTTTCTATTTAAAACCTCATTATTCTAATAAATACTGTTAACTTTATAAAAATTTAGACAGAGTTTCCTTTATATGTACGTAAAACCTCTTGCAAGAAACTCCAATGCACTTCTCTTGCATGTTACTCAACTGTCCATTTCCATGTCAAACTTCGTGAAAAAAATAATTTACTCATCCTCTAATACATTTTAATATATCTCATAATTCTTTTTGCTGCATCAAAGTGATCTTGCTTTGGCTTTTTCATATATCTGTTGACTAGTTCGACTGCGTACATAATGTCTGGTCTTGTATAACTTAAATGTCTTAAACTTCCAACCAAACTTTTGAATAACGTCGAATCTACAGATTTTCTGTCTAAATCAATTCTCAATTTTATGCTTGTACCAACTGGCGTGGCTATTGGTTTGCAATCTTTCATTCTGAATCTTTTTAAGATTTCTTTTGCATACGTTCTTTGAGAAATAAAAATTCCTTCTTTAGTCAGCTTCCCTTAAACTCCAAAAAAGTAGGACATTTCACCAATATCTGTCATCTCAAATTTTCTAGTCATAAATTTCTTTAAATCATTAAACATACCTGCATTGTTTCATGTGAAAATTACGTATAAACACACGATCATGACATCTCCATATTGATTTTTCTTCATGTAAAGTGCGCGTTCATACGAACTTTTTGTAAAACCGTTGTTTTGAAAGTATTCATCAATTCTTGTATTCCAAGCTCTCGGAGCTTGCTTCAATCCGTATAAAGCTTTCTTTAATCGATAGACTTTGTCTTTTTAACCCTTCTTGACAAATCCAGGTGGTTGTTCAATATAGACTTCTTCTTCTAAGTAACCATTCAGAAAAGCAGACTTCACATTTATCTGAAAAATCTTCCAATTGTTTTATGTTGCAAGTGTTATGAAAAGTTTAATTGTATCAATTCTTGCAAGTGGAGAAAATATTTCATCATAATCAATTTCATATTTTTGTTCGTAATCTTTTACAAATAGTCTTGGCTTGTATTTCTCCACTTTTCCTTCTTGGTTGGTCTTTGTCGTGTACACCCACTTGACTTCAATTGGTTTATGTCCTTTTGGAAGGCTGGTCAATTTCTATGTATCATTTTTTTGGATTGCACCAATCTTTTCATTCGTGACTTTTGTCAATTTTTTTTGTTTCCAGCTGCTTCTTCATATGTTACAAAATCATATGCGACCATCAAACAAAACAAAAAATAGTTAAATGTATCTATTCGTTTTGTAACATTATAAAGATCCCTTAGATTTCTTCTCTTAATAGGTGCTCGTTCTGAATTACTGTTGCCACTACTTGACTTTGATAGTGTTGAAGCAGGTGTCGTTGGTGTAGGAAATTGTGGAGAAGATTGATCATCATCTTATTGTGTTTGTATATCCATGTCAGCATCATCCTCATCATTAAAGAACATATCTTGAGTACTCTTTTCTTCCTTACTCCACTTCCAATAATCAGCTTTATCGAACTCATCATCTGTCAATACGATCACCTTTTTTATTATGGGGTCATACAACTTGTAAGCTTTACTTTGGTTGTCATATCCAATAAAGATGCACTTCTCCCCTTTATCGTTCAATTTCTTTCTCTTTTGGTTAAGAAATGGGCATATGCAATACACCCAAATATCCTTAGATGCCCAACTGTTGGTTTACTTCCACTCCACGCTTCATTTAGTTTCATGAACTTTACACTTTTTGTTAGACAATGATTCAACAAATAGACTACACATACAACAGCTTTGGCTCATAAATTCTTTGGTAGGTGCTTTTCTTTAAAGATGCTCCTCACCATATCAAGAATTGTGCGGTTCTTCCTTTTTGCCATGTCATTTTATTGAGGTGTATATCTTGTTGTTAACTAATGAATAATTTCATGTTTTCTACAGAAATTCTCGAACAACTTTGAGGTGTACTCGCCTCCTCTATCAGATATTAGTATCTTTAAATATTGTCCATTTTGTTTCTCCGTCATTGCTTTGAACTCTTTAAACTTATCAAGGGCTTCTGCCTTTTCTTTTAAAATATACATTAAACATTTTCTACTAAAATCATCAATAAAGGTTAAATAGTACCTGTTTCTACCAACTGATTGCACATTAAGTGGGCCAGGTATATCTGTGTACACAATCTCCAACGACCTTCTGGCTCTCCAAGATTTTCCAGTTTCAAACAGTTGTCTATGCTGCTTTCCTTTGATGCAAGCTTCATACAATTGACTCGGTTGATCGATTATTGGCAGTCCGTTCACCATTTTTGATTTCGACAATAACTTTAATCCAGTAAATCCAAGATGACCAAGCCTTGAATATCACAACTAAGATTCATCTTCAATAGCTGACTTGATGCACTTTATCAACTCGTTCTGTACATCAAGTGTGAAAAGATGATTTTTTGTCATCTTCACCTTTACTCTATGTTCTAAAACCCGGACCGATCATCGAACTGGTGGCCTTACTGGTTACTGGTTTGACCGGTTCAACCACCGGTCGAACCGGTGTGACTTAATAATTATGCAATAATTATATTTAATTATATTTAATTTAAAAAAATTCAAAAAAAAAAATTGTCGGACCGGTCAATTGATCGATTTTGACCGGTTCAGACTGGGTCAATTTATAGCCGGTTTTGAAGGATCAACCGGATCGGACCACCGACAGGTCACCGATCAGACCGGTCCGAGTTTTAAAACATAGCTTTTACTATTAATTCTTCCTTCTTGTTTCTAATGGTAAGATGGTGATTCTTTAATACTATAACATACTTCTTTTTTAAGAGTTGATCGAGGCTGATGGCGTTGCTTTTCAAAGCAGGCACATAATAAACATCATAAATATATTTCATGTTTTCATTTTTCAATGAAATCACAATTTTACCTTTGCTTTTTACTAGAATCTTTGTTGAATCACTGAGCATAACTTCTCCATGAACTATCTCGTTCAAGTCTATAAACAACTCTTTATATCCACACATGTGATTGCTGGCACCCGTGTCAAGATAGCAAGCATCATTGTTGCTTTGCTCATTTACTCGTAAAGAGAGAAGCATAATAGCGTTATCTTTCTTGTCTTCTGCTGTTGCAAAATTACTTCTTTCCTTCACCTCAGAATTCAATCTACACTCGTAACTAAAATGACCATATTTTTTACAATTATAACACTACACTTGAGATTTATCTCTTCTATGTTGAAATCTGCCTCGACCTTTGTCTCCATAACCTCTTTCACGACCATGTGTCAAATTTTCTTCATTTGTATTTTCTCTTTTAAAAAATTGTCAACCACATCCACGTTCACCTCGGTTGTTCCATCGACCACGTTCCATTTGGTAGCCACCTCTATAGCCACGTTGTCTTTCTCTATCATGTCTCTGGCTATTGCTTGCTTGATTTTCACCAACTGATAGTTTGCTTTGTAAGACTTTCTCCAAGTTTCCAGTATTATCATTCTGGTTCATTCTTTGCTCATGTGCTTGGAGAGAACCGACGAGTTTATCAATCGAAAGTTTTGACAAATCTTTCAATTCTTCGATTGCGATGACGACATAATCAAATTTGCATGTTATCGAACGCAAAAGCTTTTCTATTACTTGAACATCATCTAGAGTTTCACCGTTTCTTTTCATCTCATTAGCCACCGTTTTCAAACGAGTGATGTAATCACCAATATTTTTTTAGTTTTACATTTTTAGCATTTTGAACTCAACTCTGAGTGATTGAAGACGTACCTTTTTAGCCTTTTTAACTCCTTAGAAAGATTTCTGCAGAATCTCCCATGCTTCCTTTGAAGTTTTTATATCTTGAGATTTTTTCAAACGTGGGTTTGTCAACACCTTGAAAGATAAAGAACAACGCGTTCTTATCTTTCTTTTGATTTTCTTTCAATATCTTTTTTCTAGACATCCGATAAGGTCACTTCGACAACTGCATCTATGGGCTCAAAATATCCATCATCGACAATATCTCATAAATCATGAGAACCAAGCATCACTCTCATCTGGATGCTCCAATTCTCATAATTTGTCTTTGTTAATTTTGGAATTTGAGGCTGGATCAAGTTGGCCATTGCTTCACCAATTCACAAACAAAAAAACTTTGCTTTGATACCACTTGTCGGAAGTTTTGATGGGCTCCAAAGAAAAGAACTTTCACAAAATATATATTTGTATTGGTAACAAAGTTTATGAGTACAAAAAACATACACAAGATACAAATATTTCTTTCTAAGTGCTATAACACTTTTCCTCTTAATATTTCTTTTCTCACAAAAAGCTATAACTCTCAAAACACTTCTCTTTTCAAATGCTCTCTATTTTCTCATATATGTAAATGATTACAAGAACACACATATATAGACATGCTAAACGACTTCAAATACAATTTGACTACTTCTTGGACTCATCCTTATCTACAAGACTTCAAACACAATTTGTCTACTTCATTAACTCATCCTTATCCATAATTTTCTTCCATAAGCTTCTAAATTCATCTATAAATTTTTACATCATACCTTATTTTTGTCATAATTATATAATTATCCATAATGAAGGAGAGTTTGTATATTATAACAAGAGTGTTGGATGCATTTTTATCATTAAAATTAATGGCATTTTCCCTTAATTTCTGGATAAATTATTAGGTCTTATACATATTTTTCCTACTAAATTACTTAGTTTATCTTATTCTGCATTTATAATGAGTCCTGTTTAATTTTTAGGAAATACATTTGTTTTTAATTGGAAAAGACCACAACAATAATTAAATGAAGGAGGCTAGACGTTGTAGCATGCGTGGAGATGATTGAAGCAGCAAAATGAAAACAGCCAAAGACACACACGTTACAGCCACAGGAAATAAATTAGCAAGCAAAAAGATCAAGAAAATTAGCTACTGGCGTGAACTTAGGTGGACATGGACCAATCAAGTGGAAGCAACATGAGACAGCCTTAAATTAGCAACAGAGAGGACAAATGGAATTAAGTGGAAGCAGACGTGGGCGTTGCACAAGCAAATTAAAATGGCAAGATTATTTTAACGTGGTTTGGGCATTTGATTGAGGGCAGAAACAAAGAAATCAATTAACACATAGGAAATAGAGGAAAATCATGCCCGGTGGGAGCAGCAAAAAGGCACGAAGTGAAATTGTGAAATCAAGAGGGTTGGAAATTAAATAGCCGGAAAGCAATAAATTAATCACGCATAAGAACCGGAGAAGCAAGCAGAATGAATTAAGAGGGGTTGATGTGAGTGACCCTTAATTGTCACATCACACTACACAGCAAAGAGCAAGATGACATCTTTAAATTACAATTCATGCATAGCCAAGGAATCACGCAGATCACACAGAGGAGCATTTTCAAGGCAGAAATAGTGGAAACAAATTGAAGCATGCACGTGTTAAGCATTGAGACGCACAAGCCAAGGGACACGAAATTAAATAAACAGAGGGAGAAAATGACGCAATACAAGGGAGTTGAGGACAGGTGGCAAAATGTTAAAAAAAAAAGAAGCCATAGGAAATGGTCCAAGGAGTGTGAATTGATCAGGGCTTAAGGACAACAACGCATGTGATGCAAAAATACATAGGAAGGCAACACGTGGAGCAAAAATTAGGCAACAAATCATGTATGAAGGAAACCAACAACAAGGTTTGAATTAAGCACAACAAAATAGGAGACAACAGTCCATCTACGCACAAGGGTCGGCGCAGCTACTGGAGAGGATTTAAATGCTGACCATTTTTTTTTGTTTTGTTAAAAGATTGACGGCACATGCTAGGCGTGGGTAGAGAAAGACACAAAATTGACGCAAGTGAATTAAAGACAGAATAAAACAAGGGAAATGTCAGCCAAGAGAGACCAAGACGTGTGGAAGCAGCTGAACAACAAAGCAATAAAATAGCCCTAATAGCTCAAATCACGCAACAGCTAGAAAATGGATTAAAATGATGTGAGGCAGCAAGCTACAATGATTTTAGAGAAAAAAATAAAAAGGAGCTGCAAAGCACATGAAGGAGGAGACGCTACGCGTGGACCAAAGGATTAGCTACAAAATAAATCAGGTAACGACTCATGGGCATGAATAAAATTAGCTACAGGAGAAATTGGCCATTCACGTGGGAAGCAAAACGAAAATCAAGCTTGGGGCTCCACCTTGGTGAACTTATACATGAAGTAAGCGTTGGCAAGAGGGGGAGGACCGATGGGTAAGAAAAGAAAGGGAGCAAATTAAATAACAAAAGGAGAGGACCAGCTAGGGGGGACGTGAGGGGCCACTCACCAAAAACGTCATTTTCACTCACTTAATTTCTAAAGCTCTCAAGTTACACAGAGGGAGAGACGAAGAGCCCTACCAAGCATCAACGCAATTTTCATTCGTTTACACCAAAGCTCTTTCCACGAAGCATCAAGGCACTGGGTTGGAGAAGCTAGCGCATACGCTGGAGGCAAAAATTGAAGAGCAACCACCATTTGTTTTTCCATTCCTTCTACTTAGTTCATAATCATCATGCTTGCTTTTATTATTTTCATTGGCTACTATTATTATGAGTAACTAATCCTTTCATTCTAGGATTTTAACGGAACCCTTGATGTAATCTCGATTAATTGATATTTTCTACGTGTAATCTCTTATGCTCGTTTTTACTTAAAGGTTTGATTATTGCAATTTGTTCTTAATGCTTTTCATAATTTGATCACCTATGAAATTGATTTTCTTAATCTTTGTGTAACGTAACAGGGAGCAATAGATTTGGAAGAAGATTGCAATAGCTTAAGATCACATTCGTAGTGATTTGTGTCTAGGATTGGGAGATACCTATCCACCCGAAGTAACCACATTAAGATTGATTCGATAAAGCAATCATCGAATTTTCACAATTTACCATAGAAATATAGGAAATCGGTTCGATGATTAGGATTACTAATGATCCGGGAGGGCTTAGTAGTTAATTCTGAATCTTAGGTTATCAAACCCGGTATATGAGTTAACCTGAGAAAATTTTGACACCGAGGCAAAATCAAAGGGGGAAGTTAAATTTCTAGATTTTCATTCCATTGATATTTCTTATATTTTTATCATGCTTTAATTCTCGTTTTTATTTTATTTTTCAAACTACAATCAATCAATCTTTTCTTTAATTTTTTTATTAGCTTAAATTAGAAGTAATTACGAGTATTACTATTTAACTAATTTGGTCTCCGTGGGATAGATATTTTTACTACTTGACGATAGAAACGTGCACTTGCGTTGACGTCCAACAAAGAGGCATCTTTATATAGTTATAGGCCAAGGATTAGAAGTTATTTTCTAAATTTTTATGTAAATTGAGATTATATGAGGCAAATTATGCATGACAATAATGAGTCATGTATTTCAATGATTAGGATGAATAGGCAAGGATTTTTTAACTATGTCAAATGCTTGAAAGCATAGGAGGGTTAAAGCCCTAGGTTAAGTTTATTTCCAACATCATCCCAATGTTATTTTATAGTGTAATTGCGATTATATCATAAATGCTGATATGATTCAGAACAAACTCACGAAGTATATGAAGGAAAATTTAATTAGTTGCATTATCTAGAAAAAGGATGATCCATTATGAAAGATCGAAGAATGCAATATGCAAGGTGTCTAATAATAATAATAATAATAATAATAATAATAATAATAATAATAAGAAGAAGAAGAAGAAGAAGAAGAAGAAATGTTTATATTATTATTATAAAATAATTAAAAATGGTGATAATGTAGTTCGTGAAGATTATAATGGATATTTTATCTTTTTATTATTTATTCTTATACCATTGGTATGAAAATTCTTTAACAATAAATCAAACAAAATAATATATATATATATATTTCATTTTATTCTTCGTCAATTTTATTATTTAAGAAAACCACGTCTCTAAACTCATGTGTAATGCCCAATAACAACTTTCCTTTAAATTTTGGTTGCCATGGAATCTTGACTAGGAAAGTAATCTTTTTCCTGAAATTTAAATTTTTGTGTTTGGTTCGTTTTTTTGAACAGTTAGGAAAGTAAAAACTTTCCTAATTTAATGAAAATAGCAGCACTTTCCTAGGATTCTAAATATCAACACCCCCCTTGGTATTTAGATTACTTTCCTCAGGAATTTAATCTAAAAATTTTACTGGTCAATTTAACCATTTATTTCTCTTCAAACTCTTAAACAACTATTTTACTAAAACACTGTCACTTCATTACAACACTTCTATTAAAATACTACCTCTTCGTCAACTACCTCTTCATCAACTATTTTTATTCTACAGCTCATTCTTAAAATCACAACCACATCTTCGAACATTCTTCTTCTTTTGCCGTTGGTACGAAAAAGCATAATACAGATCTCTAAACCTCCCTAGGCTGCAGATCTCTTCCCATCGCCCTCCGGTAAGTGCCTTATGTTTATTTTCCATTGTTGTATATGTGTAATATCGAAGATTTCAACCTTTTCTGCGCAGAAAATATGTTGTTGCAGAGTGTTGGTTGTTTTATATGTTGTTCTTGTTCCTCCTCAAAGCTATAATGTACAAATTTGTGTATCCGCTGTATTATTGAAGGGGGCCTATCCTCTTTTTGGAAGTATACAATGAGATGAATCCTGTGTTTACTGGGTAATTAAAAGAATTGATAAGTGGGTAATTAAAAGAGGTGATAACTGGGTAATTGAAAGAGGTCGAAAGGCATAATTATTTGAGAAATAAAAGTGATTATCATTCGATGATCACATCGTATACCAAAGAAGATCACCTTATTTGGGTCCTTCAAACTATCTCAAGGTACAAAATTAATACTTCTCAAGTTTTAATTTATGGGTTCAATGATGTGAAAGAGTGTTGAAATTTGATCTTCGATATGTATCTTTAGGTTGTATCGTCAATGAAGGAAAAAGCATGAAGCATAAAACCCTTTTTCTGCTTTTATCGTATTCTCATTTTATTGCTTGTTTTGTAGACTTGTGTCCTCATTATACATAACATAACTTTTCTTTGGGTTGTAGTATCTTATTTGTCTTGATGTCTTCTTATTCTTTGGGTTGTAGTATCTTATTTGTCTTGTCTTCTTATTATATTCAATAACGTTTAAATTTTTATTTTAAATTTCTTTGATTAATTGATAGGTGATAGAGAATGGTGGAATGGATTTAGTGCAAAGAAGAAATTATTTTATTTATTAATGGATATGCAAATGAAAAGATTAAAACTGTTAAGAGTTATATTTCATATCCTTTCGGTCATAGTATTGCATCATGGAAAATATTGTTTGAAAGCTCCATACTGTTGATGAATGCGATCGATCTCGATACCTTCATAGGTTGATATATTCTAGTGATTCAACATGTCATTGAGTTGCGTATGGATAAATTCACATTTAGAAGATTAGTAAATATGCTTAGAACTATTGGTCGATTAATGATACCGTGAACACAACTATAGATGAACAAGTAGCAATGTTTCAGTACATTCTTGGACATCACGAGAAAAATCGTATAATAAAACTGACTTTTACGCTCGGGAGAAAGCAGTTAGTAGGCATTTTAATCGAGTATTAAATTCAGTTCTTAGACTTCAAGGAGAATTGCTTAAAGTGCCCGAACCTATACCTCATAATTCCATAGATGAGAAATGGAAATGGTTTAAGGTAAATATTTAATATTTAATATATCAATCGACATATTTATTTCTTAATTATATGATATAAGTATTAATGGATTTTGATTTTGTAGAATTGTTTAGAGCTCTAGAGCGGTACTTATATAGAAGTGAGGGTACTGAAGCTGATAAGCCTAGGTATCGAAATAGAAAAGGTGACCTAGCTACAAATGTTCTAGGAGTATGCTCACAAGACGTGCAATTTATTTATGTTCTACCTAGGTGGGAAGGTTCAGTTGCAGATGCGAGAGTGCTTCGAGATGCATTAAGTAGAAGAAATGGACTACCAATCAGGGATGGTAAGTTTAAAATAAAAAGTGAAATATTAAAATGTAATATATATATATATATTCAATAAAACTTTCTTATTTATTTTAATATATTCTCAATATTTTAGGTTATTACTATCTAGTGGATGCGGGATATACAAATGGCAAAGGATTTCTTGCACCATTTCGAGGTCAAAGATATCACCTCAATGATTGGAATCCAGGATATCAACCAAATACCCCCGAAGAATTGTTTAATATGAAACATTCTTCAGTTAGAAATGTCATTGAAAGATGTTTTGGGTTGTTGAAAGTTCGTTGGCATATCATTAGGAACTCAAATTGGTATCCTATCAAATTGCAAAGTAAGATTATAACGGCTTGTTGTCTTCTTCACAATCATATAAGAAGAAATATGCCTATTGATCCAGCAGAAGCCGATTTAGATGCAGAAGAGGAGGAAGAAGAAAATGAAGGTGGAGTTGAGTTAGACGGAGAGCCAATCACTTCAGTCGAACCATCTGAGGAATGGACAAATTGGAGACAAACTTTAGCTAATCAAATGTTTGATGAATGGAGGCAAAATAGAAATAATGGATAAAATATAGGCTTTCTTTTTATGGTCTTTATTCTTAGTAGCTTTAGGTAGTTTAATATTTTGTTAAAGACATGCATTATTTAAATAAATTGGATTATTTTACATTTTCTTTATGTTAATTAATGTTTTCTTAAGGTTACTTAATATTTATATAAGTTATTGTCTTATATATAATTATTTTATGAATTAAATGCATATATTTATTGCATTTAACATTGATTATATAAAATCGGTTTACTTTTTTTCAGATATGGAACGTAATATTGGATCTCGCAGAGGCAAAGGTAGTAACCATGTTTGGACTACTGTTGAGGATGAAAAGTTAGTGGAGACCATGCTTGAACTAAAAGAAAGTGGGAAATTTGATGGTGAAAATGGCAGTGGACTAAGGAAAGGATATCAAAAAGAACTGGAAAGAATATTAGATCTAAAGTTACCGGGGCCATGGTTTAAAAGAAAAACCACATATTGAATCTCGTTGTAAATTATTGAAAAAACAATATCATGCTATTTATGATGCAAGAAATAGTGGAGAAACAAGTGGTTTTGGTTGGGATGATGAAAAGAAATGTGTTACTGCAGACGTTGACGTGTGGAGTGCATATCTAAAGGTTAGTACAAATTAGATTACTTAGTTTTTTTAAATTTGTTTTAGATGATATATATAATGATTGATATTGTGATTGTTGTAGACTCATCCGGATAATTCATTTATGAGGAATAGATCATTTCCTTACTATGATAAACTAGCTATTATCCGGGGACAAGATCGAGCTACAGGAAAAATGTCAAGCACCCGCAGATATGCTAGAAAATATAATCGAGAAGAGAACTTGGATGAAGAGAATGAAGCATCTAATGGGAGGAGGATGTTGAGCCTCAAGAGATCAACCAATCAGGATAATTCTCAAGGTGAATGAAGTTCAAAGAAAACACATCACAAAAGAAGGAGGAGTACCGATAGTTTAGTTTCATGTTTGGAACGTATCACCGAAAAACTTCTTGAAGGTTTGAGAAATCTAACGAGCAAATGGCTAAAGTTGCAGAATCTATTATAGCGCCGAATCGAAGGAATCGAGAATAGGCGAAATTAGATGAAGAACTTTGCAAACTAACATTTTAACACAAGTTGAACGCATTAGAGTGGAATAAAACTTGTAAATAATCCAAATTATTTGGAATATTTTTCACTCTTAAAGATCTTGACAAAGAAGAATACCTCAAGCAGATTTGAAGATTAATTAGTTTTATCTTTGTACTTAGTTGAGGTTTTTTAGAATTTTGAAATATTCTTTTCCATGATTAGTTTTTCATACATCTGCAGATATATCTTGTGTCCATAACCATTAGGATTGTGATAATCTGGTTTTCTTCTACTTTATTAAACTCTTTACGCAAAGACTAGTTTAATAATATTTGAGCATCTGTTAAGTGTATAAAGCTTATACTATGTACACAAATTTCTTGCCAATATTGTTGATGCTCTGTAGCTTTAGTGTTCATTTATGGAGAACTAACAAGTCTTCATACATCTGCAGATATATCTTGTGTCCATAACCATTAGGATTGTGGTAGTCGGTTTTCTTCTACTTTATTAAACTCTTCTGCAAAGACTAGTTTAATAATATTTGAGCATCGATTAAGTGTATAAAGCTTATACTAAGTACACAAATTTATTGCCAAGATTGTTGATGCTCTGCGATTAAGTATGACATGTCTAGCTTTAGTGTTTATTCATCGATTCGCTTAAATTCTTGATTGTATACTTTAGTATAGTCTCATATTGACTATTTGGACTAATGTCTTGACAATTATGTTCCTAACTATTGGTTCAATACAAGAGCACGCAATAATGACTCGATAGTGTATACAATGGATTAGAAACATAAACATTGGAATAGCGATTCTGATTCTCTCGATGTCGCAAGAGGTGTAATGATATAGGCTTAAGCGAGCTCGGATTAAGTGTGATTGTTAGTGTTGTTTTAACTGCAGAGCCATATTCCAAATAATGAAGAACTATGCGTTAAGTATAGTTTCCAATCTTGCTTATAAGTACACTAAATGCGAATGATATCTTCATATTACCATGAACATTGATTTATTTTCAGCCTTCTTGATTTATTTTCACCTTCTTGCATAATTTCTTGACTTTTCTCCATATGGTGCTGGTTATGGCCTAGGTGTTAATTTGGAGTTCAAGGATGAGTTCCTTTAGCGATATAGAGCACTCTGGGAATCCACACTCATCCCGGCAAATTGAATTCTTGGTGCCGGTATGGCGATGGCAACCTTGGTAATGGCAATGCAAATTCCAATCTTTGGTGTAGGAGTGGTGGGATATGGAAGAAACAATGGGACAAGTGTTGCATCATTGGCATTTCGTGGAACACCAAATGGTGGTTATGACAGAGTTTATCAGAAATCAATGATGATGGTCTATGTACTCACAAGCCTGTGGTCTTCATTCGTTTGATAATTGCTGCGATAGGATAATGATATGAATGTCACGAGTTTATCATAGTTCAAGCTTTTACGGTGATGTGAATTGCTGCATACAATTTACTAATCCGGATGTTTTAGTTTGTATCAAAATGTGATTAGGGCTAAGCGGTTTGCGCTTTTCGATGAATTTGCCATAGAAAGCGCCACAAGGAATTCCATATGACGTTTGGGCTTTGAGGTTTTTTCATTATAGGTTTTCTTTTGCAACTTCATTAATATGTAAAATAAGATTCTGCGTAAGCCGAGTTCTGTTTGTATGTATCTTTTAGTGACATAGTGAGACATAACAAACCTTAAAAAGGCCTTTACGTTTAACTTTCCACTTCTTTTAGGTGTTTCAGCAAAGAAACCGCTGGTTCTTGTCAAAGTATGTTGTTCATTAAGAGTCTTCCTTTGTAGGGATTATATGCGAGGTACAAGATGTTTCGAGCATTGACGTAGCAAATTATAAGTTCTATTATATCCGTCATTGAACATTTTGAGATTTTAACGGTCATGCTTCTCGTGAAATACATATCAATCCGACAAAATATAATTCTCAAGGCAATCTATATTCAAAATCAATTACAAACATTATCATTGTCCGATTTCGATAGATAATGGTAAAAAATTGTAAAACAAAATTTGAAAACTTCAATCATCCGGTTTACATCGAGGAAAATAACTAATCTTCCTCAAACAACTAATCTTGTCTCTTTTCTACTTTAACGCAATCTCATTACAACGTTGAAATGGAAGCATAAATGGGGATTATATTGCGGTGCAATCAAGAAAATGAGGTCGAGGTGAAGCAAAGATTTGGAGTAAATTACAATCGATTGAACAGATCTTCAACATTGAAAGGGCATGACTTGGTCGATAGCACATGGAATTAAGCGGAGGTAATCTTTACCAGAGAATAGGTGAGGACAAATGATGGAACCGCTGCAAAAACACCATAACCACAATCAAAGAAGAAATTTAAGCGGTTTGAGCTGGTTACGATGAAAATACAAGAAAAGACAAGAATTTATAACCTTATTTTACGGGACACACTTTGCAACCTTCACCATGTTCTTGTAAAAGGAACTACAAAAAATGTTCATTTAAATCACTTTGCCCAAATCAACTTCTATAATCTCGTATTGTTCTCTTCTACTAAGTTTCAAGATCTGGAACTTTAGAAATAAGATAGGATAAAAGACATAAACATCAAATGGAACAAAATTATTCAAATCAATTGAACAATCAAGAGTGATAAAAAGTTACCTGCCATCAAAACTTCTTCCATATTTCTGCTTTCGAACCTCTTAGGGAATACATACTTGGTAGTCTCATTCGCCGATTCAAAAAAAACTATGAAAAAAAAAGAAATTTAGAAACAACACTCAACAGAGTTTTTTTCTCAAAAAGCTAAAAACACTCAACAGACTTGAATTGAAGCAAAAGGAACAAATTTCGGACATCGCTGAGAAACACTAGACGCCTGGGTAGCGAAAGCCAAGACAAGAGAGACTCGGGTCTCGAAAGCAGACACAGGCTGGAGGTCATGGACTTGATGAAGGTGGGAAACGCTCTATTTGGATGCCGAGAAAATGGATTGAGATGTATACAAGGACAACGACGAATCGGCAAAGGCTCGAAGAGAATCATTTAAAGCCAAACATAGGTTGCAGAGAGAGAAAGAACAAGAAGGAGAAGAGGGAAAGAGATAGAGGACGATGACAGGAAGATTATAGCGAAATTAGGATAACCTAGCAAGTTCTTTGATTTTGATCTACCGTTCGACTTAGTTTTACGATGACTATTATTAGATTTTTAATTTAATTTTTGTTTTGTTTGTAAAAGGATATAATTGAAAAAACAAGTTGAAATTAAATTACATTATATAAAATATTATTGCATACCAAACATCATAATAAAAATCCACCAACTTTTCTATTAAAAATTTTTATAGGCACCCAAACATGTAAATATCTTTACTTTCCCAAGATTTATTTTTCAAAGAATTAGATTCCAGATTAACTTTACTTTCCTGCCAACCAAACGAGGCCTTAAAGTATTCGACAAAGTTAGACAGGGTTATATATTTTGAATAAAGGATCCAATGGGCAAAATAATATACACAAGTTTCCTCGAACATGGCATGACAGCAAACCCTGAAAACCCTAGCCACCACTAGCCTCGACCGGCGACCCACAACCCAGTAGCGGTGCACTTTTCTTAGTCATCAGTCGTGATGCTTCCCTATGCCTAGCAACCCTAGCACACCACACATTGTTATGCTTGATTTATTCCCCACGCACTATAGTTACCTGTGATAATTTTTTTATTGTGAGAGATTATTCATCGCGTACAATAGTAAACTAATATTAATTGATTGCCTTTAGATTCAGAGTTTATGTTTATGATAGAAGTTCATTCATAAGTGAAAACAGCACTCCAGTTTCTTTCTCTCTCTTGTTTCGTCTCTCACCTAGGGACGAAAAGAAGTTTTCATATGAATCTGGAAGCAAAATGTGTACATAAAAGATTTAAACCCGCAATTTCATTTAAGCTAGAAAAGTCCCTTATCAATTTACCTGTGCCCAAGTTGAGAAAATGACTCTTTAAACTTACTTCAAGTAGATGATAAATACTTAACTGGTGATTCGTAGTAAAGGATGAGAAGTATATACTGATGGTACCGTATAAAGGCTAGTTGAGGTTAGCTCTAGCTTGAATTAGTAGGAGATGGAAAACTCAAATGTCATGGCATTTTTCTTTAACACCTTTGCGTCAAACGTTCTAAAGACTGTTCGATCGGTTGTTGAAGACGACTGAGGATAAATGGGATACAGTCTCTAACATGCTCATAAAACAAGGTCAACAGGCACTATCTTAAGATATTCATTATCAGTTATGACACTTGAGGCAGGGAGATTTATTGGCCACTGAGTATGGTATGAGGTAGATCACAGTTGCTCGTTAGTCTGAAATGATCTTAGGAAACAAAAGAATATCAATAGTTCTTAAAGATTCAAAAAGCTTAAAGATTTTGTTTTTGGGCTCAATCCAGAGTTCAAGTCGATTACAGTTCTACTCTTATCCTAAGGGTCATTACATTTACTGGTTAACGAGGAAATGAGACGACGAGCCTTTCCTATATCAATTTCCTCAAACTCTTCAGATCTTCATGTTCAAAAGAAAGGATAATTGAGAGTATATTGTTAGTGTGGATAGGTGGGGCATATTAAACCAAATTGCCCGTTTCCTCCAAAGTTCGAGAAGACAGGAGGTCATAGAGGTGCTGGAAGGAGGTGGTGGTGGAGTCAGCTCAAGGGGCCACGATGGAGCACATGGTGATCATCGGGCGGCAGGTATGGTCGAGGAAGAGCGTCAGCCTATGCTGGTGTATTTGAGAAGATCAAGAAGGTACTCAAAACTATGACTGAATCTCTATCCATCAATAATGCTAAGATTATAAGATAACTTTTGAGAGAACATCGAGTCTTAACACAAGGCAGCACTCTTACTGGTTTAGCTTATCAACCATCAAATTTTGTTGTCCTTGCTTACTTAAGTATTGCTTGTAATTTTGATTGTTCACCAAAGGATAATCATCTTTGTTCATCAACTCTCAAAAAGAATACAAATGTTACGATCCCCTATAACGTCATTTCTTGGTCTCTAAATATGTCACTTTCCTTGAAGATGAGGCTTACTCGATCCATCACAACCAAAATGCTTAGGAGCCTAGCAAGTTATTAGATGTATCATTGGATTTGCCTTCAGTTAGTGACTAGGAATTTCTGATAGGAGGCATGTGTCATTTGATAACTAAAGCCATTTGCCTTTGTTAAGAGGTGTTAAAACGGTTCCAATGGTGATTCTCAGTCCTATCTAATACAGTCAATTCTACCATTTACCAGTGATCAATTCAAGCCTCCAGAGGATGCTTCAATAACTACTACTCCGTTGTGCCATCATTATGACTCTTCTATTCCACTTGGTTCAACCCCTGACGTGGACCTCCCGATAACTTTGTGGAAGGGACAACCTCAAGGTGTTCGTCACCTCTTTTCTCTACTGTTATGATATTGTTGAATTTGTATCCTATGCTTCATTATCTCCTACTTACCAAAACTTTGTAGCATTTCTGTCTCATGTGAGCATTCCTGAAAATTGGAGGGGTAGATCCAAAATGAAGGCAAGAGATGCTTGAGGAAATGAGAGCATTCAAAAAAATCAGATGTGGGAGTTAGTGTAAAGCAAATTTAGCTGTCAATGGGTGTTATGTCATAAAACGACACCAGAGGGGGTTGTGGAGTAATATGAGGCACTTCTTATGGCTAGAGGTTTTACCTAGACATAAGGGTAGATTATGACGAGACTTTTGCATGCATCAGTAGCCAAAATAATGTCAATTCATGCTCTTGTATCATGTACAGCAAATCGAAACTGGTCTTTTCATCAGCTTGGTGTCAATATTGCTTTTTTGCATGGTGACTTTCAAGAGGATGGGTGTGCATCTAGATTCCTCCTGGTTTTGAAACTTCTAATATAGCTGAGAAGGTGTGTCATTTGCGACTGCACTTTATGAGTTGAAACAATCAGTACGAGCATAGTTTGCAGGTTCAGCTCAACCAACAAGGAGATGGGTTATCTTCAAAGATATGTTGATACAAGCACAATGAAGGTAAATTGGCCAGTTGGATTGTGGATATCGATGATATTACAGTGACAAGTGATGATAAGGTTGAAATCGCGATTATGAAGAAGTGATTGTCATAAGAGTTCGAGGTCAAGGACTTGGGTCCAACTGTGTTATTTCCTCAGGATTGAGGTGGCCGGGTCCTCTCATGGGCTTTTTATATCCAAGTGAAAGTATTGTCCTTGTTTTATAAACCCGATGGTACCCTAATTAACCAAAATGTGAAGGTGACTGAAGGCTAACGTTGTCAAGAGGGGGCTAGATTAATGTTTTGTGGGTAAACTCATTTATCTCTTTCACACATGTCCTGCTATTGTTTTTGCGGTAAGTTTAGTGAGTGGCCACATGCATGACCATCGACAACTACATATGGAGATTGTCCACGAATACTTGGGTATTTGAAAAAATGCCCAAGTTGTGGTGCTTCACTGATGTAGAATGGGGTCGGTTCATTTAATGATTGATGGTCAACATCTAGATATTATACCTTTTAAACAAATGTTTGTAATTTCACGACTGCTGCGTTATGCTGGGGTGAACTCCACGTGAGATTTACACAAGACTCACATAAATAAATAGTTGAGATTTATTAGATACAATAAAATACTATAATATTAAACAAGAGGTCTGAATTCTGTTAGATTAGGAATTTGAGTTAATGGGTAATTTCGTTGCAATTGTGTCCATTTGACAAATTCTTGTGGTTTGATTTTGAAGAGTCCACGTCAACGTTCCATTTTCCGTTCCGGTTCTCTAAAATCACCATTACACACATACTAAGAAAATTCAGAATTAAAAAACACAAATAATGCCTATGATCATGAGCGTGACCGCTTCCTATTCCTACTCCTCATTCAAAGTCCATTCATCGTTTTTCTTCCAACACGCTTTCTAGACTTTTTTGAAATCAATGAATCCCATTTAACAAAAAGGATTTTAATTTTGATTAAAAATATTTATTATTTTCAAATAAGCACATAAACTTTAATATATTATTTTATTTTTAAATTAATCATCTATTTAACTCTTGAATTACAAGACTGGTTCATCCTCAGCCATTAAACATAATTTGGTCAAACGACAGGTAGTGGGCCCCACGAAACCCATCGGACGGTGCATCAACATGCGCGTCCATGACGGCAAACAAGAGGGTAGTCGGCCGAGGCGATAGCCACGAGGACACACAAAGCTACACCCTCCCACACCCGATTCTCCCCTCCCCCATTTGACGGGTCAATCTATTCTCAACCCACCAACGAGCATATTAAAAGCCCCACCCTATTTTATGTAGCGAATTCCCACGAAGCTCTTTATGAAGGTTTACAAACTAACCAAACCACAAGTCTTAATCTTTGTTTCTCTGACGTCGGCGCGTGTTTGCCACTCTCGCAGTGTATTTCATTCATAGCTTCCATGGGCCAAACCACTTCCACGGTCAACGATGGCGCTCGGTTATTACATCCGGTGGCTGTTTCCGGAGAAAAGTGGGTTAATTTAGCTGACGAGATTGAGATCTCCGGCGATCGCGACTATACGAAGGAAATTCCTGACGAGTGTTTGGCTTCCGTTTTTCATTTTCTCGCCGGCAGCGATCGGAGGCACTGCTCCCTGGTTTCCAAGCGTTGGTTGCGCGTCGAAGGCCAGAGCCGTTACCGACTCTCGATCAACGCGAAAGCTGAGATTGTCTCGTGGATTCCGTCTATATTCGAGCGATTCGACTCGGTCACCAAACTCGCTCTTCGCTGTGACCGTAAGTCAATTAGCTTGAACGATGACGCTCTGATGATTATCGCCGTCCGGTGCCGGAATATCACCCGCCTCAAACTCCGTGGTTGCCGGGAAATCACCGATCTCGGTATGGCGGCGCTTGCTCAAAACTGCAAGAGCTTGAAGAAGCTCTCTTGTGGTTCTTGTACTTTTGGCGCCAAAGGTATGAACGCTGTTCTCGATCATTGTACTACTCTCGAGGAGCTTTCTATTAAGCGGCTTAGAGGAATCTTCGAGGCAGCTGAGCTGATTAGTGCCGGAGCCGCTTCGTCTTCGTTGAAATCGATTTGTTTGAAGGACTTGGTCAACGGGCAGTCTTTTGAGCCTCTGGTGATTGGATGTGAAAACCTGAAGACTTTGAGAATAAGTCGTTGTTCGGGTGATTGGGATAGGGTGCTTCAGACGATTGGAAATGGAAAGCGTTCTTTGGTTGAGATCCACCTTGAGAAGCTTCAAGTGAGTGATGTTGGACTTTTAGCGATTTCGAAATGTTTGAATGTCGAGATCCTGCATATTGTTAAGACGCCCGAGTGCTCGAATTTGGGGCTTGTTTCGGTTGCTCAGAGTTGTAAGCAACTCAGGAAGCTTCACATTGATGGATGGAGGATCAATAGGATTGGGGATGAGGGTTTAATTGCTATTGCCGAGCATTGTTTGAACCTACAAGAGTTGGTTTTGATTGGTGTTAATGCCACACATTTGAGCTTGATGGCCATTGCTGCCAATTGCCGGAAATTGGAGCGATTAGCGCTATGTGGGAGTGTGAGTATTGGTGATTCGGAGATTGCCTGCATTGCTGCGAAATGCGTTGCATTGAAGAAGCTTTGCATCAAGGGATGTGCAATTTCGAATGTTGGGATTGAAGCACTTGCTTGGGGATGTCCGAATTTGGTTAAGGTGAAGGTGAAGAAATGTAAGGGTGTGAGTAGTAGAGTTATGGATTGGTTGCAGGAAAGGAAAGCTTCACTTATTGTTAACTTTGATACTGCTTGTGAAATGGAACTTTTGGATGCTAGTGGTAGCGACGTTGGTGGTCAAGAGAGTGGCATGGACTTCTCTATGATGCGTGAGCAAGTAGTTATACCAGATGGTCGGGCGAATAGTACATGGAGGTTGGCCTTGTCTAGAGCCAAGTTGGGGTTCTTTGCAAGTAGAAACCTAGTGCCTTGTACATTTAGCCGGAGGTCAAACGACGAGAGTAGTTCAAGTAGCAACTGCTAGTCACTTGTCCCTTTTACTATGATCATGGATTTCTCAAATGGTTAGAAATTTGATTGCAGGTTGTTTTTGTTCTGCCGCGTGCGATGCTTCTTTGAGGCTGAATGTTATCAGAAGGAAAAAAAAGAAGAAGAAGAAGAAGACATTTTTCTCTTTTGTTATTACTCAATAGAATCATATCGGGAAACAGCCCATTTGCTACCAGACTTTCCTAAATTTCTCATTTCAACTAAATTTTTATTGGGTATTGCTGTTGTAAAATCAGCGTATCTTTGGATGAATTCACAATATTTTTATTCTTCTAATTCCATGTACTGATCATTTTGAAAACAGTTGCAGTGATAGAAACGAAATTTAGGGGTTGTCTGATTTATTTTATTTTAAATTTAGTAAAAAATCTATTTTTTTTTAGTTTGTAGATTTTGTTTTTGATTTAGATTTCTTCCGATTTTAAATTATGAAATTTATAAAAGTGTTTTTACTTTTAGTTTTTATAATTTAATTTATTATCATTTAAATATATATTATTTAATTATTAATAAAATTATGAATAATTTAATTCAATGTTATATATTTAATAAATTAAAATTAATTATCAATAAAATTATGAATAATTTTATTTTATTTTATTTTATAATTAAATTATATGTAATTATATTTTAATAATAATTAATGAATATAAATATTTGTAAAATATTTAAATAAATTTAATTTAATAATTAAAATATATTTTAAATAAATATTAATTTATAAATAAATATTAGTTTATAAATTATTTATTTTATTAAAATAACATAATTTTATTAATAATTTGATAATAAATATTATATAAAAGATTAAATAAATTTATTTATTTACCAATTATTTATCTTTAAGTTTTTCTAATATGCAATTATTATTAGTGATAAAATATAACTATATTAATAATTAAATAAGTTTTATTTTTTAAATAAAATAAAAATAAAACTGAAAATTACAATAAAAATAGAAATAAAACAAATGATCTCTTAATTATGTATATTAAACAACCAAAAACCTATCTATTAAAATTGGGTTAAATCAGACCGGATGAGAACCCTAGCCTAATTGCCATCCCCACAAGGAACCCAACCTAGTCGATGCTTGAAGTTTTATTTTATATTTAAAATTTTCAAAATATATATTAGTTTAGTAATTAAATTATATATTAAAATAAATGCTTGTTTAATACATTAATAAATATTGTATAAGAAATTAAGGTTAAGTTATTTACTTAATTAATTTATAAAATTATATTTTTTTCAAATTTTACGTATTGGAATGAATCGAGAGTCTAAGTTTCCAAAATACGTTCTAAAATATATTCTTTTGTTTAGATAAATAAAACATAAACCCTCGAACCCGACTCTGCTTCTGTGATTGTGCATGCCGCCGTTCTCCACCGTCCAACTCTGTTTCTCCATCGCCGTGTTCTGATGGCAGACAAGTCCGTCACAACTATTTCCACGGCACCGAAAAAGGTGGGTTTCCACATCACCACGCACCAACAAGTTGTTTGTTAGTTGTTTTCATGTGCGGTGTTTTGACTTTCGAAAAGGAATGAACTTTGCAGGTTCTTGTAGATATAGTAAAAATAGCTCAAAAGCAAGGATTGCAAGGTGGTAAAGGAAGCTGGAAGGATTTTCTTAATGTTCATGATCGAAAGATCGGGTCTTCGTTGAGTGATCCAGCTAAGAGGACTCGCGAGACTTTGGTTTCTTTTCTTCAAACTTTCAATGAAAAGAAACATGTAAAGGTGAGGACTTGTTGAAAGAGGTTTCTAACGTACGTTTTTGTTCTGCAATGGGTTTCAATGTTTTTGCCATTTCAGTTTTTTGGTTATGTTCTTCGAAAGCATTCGAATTTGGAGGTGTTGGAGAGGATTAGAAAAGAATCCCCAGATAATGAATCGCCCGTACAGGTGCGTTCTTTAACTTATGGTCCTTAGATGGTTGGTTGAGATTGTAGATTCTCAGTAGAAGTGTCAGTGTGACCTCATATAATGTATGAGGTAATCACGGCTAATTATCAATTGTGGCAGTGCAGAAGCTGGTTCGTTTAACTATCGAACACCCACTTTACCTTTCCAAGTATGCATTCCCGTCCTATGAGAAGGTCTGCTGTCGTAAATTCTTACTCATTTGTTTTATGATGATTTTTACTTTCACCAATGTTAAATCTCCATGTCTTACGTTCTTCTCCAGTTATTATGGCTTTTCAAGTTGCATTTCAGCATTCTCATTTGTAATTATTGAACAAGACTGGGCAAAAGATTGTATTCAGCATCTTTCTTCTGCTTTTTCGTTGGCATTTGGTTTAACACCTTCATGCACATCTCCATTAAATTTACGCAACTGATCATTCCCTATGTTTTATGATTTATCGGCTTGGAGGGAATACCACAATGTTGTTATTCTTGGAGTTTCAACTTGGAGGTGCGATTCTCTAATTCATTGGCAGGGGTGATTTGGGTGTTGCATGACTACCCAAATATGTAGATAGTTAATTGGCTTATGTTTTACTAAAAGATTTCTTTGTCTTCCACTATTTTCTTTTTAATATGTTGAAGCAAAACATGGGTTATTTGTTGTCAAAAAGGCCTTATGGTTGCTTGATTCTGAACAGCAGAATTATAGAGGACTTGATGCTGTAAATCGTCTATAACAGTTTTACAGTTTTTGGCCTTGAGATTAGCATAAAGCTTGGAGCATTTATCTTCCTGCTATCCTGTACCTCACTCTGTTTTGTTTTCAAACATAGCTACCGTTTCAAGTAATTTGTGTTACTTGCTAAATATCATGAGGCTGTTACACTTAGTAGTAACAAGGCTTGCATTGTTGTTTTGTTGAATTGATATTTGCAGGAATGGATGGTAACCAAGCTCAGTAAGAAAAACAAGTCAGTTACTAAAAATGCAATGCTTGCTATTGATTGTGAGATGGTTCTTTGTGAAGATGGCACAGATGCTTTAGTGGAGATCTGTGTCGTGGATCATAACCTACAGGTATACGTGGCCTTCTGTTTGTGTTTGTTAATGTTGGGTGGTTTAGTGCCTGTAATTGTATGCTTTTAGAGTTAATGATGTAGGTGGTTTATTTGATTGTATTAGTGATGATTTACCCCCAGAAACTTAGTGAAGCTTGGTATATGGCTCTCAGGTACAACTTCATGAACTAGTAAAGCCGTGCAAACCAGTTAGAGATTATAGAACTGATATTACTGGAATATCTGCAGCAGATTTAAGTAAAGCATCACTTTCATTAACAGATATACAGGTATCACGTTACGATTCTTAGAATCTTGTCAGTTCATCACTTACAATATTGTTGGGTTAAGCAAACTTATTTTTCTGCAGAAATCCATGAAGAAGCTAATGTCAAAGCGAACTATTTTAGTGGGTCACAGTTTGCAGAATGACCTACAGGGTCTGTTCAAGTATTTGTCCCTTTTTGACTTTGTTTATGGGAGTTTGTTATGTTCTAGATTACAGTTCATGCGCTTACTTATCTCTGAATCAATATGCATTGACAGCACTAAAGTTGGACCATGCAAGAGTTATTGACACCTCACTTATTTATAGAAGTTCAGATGGACTCTCACTTTCTTTGAGTAGTTTGTGTAAGGTAAGCTGCAAAGAAAATGTTTGTTTGTTTACTACATGTCTGGTATCTTATTTATTACCATAGAAGCTTCGACTGGAATTGAACCTTTGATTTTCATAGAGTACCTGTATCTTCTATTTCGTGATCATAAATACTCTTTCACCTGCTAAATAAGTTTAGCAGTTGTTCTCATAATGGTTAATTTGTGATCAATTAAATTCGTTAGTCATTTAAACTGACTTGAGGCCTCTTTAATTAATCTGATTGGTATGGATTATTTCCTTATGAGTTATAAATTTTTTTACATGCATAGGTAATGTTGTTGAGCTTTTCTTTTGACAGTCTGTACTAGGCTACGAACTTCGTGAGGGAGGTGCTCCACATAACTGTCAAGATGATGCAATTGCTGCTATGAAACTTGTTCTTGCTAAGATTGAGAGTGGGGTTGATCATGAACCTTTAGTTGAACAAGATGTAAAGCATGTAAGTTGGGGAATGTAGTTTCTGGGAGTTTCTATTTTGAAGGTTCTTATCCTGGCCAGCTAATATATTTGTTTTAATATTGAAGGTGCCTGAAGAAACTGCAAAGCTTCTTCTTCACAGGATACCAATTACTGTCCCCAGTGAAGAGTTGCAATGGGCACTTCCTGGGAAATTTAGTGTAGAACTCAAGGTACTTAACTTGAAAGAACCATACAATTTATATAAGTACCTATGCTGTATTTGACCTGCAGTAATCTTGTAATCTTCTGCATCTAGACTTTACCATACGTATGACAACACCTGTTAAAAATAGTTTCTAGCATGTTTCATTGGCTAAACTGAAAATGCTGCCATTTGCTTGAATCTCAAAACTGTTATATTATGGCCAAAAAATTTTGATCAACTAGTTGCTTGACCTGGCTCCCTATTGCCAGACAGTTGTATGCATCAAGTTCATATGATGTCGTGCGAGTTTCGTTTTGATTCCTAATGCAGTTTATAATTTTGTAGCAGCTTCCTAAGAATGGTCAACGAAAGCAGTACTCTGTTCTTGCCGTATTTGGCAATCCAAAGGATGCACAACGGGCATTTGAAAATGCAAATGGTCGGATAGAAAAGGTACTTTTTGGTTGTTTATTGGGCATAGTTAAGTACTCCGGTGGTTTTACCTTTCAAGTTTGGAGTAACTGAATCCTTATATTATCAATTTATTGGAGCGCTGATTTGCAAAATGAGATTTTCCCTTAAGATTATCCAGTTATAATTTCAGGCTATGATGAGGGCTGCCTTTTGTATGCTAGATTTCCCATAATTTCAGCAGTTCAGTTATTTCACTAACTAAAATTAATTTCTTCTAATGTCAGGATATATCTGGACTGCCACAGAAACTAATTAGGTTTAAACTGAGTACCGGAGAAACGGCTAGTCTATACGTTCGGAAAATGGCAACTGTTTGTTCTCTTAGTGAAGTTCAACAGAAAAAAAGAGGTTTCCAGGATGGGGATACACATGACGCAAAGAAATTGAAAATGACTCCCTCTGATGATCACTTAAAGGAGATTGAAAGACTGAAGCATGAATTGAGAGAAAAGAGTTCCAGTAAATGTGATACCCATTTGAAAGAGATTGAGAGGCTGAAACTAGAGTTGAGGGAGAGAGATTCAAGTCAATGTGATTCCCATGTGGAAGAGATTGAAAGGCTAAAGCAACAACTAATGACGAAGGACTTTGAAATCAAAACGCAAGATAGGATCATAGCTGAGCTAAGAAAGAAGTTGGAAGAAATGAAGAAGAAGAAAAGATGACACCAACCTGTTTGTAGAACATATCCATCCGTTTTGTGAACCACTAGTACGCTCAAGAGGTATGATTCTGCTTGCAAGGAACGTGAAACTTATGGTTTGATTAATATTTTTAGTGCAGTGCATTTCTGATCATTGCCAAGGGAAGTAGCTGGTATATTTCTCATAGGTATCTGTAACATCATTGTTTATGTTGTGTAAACCAAGCAATAGGTCTCCCCCAGTCCCTCATTGATTAGAAACATAAAGGGTTTAAGAAAGCATTGGAAGAGTTTCAAATGTCAAGTACATGCAATGTTGTATCACCAATCTTTCAATGCGTTTCAATTTAATCTATCACCAGCCTATTGATCATCATATCATGTGCATTGAAAACCTTTCAAGTCTTGTTTGGTAACCACTAATAAGGGGGTAAGAATGTAATATTTATTCTTTAATTTTTACTTATTTGATTACCAAGAATGAATAAACTAAAACAGATAATGATAAAATTGGAATGAATTTTAAATAATTTGAATTAAATATTAGTAATATTATTAATAATATTTTTGCTAAACAGGATGTATTTAACTCATAATTCATCGGATACTTTTTATGAATACCAACCAGTATCGTGAGTAAATTGCCAAAAAACCCTATAATCATTTGATAATCTGGACTGTTTAGAGTAAGCTCCTTGGCTAGGATAGGACTCCACAATCAATAACATAAGAATAGGTCCACGTGAGTGCCCAAATCCATACCCAAACAAAGTTCGATAATTCTAAGGAACAACCTACATTCACACCACTCGCTTCTTTTATGTCTGAAATTGGGAAAAAGAATAAAGCTTGAATATGAAAACACAGCACAACAATGGCCACGGCCACAAACACAACATCAAAATCAACTACCGTAAGCAGACCTTAATAACCCACCAGTTGAATCTCTCGGCAAACTTATCTACATTTACTCAGATCAAGAGCCTTGAAAGAAGCTCAACAGCTTTTTAAGAGATTAGTCAACCTCCACAAACATTAATGTCAAGCTCTTTGCAATTGTCACCAATCCACGATAACTCACCTTCACATTCTTCCCATTTTCAAACAAAAAAATGATTACGAGTTATACGAACTATATGGATTTGACATATATTAAAATTAATTTAATTTAAAGGATTTGATTAAAATGTCAATATTAATATAATTATCATTTTGTATAGTCTAATTTTCAAAATTGTGATTAAAAGAATAATTAATATTAGTTATTATTTGATGAAAAATAATATTATATTATTGAATATATTAATTTACTTTATAAATTTAATTTATTATAAATAAATAATATTTTCTACACCAAAACCTCTAGTTTAGTACATCTTTTAAAATTTTCTATAAACTAATACTTTTTCTAAAACTCATTTATTACAAATTAAATTTATGAAAAATAAAGTTATTATGTTTATTTATAGTTTAATGTTTGAATTAAACTTCAAGTTGCCACTCTGGGTTTGTCATCGGTAAGTAATACGTGTCCAAACTCCAAAGGAGTTTTATGCCTTCATTATTTATTCAACAAAAAACTATGCAAAACAGAGAGCGACGACGTCGTAATGCTTACACACATGGAAACAAAAAGCTTAAAAATAGGGTTTCTGAACTCAAGAGCTTGGCCTTTAATAAGCATAGACTCCATAAAATGTCTGCATGAAAGTAAGCAGCAACAGAACAACAGCAGCAATAACAGAGATGATAGCCCAGGGACTGTTGAGATATCTTTGTTTCAAAGTTGCTTTCCAAGTATTCCACCTGCGATTGTGATACTTATTTACATCGATCAGCAGACAATTGGGTGAGGTAGTTGTCCCCCATGTCGAAAACCACCTCATGACAGAGCCTGTTGAAGAGGTCTGCAACTTCAGGATCACTTCCAAGCCAATGCTCAATTATGCCACAGGAATGGAGGTGTGCAACATCCATAGGAGAGTTTATCAAATTGTCCATGAATAGCACATACGAGGTTATATAGTTGCTGCAATCGAAATGGCACTGCTCAAATGATATAAGGTTGAGAAAAGGCGACTTGGTACCGTCGTCAATTGAGAGTCGAGGAATCCACAGGACGCCATTCTCGAATTTTATATCCCAAAATCGATCTGCCTTCCCCTCCTTGAATTTGATACCAGAATCTTTGAGCTCCGTCGCACAATAGATCGCTTGATGTCGTCTTTCATCCGCAACGTCACTATTAGGTGACGGTGTCTTTTTGTACAATAGGGGATCAGGTTTTAATCCGCCCAAGAGACCTCTCCACAAAATTTCAAGGCAATGCAGGCCTGCATCAGACTGGTGGTCAGTTTGTTTTCCTAGAAAGGTTGGGTCAGTTAGCATTGGAACATCAAAGAACGTGACAGCCAACTTGGCAACATCTTTCTGGCAACGACATCCTAAAGTAACATCTTTCTGGCAACGACATCCTAAGTACTGAAGTTTCAGAAGGAGGTCGAGAATAAAGATAGGAAGCTGATTCTTTAACAAAATCATTGTTAGACGAACATTTCACCAAACAGCTTAAGCTGTTGTCAACTCAATTAGTTTATATATTCTAACTGGCCCTCAGTGAAAGCTCTGGGTTTAAAACTGCTGCATGAGCTACTTTACATTGTCTTTGAATTTAATTAGAATAGGTGGGTGGTAGGATTCAAACTCATGACCGTTTGGTCATAAAGGCTCTGATATCATGTTAGACGATCATTTCACCATGTTAGGGATATTCTCTAACAATCATATCCCTCTGAATTGAATCCATCGAGCCAAGCCTTGCGAAAATGGGATCATTTGTAGGATAACCAAGTTTCTCAAATCCCTCATCAACACCTCTGAAGAGTTCGAGAACAAAGCAACCATCGAGTACCATCATTTCAACAAACTCGTTGCTGCTAAGAGGAATTGACCCTTCATAACATGACCGAGCGTCCTCTTCAACCATTTTAACAGAACTAAGATATACATTAAGCTTGGTACGCTTCAGGACATGGTGAAGAAAACGCCACTTGTGGCTGTCCATTTGGCGCAGACGTTTCTTGCCATGGTGGTACGGTCCCAGAGACATATTCCAGGGGATAAAAGCTTTGTCATCACCATTACGTAGGGACTGAGGGACTTTGTAGATGCATAGCTTTGAACATGAAATAGCATCGTCGTCTTCTCTAGCTTGTTTAAGCTTTCCTTTGATTGATATCACCCAATCAGATCCCAAGTTTTTACTTGCCTCTTCGGGGTTTTCCTCACCACCATTGACCACCACTTGCACTGGCTTCTGTCCGATGTTGTCATTAGTACCTCCAATCACAGCAAGCCGTGGATCTTGTGGTGTCTGCTCTTGTTTCTGGATTTCCTGAAAAGGCTGTTCTGGGAATCCAATCAATGAGATACCAGTTGGTGATTTGCGAATTTTAGACTCTACGGTTTCTCTAAGTTTTTGTTGAATATATGAATTTGAAACAGTCAAAGATATTATTAGAGATATTATTAGGATAGCCATCAAATAAATTAGATTTTATTTTATACTGATTTAGATTAGATATTATCTGATTTTTGAATTTTAGTTAGAAAAAGACTGTATAAATAGACAAGCTTCTATTCAATAAAAATTGAGAGATTCTTCTCCACATAAACAAAAACCAACAATTGGTATCAGAGCTCTTTTGATCTTAAGGGACCTCTAGCCTACAAACCTATAACCTATAACCCGTAACTCATTCTACGCTTTCCCACACCAAAATAAAAACCACATGATAATGGATTCAAAATCATCGTTCACTGTCATTACTCTGCCAGTGTTTGATGGAAGAAATTATCTAAGTTGGGTTGTTCGAATAGAGGCCTTCCTTGAAGCAAATGACTTGTGGGAAGCTGTAGATGAAGACTACGACATCATCAACAAAAACGAAAGATCAAATTTTGAAGGGTCGTTGTTGGACCCCGTCACCGAGGCCCAACATTCGGACCCATATAAGCATAGCGGACCCAAAACTGAACACATACCAACCACAAATAGAGAAACTTTTAATAGAAAAATTTGGGATTGGCTTTTTTAAAAAATTGTTCCTCATGATCTCACGATTCCAACGCCACTGAAAACACTCAATTTGGATTTGAAATGAAGGAGTTATGGTTAAAATACTATCTTAAAGAAAATAGTGAAAACTGACCATCTACCGACTTCATGTCAGAATTTCAAAACTTTAGAGGCTAAATTGCCGATCGGTTCCTTCATAAAACTTGTGGGTTTATGTCTCTAGTTTAATTTAAAACAATAATCGCTTCGATCGGAGTTCTACAGTTCAAGATATCTCAAAATTAGTAAAGTATGTTCAGACTTGATCAGCCGACCTCCACACTTTGTTTCAAACCACCTTTTTCAATTTAAAAGCAATACTAGTAAATCAGGTGTAGAAAGATATAAAATTTTTTTAGAAATGCATCGCTTCAAAAATGGGATCAATCGGAGGTCTTTACAAATAGTTATGGCCAAAAGAAGGAAGAAGCTGAACGCTTGGCTTAGCAATGGCGGCGGCTTTCAGCAATGACCTGAGGGCGCTTCATACGCGGGCGGCGCGATCGTTCGCCCATCTGGGCGATCGCCTGCTCGCCAGCAAGAGGCGAAGCGATAGCTTCGCTCGTCTTGAGGCGATCGCCTCGCAACCCGACCTTTCGGACTTCTAACATCAATAACTTTTTATTCCGAGCTTCAAATCAGACACGGTCGGAAGCGTTCTAAAGCTAGAAGAAAAATCTACATTTTTCAAGAAGGACTCAAAGACAAGATCGGCCACTAAGGGAAACAAAAATTTACTCAAAGACCGATCGACTAGCTCCTCCTAAACAGCACCAAAACTTACAAACACCATAACTTTTGACCCAGGACTCCGAATTGAGCAAACTTGGTAGCCATGGAAAGGCTAAAGAATTATCTACAATTTTCATGAAGATCACCGACCAAGGCTCCAACTTTATAAGGGTCAAAAGTTGACTCAAAGCTTCAGCTTGAAATCTGCCAATTAGACAACACCTGCATCTGACTCTAACAACTCACACTTTGCAATCAATACCTCAAAATTAACTCATTACACCTCATAAACAAGCTATACAGCTCGTTTAACACCTTCAACAAGTCTAAATGATTCTATACAACCTATATCAACCCAGAAATTTCACTACAACACAACATACCCAAAAATGACCACCTGAGTCCATCAACCCAGAATTTCAGCACTACATCCCACTTCAACAACACATAAACCATAACAATTTTTCAGCGGGCTCTCTCAAGGCAAAACTCAACAAAGAACTCAAGAATTTAAAAGAACTCACACACATACCCATCCTTTCAAGGTCGCATGCACTCATGAATCAACAATAACACATGATAAAGAGAGTACTAGAGCTCTCATTTTCTTTCCAAAATATAAAGAGTTCAAGCATGGCTTTAATTACATATCATCATATTCATCAAAATCAAGTACAAAATACAAAATGTGTGAGATGCTCCATGTTTGATATGCTTATAAAGCCATCCTAAAAGCTAGTTACTAACTTAATACAAAAGTGCCTAAATCTTGGAGTTATGCTCGATGCCTTTCAAGGTTCCGAGTTCAACTTGAATTTGCACCTGAGGAGGGAGAATGGGGTGAGCTAACATGGCTCAGTGGCTAACATGTTTATAGCCATCGAGTAACGAGCCACACACAAAGCACACAATTACAAATCCAAAACAATGACAATTTATCATATAAAACGCCAATAACCCAAAATCATCACATAAGGCATAGCATGAGAATTTATATCAATCAAACATATGTTATGCATCATAAACACAATTAAATGCTAAAATGCACACAATTGGCTCGAGAATTCCTTAAACACGACGGAAACCGAAATTTAACGTAAACACGACGAGTCTATTTTTCAGATCTCGTAAGCCTCAAGCAGGCAGCCGGGAGAAGGCTAAGGGGGTCAACGTGCACGTGACTATCGAAATAGGTTCTCTCTTGCCCAATCACAACCAATTTATGCTCACACATTAAGGCACAAGCATAGCATTTTATGCTTATTTCATTCTATCAAACCATCATAGTTTCTTTCTTTTCTTGCAAACCAAATGAAAACACTTTCAATATACACACAATTTAACAAAGATAGCACACATAGGGCAATTGCCCATTACACAACAACTATAAAATTATTACCCACCTATCGTCGGTATCTGAATTCAAGATTGCCCTTCCTCCTTGTCTTGAGTGGGGTTTTCTTGAGTTCCTTCAATTAAATCATACTTCATTCAATAATTACATTTTAAAAGAAAGTCATAATATTCATAAATCAAGCAAAGATGAAAATAAACTTTAAACCTAACCAACCTATAGGACATTTAAGCTAGAATAATCATAACCTTAGCTTTAAAGTCCTTAAAATCCATAGATCTCACATTTCTCTCTATCTTTCTTCAATCTCTACACAAATCCTAACTTCCATCCTACACCATTCTTAAACCTAGCTTAAGCAAAGATGGAACTTACCTCTCACCAGTAAATTTCTCTTCTTTTTCCTCTTCTTTCTTCCTCCCTTCAAGCCTCCTACGGCTCTCCTTCCTCTTGGCCGAAAGCTCCTTCTTTCTTCTCTCACGATTTTGCTTTCTCTTCTTTTCTTTCCTTTCTTTCTCTACGACACTTGCTTCTTCTTCTTTTCCTTTAACTTAATTCATTTAACTCATCTTTAAAGCCCTCATCAAAACTACATAGTTTTGATACTCCTTATAACTTACAAGGCTTTGGGCTCTCCTCCTCCTCTCAAGCCCACTACACTTACCCACTTAAATTCTAAAGCCCATACTTTTTAATATTAAATCCAAGCCTTCATTTAATTTCTAACTTCTAATCCCAATCATACTTGCTAATTCCAAGACTCAATAAAATATATATCTATATAAACACATAATTAAAACAATTAAAGCAAGAATAGCAAATAAATCAATAAATAATCAATTAAATAACGAAAAAAAATTTCGGGGCCCAACAATCGTTGACGCTTCAATTTTGGAAAAGAAGACGTGATATAAACATCAACAACAATGAAGATGATGAAAATGACAATCTTACACTTTGTTTATCATCTTCTGACAACATTAGTATTAGCAATATTGCTACTACTACTTCAAGGAACAACAAAAATAACAAAACCACATCTTTAGACATACAGCTCTCATTTTCTTTGCCAAACACAATACCTCCACTACAAGATATCACCGGACGACAACCAGACGTAAGATGCAACAAGTGTGGACAACTAGGACACGTTAAAAGGATATGCAAAGTGCAACAAAATATGAGAGAAGCCAATCAAGCTATAAACGGTCAACTTGAGGAGGAGGAGTTATTTGCAGCATCTTGTCTAGCCTAACAGCGAAATTATGGGAGCACAAAAAAAATTAGATTTTATTTTATGCTAATTTAGATTAGATATTATCTGATTTTTTAATTTTAGTTAGAAAAAGACTGTATAAATAGACAAGCTTCTATTCAATAAAAATTGAGAGATTCTTCTCCACATAAAAAAACCAACAGTTTTAATCAGGTACCAACCGAGGAGCTCCTTGAAGTAAACAACTATTGTTGTCGAAGGAAGCAAAGTATAGTTTGTGGGTTGGGGACAAGATCTCTCTCCAATTTTACGGTGTCTTATTCTGTCCTATGAATCTCAACCATTTATTTATGCGGAATCCACGTTTATTTATATGGGACCCATGCAGAACCCACATAAATGAATGACTGAGATTCATGGGACATAATAAGACACCATAAAATTGGACAGAAGATCTGGACTTTGTGAGTTGCCTGTCTATTCTACTAGAAGATGTTTTGGGGGTTTCATTTTCGCCATTAGTTCCTTACAATTAATGTATTCTCCTTTTCGGATAAAAAAAATAATGGTAGGCATTCAACAATGATAGGCATGATAGCCAACCAATGTTGATGCCTGCAAAGTTGACTAATGATGAAGTATCTCTTGCCTAGGCAGGAGATGAAGCATGAAGCAAACAGAAAAGAAAAGAGAGAGTGAGCTGAGAAAGTGAGATATAAAAATATTATGTATATTTTTTGGTCTAGTTTTTTCTTATAATTCTCTAGTTTTTTCTTAGTAGTAAACGTTTTCTATTCTTACTGGTGGTTTTTACCCTAATTTGGTAGTTTTCTACGTAAAATATGTGTGTTCGTTACTATTCTTTCAGTCCTATTTACCTACGAACTTGCTCTGATCCAGTCTAATTTCATAACAAGTACTATCAGAGCGAGATCAGAAAATTATGACGAATTTTCTAACGTAATCCGTTCGGAGTTTCAATGAGCACAGTGAAAGTTGATCAATAATAACCTCAAAGGTGACAACTGTTCATTCATTTAATTTTGCATTAAACTGTGTAGTTACTGTAATTCAAGTATACAATACTATTCACACGTACGCTACTATCCATACATATGATACTATTCACGTGTACGTTACTATTTACATATACGGTACTATTCATATATACAGTACTATTTACCTAAAATAGTAAGAACTAAATTCTTTTCATGATAAAAGAAATGGTAGCAAAATTTGAGATTAAGAAGTTCAATGGGAGTAATTTCTCATTGTAGAAGTTGAAGATAAAGGCAATTTTGAGGAAAGATAATTGTCTAGCAGCCATTAATAAACGACCAGCTGGAGTTACAGATGAAAAATGGAACGAGATGGACATGAATGCTGTAGCTAATCTTTACATAGCTTTAGCTGATAGAATATTATCCAGTATAGAGGAAAAGAAGACTGCGAAGGAAATATGGGATCACCTCACAAAATTGTACGAGGCTAAATCACTCCATAACAAAATTTTTCTAAAGAGGAAACTATACACTTTATGCATGACAGAATCCGCTTCGGTGACAAAGCACTTAAATACTTTAAATACTCTATTTTCCCAACTCACATCATTGGGGCACACAATAGAGATAAGTGAACGTGCGAAACTTCTTCTCCAAAGTCTACCAGATTCGTATGATCAAATCATCATCAATTTAACAAACAACACAGACACTCTAGTCTTCGACAATATTGCAGTTGCTATTTTGGAAGAAGAGAGTCAAAGCAAAAGTAAGGAAGACAGGCTGGTAACTTCACAACAAGCGGAGACCTTGGCAGTGACAAGAGGAAGATCAATGGAACATGGCCCAAGTAGGAGTCATAGTCATGGTAGATCAAAATCTAGGAGAAAGAAGAATTTCAAGTGTTACAATTGTGGCAATAAAGGACACCTATAGAAGGATTGTTAGAATTTGAATAAGAAAGATTTTATTCCTCAAGAAAATGCGGCAAATATTTCAGATGATGAAGGTGCAATGGTCTGTGAAGTAGCAACGATTATTGGAGGTAAGAGAAGATTTGTTGTGTATGGCTTCTCAATTTAGCGGCTACATTTCATATGATCTCTTGAAGAGAATGATTCCATCAGTATGAATCTGTCTCTGAGGTATCTGTGTACAGCTATAATGATCAACCTCTAAAGATCGTTGATATCGGCACCATCAAGCTAAAACTGTATGATGGGACAACTCAGACTATTGAAAAAGTGCGACATGTGGAGGGCCTGAAGAAGAATTTGTTGTCTGTAAGACAACTAGATGATCTCAGTTTCAGATTTGAAATTCAAAACAAGATTATGAAAGTGATTAAAGAAGCGCTAGTATTTATAAAAGCAGAGAAGATTGTTGCAAATCTGTACATGCTGAAGGGAGTAACTTTACAGGCAGGAGAGACATCGGTTGCAGTAACTAGTCCAAACCACAAATATGCAATAATGTGGCATAAGAAGCTTGGACATATGTCATAACAAGGAATGAAGATACTTGCAGAGAATAATCTACTTCCAGGACTCACAAAGGTAACACTATCCTTCTGTGAGCATTACATTATGAGTAAGCAACATCGATTGAAGTTGAACACATCAAAGTTCATAAGCAAAGAAATTCTAGACTTTATTCACTCTGATGTATGGCAAGCATCAGTTACATTCCTAGGAGGAGAAAAATTCTTTGTATCCTTCATTGATGATTATTCGAGGAGATGTTGGGTATTTCCTATTAAGAGGAAGGCATATGTGTTTCCAACTTTCAAATCTTACAAAGCGCGAGTGGAACTCGAATCTGGTAAGAAGATCAAGTGTTTGCGCTAAGATAATGGACGTGAATATATTGGAAAAGAATTTGATGAATTCTGCAAGGAAGATGGCATCAAAAGGCAGTTCACTACGGCATGCACTCCTCAACAAAATGAAGTAGTAGAGTAGATGAACAAAACTCTGTTGGAAAGAATCAGAGCGATGTTGAGAACTGCAAGCTTAGATAAGAAATTTTGGGCAGAAGCAGTCAATACTGCCTGTTATGTGATGAATCGAGCTCCATCAACTGCAATTGAGTTGAAGACACCAATGGAGATGTAGACTGGTAAACTAGCTGATTATTCCAACCTCCATATATTTAGAAGTCCGGCCTATGTGATGTTCAATACCCAAGAAACTACAAAGTTGGATCCAAAATCTAGAAGATGCATTTTCTTAGGGTATGTTGAAGGTGTGAAGGGGTATCGTCTGTGGGATCCCACTGCCCACAAGATTGTTATCAGCAGGGATGTTATCTTCATAGAAGATAACGATCAAAAGCAAGCAGAAAATGTTAGCACTGTACAAGAGAATCTAGAAACTACAACAGTACAAGTAGATAGGGAAGTTGATCATAATGATTCTTCTGAAGTTACACCAGAACATGAGGAGCAAGAATCAGTTGAATATGATGTTCCAGATACTTGAAGACCAACTTACATAAGAAGGGCACCGAGCTGGCACTCAGATTATATTATAGAGAGCAATATTGCATACTATCTTTTAACTAAGGATGGATAGTCATCAACTCTTCAAGAAGCAATGAATAGTTCAGATGCATCTTAGTAGATGGCAGCAATGCAGGAAGAAATTGAAGCTCTGCATAAGAATAAGACATGGGAGCTGGTATCACTACCACAAGGAAGAAGACCTATTGGTAGTAAATGGGTTTACAAGATCAAGCAGAGTGGTGATGATCAAGTAGAGCGATATCGTGCAAGATTGGTGGTAAAAGGATATGCTCAGAAAGAAGGTATTGATTTTAACAAAATATGTTCTCCTGTGGTTCGACTCACTACAGTTCGAGTAGTGCTGGCAATATGGGCTATATTTGACTTGCATCTTGAGCAGTTAGATGTGAAAATTGTATTTCTTCATAAAGATCTTGAAGAAGAAATTTATATGCTCCAACCAGAAAGTTTTGAAAAAAAAAGGGAAAGAGAACTTGGTTTACAGTTTGAACAAATCTCTATATGGTTTAAAACAACCTCCGAGGTGTTGGTATAGAAGATTTGATTCCTTCATCATGAGCCTTGGATACAGTAGACTGAATGTAGGCCCTTGTGCAGATTTCAAGAGGTTTGAGAAAGATGATTTTATAGTATTACTGTTGTATGTAGATGACATGTTAGTAACAAGCCCCAATAATGATCGTATCAAAGAATTGAAGACCCAATTGGCTAGAGAATTTGAAATGAAGGACTTGGGACCAGCAAACAAGATTCTAGGGATGCAAATTCACTGAGACAGAAATAATAAGAAGATTTGGCTTTCTAAGAAGAATTATTTGAAGAAGATCTTGCGACGATTCAATATGCAAGATTGTAAGTCAATTTATTCCTTCTTCCTGTTAATTTCAAGTTATCTTCAAGTATGAATCCTAGCAATGAAGAAGAGAGGATGGAGATGTCTTGAGTACCTTATGCATCAGCAGTGGGGAGTTTAATGTTCGCTATGATTTATACAAGACCAGACATTGCATATGCAGTGGGAGTTGTTCGTAGATACATGATGAATCCTGATCGAGAGCATTGGAATACTGTCAAGAGGATTCTTGGATATATCAAAGGAACTCAGATGTTGCATTATGTTATGGAAGATCAGATTCTACTGTCAAAGGATGTGTTGATGCTGATTATACTTAATAGTTTAATTAATTGAATCAATAATAATAATAATAATAATAATAATAATAATAATAATTAAATATTTTATGTTTTTATTAAAATTATAAATTTTATTTTTTTGAATTAAATATCTAAAATTTAAATTCCTATAAAAATATTCAAAGAAATACTAAGATAAATAATATTTATATCTTTAAAAAAATCATGTCCTTATAAGTTATTTTACACATAAATAGTTAATACTAAACAACTAATTTTATCAAATATCTCTAACAAACGGTTGATACAATCTGCTTGATCAAATCAATAAATAAAATCAATTATCAACGAACAGTTGCTTTTGAGGCTCTCACAAAATTTTGGCCCTACTTAATAAATAGCTTATTGCGTTAACTATTAACTTGCGAAAATCTTGCGTGAGCCTCCAAGTAGACCGAATTGAACAATCCAAATAAATATAAATATTTTTTAAAAGCAACAAACCAACCGTCGGTTTTCTTAATAATAGGCCGGCTCTTGAGAAAAAACCTGCCAATACACTTCTGTCAGATGTAAGGCCTTGCAGCAATTATTGCACACTAAACTATGTACCTTTTGACAAAACCACACTAAACTATGTAGCTAGCAGCAATTATTGCACACTAAACTATGTACCTTTTGACAAAATCCACAGAGTTTGCATTAATTGATACAAAATGGACAGAGCTTGCATTAATTTAAGTTTTTTCTTTTCTTTTAGAATTCAAATTGAAGTTGTTGTTGCACGAAAGTGGGAATTTTTTTAAAAATATTTTAATTAAAAATTATTTTAAATTATTATTATTAAAATAAATTACTATTTTATTTATTTAATCTCACTAATTAATTATATTATCAAATTTTAGGATATTTATTTATCTCTTTATACTTTAATTAAATTTTGTAAGTTATTATTATTAAAACCCATTATTATTTTATCATGAATTTGTTAATAAATTGAATTATTAATTAGTATATATA
This sequence comes from Erythroxylum novogranatense, assembly GCA_029891385.1. Classification (NCBI taxonomy): domain Eukaryota; kingdom Viridiplantae; phylum Streptophyta; class Magnoliopsida; order Malpighiales; family Erythroxylaceae; genus Erythroxylum; species Erythroxylum novogranatense. The sequence continues at coordinate 11,484,948 of CM057228.1, forward strand.
AGTAATTTTGTTTAAGATAATTTAAGAATGTGTTAATATAATATTTAAATTATAAAAGTATGTTTAAAGGACATTATAAAATTAAAATAAAGTTAGAGTCCTCTCTTTAAATATACTTAAATTTTATGAGTCTTTAAATAAATGATATTATAGAAATTTTAATTTTTATTTTAAATTTTATGTTACATTTAATCTTAATTTAAATTAATAGATTTATTATTAGTTTATTACAGACATTATTAATGCATGTTTTATTTCAATAAAGTATTTTATTTTATCTTATATTTTACTTATTTTTATAATTTTTACTTCTTATTTATTAGGGTTAATTAGCAAAAATCCAAACTTTTGTCAAAATTTTAATTATAACTCAATTTTAAAAAATAATAATAAAATGCTCAAATTTTCAATTTTCTTCAATTCTAGCCTAATATTCTCTCGATATCCTCAGTCATTTGTTTTCTGTTTGTTCTTCTGATGTCTCAAACTACTCTCGCATTATAGCATACTTTACTAGTAAGCTCTTTGTTTTTAGTTTATCTCCCGATGTCATTAGTGGAGGGTGTCGGGATGGCGTGATCTAAAAATCGAAGAGTGAGGGCGTCGAGAGAACAAACTAAAAGTGAAGGGAAAAACTGATATCAATACGTAAGATTGTCAGGGCTACGCAATCTCATTTAAGTCATTTTAAAATAATGACATCATTTTAATCATGTGATTAAACGACGTCGTTTCATTGCTTTTCATTTATTGTGTTAATTTTGCTTACGTGTATTAATAGTTAAGGTTTATAAAACATGTGATAAGTCACGTCAACAAATTTAACAGAAATATTAACGTTATGTTATAATTGAAAAAATTGAAAGTTTGAGTATTTTATTACCACTTTTAAAGTCCGGGTTAGAATTGAAAAATTCAAAATTTTAACATTTTATTGTTACTTTTAAAGTTTAGACTATAATTGAAAAATTGACAAAAGCATAATTTTTATAATTAACCTTATTTATTATATATTATTTTAAAGCGATTTAATAAGAGTTTAAATTTTAAATTTTAAACCCTAAACTTTTTTTATCCTCTTAGCAGTTTTAAAAACATTCCCCAAAAATTATAATCTTCTTTCTTCTGTTTGATCTCGCAGTGCAATCCATTTGTCAAAAAGGATTTTGCAGTAACATAGCAATCCTTTGAAAGGTCTCTGTCCTTGGAGGAAATGATCATCAATTCATCACAGACGCTACATGATTGAATTCACGTGAATATAACAAGACAATTGACGATCAAGCAAGCAATGTCCCACGCATCATTGTGGAATAATAATACGAAAAGTTGGTCGACTTTACACTCTTTTATGCAAGTTGAAAGTTGTAATTTAACTCTTGCTACACTACGAGGATTTTGGAAACTTTCAATCTTTTCCTCAAGTCGGGCTGGAAAAGATTATTATGAGTTCTACAAAGTATGCATATTATATCAGCATAGAGTGATGCGTAAGATTAAAACCATATGGATTTGAAATATATTAAAATTAATTTAATTTAAAGGATTTAATTAAAATGTCAATATTAGTATAATTATCATTTTGTATAGTCTAATTTTCAAAATTGCGCTTAAAAGAATAATTAATATTAGTTATTATTTAATGAAAAATATTATTATATTATTGGATATATTAATTTACTTTAGGCCCAACATAAATTTAATTTATTCTCTTACCTAATATCATTAAATGGAATAAATAAATAATATTTTCTACACCAAAATCTCTAGTTTAGTACATCTTTTAAAATTTTCTATAAACTAATACTTTTCTAAAACTCATTTATTACAAAAATAAAGTTATTGTGTTTATTTATACTTTAATGGTTGAATTAAACTTCAATATAATGTAAAACGAACAACGTTTCAACTTGTGACAATTAAGGTCTTTTGTTAGAGTTCATGAATTTGAAGAATTATGATAATAATAATTTTTACATTAAGTTTAACTTCTGTATAAACTTAGATTCTTGCAAACAAGTTGCCCCTCTGGGTTTGTCATCAGTAAGTAATACGTCTCCAAACTCCAAAGGAATTTTATGCCTTCACTATTATTCAACAAAAAACTATGCAAAAAGAGAGTGACGACGCTGTAATGCTTAAACATAGGGTTTCTGAACTCAAGAGCTTGGCCTGTAATAAGCATAGACTCCAAAAAATGTCTGTGTGAAAGTAAGCAGCAACAGGACAACAGCAGCAATAACAGAGATAATAGCCCAGGGATTGTTGAAATATCTGTGTTTCAAGGTTGCTTTCCAAGTGTTCCACCTGCGATTGTGATAGTTATTTACATCAGCAGACAATTGGCTGAGGTAGTTGTTGTCAATGTCTAAAACCACCTCATGACCGAGCCTGTTGAAGAGGTCTGCAACTTCAGAATCACTTCCAAGCCAATGCTCAATTATGCCACAGGAATGGAGGTGTGCAACATCCATAGGAGAGTTTATCAAATTGTCCATGAAGAACACATAAGAGGTTATATAGTTGTCGAAACCGAAATGGCACTGCTCAAATGTTATGAGGTTGAGAAAAAACGATTTGGTACCGTCATCAATCTCGAGTCGAGGAATCCACAGGACGCCATTCTCGAATTTTATATCCCAAAATCGATCTGCCTTCCCCTCCTTGAATTTGATACCAGAATCTTTCAGCTCCGTCGCACAATATATCACTTGATGTCGTCCTTTATCCGCAACGTCACTATTTTGGGATAGGGGATCAGGTTTTGATCGGCCCAAGAGAATTCTCCACAAAATTTCAAGGCAATGCAGGCCTGCATCAATGGGGGGTTCAAAAGCTTTTTGTCCTAGAAAGGTTGGGTGCATTAGAGCATCAAAGATCGTGGCAACCAACTCGGCAACATCTTTCTGGAAATGACATCCTAACTGAAGTTTCAGAAGGCGGTCGAGGATAAAGAGAGGAAGCTGATTCTCTAACATAATTATGTCTCCCAGAATTGAACTCATCGAGCCAAGCCTTCCGAAAATGGGATCATTTGTAGGATAACTAAGTTTCTCGAATCCCTCGTCAACAGCTCTGAAGAGTTCGAGAACAAAGCAACCATCGAGTACCATCATTTCAACAAACTCATTGCTGCTAAGAGGAATTGGCCCTTCATAACACGACCGAGCTCTCTCTTCAACCTCTCTAACAGAATCAAGATATACCTTTATGTCCTGCTTGGTACGCTCCAGGACACGGCGAAGAAAACGCCACTTGTGGTGGTCCATTTGGCGCGGACATTTCTTGTCATTGTGATACGGTCCCAGAGACACATTCTGGGGGACAAAAGCTTTGTAATCACCATTATGTAGGTAGTGAGGGACTTTGTAGATGCATAGGTTTGAACATGAACTAGCAGCGTCGTCTTCTCCAGCTTGTTTTGTTGACTTGTTATGTTGCTGTTATGCTGCTGAACGAGTCTTAAGAGTCTTTTCTGTTGCTTTGTTTGTTAAAATAATCCCTATTATTTGGGATGAGTTTGTTATCTTTGTTGTTAGCCACGTTAGAACGTGGGTTAGTAAATCAGGTAGTATATAGCCAAGTAAATTTCAGCTTATTCAATAAGAGAACATATTTTCTCGTAAGACTAAATTCTTCCACTGTGAGTTGCTAATATTTGGTATCAGAGCCGGACCAGGTTCTTAAAATGGCTTCTGACACCACTTATGTACAACCCGCTATTCCTCGTTTCGATGGTCACTATGATCATTGGAGTATGTTGATGGAGAATTTTCTCCGGTCCAAGGAGTATTGGACTGTTGTGGATACTGGTGTTGGTGAACCAACAAATGGAGAAGTGCTGACTGAAGCTCAGCAAAAACGCCTGGATGACATGCGGCTGAAGGATCTCAAAGCAAAGAACTATTTGTTTCAAGCCATTGACCGTGCCATTCTTGAAACAATTCTTGAGAAAGATACTTCTAAACAGATATGGGACTCCGTGAAGAAAAAATATAAGGGCACTGCAAGGATTAAACGCCAGCAGCTTCAAGCTCTTCGCAAAGAGTTTGAAACTTTACAGATGAAATCAGGAGAATCGGTAGATGGGTATTTTTCAAGAACTCTAGCCATAGTCAACAAAATGCGAATCCATGGTGATACCTTGTCTGATGTTGCTGTGGTAGAGAAGATTCTTCGGTCAATGACACCAGAATTTGCCTATGTTGTCTGTTCTATTGAAGAATCAAAAGATATTGATATGCTCTCCATCGATGAATTGCAAAGTAGTCTCTTGGTACATGAACAACGTATGCAGACTCCTATTCTAGACGAACAAGCTTTAAGGGTGACTTTTGGTGATTCATCAGGAAATCAAGGTCGGAGTCGTGGTGGCTTTCGGGGTCGCGGTAGAGGTGGTGGTAGGCGTAGCTTTGACAAATCCACCGTTGAATGTTATAATTGTCATAGGCTTGGCCATTTTCAGTATGAATGTCCATTGAAGGCAACGACAACAAGAGCTAATTATGCGGAAGGTAATGAGGAGATGTTATTGATGGCATATGTGAAGGATCTGACAGCTTTGGAAGCCAATAAAGAGGAGTTATGGTTTCTGGATTCAGGGTGCAGCAATCACATGTGTGGTAAGAAAGAGTTCTTTTCTTCTTTTGATGATGATTTCAGAGAAATAGTGAAGTTGGGAGATGGCTCCAGTATGAATGTAATTGGCAAAGGTAATGTACGAATACTTATCAATGGAGTTGTTCATATCATTACAAATGTGTTTCATGTCCCTGGTCTAAAGAACAATCTAATTAGCATTGGTTAGTTGGCGGAGAAGGGTCTTGCAATACTTATTCAACAAGGTACATGTAAAGTTTATCATCCAGATAAGGGGTTGATATTAGAGGTTAATATGTCTTCAAACAGGATGTTTAAGTTGATCACTCGACCTGCCTTGAAAGAGGACGTTTGCTTCAATTCTTTAATCGAGAATCCAGCTCAACTTTGGCATCGTAGATATGGTCATCTGAGTTCTAGTGGAATGCAAATTCTTCAACAAAAAGGAATGGTGGATGGACTGCCTACGATGGACACTATTTCCATTGTATGTACGGATTGCTTGGTAGGGAAACAACAGCGAAATTCTTTTCCAAAGAAAAGCATGTGGCGAGCCTCTAAGGTTCTTGAGCTAGTGCATGCTGACATATGCGGACCAATCTCTCCCACATCCAACGGTGGAAAAGGTACATAATCAGTTTTATTGATGATTTTAGTTGTAAAATCTGGGTTTATTTCTTGGTTGAAAAAGCTGAGGCGTTTATTACATTCAAGAAATATAAGGCTTGTGCTGAAAAGGAAACTGGTGAGAACATCAAATGCCTTCGTACTGACCGTGGTGGTAAGTTCACTTCACTTGCATTTAATAACTATTGCAGTGAGCATGGTATTCGGAGACAACTTACAACTGCATACACCCCTCAACAAAACGGAGTTGCGGAACGCAAAAATCGCACTATCATGAACATGGTGCGTAGCATGCTCTCTGGTGCAAAAATGCCTAAAACTTTCTGGCCTGAAGCAGTGAATTGGACAGCACATATTCTCAATTGAAGTCCCACACTTGCCGTAAAAAATATTACTCCAGAAGAGGCTTGGAGTGGTTTGAAACCATCGTAGTTCATTTCAAGGTTTTGGGTGTGTATGTCATGTTCATGTTCACGATTGCAAAGGACAAAATTGGAGGATAAAAGTAAACGCTGTGTTTTCCTTGGTACCTGTGAAGAATCCAAAGCGTATCGCTTATACGATCCCATATCTCAGAAAATTCTGATTAGTCGGATGTTGTGTTTGAAGAAGATGCTAACTGGGATTGGGATAAGAGGTATGAAACTGATATTTTGACTGATTTAGATTGGAGTGATCATGTTGGAGTTTTGAATGACAATCAACTAGCTACTGCCGATGGTGATGGAGAAAATGACAATGGAACTAATGATGCAACCAACGGTGTTAGAGCAAATGAAGATGGAGCTGATGTTGGTGTTAGAGAAAATGAAGATGGAGCTGATGGTGCAACGACTACGACTACTTGTGATGCACATAATTCAACTTCATTGAATCCTAGTGAGTCTCTGTTATCCCTACAACGACCCAGGCGGCAACCAACTCGGATGGAGGACTATGTTAGCGGTGAAGGTTTATCTGAAGCTGAAGAGATGCATCATCTGGTCATGTTTGCTGAATCTGATCCCATTTTATTCGAGCAGGCTGTCCATGATCCCAAATGGAAAGCAGCAATGGATGTGAAGATTGCGTCAATAGAAAAGAATGATACCTGGGAATTAACTAATTTACCTGTAGGTGCAAAAAAGGTTGGTGTCAAATGGGTCTATAAGACGAAACTTAATGAAAAAGGAGAGGTGGAGAACCACAAGGCTCGTTTAGTTGCGAAAGGATACACTCAAGAGTATGGTGTCGATTATACTGAGGTGTTTGCACCAGTGGCACGATTAGAGACGATTCGACTTGTGGTCTCTCTTGCAGCACAAAAAAATTGGTCAATTTTTCAACTCGATGTGAAATCCGCGTTTCTTCATGGAGAACTTAATGAAGAAGTCTTTGTTGAACAACCTCCAGGTTATGAACGAAAAGATGCTAAACACAAAGTGTATCGGTTGAAGAAAGCTTTATACGGACTAAAGCAAGCTCCACGTGCTTGGTACACTCGCATTGAGTCATATTTTATTCAGCAAGGATTTGAGAAGTGTCCATACGAGCATACTTTGTTCATAAAAATTGGAGAAGGGGATACAATTTTAATTGTTTGTCTTTACGTTGACGACTTAATCTTCACAGGTAATGCTCAACATACGTTTCTTGAATTTAAACAATCCATGATGCACGAGTTCGACATGACAGATCTTGGCCAAATGAGGTTCTTTCTTGGCATTGAAGTTATACAACACCCAGAAGGTATTTTTCTTTGTCAACGGAAGTATATACAAGATGTACTCAAAAGATTTGATATGGATAAGTGCAATCCAGTTCTTAGTCCAATTGTTCGAGTTGCAAACTAATGAAAGATGCGAATGGGACAGAGTGGATAGCACTATCTACCGCAATTAATTGGGAGCCTACTATATCTTTCGCTACACGGTGATATTATTTTTTAGTAAATCTTTTGAGCGGTATATGGATTGTCCTATGTAATTACATTGGGCGGTACTAAACGAGTATTGCGGTATCTCAAAGGTACTTTGAGCTTGGGATATTTTATAAGAGGGAGGAGATGGAAGGCTGGTTGTTTACAGATAGTGACTATCTTTGGTGACTTGGATGATGATTTAAGCACCTCGGGCTTTGTTTTCTTGTTAAGTTCGGGAGCAGTTTCTTGGTCTTCAAAAAAACAACCAATCGTCACTTTGTCCACCACAGAAGCTGAATTTGTTGCTGTTGCTTCATGTGCCTGTCAAGTGATTTGGACAAGAAGAATTTTGACAAGTTTCAAGTATAATCAAAGTGAGTGTACTAAGGTATTTTGTGACAGTAGTTCAGCTATTAAACTTTCCAAAAATCCGATACTGCATGGTCGGAGCAAGCATATAGATGTCAGATTCCATTTCCTTCGTGAGCTTACTGAAGATGGCGTTATAGAACTTATTCATTGTAGGACTCAAGAACAAGTTGCCGACATCATGACTAAACCGTTGAAGCTTGACCAGTTCTTAAAGCTACGAGGCATGTTAGGAATTTGCGCAGGTCCAGTCATAAACTGAATGTTGTTAATATTCAGTTTAGGGGAGGATATGTTGACTTGTTATGTTGCTGTTATGCTACTGAACGAGTCTTAAGAGTCTTTTCTGTTGCTTGGTTTGTTAAAATAATCCCTATTATTTGGGATGAGTTTGTTATCTTTGTTGTTAGCCACGTTAGAACGTGGGTTAGTAAATTAGGTAGTATATAGCCAAGTAAATTTCAGCTTATTCAATAAGAGAACATATTTTCTCGTAAGACCAAATTCTTCCACTGTGAGTTGCTAATATGTTTAAGCTTTCCTTTGATTGATATCAACCAGTCAGATCCCGAGTTTTGGCTTGCCTCTTCGGGTTTCTCCCCGCCACCTTTGACCACCACTTGCACTGGCTTCTGTCCGATGTTGTCATTAGCACCTCCAATCACAGCAAGCGGTGATCTTGTGGTGTCTGCTCTTGTTTCTGCATTTCCTGAAGAGGCTGTTCTGGGAATCCAATCATTGGGATACCAGTTGGTGATTTGCTAATTTTAGACTACGATTTCTCTAAGTTTTAGCTTAATCAGGTACCAACTCAGGAGATCCTTGAAGTAAACAAGTGTTGTTGTTGAAGGAAACAAAGTATGGTTTCCAAAGCACCCTACCCAAGATACGAAAGCACAAAGGCAATTCTTTTTCTACAGAACAAACTCTTAAATCAGAATAAGGTTCAGTCCAATATCAAGCTTTTAGATTGTCGTGTGCAGACAGTCAACGTGGTCCCTTCATATTTTCTCGGAAAGCTTTTAGGTGATTACGGTCATCACTTATTGGAGCGTCGGTGATAACTACAGGGTCTTTAATATTCTAATATTCTATTCTATCCTAGTTTCGGATAAAAGATCTCCGGTCTAATATTATTCTGTCTTATTATATCTCATAGAATTTTAATTATTTATTTTGCGGGACTCATGTAGAATCTACATAAATAAATGACTAAAATTCATTGGACATAATAAGATACCATAATATTAGATAGAAAATCTAGACTTCTAATTTCGAGCCAGATATTCTGTTAAAGATTACTTTATCTTATTTCATTCGTAAAATCTTAACCATCCATTTAAATAAATCCCATGTTCATTTATGTAAGTCTCATATAAATTTTACATAAATAAATGGTTAAAATTTAAATGGATAGAATAAAGCGAGTAATCTAAGACAAAAGATTCAGACTCCTAATTTTGTGAAGTACATAAAATTAAATACCGAAAGAATAATATTATAATTATTTTAAAAATATTTTTGGTTAGAAAATATTAACATAAAATTCTTTTGATTTACAAAATAATAGTTGGCATTCAGAATTTTCTTATATAACTGATACAAATTTACTAATTTGTTATCATTTTCTAACCGATTTAATATGAATGAGTACTGTCCGAAAGTCAAAATCTTGTGGGACTGAATTGAACCAATTGACTTGACCTAAATAAATAAATAAAAATATTTTTTAAAAGAAAAAAATCACCAACTGTCAGTTTTCTTAATAATAGGCCGGTTCTTGAGAAAAAACCGGCAATACACTTCTAGCAATTTTTGCACACCAACCTTTTGACAAAATCCACAGAATTTGCATTAATTGATACAAAATGGACACATCTTTTTCTTTTAGAATTCAAACTGAAGTTGTTGCACGAAAGTGAGAAATTTTCTTTTATATTTTAACTAAAAAATTATTTTAAATTATTATTGTTAAAAATAAATTACTATTTTATTTATTTAATCTCACTAATTAATTATATTATCAAATTTTAGGTTATTTATTTATCTCTTTATACTTTAATTAATTTTAAAATTATTATCGTTAAAAACTAATTATTATTTTTATCATGAATTTGTTAATAAATTAAATTATTAATTAGTATATATAAGTAATTTTGCTTAAGATAATTTAAGAATGTGTTAAAATATAAAATTTAAATTATAAAAAGTATGTTTAAAGGACATTATAAAAGTTAAAATCAAGTTAGAGTCCTTGACTTTTTAAACATACTTAAACTTTTATAATATAGAATTTTTTTATTTTAAATTTTATGTTACAATTAATCTTAGTTTAAATTAGTAGATTTATTAGTATTTTATTACATATTAATAGACATTATTAATGCATGTTTTGTTTTAATAAAGTATTTTATTTTATACTTTATTTTACTTACTTTTATAATTTTTACTTCTTATTTATTAGGGTTAACTAACAAAAAACCCCAATCTTTTGGCAAATTTTTAATTACAACTCGAATTTTAAAAAATAGCAATAAAGTGTCCAAACTTTCAATTTTTTCAATTCTAACCCAATCTTTAAAAGTGACAATAAAATGCTCAAGTTTTTAATTTTTTTCAATTCTAGCCTGATATTATTTGTTGTTCTCTCGATATCCTCAGTTCTTTGTTTTTTATTTGTTCTTCTGAAGTTCCAAACTACTCTCGCATTATAGCATACTGTACCAACAAACTTTTCGTTTTTAAGTCATTTTCTTGATGTCATTAGTGGAGGGCGTCAGAGTTGCGTAATCTAAAAATCGAAAGATGAGACGTCGAGAGAACAAAATAAAATCAAAGTGTAAAGTTGTCAAGGTTGTGTAATCTAATTTAAGTCATTTTAAAATAACAATATCATTTAATTATGTAATTAAAGGGCATCGCTTCATTGTTCTTCATTTATTGTGTTAATTTTAGTTACGTGTATTAATAATTAAGGTTTATAAAACACGTGGTAAATCACGTCATCACACTTAACGTAAACATTAACGTTAGACTATAATTAAGAAAATTGAAAGTTCTAATATTTTATTGTTGCTTTTAAAACTTGGGTTAGAACTTAGAATTGAAAAAATGAAAGTTTAAATATTTTATTTCTATTTTTAAAATTTGGGCTATAATTAAAATTTGATAAAAGTATGAATTTTTGATAATTAACCTTATTTATTATATATTATTTTATAGCGGTCTAATATCGTTAAAACCTTAAACTTTTTTTTTTCCTTAAAACATTCCCAAAAATTATAATCTTCTTTCTTCTGATTGATCTCGGACTGTAATCCATCTGTTAAAAAGGATTTTACAGTAAAATGGCAATCCTTTGAAAGGTCTCTGCCCTTGGAGGAAATGATCATCAATTCATCATAGACGCTACATAATTGAATTCATGTGAATATAACAAGACAATTGAGGATCAAGCAATGTCCCACGCATCATTGTGGAATAATAATACGAAAAGTTGGTCGACTTTAGAATCTTTTATACAAGTTGAAAGTTGTAATTTAACTCTTGCTCTACACTACGTGGGTTTCGGAAACTTCAATCTTTTCCTCAAGTCGGGCTGGGAGTCGACCGGTACGACTATTTGATTGGGGTTGTGTTTTATACATTACTAGACAAAGAGTTTTTGGTTAAGAGCAGTAAAATATTTCCTAAAGGAATCACAAGAACCACTTGAAAGATAAGACAATCGTTGAATTTGAAAGTTAAGATGCAACAGCATTGGTTGCTGAGGTTTTGTTTGAGAATGAAAACTTATATGCAACAAACAATCGACCATATTCCAAAGGAAAAGGAACAGCCTCCTGTTATCTTTCTGCCTAATACCCAGAATGATCAAGAGAAGGCAGAAGACAGTTGACTTCCCGAGTCTAGCAATCGTTCCTTTCACCTTCTCTATTTCCAGGCTTATTCAATATAAACAGGTAGTCCTTGGACTGCTACGGATCAAGAAGGTACCAAGTGTAATATAACATAGTAAAATCAAGAGATAACTTGACTGATAATACCATCATCTGGTGCACCTGTCTCACAAATAGGCATGCTTCAAGCGCTACTGATCATGTCAATTTCAACACTTTGAACATTCTCTGAGGATGTTCTCTCAGGGTTCTGGCTGGTCTTGATTGGGTAAGAAGCCTCCATCGCAATTCCACATTTGCCAGTGAGTGTGTTGAGTAAGTTTCTTTGCATTCTGATGTAACCATTCTCACCCCATGTGTCTCCCCATGAATTCCTTACTGTCCAATAATCTACACCATCCTCTGTGCCATACCCAACAGCAACCACACCGTGGTCTAGAGCTGTCCCACATTCACCAGTAAAAACACCCTGTAAAAATCGAAAGGAAATGATAAGAATCAACCAGAAAATTGAAACAAAGTCTCTTCTTCCATTGTTTAGTACAAGATAGCTTACCGACTGGTAGAATTGGAAAGCCATGCCACCAGCTTCAATGGCCACGCTGACTGGTTGATGCCATACAGCTTTCTGCAAAGCTTTCTCATCATAAGGAGTAACATCCTCGTACCCATCAATTGTAACTACCTTAGCGTTCTTCTGCAATAATCCGCAAGCCAGGAATATGTTAGAACAACTATTCTGACTGAAAGTGCAATGCAATACAAGGACTGACCTTGGCCGGGTCGCATTCGAGAGAGGCACCAAGGTAAGGATAGTCTTGTTCGGTGTCCATGCCACCGTTGTCCATGATGAACTGGAATGCATAATCCATAAGCCCTCCATCGCAACCAGCGTTATAAGTCCTGTCACAGTCTACCAGTTCTTGCTCTGATAGCGAAACCAACTCTCCTGTAACTATCTGGTTGATTCCTTCTACCGCAGATACAGTTGAGAACGCCCAGCAACTGCCTGGTACCAACAAAAAACAATGTCTGTTTTAGTTCAAACCCAATGAAACTTGGGTTTCATCGATGAAAATCATTGTAACTCAACTATGACTGGTCTGAATTCACGGCCCAGGATGACGTCTACTGTTGACCCATCGAAAGCCCCTTGGGGTTGGGCTTTACCTAACTTGGACATTAAAGCAAATAGACTATGTACTAACTTTTCACGCGTTCTTTGTCAGAATCCAGAAAAGGACACCGTGCGCTAACCGAAAGTTACAAAACTACCAGTCTAAGCTACCGTTCAGATTCCTAAAAGGAAAAAGAAAATATAACTACCAGTCTACAATCACTCCACCGCTTTACCACAAATCCGAATACAATTTCATGCCCATAACAAAGGATCGACACCCACCTCCAGAAATGAATTCTGGAGTGTTTTAATTTATGAAAAACTCTGAATTATCAATCCAAGAATAATAATCCATTACTTGACTTAATCCCGTTTTAAGCTGGAACAAGTGCTACGTACCACAAGATCCTTGGTCTTTGATGGGTCCAACCGCACCCTTCACTCTCCAGTCTACGGAAGCCGGCAACTTATCGCCGGCGTTGAAAGCGTACCTTTGAGTCGGGTTTTTGGACTTCATTACTCTACGTTTGTTGTCAGTTCTGGTGCCCAAGAACATGGCACGGTACTCATCGTTGGTGAGGTCAGCAAAGCGATTCAACCCAACTTTGTACGTGCGGTTCTGGGAGTTGTGCTCGTCAATGAACCTAAGATTGTTCTTAAAGATCTCAAACCTCTCATCTTTCTCTCCAATTCTGTTGTATGTTTTGCCGTTCTTTGCCAGCCACCACTGGTATATGCTCAGCACCTCCTCATCGGTCCTCCAGCCAGACGCAGATGGCTGATGTGGCTCATGGTTCTTGTTTATGTACTTATCGTAGTTAACGATGGACATGTCCAAAGCAGACCCAACAGTGAAGAAGAAGCAGAAGAAGAAAACGGTAAGCATGGAAACTGCCATAGTTAACAAACTTGACATATGCAGGTTATAGGAAAGATGGGTCGAGAGAAAATAAGAACGGGTTAAGGGAAATGAGTGCGCGGGATTTAAAGAGAGGTACGAGAGAACATAAGTTATCGGGTCCGTGGGTCGTTCTTGGTAGCTAGAAATTAACAAGAAAGGCTAAGACCAATCCGAGTCCTCCGGTGATTGGTTTAACGTCAACTTGAGGTTTTGTGGAGCTGAGGGCCTGAGGCGGTCAGGAATTGGCTGATTAGAGAAGTGCCACATTGAATAATGTTACATGTTCCTAGTGGTTAGGGTCAGGGCACTTCTATTAACCTACCAGTCAAGCTCGAACCATGTGCCACCTACCGTGCGTCCAATCAAACACCGATCATGTTAGTGTAGTAAAACGTTTGTCGTAATAAGAAAAGTATGTTAAGAAAATGATAATAAGAATGAAAAAAAATATAGTAAAAAATAAAAATGGATATTATCATTATAATTTTGATAGTTGATTAAGAGGAAAGAATGATTACCATTATCATTTATAATGATTGGTTTGTAAAAATACTAAGAAATAAAATTTTATTATAATTAATTAATTATATTGTAACTAATTAATAATATTTTAATTATAATATTTTAATTAATGAATAATTATATTTTAATTACTTATATGTTGAGAGTTTATTTAATTAATATTTGTGTATTGCTGATCTGTAAATAGTTAGTCTTATTCTTAGTTGTTTAGTCCTTGTATCTAGATAGGTTGAGTAGCTGTACAGTGATGTATATATACGGTCACAATGTAAATGGTACTTTAACTTGAAATAAACAATCATTTTTTACTCATTCGTTATTTCATTCCTCTTCTTAACATGGTATCAGAGCGATAATCGGAGATTTTTGGATCTTCATCCTTTTCTCATCATTTCTTCGTTTTTTGATTCCTTTCTTCCATTCATTTTTCACGATCCTTACGATCATCATCTTCAGTTCTTCATTTTTGATTTCTTTGTTCTATTCATTCCTTCCTGATCCCTAATTTCATGATCAAATCCCTAATTTTTTTCATGGCTCTCACTGATTCCGTTTCCTCCGTTTCTTTAACCGCCATTGATTTTCACATTCCTCTTTACCTTCATCCATCTGATCTTCCGGGTATTGTTCTCGTTTCACATCAGCTCACCGAAACTGACAACTACTGCATCTAGAGTCGTTCCATGAAGATTGCTCTTCTCGCCAAAAATAAGCTTGGTTTCATTGATGGATCTTGCTCTCGTGATTCTCTTCCTTCCGATCTTCATGCTCAATGGGATTGTTGTAATGCTCTTATTCTTTCTTGGATCCTCAATACTGTTTCGAAGGAGCTATCGGCTGGTATTGTTTTTGCTTCGAATGCTACTTTAGTTTGGCAGGATCTTAAAGAGCGATATGATAAGGTTGATGGTTCCAGAATATAATATCTTCACCGTGCGATTGCCTCTCATACTCAAGGTACCTCCTCTGTTGCTTCCTATTTCACAAAATTGCGTTTACTCTGGGATGAATATGATGTGCTTGTCCCTGCCTCTACTTGCGGTTGTGATCTCACTCAGAAGCATGCTCAAATCTCTCAGCAACATCTATTCCAAATTCTTATGGGCCTAAACGAAACTTACGCTAATGTTCGTAGCCAAGTTCTGTTGATGCAACCTCTTCCTTTGGTTAATCAGGCTTATGCCATGGTCGTTCGTGATGAACATCAACGAGAGATTGCTGTAGGAAAATCCCGGTGTGAGCATCACATGCCCACGGTGCGGAAAACAAAAAATTTTATTCCGGGACCTTCCTGAAAGCCAGGATCCATGTGACTATATAACAAAGTCAAACCAAAACGACCAAAGGAGACCGTCTCTAACGGTATCCACGCAGAGATCGGAGAACCTAAACGGGACAAACCCTTTGACCCGGGAATAGCTAGAACAAATTAAAGAGTGCTAGCTCTTACCTTTGTCCTTGGAGAGCTTGGAAGAAACGATGGAGGAAGAGATGAAGAAGCTTGAAGAAGATGAAGCTTGAGAGAGAAACTCTTTCTCTTCAAATCCTTTGGTTTTATCTAAAACCCACGATCATTCATCATTCAAGGAAAGAAACTTTTCTTTTCTTCTTTTTAAAGCAATACCAACGATCATCTTTCTTCTCTTCTCCAAGTTTGTCTTCTAGCCATTAAATACACTTAATGACTAAGCAAAAATGGAAGCTTCTTCCATCCATCCACGTACACACACATATATATATATATATATATATATTAATTAATTATATATATATATATATAAATAAATGCTGAAGTGATCCAGTCACACTGGGGTCGGTCCTACCGGCCTACCGGGTCCCGATATGGGAAAAACCCCCGAAAACATTTTTCAACAATATCGATGTCGCGATCTCATCGGGACATATCACGATCTCATCGGGATCTATTTAATCCGATTGCTCTCCATTTATTGGATCTCTGTCCAAAACTATTTTACGAGTTCTCCGAGACACTCTTATGCGTGTGACTCATTAGGTTCCCGGTTATGTTGGCCACTTAGATCAACACTTAATCTAAGCAAGTCATGAGCGGTATCTAGCAACACATCATGACCCCCAATTGACCGGAAAGTAATTGGTTTGACGAATAAACATATATTCATCATGGACCATATCACGAACCTTTCCATAAACAATTACCGTACAATTCGTCCTTTCACCATGCTTTACCCCACTTGGTTATGAGTATGGGCAAAGTGTCAACTCTTACTAGACTGACTACGTCAAATCTAGTCCAAGTGATTTCAGTTCTTGTCCTGGGACTCATTACTTAATACTAAATATGTCAACGAAGACACTCTTCATGACATATGTACTCTGATCAGAGATTTCCAAGTAATGACCCTGACAAGAGGCCATGGGTATCATCTTCTGCTATCACAGAAGTGGTGAATCCTCTATTGGCTACTCAATTACCTTCAATACCTCAAACCGCACTCCAATCACCACCCTATGAGCGACCTCTCGTGAGGCAACAAGGAATGGAGTCAAAGCACATAATCAAGATTCAAGATATCCTCGAGTACCTCAAGTCTAAGGATACTTGCACCATTGCTATGATGAGATTATCACCGACATTAGAATAGTACATCCATGTGATGATCTCATAGCAGTCAACCAATGTACTTACTACCTCTAGTAAGCATCCACATCTCAACCCTAAATATCTCATATTTACAGCTTCGAGATCCACCGCTTGATCAAATCAAGGAGCTTGAGATGTGCTAGTCTTCCGGATTCCGATGTCCAGCCTCAAGAATCCTATGACTAGGATAATTTAGATATCTTGACATAATTGCACATGATAGGAATCTCATAGTATGATCACATCATAATTTCCTTCATGCTATGTCATATATCAAGGACTTCATTAATTTGCTTATAGATCAATATCCATTTATAAATAATGAACATCAAATTAATAAAATATGCCTTTCTTTATTTATTTATAAAGAATGTACACAATTTTGTGTAAAAAGCGCGCTAAAGGCGATTGCCTTTAGGCACTACTCTAACAATCTCCCACTTGACCTAAAGCCAATCGCCTTGATATCTAATACCATAAAGTAGTACATGAGAATCAAAACTCTTACGTGACAATGGCTTTGTCAACGGATCAAGAATATTCTCATTATGTGAGAATTCTCTCTATCTCGCACATCACCTCGACCAATGATCTCCCCGATCGGTGATATCATGAGTACGTGTTTGGATCGTTGATGAGACCTTGGTTCCTTCGCTCACAAGAATAGCCCCATTGTTGTCACAATACAATCAGATGGGCCCATCATCGTTAGGAACCACACCAAGTTCAAGAATGAACTTCGATCCAAACCGCTTCCTTTGTTGCGTCTCAAGCGCAATGTACTCTGCCTCGATCGTTGAATCGTGATCGTCTCTTGTTTGGAACTCTTCCAACCGATCGCCCCACCGCTCGATGTGAATATGTAACTGATTGGAATTTGAAATCATCCTTATCGATTGAAAATTGGCATCAGATACCCGCCACTTTGAGATCTCAATCTCCATATATCAAGAAAACATCCTTAGTCCTTCGCAAGTACTTCAGATATTCTTGATGACCACTCGATGACCCTCACCAAGATCCGATTGGTATCGTCAGAACACTTAGAGCATATGATACATCGGGTCTCGTACATAGCATTGCGTACATGATAGATCTTACCACAGATGCATACGGGATCATAACCATGCGCATCCTCTCATCTTGTGTCTTAGGACACAAAGATTTCGAGAGTGTTATCCCATGAGTGATGGGAATGTACCCTCTCTTGGATTGTTCCATGCTAAACCTCTTTAGTATCTTGTCTATGTATGTTGATTGTGAAAGACCAAGCAACCTTTTTGATCTATCTCTATAGATTCTTATCCCAAGGATATAAGTTGCTTCACCAAGGTCTTTCATGAAAAATTGTTTGGATAACCAAATCTTCACTGATTGTAGCATAGAGACATCGTTTCCTAACAATAATATGTCATCTACATACAGCACAAGGAATACGATTGCATTCCCATTAACCTTCTTATACACACAGTGTTCATCCGGATTTTGTGAGAAACCAAACTCTTTGATTACCTCATCAAAACGGATATTTCAACTCCTGGATGCTTGCTTCAATCCATAGATGGATTTTTAAAGCTTGCATACCTTTTCGCCATCATAGGAGATGAAGCCCTCAGGTTGTGTCATATACACATCCTCGCCTAGATTCCCATTTAGAAAGTCGTCTTCACATCCATTTGTCATATCTCATAATCATAATGAGTGACAATGGCTAGGAGTATCCTAATGGATTTAAGCATTGCTACTGGGCTGAAGGTCTCGTCGTAGTCAACTCCTTGTCTTTGACAAAAACCTTTAGCCACAAGCCTTGCTTTATAGGTAATTACATTACCATCCATGTCGGTTTTCTTTTTGAAAACCCATTTACACCCTATGGGTTTTATTCCTTTGGGTGCCTCAACCAAAGTCCATACTTGGTTTTCATACATGGAATTCATTTCTGATTTCATGGCTTGAAGCCATTTCTCAGACTCTGAATTCTTTAGAACCTCTTCATAGGTAGTAAGCTCATCATCTTCTATGAGCAATACGTCATTCTGTTCATTCACGAGAAATCCATATCTCTTGGGAACAGAGCGTATCCTACGTGACCTACGAACTTCGTGTGTTGTTGAAGGTTGAACTGTTACTTCATCTGTATGAGTCACGATTTGAGTTGAGCGATTGATCTGCGTCTGTTCGAGCATCTTGAACTTCTTCAAGTTCTATTTTGCTCCCACCGCCTTCTTGTAAAAGAAACTCTTTCTCTAAAAGACAAGATGCTTTGAAACAAACACCTTTGTTCATCGCAGTAGAACCGATATCCCATTGTTTCTTTAGGATATCCTACGAACAAACACTTGTCGATTTTGCATCAAGTTTATCCGACCGTGTCCGCTTCACATAAGGGGACAACCCCAAACTTTCAAATGAGTAAGATAGGGTCTTTTGTTAGTCCACATCTCATATGGAGT
Organism: Erythroxylum novogranatense; assembly: GCA_029891385.1. Taxonomy (NCBI): domain Eukaryota; kingdom Viridiplantae; phylum Streptophyta; class Magnoliopsida; order Malpighiales; family Erythroxylaceae; genus Erythroxylum; species Erythroxylum novogranatense. Next base: position 11,503,961 of record CM057228.1, read on the forward strand.
AACATCAACTGCCTTTGATGGAACTCGTTTAGCAAGTAAACAAGCTGTCTCGAGTGCATACCCCAAAAGGATTTTGGTAACTTTGCAAAGCCCATCATTGATCGTACCATGTCTAACAAGGTTCGATTTCTCCTTTCTGCCACACCATTATGCTGTGGTGTATAAGGAGGAGTCCATTGTGATAAAATCTCATTATCTCTGAGATAATCCAAAAACTATTGGTCTAAGTATTTGCCACCACGATCAGATCGTAATGTCTTGATACTTTTCCCAAGTTGGTTTTCTACTTCATTTATGAATTGTTTGAACTTTTCAAATGCTTCAGATTTGTATCTCATCGAATCATGTACCCATATCGAGAATAATCATCGATAAAGGTAATGAAGTAATGACAACCACTTCTAGCATGGATGGACATCGGACCACATACATCCGAATGTATTAGGTCTAATACTCCGATCGCTTCGCTCACCCTTTCCCTTAAAGGGCAACTTAGTCATCTTGCCTAATAAACAAGATTCACATGTGTCATATGATTCATAATCAAATGACCCTAAACTTTCACTCTTATGGAGCTTAGCTATCGTCTCTCATTTATATGGCCAATGCGATAATGCCATAAGTAAATTGATTTTAAATTATCTCGCTTATGTCTTTTCGTGTCATTGACATTCATTATTGGATGTGACATATCTAATATGTAAATTCCATTGCATAATGTACCAAGACCATAAAGCATTCCATTCAAACTAATAGAACAACCATTGTTACTAAAAGTCAAATGGAAACCACTCTATTTAAACAAGAAATGCATAATATGTTCTTTGTTAATACAGTACAAAATAACATTCATCCAATTTAATTACAAGCCCACCGGGAGTGACAAAAGTAAGTGCTACCGCTAATGCAAGCAACTTTTGCTCCATTTCCCACACGCAGTCTAGTTCTCCTTCATGAGCATGCTCATCGTCCCCGAGGCCCCGTGATATCATTGCATATGTGTGAGCCACAACCGTATCTAATACCCATATGTTATGATCGAAGCAGATAACCTCAATGACAAACATACCGAAGAAGTCGAGGCATCCGATGCCTTCTTCGCTTCAATTCTTCCAGATAGACTTTCGGTTCCTCTTCCGGTGGCGGTCTTGTCACAATGGAAGCAAGTTCCTTTGGTGCAATCTCTTTGGTTTTCTTCGCTATACTTCCTTTCGGTTTCTTAGACCTCTTCTTCTTCAGTTTCTTTTCTTGGAACCGGAAGAAGAGTCCACCATAAGACTTGCTTGCTATCCTTCTTGATAGCTTGCTCATTGCCTCGAAGCAGATTGATCAACTCGTGGATTGTCGTGGATATTTGATTCATCCGATAGTTTAATACAAACCGTGAATAACTATCGACATCCAACTAGAATTAAGTCAACACTTAATTCATAATCCATGACAAAACCTAAGATGACCAACCTCTCAATATACCCATTCATCTTGATGCATCATGCACCGCAGATGAACTCGAGTCATCTTAGTAGTGAAGAGTAACCTCGAGGTCTCGAACCTTTCGCATCGAGCTTGCTCATCAAACAGCCTCCCTAAGATGAAACACTATGGTATGAGCATCCATAGACTCACGCCGCTTCGCAGCTCTGGTGACATCGAGGCAAGCATAATACAGTCGCTATGTCACCATCTTTGAGATGCTTCGATAAACTTTCGATCCTCATCAAGCATCAACAACAGTGGATCGGAAGTGGAACATCAAGGACATATCCAGTTCCTCGGATCGAGAACAATTCTCGATTTCTCACCAATCGAGAAAATTTGGTCCATTAATTTGTTTGAGTCCATAGCGGCTTAAGTTCACACCGGAAGTCATTTTCAATAACCTAAAGAGAAGAGAGAAAGAATGTTAGAATAGAATTAAATGCATGATCATAAGGACTTGCATGACATGCATATGGCTCCCACTAGTTTCAAAGAATCCATAACCCTCAGTACGAATCGAAGAAACATTATGACAAAATATTCTAGTGGATCGATATCCGACATTCCTAAAAATGACCTTGGGTTTACCCAACAAGCCACCTTAGGTCAATCAGTAGGTATCAGTCATACCAATTGCATCTTAGATATCCGACATTACTAAAATGACCTTGGGTTTACCCAACAAGCCACCTTAGGTCAATCGGTAGGTATCAGTCATACCAATTGCATCTTAGATATCCGACATTACTAAAATGACCTTGGGTTTATCCAACAAGCCACTTTAGGTCAATTGGTAGGTATCAGTCATACCAATTGCATCATAGATATTCGACATTACTAAAATGACCTTGGGTTTACCCAACAAGCCACCTTAGATCAATCGGCAGGTATCGGTCATACCAATTACTGTATAGATGCAACCTTTCCATAAAATTACCTTTGACGAATAAACATATATTCATCATGGACCATATCACGAACATTTCCATAGACAATTACCGTACAATTCGTCCTTTCACCATGCTATACCCCACTTGGTTATGAGTATGGGCAAAGTGTCAACTCTTACTAGACTGACTACGTCAAATCTAGTCCAAGTGATTTCAGTTCTTATCCTGGGACTCATTACTTAATACTAAATATGTCAACGAAGACACTCTTCATGACATATGTACTCTGATAAGAGATTTTCAAGTAATGACCCTGACAAAAGGCCATGGGTATCATCTTCTGCTATCACAGAAGTGGTGAATCTTCTATTGGCTACTCAATTACCTTCAAATACCTCAAACTGTACCCAATCACCACCCTATGAGCGACCTCTGTGAGGCAACAAAGAATGGAGTCAAAGCACATAATCAGCATCCAAGATATCCTTGAGTACCTTAAGTCTAAGGATACTTGCACCATTGCTATGATGAGATTATCACTGACATTAGAATAGTACATCCATGTGATGATCTCATAGCAGGTCAACCAATGTACTTACTACCTCTAGTAAGCATCCACATCTCAACCCTAAATATCTCATATTTACAGCTTCGAGATCCACCGCTGATCAAATCAAGGAGCTTGAGATGTTAGTCTTTCCGGATTCCGATGTCCGCCTCAGAATCCTATGACTAGGATAATTTAGATCTTGACATAATTGCACATGATAGGAATCTCGATGAGTATGATCACATCATAATTTCCTTCATGCTATGTCATATATCAAGGACTTCATTAATTTGCTTATAGATCAATATACATTCATAAATAATGAACATCAAATTAATGAAATATGCATTTCTTTATTTATTTATAAAGAATGTACACAATTTTGTACAAAACGCGCTAAAGGCGATTGCCTTTAGGGCACTACTCTAACAATTGCGGCACCTTCATTTTCTGAACCTACTGTTCTTCTTACTCACCGTTCTTCTACTTTAAAGAAGAAATTTAATGGCAAGTGTGATCATTGCCATATTGAAGGACATAAGAAGGAAAACTACTATCAATTAAATGGTTTTCCAGCTGATTTCAAATTCACCAAGAAGAAGCATCCTTCTGCAAACAATGTCGTCACTGCCGATGATTCTTCTCATGATTCTGATGATACTCCCATTTCACAGGCACCAACCTTCACTCCAGAACAATATCAACAAATTCTTAATCTTCTCAATAAGGAATCATCGAAGCAGCAAAGTAGCTCACATGGCGGTACTCTCTTGGTTCGGGCCCATTACTCGGATTCTTGACACCGGAGCTTCTAACCATATGACTTTTGATTTTGATTCTCTGGATTCACCTGTTGCTTGTACTTCTAATTGTTATGTGAAATTGCCCACGGGTAGAACTACTTCCATCACTCATATTGGTTCTCATTCTTTATCTCCAAGTCATCGGTTGAATAATGTTTTATATATTCCTTCCTTCAATTTCAATCTTATATCCATTTCCAAACTAACTAAAGACCTCAATTGCTTTATTTCCTTTTATCCTTCCTTTTGTGTTCTACAGGACCTTTGCAGTGGAAGAATGATGGGGATTGGTAAAGAAAAGGATGGTCTTTATCTGCTGCTTCATCAACCAGTGTTACCAGCTTCACAATCCAATGTAAACCTTTCTTTTTTTCATCAGTCTCCTGTTACTTCCTTATCTGTGTCTAAGCATGTTGATTACTCTTTGTGGCATGCTAGACTTGGTCATACATCAATTTCAAAAATGAATAAGATTCCCTTTCTACATTCTGTTTCTTCTTTAACTCATAATGTTTCTCAATGTACTGTTTGTCCACTTGCTAAGCAGTCTCGATTACCTTTTTCATCTAGTGAATCTAGAGCTGACCTTCCATTTTCATTAATTCATATTGATCTTTGGGGTCCATATAGATTTTCTACTCACAGTGGCCATAGATATTTTTTAACCATTGTTGATGATCAAACTCGGATGACTTGGATTTTTTTGCTTAAACTCAAGAGTGATGCCTTTCTTGTTTTAAAAGATTTCATTGCCCATGTCAAAACTCAATTTTCTGCAATTATCAAAATTATCAGAAGTGACAATGACAGTGAGTTTTTCTCCAAAGAGGGCACTTCTTTTTTTTATCTCCCTTGGCATCATTCACCAATCATCTTGTATTCACTCCCCACAGCAAAATGGTGTGGCAGAACGAAAACACAGACACCTCCTTGATATAGCTTGAGCCCTTAAATTTCATTCCAATATACCAGTCAAATTTTGGGGGGAATGTGTTCTCACTACTTGTTATTTGATAAATAGATTACCATCACTTGTTTTAGGTTGGAAAACACCTTATGAACTTCTCTATCACAAGCCACCCTCATTATCTCATTTAAAAGTTTTTGGTTGTCTTTGCTTTGCTACAGTTACTAACTATCAAGATAAGTTTTCACAAAAGGCCACTCCCTCTATCTTTCTTGGATATTCTTCAGTTCAAAAAGGGTACATTCTTTTCAATCCTATTTCTCAACAATTTTTTTTCAGCAGAGATGTCATTTTTCATGAGGATGTTTTCCCTTTTAAGACTCCTCCTACGGATCAGCCTATGTTTCCACTAGATATTCATGCATTTGGTACCCTTGATGATACTGATTTTCTTCTTTCATCACAGCCACCAACATCTTCTTTACCTTCATCATCCGATTCATGTCTTCATCCTATTCCTACTTCTTCATCATCTTCCTCATCTTCACCACAATCACCTTTATCCCACCTACATTCTTCCCTTTCCACTACTCCACCTGCTGCTTCTTCATCACTACAGCCCCCTCCTGCAAATACACAACTTCATATCCGAAAGAGTCTAAGGACTCATAGGCCACCAGCATGGATGTCAGATTATATTTGTTCAACTCAATCCTCTTCATCATCTTCCTCTGCACCTCAAGGTCAGTATTCTCTTTCCAACTTTATAACATACACTCATCTTCCTACACCCACACAATGTTTTGCTGCCTCTATCTCCCATATACCTGAACCCCAAACTTACCAAAAGGCAATTAAACATGATTGTTGGAAAGTGGCAATGCAACAGGAAATCCAGGCGTTAGAAGCAAATGCCACATGGGAGGTTGTTTCATTACCTGAAGGTAAGATTCTCATTGGCTGCAAATGGGTTTTTCGGGTGAAGTACCACTCTGATGGCACGATTGAACTTTACAAAGCTCGATTGGTGGCTAAGGGCTACAGTCAAAAACCAGGGATTGATTTTCAAGACACTTTCTCCCCAGTGGCTAAACAAGTTACTGTTCGACTTGTCATTGCTCTTGCTGCTCTCAATAATTGGCCTCTTATTCAGATGGATGTTTGCAATGCTTTTCTCCAAGGGGATCTTCATGAAGAGGTTTACATGACTCTACCTCAAGGATTTGGCACTCAAGGGGGCAATCAAGTGTGTAGACTGTTCAAATCCTTATATAGCTTGAAGCAAGCCTCTAGACAGTGGAATCTGAAACTTAGTGAGGCTCTTATCAGCACTGGTTACACACAGATGAAGCATGATTACTCCATGTTCACCAAGACTGACGGTAGTAAGATGGTAATTATGCTCATTTATGTTGATGATCTCTTGATTACTGGGAATGACAGGTACTTAATTGAAGATCTTCAAGCTATTCTGCATAAGCATTTCAAGATGAAAAATATTGGAACTCTCAAGTACTTCCTTGGTATTGAAGTTGCAAGATCCTCACAAGGAATAGTGCTGACTCAAAGAAAATATGCCTTTGAGCTAATAGAAGATACTGGATTGGGAAATGCTAAACCAGCAAACACTCCACTTGAGCAAAATTTGAAGATGACTAGTGCAGATTATGATGAAGTTTTCCAATTGCAGCACACTGACATTGAATTAGAGGATCCTAATGTCTATCAAAGGCTGATTGGAAGGCTTTTGTATTTAACAAATACAAGGCCGGATATTGCATTTGGGGTTCAACACCTTAGTCAATTCATGCAGAGACCAAAAAAGTCACACTATGAAGCAGCTTTGAGAATAATCAGATACATTAAAAAGAATCCAGGGCAAGGCATTCTTTTAGCTGCAGAAGGAGAACCAGAAATATCAGCCTTTTGTGATTTAGATTGGGCGTCTTGTGCAATGACAAGGAAATCCGTTACTGGTTATTGCATCAAGCTCGGGAATTCCCTGATATCCTGAAAGTCTAAAAAACAAAACACAGTGTCCAGATCTTCAGCAGAAGCTGAATACAGAAGTATGGCAATGACAGTAGCAGAGCTTATGTGGATTAAAGGTATACTTGTTGAACTGGGAGTATATATAAAAGAGCCTATGGTTCTACACTATGACAGCAAAGCTGCAATACAAATTGCCTCCAATTCAGTATACCATGAGAGAACAAAACACATTGAAATTGACTGCCATTTTATCAGAGAAAAAATCCAGATTGGGCACATTCAAACTAAGCACATATCTACAAATGAGCAGATGGCAGACTTGCTTATAAAGGGGTTAAGTATTGCTCAACACCAATATTTAGTTAGCAAGTTGGGAGTAAAAGATATCTTTTACCCTCCAACTTGAGGGGGCATGTTGAGAGTTTATTTAATTAATATTTGTGTATTGCCGATCGTAAATAGTTAGTCTTATTCTTAGTTGTTTAGTCCTCAGTATCAGATAGGTTGAGTAGGCATATGTTGATGTATATATATGGTCACAATGTAAATGGTACTTTAACTTGAAATAAACAATCATTTTTACTCATTCGTTATTTCATTCCTCTTCTTAACATTATATTGTAACTAATTAATTATATTTTAATTAATTAAAATAATTAATTAATTAATTAAAATATTTTAATAAATAAATAATAATATTTTAATTAATTATATTGTAATTAATTAATTACAATATTTTAATTCATGAATGAATTATATTGCAATTAAATTAATTACAATATTTTAATTAATGAATTAATTATATTTTAAAAATATATAATAATTTAATTAATTATATTATATTATAGTTAAATCAATTACAATATTTTAATTAATTAATGATTATATTTTAATTAGTTATATTTTAATTAATTATAACAACTACACCCTTATATAACAATGATACTCATTCCTCTATATTAGGAGCGGAATGGAGTATTACCCAAAAATGGGTAATGAAAATAATGATTTTATAATGATACCCCCTTACTAACTTAATCTTTCATTCCATACTCACAATGGCGGATCTACAATAAGGGCAAGTGGAGGCACTTGCCCCACATCAATAATGTTATGAATACCGCACTCTGGGACTTGATCGGATTGGACTACGAATCTTAATCAGCATCTGCCGATACTTGCATCGGTATGCAGGATATTTTTAAATTTATAAAATAGTCCCTAAACTTTTTAAAATTACAAAATAGTCCATATTGATATATTATACAACTGCATCAGATACTTTACTAGTTTATCGCTTACATCAACCATACTTTAAAAATCTTAATAATAAATAATAATGACAATTAATTTAAAATAACAATAATTTTAAATATTTTACATATAAATAATAATCACAATTAATATAAATAAAGACAATCATCATCATACAATTATAAAACTAAGAATAATACAAAGCATTTAAAATATTACAATCATACAATTTCATCATTATAATAAATAATATTACATATTTACATCAAAAGATTCAAAACATCCGATAAAAAGAACAATAAATATTACAAAAGGTTGATGACGAATAAGCAATCAAGTAGAAGTTGAACTGAAACAAAAATATTACATTTACATTACATACATATAATTTAACATAAACATCAATGATCAAATACAAGTAATGTTGGACCCCACCCCCCACCCGTAGGTGTTTGCGAGTTATATCTTTGCGGAAAGTGTTGGCTCAATGGTGAGAGGCGCCCACATAAAGTGGAATAAAACCTTGAGGTCACGGGTTCGAGCCGTGGCTCACCCATGACCAAAGAGGACAATCTCGACAGGTTGGATCTTGCAGATAACCCAAGAACACTCGCCGCAAAGATAACTCGCAAACACCTACGGTGGGGGTGGGGTCCAACATTAAAAAAAATAGACCGGATTTGGAATGTCTTAGTGTTTCCAACGCAATCAGTTTGTTATGCTTTGTGTTTGAAACGGATGTCGATGTTGGTTTCAGTTTGAATATTTCGCTTGTCTCCGCTTTGTTATTCGTATTTCAATTCTCGACCTTCCGCACTTTGTTTCACTTTTTCGTTTCCGTTTTCCGATTGGGATCCGGTTTTCGGATCGGGTCTCAACATTTATGGTATCAGAGCCCAGTATTATGAACTTGGGCGATATGTTTGTTTCATGGGCAATCTTGGATAGTGTCGAGCCCAAGATATGATCATACTTGGGCATTATGGTTATTAAGAATGAATTTAGTGATTGTCCGAGTGAGTGAGGTTAAGAACTTTGATTGATTTTGGGTGTGTGTAAATGAACTTGAGATTTGAAGTTCATGATGGCGATTTGATTTTGTACATGCAATTATGAGATGAGATTAAGGTTAACAATTATGTTTGATTTAGGTTTATGACTATGAATTTGCGATTAGAATTTCTTGGTGAATGGGAAGAACCTAATTGATTGATTGATTTAGATGGATTGTGAAAATGGAAATTTAGATTGGAATTACGTGATGAATTTAGAGGAATTGATTTCACTATGTATACGTGAGATGAACATTTTGAAGAATGAGATAAATTGATAGAGAAATGTGCATAGAAATTCAAAGGATTAAGTGAAATGGTGGTTTTGGTCCATATGAAGAGTCATTACGACGTGGACCATTGATTTAAGGAAAAATGTGAGTTTGATATGATTTTGGATGGAGTAATTGATTTAAAAAAATTGAGAAATTATGAAGAGATTGAGAAAATATTATGAGAAGGAATTAGATACGCAATATTATGTTCTTAAGTGTGAATTTCAAGGACGAAATTCTTATAAGAGGGGGAGAAATGTTGGACCCCAAACTTTTGATGAAAAATAGAAATATTTAAATGAAATGTTGGGACCCGATCTGAAAACCGGATCAAATCAAAAGCGAAGCGAAAAAGTGAAACAAAGTGCGGAAGATTCGCGAATTGAAATACGAATAACAAAGCGGAGACAAGCGAAATATTCAAATTGAAACCAACATCGACATCCCAAGCTGATTGCGTTGGAAACACTAAGACATTCCAAATCCGGTCTATTTTTTTCATTTTATTAATCATTCCTTTTCTCTTTAATCAATCCCTACAACTCAAAACAATACAATTTCCTATTTGGAAATTTAACCATTCAAACTCACATAATTTAACCTTTTTCCATAGCTCAATTCACTTTTAATGTGATTTTTTCAATCTTAACATTTGGAAATTTAACCATTCAAACTCACTAACCTTTTTCCCATCTTAAAACTCTTTCCCAAAAACATCCGGAAATGATCATGTTTCAAACACTTTATAACTACTATTTTATAAATAATTCCTAACGATTCGAAATCCCAAATTTTCAACATTTCAAATAATATTCAAAATTTAATTTTTCAAACCCTTCGTGAATCCAACATTTGAAATCAGTTACAACACAAAGATTTACCCAACAAGGAATGCAAATCTTTTAAGTAATCCATTTATCAAAACAATCAAACATGTAATTTAACAATTACTTCATTTTATCAAAAATTTAAAAACCAAGAAGATTATCAATTGACTCATTTTCTTAAATTGTCCCAAACAAAACAATTTCTTGTAAGTAATTCAAACATAAGTGATAAAACTTTAATAAATTTCAATTCTTTTTTTTTTCTTTCAAAATCATATTTCCTTTGAAACTTCAAAGATCATAAAAACAATAATTTCTTAATTAAGCTTTCAAATCAATAATGTAAATTTTTTTTTTCATAACTGCTTTCAACCTTTCATCAATCTTTTTTCAATTATCATCATCTTCTTTTCTTTTCTTCATCAACCTTCTCATTTCAATCTTTCATTTTTTCTGAACTTTTTTCTTTTTTTTCAAAATTTCTTTCTTTTTCTTCGATCTTACCAATCCAATCCAACCGACGCTACCAATTCAAAATTTTCACCAATTGAGCGCCACGCTGGTGTTGGATTCTGTAAGATCGAGAGGAACAATTTTCAAGAAGAAAGTTTGTCCAAATTATTTCGCTTAGTGCCAAATTCGGACGCTAAATGACAGCTTGTTTTTGACACATCAAGGGCAATTTTGGAAATAAGCAAACAAGGAGGGCATAAGGGTCATTTGTGCCCCATTTTAAGTGACATGGCAAAACTCACTTGTGATTGTCGATTGAGCATCCTGAAGTCACGATTTTGCTGAAATAAAAGAAAGAAATGAGAAGAAATATGAAGAGAAAAGAAAAGAAGAAGAAAACGGGAGAAGAAATAAGGAAGAAAAGAAGAAGAGAAGTTCGCTTTTGTTGAAGAAAAGGAGAAATTCATGGAAAAGGAGGAGATTCAAGGTTTTAAGGTAAGATCTTTTATTTCCTTCTTGTCTTGTGAAGAAATGGGTTAGTTGATGATGGAGAAAAGTTTAGTGAGAGAAAGTGTAGTGAAGAAGAAGATGAATAGTGTTTTCTAAAGTTTTTGGATTTTTGTTTTAGAGATTGAGTTTTCTAACCTATAAGATGCATGATTAGGTTAGATTAAGGTCAGTATTAGTTAGGTTTATTTTAGGTTTTAAAAGAGGAATTTCAAATTTAGCAAGAAGATGATGGAAATTGATGAGTCAGGTTGTGTTTTAGGCAATCAAGAGCCAAATCAAAGGAAAGAAGAAGGGTTGTTAAAAAAATTCAGCATTGAATCTTTGTTAATTATGATCTTATTGTTAGAGGTTCTTTTCTTGCTTCAAATTGGTGATTGAAAGATGAAAGAATAAGTCAGGTAGGAAAGAAAGAGTAAGAAGCGGTTACCAAGGGAAAAAATCTGATTCATGGGTTTCTATAGTTAATTTTGAGAATTTTGATGTTTATGATGTTGAATTTTGATGTTTATGGTTTAGGAAATTTTAATGTGATGAAAGAAGGAAGCTTGGAGAAATTCAAGTATGGATCAAGATTCTAGCATGGAATCGAAAGGGTGATGTATTTAACTTTGAATTATAAGTTTTGTATGAAGTTTCGAGAAATCAAGAATGAAAATGTTTGGAAAAATTATTGTTTACGCTTGAAAACCAAGAAGATGATACAATATGTGAAATTTGATGTTTTTAGAAATGATTACATAAATTATAAAAATCGCTTTTGGATAATTTGATAAAATTTCCAAATTTTCTTTAGCTATTAAAGAAATGATCAATTATGAAAAAAGTTACATTTATTGATTTGAAAGCTTAATTAAGAAAGTGTTATTTTTATGATCTTTGAGATTTCAAAGGAAACTATGATTTTGAAAGAAAAAAAGATTTCAAAATTTATTAAGGAATTATTATCCCTTATGTTTGAATTACTTACGTAAATTGTTTTGTTTTACAATTTAAAGAAAATGAGTCAATTGATAATCTTCCTTGATTTTTAAATTTTTGATAAAATGAAGTAATTGTTAAATTACATGTTTTGATTGTTTTGATAAATGGATTACTTCCAAAAGATTTGCATTCCTTGTTGAGTAATTCTTTGTGTTGTAAATCGATTTCAAATGTTGGTTACGTAAGAGGTTTGAAAATTAGAATTTTCTAATATTGTTGAAAATGTTTGAAAATTTTGGGATTTTCAATAATGCTCGAATTAGTTATAAAATAGTAGTTATAAAAGTGTTTGAAACATGATGATTTCAATGTTTTGGGAATTGTATAAAATATCGCTTAGGCAAATGTTTGAAAACAAATCTGATTTTTAATATTTTATGAGGGTTATAAAGAAAGGTTATGATTTTGACTATTCAATTCGTTATAAAGTAGTGATTATGTAAATGGTTGAGAATGAAATGCCCGATTTCAAATGTTTTAAGCTTTGTTGCAAGTTGTGAATGTTTGATAAATTAGGAAATTTATGAAATTATGAAAATAATACAAAGGTTCAAATTTTGTTTTCAATCGCTTGTGAAATTGATTGAAAAGTTGGACATTATTGAATTTTAATTGTTTTCAATGGTTTGGAAAATGTTACTTAGTTTTAAAATGCAAAACATTCTCAAATTCATGATTTTGTAATGATTTAAGAAATTGTTTAATTTGTTCGATTTGTTATTTTCGATAGATTTGAGAATTTATGAAGACGTTTTGATGATTGAATAAAATACATTCTTCGATTTTGAATGATGTGAGAAAATTGAGAAAATTGTTCAATGAAATGTTTTGAATGATTTGATTAATTGATGAAGTTTGTAATGAATTGATAATTATGATTTTAAGGAATTACTAGGATGCTTGCATTCTTTGTGTTTAAATGTGTAAGATTCTAACCTCGAGAATGGCTTTTTGTTTAAATGTATTGGAAATTGTGCATTCTTGAATGCTCGAGAATGTGTCATGTAATTGCTACGTGAAATTACGTAGTCAGGAATGTCAGTGTGTCTAGTTAGACACGATTTGAAAAGATTTTAAATGTGCCTTCGGCAATCCAATTTTCGCTTTCGATTTTAGCATTATGTGGGTTTGTTAGGTCTCCTCCGTAGAGTCGCGCATTGTCTCCTCTCGATAGCCTTTCTCCCACCGCCTGCAAAGGGCCTAGAGTTTCAATTTTGACTCCTCCGCTTATTTATCGCATGAATCGCTATATGAACGCAATTCGCTTTGTTAGACCTACTCAAACCATTTAATGTGTTATGTGTTTGTGTTGATGTCATGATAACCCAGAAACACACGCCGCAAAGATAACTCGCAAACACCTACGGTGGGGTGTGGGGTCCAACATCAAACCATTCTGTTATGTTATATGTTTTTTAATTTTGTTTATATACGGAAACTTCTTTTACGTGATGTATTCATATTTAAAATTGTACATGATTTGTGAAAAGTTTGAGAATTTGAGAAATGAGAGTGTTTTGTCAATCATGAAATTTCGAAACTGCTTATGAATGTTTTGAAAATAAATGAAGATGTTGAGAATAATCTTAGAAAATGTTGATGAAGGTTTATGAATGTCTTGAAAAGTTTGAAATGAGTTTTGAATAAAATTTCCGAATGGGAAAGGTTTGAAAAGTTTGAAAAGACAATTTTCGCTTATGTTTCATTAATAAATATGTTACCCATCGAGTCATGTAAGCTCACCTCTTTCATCCCCATCTCCGTGTTTCGAGCAGAGATCGGATGAATACTGGCCAAGACATCGCCTCGACATTTATATGTTTTTGTAATTTGTATATGGCTTGGAATGCCATTTATGAGTATGAAGTATTTAGTTCTTGATGTATTCGAATTTATGTATGATTATGGATATGGGATTATGTAAGTAGATCATGGTAGTTTATATGAATATGAGTGGTTTGAATCTAATTATGAATTGGTATTTTGATTTTGAGATATGTAAATAAGGTTATTTATGATGATGGAATTGGATTGAAAATTATCAAGTGTTAGGTAGATGTGTGTTCACGACGTTAGATGCTTGGATGTGAGGTCCGATGACTCGTATGATTGGTCGAGATTATAAGTGTTTTTGATTTGCAGAAATTTTGGGCTGTCAAAATACAGTAAAGAGAGTCGCCCGATTTTCAAGAAAATCGGGTTATAGCAAAGTTATAATAGGAATAAGAGTTTTAAGATGGGATTAAGATCTCACGATTAAAAGTGAATCGAGCTTATGGAAAAGGTTAGTGAGTTTGAATGGTTAAATTTCCAAATAGGAAATTGTATTGTTTGAGTTGTAGGGATTGATTAAAGAGAAAAGGAATGATTAATACAAATGAAAAAAATAGACCGGATTTGGAATGTCTTAGTGTTTCCAACGCAATCGCCATATGCTTTGTGTTTGAAACGGATGTCGATGTTGGTTTCATTGAATATTTCGCTTGTCTCCGCTTTGTTATTCGTATTTCAATTCGCAACCTTCCGCACTTTGTTTCACTTTTCGCTTCGCTTTTTTTGGGATCCGTTTTGATCGGTCCCAACAAGTAAAATTAAAAGAAGATGAAAATAAAACTCAAGTTCAATCGTCAATGGGCGGATACCGCATGAATCAAGATCGATTCTAATCGATCATTTGGTACAAAATCCTCATCATTGAGAGGAGCTTCATCATCATCATCATCATCATTCAAATTTAATGCACCAAATGACATGTCAATGATTTCCCGTCCAAGATCATCTTCACATTTAAATCACTCACATCAACCAAATTGGGTTCTTCGTAAACCCAATCCGCCAAAATATCAATATTATCAATCGAATCGATCATTTGAACAACTTGTGCTACTAAGAGTCCTAGTAAACAATTACATTTAATTATTAAAAAATTATAAGAAATTATATAAAAATTAATAACGAACAAAAACCAAGTCATTCAACCTCTTATGCTCCAATCTATTCCTTTTCTTAGAATGGATAAATTCAAATGTGCTCGGTTTTGCTCACACCTAGTTGCACTCACACATTGACTTAAAATTCAATCGCAAACTTTCTCAAATCTGGAACACTACATCCAAAAGATCCCACCAAGCAACTGCAAGTTATAAGAAAACAAAAGTAGTGTTATAAATAAAATAAAGTGATAAATAAATTTCAACAAATAAGAAATAGGAAATAAGTAATACCTGGAGAAAGAAGTCCTCTTTGTTGAATAGCGACCGACATTCCAAAATCTCCATAAGAGTACTTATAAGCCTCCATTTGTGTGGTTAAAGCAATTTGCATTGAGTCATGAGGAACAATTGCTGTAATTGTCATAAGCATTCATCTACTAACTTCAGCTTGCTTTTCAAAATTCAGTCTAAAATACACACTGGGATTCAAAAATGCCCCAGCTACAAACAATGGAGAAGAAAGTTATCTTTTCCTTCTCTCATTAATGATTGAGATATATGTCTCATATAAAGAAGGCTTATGTTTCAGATTGGCCTTGATTGCTTCCGTTGCTTTCTCCATAGCATCAAAAATATAACCCATTGTTGGCTTTTCTTCACTATCAGCCAACCGAAGCACCCTCACCAAAGGCTCACAAACCCGGATAACGAATTGAGATGCCGACCAAAATTTCCTATCTTCTAGTATAATACTACAAACCTCCATTCTAGCATTAGACCTAGCATGCTGAGATGTTACCCACTTATCACTTGTAAACATTTGCCTTAACTCCTTCCTCAACAAAAGAAAATACTGAAGTGATAAGAAATTTATTGCAAATCTTGTCACAGCAGGGCGACACAAATTCCTAACATTGGTAAATTCCCTTCTCATCAAATTTAAAACCCATGCATGATTATAAATAAATTTTGTCACCTTCTTTACCTTCTGCATGGTCTCATCAAAAACAGGAAAATACCTAGGATTTCCTATATCCTCCAATATTAAGTCAATGCAATGTGCAACACAAGGAGTCCAAAAAAATGAATTATAGGTTCTCTGCAACCTTTGTCCTGCCGCTTTATAAGCGGAATCATTATCAGTAATAAACTGAACAATGTTTTCAACCCCTACTTCATTCACAACTTGATCAAATATCCCAAACAAAGTATCAACATTTCTAATCAGGTCAGATGCATCAATCGATTTTAAAAACATAGAGTCATTAAAACAATAAACCAAAAAATTTATGATAGGCTTTTGTCTCCTATTCGTCCAACCATCACACATAATTAAGCATCCATTAATACCCCAATTCGCTCTTCTTTCAGCCAAATAAGCTCTCATTTCAGACACAGCACAACTCAAAAGTTTACCTCTTAAGTCATCAACCGATGGCCCTTTGTATCCTGGACCATAAGAGGCAATGGCATCTATCATAGGTTGATAATAATATGATCGAGAAGTATTAAATGACGAACTCAGATCATACCACCATCTAACCATGTCATATCCACATTGTGAGTCAGATCTCTCGTCTCGCATTGCACTACGAATTGAAGGTTGGGCTCCAGGAGTTGTTCGTGGTGCAAAGAAACCAGGCAACTGCCGTCTTCTCTTCCTCACTTCAGATTGTACAGGATCCTGAGACTGAGATGGAACACTACCAGTACCACTACCACTACCACTTCTACCTTGAACATCTCCATAATCACCACGGAAACCGGCAAATGAACTTCCACTACCAAGTTCAAGATTCAATCTTTCCCTTCTATCTTTCTCAAATTGATGTTCATCAAGCAATGTCTTCATCTACCACTTCACATCATGACTTACTTTTTTACATGCTTCCACGTCTCCTTTAACCCCAGCTAAATGTCTTTTCAATCGGGTGATTCCTCCACCTTTCAAATGTTTGTTACAAAACAAGCAAATGGTATGATTCTTTTGACCAGGAACCACACCAAGATGAGCCCAAGTCGATCAATCAGATCTTCCTGAACTAGGTTGATTGGGAGTATTTGAACTTCCTTCCATTTATCTGTACACAAAAATGAATAACACATAATTTCAGTACATAATGACAATTCAATTCAATTCAATCCAATCCAATTCAATTCAATCAAATTCAATTCAATCAAATCAAATCCAATCCAATCCAATTCAATTCAATTCAATTCAATCCAATCCAATCCAATTCAATTCAATTCAATTCAATCCAATCCAATTCAATTCCAATTCCAATTCAATCCAATCCAATCCAATTCAATTCAATTCAATCCACTTCAATCCAATTCAATTCAATCCAATTCAATTCAATTCCAATTCCAATTCAAATCCAATTTAATTCAATTCAATCCAATCCAATCCAATCCAATTCAATCTAATTCAATTCAATCAAATTCAATTCCATCTAATTCAATCCAATTGGATTCAATCCAATCCAATCCAATCCATTCCAATTCCAATTCCAATTCAATCCAATTCAATCTAATTCAATTCAATTCAATCTAATTCAATTCAATCTAATTCAATCTAATCAAATCCAATCAAATTCAATCTAATTCAATTCAATTCAATTCAATTCCATCTAATTCAATCCAATTGGATTCAATCCAATCCAATCCAATCCAATCCAATTCCAATTCCAATTCTAATTCAATCCAATTCAAATTCAATTCCAATTCAATCAACTTCAATCCAATTCAATTCAATCCAATCCAATTCCAATTTCATTCATTACATTCAATTTCAATTCAATTAAATTCAATCAAATTCAATTCAATTCAATTTAATCTAATCCAATTCAATCCAATTGGATTTAATCCAATCCATTCCAATTCAATTCAATTCAATTCCAATCCAATTCCAATTCAATTCAATTTAATTCAATGCAATCCAATTCCAATTCAATTCCATTCCATTCAATTCAATTCCAATCCAATCCAATTCATTTCATTCCAATTCAATTCAATTCAATTCAATCGAATTCAATTCAATTCAATTCAATCTAATTCAATTCAATCCAATTCCATTCATTCCAATCCAATTCAATTCAATTCCATTCTAATTCCAATTCAATTCAATTCAATCAAATTCAATTCCATTACAATTCAATTCCATTCCAATCCAATTCAATTCGAATTCAATACAATTCAAATCCAATTCAATTCAATTCCATTCTAATTCAATTCAAAACATACTCCAACATACTCCAACAATTTGCAATTCCATTCCAATTCAATTTCAATTAAATTCAATTCAATTGCAAATCAATTCCAATTCAATTCAATTCAATTCCAATTCTAATTCTAATTCAATTCAATTTCAATTCAATTCGAATTTAATTCAATTTCAATTCAATTCCATTTCAATTCCATTACAATTCAATTCCATTCAATTCTCATTCAATTCCAATTCCAATTCCATTCATTCCATTCAATTCCAATTCCATTCAATTCCAATTCTATTTCCATTTCCATTCAACCAATTTTCAATCCAATTCTAATTCCAATATCAGAATTAATTTAGTATCAATTACAAAATCTAATTCTAATTGCAATTACAATTTCTAATTGCAAAATACAACATGCCAAAATCCAATTTCCAACTCCAAATTTAATTTTCAGTACAATTCCAAATTTTATTCCAAGTCCAAACTTAGTTTTCAATCAGACCAACAATACCAATTACCAATCAATTTTAATTTCACACATTCGGTAACCACAAGGCAAAATCACAAAATTCAATGTCAATTTCAACTTCCCACATTCGGATTTTCCCCAAATCCACCATCACGACATCACCCCAAATCAACCTTTATGTTCTCAGCCGAAAACAACCAACGATTTTTCCCCAAATCCACCTCCATCCAACAACAACACCAAATCAACAACACCTACGATCACAGAAGCAATCAACAACAAAATTCCATTCAAAATCAAACAAAAAATAAAAAACATACACCCAAAACAATCGGGTCTTCGTTGAGGGTCGTCTGAGGGTCAGGTCTTCCTTCGGTGGTCGTGTGGTGCGTCGACGAGGAGGAGGACGGAGGAGTAGGCGGCGAGGAGCTGTGAGGAGACAGATCCGTCGAAGAAGAGGCGGCGAGGACACCAATCTGTCGAAGAAGAGACGGCGAGGAGGAGATCCGCCACGGCCAGGTGAGGAGGAGGAGACGGCGACGGCCGAAAGAGAGTCGCGACTCGCGAGACACGAAGAGAGACACCGGCGAAGAGAGGAGGCGTGCGGCGTGGGAGAGAGGAGCCCGAAGAAGAATCTAGAAGTCGGGGGCGGCGATGAGACGGCGGTGAGACGAGATCCGAGAGGGAGGAGCAACGACGAGGAGAAGAAGGAGGAGAAGCCGAAGAAGAGAGAGGAAGAGTTCCAGAAGGGTCGGGACTCGGGGCGGGCAGGGTAGATTTTAGGTTTTTTTTTTACTATTTGGTCCTTAGAAAATTCGGTACTTTCTGAAATGGGCCGAAACATATCGGATTTTATGGTTCCTACTAAGATCGACGAAACCACGGCAGATCGGCGAATTTTTGCCCGAACCGCTGCCACCATCTGGGTTCGCTTTTTCACAGATTTTGAACAGTATCCATACCATTGCCCCACTGCCTCCAATAAATCCTTTATAAAAAAAATTATTATTTTAAGTTTTGCCCCCATAAAAAAAATAAAATTTTATTCTTATTAAAATTTTGCCCCCATTAAAAATAAAATTTTATCCTTAATAAAATTTTACCCCCACTCAAAAAAATTTCTAAATCCGCCCCTGCATACTCATTCTCTTTTTTTCATACCCATCAAACAAGCATTTCCTAAATGTTTGCCAAATTGCTCCTCCTTATTCCTTAACCTTTAAGTGCAACTTTTCATATTTATAAAAAATTTCCCTTTTTTATGCAAATATACTTTGCTCCCACCCAAAGAAAGGTATTCTCACGGCGTCTCCACTAAGAAAATGAGGAATAGAGAAGAAACTGGACAAGTGAAAGGGGAAGGCATAAGTTGCCACTTGTCCAACTTTTTTGCCACTTGTCATAGCCAATTCATTCGTACATCAACCTTGGCAGTTCGAAACGGAACATCTTAGTTACCCAACAGAGTGGGAACCTGGATCCTTTGCCTGCCATTAAGATGGAGAAGCTTCAAATTCACTATAAGAGACGAGCTACCTGATTAGATTATCAACTGTTTATCCTAGTAAGTAGACACTGCTCGTCTTGGCTGCGCTCAACTCCAACAGTAATTAAATGATTAGAAATCTTATTCAAATTCGTAATCAACTTGCAAATCAAGTCAATAGTGCAACAATATACGTAATCTTATTTTTAATTATTAAAAAGACTACTTTCAAATCATACTCAAATCAATATGTTAGAAAATATTCAAGAGTAAGCCAACTCATATCCAAATTCTTATCCCTCTTCTAACTTTGGGCTGATTCAAAATTCAATCAAATTCGAAATTGACCCACTTTTCCAAAGCCCAATTAGTCTGTAATCCAAACTCATACCCATTTAGAAGCTCAAGTATTATGGAATCCAAATCCGACCCAACCACACTGCAAATGAAATGCAAAGGTGAGAATAGGATTAATCATTAGATTTGATTTAGTAATTAACAGTCGATCAACAGTATTAAGAGAATAGATCTTCTGTTCTCCTTATGCTCAAAACCATCTGAGTCATTCATTGCAATAAATTTAATGGCTGAGAGGCTTTGGACATAGGAGGAACAGAGATTCGGAACTAATCCCCAACAGGAGAACTAATCCCCAGTATTACAGTCCGAATGTGCCCCAAGGATGTGATCCTATAAAGATTCAGTTTATCAGTTTCGACTCGTACAAGTCACATCACTGAATATTCTCGCCCCAAAATATATGGTAACTGAATTGTAAAACCAACGAAGAGAAGTGCCAACATCAAGTTAGAATAAATGGGGGCTTTCGAGAAATACTTTTCATTTCTATTGAACCCCAAGGACTGCTGCACACAACCCTGTGTTTCTATTAAGAAAATCATGTATGTATAGGAAAAACATCGATGCATACTACAAGAAGACCTCCTTGCCTGTAAGCAGATTTAGGACTATGGTCACATACCCCTATCAAACGCCAGAATACCACTCACCCCCCAGTTAGCAAACTGAGAAAAAGAAAAATAATTATTGAGACACTCAGGGCAGCATTTCAGACCCACACATCACCTTCTTCCAATTGCAGAGGCTGCCTTCCACCCTGTATGATCTTGGGACTTTTGCCTTTACAGCGAAGAAGCAAATTCTCAATTCTCTCAGTGCAGTTTAAGTCTTTGATGCCGTCCGCTAAAGTTTAGTGCTGTTCAGAATGACTTGAAGAAACCTCCAAATCTGCCACTTTGGATTCACGTTTTCTCTTACTTCGAGATCGCCTCGATCTGGATGATCGATTTTTTGTAGGATGCTTAGTGGTGTGATCTTGGATATTGACTACAAACTTCTCATGGGAAGGGAGCTCAGGAGGAGCATCTGGCCATGGTGTTCGTTTAGAAGGTACAGTGATTTCCAAAGGCGGATCAATTATCCATCTGTAGGTAATGTAGAGTAAAAGAATAAGCATCTCGGGAAACTAATCCAATTGAAAAATTATATTAAATAAAACTGTGTTATACGAGCATATAACCCTATTTGGGAAAAAAATGACATTAGAAAACTCAGCTTTAAGCTGTGAATGAGAAATCTACATGCACATTATAAGATTGAATGTAAAATACAGTTAACAGTAAAGACTTCCTACTATTATTTTTTGGTCACGTGAGACCACTGACAGAAAAGAATACTATAAATACGGCAAGTTAGCCTCCAGGAATGTTCGAAAACATAATTTCAAAAGAGGGGTGTTAAAAAGTTGCAAATGAATGTCTAGTAAGAGTGAATTAATGTTGACGGAAAGGCCTAGGATGTCGAAGAGCATAACATGATTGATTCGCCAGATTTAGATTCCTATATATCTACTCATGTAATACTTTACTTCATTATACGATATGCATCTATATAGATATCATCATCTACACCCAAAAAGCCATATGCTTTGGAAGTAGCTTGTACAGTTTGGGAAGAGGTTTTGATTGATCAAAAAGAAGAATCTACTTCAACCGATTACCTAATGTTGATCACCCTAGCAGTTGGTAAAATATAGGTTTCATAAAGGCTCTCACTCTTCATTTTACTGCCCAGGGTGCAATTCATCAATTAGGTTCACACCAAAAAAGGTGGATCCAGAGCTTGTAGTGCGGTGAATTATACATTGGAAATGAGGCTTGATAGCATTCAACCTACATTTGCAAAACTAACATGAATACTCAGTAAATGATGATCATGATAGTTGCAGGGGTTTGGTGACCACAGGATCTAAGCCATTAAACAGGGCATACTGCAACTGCTCAAGCTAGGCCTTTACACAACCTTGTAAAAACTTCTTGTTGATTGAACAAGTCTTAACCAAAGCTCAATTACAAGCTAGATTCCTCAATAACCAAGAAATTCGATTGTCAAAACTCAAATACACTTTAACATTCATAAATGTCAGGTCTTGTGCCAGTACTAAGAATCAAAAGAATGTCTAATAAAAGATTCGGCTCCTAGTAAACGTTCTTAAGGATATGGCATGATACAGGTTTCTATAAGTTCATACATCCTATATTCCCCTTAGTTCGAACAAGCTAGATTATAACCTTGAAAATTTCAGGAAAACTTCGAACGTGAGCTATACTTGTATACTAATTAACCTGAAAAAAGCTAATGTTTGTTAAGCACAATTGATTCTGAACCAACAAGCTCCTAACATGTTGCTTTACATATATATTTCAAGAAGAAGCTCCAAGGGCGAGATATTGAATCTTAAAAAGGCCTAGTGTTAACATAGCCTGTCTCACATTATATGGCTTCAAATTCTGAGCTTCATAAGCCCAAACAATTTTGTAAGCTTTTTCAAAAAAAAGAGACCAGGAATATAGATATTCCTAACCCAGTAAAGATTTAAGTACAATGCACATGCACAAATTCCTCGTCTCTAATGCCTAGATACCTTCACTGCCAGTTCCTTTTGCACCTCACCCATAACATTTCCCAAGGGGAAAGCTGGTTATTTCAGCAGCAATGATAATCAGAATGCATTAAGAAGCTCAAGTATCAAATATACCTTTCTACAAAAATTTATGATATGTGCCATCAGTGGCACCAACAACTCTCAAATTAACTTAGATCTGCACTACATCCTTCTAATAGCAAAACAATAAAATCTTCCTAGTTGTACACGATCACAACATTATTGCCAGCAGCGTAAAGCCTTCATTTTCTCATAAAAAGACTAGAACTCATTAGTTTAATCCTCTTAGCTTGGTTAATTGCAAACACCACATCTTCTAAAATCATAGACAGTTTAAGGTCGTGTATCTCAATCGCATTAAATGATTAAGAAAATGATGCCATAAACATCAACACAAACTAATATATGACAATTGCTGATTTGAGAACCTTCTATCAGTTAATGGATGCTTTGTTTGATATAACAATAACATAACATCAGCAAACAGTTATTGTATATGACAGTCTAAAAGCAAGTTCTAGAAGTTCGATGTTTTTCACCAGTTGTGTTAAAAGAGCTATAAGAATAAGTCATGCAAGGATCTATTAAATCCTATGAATCCAATGATCTAACTTCCTACAACTCTTTGCCACCACATAATTAACTACCATAACATTGAGATGAAAATGAAGCAGATGAATGATGATGATGTATTAACATGAGTCGTGGCAATGGGACTGAGAAATACCAACAACAACAACTCGGTAAAAATTTCATTGATATGCGGATCAGATCCAATAGCATGGAGCCTTAATTTAGGATGTTACCATAATAGGAAAGTAATCACAGTTAAGGACAAAAAGCTTACCCCGGAGGGAATTTGCTGTCAGCACGAGCTTCAACACGTAGCCACCAGAGTAAAATTTGTCGGCCACAGCTGCCGAGTGGCTCTACCACTGAGTCGTCCTTGAGCAGAGACAGAGGACTTTCTAAATCCTCACCAACAGAATCAAGATCCTTAATCCAATCTGGCTTCTCATCTGATTCTTTCCAAAGCAATCTCGAATTCAAAACAAACCCTGCCCACTCGAACTTTGTGGGCAAGACAATCGCTCTATCATCAATATCAACAGCGCTTTTCCAATGATATGGTAACGTATTAAATGTATGCCAGCCAGCAAACTTGTTAGAAGCATTACAAGCAGGCCCTTGAACAGGCATTGCAGGCGTCACCTCTTGCTCTTTCTCAATAATACCCAGTGAGGACTCCTCAGCACCATCGGAATGAATTAAAATCCCAACCGACATAGCACCAAACCACTTCACGTTTTGGATCTCATCAAAAAGTTCCATACTATGCATATTACTATCATCAGCAAACATTACAATTCCATCCAGCTTCTGCTCCCTCACGACTCTGCTCCACCAAACACACATCAAACAAATAAAAACAACACTCTAACCAATACAGCAAGTATCTCCTTTATGCAACAATTAAGTAAGAAAAATCAGAGAGCTTTACCTCAGAGCACGAAGTCGCATTTTAGTCTCCAATTTGCGGCGTCCCTCCCAAGTACTCGGCATTTTCTCATTGAAACCAATATGTATAGTCATAACTCCAGATTTAGAAACAATCCTAGCAGTTTCATTGCTAACACCACCAGCCTCAACAAGGATCCAAACAACATCGTAAGGAACAAGCATGAGCGAGTGCATAACACCTGTGATATGAAGTGTCTGGAAAGTGCGCACATAAGTGGGCGTAATTACAATTACCGCCCTCGGGTTCTTCACGCCGAATTGAGCTCTCTGCTCTCTCTGAACTCTCTCGATTATCTGGTGAGCCTTCATGACTTCGTCCGCGTTCGGGTGAGGCCACGGTCGGATCCGGATCCCGTGGCGGCCGACCACTACTCTTGAGGCGTTGATCGCCGGCAGCTGCGTTCCAGCGTTGACAGGATCCGCTACGAAGTTGGAGGAAGCGAGCTGGCGAAAAGGCGGCGCGTAGAAGATGGAGTTAGAAGCCGAAGTGGAGAAAAGGAAGAAGAAGACGAGGCGAGAGAAGCGAAAGCCGAGGACCAGACTTATGAGGCAGCAAATGCCGTGTAGAACTAGCCAGAAGATTGCCGCAGGCGACTTGATACCGCCTTCCGTTGAGGAGTCCAGCGTCGCCGATCCCCTGAAGCTATTGCTCCGGCGGCCCATGTAGCTCGCCGACAGCTTCATCTCCGTCTCCCTCTCTCTCTCTCTCTCTCTCTCTCTCTGTCTATCAAGCTTTAGAAGTTTGAAGAGGTATTTGTTGAATCTGGTAAACCGAGCTAAGTTCTGGTGACCTATTTGGTTCTGGATAAGTAAAGCATAATCAAAGTATTGCTTTCTAAGCACGACTCGTCAATCAGACTTGGACTATCGTCATCTTCTTCTTCTTCTTCTTCTTCGCTCGCCTACTTACCAGAGACAGACAGAAAGAGACATTGGGGCTCTCATTAGGGGGGGTCCACTCTTGACAGGTGTTAAAATTTTAAAATCAAAAAATTAAGAAAAAGAAATAATTACTATTCTCTTTATTTAATTTACGAAATAGCTGAATATCAAAAAGGAAAGAAGCGAGGAAAGAAAGTCACCAACGCTGTGGGTGATTAGGTCAACGGTCAGTCGGCAAGGTGAGCCGTCGATTTATAGTGGAAGGCACGTGGACAGTTTTGACGGTTCAGACAATATTGTGTAAATTTTAAGGAAAATTTTTGTGGGTAAATATTTGTAAGAAATTTAGTATAAGTTGCGTATCGTAGCTCTGGTCAACCGAACAGGTCATGTAAGAAACGTCCTTATAGTGGGGTTCAACATGGCAGGTGGAGTGTAAGAAGGAGAGGCAAAGGTTTGGTGAGCTTGATTAGCACCTAAAATCGCTGTTATTGATTACTTAACATCGTCGCATTCTATGAAGGTTTGTTGCTTTTTAATGCTTCTTATATGATGCTTGGTTGTTGGGATGTTACTAGGCACTGAATTAGTCGCAGCAAATCTCCGACATTGCCCGTTCTAATGGAGTATGTTTTATAATAAATGAAATGAATTTTGAATTTAATAATATTATGGATTCAATTTAAATTATAAAATTTATATTTTTACCTTAAAATCGAACATTATAATAAGCGAAATTCTCATGCCTAAACATCAGGTCCGAGTCCAACTATGGACAAGAATGTATTGTGATATGGATTGGTACTCAATTATGGGGATGGGCTGGAGCTAATAAATAAGCCCAAGAACCCAAATTCGCTTGCAGAACACCTCGATGTCGTTTTTCCTTTAAATCAAGACACTTCTAGACGCAATATTATGGATAGTGATGGCAATGTGCGAAAGCATCTATACTATGCAAGCAAAGAAAGGGAAGCGTGAAGAAGCAAAGATAGGGGGCAAGTCATGTCGTGAAGCAACCGCAACCAGAGTGGAACAAGTTATGGAGGAACGAAATGTATGTAAAATTGTTTTTGCATTTCTGGGTAATTTCGAAGTACAGTGCGCAATTGGAAATCCCCTGATTTTGTCAGTGTGTGTGACATGTTTCCTTGGCAATTTGTGGCTCGAGGTGGCTGGTATGGCTACTTGGAAACCTGTTCTGTGTGCAAAATTGTATTGGATCAAATTCGGTGCAAAATAAAGGATGAATCGTAACAAATTTAAGTACTTTTTAAAAATTTTCCTCCCTCTGTCCTTTCCTCATTTTTAAGTTTTTTAATTAGTTATAATATTTACTTTTATAATTATTGTAAATTTTTATTTTTGTTTTAAATAATAATAAATATTTTATTACTAATAATTATTATAAATTAAAAATAAATTATTTAAATTTAAATTTATTTTAATATTTATTAATAAAGTATTAATAAAATATTTTATTTTTGTAATAAATAGTGTATAAATTATTATTTATAAACTAATATTTATTTTAAAATTTTAATTAATAAATCAAAATTTATTTGAAATTTATATATTTTAAATTTAATTATATTTATTAATAATTATTAAATTAATTTTATAAATTAAATTAAAATTGTGATTATTATTTATTATTATAAATTTTGAAGATAGGGTTTAAAATATACAATACAATTATATAATATAATAATAGACTATTTTGTAATTTTAAAAATCAGTAATTATTTCATAAATTGAAAAATTATTCAAAATAGTATCCAATATTAACCGGTTATGATATAGTATTATACTAGAACCTAATCCGATATCAAGTTTAATACGATATTCGTAACATTAACTTGTATTACTTACAACACGCCCTTTTACATCCAGGTTTTTATAGCGAAGTGTTACCGCAAGACAAAATTTTTTTTTTTTTTAAGAAGTTAAATTTTGATTAATAAATATTAGAAATTACGTGAAATGAGGGTTAGATCCCAAAGTGAGATAAACCCACTTGAATCGCTGAATTTCCCGGGGTAAGCATAAGAATACGTTCAGCACTAGAACACAATGCACTACGTTTTCCAAGGTAGTTTTACCATTCTTTTCTCTTTGCGTATTAGGTTGCGTTTCTGGAATGGTAAATGTATTGTTCTCCTTAATGCTTACCAAAATCAGCACATTGTTCTCTTCCCAGACATACACAATATCCAAAAATACCTCCATAATCTCATATTATTTCTTTTCAATTAAACCAATTTTGCTGATGTGTGCCTCACTTTCAGGTCTCAATAGAATCTTGAGAAAATTTTTAACTGAAAAATGGCATCTCTTCGTTGTGAATATGAGCTATAACATCATCAAAGGCTTCGACTCTACTCTATAATTGTACATTTTCCCACCTTCATAATGCTAAAAGTAAAACTCAATTATGAGGTCTATCAAATGATAAAGACAAAATTAACTTATGAAGTATTTAACTAAAACTCTTACCAATCTTAAACAAATATGATTTCAAACTTAAGTTACGTTCTTTGATTATTATGTACAAGAAGGGACATCATCAAAATAAATTATAATACAAGAAGATAGGTCATATGATTATGTAAAATCAAATGCACAAGGACACAACATTTTTAGCTAGCTTTTAGCTTCCAGTTTTGGGGTAGTTCTGGGACTAATATCACATCAACCATATGAAAGATATCATAATTTGGGCTTTTCTTTCTCATAGCATGTCTAGTCCACTAAACTTCTTTTTTTATTTTTCAAAGGATAAAAAACCTAAAACTCCAAAAAAAACAATTTAAGTAATGCAATGTTCTGCGATACAAAGATCCTTATTTGTCTCGGTACATGAGTTTCATAACTGTCATCAAAGGCTCCTAGAGAATATGAGTGCTTGGGCTGGCTAGGACTGCAAGAGAGGCAAGATTATTGACATACTGGTTTCTTTCGCGATATATATGCTAAAATTGTACGTTCCAAATTTGTTAGATTAAGTCACGGGTACCTACCACCAAAAATTTATTTTAAGCTAATGCTGTATTGAAAGAGGATAAGATGTTAATTACTTCTAGAGAATTCACTTCGAAGACGACTCTTCGATAACTAAGCGATCAAGCCAAAGTAAGACTCGATTGGACTCCCTTGAGTTCAACAGTTAGCAACAAGCTCCTTCTAATGTGTTGTATAAAACCACCGCACTACTGACCGTATCAGTCCCTTGTTAAACTTCCAACAATAGCAATATTAGACTCTCGTTTAACCGCTTCATGCTTGTTTAACTTGAGTCAGTTCTCCGATAGTTTGGTTTACCTAACTAGACTACCCACGGGTAATCCTTGTGCTTAAAATACACAACTTTTCATTGCCTTTGTCCTGACTATTCACTCCACGTACTCCATAACGGTTGTAGTACCTTCTCCGGTCAAGCAAAGTCAGCTTTAAAAAGATTTTTCTTTCTCTAATGCCTTAAAAACTAGCAGGCTACTCTAAAGATAGTAACTCAGTCAACCTACATCACATGTGAGTGATTCATAAGGTTAAATTTTACCCGCAGCTCCTCATCTTGTTGAAAGAAATCCATATCAATCACTTCCGGAGAGGAATTTATTTAAAAAAACTTTCATTCTTAGACAATTCCGATGACATGTATTGTAGACTTTTTCTGTCCACATATGTAACAACTATTATATGTTGAGATATGACATACCACTCTTTATTGATTGGTCGGTAAATTTTTCTTGATCATTAATCAAAGAAATATTCTAATTCGCTGATGTCCTACCTATTTTTAAATTAATTCCAATAGGCTATTATTAGCATGAGGAAAGAAGCTCGCTTTTGACAACCAAAGAGGAAATTTCTAAAACATACAGTTCGATAGTTTTTGAATTTTGTTTTCATTACAACAATAGGCATTGGAAGAGTCATATTAGGTGAGATGATCGGTCGAGTTTAAAAGATTGAATTAAATTGTTTGATAATTGGAGTTCGTGTCACTTAAAAATAATTAATCCATATAAACTATATTTATTATATAACAGCATTTACTTGATGAGCCGGTACAACCAAATGTATACCTACTAAGAAATCCCATAATATTATAAAACATGGCGTCACGATATTATACTTAGCTATGGCTGTATACTTGGAGAGCTCATAATCTAAATGACTTTCGGTGGAGAGTCAATGATTTAGGCAGCCAAACCCTCGAGCACTGTTTCGCATGTCCAAAGTCGCATGCATCTGCCTGCCTTCGTCGGATTGTATCAGATTTTACATACGACTTTTGTATTGAAGACTTTTCCATCCGAATCATATGTCTTGAAGACTGCTTCGGAGTGTTATACTCTATTTAATAATTTTGATTAATTCAAAGTTTTAAATTTTATAAACATATAATGATTTTTATTTTCTATTTTATATTTATTATTAATTAAATATATTCAAATAATTATTTAATATATTAATTATTAATTAAATTCAAAACATTTTCAAAATATAAAATAAATTTTGATTAAGTTATTAAAATATATTTAAAATAAATAATGTATAAATAAATATTAAATTATATATTTTAATAACATAAATTAATTTATTGATAAATATTATATAAGCGGGAAAAATTAATTTAATTTATTTTTAAAATTTATCAAATATATAATTATGATTAATAATAAAAATGTAATTAAAATAATCTTAGTAATTAAATAAATTTTTAATTATTTTATTTAATCTAGTGACGTGTAGATTCCCGCAATCAGTGCACTAATAGCTGTATGGCATTGGGAGCGAAGGGACGTAGAGTGTCACCTCCGCTCAAAAGTAGTTTATAATGTATAAAGAGAATTGGATTTGACCAAAAGTCATTATATATAAATATTAAACATTTGCTTTTGGTTTTGGGTCTCAATCTAATCTAATGCAGGCACCCACACGCACACCCGCGTGTGTCCCTGGTCCCTACTACTCTCTCTTGTTTTTTTTTTTTTTTCTGTTCTATTGGTCATTCATTAATCATTCTTTCTCTATCGTTTCTTATGCATTTCCTGTTTTTGGGCATATTCTCTTAGTTACTAACTTTTCTTAATCTTCAAGGATGATAATTTCTTAGACATTACCAGTCATTCTCCAAGACATTGATTAGTTGGAAATGGTCAAAACCCCGAGTGGAATAATTTGCTGAATACAAACAACCTAATAAACGGTCTGAAGAAAACAACATCGTAACCTGATAGATGCTTTGACTATCTGGAAGGAACATTGCAATTGCCCAAATTTGTGGATTTATACAGAGACGATAAGTTTAATGCTCCAGGTATAGGATGTCTACCTTCAATGAAACCCAACAAGAACCGGACTAGTCACGATGCATGATTTTGGTTCCTATGAAAACTATATTGGGATAAGATATCTAATAAAATTTTCAATTCAATCTTTAATAATAATAGATTAGGTATATATTTACTTTAATTGAAATTAAAATATGCAAATATAACTCTATACTATAATTTAATTACATTAATAATGTTATTTCATGAATTATTCGATAAACGCAAAAGGACCTCTAAAATAATTAAAAAATGTATAAATATAAAACTTGTTTTATTGAATCATTTTCGATAATAATTTATTGTATTTATATATTTTCAAAAGGTGTAATTATTGAAGTCATTATATCATTAAAAATTAACATTTTTGTAATTTTAAATTTTAAAATTATTATTTAATTATATCGTATAACTTTTACCGTATTTTATTTTTAAAAAAGTTTTGTCTTCTTCAATCAAGCACACAGCACACTAAGGTTCCGTTTGGTTGGCGGGAAAGTAAAGTGAATTTGGAATATGATTCCTTGGAAAATAAATCTATGGAAAGTAAAGATATTTACATGTTTGAATACTTATAAAAATTCTAATAGAAAAGTTGGGTAGATTCTTATTATAGTGTTTGGTATGTAACAATATTTTATACAATGTAATTTAATTTTAACTTATGTTTCCAATTATATCCCTACAAACAGAATAAAAATTTAAATCATTAGATAAGAAAAAAATATGAACCTGAAGATTGTCGATTAAAACTTTTAAGCATAAATATTCAAAATCTAAATACTAAGTAAATCGAAAATTTTTTAAAATAGGGAGATTTTTACAAAATTTTCAAAAATTTAAAATTTCCTCCTCCCTCTTATCTCTCGTTCCCCTTTTTTCAAAGTTTTTAATTAGTTATTTTATTTATTTCAACTTTTATAATTATTGTAAATTTTAATTTTGTTTTAAAATAATAATAAATATTTTATTACTAATAATAATTATAAATTAAATAAAACTTACAAAATGTTTTTATTTAAATTTATTTTAATATTTTATATAATATTTATTAATAAAGTATTAATAAAATATTTAATTTAAAAATAAATAATTTAAAATTATTATTTATAAACTAATATTTATTTTATATATTTTAATTATTAAATAAAAAATTTGAAATTTATATATTTTAAAAGTCATGAGAATTGAGAAAGAAGGAAGGGTTAAATTAACGTGTATTTTTAGATTAAATTTTGGGAAAGAATCTAAATAGGAGTGTTGGGATTTAGAATCCAAGGAAAGTGCTACTATTTTTCCTAAATTATGAAAGTTTTTACTTTCCTAACTACTCAAAAAAATGAACCAAACATAATAATTTAAATTTTAGGAAAAAGATAACTCCTCAGACAACAATCCGTGTCAACCAAACGGGGCCTAAAGGTAAACATAGCGAAGGAAAAATAACAAGAAGAGCGTGATGTCACGCGCGAGAAGACAGAGGAGGAAAGACCACGAAACAGATGTGATAACTTGAGGAAATTGTCTGTCTACATCTAGTCTTAAAAGTCAACTATATCAGGCTGGAGACAAACGTGTTCTATCTGTCGGACGGCTTGCAATTCAAGATGCTGTTCTCAGTTTTGACCCGCTCTCCCTTCGCTGCTCCAGAAATTCAACTGAAATTAACTTTAAGTGGACCCCGCAGTATAGACCAAAAGCCGGTGGACCCCAGACATCAGAGGCGGTCAATTGTCCACATATCGATGAGACAATATACATTTAAAAAAAATTCGAATTTACACGTACACAGCATCCAAAGACCACCCCGCTTCGGCCTATTAATATTAATATAGGCTGATTTTTGTTGAGACACAATCAAGTATACTCGTGACTTTGATAGCATCAGTAAATAACGTGAAATTGGTCTGAACCATATATGTATCGGAAAATACTTTCTTATTATAACTTTTTAACCTAAGTAATTTATAAAATAGATTTTATAAGAGAAAAATAAAAAATTAATTGTACAATTGTTATGGAAAACAATAATCTGTAGTCTAATAAGTGTTAGATTAAATTTAACATTAAGGTTTTAACTTTATTCACATTATAAATGGGAAGGGGTCGGAGGAGATCATATGGATAAATGGGCAATTTTGGTATTAAATTGGAAAATGAGAAGGAAATTGGGACATGGGGGGATTGTGGTTGGATCTTATTCGTACCAACAATCTGACGGGAATGCTGGAGTGACAAGTCAGTGACCTACTTCACAAATAGGGTGTATGTACTGTACCCGATGCGATCATTTTGACCACACTGTTGATTGAGAGACTCTCTACCTCTTGCCCTTTATCAACAACTAACCTCTCGTCTACATTCTTTCTCTTCAATCTCTTTCTCAATCTCTCCCTGTGGCTTAGTTTCAGTCATGACCGTAGACCTCATGATGGGATATAGGAACAATGGCTTTGCTGCTAAACTGGAAGAGACCGCAGTTCAGGAAGCTGCTTCTGGTCTTGAAAGTGTTAATAAGCTTATAAGATTGTTGTCCCACGAAAACCAAGATAAGAACCACATCCATTCTTCTCCATCTAGCTCGAGATCGACCACCGACATGGAAATGGACTGCAGGGCAGTTGCTGATGTTGCTGTTTCCAAGTTCAAGAGAGTGATTTCTCTTCTGGGTCGCACCAGAACTGGCCATGCTCGCTTTAGAAGAGCTCCTGTGGTCACTAGTTCTCCTACAAGTACTGTAAGTAAAAGCAGAGAAAACCAAGTTCCAGAAACCAAGGTTTTTTATGCTACACCGATACAACAAGTCCCTCCTTTGATTCCCAACAACCATTACCATAATTATCCGGTGCTTGTGTCTAAAAATGGAGGCATTGAGAGGAAAGATTCGTCTACTACTATCAATTTCTCTTATTCTTCTGCTGGGAACTCGTTGTTGTCTTCATTGACTGGTGAAACTGACAGCAAACAACCATCGTCTTCGTCAGCGTTTCAGATTTCGAGTCTATCCCAAGTTTCTTCCGTCGGAAAGCCTCCGTTGTCTTCTTCTTCTCTGAAACGCAAGTGTAGCTCTGAAACTTTGGGTTCTGGCAAATGTGGATCTTCTTCTGGTCGCTGCCATTGCTCCAAGAAAAGGTAACTATCCTTAACAAACTTTGCCTTATTATGTTGTTTGCTTAATAAAATTTCTGGTTCAATTTGTATTTTCTATTGAATTATTTTGCAAACAATTTTGTAGCAGAAAGATGAGATCAAAGAGGGTGGTGAGGGTTCCAGCAATTAGCTTGAAGATGGCTGATATTCCCCCGGATGATTATTCTTGGAGAAAGTATGGTCAAAAGCCCATTAAAGGGTCTCCGCACCCAAGGTAAAATCACTGTAAATTAAAGAGCAAAACTTGACCTTGTTTGACTAGTTCACCATCTTCAAGAAGTTCATATTAAAAAAAAAGTTTCGCTTATTCTTTTTTTATGTTGCGTTCGACAGAGGATATTACAAGTGCAGTAGTGTAAGGGGATGCCCAGCTCGCAAACATGTAGAGAGAGCTTTGGACGATCCAGCAATGCTAATTGTTACCTACGAAGGAGAGCACAACCACGCTCTATCCGTCGCAGAAACTAGCAATCTCATCCTAGAATCCTCGTAGACCACAAGACCATCATTCCAACTACAGTAGGGACGGAGACTACTAGTAGCAAAAGTAGGTGTAGTGAACTCGGTAAAGTATGACCTGTGAACTCTGCATAAAGCCCACTCCGTCTCGAAGGAGATGATTAGTGGGTTAGTTCATTTTCCCTGTAAAATATATCAGATGCGTCTGCTAGCTAGCTTTTTCTTCTTTTTCTTTTTACTCTGTTGAACAGCTGTGATCCCATTTCTTTGTTCGTTAACATGTAAAACTCGAAAAAAAAAAAAAAGGTTCCGAGCAAAGATGGTGGATTTGGAATTGGATTTTGATTCAATGCAACTGGGGTGTCTCTCTCTCCACTTTACCACGTATTTGCCATATGTTTAGTTATTTATTTAATCATTGCTTCTGTTCATTGCAACGTTGATTAAATGATTGATCAAAACAACGAGGAAAGAACGTGACGTGTGTCTGAATGTCGTGTTTTGAAAGGTTGACAATGGGAAAGAGGGTGGCAGTTTCCAGTCAGGTCGGCCATTTAATCTAAAGTGGACCACTTTTAGTTCTAAATGGTTAGATTAAATGGCTTGTTGATTCTTGATAATGTATTTTTCAAGTTAATTTTATTTTCTTATAAATATATTATTTGAATGGAATATCATAAAAATTTAATAATCTTCACTTGTATTCTTTTATAACACTATTTTTAAGATCAACATAGGCATCTAATTAGTTCAAATTACTTAGTTGTTTTATATAAGTATTATCTTAAATTATAGTTATTTTGTACGGATTAACTTAAAATGTTTTTATAAATTCGATCAATTAATGGGAAGTGGGGAACACAATAGTTTAATTCCTTAATTTTGGATAATCCTCAATTCCTATCATAATCTAAATGAACGGGAGAGAGGAAGGGAGTGATTGCTAAAATAATTAATTAAATATGGTGAAATTAATTAAATAATTAATTACACTATAATTAATTATTTAATTATAAAATAATTATTCATTAATTAAAATATTGTAATTAATTAATTGCATTATATTTAATTATATTATTATTATTATTTAATTACATTATATTTAAGTAAAATATTATTATTAATTAAAATATAACTATTCATTAATTACAATATTATTATTCATTAATTAAAATATTGTAATTAATTAATTAATTAATTACAATATAGTTAATTAAATTTTTTATTTAATTAATTACATTGCATTTAATTAAAATATTATTAATAATTAAAATATAACTATTAATTAATTAATTTATTATTATTATTATTATTATTAATTGCAATATAATTAATTAAAATATTATTTAATCATTAATTAAAATATAATTTATTTTGTAATTAATTAATTACAATATTTTTACAAACTAACTACCGTCGATAATAATATCGATGATAATGGTAATTATTCCTTCATCTTAACAAACCATCATAATTATAATGATTATATCCATTTTCATTTCTTCCTATATTCATTTTTATTTTTGTTCTCGTTATTTTTTGTGAATCAAGCGCCCCTAATACTCCACCCATTGAGTGCCATGTTATTTTTCACGTCTGTAATCTATTTTATTCTCTATTAATAAAAAAGATAGGGAAACACAATACATGAATACATGCTCCTAACCAATTCTGGGTATTAGAAAGTTCTTAGGAGTCAGTCAATAGTACTTGAACTCAAACAAGTTCACACTAAAGGCTTTTTGTTTCCTTGCTGGTAGAACGACCTTCTCGGATGCTTCGTCTTGGATTGTAGTAAAATTAGATTAAAACACTGAGACGATGGTCCGAAATTTGAATACTAAAAGACAAAATGATTTTGGTGGGGCATTAAAGATGGGAAAGCAAAATACATATGCAGAAGTCAAAATGGGTGGGTAGAGGAATTGATAAGGTTGAGGGGGCACAGCGTCCTAATAGCTATACTATAATTAATAAAGTTTTACGTAAGTAGCGTGGGCTCTTTGGATCATAATGTTCCTTGCCTTTTGCCTTAAAGTCAACGTTGCTATTCAAATGCAATGGTCTTCAAAGTCGTCAATTAATGTCGATTCGTCATTCACATGTTGGATGTCTTTATACTTGCAATTTATGTCACAGTAGGTGTGAATGAGTGAAGTTAGTAGGTATCTGGAGGGGTTTCAGTTGGTGGGAGGACTTACGTACTTCTCAAAGAGGAAGGGTCATTTAATTTCGATTCGAAAGGCTCGAGACTGACTTATTATTATTAAATTCTGATATTGACTGCAACAAAACAAAAGGCAAAATGTTTGATTGACGTATTGTGTTATTTAAGATAATTCATGTCCTTATCTCTAATACTAATTTATATATTAAATTTTACAAAATGTTAGCTTTCCCTCGTACCTTTGCTATTAGCTTGAGATACGTGGTACAATTTTGATTAAGTAGAGTTTAACATAAATATTATGAATTTTTAAGACAAAAATGTGATGTTTTGCATATAATTTAAAGTCAAAAGTGTATTTTAACTACCATACTTTTTATCAAAATACAAATCAAACTATAAGAAATGTGTTTGACTTCATATATTCCAAAAGTTGTCATAACTCATAATTGTACACTATGATTGATAAATATACATGATTTTTAGTGAATTGTAGATTTCTTTTTGTATATTTTTAATTATGTTTCTATATAAATTTTAGATCATATTCATTATTAGATAATTATTAGTAATTTTATATTTTATTATAAAAGTAATTGACATTGATTTAATTTCTTATAATTTTTAAGAAAATGTTAGGGAAGAAGTTGATAAAGAAGCTAAGAAGTTTCACCTAGAAAAACAAAAATACAATATGTTTTTGTTTTAACAATTTAAAATAATAATAGATTAACCAGTTTTTGGATAAGGATGTGTTGGACACTACAAGAAAATCGTCATTTCGCGACGGAAATTTACCGACGGACCATGTAGCGTCTGTTACTTGCGACGGAACACAAATCCGTCGGTGAAAATAAGATAATTTCCGACGGTTCAGAAATCCGTTGGCAAAGTTGAAGGAAAATTTTCGCGGGACTTTTTAGCGACGGAAATATGTCGATGGAAATTATTCGGTCTGTAAATAGGGACGGAATAAAATATTCGGTCGGTGAAATTGTCGGTAGAAATGATTCACCGACGATAACAAATCCGTCGCCATATTAAAGAAAGAATAATGCCGACGGTCACCAAATCCGTTGCCAAGGGTGAAGGGAAAAAAATTTGGCGACGAAAATATGCCGTTGAAAATTATTACATGCGTAAAAGGGACGGAATTGAAGTTGATCGACAAAATTTGTCGAGGGAGAAGTACAAGCGGAAATAAGTCGTCGGTATATTAGGTTTCCAGATTAATTTCATCAACGGAAAGTATCCGTCGGTATATTAGGTTTTCCGATTTATCTCACCGACAATATATGTTTATTATACCGACGGATTAATTCCGTCGCTAAAATTAAATTAAATCGCTACCTAGCCGTCTTCCTTCTCTCCTTCCCCGACTCATCTCCTCTTCTCTTTCTCTCTCATTTCCTCCGGCGACCAACCTTCGTTCTCCTTCCATCTTCTCCGGCGACGTCTCGACGTTGGCTGCTCCCTCTCTCCGGCGACGTTGGCTGCTCCCTCCCAAAGGTGAAATCGAAAAACTCTTGGGTTTTGAACATGGATGTATTTCGTTTGAATTGGTTTGAATGTTATTGATTTTATTTGTTAGTTTCTCCCTCCAAATGATGTAGATTATGGTTATGAATGGTGTTTTGAGTAGCACTTTCCCAGATTTGTATTGAATGATAAACGATCTTTGGGTAGGTTCCCAGTCATAAAATAGTATGATTTTTTAAATAGTTTATTGATTTTATTTCATTTAAATCGAATCTATTCATTTGAGACATAAAAGAAGAGCAAATTGCGGAACAAAACAGATGGAATGAAACAACAATTAGGATCGAAATTGACAGGTGGAAATAAGAAACAGAAATTAGGGAACCCATTAATTATTTAGTTCTTTGTAGGAAATAAATTTAATTTTCATATTGATTCAATTAAATTTATAAATTTTGTATTTAAGTTAAGTTTGTAATTGTAGTAATCTATCAATTGAACAAATACTTCAATTTAGATTTACAAACTCATATTTTAATAATCAAGAAGGGTTGCGGTTTAATTATTTTAGTTTTATTGTTAAAGGAACTTTTTAATTTAACAATTAAAAAGAGGAGCGTGAGGATAGAGGATCGAAGATGATGATAGGATGCATGCATTTCTTAGTTTAAAATCCTCCTCATTGATTACCTAATTGCAACTTATAATTTTATCATTATTATTAAATAATTTTTAAAAGCTGTAGAATTTTAAAGAAATGCAAATACTTAGGGTATGCATACTACAAGTAAACTCTAAACTTTTAACCCTCTTAAAGAAATAACATTTAAAAGATTTACAATTACAACCTAGAAATTTTGTGGACGTGCGGAGTTTTAAAAATCTACTAATACGTTGTAATTATTCCTAATTAATAAAAGGTTATTTTCAAATTATTCACATAAATTAATTATTGTTTTTAATATTACAATTTTATACTTTTTATTTTTGTGTAATAGTTTATTAAATATATCAATGAATGATTTTCGTTATTATAATAGAAAGATATAACATATATAACAATCATTTTAAATTCAAATCAAGTAAACCAAGAAAAAAAGTAATTCCATATATAACAAACTTTTTACAATCTTATATTAGTCATTTCAATAAATTAGGTGTTCAATCATTGCATGATAAATGCTTTCTGACGCCTCGATATGATAAGACACAATGTTATTTTCTTTGTTGTAGGGCTGTATTGTCCTCATATTTATACTTTGGAGGAGCGTTAAGATAAGCCTCACGCGGTATTGATATGACAACTATACTTTTACTTCAATTGTGGTAACTTTAAGCATATATCTGTTAATATTATTTGACGTTATAATAAAATTTTGTATGGTTGTGAATTTCTTTGATATTATTAATGTTTAATTCTTGATAAGTAACATGAGTTGTTGACAAGGGTAAGTATGAACATGTAGTTTAGAGATTAGTTATGAATTGGCTTTACTTGTCAGCATGACCCTCGTATAACAATTAATTAATGATACTGACATACGTTGTTATATGTGTCATATATGAATTATACTGACAATTGATTGACTTATTGAAATTAAAAGATCGCGGTATGAAATTTGGCGGGATAGATCTTGGATGTATAGGCGATTAACCCTGCGGGCTTCATTAATCTGAATTCGTTCATGGGTTGCGGTTTTATTCATTATGCATACTCTCAACATACATATATGGATGGACAAAGATCGATGTCTATGTAGCAAGTGCAAGCACAAATGTTTCGACTCTTGATGAAGTTAAGTTGCATTTCTTTGCGAAAAGGTTTGTGCCTAATTATTTTGAGTGAACACGACATGGCGAACCGTTAATTTGTAGCACCTCGAGGGAATGAAGCACAAATGTCATCAGCGTAAATGAGTATGAAGGGGAGGTTGGAAGGGAGGTCATGGAGCGGAAGCAGCGTCTGCAAATGGTCTTTGATGGGGTCGGTTGCACTTTGAGACAAATACGATAAATGTTGAAGAAGAACCAAATGCAAAAGCACAGAAATTTTTTGACTTACTCCAGGTTGCTGACCGAGAATTGTGACCCGGTTGTCAAAAAATGACGCAATTGTCTTCAATTGCGCGAATTTTGAACGTTAAGAGTGAAGGACACATATCGGATCGTTGCTTTGATAACATTACGGGTGGTATCTTGAATCACTACCCACGATCATTCAATGGTTGTGACTTTTACAATATGAAGAAACCGATTCGAGCCTTGGGTTGCCAGTGCAAAAAATTGATTGCTGTCGGTTGGGATGTATGTTGTATTGGGGAGATGATGTGAACATAGATGAGTGCAAATTTTGTAGTCAAACGAGGTTTAAGCCACGAAAAGCTGCAATGAAACAGAAATTAGTTCCATGGAAGCGGATGTATTATTTCCCGCTTACTCGAGGCTGCAGAGACTTTATGCATCGATGTGATTGCATGTCACATGAGATGGCATCTTGGCACAATCGGAAGATGGAGTAATCGTCATCCATCAGATGCACTGGCATGGAAGCATTTCAATGACACCCATCAGCACTTTGCAGTTGAAAGTCGGAATGTGCGGTTGGGATTGTCGACTGATGGATTCCAACCGTTTGGTCAATCCGGACAGCAATATTCATCTTGGCCGGTGATAATTACTCCTTATAATTTGCCTCCGTGGATGTGTATGAAAGAGGCGTACATGTTTCTTACAATTATTGTGCCAGGACCAACAAATCCCAAGCAAAAAATAGATGTTTACTTACAACCGCTGATATTAGAATTGCAACATCTTTGGGAAACTGGTGTGCAAACATATGATGTATCTTTGAAACAGAATTTTGTCATGAGAGCAGCTTTAATGTGGACGATAAGTGACTTCCGGCTTTGGCCATGTTATCGGTTGGAGCACGGTGGAAAGTTGGCTTGCCCTCATTCTGCAATGATTCGGATCGTTTATCTTCCATCCGGTGGCAAAATTTGTTGGTTTGACAATCACAGAAATTCCTTCCTCCGATCATCCGTTTAGGCATAATAAATATAAGTTCATGAAAATAAGATAGTCAAACAACCAGCTCCACCTCCGAAATGTGGTGTTGAGATCTTGCAAGAGATTGAGGCATTGGGGTTGCTTAAAGTATGCTGAATTTGAAGGCGATGAAGTCAATCAAGCATCATCAAAACTTTGGTTGGCGGCGAAGCATATTTTGGGATTTACCATATTGGAAAACAAATATGGTACGACATAATCTGGACGTGATGCATATTGAGAAAAACATGTTTGACAACTTGTTCAATATGATTATGAACATTGAAGGGAAGACAAAAGACAATGCGAAATCGAGTGATTTGGGCGCTTTGTAGAAGACATGAGTTACATAAAGATGTCCGTGCGGTAAATATCCGAAAGCATGTTACACTTTGGACAAGCAACAAAAGGAGCGTTTGTGTGAATGGTTGAAAGGACTCCAGTTTCCTGATGGTTATGTGTCAAACTTGTCTAGGTGTGTAGATATGAGAAAGTACAAATTATTTGGGATGAAAAGTCATGATTGTCATGTTTTTATGCAAAGGCTAATTACAATTGCCTTTCGCGAGTTGCTACCTTCTAAGGTATGGGAACCATTAACGGAGTTGAGCTTGTTTTTCAAAAGCTTAACATCATCTGAAATCAATTTAGATGAAATGGAAAAACTAGAGAATGAAATTCCAGTTATTTTGTGCAAGTTAGAAGGAATTTTTCCTCCTAGCTTATTTGACTGCATGGAGCATCTACCGGTGCATTTACCATACGAAGCAAAACTTGTCGGTCCGATCCAATATCGATGGATGTATCCATTTGAGAGGTAAGTCTGTCTTATCATATCGTTACCCATTTGTACATGTTATGCGTCAGAACATTGTAATAACCATATGCTTTATTATAGGTATTTACATCATCTAAAAAATGTCAAAACAAAGCTAGAGTTGAGGGCTCCATATGTAATGCTTATTTAGTTGAGGAAGCTAGACGTTTTGTGGACATTATTTTGAGCCTCGTATGCATAAAAGGCGAGACAAGTTCCTCGTAACGACGATGGGGAGGAACAAGTGGTGCGGATGGGAACTTGTCAATTTTACATATCCGGGACGGACATCCGGGCGTGCAACAAGACGAATGCTAACAGAGGAGGAAATTGATCTTTCATGGGTACATTTTATTGAGCTGTCGGGAGGTTCTTCCATTAAATGCGATGAGTTGCACAACCGGTATGCTCCATTGTAGGTGTTATTGTGTTGAGCGTTTCGATTGGTGTCATGTCATATGCAGGTTATCGAGGCATTGTTGCACGAGGTAATGCACAGTATCACACATGATGACATGAATAACGAAGTTGGAAAACAATTCCCTCGATGGTTACATACGATATGTAAGTTCTCACCTTAAACTATTCCTATTGTTAACCACCATGTTAACATGTTCGATGACATTGTTCCCTTTCCTTTGCTACTTCTGTTACATAAGTGCGGAGAATCAATATGAACAAGTTCATATCTCGATCTTGCGAAGGTCCTCTGCGAACTGTTAACTCTTATCCGTGTATTTCGTGAATGGATATAAATACCATACTGATCGCATGGACATACCATGTCAAGTATGAGCAGTGGGGTTTCGATCTGAGGGAGAATTGATGGATTATTATGGGAAAATAATTGAAATACTTGAAGTTGAGTACCCTGCGTTGCCAATTAAGCGATGTGTGATATTTAAATGTGACTGGTATGACCCGACACTAAACGTTGGAACAAAAGTGCATAACCGATACAATGCCGTTGAAAT
This sequence comes from Erythroxylum novogranatense, assembly GCA_029891385.1. Classification (NCBI taxonomy): domain Eukaryota; kingdom Viridiplantae; phylum Streptophyta; class Magnoliopsida; order Malpighiales; family Erythroxylaceae; genus Erythroxylum; species Erythroxylum novogranatense. Next base: position 11,546,838 of record CM057228.1, read on the forward strand.
AAACTTCCGTAGACGGTTGAGACAATTTGAACCATTCATCTTGGCTATGCAAGCAAGACAGGTGTGTTATGTCCCTTTTCCAAGCTTATGATGTGATAAGGTAGATTGGTTGGCGGTGTGCAAAGTTAAACCTAGGGGAGTGTTTGAATCCTATGCAAACGTAGAGGAGAGAACTGACAGTGAAGCGTTTCAAGAAGACGTGGCTTCTATTCATGATACAATAACGTGTGACGACATAGAACCTTTGCACGATCCTTCTAACGCTTATGTTGATATTTCATCTGCAGAGTCCGACGAGGGTAACAATGGATCTGAACAAGAGGAAGAGTTTGATTCTTATTCTTCCGACGAGGAAGATGATTGCAATTTACATTTAAGTTCGATAGCAATTAATATGTCTTTGTAATAGACTATTGGTGTACCAAATCTGATATTCCTTTTAATCATTGCAATTCTTATTCAAGGGATGTCGATGTGGCGAATGGTTCCCGACGGTAATAATTCTTTCCGTTGGGAGGAATGTGGAAAATTTGTCCCGTCCCAGGGAATAACCATTGCAGGAAACAGCGTTGCGCAAAGCACTCGATTTGTTTGCCATCCATGACCGATCTTCTAATTCAAGGTGTTTGCTATGATTATTACGTTTGTGTTCATATTCAGTACATCTTATTTCCTTATGTTCAGTGCCCATAACATAATAGTAATTTGATGGTTTTAACTTCATGTTGCTCAAAGCGTCCTTTATTCTGAACGAAGAAATAAGTGCCAGTAGAGGGCAGCGCCATGACACTACGACATATGACCGAAATGACAAATCAGTTGTTATTCCCCCTTCTACTAGTTCATCCGGACAATTCGTCCTCTGTACCAAGAGCGGCGAAACATTTACAATTTCCTCACGAAGTATGGCTATAGCCAAAACGTTATTGAGAGAAAGTGTCCAAAGGCCTTCACCTGGTGGGAGACGTCTGACTGTTTCCCGAGCTTCTTTTGAACGTGCCAGGAAGCTTCTCGGAAATCCAGAACTGGGGGACTCATTTACTTATACGGAATCTCATGTCACATGGAATCCGACGGAATAATTAACTGATGTATTACATAATTCGACAACGTTGAAAAGATGTTTGTTGTTGTATATGTTTCATTCTGGTAAACACAGTCGTAATTATATAATTGTTGACGTTAATATATTGTTGTTAACTTGTTTGTTAACTTTCAATGACATTGGATTATAGGTAAATAACTTCATTAAACGATTGCTCTTAAGATTGTTATATGTGTACAGAATTCGATAAATTTTGTATTTCATTCATTAATATGGCACCAAAGAGACCACGTGAGGATATCGGTCGAGGTTTAGAGGGATGTTTGGCGGGCAGCAAATCTCAAGGTGGATCGTCACGATGCAGGGACGCTTGACGACTCACCTCCTCCTCCTACACATCCTCCGATTGCAGATGAGCCATCACTGCTGCTACTAATGCCACACCATCCCCGTGCCAACTCATTTATCATCCAATACCACAATAGGGATAGAGGACATGTCCGGAACACGGATCTGTAGGAGATGATGGCGAAAGTATATCACTTACATCAATGACCAGTAAGTAATATGATAGGATTACGCACTATTTCTAGACTTGCTATTTTGGTCTATTTGTACAATACAATGACTTCTTGTTTTAGGTTAAATGCAAATGCGGAATGGTTTGGCGGATGACTTCCACTTTTAAGGAAAGGATTGAACCTGATGGGTATATGTGGAAGAATATCACTGCAGCAACGAAACAATTGTACTTTAATGAGTTCGAGGTACAATAATTATTTTTGTTATATATATATATATATATATATATAGTGTCATGATAAATATATTTATAGTTTGACATTAACTAACATATATTTGTTTGTTCTTTAATCAGAAAGCATTTTTTTGGGACGCTACTTTGGATGGGAGCATATACAAATTCGGGAGAGGCGAGCTCGCATTACGTTATCGCGACTTCATTAACGATAAACAAAGTGGTGCGACCCGCTTTATTTGGAAGATATATGGAGTCGTTGGTTGGCGTATTGGGCATCACCTACAACAATGTCCATCTCGGGGCGTAACTCGCGTATGAGACATGGAGGCCCAGTCACGAGTCTTCCGTACATACGGAGGCTCGATAACTCACCAAGAGCATGCGACGGACTTTTAAGTATCTACACTTTACACTAATTTTGTCAATAGTTAGGTTCGTTGTATTATGGATAATGATAATGGTCTACCTATCGGTGCCACTTATGTTGACTTATGTTCTTTGTTGACTTATTTTCATTGTCCAACTTGTGGCGAATATCATACAACTTTACGATCTTCTGCCGAGGTTTAAACGATTTCTACTTCACATCTAACGTTTTAGTCTTTCTCGTGTAGGAGAAGTCATTGGGCACGAAGCCTACCCCCTTCAGTTATTTCTGCACACTCACACAAAGAAGCATGACGGTGTAACCTTCATCAACAACCATTGTCGAGTGAATGTATGTCCGATTATTGTTTTTTTGTAATTTCTCAATACTCCTCCCGTCAGTCGTCTTAATGTCAACTTCACATACCTTATAGGACCAATTACAACAAACCATAAAGCGGCAGACGCAAGAGGAACAGCCTGTTGACGTGTCTCAGACGTATTTTGAGGCCGTGGGTGGTAGGGATCGCCGTGGCAGGATATTTGGGCTAGGTTCGTATGGGAACACGTGTTATTCTCAATCTTTCATATCCAGTACAACAGCGTCTACTAGGCCATCGAACAACAATGAAGTCATCGAGCTCAAGACTCTGAGACAAGCATTAATGGACAAGATTGCTCATTTGGAAGAGGCGACCGGCGGGAGGAACAACGGTTGAGGGAGCTGTCAGAGCGGGAGGAACATCGGTTGAGGGAGCTGAGAGAGCGGGAGGAACAACGGATGAGCAAGCTGAGAGAGCGGGAAGAACAACGGATGAGGGAGCAGGAGCAACGAATCAGGGAGCGATCTGAGATACAAATGAGCGGCAGATGGCGAAGATGAGAGAAGAGTGGTTGCGGATGGCTCGATTGCCACCACCCTCCGAGCGATCGAAGGAAGCTCTCAGAAGGACCACCAACGATCACCATAACTTTAGATTTTCGAACTCATGATTTTAAGGTACAATAATATCAATTTATGTTTACTTTGATGTGTTTTTCTCCAATTGTATTCCAATTGACATTATTTACCTTTGATGTCTTGGTTGATGCTGGATGTCCCATAATGTATAACCAATTGTTATTATTCAAAACTTTGATGTACTGGTTGATGTGTGGATGTCGACTAATACATGCACCTTATTGGTAAGATCTTTTTTTCACCGACGGAATTATTTTTTCCGTCGGTAACTATTTAGCGACGGAATCGGGTATACCGTCGGCACATAAATGAACTCAATTTGGCGACGTGCAAAATTCCGTCGTTAAATTTATAACTTACTACGGAATATTGGCGACACTTTTTCCGTCTCTAAATAATACCGACGGTCATATTCTATTGCGGATTAGTTAATTTCACCGACGTCATTTTCAAAACAATTTCCGTCGGAAAACTGCAACAACTGTATTATTCCACCGGTTAACCGTGGGCAATTCACGGCGGAATATTTCCGTCGGTAATCAATAACGACAGCCATGTTTACGACGGATTAATCTTTCGTCGGATTCCGTCGGTAACTATAATCTCCGACGGAACCTACCTTTTCTCCGACGGAATATTCCGTCGGAGAACGTGGCTTTTCTTGTAGTGGGATTTACATGGTCAATGGAATAACTCTCTTATTAATACATCGATAGCTCAGGATATGCAAAACAATATTCTTGCAGTTTCTATCTCGCGAACAAGGATGATTGGTGATTATTTGATTTGATGTGAAAATGTCTTAGGGATTTTTTCAATCCATTGGCAACGCCTTCCAATGAATTTGTTGCGGTATGAACGTGGTATGGCCACCTCTCCTTATTGTCCTCATTGTAGTAAGGATTGGGAGAATAACCTTCATGCCTTACGTGATTTTTTATGGGCAAAGCAGGTCTTGAATGCTAATTTTGGTAACCTGAATGTTTCTTTTTTCCATCTTTATATTGATGCTTGGATTGTTTCTCATGTGTTTGACACCACCTGTCCTCCTGAAAATGTTATCAAATTAGTTGTTGGAGTTCGGATTATTTGGTGTGCTAGAATTAAGGAGCTTCTTCAACATGAGATTATGCCCTTGTTTAGCCAACAACACCGGTATTTGAAGCTTGTTGATGAGTGTATTCGTGCTTGTATGGGTGATACTAATAACATAGAGAAACATAGTCAATGGGTCACTTGGAAGGTCCCTCGTCTTGACTTTTTTAAGCTTAATGTGGATGGTAGCTCTTTGGGAAATCCAAGCAATGCAGATTTTAGTAGTCTATTGAGGGATGAGTGTGGACGTTGGATTGTTGGTTTTTCAAGCTATTTTAGTCTGGCAACTAATATGTTGGCTGGGCTTTAAACCATATTTCATGGAATCTCTCTAGCATGGGATCGTGGCTTTGGGAGGGTTCTTTTGGAGTCAGACTCTCTCGAAATAATTAATCTAGTCTCTGAAAATTGTCCGCGCTCCTATCCTTACTTGGTTATCTTAAAGATATCAGGTGTCTTTTATAAAGGGATTAAGTTTGTTGTATCAGTCATACGTTTAGGGAGAGGAATAAGTGTGCTAACTTCTTGGAAAAACATGGTTCTTCTTCTTTGCATCATTGGCTTGTATAGGAGAGTCCTGTGCCAGGATTCGCTAGTTTTTATAAAATGATGCTTGTTTTGTTTCTTTTACGGGGACTTAGGCCTTTTGTTTTTTTTTCAATTCACCAAAAAAAGATTTTACAATAGTCAAATCAACATCCATATGTCAAAAATTACACAATTGGCATGTCACGTATCAAGAATTAAGGATGTGATCGTAACAAAGATCTAGTGGTTTGATAGTGCAATTTATGTCATTTGTAAATTTTATGCTGCAAACTAGAATCATAAATAATGGTTAGTTATTTTAAACCTTATGCAAAATATTGGGGACGAATCAAATTTTTTACCTTAAAAATTAATTTTTATAACAACCATTTAAGCATCTATGTAGCCAAAATTACACAGATGGCATGTCAAGTATCACGAGTTAATCATGTCATGACATAAACTTCAAATGTTTTTGATGTTTTTATGGAAAATTCTATAGGTTTTCTGTGATAGGTTTTTGAACTTGTACAAATATTAAAAAATATACGAACTTGCCAACTAAAAACCCAACAGCCATGTTGAGAACCGGCAGGCATCATGCAGTTTATGGCTTTCATCAATGAGTTTCCATCGCCGTCATTGTTGGACAATGACGTCAAGCATGTAGGACGTTGAACAATAGGCAGGTGATGCCAATGAAACCATTACGTCGTGGCATGGTCATTGAAAACATTTAGTATGGTGACGGAGAACATGATGGCTGATAATGCTTAGAAAGGTTAGCAATTGTGTTTTGAGTTTTTTCTTTAAAGTGGCTAAAGTTTCTAAATGTTAAAGAAGACGGGTGTTTGGTAAATGGGTTAATTAAAACTTAAAAACATTAAAATCTTTATATTTGGCTATAAGGATAAGTTTTGATTTGCTCCCAAAACAAGTACATTATTCTTGCTCCAAAAGGTTGATCACAACCCAAGGACCCCAGTCATGAGCTCGACTTCTTTGGGGATTGAATCATGATTTAATCTTGATCGGCCTCCTAACATGTGATCATCCACCGCCTCCGTTATCGCTGTGAGTCGAACCAGGGACTCGCTTCTAATTGACCCTGTTAGTTTGCCAACCAAGCTACCCATGCGAGCAACAAGTACATTATTCTAAATTTAGGAAAAGGAATGTTTATTTATAAGATAAACTTATTCTAAAACTATAATAACTTATGCCTGAACTTTGGCTACAAAATTAGCCTACACTATCTTATACAACTCACAAGGATAACATGGACTTTGTTTGGTTAGAATATCAACTTATTCTAAACTTTGAATGAGATTGTGTCAAGGATAGAAAATTATTTTGGCATTTAAAGTTTTTCAGTAATAAGTTAATATAAATTCAATTATAACTTAAATAAAATATATTTAGGTTATATCAAATAACTCGAGAGGTTAACTTATGAATGCAATTATTTATTTTAAAACTCTCAAACTCATCGTAAACGTTTAATTACTAATTATAGTATAGTACACATAGATTCCACATTTCCGTGTGTATATAAGATATTGAATTATATACTCTACTTATCAAATACTTTAGTTTATTTGATAGTACCATGTATCAAATAATTTGTTTATTTGATAACTCTTTTATTCAATAATGTATTTATTGAAAAGTTCTCTAAATCAAAGTACTTGTTTGTTTGATTGACATTTCAAGTAATATATTAGTTAATGACTATCTTGTTCATGTAATTTATTTATTTAAGCATTTATCATAATGCTTTATCTTTTGAATTGATTTCAAGAAAGAGTCTTAAAAATAAGAAGGCTAAGAGTAATATATATTTCTTTAGGACTTATATGTTGACTGTCTGTACCATAATTAATGAACTATTACATTTGAATTATAAACATTTCACTTGTAAAGAACTGTTCATTCAGATATCGCATGTTGTCTACATAGTGGAATTATAATGCAATGGATTAGTATCTTTCATATTTAATACATTATCAAAATTATTACTTGATTTAAGTTTATGGGTAGTATTTGTTTAAGGAAATGCGCAGTTATTTCAATTCTGTATTGTTTTATATGTATGTGTTGTAATACTTGTGATGTCAACAAATAAGCATGTCTAAATATAATGATTAGTTATTAATCAATTATTATATGGATGATAATTAGAAACTTTGGTCTTTTTGATTTGATAGGAATTAGAAAACAATTAAAGTTTTTATTCAAAATTTGCATCAAATTAATTAAAAATGACAAAGTTCAGACAATAAATATGTCGTTGTGAAAACTTTATGTTTGAAAAAAAATAACGATTACATCTATGGATATTTTCAAGGAATTCAATAGAGGTAAGGATTTTAGTGATGATAATTTTGAAATTTGGAGTATGAAAATTAAATACGTTTTGGAAGCGAGAGAGATTCTTGACTCACTAAATAAAATCATAAAAGTACAAAAGGCGGACACTATGACTCAACATGACAATATAGAAAAAACGCGAGGCATATGATTTATGTTAAAAGGAGAACTCGTTAGCTTGGCACAACATAAATGATAATGTATACAAAGTTTAGTAAGTATGACTATATCTATGATATATGGTCTATACTGGTGGCATCCTAGTGACCAAATTATGATCACTCAACTATTAAAATTTGACATATATAAAATAAATAAATAAAGAATAAAGGAAAAGAAGAGATCAAAGCATTCAATATAGAGGCATTATAACTTCCTATTTCATAGCCCAAAAATTGCATACTTAACATCAATGGAAAGATCAAGACATAATCTAAAACTTTCAGAAAGCACTTAAAGACGATCTCTGCCTCTGTAAGGATGAAAACTTCCAATCAAAGGTACTACCCACTTAAATGTCATCTTATACCACATTCAAACTTTAAATTATCATAACTTCTAGCTCCGATATAGAAAAATTGCATACTTTATGGCGTTAGAAAACTGGAAACATGAGCTACAACTTTCATTAAGACCCTATGAACAAATTCTACATCAATGAGGGTCAAAATCTAAATCGAAGCTACTGCCCGAAAATTTCCATACTAAACAACAATCAAACTTCACAATTTCACATCTTTCAGCCTCCACATGCAAAAATTGCACATTATACATTACGTAAACCATTTACTCCAATTCAAACCCCATAAGTACGACGATCAGATACTTCATAGTATTTTTCCAAAACAACGCCAAATACACTTAACTTCGAAAACTCATAACTTTTGATTCCGATATCGAAAATTGTCAAACTTTATGGCTACAGAAAGCTCTCAACATAATCTACAAATTTCATGAAGATCATTTCCCCAAAATCTGCCTAAAGCAAAAAGTCAAATCTCTACTCCAAAAAGTCAAACTTTCTAATTTTTTCAAAATTTTACACTTTCACTTTCTATTTCTTGATTTCAACTTCCATTTCAATCATCTCATCCACTTAAACTTTCATAACCAAAACTAATCTTTGAAGTCATCAAAACTAATAAATTCTTTTTCTCATCAATTTCCTCAAGGCATAAAAACTTCTATAACACAATTCATATCCGAAAACACTAATTGAATTCATTTTAATATTTCTAATTTTCACCGAAAATTCGGGGTCCAATAATTCTCTCCCTCTTAAAAGAATTTCGCCCTCGAAATTCCTATCTGAATAATCACCAAGTAACTTATTCTCTCAAATAATTTCTTTGAAATAATCATATTCAATCACTTTCTTAACTAATTCCTCATCATACATATTTCTCAATTTACTCACAATTTATCACTTCTTGTATCAAATACCACCAATATCATATCATATCAATATTTCTTAACAGATTTACATAAGTCAATGGTCCAATTCTTAATAACCTTAATATGGACCAATACACTTTCATATATATATCTATATCTCTATCATCCAATTCATCTTTCACGTATCCTATATTACATCTCACATATATATATCCGAAAGGAATTCATCCAAATTCATCGTGAAATTCGAACCTTAATCTCCATTATCACATTCTTTTATCATCAATCATGCTTTCGACACCTTAATCAAAACATTCTTATACTCCAAATGCATGTTAGGTCATTCACATCAATATCACATTCTCACTAATTTAAATTTTATCCTTTCAAACTCTGTTCAATTCCTCATACATATCACTTATACACATGCGTCCATGTAAGATTTTATTACTGGCGCTCTGATACCATAAATGTTGGGACCCGATCCAAAAACCGGATCTCAACCAGAAAACGGAACGAAAGAGGCCGAAAGTAAAGCGAAATCGAAAGAAAGGAACATAAGGCGGAAGCAAAATCATAAGCGAAAGCGAAGAATGGTATTTACAACACGAAAGCAAATAGAATCGGAAGCAAATCAAAACGAGACAAACATCGGATCAAATCGAATCGAAACCAATTTCCGACATCCGTACATAATTATCGAAGAAAACGTTTGCGTTGAAAACCTTAAGACATCTAATCTAAACCAATCAAATCCAGTATAACTTTTTTTCTCTTTCTTTTCCATTTTACTCAATCTCATACAAAGCCATACCCCTTTCCAATCTGGAATTCATCAATTCTATAATCTCAATCAAAACTCAAATCCAGCAACACAATTTATATACAAGACCATTCATATTCATCTTATCTCAATTCAGTATGCAAATCTACATTCCATATCCATACACAATTTCATAATCCATACACATCATAAATTAATTACTTACAAAACCATAATGGCATGCCAAGCTATAATACAACATCAATATCCAAAATCCGAATATGTACACAAATCCAATGATCGCAGAATTCTCAACATCAATCTAACTTACAAACAAAACAATGTGCACACATACAAAGAAAAACCTTCAATTTTCTTCACCCGATCTTCTTCTCATCACTTGTGGATGGGAATGAAAGGGGGTGAGCTTATAACTCGTGAGTAACAGTTTATAACAAATAAATAAGCAAAACCTTTAAAAACGTTTTTCTTTTCTTTTCATGCAGAAACTTTGTTTGAAACCCATAAAGCACATTTTCAAAAGTTTTTTTCTCGCAGTAATCGAAATCACAATTTCCAAAACATGGATGCATCAATCATATCACTTCACAATGCAAATGCACACATAATAGCTCGAGAGTTCCTTAAACACAACGGTTTACACCGTAACACAACGAGTCTGATTTCTCAGGATCTCGTGGCCTCAAGCGGGCAGCCGGGAGAAGGCTATGGATCATCGTGCACGAGACTTACGAAACAGATTCTCTCTTTCCCAATCACAACCACATAATCATGCTTAAATCAATTTATCGAATGCTCTTTTCCGAATATATGAAATGCCATGAAATTTTTGAGGCATAACACAAATGTATTTTGCAATTCATCAAAAGTTCATGTATTGAATTAATAATGATTTTTCAAATCATTCATACAATGATGCAACATTTATGATGCAATTGAAATCAGAAAATCTATTTGTTTAAAGAAAGCAGTAGTGGCTTATAAATTCTATTAGAAATAGGTACCCACCTCGAATCGATGCTAGAAGCTTGTCCTTAGCTTCAATTTGACCATTTCTTCTTTTATTCTTCCAATTGAAAATTTCCTACACCAATTTCACACAAATTCAACCTCATAAATAACATAATCCTTAAAATTGAACTTAGAAAACACTAATTCCACATATAATCAAGCTATCTAAATCATCAATTTTTAAAATCTCCAATTCACAAAATTGGGCATAACCCTAATTAATTTCCATCCAAAATTAAACTCATAACACTTAGCAATCACCAAAATTGACTTCATAATACACATACCCATATCATTTCCAAGGTATCTAAACCAAAAACTCTTTAAAAGATCAAAGATCGAAAATTGACTCTTACTTTCATCTTCTCCAATTTCAGATTTTCTTGGTTCATAATGGAGCTCTCTTCATTCTCTAACTTTTTCTCTATTGAATCAACATAGAAAGCTTGCTTGAAGACCCCTAAAAATCAAACCCTAGCTTTCTCTCTTTTCTTTCTCCTTCACTCATCCGAAAGCTTGCTCTCCCTTTTCTCTTCTTTCTCTTGTTCTTTTTCTTCTTTTGTTTTGCTCTTTTGTATCGTGCTTCAACAAGGGAAGAATGACAGCCCACTTGCTTTTATAGTGCCATGTCATTTAATGAATGGTAAATGACCTAATTGTCCCTCCATGTAAGCCTATAAACTTAACCCTTTAAGTAAACTTCCAAAATTGCCCCTTCATTGATCTTTAAAACTGACATCTTGTCTGATTATTTCGATCAGGTAAATGAAGTCATTTGACAAAACCTTCTTTTAGATAAATGTCCCTCTATGTCTTACGAATCCATCACTTCAAGAATCAGATCGATCGGAGCTCTATAGCTCAAGATATCTCCAAAATACTGAAGTCTGTTCTTTAGACCCGAGGCTGAACACTACACCGAGCTTCACTCCAGAAATTGAAAGTCTTATAGGCTAAATTGTTGATCGGATCCTTCATAACATTTGTATCCCCATGTCTCTAGTTTAATATTCAAGAAGAATCAGATCGATCCGAGCTCTATAGCTTAATATAGCTCCAAAATACTGAAGTCTGTTCCTCAGACCCGAGGCTGAACACTACGCGGAGTTTCACTCAAGAAATTGAAAGTCTTATAGGCTAAATTGTCGATCGACTCCTTCATAACATTTGTAGCTCCATGTCTCTAGTTTAATATGCAAGAAGAATCAGATCAATCCGAGCTTTATATCTCAATATATCTTCAAAATACTGAAGTCTGTTTGGCCATTACAAAACTGAGACTGAACACTATACTTAACTTCAATCCAGAAATTGAAAGTCTTAGAGGCTAAATTGTCGATCTTCTCCTTCCGATACATTGTATATCCATATCTCTAGTTTAATTTACAAAAAGAATCAGATCGATCGGAGCTCTATCAATCGAGATATCTCCAAAATACTGAACACTGTTCAAATTTTTACAACCGAACAACTCATTTTAATCCGATCGATCTTCTGCCATTTAATGTCAAAACCGATCTATTTGGTATGGAAAGATAGAAAAATGTCTTAAGAATCCAACGCTTCAAAAATCGGGTCGATCGGATGTCGGACGAAGAAGTTATGCTCAAAAGAGTGAAGAGAGGTCGGTCGACCGAAAATCAACCTAGCGGGCCGATCGACCCCGCGCGCGGGATCGGGCGAGCGGCCGAGCGCGGCACTCGCCTGAACTGGCACGTGGGCGCTCGATCGCTCACGCGCACTCATTCGCTCGCACGAACCGACCTCCTAACTTCCGACCTTGATATCTTTTGACTCCGAACTTGAAAGTTTACAAACTTGGTACCGTTGGAAAGATAAAAGAAAGATCTACAATCTTCATGAAGGACTCAAAAGCAAGTTCGGTCTCTAAAGGGGTCAAAAAGTCCCTCAAAAGTGACTAATCGATCAGCTTCACACTAAACAGCATCAGAACTTCCAAAAATCATAACTTTCTACTCCCTTGTCCAAAATTTTCGTGCTTTATATCAATGGAAAGATAAAAACAAGATCTACAATATTTATGAAGAACTCACACACCAATTCAGCCTCTATCTAAGTCAATTTTTCAATCAAAATTTCTGCCTTGCTAGAACTCACCCAAACACTATCAAAACTTCAATCGATCATAACTTCCTATTTCATAGCCCAAAAGTTGCATACTTAACATCAATGGAAAGATCAAGACATAATATAAAACTTTCAGAAGCACTTAAAGACGATCTCTGCCTCTGTAAGGATGAAAACTTCCAATCAAAGGCACTGCTCACTTAAATGTCATCTTATACCACATCCAAACTTTAAATTATCATAACTTCTAGCCCCGATATCGAAAAATTACATACTTTATGGTGTTAGAAAACTGAAAATATGAGCTACAACTTTCATTAAGACTCTATGAACAAATTCTATATCAATGAGGGTCAAAATCTAAATCGAAGCTACTGCCCGGAAATTTCCATACTAAACAACAATCAAACTTCACAATTTCACATCTTTCAGCCTCCACATGCAAAAATTGCATATTATACATTACGTAAACCATTTACTCCAATTCAAACCCAATTAGTACGACGATCGGATACTTCATAGTATTTTTCCAAAACAACGCCAAATACACTTAACTTCGAAAACTCATAACTTTTGATTCCGATATCGAAAACTGTCAAACTTTATGGCTACAGAAAGCTCTCAACATAATCTACAAATTTTATGCAAAACATTTCCTCAAAATCTGCCTAAGTCAAAAAGTCAACTCTCTACTCCAAAAAATCAAACTTTCTAATTTCTTCAAAATTTTACACTTTCACTTTCTATTTCTTGATTTCAACTTCCATTTCAATCATCTCATCTACTTAAACTTTCATAACCAAAACTAATCTTTAAAGTCATCAAAACTAATAAATTTATTTTCTCATCAATTTCCTCAAGGCATAAAAACTTCTATAACACAATTCATATCCGAAAACACTCATTGAATTTATTTTAATATTTTTAATTTCTACCGAAAATTTGAGGTCCAATATAAATGCTTAAACAAGATTTCAGTCATCGAACCTAAGTCTGGCATTCAACTTTCTTTGAGAATCAAATATCATATTCATATCAAATCAAAACACTCTTAATACATGCCCAACTATTAAACTCCTCGGATCTTAGGTCCGGAATCCAAAAACAACTCACAAATAGTTCAATAATATTGGAAGTTTAACAAATCAAATTAAATTCAAATCAAACCAATCCTAGGAAATCATCTAGGTTGACCCATAGTACGCTCCAAAAAGTTATTGCTTGGATGGTCCGGCAATGTCCAACTGGCGTCTGATGTGCTCCTCTAAAACATACACAACACACTCACAAATATCACATTTTTGCATAAATGTACAATTTTTTTTATGCATATCAATGTATAGAAAGCATGCACAATGTAGGTTCAATGACAATTCCAAATATCTTGTTGTAATTCTCATCATCAAATCGATCAGATATCAAAGCCCTCATTAACATCATTTGTATTTATAATTTGGATCATAATAAAGAAAATGTGAAATCCATTACATAACTTAATTGACCACCTCAAATTTTCTACCCATATGATTTCGATTCAAGTTTGCATAATTAATCTGATAGGGTACATGACAAAATTAGGCAAAACTTTCTTCTGGAAAGTTGTTCTACGTTGTCTTAAGTTTCTAATGACTTAAAGGTCATCCAATTTGATTTATTATTCAATGAGTTATGTACAAAATACCACAGACTATGCACATTTGAACTTTTAGCTAGTATATGATCACACCCTCTAATTGTACAACTCATATCTTTCAACTCAGACATCCCAAAATTACAAACTTTATACTAATTTAAATCTAACAGAATAAGCTGCAACTTTGGTGAAGATAACTCAGCCTAAATCGGCCCACATCAATACTGTTTATTAAATAATCACACGACATGATTTCTGTCCCTGATAGTGCTACAGCCTAAACTGAGACTCGATTACATGCCCATTTTGAAAATCATAGAGACAGAATTAAAATTCAACTTCTTCAAAAACTTTGTAGACATATGTCTCTAGTTTAATATGAATAAAAAATAAACTCATTCAAAAATCTACATCTCAAGTTATAATTATAAAACCGAAGCATGATCATGAAAATTTTCCAATTCATAACATTCCAACAGACTTCCACACTTTCATCCTAGCAATCACTTTCAAATCAATTTAGATAACTCTAAATTTTTATGGAGAGAAAAAACAATGTCTTAGGAATCCATTTATTTAAGTTTCAAGTAATTTGGAGTTCAAATGAACAAATTATGGCTAAAAGAGTCAACACAGTTCAGTTTTGGTGTAACTAGTCTTCTCTTCTCTCTTTAAAAACACAGATTTCCTCCTTCATCACCGAACCAGTTTTCCTCTTCTTGTTCCTCTCTTCTACTTAATCCCCGATCACAAACTTATACCCTTACATCTACTCCTTCATTTTTACACCCATGCAACTTGTCTTAAGCTAAAACAACTCAAAATACAAGATTAGGTACAAATACCAAAATCAGAATTTTTTTACTACTATTCATCATCTTCAACCTTTGTCACATTTTCTGCACTCTCTCTTTCCTTATTTCACGGTTCCTACACCATTTCTAACTTATATTCTTTGCATTTCTACTCCCATTCTAGCCCATCTTACTCTCGTACAACTCAAAACTCAAGATTCAAACCAAACACCAAAATCAAAACTCACCTACGGTTTTATGCATAGTTACTACAACTCATCTATCTCATGCATGTGTTTATTTCCGACAGGCAAAACATCACAAAATAATCAGCTATGGAACTCAGAAACTTAGAAGTTTACTTACCTTATTTTAAAAAAATCACAGCATAAGAATAAAAACCAAAACTCGGTGAAGAACAAGCTATCCGAAGAGACAACAATGAAAGTTTTTGCCTAATATCTTGCTTTAATAACTCTAAGACACGTGGCCCCCTTGCAGGTGAGCCACTTGTCAACCTTTTATAAGTATTACATGTCATTATGTCATTTGTCTATTTTTCTTAGTATAAAATATCCCAAAAATTACAAAAAATTCCTACAATTTCTAAAAATTCCAAAATATTACTAATAGTCTCCGAATAAATTTTTACCACCAAATAAATTTTCAGTTCAAATAATTCACCAAAAATTTCAAAATATCCAAAATATACCAAAATTGTCAAATCACAATTAATACACTCCAATTTAATCCACAATTTCTACTTATAAATCAAATTTACCCGAAAATGCCAATGAATGCATGTACAATCATATGAATGTGCAAAATAAATGTGTATCTCACAATTAATTTATGCATAACGTGCATTTTTCTAATTTCACAATACTTTCTCATAAATTACTATTCTAGCTTTAACATGGGTATCGGATGTTGCAACTGTACTGTTCTATTTGGAAGATATGTTTTGATAACTAGTGACAATAATTAGTTTGTCAATCAAATAAATAAAATTCCATCAACCACAATTAAATAAAGAACATAGGTAAGGTTGCATACATCTTTGAGGTTAAGATCACCAAGTATTGTTCAAGAAGATTATTGTCACTTTTATAAGATATATATATATATATATATATATATATATATATATATATATATATATGTATGTTTGTATGTATGTATGTATGTATGTATATTAAAAGATCTTATGATACATGTGTAACTTTATTGTTATATTTGGAAGATATGTTTTGATAACTAGTGGCGATAATTAGTTTGTCAATTAAATAAATAAATTTTCCATCAACCACGTTGAAATAAAGAACATAGGTAAGTTTGCATACACCTTTGAGGTAAAGATCACCGAGTATTGTTCAAGAAGATTATTGTCACTTTTATAATATACATATATATATAAGAGATAAAGAAGGTTGCTTATTCCATTGAAATTGATAGTCATATACACTATGTCATGTCTGAGACAAGTACATGAAAAGGTAGTACCAGGGATCTCAAATAACAATACAAAATTAAACATATAAATAACGATTATAACTATATCAATGACATAATAATATAATGAAATGAATATGGAGTATCTTTTACTAGATAATTGATTTTAAGTCTTATGACTAAACCAATGCCTATAGATGCATTTTCTATGCATATTAGGATTTAAATATTGGTTTTGTTTCATTTCCACTATGTGAATATTCATAATACATGTTATCAGTGATAATGGTTTATTTTTCATTGAGTATTTGATCCAATTTTTAGCATGAATTGTAAATGTAAATGAAAATCAATTATAGAAATACATGAATGCTTGATTTTAAGTTGAGTATTTAATGCTAGAATGAATGTTGGAATGGATATTAAACATTTAGCTCTTGATACAAGAAGCATATCAGACATATACGAGATGCATTCTCATACAAGCATCGCTTTCATTACTTTGTAAGACTAGAGATGAGACAAGTTTTAAATAGTTTGTTTAGGTGATAAACAAGAGCTCAACGGTTAAAGTACAAATGGTAATGTGAACCATACTAAAGGGTATAAGGGGTTATTAGTAATGTCATGACTTAAGAACATAACATGTTCACCCAATTTGTCTTAACATACTAGATGTAAGTTCTGAAAGGTGGATTGGATAAGTTAACAAATAAACTCAAAATATTCATTAGATATGCTTAAACTTTTACTTGTATAATATTTAAGGAAAGACATAACTATAATAAAAGAGAGTTAATACTACTTTAACATATGAATCATAACTATGATAAAAGAGAGTTAATATTTTAACATATGAATTATCCTAAGCATATATAACTGGCTAGTAAGGATAAGATAAGTCATATTCTCAACCTATATTACGTGAGAATCTTTTGCAACTATGTGAATGTTATGAACTAGTATCTTATGAGGTAAGGCCCAACAAGGAAAAGGACCAAACAATTGCCGGGCCTATGAAGAATGATACTCGGTTGCTTGCTCGATTGCTCGTTTGCTCCATATCACTGCAGGGTTGGCTAACCATTGATTCATTCAGAATGTTATGCAAGTTGCAGCTCTTCTTCTCATCTCTATGTTCTTCTCTGTTTCCTCTTCTCACCTATTTCTTCTTTTTCTCTAGTTTATCAACCTTGTAATTCCCTTGAATCAATACGAATCTCTTCGATTCCAATCGGTTTCTCGTAGCAATTGTTGTTGTTAATATCAGATTGTTACATTGGTGCTTTCGTTGAATCTCTGTATAGATGACAGAGCCTTTAGACGACGTTCATCTCAAATCCATCAAAGACAACATTATGGCCATGGCCAATCATACTCGGGCCATGCTTAAGTCGCCTTCCACGTTGCGGCATCTGGTTGAGGAGAATACACTCCTTCTTCGTCGACTTTTGGATCTTCTCCCTCCTCTCCCAAACGAGAATTCTCCTGATGCAACAGAAGTCGTACAACAAGTTGCTGGACCTGCCCTGCTCACCCAAATGCCGGATCAACTGGTCACCGTCACAGCTACTGGAGACCGACACCCTGAGATTTCAGGTGATCTTAAGGCATCTGTGTTTTTATTATCCTCTTCTGAGCTTGATGCGACTGAAATCCTTGATGACGCCAATGTGTTTGATCAAATGCCGGATAGAATGTGCATCGCTCCAAAAGAGATCATTGAATATGTGGAACCCGAACCTGTTCCTGCGAATGACGAATTAATTCCAACACCTCATCCGAATTCAATGATTGTAGCCAATTTCGATGAGGCTGGCCAAGTGCTCCTTCACGATGGTCCTTCTTGTTTGACACAATGCAATATGGCGGATGAGTTTGCTAATGGAGGTTCTAATCTTATTGTTCATAGCCAAGTTTTAACAGTCAGAGATGTCAAAGCAACTTCCAAACCTATCATTCAAGCACATGACGAGTTACAAACTACAAGCGCTTTTGCAAGGCAAGCATTCAGTCGGGAACTAGCTTCAACAACCTTGTTCTTTTTTCAATGCATTATCATGAACATTATGCTTTTGGAATTGGGTACTCGGCCAACTCGGTTACAGAGGCGAACGAGAAGACATGCAAGAAGGCAGTTTCCACTGCTGGGGTTTCATATACGCATGATGCAACAATTTTGAGGCAGTTTGATTTGGTATGGAAGACGAGGTTTGGAGAACGATCAGATGTAGACGATCTGTATCTTGTTGATGTGCAACGCGTACTTTAAATGGAAGACTTCCATGAGGCTGGTCTATGGGTCACGTCATCAGATTATAACGCTGCAAATCTTGATACACTTCGTGACTTTGTTGACTAAATTTTGGATTCGATGTTACCACTTTTGGGGGTGATGCAACCAAATCATGGTTTCGACGATTGTAAGTCTTTTGATCCGGGCATTTATGACTACTTATTGAATGCAAATAGGTTGCTTCTAATAAATTGAGTGTTGCTTTGGTTCCAAATGACAAAATGTCTACTGAAATTTTAATGCATGTTGGAACCAGTCCGTTATGTTTGTTTGGTGTGATGTTTCGCAAGCCACTTGTCCATGGAAATGAAGATATGGTTGAAGCTATTGATGAGTCTGTTGTTGGACAACTCAAAGACTTTGCTGGAATGAAACTTGTTGCTATCACGAAAGTTTCGAGACTCAAATATACTGACGATGAGCAAACCAAGAAAGAAATTTTCAAAGAAAATTTTGAGGGTCTTTGCAAGGTTACCAAGGGTGTGTTGGGTGACAAATGGCGTCGAGCTACTACAACAATGAATTCGATACATATAGAAACATTTCTTAGCTGTTGCATCCACAAGCTATGGGAGTCGGTTTATTCGCTTACGTTCAGTCTTCGTTGTGCTTTGTGAAGCCTTCTATTGCCACTAGCTATGCTTACGAATCCTCATCCTTGAGGGCAAGGATGTTTTCGAGGGGTTTTTAATGTTATGAACTAGTATCTTATGAGGTAAGGCCCAATAAGGAAAAGGACCAAACAATTGCCGGGACTATGAAGAATGATACTCGGTTGCTTACTCGGTTGCTCGTTTGCTCCATATCACTGCAGGGTTGGCTAACCATTGATTCATTCAGAATGTTATGCAAGTTGCAACTCTTCTTCTCATCTCTATGTTCTTCTCTGTTTCCTCTTCTCACCTATTTCTTCTTTTTCTCTAGTTTATCAACCTGGAATTCCCTTGAATCAATACGAATCTCTTCGATTCCAATCGGTTTCCCGTAGCAATTGTTGTTGTTAATATCAGATTGTTACAGTGAACCTCAAACTAAAGTATCCTCTTTACTTAGGTTCTGATTCTCAATAATTGAGTTAATGTTTGCCATATTATAATATTGTTAGAAAAGACATGTATGATCTAATATAATAAGATATTCTAGAAAAGTGAGTTAATTTAAGTTAATGGAATGAGAAACAAAGAATATTATTATAAATCTAAGTCTACATCAAGATATATTTAAAAGGGTTACCTTTTTTGTAGAAGTGGTATCTGATACAAAGCATTTATATAATGAAATTGAAATGATAATTGATGGAAAGAATGGTTTAAAGTATAACTTACTAAATCCACCAAAAGATTGATTTGTTTATCAAATGCTATATATTCCTAACAGATATATAATAATATGCTCTTATTGAATGCTAATTACATAAGTTATTAAATAAGTATGAGAATTGTAGAATTTTAATTGGTTAATCCGACGGTGGGAGATGATAGATATAGATATTCATAACGATGATATCCAATATCTTTCATGTGGTTATAAATAATTATATTATTATTGTGATAATTATTCAAGATAGTTGATGCCTTTTTAGCGTTAATAATATTTAAGTTCCTTATCTTTTAAAAGAGTTAAAAGATAAAAATAAGACAAAATATATATTTGAAAACTAGTAGAAAAAAAATGAAGTGTAAAATTTTATAATAAAGTAATAGGTTCTTTAATTGATGAATATTAAAGAAAAAATTTGTAAGCAAATTTTGTTTACCTATCAATAAATATTTTCGATTTTATTATATTATTCGTATAAAAATTAACAAAACATTTGCTACCTATTTTAATAATTTTAAGGGTTGATTACAAAAAAACTCAAACTTACTTCAATTTTTAATTATAGCTGAATTTTAAAAAATAGTAATTACATATCTAAACTTTCAATTTTTTCAATTCTAGCTCAATCTTCAAAAAATGGCAATAAAATACTCAAACTTTTAATATTTTTTCAATTATAGCCTAATGTTATATGTTATTCTCTCTCAGCCCTTTTTTTTATTGTTCTTTTGATGTCCCAAACTACTCTTGCATTATAGCGCTCTGTGTCAATAAATTCTTCGTTTTTAATTTATTCTCCTGATGTCCTTTATGTGAGAGTATCGGAGTTACATAATCTAAAAATCGAAAGGTGAGAAAATCGAGATAACAAACTAAAAACAAAGAGAAAAACTAAAATCAAAGTGTAAAGTTGTCGATGTTGTGTAATCTAATTTAGGTCATTTTCAAATAACCATGTCATTTTAATTATGTAATTAAACAATGTTATTTTATTAATTTTCGTTTGTTGTGTTAATTTTGGTTACATGTATATTAATAGTTGAAATTTTTGAGATACGTAACAAGTCACATAAGCAAATTTAATGGAAATATTAACGTAGAGTTAGAATTAAAAAATTGAAAGTTTAAGTATTTTATTACTACTTTTTAAAGTTTGAGCTATAATTAAAATTAAAGGTTTGAGCATTTTATTGTTACTTTTAAAATTCGAGTTATAATAAAAAATTGACAAAAGTGTGAGTTTTTTATAATTAATCTAATTTTAATAAAAGCTTAAACCCACGAATAAACTTTTAAAATTTAAGGTAAAGAAGTATTTCAAAATACCTTTCTTCTAGTAATTTCCTAACCTTTTGGTTCAATCCTTGATATATCTTTTAAAGCACAACTTATTATTAGATTAATATTCATAATTAAATGAGCAAATTGCATCAAAATGTCATAGATATAATAAAGTTTGGAAATTTTAAAACCAATAACTTGATATTTACATGATAAAAATAAAATATAATATTTTAAAATTTTAATTAGAGTGAAAATCGACTTTTTTTATATTTAAATCTAGTTGAAACATGATTGGGTAGGAGAGAAGTACCATAATAATGAAATATTTCAATAATCATGTTAAGGAAGGAGCTCCTTAGAGGGTGGTTGAGTCGGTAAAGTAGAGGGACATAAGGTCAAAAGATTATGTGTTCGATTTCTTCAACTTATATTCTCTCGATTGAACCTGTTGTACAAGAATTACCTAGTATAAAATATCCGGTTAACGTAATTTATAGACTATTACGTCACTCTGAAGATTTATCCAGTGTACATTTAAATTATAGTAATTGCAGGTTTCTCCGTCTAATAAACAAATGTTATGAAAGGAAAAAAGAATTCTTAAATATAATAAACTTTATAAAATTCCTCTAATTATACATTTTAAACTATGTGACATCGTAAATCAATGTGCCCGTAATCTATAAATTTCTAAAGTAAAAACGGCGGGTCGCTTGGAAGGATTACGGTCAATCGTAAAGTTAAAGCGTTCGTTACGTCTGAAACTTTTGAACGACTTGTCGTATAGAGGGAATATTTTTCAAACCGCGAAACAAGCCCACATCCACAGGGTTCCGCAGCCATTTGCGGTAGTAGTCTTACTCATCGAGTGCGACGGCGGCGACGGCGGCGATGGGCTGTTGCGTCTCCGTCTCCAAAGTCCTCTCATGAAAACCCCTCCAGTCGTTTAAAAATTGTTCAATTCCATCTCTCGCTTCCACACCTTTAAAACCATAGATGGCCTCTTCACTTACTCACATCTTGGCCCAAGACCTCGACGACCAGCTCTGCGTCACTGCACAACCAGAAGAGGACGAGCAACAGGAGCAATCCTCTTCTCCCTTTTCAGACACGGCCTCGCCGAGCGGGTACCTCAACGGCGAGGCTAGAGTCAACCGAGCATGGGCTCATTGGACAAAGCTAGGACGGCCAAAGTTGATAGTTGCGCCGATGGTGGACAACTCGGAACTGCCGTTTCGGATGCTATGTAGAAAGTACTGTGCGGATGCTGCTTATACTCCTATGCTGCATTCGAGGATTTTCACTGAGAACGACAAGTATCGAAGCCAGGAATTCACCACTTGTAAGGTACTAGGAATTCTGCCTGTCCAATTAGTGTTCCTAATTGATACTTGTTAAAGTTTGATGCTTTTTATAGATTTGTATGGTCTTAATTGGTTTTCTGAACCATGTGTTTGATAATTACTTTATAGTGCTTGTTGCTTAAGCCTAACGCATTAATAGTCATATCTTCAACGATGCTGAAGAGTGTGTCTTAATGATGGAGAACTGAGTGAGGCAACTTACATCTATTTCTGTTCTTGTGGATTACTTTTAACTTCAAGATAATTGCAGGAGGACCGTCCTTTGTTTGTCCAATTTTGTGCGAATGATCCTAACACTTTGTTGGAAGCTGCCCGGAGGGTAGAACCCTTTTGTGATTATATCGACATTAATCTCGGGTAAGGATTATATCTTTCAGTTTATGCTTATCGACTTCTTTTAGATGCTGTGACGTACTAATTGATGCTTCTTGAGCATTTTCATGGGGGATTCTTTGGATGGCATGTTGTCTCTTAAATCGTTTAGGGAAAGGTGAGGCTTACTTTTGCATGCCACCAGTTCTTATTGGATTTTACATATATTCCTGGTATATACCAAGTTAGCTGCACTAGGACATGAAGCAAAGGGCTTCACATTCATAAATCTTCTACGATTGTTCTCTGTCTATCTGCAATGTCATTGTTGTCGAGAGATTTATTTTGTAGCTTTAGTTTTGGTGGTGCTGCAAAGAAGAAAAGAGACTCTTTGAATTCACATTAGCATAAATTGATGTAATCCTGGCACACATACAGAGAAAATGATACATAAGCTGGTCAACAGCGAAGACATCGTTCTTGAAGACAAATCAAATGTAAAACTGAACACTTTTATGGAATGAAAGTCTTAAACCAGTGATGATTGGCTTAACATGAGTAGATAATAAAATTGGAGAAAACAGTGTCTATTTGTATAAGAACTTTTTAACAGTAGAACTTAGAATAGTAGTGCAGTTGAAGTCATTTACATCTTTCAAATTATTGAATTCAACTTGATAGTCTTATATTCACGCACATGATTTAAAACAAGTTCAAGTATCGATATCTTTCCTGCAAACACTGTAAAACTGAAATGTGTTATGCATGAAATTGGAATGAAGAAATAGTCTTCATAGGGACCATCACATTTACAAATCATAATCCTGAGCTTTTTATTAGTGAAGAAGCTTAATTTTATCACTCTTAAGTTGACAAAAGATTTCATACTTGTTCTTTGTTGCGGATTAAAAGATCATGCTTCAGTACTTTCCTGAAATTGTTTTTTGGCATATATGGTTTCCATGTAGGTGTCCTCAGAGGATTGCCAAGCGTGGGAATTACGGAGCTTTCCTAATGGATAACCTTCCACTTGTGAAAGCTTTAGTTGAAAAACTAGCTACCAATCTTAATGTACCTGTTTCATGCAAAATACGTATCTTCCCGAAATTGGAGGATACAATTGCTTACGCCAAAATGCTAGAGGAAGCTGGTTGCTTGCTTTTAGCTGTTCATGGCCGAACAAGAGATGAGAAAGATGGGAAAAAAATTCGAGCTGACTGGAAGGTAATCAAAACTGTGAAAAATGCTTTAAGAATCCCAGTTCTTGCTAATGGGAACATTCGGCACATGGAAGATGTTCAGCAGTGTTTGGAAGAGACTGGTGCCGATGGGGTGCTATCAGCTGAGACTCTCCTTGAGAATCCAGCTTTGTTTGCAGGATTTAGAACTGCCGAATGGGTAGCTCATGGTGAGAAAAGCATTGAAGATGGAAATCTTGACCAGGCAGACTTACTGGTTGAATATTTGAAGCTTTGTGAAAGATACCCTGTGCCGTGGGGGATTATCCGATCTCATGTTCACAAGATGTTGGGAGATTGGTTTAGAATTCATCCTCACTTAAGAGAGAGTCTTAATGCGCAGTCCAGACTGACCTTTGAATTTCTATATAACATAGTAGATCAACTTAGAGAATTGGGCGTCAAGAAGCCACTTTATTTGAAGAAGGCTGATAAAAATTTAGCAGGAGCTGCAGATGGTTCGGATTAGGGAGTTTTATCATGTCACACCTGTAATAGGGTTGCAGGTGACAATTCACAACCCATTTTAAAATAAGATTCTTTGGTCATCAAATGTTTTTGTCATAATGGTGGCACATCTATTCCTCTGAAGAAGTAGAAAAAGCTCGTGTCAGAAAAGGGTGCTGCTCAAAGACGCACCACATTTTGTCTAATTCTCCCGTGATATCCTTTGCTTACACCTTTTATGTGGTGGTTGTCAATGGAGATTTATTGTAAGTTGGAAGATTATATTCAGAACGAGCCGATCTTTTGATCAGCAT
This sequence comes from Erythroxylum novogranatense, assembly GCA_029891385.1. Taxonomy (NCBI): domain Eukaryota; kingdom Viridiplantae; phylum Streptophyta; class Magnoliopsida; order Malpighiales; family Erythroxylaceae; genus Erythroxylum; species Erythroxylum novogranatense. The sequence continues at coordinate 11,571,695 of CM057228.1, forward strand.
TAGATCTCCATTTGATGTCATATTTATCCAATTGTACGATACAACCATAACTAAAGTGAAGGTGCAAAGTGCATTTTGGAACTCATATTGTAGACATATCTGCTGTTTTCTTAGGCGTAAAGATAGGACATCCCCTTGATTGCCCCTTTCTTATAAGAGCTTTCTCAGTCCTACAAAGTCCTTTGTTAGATTGAGTGAAACTCCTAAGTTGGACAAAATTCAGCTTCTCTAGTTGCTTGATCTAACTAGTTTGGATCATAACACCTTTTCGGTTAATCTTTTATATTATAAATAAATCTTTTTAATTTAGTGTTGTTATAAAAGATAGAAATAATATGGTGTACCACTAATTGTAGATGCACCATTTTATAGTTAGTGTACATATGGACTGGTTTGGTTTTATCTAACACAAGAATGAAGTAGGTAGTTATTGGTTAGGTTTTACCTAACACAAGAATGAGGTAGATGGTTATTGGTTAGGTTTTACCTAACACAATAACATATATGGAGTAGGTGGTCACATGTGTATTAGGTGGTTAAAATGTACTATAAATAGAAGGTTAACTTGATGTAAGATACACCATTTTTCATAAGAAGAATTCTCCTCCCAAATATTCTTACATTTTCGTTTCGGTTTTATAACACGTTATCAAGACGAAGCTCTCATTTCTAAAATTCGCTTATCAACATCAAGCAATCGTAAGGTTCTTCCGCTACCTACATCGCATAAACGTTCTTGATTTACGACACAACAAACCACGAAGCTCTCATTTCTAAAATTCGGCTTCTCAACATCAAGCAATCGTAAAGTTCTTCCGTCTACCTACATCGTACAAACGTTCTTCAGTTTACGTACATCAAACAAACGTAAGTTCTTCCGTTTATTTATCCTAGTTACGATGTTGTTAAAATAAAGTTCTTCTTTTTATCAACATTAATTCTACTTATGACATGATTAAAACAAATTATAGACGGCTCATTTTTTTTTACCTTCTTTAAATAATGAAAAATTATTACCACCTCTAAATACGTAATTTATTGTATAATATACATTATCGATGTTTAAAAGTAAAATAAAAATAAAAAATAAAAAATGTATAACTGCTATATATATATAATAATATATATATATATATATATAACGGTAAATTTATAACGGCTAGGTAACAGTAAATTTTTTTCTATAAATAGATACCGCTCCTTCATAATTTACTTCATCCCTATCTCTTACCTCAAATTTCTTACAAAAAAAAATTTTCAAATGTTGTCCATTATTTCAATTTTTGTATAATTATAATCATTATATATCTTTGTTTCATTCTTAGTGTAGAGCTAGATAATTTAGTTCGCATATATTTTATCTCAAGAATACCATGTATTATGATCCCTATGTTGCTTCTTGGCATAGCATTTGAACAGGCATGTAATTTTATTTAATGTAATATCTCTTTGAATAACTATCTTAATTATTTCTCTCTATTGTATAATAGTTGCCAACATGTCCAATCTTGCCAAAATTGAGTTCACGCTCTTGATGTTGGGGCAATAATTATATGCCGTGGATGATTGATGTCGAAATGCATCTTGAATCAATGGATCTTTTAGATACCATTAAAGAAAATAATACAACATCAAAACAAGATAAAGCCAAAGCGATGATCTTCATTCGTCGTCATCTTGATGAGGATTAAAATAGAATACCTCACAATTAAAGATCCAAGCCATTTGTGGAAAAATTTACAAGAAAGATATGACCATCAAAAGGAAGTTTTACTTCCGCTTCGTGATGAATGGAGCGCTACGCCCAAGATTTTAAAAGGTCAATGAGTATAACTCGGTATGTTTAGAATTGTCTCACAACTACAATTTTGTGGGCAAACAATCACCGAGGAAGATATGTTAGAAAAACATACTCTACCTTCCACGCACAAATGTAACATTGCAACAACAATATCGAAAGTCGTGGATTTAAAAATACTCGACCGATTTCATGCCTCCTTGTAGAATGAGAAGAATAATGAACTTTTGATGAAAATCATCAATCCCGCCTCATTGGCGCGACAAAGATTTCCAGAAGCAAATATTGCAATTCGAAATGAAAGAAAAAATCATCATGGGCCTAGTCGTAGTCGCGGTCGTGGCTGTGGTCGTGGTCATGGTCGTAACTACATTCGTGGCCGTGGTCGTGGACGTGGCCGAGGAAGTTATCCATATAACTCTCTTCAAAGAAATACGAGTCACCACAATAACAAGCAGCATATTAATGATGTTCATGGAAGTTCTTATAGGATTTCAGGAGATTCTTGCCTTAGATGTGGTACAAAAGGACATTGGGTTAAAGTTTGTCGAGCTCCTGAACATCTATGTCAGTTATACAAAGCATCCTTAAAAGGGAAAGAAAAGGAAGTGAATTTTACTGAACAACACCCTTTAGGTGATTCAACTGACTTTGGTACTTTTGATTTTGATTTCATTGAGAATCATAATCCTTCAGATGACTTTACATATCTGAATGCTTCGGATTTTACTGATAATTTTGTGGATCAGAGCATTGTTGGTGGCAGTAGCAATGGAAATTAAAATAACGTACTTATGTTTGTTTTAAGTATTATTATGCTTATTATGTCACTCAGTTTCAATTGCTTGTTATGTTACTAGTTTCAATTACATATTGTTTTAAGTTAACATAACATCTTTTCTCTTTATTCTTGCGCAATTTTCTCATTAGATTATTTATTTTTATGCGAAGTTTTGATATGGATCGATTACGTAAGAGAGCGGAAAATAATGATAATTTATGCATACCGGATAGAGGCACAACGCACACTATCACGAAAGATAAGAGGTTCTTTTCGTAATTAAAACCAACAAAAACAATTGTGAACACAATATCAGTCCTACAGACTTGATTGAAGGAATTGCAAAGCAAATTTCACATTACCAAATGGCACAAAGTTCACAATACATGATGCCTTATTTGCGTAAAGTTTAAAAGAAATTTGTTGAGTTTTAATGATATATATTCTCATCAATATGATACTCGATCTGAATCGAGGAAATATAAAATATATGTATCTTACAACACGTAAATCGGAAAGATAAACATATTGGAAAAACTACTAATGCTCCCTCTTGGATTGCATTATACATATATAAATGTGATGGAATCTAATATGGTAGTTAAAGCAAAACACATTGATCCTTCAATAATCTCTATTTGGCATGATCGTCTGGGTCATCGGGATCAACAATGATGCGAAAAATAATTGAGAATACACATGGACATCCATTGAGTAACAAAATGATTACTCAAATAAATAAGAGTCCATGTACATCTTGTTCTCTTGGAAAAGCGATCATAAGGCCATCACCACTAAAATAAAATTTGAATCACCGCTTTTCAGACGTATTCAAGGTGATATATGGACCCATTCATCCACCATGTGGACCATTTCGATATTTTATGGTATTGATAGATGCCTCAGCAGATGGTCTCACGTTTGTCTACTATCAACTCGTAATATGGCATTTTCAAGATTTCTTGCACAAATTATTAAATTACGAGCACAATTTTTCGACTATACAATAAAGAAAGTCGACTCGATAATCTTTGGTGAATTCACATCCCAAACTTTCAATGACTATTGTATGTCATTGGGATTATGGTCGAGCATCCTGTTGCTCATGTGCATACTCAAAATGGTTTATTGAATCTTTAATTAAACGCCTTGACTTATTCTAGACCATTGATGATGAGAACAGAGCTTCCAATTTCGTATGGGTCATGCAATTTTACATCTTGAGGCATTAATTAGCATCCCACCAAGTGCATATCATACATACTCCCCACTACAACTTGCATTTGGTCAAGAGCCAAATATCTCCCATTTGAGAATTTTTGGTTGTGCAATATATGTGCCTATTGCACCACCACAACGTAATAAAATGGGACCTCAAAGAAGATTGGGGATATATATCATTATGAAAGTAAATTTATTATTAGATATCTTGAACCTCAAACGGGTGATATGTTTACATCACGTTTCTTGATTGTCATTTGATGAAAATACTTTCCCGACATTAGGGGGAGATAATAAACAGCTGATGAAAGAAATTACATGGTGCGAACCATCATTATTGTATCTTGATCAACGCACAAAACAATGCGAAACAGAAGTGCAAAGAATTGTGCATTTGCAAAGAATTGCAAATCAATTACCATATGCTTTCACAGATACAAAAAGAGTGACTAAATCATTTATACCAGCTGTAAATGCTCCTGCTCGGATTGAAATCCCAAAAGGACAATATGAGAACATGGTCACTCATGAATCTACGACACGCATGAAGCGTGGTAGACCAATCGGTTCCAAAGATAAAAATCCTCGAAAAGAAAAGGAGTAAATGTGATTAATGACCCCAAGATAGATAAAAGTGTTCCTCTAGAAACACAAGATGAGGATAGTGTCCCGTAAGAGACCAAACCGACATTAATCAAGAAATCGCAATTAATTATATTCACACAAAAGAATTATGGAACCAGGAATGATATGAAAGAGATTGATGAAATATTTTCTTATGATATAGCATGTGATATCCTCAATGAAAATGAAGATCCCGAACCAAGATCTATCGTTGAATGTCAAAATAGACATGATTGGGTTCAATGGAAAGATCTTATGAAGTTGAATTAAATCCTCTTAACAAGCGTAATGTGTTTGGACCTATTGTCCTTACACCCCAATATAAAGCTCAGAGGTTACAAATGGGTTTTGTTCAAAAGCGAAATGAGAAAAATGAGATTGTGAGATAAAGCTCGACATTGCCTGAGGTTTTCTCAAAGACCAAATTGACTATGAATAAACATACTCTCTGTTATGGATACAATTACGTTTAGATATTTAATAAGCTTAACAGTTTTTTAGAAACTGGAAATGCGTCTTATAGATGTTATTACGACTTACTGCATACGGATCACTTGATAGTGATATTTACATGAAAATCCTTTAATGATTCAAAATGCCTCTGACATTAAAATCACAACCAAAGGAAATGTATTCGATCAAATTGCAAAGATCTTTATATGGACTAAAGCAATCGGACGCGCATGTAGTACAATCGTCTAAGCGAGTATCTATTAAAGAAAGGATATGTAAATAGTCCTATTTGCCTTGCGTTTTATAAAGAAAACAACATCCGGATATGTGATTATCATTGCCTATGTTGACGATTTGAATATCATTAGTGCTCGCTAAAGAAATCCAAGAAACAAGTGGTGTACTTAAAGAAGGAATTTGAAATGAAAGATCTTGGAAAAACTAAATATTGTCTTGGTGCGCAAATTGAACATAGACAAGCGGAATCTTTAATGCATCAATCGACATATCTAGAAAAGGTATTGAGGCGTTATAATATGGATAAAGCAACTCCATTAAATACACCAATGGTTGGTAGATCGCTTAATGTTGAGAAGGATCCATTTCGCCCTGCGAAGAAAAACGAAGAAGTTTTAATTAAAACGCCATATCTAGCTGCGATAGAGCTCTCATGTATTCGCTAATTGTCTTAGACACGATATAGCTTTTGTTGTTAATCTACTAGCAAGATTTAGTTCATCTCTACGAAAAACCTTTGGAATGAAATTAAACATCTATTAGTTATCTTGAGGTACAATTGATTTGTAATTATTTTACACTAAAATGCAAAACAAGTTTTGGTTGATTATGCAGATCTGAGTTACTTATCGATCCGATAAAGCCGGATCCCAAACTAGTTATGTATTTACGTATGGAAGACATTGCAATTTCTTGGCGTTCACGTAAACAAACACTTGTTGCTACTTCTTCAAATCATCTTTGAAATCATCGACTTCACGAAGAAGCCGAGAATGTGTATGGTTAAGGTCGACGACGCACACATTTTAACAACTTGTGGCTTATCGACCAATAAAGAACCAACAATCATATTTGAAGACAATGCAGCATGTATCGCTCAAATTAAGGAGGTTATATCAAAAGTGATAGAACCAAACATATCCTCCAAATTTTTCCAATTCACCCAAGATTTCGACAAGAAGAAAGAAATCAACATCCAAGATATTCAATCAAGCAACAATGTTGCGGATTTTTTCACAAAGACTTCCTACTACACCTTTCGCGAAGCGTGTCCATAAGATTGGAATCGACATCTAAGAAATTTATGAGGAAGAGTTCATTGTGTTCGATGAGGGAGAACTACGCAATTCTGCTCTTTTTTCCTTATCATGGTTTTTATCCCACCTGGGTTTTTCACGATAAGGTTTTTAACGAAGAACACCAAATGCCTTTAAAGGCGGAGAAGAGACAATTATATGGCACCAGCGAGGAGAGTGTTATAAAAGATAGAAATAATATGGTGTCTCACTAATTGTAGATGCACCATTTTATAGTTAGTGTACATATAATTTGGTTTGGTTTTATCTAACACAAGAATGAAGTAGGTAGTTATTGGTTGGGTTTACCTAACACAAGAATGAGTAGATGGTTATTGGTTGGGTTTTACCTAACACAATAACATATATAGATGATGAGTGGTCACATGTGTATTAGGTGGTTAAAATGTCTTATAAATAGAAGGTTAACTTGATGTAAGATCACCATTTTTTCATAAGAAGAATTCTCTCCCAAATATTCTTACATTTTAGTTTTGGTTTTATAACAAGTGTAATATTAATTGATTTGGGAACTAGTTAGATAAATCAGTAATAAAATTTTAGATATAATGAAATAAAAATCACACTAATTTATATAATTTAGGTATGATTCTTACAATAAATAATCAAAATTTACAAAATTAAATATTCAAATGTCGGCTTATCTCTAAATTCTAGAACCTGATAATCTTACGTACGCTTTAAATGTAGGATAGTTAATTAATGATAATTAACTAAATCACTTTACGCAACAGAAATCTACTCTATACAAGCTTTAAAAGATGTATAAAGTATAAACACACAAGCTTTGAAAGATGCTTTCTGCATCTTTAAATATCATTATCAACCTTGGTAACAAATATTAGACACAAAGCAGAAGAACTGAAGACGATGAGGCAACTGATAGGAGAAGAAGCGACGACGGACGAATAATCAATGATGGCAGCACAGAGCAACGACAACGACAAAGAAGAAACCAGACATCGGAAGAGAAAAAACGACAACGGAGAAGCAGTAGGACGGAGAAGCGACACGACAGATCTGAAGAAGCAGACTACGACAGGAGTGGGAGAGAGGAAGGCGAGGCACATATGCTCCCTTCTGGGTTAGTGTTAATTTTTTTAAATTATTTTAGTCCTCAAAAGTTTCATATTTACGGAACATACCCAATATTTCATTGGTACCAAAAGTACGAGGTTAGTGTATATTACGCGTCATATGTAATATGTTTGTGCGTTTGCTTAATATTATTTCACAAGTTAATTGTATTTAAGAATTGGGAATCTTCAAAGTTATGGTATAAAAATAATTTCAGAGATAGTTTTACCTAACAAAGTCAAATTAACTTTCAATTTTAAATATTTAAACATTAAAATTAATTTTATCTAACAAAGTCAAATATCGTTCAAGAATTAGAACTAAAATATAATAATTATGTATGCTTTTATCAATCATCATTTCAAAAGGAATTAGGTTAGAGATTATAATTGTTAGGTTATATATCTAAGTAATTAGTTTTGACATTATTTATTAATTAGACATATAAGATATTTGAATTTTGACTTGGATTCAAAAAGTCATTGGTGATAATCTTCTAGTTATGATAAAGTTCTATCTCTAATTGATGTGTATCTTGGCAAGATGTGCCGATGAATATCATGTATGATTTTATCCATAGAAGATGTGTATCTTGTGTGAGAGTCTTGTAATCCAAAGTAGAGCAGGACTTTATTTGCTTATGTGGATTGTGCACTTCTTAATTAATAATCGAAGTCTATCTTAGTTGAGCATAGAATAGAGTGGTGTAGTGGGTATGTATGGTATTGAACAAGAAATCTCTTGTGCGGTGAAAGATATATGATGTGTCATGGATGTGCTCTTAGGGTGTGTGTCAGAAGAGACCGTGCAGTGAGTGCATGTGTGAAGTGAGTGCGTTAATTGAAGATTGAAAATACAACGCAGCTGTGGTTTGAGTGGGTTAGTAAATTGAATTCTTAAAAGACATAGATATGGTGGTATGTGTGCGTTGTTGATTTTGTAGTCAAGTTAGTGGTTGCTGAATTTTTTTTTAAAAGGTGTGACCAAGTGCAAAAAATTCAAAGGCAACAGTGATTATTAATTGATTTCGTTATGGGTTGTGTATATCTTGGTTGATGAATGTGTTATTGGTACAGTTGTGGCTTCGTGTTGGTATTTATATGAATCAGCCTATTGTTATTGCGACGACTTCTAGATTTATTTCAGTGAAGTTGAACCTTTCGGAAAGTTGTTTCTCTCTTTTATCTCAAGTGTATTATCGTTTTTGTTTCTAGTTATTTTAATCACTTGAATTGTTCGTTTAATTATCTTTATTATTAAACAATGTGTGTAAATTCTCTATCGAGGTTAGTACGAGATGGTCGTACTATTGGGTGTGAAATTCTTTTACGAAAAGTGAGGTTTAGAGATAATATCAAAAGTTGAGTGGTATCGGCTCAATAAAACCTTGGATAAATCTATTGTACTTCGGTGAAAGTATTAAGTTGGGTGAGGGCCTAACAGATGTAGACAAGGTGTGCCAAATTGTATTACCAAATTTTCAGTATTGATTTATTTGTTGTTTACCTAATTTTTCTGATTTTTTGTTTGCTAGAAATGAATCGAAAAATTTGAGAAAATATTACCCCTTCGGTTTTTCAATTAGTATCAAAGTAAGGTCATCGATTCAGAATTTGGTAGCAAGTTAGTTCAGATCCTAGTTTCGCAAGCATGGTTACAAGAGAGGGTGCATCAATCACCAGACTACCACTATTGAATGGATCTAACTATCCTGCATAAAAATCACGGATGAAAGTCTTCATCGAAGCTCAAGATACGAGAGCTTGACATTCGGTAGTACATGGGTGGATGCATCTAATAATCATTGATGATAAAGGAGAGACAGTTCAAAAGAATCCATCTGAATGGACAAGAGTCAAAAAAGAAAGTGTACTTGGAAATTCACAAGCAATGCATGTGATATTCAATGTTGTTGATGAGGGATGCTTCTCAATGAAAAATCCTATACAAACACTTAGGGTGATAACAAATCTAGAAGTGAAGAAGAAGTTGTAAATAGTGATACATTAGTTACTTTGTACAGTAAAAGTCCAGTTACTTATTTAACAGTAACCGAGAAGAAAGCACTAAAGACAACAAAGTGAGTAAATTGGAAAATTTTGGGAAACATCCAAATAATTCAACTCAAGGCTCAATTTTAGATTATGACAGTGATGACAGTACTTCAAATGATAAAAAGGAAGATATTTATGAACCTTATGAGTTAATGTACGAAAAAAGGTAAAAACATGTAGGAAGATGACATTTTGAAGGAAGGGAATCTCTCCATGAAAAACATTATTCAAGAGTTAGAAAAGAAATTGATGTCGACTTTAGATAAACTTGGTGAAGCTAGAATGAAATTAGTAAGTATTGAAAAGGGATTGAGAATGTTGAATGGAAGCACAAAAAAACTAGAAAAGTTAATAGAAATTGGTAAAGTTAAAGGGGATCTTCAAGGCATTGACTATAAGGGTGAGTGTTCTAAAGTGAATGAGGAGAAAAATAAAAATGTCCAAATCTATCTGGGAAGAAGAAACATCAAGAAAGAATCGAAGGTTTGTACCAACGTCATTTTTGTTGAGTTATCTGGCACATAAGGCTGAGATGCTACAAAATATTACAAATGATGTTTCAAAGAGGTCAAAACTAAAAATCTCGACAATCTCCATTAAATTTTCAACAGCAACCTATGTTACCAAAACACACTTGGATTAGAAAGGGTCAAGTATAAGAAAAAAAATTTAGTGAAGGAAAAACAAGAAATTGTACATATTCATAGTTAGTCATTGCTTTTAAAGCAACTGGTCAGACAAAGGACAAGTCAGTTACTTCAGAAGAAGAAACCGATGACAACGTTAATGTGACGAGGAATAAGCCTAGGTTTGAAATTCTTCGAGGGGTGCATGGACTGTGTACTTTACATTTTTGAAGTATTTTTTATGTTGTTAAAAAATTATCTTCTTTAGTTCTTTAGTTTTTATATTACCATTATCGTTCCATCTTTTTAATAGTTTGCATTATGACTTCTATTTGGCTCTACCGGAGACTCTTTAGCTCTCTCGGTCTCTCTCTGTCGGGTATCTTTCTCTCTCACTACATTGGCAACACTCATCTTTATTTGCTTGGGTTTATGAACTTGATCAGTAGTATAAAGATGGAATTGAAGTAAGTAGTGTTATGTTGGCATGTGTATTGATTGGTGGTAAATTGTTATCTTGACATGCTTATAATTCTTCCACTGCATCTATTGTTGATTCTTATGATTATATGTTTTGATACTGTTTTGCCCCAGTAGGGAGACATCAGATTATTTATGGTGAATGTTCCATTCAGGGGGAGATTTCAAGGTATATGTGTAACTATTCGTCTTAATTTTTAGCATCTTTTTGTCCTAAGGGGGAGAAATTTGGATGATTAGATAAACTTGATGTTCTTTGAAACTTGATGTTTGATTAAGGGAGAGTAATTGTCATATGAATTGTGAATTTGATACTTATATGTCCAATTATGTTATTTAGGAGAAATTTCATATTTGTGACAAACAATGTCAAAAATGGAAAGATTGTTAGGATATATGTTATATATCTAAGTAATTAGTTTTGACATTATTTATTAATTGGACATATAAAATATTAATTAAATCTTGACTTGGATTCAAAAAGCTATTGGTGATAATCTTTTAGTTGTGATATAGTTATATATCTAATTGATGTGTATCTTAGCAAAATATGAAGGTGAATATCATGTATAATTCTATCCATAGAAGATGTGTATCTTGTGTGGGAGTCTTGTAATGAAAAGTGGAGTGGGACTTTATTTGCTTATTCCCATGTCTTAATTAATAACCGAAATCTATCTTAGTTGAGCATGAAATAGAGTGGTGCAGTGGGTGTGTGCGACATTGAACAAGAAATCTCGTGTGGTAAGAGATATCTGATGTGTCATGGATGTGTTCTTGGGGTGTGTGTGAGAAGAGACGGTGGAGTGAGTGCATGTGTGAAGTGGGTGCGTTAATTGAAGATTGAAAATAAAACGCAGTTGTGGTTTGAGTGAGTTAGTAAATTGAATTCTTAAAAGACATAGATATGGTGGTATGAGTGCGTTGTTGATTTTGTGGCCAACGTAGTAGTTGCTGGAAATTTTTTAAAAAGTGTGGCCAAGTGCAGAAAATTCAAGGGCAACAACGATTGTTAATTGATTTTCTTATGGGTTGTGTATATTTTGGTTGATGAATGTGTTATCGATGTAGTTGTGATTTCGTGTTGATGTTTATGTGAATCAGTTCATTATTATTGCGACGACTTTTAGATTTATTTAAGTGAAGTTGAACTTTTCGAAAAGTTATTCCTCTCTTTTATCTCAAGTATATTGTCGTTTTTGTTTCTCGTTATTTTAATCATTTGAGTTGTTAGTTTAATTATCTTTATTATTAAACAATGTGTGTAAATCCTTTGTCGATGTTAGTATAAGATGGTCGTATTATTAAGTGTGAAATTCTTTCACGGGAAGTGAGGTTGAGAGATAGAAGGATTGAGTGGTATCGGCTCAGTAAAGCTTCGAATAAATCTATTGTACTTCGGTGAAGATATTAAGCTAGGTGAGGGTCCGCAGATATAAACAAAGTGTACTGAACTGCGTCACCAAATTTTTGGTGTTAATTTTTTTGTTCTCTTAATTTTTCTAATTTTTTGTTTACTAAAAACGAATCGGAAAGTTTACGAAACTTCAATAATATATCCGAAGAAAGTAAGTCATGATTCATTAGATTGTTGGTGAGAAAAGTGAATTTCTGTATATTCTTTTTATGAATGTTTCAAAATTATTATACAAACCATAGAGGGAGATCTAAGAACCTGCGTTTCCAGGCCTAAGACTTTTCAGAATAAGCATAAATAATCATGGCTGTACCTGTTTTTGAACCACTTCCATCGAGAACATAAAATATGACCAAAACAACTAGGAATTAAGATCATGAGGTTGATTTTGAGGCTTGGTTGCGACAGAACTGGAAGCTGTTCTCGTCCATTTTCTCCACTACAAAATGAGCGAGCATGTCGTTGGATTCCACCATGTTTTCTCGGCACAAGAACTCATCCCCATAAATCTTCTCCACGTCTCTGTAGTAATCATGCACGAATACATGAGTCTTGGCATTGCCACCCTTTTTGCTCCTCGCCAACACGCCGGCGGTGAAGATTGGTGTCATCCTTCCAGGCCCCTCTGGTCCGTCGCCGCGAGGCCCGTCGATGAGAATCACATCCCAGTCCACTTCATAGACGTGGTTAGGCAAATCATTTATCCCAAGTTTACACTCGGAGAAGAGTAAATTCTGCACAGGTTTGCACTCGTTACGTATTTGATCCTTGGCTGACTTTAAAAGGTCTCGCATTTCACTCGTTTTGGTCGTGTATTGAACGTCGAAAACATCGAACTCTGGATGCATCTGCTCGAAATATGCGGCGTAGTAGCGATTCTCTTCGACGAAAACTGTGCGCCCATTGTGGTTCAATGCTTTCCAGAGAAGGGTTTCGTGCGTCAGCCCGAAAACAAGGAAGTTGCACGGGGATGAGCATTTTCTAAGGACATCAGAGATTGGTTTGAGTTCGGCATAAGACATGTGAAAGCTGTTGTTTGATTGAGAAGCATAGTGGAGGAGGGTGTTGATAACTGTTGTTGGCAACGGTGGGGCACTGATGGATGCGGAACCAACTGTGCCGCTCAGGTTGGTTGTTGCGGTGGAGTTTTTAGTGGACAAAGACTCTCTGGTGTAGATTAACGTGAGAAGGAAAGCAATAGTGAAGAATGAAATGAAGGCTAAAAGCCATAGGCGATTGGAGCCACCTTGTTTTTGGATATATGGGTGGAGAAGTATGAGCTTGGTGTTGCTGTTAGTGTTCTTCATTTTGTTTTCTGCAACAGAGAGGGAGAGAGTTACAGTAAACTGAAAATAATCTACCTCTTGCAAGTCAAGATTCTGAATCTCTTGATGGAACTGAGAAAGAGGGATGGATTTAAAGATTAGGATTGCTCAAAGAAAATTCATGTGTGAAGCAACAGGGATAATATCAAACCTGAATGTGACATCGGTCACTTCACAATCAACCTAATAAAATTTTCTAGAAACGCAATCTTATTTTTTCGCATTAGTTGGTTTGGTTCACATGCTTAGATTGTTTTTTATTTAAATTTCAACGGATAGAGGAAACTAATCCTATTAGATGGTCTTGGTTGTCTCGGAGCTGGTGGTAGGATTGGTAACTGGTACAATCCAGCGACCCAATAGCTAATTACAAGCCAGAGGTCCTTTTTCCTTGTTCATTGTTGTTTTAGTTCTCAAGGAACCTCTTTTAATATGGAAAAACATGCCATTTCTTAAATAAGTAGTTAAGTATGAGAGGGACAAATTACCTGCCATGGATTATGATTCTAAAGCAAATTATTATCTATACAAAATGAAAGAAGATTAGGCAGTTTACAAGTCAATATCGGTGGTTATATTTGTCGTAATGATTTGGGACTTTCACTGGATATATTAGACTTGATCATCCTAAGATCATATGTCCGCAGGTTTGGTAGAAGCTGGAGGCAAATGTAATCTATATAGAGCATCCTGGTCTTGAGAATGCACTCCTTGAAAGTCTGGTCCAATCCTTGATATTATCACTTAAATGTGACAAAAGCTCTGGTTTTAGAGGAAATAATAGTTCCGTAGTTGTGACTGACGATGAAATGATAAACTGACGCAATGTCATAAACTTCCTGAATTGAATTGTACTCTTTGGCACTATTCTTTTTCTTAGACTGAGTTAAATAGTGTCCATCCTGTTCATTCCTTGCCACTGATAATCCACAAAACTATTGACAGGTTTCAGCATCTATCTAGCTCGTATTTGTTGGAAATTTTAAATTTCTTATTGAACAATAATTAATTACGAATTTTTATAAAATTAAGGTTAACAAATTTTAATTTGATTTGGATTATAGATATTGTAAATGTGATGAGAATCATGTTTACTCCATCAATCAACACTCAAAAACATCAAAAAACGGCAAAAAAAAAAAATGAAGAACAGAAGGTGTGTGAGAAAAAGTGTTTGAAGATGTCAAAGAAGAAGGAGAGAGAAGCTCTCAAAAGTTCTGATCAGATAGAAACTAAATGACTAAGTTTAAGACACGCACATGTAACACACACTTCAGAAGAGTATGTCAGAAGGATCTAAATTCAATACACAATCATTTTCAATACAAGTCAAAAGCTTCAATATAAAACACAGCTTCAAATAAGATAATACGTAGATCAAGAGCTAAAGTTTATTAACTCACGTGATAAGCACATGTCACCTGTCTGATTCATGTAGGATCATCCGAGAGACAATTCCTTCAACACCTATAAAAGAACTGATTACAGGCATTAGAGCAAATACAAGAGAAAAAAATAGAGAGACTTCATTATTCACATTGTATTCAATCATTTGAGAGTGTAAAAATTAAGAGTAAGGCTTGAGAGTTGCTATAATACTGACCTGTGAGTAGACTCTTTGTAAGTATTCTAAAAGAACACTCATACTCTTGTAGCTTGCTCATTTTTCTTCATACTAGTTGAAACCATAGCAGTAGGAACATTGGATGTAGATAGCATTGAAGCTATCGAACCAAGTAATTATGGTGTTCTTTAATATTTATACAATTTATATAATCTCCAAATATAACATTCTTTATCAGTCTTTAAAGGTTTAAAGCAACAGTATAGCACAAATATCCTAATAAAAGTGGTATCAAAGCATTCGGAAACCTCCTAGGGCATTTCTTGACTACTGGAAGCATAAAAGATCATCAAGAATTTTCTGTAAATAAAAGTCTTATATTTTTTTAAACTACAGTCACAATGGTGGGAAAAGAAATTGTTGTATTTACTGGAAAAGAAGATTTCATCATCTAGAAACTCCAGATGCAAGCTTTTATTGAGTCTTATGACTGTTATGGCGCTATTGAAGATCAATATGATATTGAGACTGATCCAATAAAGAGACTTAAGATACAAAGACTTGCACGCTGCAAGTTAATGCCTCACTGATCACCAACTGTGATAAGAAAAGTACAGAATTGTAACACTACACAGAAGCTATGGCTCAAACTTGATGAAATTTATGCTAAGAGATGTCTTCCTAACAAGATGACACTTCTCCACAATCTTGCTAACTATAAGATGAATACCTCTGTCTCTTTAGATGACAACCTAGACTATTTCTTTAAGTTAGTACAAGATTTAGAAGCTATAGATGAAAAGATTTTTGAGGAACATAAAGCTGTAGTGATTCTAAAGGTTTTACCTTCTGAATTCAATGCATTCAAGAAGGTACTTAAGCATGCTAATGGAGAATCCTTCACTGACAAGAGGGTACTAGAATCACTAATGGAAGAAATAGTAGATGTTAATCTATTCAAGAAAGAGAAGGAAGTAATGTTTGTAGAAAACAATTATGAAAAGAAATTACATAAGAAAAATAGCAAGAAAGGGAAGTAGCATAAGGGAACTGAAAAGGATAAGCACACCAAAGAAGGTGAGGAAAAGAAGAAAAAAGGGGAAAGAAAAGAAGTGATTTTACTGTGATAAGGAGGGACATTTTGTAAAAGACTACAGAAAGAAGAAAAGGGCATAAAGCTGCAGAAAGTGAAGATGTAAGAAATGTAGAGAAACCAAAAGATTTAAGTGATGATGAGATTCTGGCTATCACTGAGGACAGTGAAGACGTGAGCAGAGAATGAATCTTTGACTCAAGTTGTACCATATATGTGACACTACATAGAGATTGGTTCACTACATTCGAACCAGTCACTACCAAGATCAAAATGACAGATTTTAAGCAGCAAAGGATAGAGGGAATTGAAAGTGTCTCCATCAACATGTTTGGTGGAAAGAAAAGGATCCCTACTAATGTTATATTTGTGCTTGGAATAAAGAGAAATTTGATTTCTGAATGCTTGTTTGATAAGCAAGGTTTTCAAATCAGATCAAAAGATGGACTCAGAGAAATCCTAAAGGATGGTAGGGTCATTATTAGAAGAATTGAAAGGGGTAGACTACGCTATGTTATAGGCTCAACAGAAGTTAATCAAGTTTCAGAGAAGGGAAATAATGAACCAACCAAGCAATGGCATGCAAGTTTGGGTCATGCAGGGAACAAAAGTATATTCCATCTCTCTAAACAAGGACTGATCCCTAAACAAGACCTACAGAAGCTAGAATTTTGTGAATCATGTGTGTTTGGAAAGCATCACAGATCCAGTTTTCAAAAGGGAGCACATAGGGCTACAAAGATCATGGAATATGCTTATAGTGATCTTTGGGGGCCAGCTCAAGTACCTACTGCAGGAGGGAATTTATATTTTATGTATATTATTGATGACAAATCTAGAAAGTGCTGGGTATATCTGATGAAGAGAAAGGATGTCATGAAATGGCATATGGAGAATCAGATTGGGAAAAAGCTAAGATGCCCAAAGTCTGACAATGAATTAGAATACTGCAATAAAGACTTGAAGAGTATTGCAGTAGGAAAGGAATCCTAAGGCACAAAACAGTTAGAGCTACACCTCAGCAAAATGGAATAGCTGAGAGATTCAATAGGACTCTCCTGGAAAAAACCAGGTGCATGCTACTCTCTTCAGGTTGCTCACACTCACTATAGGAGAAGTCATTAGAACTGCAGTCTATCTAGTTAATAGGCTCCCCACCTCTGCTAATGATTACAAGACTCCACAAGAAGTTTGGAATTGTAAGAAACCTAAATTTACTCACCTTAATACTTTCGAATGTACAACTTATACATATCAAAAAGAAGGAAAATTGAAACCTAAAGCAATCGAGGGAGTTTTCCTAGGCTTTTCAGAGGGAGTTAAAGGATATAAGATCTTACTACTCCAAAAGGGAGGCTACAAAACTATCATAAGCAGTGATGTAATCTTCAAGGAAGACAAATTCCCTTGGATGAACAAGAGTTCTTCAAATCGGATTTCCAAAGGAATATTCAGGAGCAATTAGGATCATTGAACCAATCAGTCCCTTTCTATGTGCCACCAAAAATTGATGAAGGTGACATTACTCAGCCCCTTGATGTGGAGGCTATACAAGGTTCTACACATCATGAACAAAGGACAAGAGAGACTGAAGCTGTGGGTGAAGAAGAAACCCCACACACAACTACAGATGATCCATAAGGAAATCTACAAGACTATCAATTCACAAGGGACAGACAACTAAGGCAAAGAATCCCTAATAGGAGGTACAATGACTCAATCTTGGTTGAATTTGCAGCAAGACTCCACAAGAAGTTTGGAATTGTAGGAAACCTAACCTTACTCACCTTAGGACTTTAGGATGTGCAGCTTATGCATATCAGAAAGAAGGAAAATTGGAACCTAGAGCAATCGAGGGAGTTTTCCTAGGCTATCCAGAGGGAGTTAAAGGATATAAGATGTTATTACTCTAAAAGGAAGGCTACAAAACTATCATAAGCATAGATGTAATCTTCAAGGAAATGAATTCCCTTTGATGAACAAGATTTCCTCAAATTCAGATTTCCAAAGGGAAATTCAGGAGCAATTAGGATCACTGAACCAATCAGTCCCTTTCTATTGTCCACCAGAAATTGATAAAGGTGGCATTACTCAGCCCCTTGATGTGGAGCCTATACAAGGCTCTACACATCATGAACAAAGGGCAGGAGAGACTGAAGGTGTGGGTGAAGAAGAAACCCCACACACAACTACAGATGATCCATAAGGAAATCTACAAGGCTATCAACTCACAAGGGACAGACAACCAAGACAAAGAATCCCTAATAGGAGGTACACTGACTCAAACTTGGTTGAATTTGCATGCCTTATGGCTGAAACTATAGAATACAAGGCTCCTAAAACCTATGAAGAAGCCATGAGAAGTGAGGATGCAAAACAGTGGAAGATAGCTTGTGAGAAAGAATATTCTTCTCTAATGAAGAACATGACTTGGACTTTAGTCCTTAGACATCCTAAAGCTAAACTAATTGGGAACAAATGATTGTTCAAACTAAAAGAAGGAGTGATATAAGCAGAACTTAAGATTTACCAGACTAAGCTTGTAGCTAAGGGATTAGACAGAAGGAAGGAATTGACTATAAGAAGATCTTCTTTCCAGTAGTTAAATTCAAAATCATTAGGCTTATTATAGTTCTAACTACTCTATATGACTGGGAAATCTATCAAATGAATGTCAAGACAACTTTCCTATATGGAAAGCTTGAGGAGACAATCTACATGAAGCAACTAGTTATTTTGAGGACAAGAAGAAGCTAGATCATGTCTGTCTATTAGAAAAATCCTTATATGGGCTTAAACAAACACCTAAGCAATGGAACAAGAAGTGCCATGAGGTTGCTGCTAGTATGAACTTCAATAGAAGTTCATATGATTGCTGCCTATACTTTAAAGATCTAGGAATGACTATAGTAGGCTTCATGTTGGTCTATGTAGATGACCTAATAATAATAGGAAAGGATCTGAACAGAATTCAAGAAGTAAAGTCTGAACTATGCATTCATTTTGAAATGAAAGATTTGGGAGAAGCTTAGAAGCTTCTACGAATGCAAATATTCAAAAAGAGGAGGGAAGGAAAGCTTTGGTTTGTTCAAAGAAATTATATAAGAAAGTTCTTAGCTCAATTCAACATGGAATAAGCTAAACCTAGTTTTGTTCCCCTAGGATCTCACCTACATATGGTACCTGACAAGAGTCCTAAGACTGAGGATGAATAGAGAGCAATGGCTCACTATCCCTATGATGTAGGTGTTGGAAGTATAATGTACCTTATACTATGCACAAGGCCCGACCTAGCTTATGCCATCAGTATCCTAAGCAAATTTATGGCCAATCCAGGTTTAGAACATTAGTAAGGGCTCAAGGGCTACGAACTATGTTTTTCTAAAGCTAAACTAACTACATGCAATTACTTATCTTTATGTGGTTATGTGGATGCAGATTATGCAGCAGATAAGGACTTAAGAAAGTCAATTTCAGTATACATTTTCACATTATTAGAAAACACAATCAGTTGGAAATCACAATAGCAATCAGTAGTGAGTTTATCAACCACAAAAGCAGAGTATTATGTAATCACTGAAGGTGTAAAAGAGCTAACATGACTATCAGGCATATTAAAGGAAATCAACATTGATATCACTAAACCAGTCATTCATATGGATAGTCAGAGTGCTTTTTACTTGAGTAGAGATCTTATGCTCTATGAGTGATCCAAGCATATAGATGTGTGATTACACCTTGTCAGAGACCAAATTGCAGAGGGGATCTTCAACTTGGAGAAAATTATAGGAGAAAGAAATCCATCAGATTTCGGAACTAAGGTATTAACTCAAAAAAATCACTTTCTGTAGGGATTACTTATAGATTAGTGAAGCCCCATGACACCGAAGGCCATTCCATCCAATCTCACAAGTGTGGAGAAAACTAGGGTTTGGATTTCAAAATCACTCTCGGATTTTTGTTCAAAGTGAAGATTGATGGAGTAGGAGGGAATAGTGTGACGGGGATCACGTTTACTCCACCAACCAACACTCAAAAACATCAAACAAAAACAAAAAATTTGAAGAACAGAAGGTGTGTGAGAAGAGGTGTCTGAAGATGTCGAAGAAGAAACAGAGAGAAGCTCTCGAAAGTTCTGATTAGACAAAATCTAAATGACTAAGTTTAAGACACACACACTTCAGAAGAGTAAGTCAGAAGCATCTGAATTCAATACACAGTTGTTTTCAATAAAAGTCAGAAGCCTCAATATAAAACGTAGCTTTAAATAAGATAATACGCAGACCAGGAGCAGAAGTTTTCGTAACTCACGTGAGAGGCATATATCACCTGTCTAATTCATGCAGGATCATCCGAGAGACTACTCTTTTAACACCTATAAAAGAATAGATTATAGGCATTAGAGTAGATACAAGAGAAAAAAGGATACTTCATTATTCACATTGTATTCAATCATCTGAGAGTGTAAGAATTAAGAGTAAGGCTCGAGAGTTGCTAGAGTACTAACTTGTGAGTACTAAGGAGAGTGTCAAAATCTTTGCAAGTGTTCTAGAAGAACACTCATACTCTTGTAACTTGCTCATTTTTTTTCATACTAGTTGAAACCACAACAATGGGAACCTTAGATGTAGATAGCATTGAAGCTATCGAACCAAGTAATTCTAGTATTCTTTAATATTTCTGCAATTTATATAATCTACAAATATAACATTCTTTATCAGTCTTTAAAGGTTTAAAGCAACAATATAGCACAAATATCCTAACAATAAAGAAGTTAAATAAATAATGTGCTTAAATAAGCTAAGGTCTAATGAAGAAAATAAGCTTTAATTAATGTAAGTCAGTTATTTATTAGCCCATGATGAGGAGACATAATAAGGTTACTATAATTTTGTATTAAGGTCCTTTGCTATTTGCTTAAATAAATTTATAGATATATAGTTCTCTGACCCTTCAAGAGGTTCACACATTAACAAAGGTACAAAAAGATGCTAACGGTATAAAGTTATACAACATTTGTAAAGGTTGATAAAAAATTTCAGTAGGTTGTTCATATGTCAAGTAGCTTGTTCATCTAGAAATGGATAACAAAGAAGAAATTTTTTTTGCATTTCTCTATTTATATAAGTGTAATTTTTTGCATTTCTCCATTTATATAAGTTTATGGTTGATCATGGACTAACAATTAAGGTCATGCTATGTTTAATAAGTGATACTGAAGCAGTTCCATGATTGTATGAATTTGAACGGAGACTTTTAAGTTTCTCTATAAAGGAATAAAAAAAATTATGATTTTTCTTATATAAACTACATATTTGTTATTTGAATTGAATTTGAACAAGTATTGCATGGAAAATAGACTTCAGTGATTTTTCAGTGAAAATCATGAGAAAAGTCACCAAAAAAATCCTTTTTCCAACAGCAGGAAGAATGCAGCATGAAGATGTAACCGGGTGAAGTATGAGATGCGAGCAACATCTGTCACATGCTCACTAGACAGCTGGTGCATGCAAGCACTAAACGTTTGATGCATGACCGATGCATGTGGGGCACAGAGTAGAAGAGGGAGTTGGGATAAAGGGGACGATACTCCTAGAGGAGAAGAGGAAGACAGAGTAAAGGAAAAAAAAAAAGAGAAAGGTTGGGATTGAATCCCTTCCTAAATCCTTCTTTAAACAAACTTTTATTTTAAATTTTAAAAAATTGAAGAGAAGACTGATCTTTCATGTCTATTTATATATGTTCTAATTGGTTATAAAAGGGCTTGAGAAAAAATAGTTTAGTTTGTGAGATATAGGTTAATAAGTTTTGTTGTTCCATGTTGGACGTGAACGACTGAGTTGTTTTGCTCTAATTTTTTTGGGGCTAAGAATTGCAAATTTGACAAAGTATAAAACAAAAAAGTTACATATATACACATCTAGTTTATGTCCATAAAAGGAAAATTGCTCAAATTTTACAAGTTAAGAGAAATAGTTGAATTTAAAAAAACATTATATCTAATAGGATTGAAGTTTAGCCCGAGATTATACTCATGATTTGAGTGCCTAGAGAATTAATCTAAAAGTTAGTTAAAAGATAAAAATTGAAAGTTTAGATGTTAAGTAATTATTTGTAAAATATTTTAGATACATGTTTATTGGGAATTCGTTGTTTTATGAGTAAATTTTGTGATTGTGATGAGTCATTGTGAATATCTCATGAAAAGGTTGTTTATGTGAATTCAAATACTATGAAATATGTGAATTCTCATGAGAAATTTTTTAAGTTGTCAATAATGTTATGTATGAATATTGTCTTGATTGTTAAATTTTGTTGAGATTTTATAAAATATGCCTTAAACTTTTTTTTAGAGTGGAAATTGGTTGTTTGTTTGGAAATGCATAGTGAAATGAATTGCCATCCATATTAGAGTTTGGTCTGATCATTTTTTTTTATATGAAGTGAGTGATGATTGACTGGTTGATTAAGACGTAAGATTGTACAATTACACAAATAAAAAATTATTTCCATCCCTTATGTTAAATGGTATAACCAAAAAATAATATGGCTTGTATTTATCACTTAAAATTTCAATTAATAATCGGTCAGAGTATGTAAAAGTTTTGAACTAGTATCTGGATCCACTAGTTTATACAAATTATTTTGGAGTTTGAATATGCACTCCAACAAAGTTCAAATCTCAATGTTTTAGTTTGAGTAATTGGCAGTGCAAAACTATGGTGGGTAGACTATGAGCAAACAAGAAGGTGTTCTAATTATGGAAAAGCAAAGAAATGTGGCCAGATGGGAGGGTACTTGGATTGTGGCAAACGTTAGGGAAAATGGGGGCAGATGAGAGGAGAAACTTAGTTAAGGATTTTGTTTAAAGTTATATTATCTACAGTACTATTTGATTTAATTTTAGTAATACTTGACATGGACTTCCCTTGAAACTTGGCATCCCACGTGTAATTCAAGATAATTGACATAACTTGCTATGTTAACTTTGTTAAAAAATGTTACATCAACTTTGTTAATAGAGAGACTAACATTAGATTATTTATGAAAAAAATTGAAAGTTTAGGTATTTTATCCTCACTTTTTAAACTTCGAGCTATAATTGTAGAATTGTGCAAAGCTTGAGATTTTTTTGGTAAATAGCCCTAAAATGAATGAAAACTTAGGTAAATTTTCTTAAACAAAAACCTAACTGAAGTCACTTAGACAAAAGACCTAAGTGAGGTTGCTGAAGAAAAGACCTAAGTGAGGTGACTTATATAAAAGACTTAAGTGAAGCGATATTGGCAAATTTTCTTAATAATGACCAAAGTGAGGTGACTTAGGCAAAAAGACTTAAATGAGGTGACTTAGACAAATTTTCTTAAATAAAGACCTGAGTGAGGTGACTTAAGTAAAAGAACTAAGTGAGGTGACTTAGGCAAAATTTTCTTAAATAAAGACCTAAGTGAGGTGGCTTAGGCAAAAAAAATATGGATCTCTAAGTTAACAAGAGTAAATGGAAATGAAATAAAACCTAATGAAGTTCACGTGTAATAAAATTGAACTACATGGGTGCTTCATGTTTGATATAATGTTGCTTGTTTAAGGAAAATATATCTTATTAAGTGGTTAATGATTGTGGTAATTGTTGAACTTCTGCTTTAATGACTATGATGATGATTGATTCAAGAATAGATGTCTTGCTTAAACCTTGATGTGATATGTGACAATCAAACACATTCTTTGATGTGGGTGATGTTTGGGTTGTAATGTTTTTGATTCATAAGTAGGCACGGTTTTGTGTGAATGTAGGTAGTGAACTTACTATTTGTTTTTATAAACCAAAATAGTTTTCAAATTAAAATAAATTTTCTGATGCATAACCACTCATAGATAAAAATGATATTCCCTCACTAAATGTAATATTCATGTTTTCATTATTTTTTCCCTCCCCCAAGGAAAAGAGCTTATTGAGTCGACTAGCTAGCAGTAATAGCAATGAGTGTGAGTAAGGTCTCGACAAGGTTAACCAAAGCTGTCTAATTAATATCTTTTTTCTCATGTGTTTGGAATATTATGTCTTTGGAAATCAGATTAGGGGCATTAGTGTGATAGTGAACTTGTAATTTTAAATTATTATTATGTTATTGTTAAGTAGGATTTGAACTTAGGTAGTGAATGATGATGGGATTACACTTAAACTATTATGATGAATGAATAATTAATGCCTATTTATACTTAAAATATCTTGTTAATTTAATGGTGACTAAATGGATAAAATGTATAAACAAGTTAAGTCATGTGCTCTTGTTGGGTTATCTTGGCACCCTAATGTCAGGTAACACTATATGGTTCATCCTAAGCCTTATTAAGGTAGGGGTTTGACATCTTCTAATGCTGAAACTTGTACCTTATTAAAGGAATTATACTCTATGAGATATATAGGAGTAGTGAGAGTGAGGGAATACATAATTAAAATGGTCCACCTTTAAAGCAACTTAAAGGTGTTAAATATTTACATTCCTTATGCTTGTATTGTTCACTAAGCTCTGAATGCAACCCTATCAGAGTTTAGTATTTTAGTATTTTAGTTACAACTTAAAATTCTTAGGATGAAGCTTGGAACATAAATTTACTAATCACTCATTTTGTTATTAAGGAAGAAATTTTGAAAACACCATTCAAACAACTTTAATAATGACTAAAGGGAAGGAAAAGTTAAAGCCCTATAAATTTAAAGGAAAAAACTTAAATTCCCTCCACATATAAATGTTAGCCAATCCAGTGCTATCCTATAGATGTGGTAAAGATTATGAGTATAAGGTGTTTCTTCTGTAAGAAAAACGAACATAATAAAATGGAGTGTCAAAAATATAAAACCTGGAAAGAAAGGGAAAAGTTATGAAGTAGTTACTTGGCTTGTATGATATATGAGTCTAATATTATTATAGTTACATCAAGTTCTTAGTGGCTAGATAGTGGAGTCTCTAATCATATTGCTTCCACAATACAAGAATTCATACAAAAGAGAAAGTAGAATAGAAAGGAATAAAAATCAATGGTGGGGAATTATGAAGAATTTGATGTAGTCTTTATAGGGGATTTTTGTTTGAATCTTAACACAAAGTTCAAACTTGAATTATATAACACATTTTATATATTGTCTTTTAAACAAACTTAGATTTCTGTATCTATTTTGGATAAAGAAGGTTATAGTTTGGTAATTGAAAACTCAATTGTAAAGTTATATTTCAATGAACAACTTATTCGTACTGTCTTCTTATCATATGGTTTATATAGAATGTGCCTTATCCATAATGAGATATATGATTCTTCGTATATTGCTGAACATGTTACTAGAAAGAAACTCGTAATAAAGGAAAAGGCATACTTGTCATAACATAAAAGATTAGGCTATATTTCCATAGATATATTTAAGAGATTTATAAATGATAACATTATTCCAACTTTAGATTATAATGAATAGGAAACATATGTTTATTATTATAGGGAAAGTTGACTAAAATAAGGAAAAATGGGTCAATTCGTGCTTCTGGCGTATTAGAACTCATACATAATGACATATGTGGCTCCTATACAACTACAATATGTAATTCAAGATACTTTCTGACATTTATTGATGATATTCTCGTCATAGTTTTGTGTCTTTATTTAAAAAAAAGTTGAAGTTCTTAATAAATTTAAGATATTTAAGATTGAGGTTGAGAACTAATTAAAAAAATCAATCAAGATTGTCATATCTGGTTGTGAAAGAGAGTATTATGATAGAAATGGGGTTTTTAAATAAAAAAAGTTCCATTTGCCAAAAATTTGGAATTATATGAAATAGTGACTCAATTCATTATGCTAAGCAATCATGAATAAAATAGTATAGCTAAAAGTTGAAACCGCACCTTAAAAGATTTGATAAGATCAATGTACAACATAACTAACCTACCTGATTACCTTTGGGGAGAAACTATAAATACTGCCTTGTACATACTTAATAGGGTCTCAAGTAACTTAACATTAAAAACGCCTTTTAAAATATAGAAAGAGTAGAAACCTATCCTTAATAGGGTCTCAAGTAACTTAATATTAAAAACGCCTTTAAAATATAGAAAGAGTATAAACCTATCCTTACTTATCTTCATGTATGGGGATGTCTTATTGAAGTGAGCTTATATAATTCTTATAAAGATAAACTACATTCTTGTTCCTATCATTATTACTTTATAGGATATTTAGACTACTTTAAATGATACAGATTTTATCACAGAGATGGAGGATTCAAAATAGTGGAGTCATATATAGCTAAATTTCTGAAACATAATGTCTATGATGAGGGTAGTTTAGGTCTTCTTGATGAGGGTGATCCTTCCCATCTGTTAGATGATAGAAGAATGAATACTATAGTTATATACTATCCATCAATCATTTAGTTAGAGCAAGAGGATCTAAGTCTAAATACTATACCAATATTGGGGTATGAACCCATACATGTACATACTAAGGTTCCTAAACTACTAGAACATACTTAACCAGTTCAATTAAGAGGATCCACTCGAGTGAAGAGACATACAATAACATCTGACTACATAATCTATTTGCGTGAGCAAGATTATGATATTGGACATAGGGTTAATCTAGTTACTTTTACATAAATTATTTTTAGATCTTGTGTGGATTTATGGTGGGATGCTATGAGGGATGAGATGCAATCCATGAAGCATAATCAGATATATCAGCTTGTAGATTTACCTCCTAACTATAATTATTTTAATTTGTAAACGGATTCACGAAACCAAAAAAATACTCCCAAGGTTAAGTTGAGTGGTTTAAAACTCAGTTAGTTGCCAGAGAGTTCACTCAAAGAGAAGAGATTAACTTTAATAATATCACCTTTTCTCTGGCATCCTCTAAAGAAGCGATTAAAGTGATTATAAAAATTATAGCTTATTATAATATCGAGCTACATTAGATGGACATTAAGACCACTTTCCTGAGTGGAGACTTTTATGAAGAGGTTTATATGGAAAACCTGAAGTATTTCAGGATCAAAAATAAGTTAGTACAATTTGCAAATTGAGAAAACCTATATATGGCTTAAAATAAGCTTCCAGAAAATGGTACCTAAAGTTTAATGAGATTGTTGTCTTATTTGGCTTTGTAAAAATAAAGTTGAAAGATGGTTGTAATACAAGGTAAGAGAGAACAAAGTTATTTTTCTACTTTTATATATGGATGATATCTTGTTCGCATCAAATAACTTGATCATGTTGCATGAGGTTAAATAACTTTTGGCCAAGCATTTTGACATGAAGGACCTTGGTGAAACATCTTTTGTCCTAGGTATTCAGATTCACCGGAACAGATCTTAAAAACTTGTTAGATCTCTCATAGAGAGAATACATTGAGCGAGTGCTACAAAGATTTAATATGACTGATTATAAACTTGTTGCAGCACCTATCTCTAATGGTAAGAGATTATCTTTTACATAATGTCCAAAGAAATATATAAAGAGAGGAGGCTACAAAGAATGTTCCTTATTATAGTACAGTTGGTAGCCTAATGTATACCCAAGTGTACTAGATCAAACATTGTATATTGTTGGACTGTTAGGTAGGTATTTAGCTAGCTCAGGAATAGACTAATGGAATGCAGTTAAATGACTTTTGAAATATCTTAAAAATTTGAGGATTATATGTTGACATTCAAGAAAGTCAACAATTTGGACCTTATTGGCTAATAGATCCAAATTTGCTATGTGTCCGGATGATAATAGGTCCATATCAGAGTATATTTTTATGCTAACAAATGGTGTTGTTTTGTGTGAGAGTGTAAAGCGTACATTGGTAACTTCCTCAACTATGTATGTAGAATTTGTAGCATGTTATGGGATTGCTTCACAGGCAATTTGGCTCATGAATTTGATTTTTGAGTTGTATGTAGTTGACTTAGTTGCTGGACCCATTCGGTTATACTATGATAATCTTTCTATTGTATTGTTCAATAACAATAATAAGAATATGACAAGGTCTAAGTATTTAGAGGTCGAGTATTTGTCCACAAAGGAAATATCGCACAAGGGTGACATTAAGGTAGAGCATATCAAGACAAATGACATGTTGGTTGATCCACTAACTAAAGCACTTGAGCCAGTTATTTTTAAGAGACATGTACATAGTATATGTTTATTGAGGTCATTAGATATTGTTAATTAAGAATCATTGTATTTACTCTTCATACATTTGTATAGATTTCATATATTATGAGAGCGCGCGCGCACACACACACATATTAATGATCATCATTTTGTTCTTTTTCATACAGGGTGTTGCATATTGTCATTATACAAATGAAAGTTCAAAGATTTGTGTCGATATTAAACATGCAAATGAAAATTCAAAGATTTATTTCGATATTAAACATTTTAATGGTCCCTCGGCATATATAAAGATTGATCTTGATCCTATGTCTTAATGATACTTATAAATACTTTGATTAATCTATGGATTTATAAGACATGCGCCCATAAAGGTTTTTTCTTATTCCATTTAACATCCGGTTAGAGAAAACAAAAATTTCTATTGCAATATAGCATAAAGTTTTGAAAAATGAGACCAATAAATGAAACAATGATAAATTTCAAATCATATGTGTAATTGTACTGAATTTGCGTGGCATACGACACATGCATTTGATATTTTTCGATATCAAAAGCATTACAGGACTAAATAATGAACTTTTATTATTTTTATATTAAATGTTTTAAATTGGTTGACCATTACATTTATTTTCTTAGCCACTTTACCGTTTCTTATTTTCATTAATTGATATTTTTCAAGGGGAGAATGTTATAAATTTTATATTTTATATTGGACAATTATTAATTATGAGTTTTATAACATTAAGGATAAGAAAATTGATTTTGATTGAATTAAAGATAATGAAAAAAACTCAATAAAACATCTAGTTAAATGAGCTAAAATCCAGTGAAAAAATAGGCCATGATCAGTGTTGACTGATTATATATTGGGCATGTAATGAGGACACGATAAAGTTATTATAAATAACTACTAAGTTCTCCTCTTACCTGCTTAAGTTTGATTGTTGGCGTACAGTTTTTATGAATCGTTAAGAGATCCACATGTAAGACTATTTTATGTCTCGTATAATTTATCGTATTGAGTCCTATGGAATACACCCAAGATAATGGTTATTGGATATTACCGACTGGGTCTCAAATGGGTCACAGACCTTTTTCCTCTCTCTTCTAATTCCAAAAGACATGTTCTTTGGTAATGGTATATAAGTTGCAAAACTTATAAAATGAAATGATTCTTAACCATTGAGAAAATCAGAACGAAAGAAGACGAGAGAAAAAAGGTTTGTGACTCATTTGAGACCCAATCGGTAATACCCAATAATCATTATCTTGGGTGCATTTCATAGGACTCTATACCATAAATTACATGAGACATAAAATAGTCTTACACCACACTGATTGTCAAAGGCGTAGAAAGATATTAACCGCATAAAGTTATATAACTTTCGTAAAGGTTGATCGAAAATTTTAGCATCTTGTCTATACATCGAGCAATTTGTTCATCGAGAAATAGGTAACAAAACAGGCAATTTTTTGCATTTTTTCTGTTTATACAAATTCTTGGTTAATCTTGGGCCAATAATTAAGTTTCGTATTATGTTTAACAGCATCCACTCGCGGCAACTTGAAATCTTCCGATGTTCTCCTTGAAACTGTTTTGAAGACAGCAATAGGATTATTGCCTTGCCATCTTTGCAGATGATTCTTCAGGTGAAAGGTCCTGATTCTCCAGCTTATAGAGCTCCTGAAACTCGCAACTTGTGACTGCTTACTAATAGGTTGAACTAGGTTAGAGCAGTTAGAGAAGGTTATGTTGCAGAAGATGGCCATCTTGACATGTTCACTCACGTTGCCAGTGTCTGCAGCTGAAATCACCAGAGCGGAGGCCAAGAATGTGGCAAATTCTGGATGAATGGACAGGCTCAGATTGTGCAAGACAAAAGTTTAGAAGGGATGATCAAGACTTAGGTGTAGAGGAATGCGCTTCAGAGGCTAATTGAAATACCGGATGCGGCCATTTTATGACATGTATCAGGATTTTGTAGTGCTGTCCTTACACCAGTGATCTTTGTATCGGGATCAGCTTCTGGTTTTCCGTTGAGTAGGAATTTTATATGATATAGAGTAAGTCACCAGTGCTTTCTGGTTTATTTAAGTCTAAAAAGAGAAATGAATATGAACAATGAGATTGGAAATATAATTACACAAGCTTGAATTTTGCTGAATATTTTCTTCTCTGACAGCAATAAATCAATAAATCAACAAGTAGATAACCTCCAATATGTGGTTCAATTGCGATCCAAATTTACGTATTTGCTCAATGATTCAATTCTTCGTCCATTCCTCAGTAATTCTGGGAGCCAATCAGTATCAGCAAAGCCATTACAACTCAGCACCGTTACCCAGAAAGATTATCCTCCTCCATCGTAGCAAGACCGTAGAAAATAAACCGTGGCTTACACACCTGTATTCGTGAAAAGAAACATGTTGAACTCATAA
Organism: Erythroxylum novogranatense; assembly: GCA_029891385.1. NCBI lineage: Eukaryota > Viridiplantae > Streptophyta > Magnoliopsida > Malpighiales > Erythroxylaceae > Erythroxylum > Erythroxylum novogranatense. The sequence goes on from CM057228.1 coordinate 11,602,133, forward strand.
TAGCGCATTTAGAAAAGGTCTAGTTGAAGACAGAGTTGAGCAATTACAAAAGATGACAAAAGTTTCCAGCAAATTTTACAAGCTTATTAAGAAAAGATGTGCTAGTATCATGAGTATCTCTGAAACCAGCGTAAGAAATTAACTCAAAGAAAGGGGCTTGAATCAACATCCACAACATCAATGAAATAAGATGCATAAACGGATTTGTTAAGGTCATTACTTAAGCTGCTGAAATACAACTGAAAATGGTAGATGCCGTTCTATGAAGTCTTCAGTAGTTCAAAGCTACTCTTGTTGCATAGCATTTGCACTTAACAATTTTCATCAACCAATGAATGCCAAAGGATGAGATTTTGAGCGGCCATAAAACTGCCCCTGGTTCCATGAGCCACAAAGTAAAAGTTCCTATGTCTTAGGGAACCATGGACAAAAGTAAAAACAATGTATTACCTTGATCAGGGCTTGTTTGCACTCAGCCATGCCCCAGATGACAAAAGGTTCAATCAATTGAGTGTCCGTAAGAGAGTGCAAGTAAACATGACATCGTCAGACCAAATCTCCAAGAGCCTGCAAATGAGGCCTAGACCGAATGATTGTCTCATCACTATGTTTGATCCATTCTGAGAGCTTCCAAGGCTTCTGCCACTTCCATTTGAACTGAAGCAGCCACTGATGATGACTCCTCTTCCATCTCCAAAGTTTTCCAGTTTGCCCAACAGCCAACAGCTTTGTCGATGATAACTGTCCAACTGGTATCCTCTACACTCATGCAATTTCACCGGTGTTCATTATGGAAAAAACAGAGCTTTATAGACTGTCAGAAGAACAAGAAGTACCTTTCTTGTCTCGTCTAGAAATGCCACAGATTCTCTGACAGATCCATTAACAATCCCAGGAGTAAATTTCAGCTGTTTTGGTGCTGGAAGGGAAATTGGAGACAGAGGACCGCTCATATCATCCACATAGTGTTTAGAGGAAGCATGCGAGTTACCCTGATGATTTTGATTCTGAGCTGTAAGAACTAAGAACAATATATTTCTATCTCCTAATTTTCCCAATACGTGCTACTAGAATTTCTTGTTTCCTGCTTTCAAGTTACTGGGCTAAACTATTTCAAGGTCCTCCGATAGCCTTCCCTAATATCTCAACCCTAATGGATCAAAGCATCCAATGTCTATCATAGGATTGGATATCGAAACACTATGCGCCATTTTAGAAGCCAAAAATGCAGATATGAAGCAAAAGTGTGACGGACAATGATAATTTCAGACTTAGATATCTTCATATAATTTCACTTAGATATCCTTATTCTCACCGAATATGATGTAGCTAAAGCAATAGCAACAGCTTGTTCCCTCATCTTTTGCTCCTTTACAAGTTCTTTCCTTTGAGCTTCACTTTGTTGTAGCAGACTTACAAGCTCGTTTAGTTTATCTTTCAGATCCTTAATTTCCATTTCTTTTTCCAACAACTGGCACCTGTTGACGAATAAAAACTGCTATCAGACACTTCCAAAAAAAAAATCAGAATATTCTTTAGATTACAGAGAAGTACCCATAGATGTTTAAACTAAATCGCAATTAATGTGAAGGGAGTTATCCTTGCAACAAAAAGGAAATGGCAACTTCATTTTTTAGTCTTCTATACTGGCATGCGGATTAAACTAGTACATTTGGCTGCACAGTTTTTAGTGCTCTATACCGGCATTTAGATTAAACTTCTACATTTGGCTGCTTCCAAAAGGACTACCAAATGCCAATAAATGAATAATAATATTTTAGAATTCGTTGGGTTACTTTGCTTCTGTAGTAGCAGTAAACATATGTTGAACAAGGTTCTTAGCTTCTCCCATTGAGCGCAACTGACTCCACTGTCCACGACTGATGAATGAACGATCTCTTTCTTCTGCCTCTGATAGTTGTGAAGCCATTGTCAAGATTGCATTTGAACAAGTGGTCAGCATGCTCTCCAGTGAAGCAATTCTTGCCTTCCTTGTTGGTGGTGACATCAGGGAAAGTCTAAAATGGGTTGAAAGAAAGAACTGTTAATAACCCAAAAAAATAAAGAACAAATTTATTTGTTTATGTTTACATGAACTCCATTTGAAACATTAAACTTAAATTACTAAATGTAAGGCATTTGAATCCTTAGACCATGTAATGGTTGTATAGGTCAAGACATGGAGTCAGAAGGAATTATAACAATCTTATACCTTGATTCCCCATTCTTGCCAATCATAGTACAGTATACGTCTTGGCAACTTTGATCCTCTTGTTTTAACAAGTTTACCTCCTCCACTAGTGCAGCTTGCCTATACAACGACTGCAATTAACAGAAAAGCACAAGCATGTGAAGCATACAAGAAAAGAAAAGGTTCAGATTCTGTACTCTTGCTTATGCTTCTCATGTTGACAATGCACCCTGTGCACATTAACCCTTATTTCCAGCTCATGGTCAAGCCACCTTTGAAAAGATTTTTCATTTCCCTGAAAGAAAACTCAAAGTTAAAACTCTCCTGAAATTTACTTCATAGAATTTTATACCACTAACTATTTCTTTTGGAAGTCAGTCACCCTTATGCAAGACTTGATTTCATCTCAGTGGAGACTATAATGTCGTTAAGAAGGATACAAAAGATCTTCAATGTTAACAAATTCATCGTGTTAAATTTCACTGAAGTGTTAAAAGCCGAAATAATGGATCGGAACTTAAACAACCCAACAACCGTTCTAAGTTTCTACCAACTCTGGACAAACTCATTACCCTACTAGGAATAACTCATTACCTGGCCAGTCAATACAGGTCCACTGTGATTAACTGCAAGATAAAACAAGCCTGTTAAGTTCTCATAATCAATCACTAAAGACTTCCAATGTAAGTGGAAAACTGTTTTACCCAAGTTCTCCCGTGTAGGAGTCTTGCGAGCTTCCAACAACTCCTTTAGTCTTTTAGTAACCATAGCTGCCTCTTCTGTCTTTCTTTGAAGAACCTGGATTACAACAGAGACAGCCTCTTGAAACCATAAAGTGTGAGAAACGAAGAGACAAATCCAAGATAGTTAAAGCATAAGATGGGGCAGGTTTTGGTCCTTTTAAAGATAGCGCAAATATGGTTAATGATGCATTAGTTTACGGTACCTTCTATGTTGAGTTTCTAACATGCAGGCAGGAGATTCATAACATTTATGTGTTAAGATGGCATTTGTTATAGTGCTGGATCTTCCCTGTAATGCAATTCCATGAATAAACCTTTTCATCAATGGTTTTAAATATTTATTTTGTTTTATTTCATTTTGCATTTTTCTGGCTGCTCCTTGAGCTTCTTTCATTCATTTTGTTTTTCTGCAATAGCTATCAACTTAGGACTAGACTGTACTAACTAATCTTGTAGCTGCATGAATTCCGCACATAGATGGAATACTGATAACGGTTATTATTGTGGATATATATTCAGTAGACGTGTCCTATCGTGATTAAGTTCAACTAGTTACTTCTAGCACAATAAGGCAAGTTACAGAATAGACCATACATCATTTTCTTCAGACTCTGACTTAGAGCTGTGCATACTTATAAACCTATTCAATCTGTTCCATTAATTTCTAAAACCCTCCAAGCCCTACAACAAGTTGGCAGTAGAAGCAGACCAAATAAAATGACAGTAGAAAGCTAGACGACAAACAGAAGAAAGAAAAGATCAATGGATATGCAAAGTGACGGTACATTGCAATGGCCAATAATTTTCTCACCATTTTCTGGCGTTGATGCAGGACCTCTAGTTTATGCCGTTCATACTCATTTCTTCTACCCTCCTTCCTCAGCTGTTAGAAAAAAGAAGCAAATGGTCTGGACTAAGGTTGAAATTCATAACCAAAATGGCAACGCTGTATAGTAACAACAGTAAAACATGTTGAGAACAAAACCCCTAATAATACAATCACAGCAACCAGGAGATGGGATAAATGTATTAAGCAGGTAGCATTGTTGTTTAAACTATTGATAAGCAGGTAAGTTTCTCATTCAGATTTTCTAGTAACGCAGGTTTACAAGAACCAAATGCAAATAAGTTTCTTCAAAGTAGTCATTCTTAAATACCTTACAGTTGAAGTCCCTTGAGAAGCCAATTTACAAAAAATCATAGTGAATGGACACAATACATCATTCAACATGATGTATCAAAGAAAGTCAATTGGTGTCTTATGTGGAAAGCAAAGCACCTGTAGCAATTCTTTCTCTTGTGAGGCCTTCCATAGTCGAAATTGTTCTGCCTCTTGTTTCATCTTATTCTGCAGCTGGACCTGAAATATGAATGTGACAAGAGCAACAATTTAGAAGGTGTAGGATTTGGACTATTTCTAAAGAAAAGATTTTTTAAAAAATCAACCTTTTGAGACTTAATATACTGTATTTCAACTTGCAACTTCTTTGCTGCTTCTTCACTTCGTTGTTTTTGCTTCAAAAGCTCAAACTGAGACTCTTGTTTCTTCTTAAGATCTAAAATCTGAATTACATGATGATAAAATCAAGTTCAAACTCTGTTCCAACTAAATGGTAATAATGAGATAATAGTAGTGCAAAAGGTGACCTGTGTTTCAAGTGCTTTTAGTTTATGTTCATGAGTATCTCGTGGTTTCTGTGTGTGTCCATCAGAATTAGCAGCAAGGCTTTCAATTTCAGCCAGCAGATGGTCCCTCTCTTGCTGAAGATAATTCACTTTATATCAACCATGATACTGAATTCATTGGAAACTGACAAACTTCCACTTATCTTTAATTTTACCTGCACAATTCTTTTCTCTTCCTCAAGTTCCACAATTTTCTTCCTAAAGTGCTTCTCCAAAGCTTCACTCTCAACCCGTCCAAAAAGTTTCATCTCACACTGCTCAATAAATAACATAAAATGAATTGGAAATAACAAAAAGATACGATTAGAGAGAGCAAGAGAGAGATCTAAAACCTAGCACCCTGGACAAAAATAATAATACATCCATAACTTCAGACAAGAGTGTTTAAAATGATCAGTGACTTTGTTTTTCAATGGTGAATTGTTTATGTTTTTGCTACTTAGGAATTAAGGATGATTCTAAGAGCCACTTAGAGCCAAATAAGCCAGGCGACGTGCACTAAAACTTTTGCACGTTCCAAAAACTAGTTTACGTGCATCTTCAGCAATGGTTAAGAGTACCACCGTTCAGAAATTGTAATAAAAATATTGGACTTAACGGCCTACCTAGTTGAGGGAAATTTGAGATTGACTTTCAGAGCTGGAATAGCAGCACTGATAACTTTCAACTGGCATGCAACAAATACCAGTAGTATTCATGTCATCAAGGGCTATTTCCAAAAGATACCATGCAAACTGAGAAATTCTCTAAGCAATTTGTAATTATGTTTTGATATTTCTTACAAAAACCTTAATCTACTTATGACCAAGTACACCTTATTCGTCAGTGACCAAGTAGGAAGAGCATAGTACATCGCTGCATTGATTCTCAATCTTTTGACTGACTAACTTGTTTACTGAACCAATCAATAAATGCATCATAGAAAATAAGGCTCATGAATTAACCTCTTTTTGCACCAAACGTTTGTTTAGCTCATTTAATTGTTTATCCATAGCATTCTGCATAAGAGCATGTTCCCACTCTTTTTCTGCATCATAAATTTCTCCAGAACTTTCACCTGGCAAAAAATATACAGCATGTTATCAGACAAATGTTCAAAGGAAAAAAGCAAGTTGCTTGATGAAATATTTGCAATGAACTGGTGGAGAAGGATGGGGAGAGCGCAAGCAGTCATCAAATTGAATAATGCAGACTTGTGCATTCATGACCACCCTTCCCCATACCCCAGGGATATATATTGTAGGAGCATGTATGTGAAAAGTATATATATACGAAAGTAGATACTAATCGTGTCAAGAAAAAGAAAAGGGCATGCAGTTTATATATGTTATATGCTCATGATTGGGATACTGTAGACACATGCATGATTTACCTGATGTGGGTTCATCCATTTGATAATCGGATGAGTCCATACTCTGAAAATCCCTCTTATGGCCATCAGATTTTGCAGAAGAAGAGTAGCCCTCCTGAAGGAGAAAACCAAAAGGCACGTCAATGATTCCAGAAATTGAAGTTTATCATGTCAACTGTTTAGATGAATGTAATTGAAGACACTGTACCGAAACTAAAGGAAACAATTTGCAGCCCTACCCACAGAAAAATAAACAACCAAATGGTAGATAAAAGAAAAGCATCTTGATTTTCCACTGACATACTTCAGTTTCAAGTGGTTGTACAGTACCACATCGGCTCCGGTATTCATGGAGTTCTTGTGTGAGGTCCTCATTGGTTGCCTCAAGCCAAGCAATTCTATCCTTAAGAATCTGTCAGACCAAGTATGTCATCAACTAATACATACCCCATCAAAATATAAATGAACTCAATTAGGTTAGAACTACAGTTCTCGCATCGATCACAGACTTGCAGTTCCTCCGAGGGAGATCCTCCTGCACGAGCACACAGTTCTGCCTGTAAGTACTTCAGCTGCTGGCGCATCATTTGAATCTCATTGGATATTAAATCTCTATTTACCTTCACAACAACAAAAGAGCATTGGTTTCATCCAGGTCAGATCAATATTTAAATTTTACAGGGTATACAAAATAGTGTAAAATGGTTGAAAACCACTTACAACAGGCTTATTTTGAATATTTCGAGCACGATTTGCATATTTGAGGGTATTGAGAGTTTCCTCCCCGTTGATGTCAGCAGGACTGATGCAAGCTGGATGAAAGAAGGGATTCAAGAGAAATAAAATAAAGTCCATATTACTATTCTATCAACAGCATTATACAACACTTCAGAAAGCAATAACATGATCAGAAGTACCAATCATCACAGTTTTGCTATTTCCACCAAGTGAATCCTGTAAAAGGGTGCAGACAAGCAGAAATTACAGAACTTCCAAGAGAAATATGAAGTGAAGAATGAGAAAACGCACAATATTCTCAATTAGTTACTCTACTCTTCCTATGTTCTAGAGACAGACGTAATCATCTTCTTAGCATTTCTTTAGACACACAACTCATGCCGCTATTAGTACTACAGTTAAGATCCAAAATCTGTGACCCGTTTAAGGTCCTCCATGAAACTATCCCAAAGCTTCAAATCACAAACTCACCATCTAATCTAGGGACAAGACCAAATTGTTAATGCTCAACAAGTTCAGAAACATCAATTTATCTTTTCAATAGAAGAGTTAACAAATAGTTTGACTAAACATAAATTACCTGCAGGAGTCTTGTCAGTTTACTATCTCTATAGGGAACATGCACACCCTCTTTTCGCTTTTTCTCATCCCCCAGGGCACTGATGACATTACCAAGTGCCAGAAGCCCCTTATTAATGTGAATACCTGCTCAAAAAGTAAAAGTTCCACTGCTTACCCTTGTAATACCATGATGATGAGAGAACATTAAAGTGCATAATCAATACATCAAGCAACATGCTATTATTTACCTTCTTTCAAACGGAGTCCATAGGAGCCAGTTCTTTTTGCTCGTTCTGATCCAGCTAGATCTACCAAATGGAGTTTTGCACATACATACTCCTCAGCCATATCCTCATCTGGAGTGTCATCAACAGGAGAAACTGAATGGAGTTTGCGCATCTGTTCCAATGTGATTGTGAATATCGCATGTGACCGACTTTAACATGTAGGAGGAGATGACATCCATTAGATTATGAAAAATGTTAAGTTGCAACCACAATAATAAATCTTCCTTGTACCTACTCCTTTCAATAAAGTGTACATTCTGATACCACCAAGAATGCATAATTCAATTAAAAATAGTATATGCCAAGAAAGAAGATTCATACTTTGTGATGAACCATGAATGTGAAATAACATTTTCTTTTTGGGTACTTTGGAAATCAAGATAACAGTTTTTAGCAAAGTTGTTTTGTTCTTAACCCCACATCATTTAAAGCTATACACTTGAGAGAAAGTTGTGATTGACTTGAAATCCCACATCAATTAGATTGACAACCTCAAAATAGGAATAAATGGAGACGATCTGTTAGAAACTGGATTTGTATCAGGCAAAGAGGCCATATAATGGATATGTATGTTTCATTCATCTGAGACAATTATAAAGTCCCGTTAGCAGGACATTTAGGGAAGGCAATCTTGGTTTTTGATGATCACCTGGATTGATTGTTCATATTTGTACTTCCGGTTGCCCTGCTTATTGATCCTTGCTCTAGGCAAGAAGCCATTTCTTGTAATGTACTAACAGCTATTTCTGTTGAACCCGTTAACGTTATAACTCCATTTGAGGATTCACGAATTTGTATTGGAGGCTTCCCAGGAGTCGTCAATTTGCCAACATGTCCATTATTAGTCACTGTCTTGCCCTCAGATACAGAATCCAGCAAGTCTTTCACTTCTTCCTTCAGAATCTTCAATGGGAAACCAACTTGTTAGTTCAGAAGCAGGTGTAAATAAGCTAAAGAGCAATTTTAGAAAAGAGAAGCTAAGCAGCTAGTTTTTCAAACTTGATAGAAGAAATACTTTATTGTGATTCTCTTCCTCCCAATTTTCCAAGCTATTAGAGCCAATAGATGATGACATACAATGCATACTGCTGAATTGATTCTGAATAACACGGTTTGCAACTTTTTTCTCCTTTATGTGTTTTGTGATTTAATATATGACAAAACCAGTAATGTTAAGGATTAATGTCTCTTCCTGGAAAGCATATCGTAAAGACATTGAGCACCAATACTATGTATGGTGCATGATGAAGACAAAACCAATAAGTCCCCAGTCATAAGATGTTGCCATTTATGCAAAATATCAGATTCTTAAATGTGAACCTATGCATCTTTTGAGCATCCTCGAGTTAAACCTGACATCTAAATAAGTAGAGCTAATGTCCATGGCCAATCTCTTACCACGCCTACCAAAAGATGATTTTACTATTTGGAAGCGTAAATTGGAAATTAGACCATTAACAAATACCTCTATAAAGGAAACATGCAATTGAAACTCTGCTTGATGTTTCAGTTTTCCAATCTTCTTGAATAACGCATTCATAACCTGAGGAATTACTCCGGGCTGACTACCCTCCTTCAAGCCAGTTCCCATGGTATAAGTTTTACCAGATCCAGTCTGCAACATGATTATACATGAAATGTTTATCAAAAAGGGTACGTTAAAATCAAAATGTAAAAAGTTTGTAAAATGAACCAATTTTCTAGAGAGCACGAATGTTATGTTACCTGACCATAAGCCAGCACAGTGGCATTGTATCCTTGGAACAAACCATCAACGAGCGGAGCAACACATTGTTCAAATATAACATTTGGTGAAGAGCCACCATTCCCATACACATGATCAAATGTGAAAGAATGTGTACCAATTTGTACCTACGCAAAAATCAAAACACAACCAAGTTTTAACCCTCGAAAGCCAGAATTGCAAAAGATGTTCTCTACCTATGAGAGGAATGTGCAGGATATGGTGTTGAACTTATTCCTTGAATTAGCATTGTTTTAATGCAAGTTCAAATTAGCCTTCCTAGCCAAACTTGTGAAGGAGATATGCATTCCATCACACTTAAAGTTTCAAATCCAACAGTTCTTAGGTAAATTTCCTAGAAATAGCCAACTTGAGTGACCAAAGAACAAATGCACATTGTAAGACAGCAAATAGGCAAAACATAATAGATTCGAACCATTAAACTCGTAAAGACGAGAGAAACAAACCCAGTCCACGAAAATTGCAAACTAATCTCTCATATTACAGAATCCTTTCCAATCTCACCCAAGTCAAACATTCCAAATCACTTTCCACTTCAGTAACCGTAAACTAGGAGAAATTGTGGGATTAACCTGAGGTTTTCCAGGAGTCACTGTAACACATTCTCTACAACCTTGGACGCGTTCGTCACCCACAAGTGGACGTATGTGAACTGCAACTTTAACACTGCAATTCTCTGTTGCATCCATGAACACTACTTCCCTTTCTTTTTCAACCTCTTTTGAGAACCAAAAAAAATGAAAGAAGATGGGCAAATATGAGGACTAATAGTGTAGGAAGACTAACAACCTCGTTGTCTAATCAAATGCGGTTAGGATCATGACGAAGATGGGTGTTTTCAGAGAAAAAGGCAGGAGCATGGTGGTTGAAGAATGGAGTTGGGAGTTGGGTTTGTGTAACAGAAGGTAGGAGGATAAGTGGAAGCGGCAAAAGAAGTTGCAAGTAACAGAAAAGAGAAGCAAAAGAGCCAACAACCTTGATCAATCACCACTGTCACTTTCCTTGTTCTTCAATGCTCTTGCTCTTGTTGGAGTACTTACTTACCACTGACTGGGAGGAAGGGGTCAAAAGCTGAGGTGTTTGGTGGATACCTTAGACTTAATGCTGTCAGATATGCTCCCTATCATTCAAAAGTCCACCGCTTTGGTGGCCTTAACTACCCAAATTGCCCCTCTCAGTTTACCACTCCAACACTTGTCTTCTCAGGAAAAATAACAAAGTATCAGAACCATATAACAGTATTACAGTAATAACTACAGTGAACTGATCTTATTGGTTTATGCCCTACAGTCAATCATTTTGGTTGTAGTTTAGTGACAAATTATTTAAAAGGCATTCTTTATCTTGTACATGTATAGATGTATATGATAAAGTCCATGGGATAATTATACATTGCAAATGAAATTATAATGAGATTCATATTGCATTTATGAATTATTGCTAAAATGTTCCTAGTCATTGTTCTATTAAGATTGGACATTAATAGAACGTAGAAAGACTAGCACACGTTTCGTTTTTCCTTATGAAGGAAGTAGTCGATCTCATAGGCTAAAATATAGAGATACTTAAATAAACGTGTGGGTGCTTGTTAGAGAACAAGTTCACTGAATAGACCCGATATGAGAAATCCATTTGAAACATTATTTGTATGTCTATGAAATTCTCATTGTGATGATTGTATAAGTGATCCTTTGATTTGAGATCATCAAAATTATCTTGTATGGGGATTGTTATGTTTTGATACTACTCGTGATCTATAAAAGTCGTTTAAGCGGTAGTCATTGGATATAGCATGAACTGTATGGAGATAGTTGAATGATTAAGATAGGATTCATCACCCTAAAGTAATTAGGGAGAATGTTTCGTTGTTCTCGATTAATATTGATTTGGGAAATCTTTGGCCAAGGTGGAATGATATTTTGTAAACAGTTTACAAATATCATTAATTGAATCAATAGCTAATGGCGGAGAACTAATATAATTAGACTCAAAATAGAGTAGACATTAATTCCATGCTCTATGTCTAATTGGAACATTAGTTGATGAAAGGATTGAATTATACGGAAAAATCATGCACGGAAAGGTTAGTCAAAACCACTTTGACATTCCTAAATATTTGGGTGGTCATGATGCGTTGCTAGACGCCAATCTTGATCTATGATTGTAAATTGTTTAATTGGAGAATTAAAGATAAATTAAAAGGAGTTTTAATTTATCTAATTCTAATTATGAATTATAATTATAATTTATAATCATTGCCAACATATTTGGGAACCTAATGGGTCACACATATAGAATGGGTTGAAGAGGGCAAAATTAATTTAATCAAGTTGGACTTGATTGTAAAGTTTGAGAAACTTTATAATTAAATATTAGATATTTAATAAATAAGAATCAATATAAGATATTGAATCTTATTTGGGCATAATTGATATTTAATTAGAATTATTTGTAATTCTAATTAAAGTTTAATTGAAATTAGTATTTAATTTTAATTAAACTATTAAAATGTCCAAAGCTTATTATAAATAGGCTTAAGCTCATGTAGCTAAGACTTCACGCTAACCTCTCTGTAAAAGTTCTGAGTTCTCTCAACCTGCTCATGGATCTTGTTAGAGTAGGACACTTATCTGCTACGGTGGTTGAGACGGATCGGTTTAAAGCAGTTCGAGATGCATCAAGACAAAGATCGAGCTTCGAAATAAGGTACGAATTAAATTTCGCTTTATTATGATTCGTGTTAATCATTTTATAGAATAAATAGATCTTGGTTTTCGGGAAATCAAAAATCACGAAAAAGTTTCGTGATTATTCCGCTGCGGTCGGATCAGATTCGGACCCGATTTCCCAACAGATCTATCTACCAAGATTCTTGGAAGACTAAGTACCCAAACCCAAAGTACAAGTCAGATACTAACTAACCCAAAGTACAAGTCCGATACTAACTTATCAGAAATAATTCTCATAATGGATGCATTTGAGAAAACTAGCCAGTAAAACTAACGTACCTATACTTGTCTTCAAAAATTCCATGTACTAAAGAACATCTTTAGCATTTCTTGTATTATAAAACGTTCATGGTACCATATGTACAAACAAGAGATTCTGGTGTACCAAAATAGACAAGACCTCCAATTTCAACCAAGCAAAACCAGTTATGTGACGCATTTATAAAATGGAAACGTGAAGCTGGCACTTTGGACGGCGGAGAGGCTGGCACAGAGCTTAGTTTTAAATGTCTAGTTATAAAAGGTAAGACTAAAACCAATGTCTTGGCCACAGTAGAACCAAGTGCAGGAAGGAACAAAGTACAATCCATTAGGGTCCTCTCTCACATGGTTCTGCCAACAAAAAATATAATATAACTTATCCTCTTCATTCTTTTACTTTAAAGCCTACGGGTCCTCACAGCTCACACTCATACCTAGGCCTCATATTTTACGTTTGGTAGCTAGCTCCTCTTCTCTTTAACCTCCCACTGTTCTGGTTGGTTCTTTTTCTCCATTTTCTACTTCTCTTTTCTTTTGCGGCTATAGGAGGTTGAATATGTATAGCCTTTTTTTTCTTAATTAGTTTAGGTTAGTTATTCCTTCCTTCCCAAATCCCAAGTATACCGACCTTCAGATTAATCTACAATTTGGATTATGGTAGGTGTCATCCATGCACTAACTAGACACTGCAAACGAAAGGTGGTGAGAACTTCTTGCACAAAAGGGTTTTGAGTCCCCAAATTATAAGAACAGAAACAAATTCTGATGTGGTGACAAACATAAAACGAACAAAAACTTGGAAGAACACTTGTGATTAGAAAGATGATGTTTTCTGCACATTAATGTGATCTCCTTGCTTAATGTTGGTGTATTAAGATTTAAGATAAAAGTCTGACAAAACTTAGACGACTGTGGGAATGTAGTTTAAGTTCTGATCTAAATCTCAACCTCAGGACTTTCCTTTCCTTTACCTACAAATCCTTATTTGTGGATTTTTCCCTGAAGCGGCCATGATTATACAGGCGGCCAGCGCAGTGCACACTGCACACACATGGCTCCAAATGCCACTTTTATTATTTAGGTACATGTTCGTTTCAATGATTTGACGTTAAGTAATAACAAAAACTCACTCAAGTCGTTATAGCATCTGTTTGGTCTGAACCAACGAATCAAGCAAACATCTTTTTGTCCCAAGAGGGGATGATTAGGACCTGTAACCAACAACAAATAGAACCGCGTTACATATTAGTGTTGCGACTTGTGAGTTGAGAAGCCATTGTTGATGATGTTAACAGAAACTAGACTTAAATTGAGGGTTCAGACTTCATCAACCTTGCCTTGAAAAAAAAGCAACAAGTCAATACATTGCCATATAAGCTTTTATTCACGGTAAAAGGAACATGATAAAATAATTTCCAATCTTGGATGAAGAAAATACCTAAATTCTATCTAATTCTATTCACTTTAACATAAAGTCAATTGACCAACTTCAATTTAAGACAAATATAAGAAGGAAGTGAGGTGCACAATGATGGACGGTTGAGAAATTCTAAGCGCTTTCGTATTGCCTGTTGTCCAACCAACGCTTTTAGACTCTCCAAGCTTACATAATTTCGAGGGATGGAAATTGGTGCAACAATTCGGTCAACAGCTTGTGAACCAGTGCTGAAATGAACCATCAAAGGAAATAGACGCCATGTGCACCCTATTGGAAACAATTCCATAAAGCATCCAAAGCTACTTTTTAAAAATTCACTTCTATGCTTATCCCAAAGTTGCAATTTGATGTTGAATTTTGGAATGCTAAGTGCCAAAAAAAAAAAAAAAGAACACAGTTCCTTAAGTTTATATGAGAATTAGATGGAAATAGACCAACTCGATCTCTGATCAGGTTTTAGTCGTCAGAATATCTTATTTGTCTGGGATTGAGATTGGATGGTTTAACGGTGTCTTCTCATGATTGGGACTCTCCTAGGACATCTCATGAGCTAACAAAAAAAAGAATATCTTATTTGTCGAATCAATTCATATTAATACCTGTTTAGATGGGCTTATATCAGTAGAATTTTTTTAAAAAATCGGTTGATAATCTGACTATTATTTTTTAAAGAGCTTTTTTTAAAGAGCTTCATACAGTAGAATGTTTAGTGATATAAAAATAAAAAGTACTTTTAATTTTAATTATATTTTATTTTGTAATAAAATTATTTAAAATATATTAAACAATATAAAAACACAATATATTAATTATTATATAATTTTAAATCATATAAAACATAAATAAAAATATATCTAACCAAATCTTTTATATGGATTATAATATAAGTAAAACTAATATCAAAAATAAATATTAAAAATATATATATAAAGTCAAATAATATTATATAAATCTTAAAATGTGGGTATTATAGAAATTATGTATAAAACATAAAGACAAATAGGACTAAAAATAGATTCATTAATTAATATGAAAATTTTACCTAAAAGGTACCTTTTTTTAGCTTTAAATTTAAACTTCTCAAAAGTTATATTTTAGCTCCTCAAAAAGTCATTTCTATAAAAAAATTTGTTTTTAAATTTTTCAGCCAAATATTTAATTTTCTTAAAACAACTTTTGCAATAAAATAAAATAGTTATTTACTCCTTAAAACCTGAACTAAACAGACAATTATACTCTTAAATCTGACAGTAAAAGATACTTTCATTAAAACGAGAAGCACCAACTTCACCTTAAGGAAAGGCACATTTTGTGATATTCAAACTAAACCTAAAGCAGAAATGCACGCAATGTGTTTGGAAAATTACCTTCCTCTCTCTGCTAAAGCTTGTTCTTCTTTTACCTACGGTATGCAGGTAAGTTTCTGCTTTTCTTTTCGCTTATTCTCCACAGACCTTTTACGCCAATCTGGGACCCCGGGCTCACTTTGGTGGAACCTACCGATATGATTCCCCGATTTTCTGTCAATTTCTGCTTTGGTTGTTCTCCCCCAAAAACAAATCTCTATACTCATGGTCGTCGCATTTTTTCTCTAAATCAATGGACCAATTAATTGAGTCTGAAGCTAAACACTGAAAAGTGGGCAATTCGTTATGAGAGAAAGGATGCGTTTTTATGGCTCAATTGTACATGTGGCCCTCTTTGTTTATGATCGCAACACTTTTCTCATTCACTGTTTCTTACTTTTTAGTTTGTGCAGAATCAAGTTACAGCCATGGCTATAAGCTTTTTCTATGTGGCTCAAAGGCCAAAGCTGGGTTTGATTCTTTATCCTTTTCTTTACAGCTTGATCATTGAACGTTTGACAGTACCATCATGTGGACTACTGCACTCTCAGATAGTGGTTTTCATTATAACTCTGAACATAAATTGTGCCCTTCTGCACTTTCCTTCTCTCTCTACCCAAAAAAATGGCAGATTTATTAAAAGCTTGTGTGGTTATTAGAAAGTTAGATACAGAAAGCTAGAACGCATGAGACAGAAAATTTGCAGAGAAATTGCATTGAATTGAATTACAGAAAGATGGTGGAAATGTGAGTTGATTGAATCGCAGGCCATTCATAATGGTATATATTCATGGACCTACAACTTCTCTGCACCCCACCTAAGCATAGACCAAGTTGAGTGTGTTCTAAGACGATATCATTTTAACATAAATCAAACTTTTAAATGTAAGCTCGAATCTTAAGTCTGAATTCATTGGCTTTAAATTGAATCGACCTTGGGCCCTGCCTCCTTTATTTAAAAAAAGAAGAAGAAGACATAATTGTACTTATGATTTGATAAAGGTGAGATCAATTCGGATTCACCTCAGGTAGATTTATTCAATAATGAACATTTTGATAACTAAATTAATTATTAATCACGGTACTTTTATCATCCAAAATCAGATAGAAATTTTCAAAGATCACTTGATAACTAATGATTACTTGTTTAAAATTATGAATACTAACGAAAATAAAATAAGTAATTTAATATGAATATCATCGAATAAAAGAAAATGTTAAAATTGTAATTTGTATTTCAATGTTTTGTAAAAGATTTAAGATAGATTATGTCGTTATCTTTATAACTGTTTTGCGTTTTAACATCACTAAAATCATATTCATTTTATTCTTAATAGGGTAGTAAAATGTTGAGTTACAAATTATACTTGTAATTAATAATATGAGTTACATTTCAACGTTTTACAGTAATCTAAATAAGTATACATCGCTATCTCTATAATTATTTATACCCTATGTACACTTTGAATAATGTAATTATTTATACCCTAATATTATTAAATCAATACTCGTTACACTTAGAATAGAGTACAAAAGTAGTGACAAAAATACTGGTATGAACTTATTTAGATGTTCTACGAAATTTTAAATTACGAATTACAACTTTTACTAATATCTAAAAATTCTTTTTAAAATTATAACATCTTGTAGTTTTAAATTGCCTAAATATGGCGCTATATATGTTAACACGTATGTTAAATTTAGTTGAAGTTATAATTGTGAGAAACGTTCATATCCCAATGTCAGAAACGTTCATACTTTAGTTTAATACTCATTAATTATGATCCAATATTATTAATTTAATAGATATGAATGTGCTAATTTTGTGGTAACTGGAAATGTGCTTGATGAGAGCACATTCATGTAGGTTTTTTTTTGGAAATTTTGGGATCCTTAAGCTTGTTTTCTCTTTTGAAAATTATAAACCTTCAAACTAGAAATTGATAACTTGGACGAATTCTAAAACTCAAACTCTTCAAACACAAACAACAATGGCTAGAAGTATTTTGTTTTCTTCCGTATTTAGTTTATATGTTATTCTAATATATATCATTGTTGAATATATAAGTTAGAATTGGCTAACACTTAGTATTAGAGTTTGTTAACCTCAGTCTGGTTGGAGTTTTTAGAGAATTTCAAAATTTTGAAAATGAAACCCTCGATCTTGTTGGAGTTTTTAGATAATTTCAAATTCTTGAAATTTTTTCATTTTAAAAAACTTTTAATTTAGAATTGTTTTTGGACTTTTATTTCGATTAAAGATGGAAATTTTCTATTAAGTATTTCGAAAGTGTTTCTATAATAAAAAGATCAAATTTTTAGTATTTTCTGATATGCTTTTGTTGAGTATCCGACAGGCCATGAAGCGGGTCAAAATGACCTAGCTAACAATTGAAGAAGACCCATTTGTATAAACGATGTCTTTTTTGTGTTGTTATTAAACCAAATGATGTGTGTTTTGGGATTTGTTTTAATAAAAGACACCAGATGTTGTGGCTAGGCCTCAACCCATGCTCTTATGGGGTGCATAGTGAGCTCTTGCCATCTGAACTAAGAGTTATGTCTATATGTTTCGTGTTGATATTATATTTGCCTAAATGTTAAACATTTAGCAACTTATAATATGATTATTATTTTATAATTTGCCTTGTGAATATGATTTTGGATAAAATGTTTTAGTGATTAATTATTAGGGCTTAGCCACAGTAATCCTAATTGTATAAAATTATATATTTACATAATTAATCACATAAAGTTTTGAGATTTTAATTGTAGTTAATTATTTTAGTATAATAAATTTTATCTTATAGGAATTTTTATTATATTTGAATAATTAATTATGATAAAATATCAAATTATTTTCTAATTTTCCCACAATTTGTGACTTTATCATAAAGTTTAGCATAAATCTATTTGGATTAAAAATTTAGGCTACAAGTAATTTTTTGTCATTTGATTTATATCTTTTAAGATATGTTTTGCATTGGTAATGCATGTACATAATTTTTCAGCCTCAATTTATTGATAAGTAGCATGTATGTTTAAATTATGAAGCTATTCAAACTGTTAATTTCTTTGATACAAGTTATGAAATTCTTAAATTGAGGGGTGAAAACTATAAAATTTGGAAGGAGATGATTCTTCTTCATCTAGGGTGGATGGACATTGATTATGTTATCTGAATGACAAACCACCTAAGGTAACAGAGGCTTGCACTATAGCTGAAAATGTCCTTTATGAACTTTGGGAGCGATCTAATCGCCTAAGTGTGATGTTCATTAAAACCAAAATTCTTGCTAGCATTTGTAGTTCTGTAGAACAACATGACAATATCCATACTCTACCAAAGGTTGTTGATGAGCAATTTGAAACTTCAAACTAAGCATTTGCAAGCACCCTAATTACGAAGTTTTCATTTACATGCTTCACCGGTGTCCGAGGTATGCATGAACACATTATGAAGATGAGGGACATTGTGGTTCAGTTAAAGAAACTAGAGGTTTAGATGTCTAATTCTTTCCTCATGCATTACATTTTGACCATTTTTTCACAATCATATGGATCCTTTATAATCTCTTATAATACACATGATGATAAGTTGTCAATAAATTAATTAATGATCGTGTGTGTCCAATAGGAAGGGAGATTATCGATGGAACAAAGAGAGAGTTTGTAGAGTACACATCTAGTTGTTCAAGGAAAGAAGAAAAATCAAGTCAACATAAGGATGAAAGGTCAAATACCTATCCAAACTGACATTAAGAAGGAATCCGAATGCTTCTTTTGCAAGAAAAAATGGCACATAAAGAAGAATTATGCCAAACATAAGGAATGAATTGAAAAGGAATAACATTTTACCTCACCTGTTTATTTTGAATCTAATATGGCTGAAGTTTGTCATAACACATGGTGGATTGATTTTGATTATATAATCCATATTATAAATGGGTTTCAAGAATGGTAAAACCCAAGGGAGCCAGTGGAAAGTGAGTAGTATATCTTATATGGAAACAAGATACGTGCACATATGGAAGCTGTTAGGGATTACGATTTTATTTTATGCAGTGGTTTTATTTTAAAATTAGAAAAGAAATTTTATATCCTCAATTTCTTTAGGAAATTGATTTCAATTTCAAGAATTGTACCATTTGTATATTTCTTTCATTTTTCAAACAAACCATTATTAGGAAAGGTACATTATTTGATTTTCTTTTCTGTTTAATTTACAAGGTAATACTTGTTACAATGCAACATATGTTCATGCTGGAATAAAACGTTGTGTCACCAATGAAAATTCCTCTATGTTGTAGTACCAGAGATAAGGACATATCTCCATAGAATGGATTAAAAGATTGAAGAATGACGGAGTACTTAATACTTTGGATTTTGCTGATTTTGAAACTTGTGTAAACTGTATAAAAGGAAAGAAAACCAACAAATCAAAGAAAGGTGTCAGGAGAAGTTCAGACATATTAGAAATCATACATACAAATACTTGTAGTCTAGATATAGACTCGTATGGTCATAAATACTTCATCTCATTTATAGATGATTACTTACAGTATATGTATCTCTACTTACTTCATAACAAGAATGCAGCACTAGATGCTTTCAAAATATTCGAAGTTGAAGTAGATAAATAATGTGGTAAGCAAATTAAGATCACGAGATTTGATAGAGGTGGGGAATATTATGGTAGATATACTGAAGGTGGATAAATACCCGATCAATTTGCGAGATATCTTTAAAAAAATGGGACAATAGTCCAACACACTATGTCTGGATCTCCGGGCCAAAATGGTGTCGCAAAATAGAGAAATTGAAAACTGTTAGACATGGTACGGAGCATGTTGAGTAGCTCCAAATTTTCTAAGTCCTTGTGGACTAAAGCTCTTAAGACTAACGTGTATATATTAAATCAAGTACTAATCAAGGTTGTTCTAAAGATGTCATTTGAGTTTGCAACATATAATCATTTAAGGATGTCCATCTGAAATAAGAATTTATGATCTATAAGAGAAGAAATTGGACTTGAGAACCATAAGTTGGAATTTCGTTGGATATGATGAAAGGTCTAAAGGATACAGATTCTATTGTCCATCACATCACACTATAATTGTGAAATTAAGAAATGCAAACTTTTTTTAGAATCACTTTATTAGTGGGAGAGATAAATTTCAAGATATAGTTTATGATAATGATCATATGGGTACTTAACCTTTCACTTCAAACAGTAATGTGGTTGTCATTACAACGATCCTTAAATTCCAATAGACGTTGTACAACCAACTGTTCAAGTTCAACAGCCTACTGTAAACATAAATGACAATTAAGAAATTCCATAAGTTGTTGATAATCTAGTCGATCTAGTTATTTAGGAATAACTTGAAAGCATTCAACAACCAGTTAAATAACAGACTCTATAGGAGGATGTTGGAGCAACATTAAACAGATCTAATAGAACAAGAAAATCAGTTATTACTAGTGATTATGTTGTATATCTATAAGAATCTGACTACAATATAGGAGCTGAGAATGATCCTAAAACCTTTTCATAAGCCATGAGTTGCAAAGAATCAATTTTATGGTACAATCTCATAAAGGAAGAAAGGAATTCTATGAAAAATAACAATGTTTAGGATCTTGTTGAGTTTCCTAAAGGAGCAAAACTCATAAACTGCAAATGGGTACTTAAGACAAAGAAAGACTCATTAGGCCACATTAAGAGATAAAAGGCAAGACTCATTGTTGAAGGATTCACTCAGAAAAGAAGAAATCGATTACACAAATACACTTCTCTTGTGTTTAAAAAGATTCACCTCGTATAATTTTGGCATCGGTTATTTATTTTGACATGGAATTACATCAAATGGATGTGAAAACAACTTTCTTAAATAGTGACCTATAGGAAGAGGTTTACATAAAAACAACTATAGGGATTCTCCTATAATAATAGTGAGCATTTGGTTTGTAGCTTAAAAGATCCATATATGGATTGAAACAAGCATCTCGCTAGTGTTGTATGAAATTCCATGATATCATCCCATCATTTGGTTTTGAAAAAAAAATCATATATCAAAGTATATACCAGAAGGTTAGTGAGAGTAAATTTTGTTTTTTTTTTTAATTATATGTGGATGACATATTACTTGAAACCAATGGTAGGGGTTTGTTACATGACGATCGAGATAGATTTCGTAGTGCTTTGGTTGTCTCAAAAAACCTATGTTATAAAGTTTTAGAGAGATTTGGGATGAAAGATTATTCACTTAATGTAGCTCTCATTGTCAAAGGAGATATGATCAATTTAGACCAATGCCCAAAAGATGAATTTGAAAGGAAATAGATGAAAAATATTTCATATGCTTCTGCAATTGGAAGTCTAATGTATATTCAGATTTGTACAAGACTTGATATTGCATTTGTTGTTAGAATGATAGGCAAATATTAGAGTGGTCCAGGATTAGATTACTGGAGAGTTGCAAAGAAAGTATTGAGGTACTTTCAAGGACCAAGGATTGCAAGTCTATGTACAAATTAATGGACAATTTTGAGGTAATAGGGTACTTAGATTC
Source organism: Erythroxylum novogranatense (assembly GCA_029891385.1). NCBI lineage: Eukaryota > Viridiplantae > Streptophyta > Magnoliopsida > Malpighiales > Erythroxylaceae > Erythroxylum > Erythroxylum novogranatense. Next base: position 11,623,804 of record CM057228.1, read on the forward strand.
AATTTTTGTTGGGATTCGCAAAAATTGACTTCAAGTTATATCTTAATGTTTGCCCATGGAGCCATATCTTAGAGGAGTGCCAAGCAGTCATTGACTTCTACTTCCACTATAAAGGTTGAGTTTGTTTCTTATTTTGAGGTTACATCATATGGTGTATAGCAAAAGAGTTTCCTATACGAGCTAAGCATCATGGATTCCATATCTAGGCCATTGAGAATATATTGTGACAATTTAGTTATTGTTTTTCGAGCTAAAAATAATAAGAGTAGTAGTCGAAGTAAACGGATCAACATCAAATTTTTATCTACAGGGGAATGTGTTAAGGACAGGAAAGTGGTTATTGAATAACTAAATTGATGATAGTTGACCATTTAACAAAATACATGCCACCAATGAAATTCAAGGATCATGTTTTTAGAATGAGATTGAGTTCCCTTATATAGTTTTTATTGTATGAGCAATGTTGTTTTCGTGAAACTCTTATAATATTTGCTCATATTATGGTGCACATTATTGAGAAACGTTCATATTCTGGTTTAATACTCATTAATTGTGGTCCAACGTTATGAATTTAGTAGGTATGAATGCCCTAATTTTGTGGTAACTCATAATGTGCTTATCGATATCACATTTGTAGCGTCGTCTTATCGTAGGGTACACATCAAGAAGTCTGGAGGTCATTTCAGTACATATCTTACGATAACGATACGCTATATTCGATCACTACATTCACTTCACATGGCATCATATCTTGATTCACTTATAAAGCATTATACGAAAATCACAATATTTTAAAAACCAACTTTTTCCTCATTTTATTGCATAAAAATCAAAGTTTAGAATATGTTTTTCAACACTTCTTACAAGTCCAATATCAAAACCTAATACAAAGTACTACATGAATGAGAAAATACACAAAATTTATCTAATCTGTCCCCAATATCTAGCTGATCAACCTTTGAGCCATGACTTCTCTTCCTAAATCATCGATCTACATTGTTGGTAGAGTCTCTTAGTAGCTTGAGTTGTCTCTCGGTCCTGAAAAGACAACGTTGCAATTTTAGTGAGTTTTGCGAACTCAATAAAATAACCATCATCGATGGTTCACTCAATTCATGCAACACAACAATTCATATAACATATCATTCACAACTTAGCATAATGAACACATATCACATTTACATTTAAGAGCAAATCAATTTGGCATTTCAAATAATCCATATACTTGTTAAAAATGCATATGAAATGCTCATGAGATTCTTTTTCAATTGTTATGTTGTTGTGATCGAGTGCCTAACTGTCCTGTATCTATTTTGGATACTAGGCTCATTGCTAACTGTCCCTTATTCGATGAGGATACATGGCTCATTTTACATAGTGAGCCTTAGGCTCTTAATTATTGTCTGAGCTCGAGGCTCTTTTCACACTTTAAGTTTTAAGCTCTGATCGGTGGCTACTCTGGCCACAACTGCTATTATCTGATTGTGCACTCATGTATGGAATGCATCTATCACAATTAATAATATTATGAAACACATAATTCTTCATATTCACATTCAAGCAGCACTTTAATATACACTCCACATTTCACAATCATCAGATTTTCTGTCCGGAAGTCAACACAATTCAATTCACATTCATTTATCATTCAAAACATAATTTAAGCAAACAATAATTGAGAGAAACCATCTAAGTTACTCACAAGTTGCTCCCGAAGCTAATGCCTGGAAGTTCTGGCAGCGTATAGAGATTGACGTTCCAATTGCTCCTCTATAACAAATAACATACACATATATCACAATTTGCACAATTAAAAGTGTTTAACAATGCACTTGTGTATAATGAAATATATACAATGCATGTTCATGATAATTTTGGTTATCTTTCCATCAATTTCTTCACAAAATCATTCTCATGTCAAAACTCATCTAAGTATAATTTTTAATTAGGTTCGGGTCTCACTAAAACCATTAAAAACACAATTCATTTTTCATTGACTTACTCTCAGATTGTTCCAAGATACACTTTCGGGTCTACTGTTCATGTTCAATCAGAAAGTAAAAATGATGTAATTTGGTCATACTCTCTTCTAGAAAAGTGTTCCTCTATGTCTTATGTTTCTAGTAACATCAAAATCACTCAATTTGATTTAGTAATTTGGAAGATACGCCTCAAACATTTTCGGACTACTCTTATCCAAAATAGTAGACTATACACAACTTCCAGCCATAAATTGAACATCTTAGAGACTGAATCATAATTTGACTTCTTCATATGATTTGTATCTATATGTCTCTAGTTTATTCTCAATCAAAGATCATCTCATTTGGACATTAATAGAAGAAGTTATGGTCAAAATAAACATGACTGTTTAGTTGGAAAATTTCTCTCAGGTGTTTAGATCAATTGCAATTCATGGCTACTATTGAGGAGAACAGTAACTTGATGAGACAAATAAACACGAGTCTTGCAATTAACTCATGGGCATGAGAGAGGAAAGTCACAGGGATTTAGGAGTCACGGGCGTGAGAGGAACACGAGTGTGCAAGAGTCATGGGTGTGACAGATAAAGACAAAATTTGCGTGAGAGCACAAGTCAGCCCCACCCTATGTTTATCACTCAATCTTTCTCAATTCATTTCATATGACTGTGATTTTTGGTGGAGAGGTAGAGCAATGTCTTACGAATCCAATGGTATAAATCTCATCTCATTTGGAGGTCGGACGTAATAGATATAGCTAAAAACCCGTCGGATGTTCATCACCTCTGAAAACTTCAAAGTCGCTATCGTGCAGTTGCACCTCTAAAAAATTCATAATTTTTGAAATTATTTCTAAATTCACCAAAATTAAAAAATACAACAATTCCACTAACCCATAAAATTTTCAGTAAAAATAAATTCCAAAGTTCTCGAAAATAACACAACTCAATCCAATTATATCCTAAATTATCCATGAATGCATGTACAATTATTTTCATATAAAAAGTTCACTATTTATGTGTATGTGTATGTCATATTATGCATGAGCATGTAAAAATGCATTTCTAAGCTCTCATTAACTACTCATATTTACTATTCTAACCTCTTCACAGATAATGGAATGTTACAACATTCATATAAGCTTTTCTTGTACATTTTGTTTGTTTTCTCTTCTGAAAAATATACACCATTAAATTGGAAAATGAGAGCTTGGAATAATTCTAAAATGGAAACTCTTCTAGCACAAACAACAATGATTAAAGGTATTTCATTTTCTTCGATATTTAGTTTAATTTCATCTTGTTATCTTTATAACTATTTTGCATAATTATGATATTCATTGCATCGGTGAAAAAGTTTACAAAAGTTAATACTATTAATTTACTTACAGTTTTGTAATATTGAGTTACTAAATGCAAATAAATTGTTTCAAAACTATAACGTCTAGTAGTTTAAATTATTTAAATATGACGTCACATATGTTAAGTTAATGAATCAATTTTACAAGTTGACAAAATATAAATTTGCTAGATTTTAAAGTGTTATTAGGATTGTTATGTAATGTGATTTTATTAATAATGATAAAGAATTATTTAGATAGATCTTTTATAGAAAATTAGAATATAATTTGCCAATGGAACTTAAAAGTTCAATATATTATACTAAACTCAATATACGTGTGTGTGTGTGTGTGTGTGTGTGTGTTACAAAGCTTAAGTCTTGTTTGGCATAGTGTTTATTCTTTAACTTTTACTTGCTTAGTTACTAACAATTAACAAAATAGGGATAAAATAACTAAAAAAGATAAGCAATAATGAGATAACATTATAATATTATCAAGAAATTATTAAATATTGATTCTTATCAAAATATTATCATCAATTTTTTATATATGATTTTAATAATTATCTTATCTTATTTTATTGATAATATATTAAGTAAAGCATTTTTTCAGTTCTTTAATTTTTCCTTATCATAATTTTTTTCCATAATGTAACAATTTTATAAATTATTAAAATTTTGAATAATTAATTAAAATATAAAATATTAAAATTAATCATATAATAACAAAATATGATTAAACAAGATTTTCATTAATTTTAATACTAAATATTAACATAATTATTAATAAATACACATAATTAATAATTTCATTTTATTATAATTTGTGATTTCTACTCTTATTCGATTAGAGGAAGATGAAATGAGAGTTGGTGTGGGCTATTAATATTGCCTATTGGGATGGGCCTTGTGCATATAAATGATAATACGATGATTCTCCTTTCCCTTATCGGACGGTCTAGATCTGTCAATTTTAAGCGTGGATCTTACGCCACTGTAATCTTTTTATTTGTACGTTTTCGAATAGTGATTTATTTTTAATGAAAAAAGGAATGAATAATTCACTTCCATTTTAGGTATAGACTTCCCGTATTAGAAACACTTGCGTCGGTTGAGTACAGTTTGAGTTGAAGTTGGGTATTGGAGAGACTAGAGAGTTAAGAAAGGCGGAGGTTAAGAATGTCGGGAGGCATCGCACGTGGTCGTCTGGCAGAGGAGCGAAAGGCGTGGCGCAAGAACCACCCCCATGTCTGTAGTATATATCTCTCCCAACACGATTACTTGAATAAACTGGCTGTGGATTTTCTTTTAACATGTTTTATGCTACTGTTTTTTTAATTGTTTGTTTTTTTTTTGTGATTTTGCAAAATTTTTCTTTTTGTGTTTTGGTTTGGGAAGTTTGGAGTTGAGTTATTTTTATTTTCGTTTCGAAATTCTAGGGTTTTGTGGCCAAGCCAGAGACTTCACCAGATGGAACAGTGAATTTGATGGTGTGGCATTGCACTATTCCTGGAAAAGCTGGTGTAAGTATTTTTCTAGATTTATTTGGTTACTTATAGTTTAATATTCGTCTTGCTAAGGATAAATTGAATGGTTCTGATGTTCTGGGTATGGGTTGATTGTGTTTAGTTGTCTGTAATTTGGAGTGCTTGCTGTTGCTTGTTTAAGTAGTATCTTCGTGATCTATTCGCATAATTAAGGCTGGAAAGATAAACTCCGTGGGGGGTTTTCATCACCCAGTTGACTGGTGCCCCACAGTAGGCTAGAGTTTATGATTGCTTGTACCTGGATCTGTTTGAAATTTATGATGATAAGCTAAGAGAAACAGGATGTAAAATGGTCAAGTTTTTTTGTGTGATGGTCATTTGGTTCATTATTGTCTTGGTTGCTTGCTTTTCAGATCCAAACAGACGTTAATTCTACTTTTCAGTTTCTTCGTACATTTCTGCTGATTGGTATAGTATGAAACACATTGACAGAGGGAACTTGTGTCGTGGCTGTGTTCATATGCTTGTAACCTTCCAATTTGTTCTTGAAAATGTCAGGAGCACATATGTCTTATTTTTGCTTTCAATAATATTTTATATGATGCTTGTATTAAGTAATCTTTTGTGTACTGACGGGAGACATGGTAAGAAAACCTTCCCATTTTCCATTCCAATGAAATAAGCACAAACCAACCTATATACAGGAAATTTCTTGCTCGCTTTCTCTAATCTGTCAGCATATGAACTTCTTTCCTTCCTGCTCTCCTGATTTCTACTGCCCCACCGATTATTTGTTCTTTGCAACTATGATCTTTATTCTTGTTTATTCTCTTAATGTCCTTTGAAGGGTTTCTTCTCATGATTGGACTAGTGATTAAGACAGTAAATGGGGGTGTAAGTCTATTTTGTTGAGTCTTTTTTGTGTGGGAGGCAGTTGTCATCTTCAGAATGATTATTTGGCTTTGAAGATTGTGGTCATGTGGACATAGTAGAATGCATGTGTAATTCAAATGTTGATCCCTGACCCTGGTCTTTATTTTTCTTATTATTCTGGGATATGTAACATATTTGTTTGAAATTTGAGGAGATACTTGCTTGCTCTTACCTTCTTTGGATGTTACCTGTGCTCATTGCATTAATATTCCCTCCATTATGCCTGTTAGAATTTACTCATATTCTCATTTCATTCATTGTTCTACAATGTTGTAGACTGACTGGGAGGGTGGTTACTTTCCGCTCACACTTCATTTTAGTGAAGATTATCCTAGCAAGCCACCAAAGTGTAAATTTCCTCAGGGATTTTTTCATCCGAATGTCTACCCATCTGGGACTGTTTGTCTTTCTATACTTAACGAGGACAATGTAAGTATCATATGTTCCTTTGATGATTAATTATAGTTTCTGTTTTGGCTACAGTTGTATTGAGTGTATTGGTTATGTAGGGGTGGAGGCCAGCCATCACAGTGAAACAAATTTTGGTGGGAATACAGGATTTACTGGACCAGCCAAATCCTGCTGACCCTGCACAAACTGAAGGCTATCATCTCTTTATACAGGTATGGTGTGTTTGATGAAATTTGTTTGCATGACTCTTTTGACACTATGTACATTTTCTCCGAGACCAACCTCTTTGTTTTAGCTGAAATTTGTTTTAGGCTTTCCATTTGCCTGTCCATCCGAAACCTTCATGGGCCACTTATCTATGATTTTTTATTATTGCGCGAGCTATTCAGTATGGAAGGGCCTGATCCATAATTAAATTGATTAAGACATATTTCTAAAGTGCTACTGTTTCTAAAGCGAAATGAATGACAGAGAGCTCCTTGCTGAATTTCGTTCAGATTGGATGATCTATCATCATTATTGATGGAGGCTTCTCCACAAAATCTTGTTTTCCTCACACTTAGCATCAGAGATCTGTATGTCTGATGTCCTGTTATCAATGGTAAATGTCACCTTGGTACTAATATGTGGTATGTGTTATGTAACAATATCACTTCATGTTTGTGTGAGGGAAAAGTGATGATAAAGGAAGTTATTTGATGTCTACCCATAGGTTTTGGCTTTTCACCCTTACAACTTCTTGGCGTTTCTATCTCTCAGCATCATAAGGAAGTTAGTGGTGACTTAAATAGGATTGTTCACCTTGTTATTCTCATAATGTCCTACTTGTTGGTTGTTATGATTTGGTGCAGGACGCTACAGAATATAAGAAAAAAGTGCGACTGCAAGCTAGGCAATATCCTCCTCTTGTTTAGCGCGAAGCCTGATGCATCTAGGAACTACTGGTTCTGGGTAACTGTGAATGTCTGCAATTGTGTATCTTAGAATTGCGTCTGTGATGGAATTGTTCAGCACTTGATATTATTTAATGGCTGGTATGAATGATGATGTGGTTGAACTGGCATTTTGTCTCTCTATAGAGTTTTAAGTAATCTTTAATCTGAAGAAACAAATACCAGTCAGTCAACGCAACTGATTGTTATTATTATCAGTGAAATGTTTAACACTTATTTTGAACAATGCAATTTCTGTGATGTGAATCTATGCATCTTGATCCATGATGATAACTCAAATTTTGGATTTAACTGGGGCATTAGGAGGCCCATGCCCTTGCTTTTTTGTAAATCTCAGGACGATCCACCATCTTTTGCAGTTGAGAAGCCTCTGCGTACACTCTAGTCCATTGTGTAAAACCGTATCCTCATGACCTTACTGAGTAGCATATCCATGAAATGCTAACGAGTTTGTTTATAACCAGACAAGATGGTGTGATCATTTTGATATTTGCTCTCGTGCCATTGGACGGGGGTAAAAAGTTGGACGCCGCTCTGAATCACTCGGACATTGCTCCTACCTTGACCTCCAATCAGAACGGTTAGAAGTTCTGAAGATTCTTTAGCTAGTCTTCAGGACTCGAGGCCATAGTTCAATTTTTCATCTTCGTGATTTGAAGTTGCAGAAATAACAATACAATTGATTACTTTACGGTAAGGTAATTACAAAAATTCTAAACTACAAGCAAAATATTAATTTTCTTCTAATATTTGTATTGTAAAATTAAATATTATGTTTTTATTCACAATAATTAAAATTTTATTGAAACATAATAAAGTGATTTACGCCAGCACAAAGTCAAGGTGTATCTATTTAAAAATTATTTAGATGTTTTTACTATTTTTGAAATCTTTGAAAATATAAAAAAACGAAATTACAGTAGATATCTAAATATTGTGAAATCTATTTAAATAATGTTAAATACATAAACGTATATTTATAGAAAATAATAAACTGGGCCGAGAAGCAGAAAACACCAGGCCCAAGTCTAACTAACATTCGCAACGTTAAAACACCTGTCAGCTTTCTGCGCCTCTCATCTAATGGACGACAACTTCGCCGCCTACTACCCTCCTCCTCCGCCACTACCTCCTCCGCCGCCTCCGCCACCACAACCGCAGGAGTGTTTCTCTACTTACTACCAACCTCCTCCGTCAGGTCACCGCTCCTACTTCCCTCAACAACATCAGCCACCGTTCCCGGTCTATGCGCCTCCTTTTGTGGTTTCCGGCGCTTACGATCAAGTGCGTACGCTTTTTGTTGCGGGTCTACCCGAGGACGTGAAGCCTCGCGAAATTTACAATCTCTTCCGGGAATTTTCTGGTTATGAGTCTTCTCATCTGCGTAACGCCACCCAAACTTCTCAGGTCCTCTCCTCTTTTGAGTTTGTTTCCACAGTTTTTTGGATTACTTCAGTGCTCCTAACACGGAAGTTATGATGGTGTGCAGCCTTTTGCTTTTGCTACATTTGTGGATCAACCGTCTGCAGTTGCAGCGATGCATGCTCTGAATGTAAGATCGTTTTATTTTGTCTCTTTAATGATTTGATCATCTTGTTTGGTTGTTTTCGATGATACGAACATGCTCGGCTTTAGCTGGTTCCTTGTGCACGTTGTCACTATGCACTTAGATATTATCAATTCTTCTGGTGTAAGTTGTACTCGTAATTTACTTGTGGAAAGGGAAGATTTTGCAAGTTGTTTCAAACAGAGGCTACTTGAATGCATCCCAGTCTCCTACAAGTCATTTAGTAGTGTTGAATTATTATTTTGTTTAGGATTTGCTAGGCTATTTTGTAAGTAGTTTGTATTGGAGAAGTTCCGTGGGACAACATTCTTGATGGCATTATGAAATAAAATTAACCCTTATCTCTTAATATTGTTTGTAGGGAATGGTTTTTGACCTTGAGAAGGGATCAACCTTGTACATTGATCTCGCAAAATCTAATTCAAGAACCAAGCGTACAAGAACAGGTCTTTTACCTGATGTTTATCATGTCTTTTAAAGTACTTTCTTGTTTGCAATCCTATTCTGAAATTTTGAGTGTTTGAAAATTCTTGTGTTGATTTTCTGAATCAGATGACGAAAGGTCTGGCTTAGATAAGAAAGCTAAAGTATCTACACCATATTCAATGGAAACTCTTGATCCAGGTAATACAATTGGTCAAATCTCAAAGTTGATACGAAGTATGTCCTGTGGAAACTCCTTGTTTGGACATCTTTCTTTATTTTTATTTCAATGGAAGCTCATCTTTCTTTGTCCAATCCTGCTGGTTCTGTGATACTTGCGCATTAATTAAAGGACATCAGTTATTTTCTCACATGGAGGACACAGTCTTTTAGAAGCTCACTTTGCACATGTTTTGCACGCTTGGGCACTAGCAGGTTTTGGCAGCATTCACTTGCATGGAATGGCTAATTCCGCTCACAACACAATTGGTTATCCACCTGCACAAAGGTCATCTGCACTACTTGAGCACATTTTTGTTACTAGAAAGTGACCGCCTTTAGCTCAATTCGCACATCTTTTGACTTGAAGTGAATACTTATGGCTAAGAGGTCTGGGGCTTAGTAAAAGCAATTACTTGCATGCCCCGTTTCTGAAGTTAAAGAATTAAGTTTTTAACTTTTTTTCGATTAAGATTCCGAGTCCTTCTAATTGCAATTCCTTTTTCAACTTTTCAGCCATTGCAACTTCGACAGAGCCTCAAATGAGTCAGCATCTACACAATCAGTAAGTCTGCATTTCATTTTTTTCATTTCTCAACTCAACTAGGGTCCAAGTCACCTTTGCTTCTTCTTATCTCATGGACATGTTTCTCCACCACTAATTATCTTACTGGTGATACTAATGGACTCTGATTACTCTTAACTAAAGAGTACCTGTAGTTCCATTCATTTTGTTAATAATTATAAGACAAATTCATCAATTCAGAAATTCTATATTCAACATAATGTAATAGCATGTGATGTGAAACATAATGTGAACTGGAATAGTAAATAACTTATATGCTAAAATTGTTCTATTTCTTACATAAAGCAGAGGGCTCATAGGCTCTATGGCTTTTAACACAGTTGCTTTGCTTTTGCAAGCACTTGGAGTATGAAAAGAGAATTGTTATCAAGAACAATTTCAACATCGTGTATCAGCAGAACTTATCATACCTTGTTTTTTTTAAACGATCTTGTCTTCATTTTTTTCATATTGGCAAGTTTGATTACGGAGATGTGGAATATTTCTGATCTCGTTCCCAATTAGGAGATATTTTATGATTTTGGCCATGTTTTATCGTATGGAGGTATCCATAATCCATTTACCTCATGATTAATTGGATTCATGGGAGCTAGTGCATGATTTGTATGTGAATATCTGTTCTTTAGTTCTGATAAATCAATAAATATTATTTATGTGCAGAATAATTCTTCAGCACCTCCTTGTCCAACACTTTTTATAGCAAACTTGGGGCTAAGTTGTACAGAGCAAGAGTTAAATCAAGTATTTTCAAGGTAAGAGCTTTGAATTAGACATGTTAACTTTTTTAGTATTTTGATTTTCTTGTTGACATTTTTTCTGTCAGATGCCGTGGATTCTTGAAATTGAAGATACAGAGCACATATGGCGCCCCAGTTGCATTTGTAGATTTTCAGGTACTTGACTTGATATGCCGCAATGCCCCTTTTATTTCTTCATTTTTCCTACCTTAGAGGGTGGAGAGGAAATAGGTTTTCTAAATTCAGTTGATTTTGGAGTTATGATTGGTTGAATGGATGGTGGTGAACTGACTCCCTTCGGAAGTGAATGCAATACCTAAGTGTTTTCTACATCTTAAGTTTGATGAATGGAGAAAATGTGTATTTGGCCTTTAGCATGGGATTTTGCTGTTTTTCATTGTTGTTGTGGTGTTTGTATTTGGCCTTTAGCATGGGATTTTGCTGTTTTTCATTGTTGTTGTGGTATTTTCTTTCCTTGTGCTAATGGCGCTAGTGCATTGCCCGAATGCTACTTTGTATTTTGGCTTGAGTGTACTAGCATGCACCAGGTTGATGGATTGGTCTGATGAGATTACATTAAACTTTATGCTTTATGTAAAAAGTAGTGCTAGTGCATTGCGCCCGAATGCTACTTTGTATTTTGGGTTGAGTGTACTAGCATGCACCAGGCTGATGGATTGGTCTGATGAGATTACATTAAACTTTATGTTTTATGTAAAAAGTAACGATTGGAGGTTGTAGAAGGACTCGTAAACCAAAATCTCTTGGAGAAAAACATTGAGAACGTGAAAAGCAGGAAACAGGCCTAATGGTGCTAGTCATGTAAGGGAAACCATAAGAAATGATAAGGAACATTGTTTAGGAATACCGTCATTAAATTTAACCCATCTCTATAGTTCATAATAATGGGATGATGTGCACATTCTCTCTGTCAATTAATTTACTTTGACAAAATTGGGACAATGTGTTCAGGATACTGCCTGTTCGACTGAGGCACTAAATCATCTGCAGGGCACGCTTCTCTACTCCTCGCCACTTGGTGGCGGCATGCGATTGGAGTATCCTTCCGAAAAGTTTTCAAATGCATCATTTATTTACCCTTCTGTTACTACTTTGTTTATTACTTAATGGGAAATATTAGGTATGCAAAGTCACGAATGGGAATGCGGCGGAAGCAAAAGTAATGGGACAAAGCTGGAAGGATGTTTTGCATTTGCTTGTATGGTTGGGTTCACACATGAATGTATTTATTAGTTCCCAGATGAATTCAACTGTAATTGGAACTAGTTGCAACATCATACACAATCAAAGAGCAACGTCCTAGCATTTTCCAACGATTCAATTTAAGGTGTTTCTGTCTTGTTTGTTTCCTTATTGACAAGTTTGTTTTAGAACGACGAAGAGTGTTGGATTTTGTACGAGCCTCCTACCAACTACCAGGACAAGTTGGTTGTTACGACCATTATTATATTCAACTGTTTGCAGGAATTGGCAAAAGGAGGTTGTTCCCTTCACCAACCAATGTCAGCTTCGTTCACCAACCAATGTCAGCTCACTCCAACAGTTTTTCAAGCATTCAAATGGTTTGACTGCTTTTTCAACCGTAGAGTTCCCACAAAACCCTTCTCGATCCAACTTGTTTCTTTACTCGTTCTGTGGAGTCCAGATCTCCTGTCGAATATTATGGTGTCTTATTGTGTTCAATAAATCTCAACCGTTTATTTATGTGAATCTTGTGTAGGTCTCGTGTGGATTCCGTAAAATAATGGTTGAGATTTCATAAGACAGAATAAGACAGGGTAATATTAGACAGAAGATCTTGGTTCGTTCTGCGTGAGTTACTAATCCGTACAAGATTAGTTTATCGCAAATGTAGTGTACTGATTACTGCTAGTTCTTTACCTTTTCTCGAAAGGAATGAGCAGAATTAGACCGATTCTTTTAAGTTTGTTTCAGAGTATTTTTCAATGCCCTGGCTATTTGTCGAAGGTGAAAAGAAGATGGATAATTAGCTTCTTACGGGCCCGATCAACTTGTAATACTAAATGTTCTCCTGCTAATAACTTATGCAACCCTTTGCACTTGATATCGTAATACGATTACGACCACTAACCAACAATATCTATAAGTGGCAATTGTTTTGGGGAGTCTTAGCAATCGTCACCTATATTTTGACTTCTAGCTTCATTAATTGGCCGGCAAGAGACTTTACAGCTCTGTCATGTACCAAAAATCTTATATTCTGCAGGAAATTTCTCAGGAAACACACGCAACCCCCCATTGACTTCTTCTCCACACGACCAGATTCATTTAATTAGATGGTGAAATCTGCCATTAAGGTCGATTAGCGACATGACAACTCTCAAATAACCCCCTTTTGACTCTTGACTGCTAAGCTAACTGCCAAAATGTCAAAATCGGGACCTTGTTTCAATAGTTTAACGGTGTCTAAATTTCCTCAAGTAGCAATGCGCTATAAGCATACAATCATGGAATTTAATCGTTTTTGTCACAGAATGAGCTAATATTGTCCATCCCAAAATAAGCCATTCCTTGGAAAATCCTGATTTGAAAACTCCAAAGTCTAAGCGTCTAATTCTGTCAATCTTGTTCATAATTGAGTGGTTTCTTGGTAATTAGCTAACTGAACAAAGTTGGTCCTCGATATTGGAGAATTAAAAAGTCTGGCTTAACTCAAGGAACCTTTATTTATGAAAAATATAAAAATCTTGGCCTAGGCCAATCAAGCTATAGTCAACACTCTTGACTAACACATGACCCACCACGTAAATGCTTCACTGTTGACACGTCTGGTTCAGGGACTGTTATTATTAGAGAGCCGAAGGGGTCTCGAATGATACTGTTCTTGCTTTATGAGGTTGGCTAAGATAATCATTTCAATACCGAGAAAATGGCTCAATTTGGTATAAATAAATTATTACATATTAGGACTATAATGACATAAGCCTTGAAAGTAATTGGATGTAATTATCATATGCTGAATTATATTTTGAACATATAGAGTTAATTTGTTTATAGTTCTTGATATGAAAAGTTAGTTCTTTCTCATTCGAGTCACTTTAAAAAATTTATTATATTTAAAAATTTTGTAAATTTTATTTATATAAAATTTCTTTAAATTACAATTTCACTAAAATAACAATAAAATATATATGATATGAATATTACATACAGATCAATCAAAATAAAACGTAACTTAATTTTCAAATCCAACTCAAATTAATTAAAATTATTTCAAAATAATAATTTATAATAACTATCTTGAATTACCAATTAGTATGAATCAAGCTTAAGAATCAAATTAAGCTATCATATTAGAAGTATTTGATTGATTTATCTAAAATATAAATATCTCAAATCATGTGTTTTGTTATATTCTTACCGAGTATTGTTGTTGATATATATAGTATATTCTATCATTATTTTTGGGAAAGTTTTAAAAGTTTTAAGAAATAAAAATCATAAAGATTTCTTTTCAAAAATTAGATATTAAAAATTTTAAATTACTTAAATTATATGAGGACCCTTTTTTTTTTTTTTTTTTCTCTTTTTACAGACCCAAAATAATTTGTGATGATAGGGACAGTCTATTTTGCATTCCTTTTATTGGTACTTATTTCCTAATTACGTTTTCTTACTTTTATTTTTATTAGTACAATTTCAATGAAAAGGGCTGAAAATAAAAAATGTTAGAACTGGAACAATGAAATGTTAGGATAGGAGAATTAAAATTTTGTTTATTTCCAATAGAATAAAATAAAACTAATATTGCTGGACATTTTAATTAATTTATTTGCTTTTCTCAATGTGACTTTTTGTTATTTGATGTATTCATCAATTTTTTAATAGTCTAAGCTTGCATGCACAGACCATAACCATAAGTCCTTTTGGCTATGCATTGTCCTAAACTATGACCAGTTGGTGTAATTGAACAAAACCCTAACTCTATCCTAAGGTTTAATTTATTGTTGATGTCTCCTTTTCATATGGGATGCACATTAATTTGGTATGCCAACTTGTTTACAGCTAACCATGCCCATTGAAACATAAATAATCAACTCAAGCATTCAAATATATTAATTAAAACATGCAACAATGAAGCCATACTTTACAAGGCATTTTTATTTAACATAATGTCAAAATAAACGAAAATGGCATTCTCGATGTGGTAATCTAATGGAGACAAAAGCATACGGTTTAAGAGGAAAATGGTAAACAAAACCTGTCCCTCCACTGATTTCGATAAGTATGTCTTTACAACTTTAAACTAAACTAATAGGTTGGAAGCTCACGTGAATTAATGTTCTTGGTCACTAACACGAAACACGTAACCATACTTTAGTTACGTATCTTGGATCAAATGTGAAAGGACAATAAACAAAAAAAGGTGGAAAATACTTCATTTTGGTTCCATAACATGAAACGAGCTTTCCGAAGTCGAAACGAGCACAAATCTATCGTCGTCTTCACGGGAACTGCTCATTAGGATGCGGTCAACGTCTTTCTACAATTTTATCAAAATGTAAGCTCTTTTAATGGGTCAAAAAATTCTTATACTTACGAATGATATGAGCAACTGCAAGAGACCTTAATTTTTATATATAGTTTGCATTTCCAACTTTCCCATCATAGGTCCTATATAGATTTGTTTTACACTGATCGGGATCAATTTTTTACCCAGATTTTGACTCATTGATTTAGATCATTTATTGGGTTATTTTATTATCTTTATCCGGATCAAATTATGTAAATTAATCGATAAATTATTGAAAAATCGAAAAATAAAATTAAATATTGTCTAATTTTATGGGAAAAATCAAAAGTATCCAGCATTCCCCCCTTGGACAATATTTAATTGCAGTATTGACTCCATTTTAAAACAGTTTAAAAAACTCGATTAAGTC
Organism: Erythroxylum novogranatense; assembly: GCA_029891385.1. NCBI lineage: Eukaryota > Viridiplantae > Streptophyta > Magnoliopsida > Malpighiales > Erythroxylaceae > Erythroxylum > Erythroxylum novogranatense. The sequence goes on from CM057228.1 coordinate 11,639,368, forward strand.
ACACTACTGTATTAATCGACTAAGTTTAAAAACAAAGCATTTGGTTCAAAGATAACGAAAGTCTATCATTCTGTCCTGCGAGGTTTTCAATACCAAAAAGTATCAAATGCATATGTCATGTGCGAGACAATTTTAATACAATTACGTATACCTAAATACCCCACTAACATGAATGGGAAAATAAAGTGTGACAAACTAGGATGATACCTTTATGATCTAAATTATATCATCTTTGTTTGTAAGTCTCGATTTCTCCAACTTTATGTTAAACCGCTTATGCTAAACTAGATTAGAGAAATCTTGTTTTCTCTCATCAAATGCTAAACATCATTAAAGGAAACTTGTTTCCTCTCACCAAATGCTAAACAACATTAGAGAAAATCTTCATGTTCTTTTGTTGAATGCTAAATTTCAATACAGAATCTTTATGGGATTAAAAACTTACATCCCTTATGTCATGTCAAACTTTATGGATATCCATATAAAACTGTATGTGTCTAAATGACATAGGCTTAAAGACAATCTGTATATATGCCCAATAACCTTTAAATGCTTAAGATTGACACAAATCTTAAGACTTTCATACATATTATGACCATGTATGATAACACGTATTACTGAGGATAAACAATGATCATCTTTATTAATGAACCATCATACCGTCATAATACATCAAAACGTACAAATGTACATAGAGTAAATATAGCGATCCTCTAACTAACAGTGTCTAAGGACTTCAAAACACCTATATTGTATAGTTGTCTTTCAAATACAAGTGTGTGAAGTCCTTTAGTTAAAGAATCGACTTATAGTTCCTCAGTCTTTAAATGCTCCTAACCTTAATGTTACATTTTCATATCAAATCCTTTATGGTCAAATATTTGACTTTGAAATGCTAAGACCCTATGATATTCAATATTGTTATTAATCAACACAACAACAAGATTATCACAATACCAATGAATGAGTTTAACCACTGAATCAACCACAAACAACTCAGAAATCAAGTTTCTGAGTCAAATCGTATGTGAAATAGCCCTATAACATGCACTCTATATGCATAGTCGAGGAAGTTACTTGTATTAATATGACACACTTCTGCATTTCACATTTGGGTTAACAAGATATTGACCAAATAGTCTAACAGTAAATGCAATATCCCGCCTAGTACTTATCCGAGCATAGATCAGGATACCAACCGCATTAGAATATGAAACATTCCTTATAACCTCTCTCTTTACTTTATTCTTCAGATATTGTACTAAAGATTATCTCTCACTATGAGAGATAGGTGCTACAACAAGTTTACAGTTAACTGCATTAAACCTTTGTAACATTTACTCAATGTATGCACTCAGTAAGAGGTCTGATGAGTGTTGAGATCTGTCTCGATGAATCTGAATACCGATAACAGAAGATGCTACACCAATGACCTTCATGTCAAAGTTCTTGAATAAACATTTCTTAACCTTGATAACATGGTCAAGTAACTTGACGTGAGCAATATATCATTCATATGCAGTAATATGAAGATAACTTTGCTTCCCCTAATCTCGTGATACAAGCATCTTTTAACTTTATTTTCTATGAAGCCAAAAGAGGTCAAACCTTATCAAATGAAAGGTATCACTTTCAGGAGGTTTGATTTTAATCATATATTGATCTGCATAACACGCAAACCATGTCAGTTTCATTTGGATCTTGAAATCCTTCAAGTCTGTATCATATAGACCTCTTCATAAAGATCTTTATTCAGGAAAGCAGTTTTGACAACTGCCTGATGTAACTTTATATCATCATAATCCACAATTGTCATAATCACTCAAAATCTATCCTTCAACGATACGGGAGAAAAAGTAACATTAAAGTCAACTTATTTCCCTGAGTGAACCATTAGAGAATTGAGCGAGCCCATAAACTGTTGAACTTTATCCCGAAATCCTTTTGGTCTAAAACTACATTTACAACTGACGGGTTTGCAGTTCTGCTGCAAATCAACTACTTCCCAAACCTTACTATGTTTTATGACTTGCATCTTATCAGTCATTACAACCCATCACAATTCCGCATTAGGTGCATAAATAACTTCTGTAAAAGTAATTGGATTCGTAATATGTCTAATAGCATAGTCATGTTCACCTAATAGACTATGTTATCATATGGGATAGCAGTTTATCTCACTCTAGCAGATCTACACAACTGCCTTAGATCTTGTACCTTTAGAAATCTCTGTGTGTACAGGTATGGTTTTCTATTCTTGTACAAGCACAATATAAAGACCTAAATCTAACGGATTTAATTATATGAGTAACAGGTACATAATAATTGGAGTATCCACCCTGCTATTATCCGAAGGGTCAATGGGCCCACCATCATCATAGACATCGTATCCCAAGCTATTTGTGATTCTACTATTCTGGTCCCTCCTTTTCTACAGTAAAATTTGTAGCTTTAAAGTGATCGGGATATCTTCCTAAATAATGACCATAACGAGCATGTAATTTTTCTTTATAAGGATTATACTCCCTCAGTAGGGCAGCCTCATACACGAATATGTGTAAGGCTGGGTTTCCTTATTATAAAATGATAAGGTAGATTAGTCATGTTCTGCATCGACTTCTTCAAGTCCTTTAGGGTGCTATTATGTCTTTCGACAATATATCATTTTGCTCAGGACTACTCGACATATTGAACCAAGTCATTATTCCAACTGATTCCATATATATGAAACCTTTTCAAGTCCTGAAACACCATGTTTGTCATGATATTCTCCTCCACGGTCAGATTTGACCATCTTGATGAAATTTTCCAGTTGGTTCTCAACCTTCAATCTTTAAGTAAAAACGCATAACTGTAACAGGAATATTCATCAACAAATGTCAGAATATATTTGGAATTGCATAATTTTATTGTATAAGGTCTACTGATATTTGTATGTATCAGATTCAACAAGTCAGAAGCATAAAGTTGACCTTTCTTCCTTATTAGTTAACTTACTCCTGCAACAGTCAACATTTGTTTCTAGATCATCATCATCTAGAATTGGGAGAATGCTTTCCTTAATCAATCTCTCAACTCTAGCTTTAAAAATGTGGCTTAAACTTTTATGTCACATCATGTATGACTTTTCATTCATTAAATTCCTTCATTTCATGACTTGTTTAGCAAAATACGAAGAAGCATATATCTAATTCGAGGTAAGACACATTCTATACAAACCATATAACTAAAAAGTTACACCATTATGTTTTGCATTAAATAACAACTGTACAATAAAAACATTAAATACAAAACTTCAACCTTCTTTATCCCAAATTGATACAAAGATCACAAATAAAATGTATCCTGTAAAAACCAAAATGAACCTTGCAACAAGGTTCAGTATGTACATCCCCTATAGATATTACTTCCACTTCTTCATTGTTGTGAATCATCAGTTTCTCCTTCCCTTTATTTGGGTTTATCCTGGATATGAACCCCTGCATTGTGGAAACACCGTGATTAGATACTCTACTATATAGCCACCAAGTAATTAATGCAACTATCAAAAATTAGATTCATAAATTAATAAGAAAAGGAGTTACTTGATGGTCTCGATCTTTCCTGTTAAACCTCATATTGCTGGTTTCTTTATGTCATGTAGACCTTTACCAGCACTGGATTGACCAACATCAGTATGTGGAGAAAGTTTAGATTTTCTACCTTTGAATTTAATGAGCTTTATCTTTGCTTTTCCTTTAGTTGCTTCGAGGGCTGTAAGAATATCAAGCTTGAGTTTCTCCTCCTCAACAACGCAATAGGCAATCAAAGTATTGAAGTCCTATTCCTCATCCAGCAAATAATATGTCATCACCAAATTACTAAACTCTGAAGGGAGTGTGTTTAGAGCAATGTTATGAATACTGCATCGGGTTTAGATGCGGATTGAGCTCGAAGCAATCGCACTCAGAATGCTAGGTTGGTACCGGATACCGTTTCGAGAAATTTTTTAAATTTATGAAATAGTCCCTTAAATTTTTAAGAATTGCAAAATAGTCCATATTGTTATATTATACAGTTATCTTGTATATTTTACTAGTTCTTGTTTACATCAATCATGCTTTCAAAAATCTTAATAATAAATAATAATGACAATTATTATGAAATAACAATAATTTTAAATATTTTACATATAAATAATAACCACAATTAATATAAATAAAACAATTATCATCATACAATTATAAAATTAAGAATAATACAAAGTATTTAAAATATTACAATAATACAAAAATATTTTTAAATTTATAAAATTGTCTCTATTTTTTAAAAAATTATAAAATAGTCCATTGTCATATTGTAGATTATTTAATAATTATTAATAAATATAATTAATTTCAAAATATATAAATTTTAATTTAATAATTGAAAATATATAAAATAAATATTAGTTTATAAGTAATAATTTTAAAATTATTATTTATAAACTAATTTATTAGTATTTATTAATAAATATTATATAAAATGTTAAAATAAATTTAAAAAATAATTTATTAGTAATAAAAATAAAAATAATTTATTGGTAATAAAACTAAAAATAATTTACTTTAAAGTTTTATTTAATTTATAATTATTATTAGTAATAAAATATTTATTATTATTTTAAAACTAAAAAAAGGGGAAGGAGAGGTAGGAGAGAGGAGGAAAATTTAAAAGTTTGAAAAATTTTGCAAAAAACCCTAATTTTTAAAATTTCAGTCTTGGGCTTAAGATTTGACCAGTATTTTGAATCTGCGGCAGACATCGATTTGCATCACGGAATTGGCCGATACCGACCGGAATTCATCCCCGGTACCTTTATGTCCGATTCGCAGTGCTTTTTTAAATAGATGCGAACGTTCGACGATCTACGGAACGAACGAACTCATATCATTGGTTTAGAGTCTGGTGAATTATAAAGACGTTAGGAAAAGGAATGTTCAGTATCTTCAGTCTTTTATGAAGATGAATTATTCTTGACATGTACTTCATTACTCCCCCTTCTCCCATGTACTTCATAGAGAATTATTATTTCATCAAGGCACTCATCTCAACATTAGGTGAGACTATGTACCTCAGGGAGACATTTCTAAGAAACTCCTTTGCTATATCTTTGTCCGGAAGTCCACTAAGTTGATGGTCAAGTGTGGATCTTTTAATGGTCATAAAATATAATATATTAGACCGATCTCAGGCTTCATAGGCTTCTTTATGAGCTCTTGAGCTCGTGGATGTAGGTGGAGATGATCTATCCATCCGTATAGCCATATCAACCTCAACCATCTCCAGAGCATTCAATACATCCTCTGTCCACTTTTCATATTGAAATCGATCAAGGTTTTAACCGTGACACTGATATTGTTGGTCAAAAAGGTGATTTCAAAGTAAGAATGTGTAAATCAGCACAAATGTAGGATAATAGCAATACTCAAAGCCATTAAATAGTATCTTTACCGAGAATCCCATTATACATATTATGAAAAACCTTCGAGCTGAATGCATAATATATGCAATTAGACTTACACATAAAAGTCATCGGAGTACAAACTATCAACCTTCATGACAATAACACTTTTAGGCAAATAGATCACTTGAGCAATAACTTTCCTCCATCTAATGCCTTTATGCACATCACAAAATGTTATGTAAGGTCAACGCCTTTGGACATAATAATCAAACATAAAACTAGAGACATCCCCCAATATGTTAGTATAACAATTCAAAATACTGACTTGAAAGGCCACTTTGGTGACTACATCCTCATCAGCATTCAAAAAGTACACAAACACAAGGGATACATCTTTATGTTATCCTCACATTCTTTATGAACACATGGTATGTGACAATGTAACATCAATAAATGTTAAACCCAAATGCACAGTCTCATTGTCACACACTAGTGCTGAAGACATTATCTGAAAACTTCATTTGAGACTTTCTCAAAGAAAAAATCTCATTAGAGTGACTATCGTGCGTCATCGGATACTGAACCTGACCACCCGAGACATTAGAACATTATGTATATCATTTATAGCAAGTTCATTGCACGAAAATTCACTTAGAAATAGCTTCTGAACGTCTTAAAACCTTTTCTGAGTAACTATCATGCAATCTCGAACACTTAGCATGAGACCCGAGATATAAAAAATTAAAGTATCTCCCTTATATGAGGCCCGAAACATAAAAATTTACTCGAAATCAGATTCAGAATGCCTTAATTCATTTTCTAAAGTTAAACTTTAATTTATTATTAATGTAATAAATCCAAAAATAGAAAAATCACTTAATACATTTCCCAGACTTGGAAACTGACCTAAATCACTCCGGGCACCCTTACGAAAATTTTGAAAATTTTGTATTTTTATTTTTAAAAAATCACTGTAGCAATTCTTTGATGTTAGCAATAACATCAGCCCTCGCGTTGGCGCGAGAAGCTGATGCTATTGTTGACGTCACATATTTGCTACACGCGCTGGAGATGCATTTGACGTGTGTTGCGAACGCGAAAATGCATCCATCGACGCTGACATATGCAACGCACATGCCTGACAAGCTTGTGGTCGTCGTTGTGCCACATGTCTGGTGTGAGCAACTCTAGACTAATCAACCTCGAGGTGGTACTGTGTGTAATAAGGCACATGCGATACACGCGTCATACGGTCTTCGTCGCCTCCAACCGTCTGGGCAATTTTTGGTGAGTTTATGACTAATTTTTCACACTCCCGAGCTCATTTTCAATCTGTTTCTTAAGGTTAAACACATGTATACTACTTTCGTGCAATAAAAAGCAAGAAAAACTAAGAAACATAAGTTAACTCTCCAAAAATCTTATGGAGAAAAAATTTAAAAATCTTCGTTTTTAAGCACCCGATCACATCACCGCTCTGATATCACATGTAACATGTAATGATACCTTAGTTACATATCCAGATCGAACGTGAATAGGTAATAAACGAAAAAATGCGAAAATACCTATTTTCACAACTTCAAATGAATTTTCCGAAGTCGAAACGAGCGCAAGTCTACCATTGTCTTCATAGAAACTACTCACCAGGACATGGTCAATATCTTTTTTATATTTTTTCAAAACGTAAGCTCTCTTAATGGGTTAGAGAATTCTTAAACTTACGAATGATATGAGCAACTATAAGAGACCTTAACCTTCCAATCCATACTGATCAAGATCCATTTTGTTACTCAGAATTTGATCCATTGATTTAGATCATTTATTGGGTCACTTTATTATCTTTATCCGAATCAAAATATATAACTTAACCGATAAGTTATTAAAAAATCAAAAAATGATATTAAATGATATCCAACTTTATGAAAAAGTTAGAATTGTCTAACGTAACAATCACAAATTTAATTATAAAATTTACAATATTTTTTGTATAAAATTAAATTTTATTACGTCGTTATATACTCAAAGTTTATTTAAAAATAAGTTGATATTATTTAAACAATTTAAAGTAATAAATATTTTTATTTTATTATATTTGACAACATAATAATTATATACTATTCCAAACTCTAAGATTCTCGTTTACAATATGATCACATATTCCTTTTCTAGCGACACACAAATTAATTAACCTTTAAAGTTATATATATATATTTAAAATCTTATACAAAATATTCATTAAGGTTAGAGGCAATAAGACAATAGAGTCTATTGTGGTGTCTCTTTTAAGACACGACTAGATTAGATTTGCGAGGGATTAATTTCTTGAGATTAGATTTTCTATTCACGGAAAATAGAAAATCACCATCAATTGGGTGGATTTGGAAACAAGATAATTATATAAATAATAAAAGTTTATATTTATCATCCTAGCAAATAAGCAAATTTATGCATTTCGTTCATTTAATATAAAAAGATAATATATCAAGAAACTCTAATTAAAATTTTTAATTCAGTATTTAAATTTTTATTTTTAATTGAGTAAACAATTTTTTAAACATTAATGATTTAGTTTAAAATATTAATTTTGATAATCTGACATGTCTATTAAATATCACGTAAATATAGGATGACACTTTTGACCTGTCCAACCTAAATTGGCCAGACCTCGGGCCTTGTTTTCTAGAAACGATAACGTTTTACTAAAATGACATCATTTTGATTTAAATAATAATAATAATTTGGGATTGATCACTTCAAACCCGATCGAGCTTAGTTCATTGTTATCCCTACATAAATATCTATTTATTAGCAGCCCGTTTTTAATAATTTATAGGCCTAGTAAAAAAATGATCTTATTTTGTCTTTTTTTACTCTTTATAAATGTTAAGAATGAGCTACCATTAAAAACAAAAACCAAAATAGGAGCAGATTGTTGAAGTAAAGGAGAAAATAGAGGAAAAGTGAAAGAGGTTGTATTCATTCACCCGCACTGTACAATTACATCAGTATAGAACTATATACACAAGACCGTGTAACTAATCTCCTAACTAATTACAAGGAGCCTAACTAATTATGTACAGCCTGTCATTGTAAGGACTATATACAAGTACGGACTGTCAAGTGAGCACAAATAAAACTATAACAAATTAATCATTCTCAACATGCCCCCTCAAGTTAGGAGGTGAAAAGATATCTTTCATTCCTAACTTGGCAGTAAGATATTTGTGCTGTGAAAAACTTAAACCTTTTGTAAGAAGATCTACAACTTGTTCATTGGTTGAAATGTGCTTAGTCTGGATGTGCCCCCTCTGAATTTTCTCTCTAATGAAATGGCAGTCAATTTCGATATGCTTTGTCCTCTCATGGTATACTGGGTTTGCTGCTATTTGAATGGCAGCCTGACTATCACAGTATAGAGTCATAGGCTGAGATAGTATAATCCCTAATTCATCTAACAATCCTTTCAACCACATCAGCTCTGCAACTGTACTTGCCATGCTCCTATATTCGACCTCTGCAGATGATCGAGACACAGTGTTTTGCTTCTTTGACTTCCAAGAAATCAAAGAATTTCCCAACTTCACACAATACCCTGTAACAGACTTCCTTGTAATTGAGCAAGATTCCCAATCTGAGTCACAGAAGGCTGTTATTTCTGGTGTTCCTGATGCAGACAAGAAAATTCCTTGCCCTGGATTCCTTTTGATGTATCTAACAATTCTTAAAGCAGCTTCATAATGAGATTTTTTGGGCCTTTGCATAAACTGACTAAGATGTTGAACTCCAAAAGCAATGTCAGGTCTGGTGTTTGTTAAATATAAGAGCCTCCCAATCAATCTTTGATAAATACTTGCATCTTCTAGCTCACTGTCATCCTGCTGCAAATGTAAAGCATCATCATAATGAGCACTTGTCATCTTCAAGTTTTGTTCCAGAGGAATGTTTGCTGTTTTTGCATTTCCCAAGCCTACATCTTCAATCAATTCTAGGGCATATTTCCTTTGATTCATGACAATTCCAGCAGATGATCTAGCAACTTCTATACCAAGAAAATATTTGAGATTTCCCAAGTCTTTCATCTTGAAGTTCTGATGAAGAATAGATCTTAATTCTGAAATTAGTTCACTATCATTCCCAGTGATCAAGAGGTCATCAACATAAATAAGCATAATGACTATCCTATTACCAACAGTTTTAGTGAACATAGAGTAGTCATGCTTGCTTTGAGAGTAACCAGTGTTAATGAGAGACTCACTTAGTTTTAGGTTCCATTGTCTAGAGGCCTGATTCAAGCCATAAAGAGATTTGAGCAATCTACATACTAGTGTGCCCCCTTGATTGTCAAATCCTTGAGGCAGAGACATGTATACTTCTTCATGAAGATCGCCTTGAAGGAAAGCGTTGTACACATCAATTTGAAAGATAGGCCAGTTATACAAGACTGCAAGGGCAACAACTACCCGAACTGTGACTTGCTTTGCAACAAGTGAAAATGTGTCCTGATAATCAACTCCTTCTCGTTGATTGTACCCCTTGGCAACTAACCTCTCTTTATATCTCTCAATTGTGCCATCTGAGTTGTGCTTAATTTTGAAGACCCATTTGCAACAAATAGGAGTCTTACCTTGGGGTAAAGGGACGACCTTCCATGTGTCGTTTGCCTCCAAAGCCTTGATTTCCTGTTGCATAGCAGCTTGCCAACAATTATGTTTAATTGCCTCTTGATAAGATTGAGGTTCAATGTTATGAGAAATGGAAGCAGCTAGGCACTGAGTATGAGGTGGAAGATGGTGATATGAAATGAAGTTTGAAAGTGAATACTGACCTTTGGTGACCATTGAAGAGGATGAAGGGGATGAGTGGAACCCAGTGTAATCTGCCATCCAAAGTGGTGGTTTTATGGTTCTGGTGCTTCTCCTTAAGGATTGTGGACGAGAGAAATCTGATGGATGAGAGTGTGTTGAGGCTGAAGGTAAAGGAGAAGAAGATGTTGAAGAGGTGGAAGAGTCTGTAATAGGTAAAGGTGAGTGTGGTGGTGAAGATGTGTGTGAGGATGTGGGAACGGATAGAGGAGAGGAAAGATTTAAAAAATGAGAATCATGTAATAAACCAAAGTCGGAGGGGTTAAATGGAAACATTGGTTGATCTTGTGGTGGTTTTTTAAAAGGAAACACAGTTTCATGAAAAATGACATCTCTACTGACAAAAAACTTGTGAGAAATAGGATTGAACAATATGTAACCTTTCTGAACTTGAGAATATCCCATGAAGATAGAGGGTGTAGCTTTCGGTGAGAATTTTTCATGATAGTTGGTGACAGTGGCAAAACATAGACAACCGAAGACTCTAAAGTGAGACAGAGATGGTTTATTATAAAGGAGTTCATAAGGTGTTTTCCAAGAGAGGATGGAAGATGGTAATCTGTTGATAAGGTAACAGGTTGTGAGAACACATTCCCCCAAAATTTGACAGGTAAATGAGAATGGAATTTTAATGCCCTGGCTATATCTAGGAGATGTCTGTGTTTACGTTCAGCAGCACCATTCTGCTGAGGTGTATTGACACAAGAGGATTGGTGAATTATCCCAAGAGATTGAAAGAAAGGGGGTCCCTCGTTTGTAAAGAACTCACTCCCATTATCACTCCTAATGATCTTGACAACAGCAGAGAATTGGGTATGAACCATGGTAATAAACGTTTTTAAGAAAACAAATGCATCACTTTTAAGCCGAAGGAGATAAACCTATGTCATCCTAGTCCTATCATCAACAATAGTCAAGAAATATCGATGACCACTATGAGTAGGGATTCGATAAGGGCCCCATAAGTCTATATGTATTAATGAAAAAGAATGAGTTGCTCTTGTTTCACTAATGGGAAATGGTAATCTAGTTTGTTTAGCTAAAGGACATATTGTGCAAGTAGAAAGATCAGCAGAAGAATGAGAGACAGAATTTAAAAAAGGGATTTTATTCATTTTTGATATGGATGTATGACCAAGTCTAGCATGCCACATAGAATAATCAACATGCTTAAACACTGACAAAGAAGTAACACAAGATTGATTAACAAGAGAAAAAAGTTCTAAAGGTGAGACAGGCTTGAAAGGCTGGTGAAGAAAGTATAATCTATCATGTGCTCTACCAATCCCCATCATCTCTCCACTGCAAAGGTCCCGAATAACACAGAATTGAGGATAGAAAGATACAGAACAATTAAGATCTCTGGTAAGTTGAGAAACTGAAATGAGATTGAAGTTGAAAGAAGGAATATAAAGTACATTGGTGAGCTTATGGTGAGGTGATAAAAAATGGTTACCAATATGTGTAATCAAGGCTGATTTACCAGTAGGCAATTTAACATAAGAATTAGAAGTACATGCAACAGGAGAATTTAAGGAATTGAATGCAAAAGTTATATGGTTAGAAGCCCCAGTGTCAAGAATCCAGTGAGCTGAATTCGAAACAGGGGTTGTACCTTCCATATGAGCTGTAGCAGTAACTGAGGAGTCCCTGCTCAATAGATTAAGAAGCTGCTTGTACTGATCAGGTGTGAGCATGGGTGCCTGTGGAGGAGTACCATCGTCACAGGGCTCAGAAGAATCATCAGAGGCAATAACATTGTTTGCAATCGGACGTTTCTTTTTTGTGAATTTGAAATCAGGTGGAAAGCCAATGAGTCTGTAACAGTTCTCCATCTTGTGTCCCTTGAGGTGACAGTGATCACAGGTTCCAAAGAAACGTTTTTTGGATGAAGAAAATTGTTGAGTGAGCAAGGCAGTTGAATCAGGAAGTTCAGAGTTAAGCACTGAAGGAGAGGCAATTTCCCTCTGATTCTCGTCACGAGTAACCATTGAATAAGCCTTGTTAACCGAGGGAAGAGGATGCATCAAGAGAATCTGACTCCGAACACTACCATAGGTCTCATTGAGACCCATTAGAAATTGAAAAAGACGTTGTTGATCGTGTTGAGCATGTTTTTGAGGAAGATCACAAGCACAATTGGAAAGAGGAACGAGAACATCATATTCATCCCAGAGTAATCGTAGCTTAGTGAAATAGGAAGCAACAGATGATGTACCTTGGGTATGCGTGGAGATCGCACGATGAAGGTAATATATCCGAGATCCATCCACTTTATCGTACCTCTCCTGAAGATCCTGCCAAACGAGTGCGGCGTTGGAAGCGAAAACAATCCCAGCAGAGAGCTCATTTGAGACGGTGTTAAGGATCCAAGAGAAAACAAGGGCGTTACAACGATCCCATTGAGAGTGGAGATCAGAAGGAACAATGGCCCTTGAACAGGTCCCATCGATGAAACCTAGCTTGTTCTTAACAAGAAGAGCAATCCGCATTGAACGACTCCAAATACAATAGTTGTCGGTGTCGAAAAGCTGGTGTGAAACAAGAATCATGCCCGATGTATCTGAGGGGTGAAGATAGAGAGGGTGATTGAAATCGATAGTGATGGAGGAGGATGAATCCTCGGTAAAAGCCATAATGTTGAGTTAGGGATTTGGTAGATTGGGAATCTGGTAAAATCAGGTAAAGAGAAACGAATAAAAGGAATAGAGAAGATAAAAAGGATAAAGGAAATGAAGGAAAGAAAAGAATGAAAGAAATAGGAGAAATCGCCAGAATGAAATCACCGAGTCCGGTGCTTTGATACCATGTTGAAGTAAAGGAGAAAATAGAGGAAAAGTGAAAGAGGTTGTATTCATTCACCCGCACTGTACAATTACATCAGTATAGAACTATATACACAAGATCGTGTAACTAATCTCCTAACTAATTACAAGGAGCCTAACTAATTATGTACAGCCTGTCATTGTAAGGACTATATACAAGTACGGACTGTCAAGTGAGCACAAATAAAACTATAACAAATTAATCATTCTCAACACAGATCAAGGGTGAGTCACGGAGAGGTGTCCTTTATGCTCTTATTCAAGGTTGACCAATTCTATTATCTCTATTAGCAAAAGTTAATATTTTTCAATATTAAAATATTGAAATAAGTTTAAAATTTTGAATATTTAATTTTAATTTTTCAAAAATTAAATAATCTCATAAAAATAAGGTATGATCCATTTTCACTTAGGTTATGCTTTGTTGGATGTAAGATTTTAATAGAATATAATAAAATAGGTTATATTGAATAAAATATAAAAGAATATAATATTATAAAATTATTGTTTAGAACGTAAGTGATTATATAATATAATAAAATATTTTTAAGAGAAAGATTTATAATATTGTTTATAATAAAATAAAATATAATATAAAATCTTCCTCTTTTCTCTTATTTCTGTATTAGAAACTCTTGCCATCGACGACGGCTAAATAATAAACTCCCAAGTCCCAACTACTGGTACGAAAAAATTGATATGCCGTTATTATCCTCAAGTGCATGACTGAGGAACAAGACATCGATAGCGCATCCACTCAAATCGTTATTTGCGCGGAGGGAAAGTCAATCCCTAACGCCATCCATCCACCGACCACCGACCTAACCTTTGCCCGAGCCCACTTCAGACATATAGAGGAAGATGATGACAACAGCCAAAAACCAGAAACTACAAAACAAAGAAAGTACCAATCCCTCCAAAAAGGAATTGATAATAATGCCCTTGTTACTTGTACCAGCACAACACAAGGACAGCCAACAAATTTTATGAAGTGACCCTTCAAAATTTTCCTCGAGAAAATTGTTACAAATGACAATTTAAATACTAGGAGAGGAGAAAATTGTGCCCTCCTATCATTTTCTATTGAAAAGACCATTTAATAGGTAACCCTAATCTTGTCTCACCCTGACAAGAACTTTTTTATTTTCCTTTCCGTTTCGAATCCTTTTCACAATTCACTAATTATTAATTTTATATAATATTTTCTTTGTATTTTTAAAAAAGTATTTTTAATTCAAATTTATAACTTTCTAATTACACCAATTATCATTATTGAATTAAGGTGAGTCCTTAAAAGGTGTGGCTAGATAGTTAAAAACAGAACTTGGCTTCTCAAGTTCGATTCCATACTAGTCTCTTTTGTAAAAGTTTGAAATAATCGAAGTTTTAATCGTAAGTAAAGTATCAGTTAAATCTTTAGAGAGATGTCCCGCTTAAGTAGTGAACAGAATTTTCTTAAATTCAGACCAAAAAAAGAAGAAGAAGAAGGTAAAGTCACTATTATTATTTCACCCATTATTTTTTTCATTATTATTAGCAAATAATTAGGCCTACAATACCTTGAAGAGGGAAGTAGATAATGGCACTTACACGGGGCAACCAACCAACTCAAGCTTTTTTATTTCCTTTCTCTTTATACAAATTCACAAAGATTGTGTCGGTGAATTTGGATTTTTCTTTCCTTTTTAATTTTCGATCCTCTCCTTTTTAAATCGGTCATCAAAATATAAAAAGAGACAGAAAGTAAAGACGCCAACAAAAATTATCATTGACGTGTGAGTACACACAGATGACACCCTATTATTTCTCAGCCATGGCAGCGCAGCCCCTCAAAGCCATTGCTACTTAACTCCAATCTTCTCTACCATGAAGCCGCAAATTTGAAATAAAGATACAATCTTTAGACACCCTTTTGAGACAAGATTTCAAAGAGGTGATAACTTTTTTCTGGGGTTGTTTTCTGTGTGTTTCTATGGAAAGTGGAGTAGAGAAGAGAAAGCGAGGAGGTGTAGAAACCGCGAGAGTGTACAAAGGGATAAGGATGAGAAAGTGGGGCAAATGGGTGGCTGAGATACGAGAGCCCAACAAGCGGTCGAGGATTTGGCTTGGTTCGTACTCGTCGCCGGTGGCGGCGGCGAGAGCCTATGACACGGCGGTGTTCTATCTCAGAGGCCCGTCAGCGAGGCTGAATTTCCCCGAATTCTTGGCAGGAGAGATTAGTGTAGGGAGCGGTTGCGAGGACATGTCTGCGGCTTCCATAAGGAAGCGAGCGACGGAGGTCGGCGCCAGCGTTGACGCTCTCGAGAACGCCGTGAACCACCACCACCACCTCCGCCAGCACCTCATCCAAAGCAGTAACAACGATAGCAATGAATCGGCAGCAGATAGTGCAGAGCTAAAGTCGCTCGTGGAGCGGGTTGACTTGAATAAACTACCCGACCCGGAGGATTGGGGTGAGGAGTGGGAGAGGAATTGAGATGAAGAATTGTCTTTCCGGTGGCGGCGGCGGTTGTTATGATGCACCAAGTAGGTATTTCATGACCTTAAAATTATGTGGATTATTAGCAATTTAATTTTTTCGCTTTGTTTTTGTATTTATTTGGATAATGAAATTTTGGCCTTGTAGAAATGGTTGAATTGTATATTTGTCGGTCACCGAGTCGTGACTTATAAGAATGTTTTATGTGTCTTCAAGCTCTCTACAAATTTCATGTCCTCTTAATTTAAGAATCAGTTGATGGACACCAAAGTGAAAATAAAAATGGAAGCAGGGCAGAGAGAAGGGCGGTGGAGGTGGAGGTGGCACTTGCCAGGAGATTGCCGACTTGGCAGTGCCAGTCAGTGTTTGGTCTTACTTTTTTTTTTTTTGGGCTGAACAAGATCTTTTTTAGATTCAGTAGAATTTATATAAATAAATGATTAAAATTTATTAAAAATAATAAAATACGATAATATTTGACAAAAATTTATTAAAAATAATAAAATACGATAATATTTGACAAGAGATCTGCCCTCTGTTTTTGGCAAGTGTGACTTATGGGACTTTTGCTTTTGCTTTTTCTCTTGCGAGTGAGAAAGACAGAGAGAGTAGCCGATCTCTCCCTTTCGTAGCATCAGTCTTCTTCACACACACGGTCATTTTAACCTATACAGTCGTGTAAGTCAACGTATGAATTGTAAAGCAAAGTAGGACTGGACATTTTCAAAGTAATTTCGTAAAATGTAAGTTAAAGAACCAAGGTGAAAAAATTGTATGTCGAACGTAAGACTTCTTTTCTAGTTTTAGCAGCAAAAAGTTCATTAAATAACAAATTTTAATCTCTAAAATATCCATTAATAAATATTAATAATATAAATTTAGAAATTAATATGTATCATTAATATTGTAAGTGGTAGAATTGGCTAATCCTGGAAAACAATGCAACAAACACCATATTAGCAATGCGACGACCAACTGCTGATTACTTGGAACAGTATAAATGATACAAGTTGCACTAAGACAAGCCAAAATTGTACGTATAACGCAGCTAAGCTCCTCCTATGTCTTCTTGATCAACTTCCATCTGTTGTTGATCAATAGAGTAATCCAATCGAGCGCCATGGGCTTCAATCCTCGAAAATTCCATTAGACATTATGCTTCTGTTTGCAAAGTACGTTTTATTTGAAGAGCAGCTCTTACAACATTTCCTCTTGTAATAATTCCGACCTTCAAATCAAGATTAAGAATATCGGCTCATTCAAATCACCATTTGAGATTTTAGTCGGAATGGTTATATAACAGATAGGCCTCTCTTACCAGCTTTCCCTCAGCATCTACAACTGGAAGCCTACGATACTTTGTCTCAAGCAGTAATCTGACACCGGATTAATCAATTAAGAAGTTTAATTTCCAAGCTTCGGCTGTTAAGAAACATTGAAGAATCAAAGCAAACTGTAAAATGGTGAAAAATATCAAGTATAAGAAGACCTTGCAGCATCCTCAAGATTTGTGGTTTCACGAACCACAACTGGGGCGGGCGTCATCAAATCACCAACAAGCTTCCCGTTGGTTTTACTGAGCAATTTTTGCACCTCGTTAAAAGTCTGCAGGCGCTAATAATCATTTGGTATCAAACTTCCCACAAACGTTTTCAACAAAAATGGACTGGATCACATCAATTACAAGGCAATTATATCTCAAGGAAAACACCCCTCAATTATATCTCAAGGAAAACACCCCTATCATTAAGAGATGATGTAAAACAAAAAGGAATAAAGACAAGCAGAGTTACTTGTGCATGGTACTAAAAATTAATAAGGCGGAAGCAACTAAAAAGGATGTATATAAGGGGAAAATGTAAGAAGATGAACAAATATAGAATCATGATATATCTCAGAAATAGCTTCATGCGAGTTTTACCAAGAATTTGAGAACAATCAAAATGTACACAGATACCAAGCAACTTATAGCTGAGGCTGGTTCTCATAAAATAGTATATGTTTTAGTGTTTCCAGAACATCAAATTTACGTAGAATAGATACTTTTGAAAAAAACATTGATGCCAATCACCTACACTTCACTACTGGATTTTACTTGCTACAAGTATGACTTGCAGTATTTCTGAAAATACAGTCCAGAGAAAATTAGACTCCCAAAAGACGTTTTTAGATAAGATAAACAGAAGGTTATCTCGAGATGCAATTAGTCTAATAGGATGAACAGAGGGTAAAGGCATTATACAAAATTTCAAGAATGAATGTCCATTTTTTCATGGTTTTATGTTTATCTTAAAAGAGATAGTCTTCACGTACTTTCCAAGAGCTATCGACTTCAGGGAACATGCTGTTATCAGCTCTTCCGCCACCTAGTTGGAAAATTGGAAGAGTTTATACATGTAAGAAATTCAGTGTCATAATTGCATCTCCCAACTTCCATTTTAGAGCTGAAAATAAGGATTTCAACACAAACTAGAAGTAGATCAATTAATTACAGCTCTCCCGTGTTATTAAACACAAAGTTGCCAGAGGAAGGTCACTAAACTTTACCTTGTTTGTTTACTTCTTTGAAAGGAATGGGGCGAAGAAGTATCAAACATCTATAAGTTGAATATAGAAAGCACACAACTGTAGTGTAGGTAAAACAACATAAATCGCCTAAACATGGAAGATAATACTTTTTAAGTCATCAACACAATATTATCATATTCTAGTCACCACGAAATGTCTGTGGAAAACATATATGAATGCCTTCTGCAACATACTAACAATTTAAAACACCATCAGATTTCATGTCCAAGAATGCAAACAAACAAGAAAAGGAAATGAAACAGTCAAACCAAATATGTGGCTGGGTGATTACAAGGCGATGATTTTAGGGTACCTGAAATGGAGTCCAAAGCTAGCAAGTCATAATCTGACACAAGACCAACCTGCCATGGAAGAAGACGTAAATACTTGTATATTGTAGATCATGCTAGCTGATATGACCATTGTTGAACAGCAACTTAGACTCTAGAGTAGATAGTCAAAATTACTTATTTTATGTCTACCCAAAGAAATAAACAAAGTGGACTGGGTCTATCAGCATAATCAGAGCAAACCACAAAGAAGCATTTTAACACTTACCAGTTTCCAGTTATCATCAATCACAGGAAAACCAGTGATTCTGTGTTCGACAAGAGTTTCTAAAGCTGTTGGCACAAAGTATATCATGTCACATACTACTACAGCAAGTCCAAAAATCAACAGCACTGGCAAGATCCAAAGAAATACCTTCCTCTACAGTAGTTGTTGGTTTTACCACCTGCAAGTTCTCCTTTTTAGTCATAAAATCACCAACTGTATATATTCCACTTCTTGGCTGCATATCAGCAATCAAACCAATCACATTCACAAACCAGCCAAAGCTCCAAAAAAAAAAAAGTGTTAACAGTCCAAAGAATAAGAAACTTCTTATCATCATTATTCAAATTGAATAGGTAATGCTTCACTTGTTTGACCGTTGAGCCTTAAGATAGTCATTTGTCAATAAAGTGTAAGTGAGCATCTTTCTAATCACTTAATTATAGGCGAAACTTCAAAAAAAACTGAACTACTAAACAATAAACCAAACGAAGCAGACAAAATATCTTAATGAGCTGTATAAAACCTAATTTGCGAGAGCTTATATAACGATTCACATCTACAGCCGCAAGATCTACGTGAAGAAAGTAAGCAATAAGTGCACAAGATAGCAAACCGGAACGGAATTGGTCATCAAGGTCCCGGCGGCGGAGACGGCAGAGGACCGGCGAGACGGAGGTGAGTAAGTCGACAAGGAAACGAGTCCGATGTCGGAGCGGGAAAAAAGAAGGCAAGGGAGATGGTGAGAGATGGAAACGGTAGAGACAGGGACGGGAACGCGAGGGCGCGTTAGAGCGATGGAGTCCCGAAAGAGGATCGAGTCCATGGCAGGGGAACTTTCCTCTTTCGGAGACGGTAAAGGCAAAAGAGGAAACTGAAAGGAAAATGATTACGGCTTCGGTAGGATATAAAAGTGCCGTGCGCCGACCTGCTCACTTGCTCTTATTCTTATTATTATTATTACTTACTAAGTTTGTTTTCTGATTCTCCACCAATAACGCAAATTTATATTTTGAAAGTCAATTGAAAATTTTAAAATTTTAGTATTAAATTGAAAATTTTAAAAAGATTGAGGATTTTAGAATTAATTATTTCATAATTAAATTAAAATTTTAATTAAATAATTGTTAAAAATATTAATATTCTCGAATGGTAAATTAAATATAAATTTAATAAATAAAATTCAATTTGATGAGATTAAATTAAAGTTTAATTAAAATTTTAAATTTGAATATGATAAACCCAAGTTAAACAAATCAATATTTTGATTGTTATATCAATGTAAACAAAATTATTAAATTTAAATATATTCTTATTTTTCTAAAATGAAAATTTAAGTAATTATAAAATTAAAATAATATTAATTATAATTTTTATTAATAATTAATATTAAATAATATATATTTAATTGACTGAAAACTAAATTATGAAATAATAACGAAATAGAAAATTAATTTTTTAAATTTATAAATCTTTCTTACTAAACTTTAAAAGCGGAAATAAAAAATTATAAAAAAAATAGAAAAAAAAACCTAAGAGTAATTTTATTCTGACTAAAATTTAAAAAAAGGTAATATGACATGGATAATAATAAACATGGCCCGGAGGAGACGAAGAAAAGCCCAATTCAGTTTAACACGGAAAAGGAATAAGAATTCTAGGGCGTGTGTGATTGTGTGCTCCTATATAAACAAAGTCTTCTCTAACATGTCAGTTGCGGTGCCGCCACTGGTCTGCCCATCCTCTGTCAGCTAGAATTTTTGCTTCTGCCTATTCACATTGCAGTCTCCGACGACGATTCTATCCTTTTCCGACCACCCCCATTGTACCCTTTTATCCCGCCACTCTTTATCCCATTAAACCACTCTGAAAACAAAAAAGTTCTCTCTTTTTAGTTTCTTTTTATCGATACGCATTTGTCTGTTCTTTTAGAAGTTTCTTCGAGATGGCTCAGGTTCAGATTCAGCCGCAGACTCCGGTTCCTCCGCAGAATGGGGTGGCGGCCAATGGGGTGATCCCGCTATCTTCGACTGCGTTATATGTCGGAGATCTTGAGGCCAACGTTACCGACACTCAGATTTATGATTTGTTTAACCAGCTGGGTCAGGTCGTTTCCGTTCGGGTCTGTAGGGACTTGAGCACAAGGCGGTCTCTTGGTTATGGCTATGTTAACTATAGCAGTACTCACGATGGTTGGTTTCTCTTATTACTTTTCTAGTTGAAACTCGTAGTTGTTGAAGAGAATGATTTTGAAGAGTGGGTAGTTCTAGTCTTGTTTAATTGCGAAGTCTTAATCTTTAAGTTCATTAAAACGAAGGGTGATTTTGGGTTATTCAGTTTGCTTCGGTCTCAGTGACACTATGGATTACTTTCTAACGTTGATAGCGCACTTCCGTATGTGATACTTGTTCTTATTATTTTGACATGTTTGATTGTATGCAAATTGAATAGTGTTGGCGTTGATTAGCATGAATTTGGAGAATCTCTAGGTGATTCAAAAAGTGCAGGGCTTTTCAGATTGATGTCGTGCCTTGAGAGCCTTATCTTCTGATCTTGTGTAGTTTTATGCCTTCACTTGTTAATGTCTTGTGCACTGCTCATGTTTTGCTCCATATAAATCTCTCTTTTTTCTGGTATTTTTGGGAACGGCAGCTGCTCGGGCTCTGGAATTGCTGAATTTCACCCCTCTTAATGGGAAGCCAATTAGGGTTATGTACTCCCATCGTGACCCAACTATTCGCAAGAGTGGTTCAGGAAATATATTTATCAAGGTGCAGTTTTTTCGAATATGGTAGATCATGTTGTTTACAAGGATGTTTGTATCTTTTTTTGTTAACTTTTCCATTTGTTGTTCATTCTTTTCTAGAATTTGGACAAGGCAATCGACAACAAAGCTCTGCATGACACCTTTTCGACATTTGGCAATATCTTGTCTTGCAAGATAGCAGCTGATTCTTCTGGTCAGTCTAAGGGATATGGTTTTGTACAATTTGATAATGAAGAGTCTGCTAAAAATGCAATTGAGAAACTCAATGGCATGTTATTGAATGACAAGCAAGTTTTTGTTGGTCCTTTCCTACGTAAACAGGAAAGAGATTCTGCTTTAGATAAGACTAAATTCAACAATGTTTACGTAAAGAATCTGTCAGATACAACAACTGAGGAAGGTTTAAAGAAGATTTTTGGTGAATATGGAACTATTACAAGTGCTGTAGTTATGAGAGATGGAGATGGAAAATCCAAATGCTTTGGATTTGTCAATTTTGAGAACTCCGATGATGCAGCTCAATCTGTTGAGGCACTTAATGGAAAGATATTTGATGATAAAGAGTGGTATGTTGGTAAAGCACAGAAAAAATCTGAGAGAGAGGTTGAACTCAAAGGGCGTTTTGAACAAACCCTGAAGGAGACAGCAGAAAAAAATGAAGGTCTGAATCTATATGTTAAGAACTTAGACGATAGCATCAGTGATGACAAGCTGAAGGAATTATTCTCAGAATTTGGTACAATCACTTCGTGCAAGGTACAGTGACATTTCTGTGCAAGAAATCATATTACCAATGAAATAACTAAAAAAATTGTGATCTATCTGCGTGTCTTTTAGCCCTGAATTTTGATTTTCATTTGAAACTTTAAAGGTGATGCGGGACCCAAATGGTTTAAGCAGAGGATCAGGCTTTGTTGCCTTCTCATCTGCGGAAGAAGCATTGCGAGCGGTAAGTTGATGTTAAACCAATCTATGAAATGTTAATAGTTGTTTAGTTTGTTCCTTTCTATGATTTGACCTTCATAACATTATATGTTGCCTTTTCCTTGAAGCTTTCTGAGATGTCTGGTAAAATGATAGTTAGCAAACCACTTTACGTTGCTCATGCACAAAAGAAGGAAGAAAGAAGAGCAAGGCTGCAGGTGATTTCTTTTGATCTTTTCAGCATGTTTTTATTTGTGTATTTTGGAATATGCAAGGTTTTTAATCAAGAGTCCTTAAAGAACCAATGGAGAAAGATTCTTCTTTTCTATCATTTTGTACGTTCTTATATAGACATATTCTTATATAGACATATACCTCTTAACAGCTTTGCCAAACTTCAACAACATAAAGTGGCAGAGAAAAAGAGAGGGGGATGAAAAGTTTAAAGTTGCAACTTATGCAGAGACTTTTTTGCCTCTTATTTGCAGGCACAATTTTCACAATATCGTCCTGCAATAACACCTGCAGTTGGCCCTAGAATGCCTATATACCCCCCGGGTGCTCCAGGCCTGGGACAGCAACTCTTCTATGGCCAAGGCCCTCCTGCTATGATTCCTCCCCAAGTGAGAACTACTTCTAAATGCCGTAATAATCTGAAAGTTACATTGTTTTCAGATTATTTGGCAGTTCTATTGTCCTGATTGCGCCAGTACCAATGTCTCAAATGTTGTTTATTTACTCATTTTTAAGCTTGTAGAACTAATTCCATTGATGTTATTTTCACACAAGTTGTTCTTTTATACATGGGAGTTCATCTAAGCTATAGTTTGATGCCCATACAATACTGCTATTCGACTTCTGTAGATAACAATGATTTTGAACTTTTAGCAAGACATTAGCTTTCAAGTTTTGCAATGGTCTGATAGCTATGGTCCTTTCTTGAAACATGGCAGCCTGGGTTTGGATATCAGCAGCAACTAGTTCCTGGAATGAGACCAAGCTTTTTTGTTCCAATGGTGCAACCAGGTCAGCACACTCAGCGTCCAGGAGGTAGACGATCTACTGGGGGGCCAGTTCAGCAAACTCAGCAACCCCTCCAAGCGGTTCACCAACAGGTGAGTGGTTACCTGAATTCAATGCTTTTTCACCTTCAAATGTCACAGGACTTCAGTCTTGTAATATATTTCTTTCTGTTGCTTGTACCTCTGTACTACAGATGTTTCCTAGGGGACGTGGTTATCGCTATCCTCCCAGTCGCAACATTCCAGAAGCTCCGATGGGTGGTGTTCCTGGAGGCATAGTTCCTCTTCCTTATGATATGAGTGGATTGCCATTTAGAGATGCTGCATATTCACAACCAGTGCAAACTGGGGCTTTAGCCACTGCCCTGGCTAATGCAACACCTGAACAGCAGAGAACAGTAAGTATATCCTAAAGTCTAGTAGAGTATAAGTGACGTCTACTTGGACGACTATACATTATTACTTTATTGATCGTAATGCTCTTCTAGTTCTCATCTGTTTTTGCATACCATACTCAATATTACGCTGTCTTGCATTGACCTTTGGATATGTCAACGGCTGCAGTTACTTGGGGAAAATTTGTATCCTCTCGTAGATCAGTTGGAGCATGAAAATGCTGCTAAGGTGACCGGCATGCTCCTAGAGATGGACCAGACTGAGGTGCTGCACTTGCTGGAATCTCCAGAAGCCTTGAAAGCCAAAGTTGCCGAGGCCATGGAGGTCTTGAGAAATGTGCAACAGCAGAAGCAGCAGGTTAATAGTCCAACTGATCGGATGGGCTCACTGTCACTAAATGACAACCATGTTTCTTAAGCTTGAGCGTTGGCCCCTTTGAGCAAAACATTCTAGAGTGAGTGAAATAGTAATAAGATTTTGGTGCAACTCCAAACCATTTTGGTGCAAGTTGATTTGTTATGGTAAGTTGTTAGGTTGACATTCGTTCTTCATTTTCCGACTGTCGTGGCTTTATTACTGGCAGTGGCGTTGCTGGCCATTCTTCAATTTTGTACTTGCTAAGTCCTCTTTATGGCTCTAAAATAAATTTCCGGAAACTTTGACCTATTCTTCATTAGTTATTCTGAAATGCTTGTTTAGATTTGGTCTTACTATTTGCTGTTATGGTATGTTTTAGATTATCCATAAGCTGCATGCATCTTTCGGTGGGTTTTTGGTTACATCAGTTTCTGTAAAAGCATAAACACTCGGAGCAGATAGTATTCTAATTTTAACAGCCGAGTCTCTACCAAATAACCATGGTCTAACTAGGCCAACTCTTGAGGGCTATGTGTTAGTAGATCCCCCTAGAAGTGGCATAAACTAGGAATCGACTGATTCCAAGTTGCACTTAATGCAGCTGTCTGCTTAGTTGACTGAAGTAGGAATGACAATTTTCAACCTTTTAAGGTGAAGCGCAACTGTGTTTTTGTTATGCGATGGGCCAAGCTTAAATATTTTAATGGGTAAAATCTGACCCAAAATTGAGATTTCCCAAGTTGAGCCTGCAAGTAAATGTTTTTCTTTGGAGAATGGAGCAGAGAGAATCTATACTCTAATGAGTCTCTGGCTGACCAACATCAAATGCCATCTTTTCATTTACTTTTTGCTGAATCAATTATAGACACTTCAGTCAGATCAGTTCTCGAAGCCACTGATATGATTTGAGAGATTTTGGGGGTGGGGGGTCAGTTTACTTGTATCATGTCCTTATTGTCAACACTTCATTATATACGGCAAGACCCCTACTTTGCGATGCACTGTATTGGTAAAGTAGAAGCCAGAAGATATGTCTGGAGTCAGGACACGGCAAGGTTTTTTTTTTTAAAAAAAGTTCAGATCTTTTTGTTTTTAAATGTTAGGAGTCTTATTATTGTGTTCAATAAATTTCAGTTATTTATTTATGTGAATTCCGTATAAATTTTGTGTGAATTTTGTAAAATAAATAACTGAAATTTTATAAGATAAGATAATATTAGACAAAAAATCTTGTCCTCTTATTTTTGGCACCCATTAGACCACCTCTGTTTTAACTTAAAAGCCGTAAAAAAGTTTGGTTCATGACAAGGCAGTCTTTTATGTTCCGTTCGTTACCACCCACTACACTTTATCATTACCGCGTTCAATAATTCATACAAATGGTATACTAAATGTTTTCCTTTTATCATTTAGTTGGTGGCTGAACCGAATCCTAAACCATTGATACAAAATTTAATTGCCCCCATCAGTGTGGACTAATAAACATGTCAGGGACAACCACTGCCCCCTTTCGTGTGCTTTAAAAGAATCCTCCTTAGATATTTCTCGTCACTGAGGTCAGTTACAGCTTTAGAAGTCAACAGCTCACAAGCCATCACAATTTAGGAACTCTAGTCACATGATGTTCATGATGGTATGAGCAACTAGATGACAAAATGACGGGAAAAGAAGAGAAATCCAACTTTGTGTCAAAAGTCTTCTGATCCAACTTGAAGAGAAACAGGAGGGTGGGGGGAGTCCACATGCATTGCATAGCATATTCTAGGTCTGAATGCGGTGTAGTTCCCATGATCTTTCTAGGAACCAAACAATATCTGCCAGTAAGGGAAAGTTTCCTCAAGTTTAGCATATTGCTCTTACCCCAAGTTCCAGTAACAATGGTGTACCTTCAATCAAAATTTAAACGACCTCTAATATTTTAAAGACTTTTAAAAGAACTAGTCGGGTCACCCATCAATAGCTTTTGATCATCAACCCACTGAAATAAAAGCACATGCCCGATGGGTGCCCAGAACAATGACTGTACTGTTCCAACTTGTATGGGAACAGTGTGTCGTCACATGTAAAATTAACACGAGGCTTAGATGGGGGGCCCATTTTATATCACTGTTGGGGCTAAGAGGGTCCCTCTTGGACATAAACGATAAACTCAGACAGGGATGCATATGTTAGCTGATTGGTGAGAAGGGCTGACAGCAAGGGTCGTCGGTTTTGTAAGGGGACAATGGAACGGAGTTTGATAAAAATGGCAAGTACGGGACCACTAACAGGAGACCAGTTGAAAGGTACAAAGAGTTCAGGTTAATAGCAAAGATTCGTTAACATGGTTACCTGGAAGAAAGTGTCTGAAAGAAGTGTTAAAATATAATGCAAGTGGTTCCATTTTTGGGAGATGGATATATAAATTTCATCAATAGGCGTACAATTTGCTTCAGAAACTTTCCATTTTCATTCAATTTCCTATTGCTTGAATTGAATCAATATTTAATGTAAACGCATAATTCTCATGACAAGATCTTCTGCTTATATATTATTCTCCTTCCAAAACAAGGCTTTCCACTGATACTTGCAACCAAATGAAAGAATAAGAAGAATAATCCTCTTTATACATGGCTTGTGATTGACGAGAATTTGTTATGATCATTCTAAAATGAAATTATTTTAATATTGAGTTTTTCAAATTTATAAATTAAAAAATTAGATCGCTAATCACTGGAACTAAGATTCAGACTTAAACTCTTAAATTTAAATTCAATCTGTTAACTCCAGGTTCTCTCCTTTCTAGTTTTGCCAAAGTTTTGCAGGGCTACCGTCGATACATCGGAGTCCGATGTTTCTTGCTCTATTTTTGCTGATAGTATTGATCGGAATTAAATGATCATATCATATGGTCTCCGGCACATGTGAAGATCGAGGTCCATGCAGGAGTCAGATACCTGGAACGGCATAGCCGGAGAAACACACACACACATTATTATAACATATGAGTTGGTCTGAAGTCTGAACCGTGCAAGTTGCACCAAACGAAAGTACTAACCATCTCAACTCACCTACCGATCCAATGGTCAGCAAAACACTGACCATGAACTTTTTTGCTTTTCCTTTCATCAGAAAAAACGCTTTCATAGAGTATATTAAAGCAACGTCTCGAGGTAGATTGCTAATTGATTGGGATAAAATAAAACTCTGACAGAGGTCGATCGAGAGTTTTAATTATCTGCACTAAGCCACAAAACATGTTTGTTCTTATTTTATTTTTAATTATAAGCCGCGTCTCAAAGATTGAAACCTGCAGTGTTGCTGCGTCTTTGTGCAGATTTTCTGAATCTCTTCGACAGGTTGTTTGCTCAGACTCTACTGTATTGAATGCTCAACCAATCTCGTCCACCTTATTAATGAATACGGAACGTAGTTGTTCTGAACATTCTAATCCCATTTGGCGTCTAGTGGGAAGCAATTTTGTGGGATGTATGAGCATATCAGTACTGATGAGTGACGAGATATCCTTATAGTTTTCTTCTTCTAAAACAAATCTTCCGAAGTGATCGGAGAAATTTGATATGAGCATATAATCATCTGTGGCCCTAAAAGGATGCGGCTCGATAATTAAGAACGAGACTTGATTTTGGTTAGGTCTTAGGTTCGATTCCATGTTAGCTTTTTTGTAAGGCGCAGAGACCTGGAATTTCTTGTAGATGAAAACTATTAGGTCTTGATGATGAGATCGCCGCTTGCTAGCTTGTGAGGTGGTGTGTTAATTAAATTCTTAGAGAGGTGTGCCTACTTGACCTGCCTGCGAGGTTTCTTCTAATCAAAAACAAAAAAACAAAAAAAAATATAACCAACTTTGATTTATCGTAATTAATATATTCTAAATTTTAAGCCTCGTATGAGATCATAATGCACATATGATATGGCATGCCGATACTACAAAATTAGTTCATTATCTTCATCTAACACTTAATAAAATCATTTTTATTATATAATAAAATTTGAATCCCAATTTTCAGCAACATATATTTTTTTTTGGTCACGGAAAAATATGAGATTGAAGGTTAAGCGGCATATTTTCTTATTTATAATACAATTTTGGGAATTAAATTAACAATTAAAAAGATGATGTACAAACCATGCCTCTCATTTAAATTAATCCCCACCCTTCTTTTGGTCTTCTTGAAATTGATTGATTGATGGGAAAATGGAGATCTTCAAAAGATATTCAAACGCTTAACCACTTAATAATTGTGGGAAAATATACACGATACTAGAAGCAGGTGCACCATTTTCTTTAATTATTGTTACTTCATCACAAGAAGTACATAAGTAGAAGCATAAGAATCCATTATTAGCATTGGTTCACATCTCCTGATCATGGGAAGCAAAATTGAGTAATTTAAATTTAAATTAATAAATTAATTTTTATAATCTAAATTAATTAAAATTAAATTTATTAGTGATTTTTTACGATTATAAGGACATAAATTCAAGCTACAAAATCAATTTTTTATAAAAATAAAGTAAAAACTATAGGCTTTAGCAGAACTCTCAAAGTGGATATTTTTGAAACCTGCATTGTTTTCCACTTGAGGAAAGCCCCTTGGCCAATTATGTATCATAGTCCCACTTCCATTATCGGAAAGGCTTTCTTTTTTCTTTTTCCGAAATTTTGGTGTTCCCAAAATTACCCCATCCGTCGATTTTCAAAGATATGCTGATTGGATTGATTGATTGATGCGCATAATATAATTGGATGTTTTTCATTTTCTTATTTTTATCAATAAGATCTTTTTTTTTTTGTGTGGTCGGTATCTAATGACGTGGCGTTCTTTCATTTGTGGGCCCCATTTATTTGCAGTCCCTTCCGTGGCACAACACCGTCCTCTAGTTACGGCTAATCACAGGTTAATTAAATAAACAATATATCAATGACAAAGTAGTATCTTATATATATAATAGATGCTAAGTTTAGATATTTACGTAGATCTTTACGTATATATAAGAGATTTTCACCTGTGAATAGGCCATAAACACGTGGACCTATACTTGGACCTAACACCACCGACCAAACTAATTTTTTTCTTTATTTGTAATACGAGGGACCAATTCAATAATGATGCAAACAGTTATAATTTCTTCCATAAGATGTAGGAAAACTTTGTAAAAAGTGTAAGATTTATAGGGTAACGAATTGAATTAATCAACATGGCTTCGTATAAAGATTTTAATTACTTCTTAATTTTTTTTGTAAAATTGAAGAAAGAAAGTTACGTTTCTAATGAATGATAAATAGAAAAATTTATAAATGAGCTATGCTTTGTAACTCAAAAGAAGAGTAATGAACACCTTGTTGCTCACAAAAGACATGATCACCAAAACTTGATTTTTAACTTTCATTTAATCCTATAAGAAATTGTGTCAGCTTATGCCTTGAATTTATCTCCTCCATTTTCTTAGTGGTTCCATAGGTCTGTTAATTACGTGAACACTTTGGCATCGATAACAAACAACTTAACTCATTCCAGAACTTCTTCAATCTTCTAAAATATCTAATAATAGCCATGTTTTCTTGTGTGATTAACTGATTACGCTGATTTCTCTTTACAACTGATACAAAAGAGGACCATTACATTTTTCATCTCTCTTCCAAAGCTCAAAAGCACTTAGGCATACAAATAAGCATCAATAATCTCTTTAGAAATTGAATTTAGTATCCATGATGTAAGCATACTATTAACTCTACTATTCATAACTCTACACTATGAATAGTAAACTAACGAAATTTCATATGGTACTTTGTATATGTATTTTATTTTATTTGGTATCGGTAATATTATTCAAGAATAGTTCGATGATCAAATTAGAGCTTAAAACAAGTTTATTTTGAATATTTGATCAATAATTGACCAGTTGTTAAAGTTGGACCCGAGAAATAGTGAATGTCAAATATGAAAATATTAATAGAAATAAAGGATATTAATTAAGATCTTTATGTGGGAATGATATTTTTTATGAATATTTTTATTGAGAAGAAGAAAAGAATCGATTAAAAGTTAAATTTAATTTTGGATCTAAAAAAAAAAGTTATTAAGGGACTAGGTGACATTAATTACCACGTAACACTCTCTTCTTCACCAAATATAGTCGAGAACGGGGCTCCTCCTTTTTTCTTCATTTTTCTTTCATTTTCTTTCATTTTCAGCCAACTTTTTTTATTTTTAACTCCCAAATTACCTACTAAACACTAAATCATTAACTTAGGGTCCCTAAACTCACCATATCAACAAAAAGTTTAGAAAAAGATGAAGAAAAGGTATATGAGTGTTCTTAATAAATAATAGCCGAAAGGTAAGTTAATGAAGTTTTATTTTTTTTAGTACATGATTTTGGTGTAGTTGCATGCATTGATGAATAAAATACATGAAATTTAATGTTTATACAATAATATGAAGATAAATAAGAGGAATTGAAGAAGATAGAGAAAAGAGAAGGAATAAGGAATTGTTAGTCAAATTGAAATTGATGGAAGCTTAATTTGAAGAATTAGAAATCAATTTAGTATGTGTTCTTGCAATTCTATTTTCCTTAGAAATTGTGTATTAGGTAATTTAAGATTCTTGAGTAAAGAGAAGGAATAAGGAATTGTCCGTGAAATTGAAATTGATAGAAGCTTAATTTGAAGAATTAGAAATCAATTTAGTATGTATTCTTGCAAATTTATTTTTCCTTAAAAATTGTGTATTAGGTAATTTAGGATTCTTGAGTAAAGAGAAGGAATAAGGAATTGTTGGTGAAATTGAAATTGATGGAAGCTTAATTTGAAGAATTAGAAATCAATTTGGTATGCGTTTTGTAATTCTATTTTTCCTTAAAAGTTGTGTATTATGTAATTTATGATTCTTGAGTAAAATTGGGGTTTATAAAATTGATGTTAAAAATATTTAATTAGATTGGAAATGAAGTAGTATATGTGATTAATTTGGAATTTGAACTTATAATTTGTATTTTCACAATTGGCATACATTTGTTGAATTTGAAATTTTGATGTACATATTATTTTTGACTAATTGGTAAGATTAATATATCTTGAATATTACATGAACTAAATTAAAACCAATAATGAAAAGAAAAATGACATTAAGAAGTGACATTTGTTTTAATCTAATATGGAATAGCTTGAATTGGTTATTATGAGTATTTATTATTAAATTTCAATGGAATTTAATTAGTTTTGCCTATAGTAAAATAGATATAAACTGGAAAAATGTGATAAGGTTAGCATGTCAATTAGGAAGTTAACAATACGACGTCATAATATGCATTACCGGACTGTATGATTCTGAAAGCCCAGTTGCAGTATAAGATATTTAATTTATGTTATGAACTGCATGACTTTGAGAGCTCAGTCTCAATATGTAAATAAAAAGAAAATTAAAAGACTTTGTAATCCCAGTCCCATATTTTAAAATCCCACTTATCTAGCTCCACAATATAATTTCGTTGGATTTTATTTTAGGGCACACACACACACACACATATATATATATATATATGTATCATTCAACCATAAACATGTATAATATATAACATTTTTAAATATAAATATCTTCATTTATTTTTAAGCATAAATAGGCATTTAAAATCAAGTTATGAAATACAAACGTATATCTATTTTAATAATTCATGTCTAATTACACAATGATAAATAAATTGTACAATTTAATCTACAATCAATTACTATTTTCATTTGAAGTTCCTTAATCATATTTATTTTATTTTTGGTTATGACATGCACACATAAAAAGTGAAATATCTTACAAGATTTTTTGTGAATTATATATGAATACTTGAAAATTATGTATGAAATCTGGTTTAGATGTGTTGAAATATATTGGAGGGTGGCTAAATTATTTTGTCAAGGAATTTGACAAAGAGATGGGTAGTTGAGTAACGTCCATGAGAAGTGTATTAAAGTTTTTTTGTAGGAAGTTTTAAGTAAATATGGAAAAGGCTCTGTCAAAATTTTTATAAAGTGAATAATAATTGCTAAAATAATGAGATGTTAAATAGAGAATGTTGTAGTTCAAAATGTTAGCTATGTAAGAATTTTTTTTTTTGAAAAACGAAGGAACCCGCAGCTTCTATCATTTAGATGCGCACTTAATAAACTTTCGGATTGATATAATAACCTGCAAATTACGTCAATTGGGTCTTCTACACTAAGCAAGTCCTGTGTGACAGATTCAATTGAGAGAATGTATATAGAAAAAATTGAACACAAGATTTTTTTAGCTTCATGCACCTCTATTCTACTTACTCGAAGGGCAGCACTTAAGAATATGTTAACACTCCATATGCCAATTCCATTCAGGTGTTAACAGTGTTTACCATCAATGAATTATAACTTCGTTTTTGCTTTAAAAAGCTAATTTCATAACAGGACTCCATGAAAGGTAATTATTACCTGTTAAAGGGGATGTTACCGACGCCATTACAAGATGATCAGGATCCTGGAATGAATTGTTCATATTTTGAGTAACAAAATCTTCTATTCTTGAACCGAAATCCTCCTCCTCCTCCATACCTTGGTGAAGACGATTAACAAGTACTGAACGAAAACTACCAGCTCACTTCAAAACCTACGCTCTAATACCACAAACAAATAGATATAAGAGAAAATAGTTCATTGTCTAATATCGGTAATTGCAGCTCATCACTAACATATACAAACTCAGTCCAACAACCAAATATCAAAATAACTACTGTACAGCTGACTCTTTTACAGGTGGAAAGAATGAATATATTAGTATACATTTATTTCTTCAGTCTTACCTTCGAAGGGCAAATGCATTTTTTTTTATAAAAAAAGATAATGAATTAGAATATTCAAATGTTTTTTTTAATCACAAGGCAAGAGAGAAATAACAAAAACTAGTGGATAGATCGGCGATACAAGACGTCATGAGAATCACAGGACATAGTGTTAACGACAAGCGATAAAGCATCCTGAAGCGTGTAAATCTCAGAACTGAAGTAAGCAGCTAGGACAGCAAGACTGTCTGCACTCTAATTACCTTCTAATATTTAAATGTATTATAAGAATGAAGGGAACGCGCTAAAGAGAGAGAGTAGAAATGAGGAGGAGGCCATAACTAGGAAGTATATTAAAGAGGGAAGAATGAGTTCCGTAAGTGAACGAAAGAGGCAAAGGTGGCCCTCTTCCCGTACTCTTGGATTGGACTGCTTTTGGAAACGTTTTCCATTTTCTTACTATACTCTTCTTTTCTTTTTTTCTGATCAATTCATGCCCTAACACAAAGCAAACCCTTATCATATCATCCCTCTCTCTCTCTCTTTCTCATTTCTCTTGTTATAAACCTGATTCTCTACCAAAACTC
This sequence comes from Erythroxylum novogranatense, assembly GCA_029891385.1. NCBI lineage: Eukaryota > Viridiplantae > Streptophyta > Magnoliopsida > Malpighiales > Erythroxylaceae > Erythroxylum > Erythroxylum novogranatense. Next base: position 11,672,943 of record CM057228.1, read on the forward strand.
ATACACCCTACTTTTAGTTATCGCCTCTTATTTTTAACTTCCATGATCGTTATGCAGTTAAAACTTGAAACCTTCAAGGGGGTACAATTCTATATATGCACACTATGACATGCGCGTGAGACAGAGATGGAAGGTGACCCCTGACGTGAGTGTGTGAATGTTGATGATTAATAGCTAATAAAGGCAATTGAGTGATTAGCCATCTTTCGAGTCTTTCCGTTGTCTCTTTCCGGAATTAGTTTAATGTATTTAGCTACTGAACGGGAGTGAAAGGGGAAAGAGAGAGAGAGAGAGAGAGACACAACACCACATACACCAGAAGGAGGAAGAGAAAGAGGAAGAAGGATGACGGTGTTTTTCGATTCGGTTAACGTGGGAAAGTTGGGAGGTAGAAAGAGACGCTTCTTTCTTTCTCATGTTTTTTTTCCCCACCAGTAACTAAAAGATTGCTTAGTTTGAAGGCAACAGAAAACAGTAAACTTCTTATGTTCATGATAACTAAATGAATGGAGGGTTGTTATAATTAATTCTAATACATATATATTTGCATACCAAAACCATTTGATAAAAAAAGGGTTTTCCAAAAGACAAATAGAAAAGGATAGAGATACTGTACATCACAACAAGGCATTCAAAAACAAAAGAGAAGCCAAAAGCCAAGTTGTTAAATTGAAGAGACCACCGTGTGTGAGAAAGAGAGGAAGAGACACAGAACTTTTGGGGTGGGTGAGGATGCTTTAGCCTATCCTTGAAGCCTCAAAGCTTGGCCTTGTCTATGCTGTATTTGGACACTTAGAGGGTAGAAGATCTTGAAACATCAAAAGATACCTCTCTAAGTCGTAGGTTTTTTCTTTCCTTTGAATGCTCGAAACCCTCTCTTTGGTTGTCTCTTTTTTTATATGTTTGTGTTCATGATTCACGACCCTTGATAACTTTTTTTATAGACAAAAGGTCCAATTCCAAAGGGAAGTTTATCTCCTTTTAGTTCTGCCATCTCCACTAAATTCTAATCTTTCATGTTAAAGTCTTGAGTTTCTATCAAAAATCTGAGCGAGGACAGTAGTAGTTAGCATTAAAATTCTTGCTTTACATCGACCCTCGTACCAAAACAAATGTGGGACTTAAATGACTCGCCTGATCAGAGAAGGGACGATGAATCAGAGGTGTGTTCTTCGCAAAAGACCTCCGTCGACGGTGAAGATGAGAAAGGCAAGCGGGTCGGATCCATGTCTAATTCAAGCTCTTCTGCAGTGTTTGTTGAAGAAGGATCCGAAGAAGAAGAAGTTGATGGCAGTGGAGAGAGAGCAAGATCAACAATCAAGAAGCGTAGCAGCGAAATATTCGGTTTCCCGGTGCCGGACACTATAGACAGTGGCCCACTGGTGACTCGTCAGTTCTTTCCCGTCGGCGACCAGGAAATGGGAGCCAACTCTGGCGGCAGAGCTGGGTTTCGGAGGACTCATTGCGTCGGAGTAAACTTATGTCAATCGGAGACAATTGCTTCAAAAAAATCCGCTGATGTCTCACAACCGTTGAAAAAAAGTCGACGAGGTCCTCGGTCAAGAAGCTCTCAGTATCGTGGCGTCACCTACTACCGGAGAACTGGCCGTTGGGAGTCTCATATATGGTTGGTGTTTTCACTAAGCATAATGACACTCAGAATAGTATTTCCTTTTAGTTACCCAATTTTCCAAAATCGTTTAGACTAGGCTCTAAGTTTACCAATCAGAGTTTAATGATTTTCTGTTGATGCAGGGACTGTGGGAAGCAAGTTTATCTAGGTATGGGACTATTAGTCTGATCTTTCTTTTCATTCACTTCACTCGCATATTTGTTCAGACATATAGCTAACATGGGCTAGATTGGTTTTCTTCTTTTCTTGGATGTTTTCCGCAGGTGGATTTGACACTGCACTTGCAGCTGCTCGGTAACATCTCTTGGTTATTCATACTTTGACAGGCCTTCCAAGTTTTGTATATCCTTTAAGAAAGAAAGGGAAACAAAATTATAGTTTCAGAGCTTTAGATTGACCGATAAATTTTCGCCTGCAGCGCATACGATACAGCGGCAATCAAGTTCCGAGGAGTGGAAGCTGACATTAATTTTAGCATTGAAGATTATCAGGAAGACTTGAATCAGGTAAAAAATTAGTAGAAAGAGACAAGAGAGAGAAAGAGTTTTGTTTGGCCTTTATCTTATCCTCAAGATTCGGACCCTGACCTTATCTTTTTGCTGTCATGTGGTCTGAATGATACTTCTCCACTGCTTTCTTCTTAGTTTATATGTTGCAATTGAGATGGCGAAAACTTGGTTAACATGGGAAAGGATTCTTGTTGTTTACAGATGAAAAATCTGGCTAAGGAGGAATTTGTTCAGGCACTTCGCAGGCAAAGCACTGGTTTTCCCAGAGGAAGCTCTAAATATAGAGGCGTAACCTTGCATAAGTGTGGAAGATGGGAAGCTAGAATGGGCCAATTTCTGGGGAAAAAGTAACCACTATAGCATATTTTTATTGTCTAAAGTTCCTTCCTTTGTTCTATTCTGATCCTTGTTGAATTTGATCTTTCTCAGATATGTGTATCTAGGACTGTTTGATACTGAGATCGAAGCTGCCAGGTACGTGTACTCTAATCTCAGACTTAGAATGTGAGTTAAGAGAATTGGCGTTTGATAATGAAGTTTTTAACGTTCTAGTAATTCTTGTAGGGCCTATGATAAAGCTGCAATTAAGTGCAATGGCAAAGAAGCTGTGACCAATTTCGATCCAAGCATTTACGAAATCGAACTCAACTCTATTGGTAGGTGATCGAGATGCACACAAAATTGTTTCTGATCATATATATTGTTCAATCATGTAATTTATCCATTTAGAATGTGGAGATGTGTTCGGAATCTGCAGGTAACACCTCAGACCATAATCTGGATTTAAGTTTGGGTTGTTCGGCCAAGCAAATTAAGAATGTAGAATTCGTGGATGATCCTCCAAATGCTGCCATGGATCAGCATCCACCTTCATTACCGTCTCAGGCTGATTGGAGAAACTGGGTCCCTAAGGTGTAACATCAGAGCTTGTATGCATTTCAATATAATCTTGCTTGACGATTTTTTAATGTTTTGGTGAATTAATTTATTATCGGGACAGCTTAATCTCAACAAAAATTATAATGAGGGTCACAGAAGAGAAGGTTGCAACGACAGCGAAATGCTGCAGCTTCTTAGCCAAACTCATATTCAATCTCCAGCCTCGATCAAGTACAGTGAAATGCATAGATATGGACAGCCAAGAAGAAATGTAGATAATAACCAGATGGTCCGTATTCCTCCACAACAAATCAACCCATCACATTATCAAGTAGGTGTACTGATAACCATCGTTCTAATCAGTACGGTGGCATCAGAATTAACAAAAACTGATAAACTGAATTACTGCTTTAATGGCTGTAGATTCATTTTCAAAGCAGCAGCAATGGAAGCAGAATGGGCAACGATCTTACGCTCGCGCAAGTTGATTATCACCAGCAGCAGCAAAAATGGCAGCCCCGTCCTCAGGTATTTGCAAATGCTGCAGCATCATCAGGATTCCCCCAGCAGATTAGGACTCCACAAAACTGGTCACAGAACAATGGGTTCCCATTTCTCTTGAGACCTCAACCCGACGTATAAAAAGTAGCCATTTCTTGTCCTTCAAAATTACTCTCTACTAATTTCTCGCCTACCATTTACTTTTAAGCCTGTAAAGAACAATGCTTTTGAGACACCATCTTTTCTTATGTCTCCCATCGATCCCACCACTTGAGATCACGAAGTCCAAGTCTCTGTGGAGTCGTTGGTCTATGATGACTGTATCATGAGTCTAACTAACGGAAGGAAAGAAATCTTCAACAGGATATGTGTTTTTCACTGTTTTCAGTCTTCAACAAACTTGGGGTATCTACTCTGACCGTCCTATACAGATTGTAGCTATCGTCACTGCAGCTAACATTAGCCAAATATTAGGCTACTACAGGTGTTATTTTTATCAATTTGGATTTACGAATTTATGTCATGTAAAACAACTATGGGAGGAATGAATTGTTGCCCAATTGAGAACTTGCTGTTCCAAAAACAATCACGAAGAAAAGATGTAATCTTTATGATTTCCCAGTTCAACTTGCCTCTCGTAAGATACGAGAAAAAGGTATGTTCGTGAAATGTTTAATGGGGATTGTTTTATCTCGGAAATATGTGTGGACGGCGAGGAATAGTCGCTATCTGTTATGCCCTTTAGGTCGGTTTTTTCGGCCAAAAGCAGTCAGGGATGGCTATTATGATGAGAGGGACTTATCATATTAACCCCCAAGCAAAGGGCACACAAACTTGTATTATGCAGACATGAACAGAGATATATGTACACACTAAAACAAAAGCGCTGCTAAGAGATGGAGATGGACAGAACATAAAGGCTGTTAGGAAGAACATGTTTATATATATATAAAGGTAATAGGATGAAATGCCTGGCAATTCCTCATTAGAAAGGAAAAGGAAATGGCAGTTAATAAAGGATTGAACACAAGTGTACGAGGAAAATGGAGTTGAGATTTTAAATGTATATATCTGGTGGACAGGTCCTCATGAACCTGAAACAACCCCAAATCCCATGAACCTGAAACAACCCCAAATAAAGTATATCCCATTTGATTATTACAAGTAATAGTTTCGTCATCTGGGTCGTCAGCTGCTTTTATTTAAATGGTCTAAAAAGGTTGATATTAGGGCACTCAAATTTTATTTTATGCAGCTTATAAGCCTTGTAATTTGCACATACACTTCATTATTTTATGCTTTGCAGACACGTATCGTATCTTCACACCACGTGAATTTCAGTTCTTTTTATTCTTCTTATTATCTTTAAAACAAACACTAACACAAGAAGCTTCAAGAGACCATCAGATCATCAACCTGTTTCGCACCCAAAACGTCATTTTATATCGGCTTATAGACAAATCGATGTTATATCTGGCGCAAAACAGGATTAGAAAACGGTGTTATAAATGCGCACTGTTTGTTTTCTATATGGGTTTTCGTGTAACCTCACGGCACAATACATTGTCAGGCATAGTCTACATGCAATAATCTCCTAACCTCCCGGTTGAAAAAAGAAGCTCCACGTACTAAGGGAACAAAATGACTCTTTTATCTCGTAGTAGTTTCAACTTTAAAGTCCTTTCCTTCCCTACAGAATACAGATCCCTTCCCTTTGCTCTGGATCTACGAAACACTGCCACATACTCGGACGCTCCTGACGTCTCACTGAAAGTAAATACAGAGTTTGTAAAGATGAGATGATAAAACAAGAACTTGACATGTGAATTCTGATACAGTTTTCCATGGTTCAATATGTTTACGAGCTCTTTTTCAGAAAACAAAAAAGTGGAATCAAGAAGAAAACTGTAAAGCAAAATAATAACCCTTTCTTTTTCTTTTTCAGGCTTTTAAAGATACAGATTAGTTACTCAAAATGGGATGACTCGCAGTTGCTTGGTGAACTTTCGTGGAGGAAAAGACGGACAATCGGTTCAAGGACTAGTGCAGAGTGTGACGGCGACTTGACTGCGTATGTATCTATTTTTAAAGAAAACGATAAGAAAATAATTTTGAGTTTTCAAATTTTTAATTAATATTAAATTATCCTAAATTTTGATTAAAACTAATAAATAAAATTTGAAAATTGTCTTTAATTGTTAAAGTTTATTTTAGCTTATAAAATTAATTAATTTACAAAATTTGTTAATTAATTTATTCAAAATTTTACTGTTAAGCTAATTGAATCGGTTTAATTTTTAAAACATTGATTAGTACTATTATTATCGAATATACTCAACATTCTATTGATTAATATTTAATAAATTAATAATTTCTATTTATGGAAGCTTTTATAATTTTGATTTATAAATAAAATTAATTCTCAATTAATCAATATCCCTTTTCATTGGTAATTCTTAATAATTTTAACATTATTAATTTGTAAAGATTTCATGTGCTATTATCATTCATTTATACTCAACTATTGTGTAAGAAGAGATGAAGCTTTTGGCTTCAATTATCATTTCTTGTTGCCTTAACTCCCAAGCACTTTCCTACCATGGAAGTGTTGTTATTCTATATAGTTAGTTGTTCCACTCATCCTCCCTCCTTTTGCAGTATCGCGTGCACAAAGCGCTCGCTTGATATATAAGAAACATTATTCAATCAACTAACTCATTTACACAAACATAATCATCTCATATCTTCACCTGAAAAGCATATAGTTTACAGGTACTACTGAACTGTAAACTCACAAACAAGGGCATGCATAAATGTGAATACATATTATACCGACACATATATATATAGTGTATGGACACGAATCACTGCTACAAGAGTTACCAGAAAACTGAAATCACTTTCTTCCCTGGTTAAAGTTCTTGGTCCGTGAACATGTTTTCCCACAGAAAAGCCAGAGGATGAACCGTAAATGTTGTCTTGTAGCTAATTGCTCAGGCACCTATCTTCTAACGACACGATATACATCAGTGTTATGTCCATTGAAAGTCAGTCATTATTGCATTCCTAAATAGGAAAGCTCAAGTTCACTTTGGCCTTTGGTTTAACGAAAAGGACCACAGTGAGCAGCACAGCATCTAGGAATAGAAGGTAGGCTCATGGTCCCCTCCTCAGTGCTCTACTTTTAATTCCTTATGGATCTTCTTCAATTGCTTGAGCAAGTTGGATTCATTCTATTATAAACTTTCCTCGTAAACCCTAATTAAACGTAGTCTAAGAATTACTGCCATAATTGAAATGTTTACAATTTTACCCTAATCAAAAGAAGGACATTAAATTTTACTATTTGCTTGAATACTATGAACAACGTAATAGTTTCAATATTTATAGAAAGTATCGGTGGTATAAATATTGGGAAATTTTTTTAATTATAAAACTTTTAAAAGCTTAATTTCACTGTTTCGACAACGTTTTGAAGGCGATTTACTGATGTTTGAAGTTGAGGGTTAGGCTCTGAAGACTTTCTAATTGTGGAAAGATATTAAAAGTGGGGGGCAATTGGAATGATGAACGAAGGCATTTCCAAATGGCCACGACAAACTTTCGTCGTCTCTAAGCCATTCGTTCCTTTTAAGGTGGCATTATTTAACTCCAGAAAGAAAGAGGATATGTCTTTACATGCCATAATTTTTAATATTTTTTTATAAAAGCACTTTCAAAATTTCTATTTATGGTATAAGTAACCTGTTACTGTGAATTATGCGTGATCCTTTATCCCACCCAATTCTTAAAATCAGTTTTCTGAAATTCGGATCGATTCGTCGAAGCCGGTGGCGCTTCTTGATCGACACGGTTCGAACCAGGTTCGATCGATTCAACTACTAAATTCGAGCCATGATTTAATAATTATCGATAATTATATTTAATTATATAATATTAAAATTTTAAAAATTCATAAAAAAATAAAAAATTCAAAAAAAAAAAAATAAAAAATAAAAAAAAAAAAAAAAAAAAATAAAAAAAATAAAAAATAAAAAATTATCGAACCAGTCCAACCGGATCAGTCCGACCGTCAAAACCGGTCAAATTGACCGGTTTTGACCGGTTCACACCGTCCAATTAAGGACCGGTTTTAGAGTATGAACCGGACCGGACCACCGACCGGTCACCGGTCGGACCGGTCGGACCGGCAGGTCCGGTCCGGGTTTCAAAACCCTGCTTAAAATGGTGTGTGGAGAGACCGGAGCTTTCTTGTCAAAATCAATTCGAGTCATTGAATGCTTGGTCAGCCTCGATTTATCATACATCCAATGAGAGGTATTCAAAAGTAAAGAAGCATGGTTTCTTTTATCCTTTTGAGAATAGGACAAAACTGGTTGACTTGAAAGATAAACACCAAGATGAGTTCAACGAAGGGCACATCACGAACACAATAAATGGTCATGCACACTTCGTCAAAAATTGCTGCGTCGAACGTAGGAGAAATCAAAATTCTCCCATTTGCTAGAGACGAAGGGCTTATCACGCAACTTCCTTTCCAATAATGTATGGGCGACTTTGCTTCCATTACTCGCCTCAAATCATAGAGAAAAGGTCGTGTGTCTTATCAAGCAGTAATCAGTTGCATTGCAAGCATCAATTGATAAAAGTAGAGAAAAAAACCTACGCCACTCTTACTTTACTAAATGAAGAAGGTGGGTCAGAATTAGAGATACTTTACTTGTACTTGTTGGGAGGGTTGATTTCACGTGTGTCGCATGAGGATTTCTGTGGTACCCTTCTTTTCTTGAACCAAGATCTTCTGTCTTATATTATCCTGTCTTATTCTGTCTCATGAAATCTTAACTATTTATTTTATGCGATCCACACGGGATTCACGCAGGACCTATATATAGCTCATATAAATAAACCGCTGAAATTTATTAGACACAATAAAACATCATAATATTAGACAAGAGATTTAAACTATTTTTTTTTGTTAGAATAAGCTCCCACCCTTCCCTCCTGTTACAACCACCGGAAAGGCCCATCTAGTGGTTGGACATGTGGACCACAATGTCGTTTCTTACTCTACACCTCGCTATTCTGACAGGTTTGCATCATCAAACATTAACGGTTCAATTAGGCCCAAGTCTAGTTTTGCAGAAAACCCTCACAACGTGACCATAAAACGGAAACCAATGGCCCATCTGCTCGATGAAACCAAGATATATCAAGAAGAGGAATGGGAAAGAGAGGGGTCCAAAGGAGGGTGCGGGACAAGGTACTATTGAATTGTGAGTTGTGAATCACATTCAGATTAGGTGTTATTATAAAATTGCAGTCGATACGAATAAAAACGAACATAATTACGACTAAACACTTATTGCAACTATGAACTGCTATTTAACACACTGGTTAAGCATATATGTTGTTTGTTAATACTTAATAATGGTTACATTCTTTGCAAAAATCAGATAAGCATGGACAGTGGTCAAATTATGTCTCACTTTTCTGTGATCTAGATTCCATATTTGAATCGAGCCCGGGACGGAGACGAGGTTGCTGCCTCTCCTTAGAGTTTTGATACATGTTCCTCCTCATTCCCTGTACAGACTCTTATCAACTCTGTGAACAGGTTCATGTCCACCTCTTACTGATATGGATATTTTTCTCCGAATATCATGCGCAACTCTAAAGTCAATTACCTTCTTTATGGTAAAGACTACGGATGTGACCATCACCTTTATCCAAAAACTAGGTTTCCACTTATCTTAACCGGAGATTAAACAGAGATCTCGTGCGATAATGGACCCATCTCCATGCTGTCACTGACCTCCAGGCTGTGCCTCGGATCCACCTAGTAAATGGCATATTTGGGCAACATACGTACTTACCTCGGTGTCGGTTTTGGCACGAGCCGTTATAGGAAAAGTCCTGAGCAAGCAACTTGTAATAAGAGTTTCAACTGTTCCAAGTGGCATGCGATGCGAGACAGGAGTAGATCTTAGACTTCGATAACAAAGCCAGACTTGACGACAGAAACAAAATCTAATGGGCACGAGATTTGCTGAAAGTAAGCAACAGGCAGGCCCACACAATACAGTGACTGTTGGCTTGGCTCAACTTGAACACCAAGTAAATGAAAAGAAAAGAGAGTAGATGTGAAGGAAGGAGCAGCAAGTTAAGGTCAATTCACCGCACTCTCTTCATGAATGAAACATCCAAGGGTGTGGGCCTGAGACGAGACGAGGGTCGGAGAAGACTTTATAGCACATCTTTCGTAAAGAAGTCAGGGTTTGGTAAGGCGTAAATAAGCATTCAAGGACAATAAGAAATAGCCAAAAAAAGTTGACGAATGGTGAAGATGGCATGCAAAGTCAAAGATCGTTCTCTCATATTTCTTCTCTTCTTCTTTTCCCTTTTGGCAATGGTTTTTCTCCTGTGAATTGGATTAAAATGTGCCCTGCGTTAAGTGAAGAAAATAAGACGGTGTAGTTGAACTATCGTGACTCACTGACATGGTTCTGATTTAGTTCTCGTTAAAACCAAATTTTGCCAATTAAGTTATGAATTTCGTTTTCCAGAGATTGGCTTTAGGGGAAGTCAGCCACAAAAATCATGTGGTGAACATTCTTTACACAAACTAGTGTATGATATTAGCAACTGAACTAAACAAAAGTGACCAATGTCCAATAAAAAGCAAATCCCACTAAATTAGATGCTTAACCGCTAACAAACAAAGTAAGAGTAGTGAACAAGAATGGCGAGACAAGACATAAGTGACGTAATTAGTAGCTGTGTGTGAGCGCCACTCAACCACCGAATATAGCTCACAAAGCGAAAAGAACCACAAGCATCACCATCATTGCCAATAACCAAAGCCTTAAGACATCAAAAAGAGAGATACCAAGTGTAAATCAAGTCATGAAAGTAGCATTTAATTCTTTTATTGGGGTTGTTAGGAATGTGACCATGTACTTTACCTTAAAGCCAGCACTTAATTAAACAACCCCATTATCTTACATGTAATATGGAGTATAATATAAATAAATAATTGCTAAAACATAAAATGCTGTTCATTATTATTTTCACCAACTTTCTGAAAGTCTTCAGTAGCAATTTCTAAGAGTTTGTCTCCGGTACGAAGTTATTAATGAATGGAATAGTCTGGGCCACTTTACATTGACAGGGTTAAGAATATGTGCATTGGGTTCTATGGTTACATTTGTCAGAACTAAATTTTCAATAGTTTTAATTTGTCATGAATATAGTTAGAAATTAATTATGATAATTTTCATCCTTTAATTAATTTTACTAACACCATACAAGTTAGGTCCGTTTACAATAAAAAATAATATATTTTCAATTAAAAGTTAATTCATTTATTACTATCAAGGTTAAGTGTAAAATTTTAAAGTTTTAACCTCTTAAATATTCCATTTATTAAAATTTAACATATTATCTAAACTAGAAGAGCTGAATTTATACGTTCATCAACGATAAGAGTTGATTATTGGTTTATTTGTAAATAAGTTAAAATTTTAATATTTAATTAATAATAAAGAATATGGTAAAATACATAGATCTATCATGTAGTTTAAAAACTTTGGAAAAATTTATTGATGTTTAAAATTTTATTTTTAACCAAGTTAATTTGTATTGCATTGATACAGGACTTATATAGACTTTATTGTCTCTCAATAATTGAACGTAAATACTATAATAATGATCTTATGGTAAACTATAGTAACAAATGTAAAGACCCTGCTAAAAGACTTTAACCTTTTTTATTGGCAAGGTAACGTATGTTCATTGACACTCTACTAAGTAGGGGGCTTAGTTGGCTAAATGGTACTCCCTTCGATTCATAATAAAAGTCGTTTTAAATATATTTTAATTATTCAAAATAAGTGTCATTCTTAACTTTGTATGCATGTTTATAACTTTTCTTCCAAAATTAACCTTTTATTTCTCTCTCATTTTAATTATACAGATAACAATTTCAAGGCAATTTTTCTCAAAATTTCATTTAAAATGCTGATTACCGAGCTAATTTTATGGGAGTATTAATAAGAGTATATCTATAATTTTATTAGCTTTTTTAATAAATGTGTATTTTTTTAAAACGACTCATATTATGAATCAGAGGGAGTAATTAATTTGTACCCAAGAAAAGAAAACATCGTTAGAAAAAAATAAACATTATCACTAATTAACACCCCACCAATAAATTGACAAAACAATTCGCACAGCACAATGAAGTAAAAATAAGACAATGACACGCGCTCTTCCCGTGCGTCCGATCGAAGCAAAAGCAAACAACGTATGACCAAACCCGAAAACCCCGCAACTAAACGACAAAAAACCCATCACTATTTTCTCTTCCGGTTTCACCCTCTTAACCATTCTATAACCACGCCTGGACCATCTTCCTCGTCAGCTCGAGACCGACACTTAGCAAATTTAGCTCAGAGCGAACTTGCGACCGTAAATATCAACCCCAATCATTACGCTACACGTATTCTAAACCCTTTACATTATATTTATATATTGTTTGACCTTTTTTTCTATTTTTTTTTTTGTGCTCTCTTTTTTCTTGCCTGTGAACTGAGCTGTGGTTTATCTATTTTCTGGTTTCCTTGGTGGAGTCTTATAGTTTTTAGATAGGATCGTGGCATTTCACATTACAACTGATGATCGTGTTTGTTTCTGACTTGCATTTGCCTTTGCTGGTTCTCTTTCATTGGATTATGGATAATTAAGCTTGTTTTGAGGGCTGGTGATCGTTGAGCAATGGGAGCTTTCTCGTTAGTGACTTAAAGGTGTTGTACTTTTCATGCTGCTCATGGGAAATTCCTTCTGGGTTTTGCTCTGCTGGATATGAGATGATCTGTATTAGTTGTGATTTTCATCTGCATGCAGATCTTTGGTGAAGTGAAGAGCTGTTACTGTTGTTATTGGAAGGTGTAGTTTCAGTGGAATTATGGAGCACAAGACATGGCTTTGGAGGAAAAAATCTTCGGATAAGACAGTTATTGCAGCTGACAAAGGAAATGAAGATGAGGTACTCTAAACTACTTGGGAATTTTGTTTTATCATTTCTTGGAATTTTGTTCTTCTACTTGCTTTCTTGCTAATCATTTTAGCCGCTCGATGTAATGTGGGAGTAACTATTTCAGATTGTTTCTAATTAAGATGGTTAAACGAATTGTTTTACTTTGTCACTGCGTGATTCCTGGTTGTAACTTGATTTGCATTTCCCACATCTGTAACTGGATTTTCACGTTATATTAGATTCTAAAATGGTAACCGGATCCTCACGTTCATTGTTTCCTCAGAAAATTACAAATGGAGATCCACATTTGAAATGGAATTTTAATGTCTGTCCTCTTCCTGTTGATATTTCTGGAATTTTACTTGTAAACGAATCAATGGTCGACGGATTATGTCATTGAATTTATACCATGAAGCCAATGCATGCCAAGTAAACGATCTTAGGTATTTATGCATCTCTCTTCATGACAGTGATGGCTTCACCTCGATCAAAATTCTCATCAATTTTATTCTCCATCCTGTTTTATTTCATTGTTGAAGGACTAGTTGAAACATATGTACTGATAGAAAAGAAGATAGACTCTAGAATGTAATTCAGGGATGTGTAATTAAACCACCAACTTAATTCTGAAAGACTGCAATAATTCTTAAAGACTGCAACTTCTTCACTCTTTTCAGTGGGGAATTCTGAATAGGGTTTTTGAGGAGAGACTCTTGAGTAGCAACGAGAAATGTCGAAACCTATCAACAAAAGATTGAATTACATGGAGAAGTCTTTTCATTAATACAAATTACTGCTACACATGATTGGTGTAACGGAATAATGAAACTCTTTATTAGGACGAAGTGTGGTTATTCTATCAAGAATGGTTGCTTTCCAATGTATCCAAGGCAACTTTAGATCTGTTACTGATGAGAAAGCACCAGTTGATAAGTAATGTTGTCCTTTTAGATACAGGCAATTTTGAACGGCAAGGCAGAACTGCAGAATGACCTCAAGATTTTACATGAAAAACTTTCTTCTGTCATGTCGGAATGCAATGAAAAGGATGATCTTGTAAAGAAACATGAGAAGACGGCTCAGGAAGCCATGGAAGGTAAAATATGGAATCTTCTTATTTCGTTAAGTTTCATAGTATGATTTACTCTACTAATCATCTATTGTTAATCTGGCATACTACATATGCCAAATAGAATGTCAGAAGGCAGAAGAAAAAGTAGTCTCCCTAAAACAAGAATTAGAGAAAGCATTAGAGCAGAGAATTGCTGGGGAAGAGAGATTAACTCATGTGGATGCAGCTCTTAAGGAGTGTATGCAACAGCTACGTTTTGTTCGAGAAGAGCAGGAACAAAGGGTTCATGATGCTGTGATGAAGACATCAAAGGAATTTGAAAATTCCCAAAAAGTCTTGGAAGAAAAACTGGCAGATGCCAACAAAAGGCTTGCTAAAATGGGTAATGAAAATGCAAGTCTTAGTAAGGCTCTCCTGGCGAAGGAGAAGTTGATTGAAGACCTAAGCAAACAGAAATCTCAGGCTGAGGCAAATTTTAATGCCCTAATGAAGAGGCTGGAATCTACCGAGAAAGATAGCGCATCTCTGAGATATGAAGTCCGTGTGCTAGAGAAGGAGCTTGAGATCCGAAATGAGGAGAGAGAATTTAATCGTAGAACAGCTGATGCATCACACAAGCAACATTTAGAGAGTGTCAAAAAAATAGCAAAGTTAGAATCTGAATGCCAGAGGCTACGAGTCTTAGTTCGCAAGCGGTTGCCAGGCCCTGCTGCCGTGGCAAAAATGAGAAATGAAGTTGAAGCACTGGGAAGAGATTCATCTGAAATGAGGAGGAGGTCAAATTCTAATCTTAGTGGGTTTGTGGCTGACTCAGCTGTTAGCACATCACCCGAGTCCCCCGGCACAAAGATTAACTTTCTCGCTGAGCAGTTATGTGCCATGGAGGAAGAAAATAAGACGCTCAAGGAAGCTCTACAGAAAAGGGCAGCTGAACTTCAATTCTCAAGAGCAATGTATGCTCGCACAGCTTCTAAATTATCTGAGGTTGAGTCCCATTTTGATGCATTGTCAAAAGTTCAGGCAGCATTGGAACCATCAAAGAGTGCTTTAGCGTTGCCCGAGCCCTCTCTGGCCTCAATGTCTGACGTTGGGAGTGATGATAAGGCTAGCTGTGCTGAATCATGGGCTTCTGCATTGATTTCAGAGTTGGAGAACTTCAAACATGGAAAACAGAGAGGATTACTTCCAAGTAAAACTGTTAGAACTTCCGATATTAACCTGATGGATGACTTCGCTGAAATGGAAAGATTGGCAATTGTCTCAGTTGATAACCCATCTAGAAGTTCTCATGTTTCGCCTGATGATGCCAATGCCATAGTTAGCTCCTTAGATACAAATTTGAATGGATATTCTTCAGAGGTGAAGGGCAGAGAGATCGTTCCAATTTCTGAATCTGTCTCCTCGAGATCAAAGCAGGACGAGTCAAAGGATATTAACAAAGCTCCTAGTTGGCTTCAGGATATTGTGATGGCTGTATTGGAACAAACCCGTGTTACGCGGAGAAGATCTGATGAAATACTGGAGGATGTTAGAGCATCTTTAATAAAAATGAATAGTGAAAGCCTAATAAAAAGCGTTGATAACAGAGATGGCTGTGAACATTCTGGTTTTTCAAAGGCACCTGATATTGCTGGATTCATATCATGGGAACCTGCAAACAGATCTTCTGGGATGGATGTAAAAACAGATGTTGACACCTTGACAGATAAGGGCAGCCAGCAATTCCATACAGATCTAAGCAGATCTATTTGCAAAATAGTTGAACTTATTGAAGGGATCACTTCATCGTTCTCTGGTTATGGCACCTCAGAGACTGATTCCAAGAAGGACGGAAGTTTCTTATCGTGTAAGAGTACAGAAACAACTTCAGGCTATATGGTTCGTGCTTTCCAGTGGAAAATTTCTGAACTCAGTGCTGTGCTACAGAAATTTATTCAAATTTGTTATGATCTGTTGAATGGAAAATCTGATGTCACCAAGTTCGCCCATGAATTAAGCACTGCTTTGGACTGGACTATAAACCACTGCTTTTCTATTCAAGATGTTTCCAGCATGAGGGAGGCAATTAAAAAACACTTTGATTGGGATGAATCACGCAGTGAAAATGAATCTGAGGTTGGCGTGACTGATCAGTTCTTGCATTTGCCAATAACTGCTTCTTTACGTGGAAATCATAACTTTGAAAAATGTCTGCCTGCTACTATATATGAAACCGATAAGTTAAAAGATCAGCTCTGTACTACAAATTCCACAAGAATCGAATCAGAAGAAGGGCTTGAATCGGCTGTTGATAAGATTGAATTCTTGACAAATCAGCTGCAGGAATCTAATAAAACCATTTCCATGTTACAAAAAGAGGTAGAAACTTTGAAAGGATCAAAGGCAACTGATAAAAATCAGACAGACAGTCACAAGCTGATGAAACAAGACTCTGAGAGCAAGCTTAATGTGTCCAAAGCCGAAGTAAATGAGGTTTTTCACAGGATTTCCTCCTTGGAAGTAGAATTGGACAACAAAAAGAGCTGCTGTGAAGAATTGGAGGCCACATGTCTTGAGTTACAGCTCCAACTTGAAAGGTATAATTAGGCTATTTCGAAACTAGTCACCAAGGGCATCCTATATGATTGCCAAGAGTTCTTATCTGATTTATGGTTTTTTCAGTGCAACAAAAAAGGCAACTCCCAGCCAAGAACCACATCAGGAGGAGAAACGACTACGAACTGTAAGTCTATACGCCTTGCCATGGAATTGATAACTTACTTGACTACCATCTCCTACATGATTCTCTTGCAAATATGTTTCTCGTGTCTGATAGTATTGCCTACTGGCAGCTAAATGCCGATTTTTGTGATAAACTGACGCTTTCACTTGACTAGATCAAAGTCTTTTGTGCATGTCACTTGATTTAGAACTGTTATATTTCAACTGAAAAATTGTAAATCATGTGTGCCCACGAAGAAAATAGAGTGTTGAATCATAATAGAGAAAACTGATGGCATGCAATAATCCTACGTATAGGACTACCTCTTGAAATTCCTTTCCAGGCCCCAACTTCATCGTGACAACAAAAGGAAATTTTATCTCAAACTATCATTGCTGTTATGTCTTCAATAACTCCAAATCGTGGGGATCAATGGTGGAGAGATCCTTATAAGTTAGTCCTTAATATTAATGACGTCAATTGGTTTCACTTACCAAACCCAGAGATTGGAGTTTTGTGCCTTACAGAGAAGCTTTGAAGTTGGTCATGTTATTTTGAGTTGCTTCATGTTGCAGGATTGGGAGATTTCAGCTGCATCAGAAAAGTTGGCAGAGTGTCAAGAGACTATTCTGAACTTAGGGAAGCAATTGAAAGCATTGGCTACACCGAAGGAAGCAGCCCTGTTTGATAAGGTTATTCCTACAAACAGTGAATCAAATACCCCATCTGACACCTCCATGAAAAGCATAACGCTGGCCGAACAAAAGGACAAGGTCATGAATCAGAGGTCCTCTCTGCTAGAACGAATGCTAGCAGATGACAGTCTGGAAGTGAAGGACATGGGATCCCCTAAAATTCAGGCAACTGAAAAATTTTCTGGATCTGCGTTAGTTTCAAATGGAGGGATAGATCCTTTGGACAAAATCCTTGTCGTAAACGGAAACAAACAGCCGGAAAATAGTGTCGCAGTTGGTTCCTTGGCCCTCGTGCCTACCAGGAAGCGAGGAGTAGCAACATTGTGGAGAAAGTTGCTATGGAGAAAAACGAAATCCTACAGCAAGAAACCAACCCTCCCTTTTGCTCCATAGCAAATTCAGAAAAATGTGTGTTTCCTCAGAATTTTTTTCCTTTTGCGTCTTGTGCTCCTGGTTCGACATAATAAGGTTTTCACGTTTGTTAATCTTCAGAGATAAGTGGGTTTTACTTAATACTGTGTGTAATCTCCTGTACATAAAACAAAGACCTGTTTTCTACCGTAGTGAAAATAAGGAAACATTACACCACCATCTCATGGTGCTGAGCTAGCTATTGTATCTGTAAACGTAGAATTTTTCTTGCTTGTCTTCACCAATCATACGCGATATTATATTGCAATTGTGACAATAACGAATGATACATGCACAATTACAGCAAATTTCCATAATAATCGAACTACAACTGGGTAGAGTTGCAGTCAGCAACGTCTAACGATATGCGAACTGCAATTCTAGAACTTTGTATATTATCCATTGTTATACCAGAATGACGCTGACATTATTTAGATCAAACACAAGCAAGAATAAAATACAGTTGTGTATACAAAAAGAAGCCTTTATGCTTGAGGGGGATACAACATCTAAGCTAGCATTCAGATGGCGTACTCAATCTTTATATTCAACAAATCTAGCAATTTCATGAAGTCCTGCCTCCTCATAGCATTGAACAATCCGCTCAAGTAAGTTGTCCCAAGTCCCTTCCACAGAAGCCAAATCCAACAAAAAAGCAGCTTCATCCAACGCAATCTGCAAATTGGAAAGATGAAAATCATCATACAGTCTTACCATGGATTTTATGATAATGTAGTCAGATGGATAATGGATAGAATTTCGAGAAACCTGAGTGGTATCCTTCCCCTTGTTAAGCTCCTCTTGCCTGCCTTCCTCACTCACTCTTTCTTTAATATACTCAATTTGCTCATCCTCCCATTCCGCTGTTAGAGCGACTTCCTGATTAGAAAGTGAATTCAGCCATTTAAATCCAGGAGAAGAAAGAAATTGCAGACAATAAAAAAGGAAATGGACAAAGCAAGAACCTGAAAACACGCACCTGATACCTGCATCCTAGAGTCCACCATGGTGATTTTAGAGCCCCCCTAGCTGCATCTTTAGCTTCTAGTCTACGGCCTACCCTGTAGTAAGGATAAAGAATCACAAGAAATGCAACAAACAGAACAATTGAATGATTTTGTTTTGCATAAAGACAAGGAAATTCTACGAACTTCAGCAGAACCTCAGAGTTGAACACAAAAGGCCGAGCAAATCCTGGAAAATTTTTCTTCTTTGTATAAAATTCCCCCGTCACCAAAGCTGAAACCTTTATAAGCACAAAATTTAATTGCACAAATATTGGAAAAACTTATAAAGAGTTATCAGAACTGGGAGATCCTTACATGATCACCTTTCTCAAGATGATGCATCACCCTGCGTTCTAGGACATCTGGAAACAAACCAACCTGCAATATAGCCCCTTATGTACTTAAAATGGTCAAGTAAAGCACTAATAGATGTCACGAGTACCTTTTTCAACAGATACCCGTCTAGATCTGAAATATTGGATTTAGCAAAGTCACCCTTTGGATAAATATTGTTTCCAGCATCAGCCGCAGCATGAAATAGCTCATCATTTGCTTCTGAAGTTTTCTTGGTATCTTCCTCAACCAGCATTCGGTGAATAAATTGATCAACCTATAAGCAGACAGCACTCCCTACTGGGTTAGGAGAAAATATGTAACTACTTACTTCTAAAGACAGACTAATTTTGTCCAACATGCAGTGCACATTCATGCTCAACTTACAGTCTTTGCTAATAGCCAGACTCCGTGTTTACGAACCTCCACAACTGGCATTTCCATCCTGCATATATTAGACAAAACACATCAAGCTTAAAGAAAGTAAGCAGCAAGAATAACAATGGCCTCCGTGACATAAATCTTACCCAGGTGGTGCTGTAGGCCATCTCAAGAGTGCAATAACATCATCTACAACACACAAAAAGGTCACAAACCAACTAAACCTTACAACTCTCTAAAAACTACAAAATCTATACTGTTTAGAAATGCATCATCTATACCTGACCTGCTTTTAGACAGAGGAATAGCAAGTGGAATTAACCCTTGCTTGGCCCCAGGAGATACAATAGAATCACCTGTTAACGTGCATCATTAATGAGAATGGCATTGTACAATAATTGCAATGGCGATGAAAGAAACCCGGAAAGAGTAACAACATTGGCACGTTTCCTATACATATCAGCACACAGGCCTCTTAGACACAACGTCAAAAACTCCAAAGAGAAGAAAAGTACCAAGGACGGGCTTCCTGGGTTTTATTGATGGCATGAGATGGGTCAAGTTATGAATAGGCCAGCAAGTGTAACTGACAGAATTCAAATAAATGAACTATGACTCTTTAACTTTCCCTTCTAATTTTTATTCAACACTCTAAATGCTTTTACCTCGCGCTTTGAGCATCCTCAGCAAATGAGACAAGTGCTTAGGAGGCGAAGTCTTAGCCACATCTTCGATAAAACTCGCATGGTCTGCAAAAGTTCTAACATCTGACGAAAAATGCATATGCAGAGAAAGCCTACTAAAGAAAAAGTCAAAAACTTGGATGGGCAGTCAATGATATTATTTACTTACCATGCGATGAAGAAGAAGAGAGGATACGAAGAGTAGGTCTGAGAAGCAGAGAGGTGGCGCCTGGCCCACCGTACATCACTCCGCCGCCGAGCTTCATCCTTCATGTTCTATGGCCCTCCGTTATGGTTCTAGTGAATATCTTACGCTATAAAGTGATTGGGCTCTTATTGTCTTAGGCCATGTACGGAGCAACATAAGCCCAACATGCCTTGAATTACAGCCTTATTTATAACTTAATTGTCATAATTAATCTACTATTTCTAATGTACCTTTCAATAAATTTTTTTTAAGAGGACTTTTAATCATCTTAAATAATCACTAACGAATATTCAACCATTACATCTTCACCCCTCAAATAGAGTTTTTTACAATGCTTGTACTAAGTTTGACTCTTCTATTATTTAAAACATTTGAAAAATCCACATTAATACGATTATTACTTATTACCATAGTCTACTTCAAATTGGTTTTTCTAAACATAAAATTTTGAAGACTAATTAAATAAAAAGTAATACCTTAGAGAGTATGCTTAAATAGTTTGCACAATTTAGAGAGTATTTAAATTGTTTTACGATGATATGACCCTACTAAAATTTACAGAAGATAAATTGTTCTTGCATCCAAATTGCAAAAAGGTAGAAAACAGTGCCTTGTAACTCGTGAAAAGTCGTGATTTATATTAGTACAAACACCCAATAAAAATCCGTGAGTTTGGATTGATGACTTTGCTTCTGATCTATGGCTTTGCTTTGCTCCTGCTCTTTCTTCCCCACCTTTCTCCATTTTCAAGAGACGTGATCTATTAATCCATCTCTCTTCCCCTAGCCTCCAAACCTTATGATCTCCAACTTTCATTTTCTCTTTTCCCTATAAGCCACAATTCCTTACTTCTGCTCCAGCTCTCAACACTTTTTCAATCTTCTACCTAGCTCTTTGCTTTCATTTTCCTCTTCTCTTCAAGCCACAACCACTTGCTTCATCATCTTTGCAAACAACTGTTGTCTTTCTTCTCCTTTCCAAAAATCCTTTGCTTTCTCTCTGAATCCCTCTTTAGTTATTAGGGGCGTTTCTGTCTTTCCTAGTAGTCTACCTTGATGGTTTTTTTCCACTCTTTTGGTAACCACTTTTTGAAATCTCTTGTCTCTGCATTGCATTCCTCTCCCTTGTCTGTCAGTGATTGGACCAAATTTATACTATAAATTAGGTCCGTTTTCTCTAGTAATTATGCATCTGTTGACTCCTGATCTATGATTTTTATGCTTATTTTGGTCTCGCATATTGAGTTTTGATAAATTGTACATTGTCAGTATTTTGTTGTCATTTGTCATTAATTTCGCATAATTTTTATTGGGACAATTGATACGCAAATGGGTTGTATTTTGTAGGACCAAAGGAGTCAACATTCAAGAAGTCAACACGCTTGAAGAAGATTTGGGCGAACCAAGACCTCCATTCGCCGCAAAGAAATTAATGGTATTTAATTTATTCACGCGACGAGTGACCAAACTCATTATTGCGGCCACCATACCATTCGCCATAGCCGAATGTCGGGTAACCCGGACTATAAATGAAAATTAATCCATTGTTCTGACCCGGTCCGCACAACCTCCTATAAAATCTTGCCATTTAGGGCAAAAACCAGGCAGCCGCACTCCAGAGGTGAACTTCTTCTTTTCATCTTCTCCTTCGTTTCTAATAGTTTTGTTCATTTTTATTTGCGGGGTTCGCCGCACTGCATCACGTCCATTGCTTCCCAGCTTCTTCATCCGTTCCACTTTCCATCATTTGTTGCTGTATCCTTCCCTGTTCGTCGTTGGAATCATGAACCACAGTGACATTCCAACAGCGAAGAGTTCATCCAGAGTTATGGTCGGCTAAGCGTTCCATTCTCTTGAACATGTAGCAAGGATTGGAGTTCACGAAAGCTTAATAGGGTAATCACTAATGTCTCAAGTCTAGGTATATTTATGTATAGATCCGAGTTGGAGTATGCATTGATATAGCTAGGTTAGTGTGGTTAATAGTTTTAGCCGTGTGTTGACATTATGTTGAGATTTGGATATTACTTTTGTAGATTTTTCAGGTCAAAATACATGAAGTCTCATGTATGTTATTCGGATTTTACATCGATTAATTTGATCGCCTAGTTGTGCTTGGTTGGGTTAGTCTGTGTTATTATCGATTAACTTATTGCAATTGTTTATCCAATTTTCACACTAATGGTTTTAACAAGATTTGACTAATCGAGTTGATTAATCAAATTCTTGGACTTAACGAGTTGTTAAGGTTTACATTTCAAACTTAGTGGATTTCAAACCCCGAAAATTATTTGAACGATGATAATCCAAGTTGCATTTTCAAGAGAGTTTTAGTAATTTGATTTCACACTTGTTTAATTTCAATCATTTAGCTTTCTAAAATACCAAAATATTTACCTTTGCTTTAGTTTAGTTAAATTTTAGATTAATCAATCAAAACCCCTTTTATTGCTTTCATTGCATGCATAATTCAAACATTAGGCTAGTCTAGGATCAATTAGTGCATTGGTTCCTTGAGAGTCAACCGAGGTTGCATCTCAGATTGCAATCCTTGGTATAAATTAAATTTGACGGTTTCAAGGATCAATTCTTAAATTGAACGATAAGTCGCCGATCAAATTTGGCGTCGTTCTTAGGGAATCAAATTAATTGGTTC
The DNA here is from genome assembly GCA_029891385.1 of Erythroxylum novogranatense. Classification (NCBI taxonomy): domain Eukaryota; kingdom Viridiplantae; phylum Streptophyta; class Magnoliopsida; order Malpighiales; family Erythroxylaceae; genus Erythroxylum; species Erythroxylum novogranatense. The sequence continues at coordinate 11,695,648 of CM057228.1, forward strand.
TCTAGGTTAGCCAAATGTTTGTTTTAATTTTAATTTTGTTGTTTGCATTTTGTTTGCATTGCATAATTTTATTTTATTCGCTCGCTTAAGTGTTTTTAGTGTTAATCCTGTTTGTGATTTCATTCGCTTTGTTTAAGTGTTTATTCGATTGTTTTGTTTATTGTGCTTAATTTTAAGTTAATTTCGTTTGCTTTGCTAGTCATGCTTCTTAGTCATGGCGAGTTCATCATTAAATCACAATGAGTTCATTAATCGCCATAACGAGTTCATATATTCGCCGCAATAAACTTATAATTTATTCATTCATTGCGCAATGAGTTTCTATACGTCGCAGCGAACCTGAGTGAATTTTAGCCTTGCTATCCGCTGCCGTTTTAGTGAGCTATCTTAGGTGAACTTCTCTTGTGCATGCCCCGTAGACTTAGGCTAGTTCATTTTCAACTTGAAATTGAGCGACACCTTAGACAACTTAGGAAAAACAAGAGAGAGCAAGAAAGACTTAGCACACTAGATCGACTAGAATCTGAGATGGCTGAACACCAAGAATATCCCGGTCAACCACCCCGAAATGGAGATCACGGTCTTAACGGTGACCAGGAACGCGTAGATGACAACAATGCGAACATCAGACGTAGAACCATCCGAGAAGCTACAACCTCGGACGTAAACTACGATCCTTTCACTGTTGCCTGCCCTAACTTCGACGTAAATTTCGAAGTTAAAGGTTTATTGATTAACTCCCTTCCCAAATTTCACGGTTTGGCGGGAGAGGACCCCTATATGCATCTTCAGGCCCTCACAATGATCTGTCAAAGTATGAAGCCTGTAGGAGCACATCTGGACCAGGTGCTGTGGAAGGTATTCCACTTGTCGTTAGAAGGAAAGGCCCGGGAGTGGTATATGAGCCTCCCAAGGCATGTCGCGAATGCCTATCACAGTTGGGCCAACTTTAAAAGCTTTTTCGGAAAAGTATTTTCCGACTTCTAGGACGTCGTCGATGAGAAAGGAGATATATTCTGCCAAACAAGATTATGACGAGTCCCTGTATGATTTTTGGAACAGATTCCAAGATCTGTTATCTCGGTGCCCCCATCATCAAATCCCTGATGAACAATTGGTTCAATATTTTTATGATGGGGTAAAGAATCAAGAAAAAGGAATGTTGGATGTTGATCGGAGGTTCGTTGATTGACCGACCGCGCCGTAAGCTTGGGCCCTGATAAAGAGGATGGCCCTGAATCATCAACAGTATAGTGTCCGCGATTCCAGGAATGTGAATGAAGTAGGAGCCATTACGGCTCAAACTAAGAGAATGGAGAGCCTGGAATCGAAAGTAGATTCCCTGGAGCATAGGATAACTTCACAGTTATCCTCGATCACGGCTGAGCTTAAGAATCTGAATGTGCATCGCCCATCGTCTTCCACTGAACTGGTCGCACCTAGTTGCGAATCTTGTGGATCGGTGATGCACATTTCCAGTGTCTGTCCCGGAAGGTATGAAGAAGTGTCCGCTGTCTACCCAAGTAGACAAAATCAAAAGTGGAACCCGTACTCCAACACCTATAATGAAGGATGGAGATCTCATCCTAACTTTAGTTGGAGGAATAATGAAGGAAGAGCACCCAATCGTTTTCAACAAGGGAGTGGAGCTGGACCATCTACAAACCAGTTTCCCGATCAGCAAGCGTTGACGGTGCAACCACAGCCACCAAAAGAGGACACTAATCAGCTTCTGCATGGTATGATGACATTGATGAAAGAGGAACGAACTTCCACAGCAAATCAATTCAACGCCATCGCGAACCTCATCCAACAGGACTCTGCTAAGAATGCTGCCCGCTTTAGTGCCTTGGAGAAACGCATGGAGCAATGGGAGACCAAGGCCGAGAACATGAACGCCTATGTCACCCAATTGTCTAATAATTTGAGTGACAACCAAGCTCGGAGCAGTGGATCCATTCCCTCCAACACGGTAATAAACCCGAAGAGTTTAAATGCAATTGAGTTGAGGAGTGGAAAGAAAGTACATTTCGACATTCCCGAAGAAGAAGAATGCACCGAGGAAATTGAGGTTGAAGAAGCGCCTCAAGTGAGAGAGAAGCAAGCTGTGCGATCAGAGAGTGATCGTGAAGAAGAATTGTTGAGGAACAAGAAGCAATCAACAATTGAGGACAAAGAGCAATCATCGAGCATTTTAGGAAGAAAAATTGATAAGGATAAATCGAGCAGAAATGAACCAGTCAACTTAAAGGACCTCCCTTTTCCGAACTCGTATCTGATGAGCAAGAGAGTCAATGAGCTCAAACACGAAAAAGAAATCATTGACCTGTTTGGGAAGGTTGAAGTCAACGTGCCACTGCTGGATTTGATTAAGAAAGTGCCGGCTTACGTCAAGTACCTGAAGGACTTGTGCACAAACAAGAGGAAATTTCGGCCGAACGAACGTGTCCAAGTAAGCTCAAATGTGTCGGCTTTATTTAAGCCCCAAATCCCGGTGAAGTGTCAGGATCCAGGATCGTTCACCATTCCTTGTGTTATAGGAAAGGTGACCATTGGAAGAGCTCTATTGGATTTGGGAGCGGCGATTAACGTAATGCCGAAATCTGTTTATGAAGCCCTGGGCGTTAAGAGCATAAAGCCTACTTCTGTAATCTTACAGTTGGCTGATAGATCCTTCCGTCATCCAGTGGGAATCATCGAGGACATCTTGGTCCAGGTGAAAGGATTAGTGTTTCCTGCAGATTTCTACATTCTAGATATGTCTTCTGAAGTTGTGCAGGACACTTCCTTCGATCCTGGGCGACCCTTCCTTCGGACTGCGAGCACAATGATTAGCATGAAGGAAGGGGAGATCACCATGGAAGTTGGTGATCAACAAGTTAGCTTCAACATGTATGAAGCTATGAAGCATCCTCATGAAGATTATTCCTTACTGGGTGTTCACATGCTTGATGTTTCTATTGATGAAGCCTGTTCTGAATTTGTAGAAACTTTATATCCTGCCACTGACGATATTTTTGGAGAAAGTTTCTCTTTTGACGATTTTACAGGAGCACAACTGGGTGCGAGTATGGACGTGGAGCTGACTAGCAACCAAGCTGCTGAGCTGGAGCTTGGATATCAAACGTAGAGTCCATACCGAGCTACAAGACCCACCTTGAGTGCGGTTTTCTCTTTCCTTCATTTACTATATAATTGTGCTATGTTTTATACCAACGTGCGTATTGTTGAGCATGATTATATTGTTTAAGTGTGGGGAGGATTTAACCGAGAGAATTAGAGTAGTAGGTAGGATTTCCTTTCCGCTTGAATAATTTGATTCCCCTTTGTTAGCTCTGTGTTCTTCCTAATAAAGCATGATTAGATTGAAGAGAATTGATGATATGTGGATGATAAATTGAATGTTTGTGCAATTTGTGTAGGATCCATAGAATTTGTGTTTTATTTTGGGTGATTCGTCGCAGCGAACTTCGCTGTTCGCCGCGACTCATGTAGTTTTTTTTTTCTGTTTTGTTCGCCGCGACTAACGCTTGCCTCGTCGCTGCGAATAATTCCATTTTGCCCATCCGACCGTTGGATTTCTCTTTGTCCGAGACCCTTTTGGTTTTTCTTCTCTCGCGTCCCTTCGTCTCCGCGTCTTCCTTTTCTTCTTCTTCTTTCTCCTTCCCTCCTCATTTCGCCGCTTCTTATTGCCGCCGCCGCTCCTCTCGTGCCCTCTCTTTGTTTGAAGCTCCAAATCTCCTCCAATCTTCTTCCAACTGCGTTTTCACCCTTCGTAAGTGTTCTATTCCTTCCTCTTGTCCATTTTAAATCGTTATTCGTTAGATTTAAGCAAACAGCGAACGCTGTTCGCTGCGATTGTTCGCAGAATCGCCATTCGCCGCGGCAAAAATCATAGCTCGCCGCGGCGAACTTAAGGTTTCAGTTTGATGCGGCGACTGTTCGTGTTAGCCGCAGCGAACAAAGATGCCGATTCACTGCAAATAACATCTGTTGGCTGCAGCGAATGGCAGAGGACTCCTCTTGCCGCAGCGAACACTCCTGTTCGTTGCGGCGAATGACTGAGGACTTGATTCCATGTAGTTTTCTTATTCAATTGCCTGTTTTTAACTTTTGCGTGTGCAGGATCATGACTAGAATGAAGAATGTGTCCAGACCAGAGCCGCAGCATTCCACCTCTGATTCCTCAGACCGTACCTATTATTCTTCGCAACCTTCCGCTTTCCCTCTCGCCGGTAGATCCCGAGCGATCATTTGGCAACTCGTGTTGCCGGTCAAGATATACTTAAGGAAAACCATTTCCTCTCACCCCGCAACAAACCCTTTTGTCCGTCAGCTTTTCGAATTAGACTTAGCTGGCCTTGCTCAACCTAATTCTATTGGCAACCTCACATTTGTCCGCCAATACTATTCATATGCTCGCTACTCCCACACCTACGAATTAATTTCGGGTGTTTCCATTCCCGATGTTTTCACTTCGTAATTATCCGTGAGCATTACCATCTTCCCGTCGTCCTCATTGCCAATATTTCGACCTTCTCCGTAATTACCCATGGAGGAAGTCATTGGTACTCGACCGCAGGTCTCGTGGCTTCAACCCGTGGTTCTCAACGATACATCCGTCGGACCACCCTCCTTCCTGAAGCTCGTCCCTGGTTACATTTTATATGTAACAATATTATGCCGACCCTCCATCTTTCTAACATCCCCAAAGAGCAGCCCTATATATATACTTCTTGCGATGATGGCCGTCCTGTAGACTAGCCCCGCCATTTCCATTGCCCTTCGCCAAGGTGTTCTCTCTACCAACCCCAACCACAAACTCCTTTTCCCCATCTCATTTCGACTGTTAAGCCTATCGAGTCCGGAACATCCGCCGATCTCACCTTTTTCGCCGCCTCCATTTGTCTATGTCCGTTTAGGTCACCCACGTGCCATCCCACCCTCCTCCCGCCCAACACGCTTCAACATCTTCTTCCTCTCCTCACCTTCCCTAGCCATCCCTCACCTAGAGCCCTTCTCCCACCCTCCCGTCCTTCTGCTTCCTCGAGGCTTTACCTCGTCAACCCTCCCGCCTCTGCTCCCCGCTCCTTCCGAGGTGGCTCACACGTGAGGAAGTCCTTCACCAGGCCGGTTCACTTTTTCGAGACTCGGTGGCCGCCACGCATTCCTCGCTCACTATGATTGCGACCCACCTCGGGCTGCCTATTCCGCCTCAGCACCGGCTTCTTCAAATGCTCCTAGCTCTTCTATCACGCTTTGCCAAATGATTTGATCCCGCCACATAGTCTAGGCTTTTTCGTATTTTCTTTTCTTCGTTGTACTTTTTAGTTCGTTCTTGGATCCTCTTTTGTACATTACATTTTGCGCTTAATGATATATCCACATTTCTGTTTTGTCTATTTTTGTTTCGTTTCCTCTGTGTTCGCTACTTTTGTCATTGTGGACAATGCCATGTTTAAGTGTGGGGGGAGCCGCCCTTTATATTTTGCATTGTACACCTATTAAAACTTGTGCATAATTTTGTGGGCCCGTTGCTTTTATTGATAAATTTGGACTCAATCAAACATTTTTCTGACTCGTTCTTTTGTGCCCTTGCATGCAAAGCCCTTATAAGTTTCAAACCGATACTTGAGTTTTGTGAAAATGCTCTCCATTCTTCGAACGATAATTGGTTTTGGCAAAAATTTTAACTTTTGAAGTTTTCAAAAAAAAGTAAATGGGAGCATGCTAACAAGGTAGCATTTTAAGTTTTTAAGTTTTGAGATTGATCATTGAGACAAAACCCTTGTTGGAAGGATATTCGAGCCAAATTCTTCTTTTATATCTTTGTGTGTGCATCTGCTTAGTTCATGCTTCTCTAGAACTTGTGTCAGTTTTTACTCAAAGCTTGATGGACTAGATTTTTGTGGATATGATAGAGGCGTTCCTTCTTTCAGCCCTTTCCCCAAACACCAACCCTTAAACACTTTTCCCTTTGCTAGCCCCTTGAGCCTTTATTCTATGAGCATTTGCATACATATTCAGATGATGTCGGTAGTCTGTGTTTTGTTATCATGAAAAAATTTTTGGAAAATGGAAAAGTGTTAGTCTTGTGTATATCCCAAAAAGGGATAATAATGTGTTGTATCTCAAAAAGGGATTAACATCTCAAAATGAGATAGCCAAAAAAAAAAGTGTATATTTAATTTATTTCAGTGTTTAGTTTTAGTTTGGTGTTGACATCGGTTCCTCATTTAGCGATGCTCATATTTTTCTTTTCTCACATCATCCATTCATTTAGCCTTCCGCTCATTACAACCCTTAAAGACCTCTTGATCTTCAAATTGATAGTCCTTGTAGTGGAGAAATAAAATTGATACAAGCTTATGGTAGGAGATGTATTAAGTAGATTGAGAGAAAAATATCCCTACTATACAAGTGAGTTGAGCGTAAACATCATATCTGAGTGATTCTCTCATTGTTCAATCTCATGTGCTTAAATTCTTTCAATGTTTGTTTTATTAGCACTCTTTCAATTTTCTGCGTTCAATTACGATAAAGTGGATTGAGTCAATTTTGGTTGTTGTTTGAACATGGACAGAATTTTCTTTTACTCTTGTACCTTTTGACTCTTATAAGCTTTGTTCAGAGTACAAAGGTTTAAGTGTGGGAATTTGATTGGACCAAATTTATACTATAAATTAGGCCCGTTTTTTCTAGTAATTATGCATCTGTTGACTCTCGATCTATGATTTTTATGCTTATTTTGGTCCCCGATATTGAGTTTTGATAAATTGTACATTGTCGTATTTTGTTGTCATTTGTCATTAATTACGCACAATTTTATTGGGACAATTGATACGCAAATGGGTTGTATTTTGTAGGACCAAAGGAGTCAACATTCAAGAAGTCAACACGCCGCAAGATTCACCTGGGCGAACTAAGACCTCCATTCGCCGCAAAGAAATTAATGGTATTTAATTTATTCGTCGCGACGAGTGACTAAACTCATTCGCCCATGGCGAATTACGCCATTCGCCCAAATAATGTCGGGTAACCGGACTATAAATAGAAATTAATCCACTGTTCGACCCGCCCGCATAACCTCCTATAAAATCTTGCCATTTAGGGCAAAACCAGCAGCCGCACTCAGAGGTGAACTTCTTCTTTTCATCTTCTCCTTCGCTTCTAATAGTTTTGTTCTGCTTTTATTTGCGGGTTCATTCGCCGCACTGCATCACGTCCATTGCTTCCAGTTTCTTCATCCGTTCCACTGTCCATCATTTGTTGCTGTATCCTTCCCTGTTCGTCGTTGGAATCATGAACCACAGTGATATTCCAACAGCGAAGAGTTCATCCAGAGTTATGGTCGGCTAAGCGTTCCATTCTCTTGAACATGTAGCAAGGATTGGAGTTCACCGAAAGCTTAATAGGGGTAATCACTAATGTCTGAAGTCTAGGTATATTTATGTATAGATCCGAGTTGGAGTATGCATTGATATAGCTAGGTTAGTGTGGTTAATAGTTTTAGCCGTGTGTTGACATTATGTTGAGATTTGGATATTACTTTTGTAGATTTTTCAGGTCAAAATACATGAAGTCTCATGTATGTTATTCGGATTTTACATCGATTAATTTGATCTGCCTAGTTGTGCTTGGTTGGGTTAGCTGTGTTATTATCTGATTAACTTATTGCAATTGTTTATCCAATTTTTCACACTAATGGTTTTAACAAGATTTGACTAATCGAGTTGATTAATCAAATTCTTGGACTTAACGAGTTGTTAAGGTTTACATTTCGAAACTTAGTGGATTTCAAACCCTGAAAATTATTTGAACGATGATAATCCAAGTTGCATTTTCAAGAGAGTTTTAGTAATTTGATTTCACACTTGTTTAATTTCAATCATTTAGCTTTCTAAAATACCAAAAATATTTACCTTTGCTTTAGTTTAGTTAAATTTTAGATTAATCAATCAAAACCCCCTTTTATTGCTTTCATTGCATGCATAATTCAAACATTAGGCTAGTCTAGGATCAATTAGTGCATTGGTTCCTTGAGAGTCGACCCGAGGTTGCATCCTGTATTGCAATCCTTGGTATAAATTTTATTTGACCGGTTTCCAAGGATCAATTCTTAAATTGAACGATAAGCCGCCGATCAGTCAGCTATGACTGCTCCTGAGCCTCCTGCCTTTTGTGCAGATCCTCACTATGAGTTTTCCTTATTACCCTCCCATACCTTACCCTCTCACACCTTGGCTGTCACCAAGTTACCAGAAAACCTCATCATCGGATCTTAAGAAGATCTGGAAACAAGTAATAGCAGTGGAAGGAGATACAACGCTCCATTATTCCCCCTAAGGAAAAGCAAGGACCTTCTCCTCCAAAGCTCAGGCCTTTAAAGTCCTAGAAGAAGGACCTTGGCATGTGATGAACCTTCCATTGTTTCTTCAAAGCTAGTAGCCGAGGTTCTAACCTGAAATAGAAAAGTTAAAATCAGTTCCTCTATGAGTTAAGTTACATAATGTTCCATTGGAATATTGGACTACCAAGGGCCTCAGTATGATTGCAAGTTATCTGGGACAACCTCTTTGTATGAATGAAAATACAATAAAAAGGAAAATATTAGGCTATGCACGACTATGTATTACTATGGACATCTCTAAGGATCTACCTGAACAAATCCTGATTATGAGGTTAGGGTTGAATGGAACATTATATGACGATGTTGTAAAAGTGGACTACCATTAGAAACCTTCTTTGAAGCTACCAGGCAAAAGGTGGATGCCTACTGGAAAAATCTTCAAGAAAGGGAATTATATGGAACTAATGGGTATAGATCAAGATGAGAAGGATGAGAATGATGAGCAAGTATTATGTCAAAATATGTCCCAAGTAGAACTAGTCATAAGGGATCAAAACCAGGTGGATAAGGTTGGAAATGGTGAGCTGAAACCAAGTCATGAGGGGTCCAGAGTTGCTTCAGCATTACCAGATTCAGATGTGGAAATCTAGATTAGGCAGAAAGTGGAGATATGCACAACTAAAGAAGATTATAAGGAAAACATGCCAACTACGCTTAAGGGGGAAAATGGTGATGATTTGGAGGCAACCTCCTCCCCTTCAACATCGAGCACTGCTGAAGGAAAGGAGGCTGCAAAACAGTTTACTAGTAACGGAGGAAAGGTACTAGGAGAAAAGGTCAAAACTCCAAAGCCATTTCTATATGATTTTAGTTTGGAATGTTAAGGGCTTTAATTGCCCTAAAAAGCCTTTGGCCCTAAAAGATTTTTTGGCTAAAGGAAAATTTTTTATTTTTGCTATTTTGGAATAAAAAAATAAATTGTAGAATCTCAAGTTTCTTAATAAGTTAGGTAACAAGTGGCGGTTTCTCTCTTATAATCAAGCTTATGCTTATGGTAGAATTATTGTTGGTTTTGATCCACAAATAGTTGACATTGAGGTGTTAGAAATGAAGATGCAGATCATGCACATGAAGTGGCATTTTGTTAAGCAGAATACGACTATTTTTGCTTCGATAGTGTATGGTTTCAACCATGGTTTTCAGAGGAAGGTTCTTTGGAAGAGTTTACTGAGTTTTCAAAGAAGAGTGGTAGGCCCTTGGCTCATTTTAGGTGACTTTAATTCTACTCTCTATGGAACGGAAGCAGAAGGGCATTTTTCCTTAAGAAATTACTCTACTAACTTTAAGGATTATGTTGATCAGTTAGGAGTTCTAGATCTTAAGGTGACTGGTCATTTCTTCTCTTGGAGTAATAAATAAGCTAATGAATGGTTTCTCAGGAAAAATTTAGACTGAGTTATGGTCAACCAGGCATGGCTACAATAATTCCTTGAAAGTAAGGCCTCTTTTTTTGACCCTATGTTTTCAATTCATACACCAATGATTGTAGAGGATTGTTCCTAAAGGTGAAGCGTTGCCATCATTTTAGATTCAATAATTACATGGTCAATGTAGATGAGTTTCAGGACTGCTTGAGGGTAGGGATGACATCAAGTGTTAATGGAACTCTCCAATTCAAATATATACAGAAGTTTAAACTAATCAGAGAGGGCTTAAAGTCATTAAAGAAACAGATAGGGGAGATCACTTTCCAAGCCATTTCAGTAGCCAGGGACAATTTATCAAAAGTTCAACATACTCTTTCCTATAATCTTAGGAATTGTTCTCTAGGATAAATATGTTCTGTTAGACTATTTGCAAGCCCTTAATAATCATGCTAGTGTTATGGAGCAGAGGGCCAGGGTTAAATGGTTCAAAGAAGGTGACAAAAATTCTAAATTTTCTTCATATCAATAATTGATCGGGAGAATAATAACTCTATTAAGGAAATTACCATGCTAGATGGGAGAAAGATTAGGAAACATGGGGATTTGTTGAAACAAGCTGAGAGGTATTTCAAGGATTTCTATATCTCTCGAAATACAACTGTGCACACTCATCTTTTGGATTCTGTTATTCATAACAAATTATCCAATAAAGAGAAACCTTATTAACTAGAACCGTTGAAGACTCAGAAATAGAGAAGGTTGTCTTCCAAATGAATTTTAAAAAGGCTCCATGTCCAAATGGTTTTAATGGTTTCTTTTTCAGAAAGCTTGGCCTGAGATTGGATCGATGTGAAAGTAGTTGTTAAAGAAATCTTCTCTTCAGGAATTCTGTTAAAGGAATTAACAAAACTATCCCTAATTAATCCCTAAACTAAGTAATCCAACATCCTGGGAGGAATACAGGCCTAATGTTTGCTCTAATTTCTTATATAAAGTGATTGTAAATATTATTGCCAATATGCTTAAAATTGTGTTAGGGTCCTTGATTAGTGATAATCAAAGTGCTTTCTTACAGGGCAAACAAATTGAAGATAACATCTCTATAGTGCAGGAACTGCCAAGAAGTTACTCGAGGAAGAAAGTTCCAAAGAATTGTGCTTTCAAGATAGATTTTAAGAAACTTTTGACAGTGTAGAATGGAACTTTATCTTGAGGCTACTTGAAGTTATGGGTTTCCCCAGGGTGTTTGTTAAATGGATTCAAGCTTGTATTTCTATTCCTTCTTATGCTGTTTTGGTTAATAGAATTCCTATAAAAAAAATTCATGGGGAAAGGGGACTTCGGAAAGGGGATCCCATGTCTCCTTATATATTCACATTATGCATAGAGGCCCTAACCTCTCTTTTGAAACATAATACTGGCAGGGGTTCACGATTTAAACATCACAACTGATGCAAGAAAGTCTCTTTGGTGAACTTATGCTTTGTAGATGATCTCTTTCTATTATCTAAGACTGATGAGGTTTTTATCAAGCTCCTTATGAATTCTTTGAATCAATTTAGCTCTATGTCTGAATTGACTGTTAACTACAACAACATCCATTTTGTTATCTCTAAAAGTACGGATTACATGGAAGGAAAAGTCCTCTCTTTAATTGGAATGCAAAGAAAACAAACTCCCTTATACTACATAGGCCTTCCAATCACTTTTAGAAGGATTCAGTTTAGTGAATGTTATCCTCTTATTGAAAGATTAAAAGAGATTGTCCTCTTGGACCAACCGTCCCCTATCCTTTGGAGGAAGGTTACAACTAGTAAATTTTGTGCTTAAACCCACACATATTTATTGGTCCTCAAATATGGTACTAGCAAGGAGAGTTATTCAATAACTAAAAAAGTTAGTGCGAAATTTTCTATAGGGAGGAGGTGTCCCTAATAGGGGATATGCCAAGGTAAAGTGGATTGATGTTTGTAGACTTAAACTGGAGGGAGGCCTTGGAGTTATTCTTATTAAATCATCTAATAAAGCTCTCTTGATGAAGAAATTCTGGTCAATCCTTCAGGAAATGACATCCTATGGGTAAAATGGCTCCATACTTATGTCTTAAAAGGTCAGAGTATATGGTTTTTAATGCAAAGACCTCCCACTCTTGGTTTCTATCATAACTATTGAAGATAAAAGGGAATTGGTTTTTGAAATTTCATGTTAGGTAGGGGATGGAGTGAGGGCTAGTTTTTGGTATAATGACTAGACAGGGAAGGGACAATTAATCAGGAATTAGATTGTCATTCAATCACTGAGCCACCTTCCCTTTACTGTTAAGGTTAAGGCCTTTATTAGGGAGGGTGAGTGGTTGGAATTCTTGAGAGAAATTTACTACTTACAACCTAACTACTCCTTTAACTTATTGATAAATGATAGATATATTTGAAGAAACCACTCGCAAGGTCTATTTACAACAAAAAGTTGTAGAGAATGACTGTTACGGAGAAATGTCAAAGTGGATTGGTGTGAAGTGGTTTGACATAAAGAGTTATTGCCTAGCTCCTCATTTATCCTATGGCTCACTACCATAAACAAGATTATCACAATGGATATGCTTTCTTTTCTAAATTCCACTGAGATTTGTATCCTGTGTAATTCAGGACAAGAGAATAGGGATTATCTGTTCTTTGAGTGTCCCTTCTCTAGAGACATTTGGTCTTGGATAAGGCAAAAATGTCTGGGTTCCTTAAACACATTTCATGTAACATCCCATCACCGATGGGAAGGGTATTTTAGTAAATTGGACGGGTTAGGAGTATTAAATTATAAGCTCTCCAACAAGGTATAGTTTGCATTTTTCAGAAATGTATAGAAAGAGTTATGGGTGTTGGAAGTTTGGTTGGAAATCAGAAAATAAAGGGAAAAATAAGGGCAATATTTATATATATTACTTGTTGAATTTTGATTTCTTTCGTGAATAGCTTTTCCGTCCGACGTCCGATTGACCTGATTCTAGAGGCATCGGATTCATTGAATATTGAATTTCATTTTATAAGAAATTGGGAATTTTAGGCGGAAATTGGCGTGGCCGGGTGACGGAACTTTTAATCTTGTTTTATTTAATTGGGGACCTATAGAGGTCCGAATTGCACCGTCCGCCAATAGGTTTCTAAATTTTGATGAATTTTATAATGAAAAAAGGGAGATTAGGGCCGGGAATTCATGAACATGCATATATCATCATCATGAGCACAAATTTCATATTTAGTGACTCGTGCTTTTTCGATTCATATAGAGGCCAATTGGGCGTCGATTGACCGACGTCACGAGACTTCCGGCATTAGCTCGGAAGTAATAGGTGAGTAACCTAGTTGGTTTCTCAAATTTCGGTTGTTTACATGCTCAACGTGAATTACGTGCAAAAGTGAATTGAATGATCACCTGCATGACTCTTGGCATGTATGAGATTGTATTGTATGATTTTCTTGCTTGAATGATACCGTCATCGATAGATCGGGCTTTATAGCCATATCATTGACTTATCGCTACATTGGGCTTTATAGCCAAACACGAATATTGACCGCATGCATAATTGCATGATCGATAATGGACGTGCCCTAAGTTGCTATTTTTACCGATAAGAGCTTCAAGCTCTCATCAGATCGACCGCCTCGAGCGAGGGGAGAAATCACACGCGTCCCCACCGAACACCGATCGAGCACTTGGGCACAATCTTGAATAATCGGACAGAGTCACATATGCATTGCATTCGCATAAATGGTGATACGTGACATGTACCGCTTTTGTAATGGCATGAATTATCGTGAATGGTTTTCATTCTTTGGACATTGTTATTGATCGCCATCGGTAATTGATTATTCTCGATGGTGTCTTTACGCCACGGGCGTAATGCATGATTTGAGTGAACCATCGATGATGGTTTCTCACCGAGTTCATAAAACTCACCCAAAATTTGCATCTATTTTTCAGTCTGAAGAATACCCGGTTGACATGGGAGTATGTCTCATCGTAGACGAGTAAAGGTTAGATATCGGGATCGGTTCGCGTCTGCATTAGTGTCTTAGTAAATTGTGTTCGCAATCGTTGTATAACAAGGCTTTGTATTATTCTTGAGCCCATTGTGGTTTTAATGTTTTCTTGCATTGGTGATTGTAAATTATTCTTGGATGACCGTAATAATCGGCGGTTTATCTTGAACACGGGTTTTATTTACTTCTTCGTGTTTGCCGCGCTAACGTTGAATTAATGACTCCAAAAAGAAAAAAAATGTGTGTACTGAGTTTTAAATCGACTGATGTAGTATGCCACTCTCGCGGGGCACGGACTCGGATATCACCAACGATATCAGGTTCGGGTCTTGCGGGAGTGGGGTGTTACATTTCAATTCATAGAGATACTGTAATGGTTCATCAGACTGAAGCCCATTTCCCATCCTAATTCTATTATCGGCCTAATTTCCTTTTCCTTTGCGATTTGTATTAAGGAAGTATGGACGGAAAGGAACATACGTAGGTTCCAGAACATCAATAGATATTCACAGTAGGTAAGGGAATGTGTTTTTGATAAAGTCAAAGAACAATTAATCTACTCTAGTTCTATCAAGGAGCGCTCAGCTCAATTAGCCAATTCATGGAGAATATATAGAAAGATGCATACCAACAGTAGTAGGCAATTCTTTGAAGTTTATATTCCTCGATAATATGAAAAGCAATGGAAGGGGGACTTAACTCTCTGGTGATGGAATGGAAGCGCCATCAGTGTTGGGAACAATGTTAGGGACACTCAATCGTGGATATGGTACATGAAGAGACAAGAAAGAAAAGTTCGATCTTTTTGCATCAGCTACTCTTAAGTGTCAAACATGAGGAAGAGAAATATGGATAAGGAAGATATGTTTCCCTTCGTTTGGATTTCCCAACTGATTGTCTCAAAGCTCTCCCTTGGCGTCTCAAGATAGTGGTGAGCGTAGATATCTCCAACCCTAATCGGGAAAAGAAAGAATGTATGAATATTTGAGTTTAGGTTGTTTTCCCAATTAGGTATCAACGTTGTATCTTTATGTTTTAACTTGGAACACTGTCATTTTGTGAGCTTGTTTTGGTGTTGAACGATGTCATTTTTTTGGTTGATTGGTGAGTTTGACTCACCCTGACTTGTAATTCTCCTCGTTCTTTTATTAATATTATTTAATTTCTAGAAAAAAAACTTACAAAAGATATGACCCTTCATAGAAAATTTTGATGTATTAAGATACGAGTAGATGATCCCACATAGAGATATATTTATCTTTTTCATAGGTCTTTTAAATATTTCCTTTCGAGTCTTATGTCTTATATTTAACCTAAATGTTTAATATGTAGTACTTTCCTCTTAATTATTTAGATTAAGCATTTCCTTATTAAGCCTAAATGTTTTCTTATAATGACTTATTTGGTTTATTTATTTACTTATCTTCTTTCTTGTTTGTGTATTTATTTACTTATTTTTATCTTTTTTACCTTATTTTATATTTATCGTATTATTTATTGCATTACTTATTTTTATTTATATTTATGCATATTTATTTATATCTATTATTATTATTATTATTATTACTACTACTACTACTACTACTACTACAACTACAACTATTATTATTATTATTATTATTATTATTATTATTATTATTATTATTATTATTATTATCATCATCATCATCTTTTATTTTATTTTAATTATTTGTTATTTTAATATGCATATGTATGTATATATATTTATTTAAATTGTTAAGTGAATTTATAAAACCAACCTTTTTATTAATTAAAGGTAGGGTTGTCCTGACCTGATCCTACTTGAGGCTTAATCTTGAGTGACAAAATAAAATTGTTTTGTCAAAAAATGACGTCATTTTTTAAATTTTCTTTTAAAAATTAATAAATTTGGTCAAGTTGGGTCGATCGTGTCAACTCATAGTTGGGTAGGATCACAGACTGGGCAATCCTCGGCTTGTCGGGTCATGAGCCCACTAGCTTGGCCCATTGTTATCTTTAATTGTTGTCCATATCACTAATCTCGGTGTCTCGTGTGTAAACCTAAATTGGTAATCTATAAGAGCATTATTTATTCCTTCTTCCTAATGGCTTCGTTTGGATAACAATTATATATCTAGCCTTTTTTTTTTTTGGCTGATTGATTACATTTAGTTATTTGACAAGTCAAAACACTATTGAAGTTGTTTCGTAAAAATGAAAAAGCTACCATCCACCGACGCTTTGTTCTATCAACTAAAATTAATATTTGAAAATACAATTGAGACCCTTTTGCTAATATTTTATTAAAGGATAATGAGTGCTAATGCTTATGCTTTATTCACACCAATAATAGTACACAATCAAAGTTGACCCTACCTAGGGTTTATGGAGCCCTCTATCTTGTTTGTTTCTTTATGAACATTTGCAATCCTTTTCTAACTTTAAGAAGCTAATTTTGTTCTATTAAATTTGCTTTTTCACTCGAAGAAGTCCTCAAATACTAGTTTAATTCTTTCTAACCTCAACTTTAAAAGAATCTACTTCTCTTTACTTTTACTACTTTGCAAAGTTATTTTGAAAAGTAATTTAAAGATTAAATTATTTTATTCCTCTTTATAAGCTTTTTTAATTAAAGAAAACAGGACAATAATAGAGTTTATTTTCAAAAGAAAATTATTAGTAAAAAATAAAAGTCATTTATTTAAAATAATATAATATTTATTTATTTATATTCATAACAATAAGCAGATAATAATATGAAAATAAAGATAATTAAAAGGCTAACACATTCCTAAATTGCATGAAAAAGTAAAATTAGAAGAATATGAGCAGTGTAACTTGGAATATAACAAGTAAAATTAGAAGTTATATCTTACGAAAAGACCTACGATGTGCAAATCATCATCACGATAACATTTGAACATTCAACCTCTTATAAAAGATTAAGCTGCACTCTTAACCTCAATCAACTAACCATGCTAATTATGTTTTTCGGATGATAGAGATTCGAAAGAAACGTGACTTTCGTGCCCAATCCATAAATACTGCTTAATCATGTTTCTCTTTGGAATTGATAGATGGCCATCGAAATAAACGTGTATGAAATGGAAACCGTATGTATAAGAAACGTGACTTCAATTCTGCATTATTGGCTGTGAGATCCAAATAACAGCACACCGTATCCCGTCTTGTCGGAAGCATTTAAAGTACTGTAATGATGAGGAAGATTTTTTTTTAAAATTATGTAGGGCCTTTAATAAATTTTAAACTTTTAAGTGAATTCAAAAGAGAGAGCTAATTAGTTAAATAAATTATTTTTATAAATCTTTAAATGCATGTGAAAATTTAAGGATTTAATAGTTTAGCAAAATCTCCTATTTTAATCACAGTCGTTTCTAACATAATCAAAAATAGAAAATTAAACACATAAATATAAATCAACACTGAAATTTGTTAACGCAGTTTAACATAACTTATTTGCGTCTGTGGATCTTCATCCAACTTAATTCTTTTATCAAAGAATAACAATAATTTTATACAAGATCTTATAGAGCGAGCTTACTCAATTCTTGCCACTATCTCTTGTTCTCACAACCCGTGAAAGTATTTCACACTTAATAACATGATTGACTCATGTTAATTTCAACAAAAGATTTTCTCAACAACTTTTAACAAAAAAGACAATAATAAAAATAACTTGAGATAAAAAAAACTTCCTAATAAATTCAGTTCCTTTTAAGATAGATCTGAGAGTTGTTTAACAAGTAAATTGCCATAGTCAGCTACTGAGATTTTTGCACTTCAACCAAAAGATTGACATTGAAGAATTGAAGTAATTACCCAGCTGACACTATAAGAAAAATAGAATTTAGCGACGGAATTTACCGACGAAATTTATACATATTCCGTCGGTAAACTTATTTAGCAACGGAATTTCTTCACGAAAAAAGGCGTCAGAGATATGGCCGTTACTAAATTTAACGAGGAAATTTTCCGTTAGTAAATTTACCGACAGAATTACCGACGGTAAAAATTTTCTTTGGTAAATTTACCGACGATTTTTTTATTCAATCAATAAATTTTTCTGTCAGAAAATTACCAACAAATTTTGTAATTCCGTCGGTAATTAGCGACGAAATTTTTTTCGTCGGTAAAATTCAATATATTTATCAACGAAAATTTTTTTAGTCGGTAAATTTGCTGAAAACTATTTTTTAAAATTTACCTGCAAAGTGTTTAGTTTCTCTAGAAGCCACCATGGAGAGAACTTCATTATTTCAAGTAAAAGAATTAAAATATTAAAATTCATACTAAAATAGAACTGAAATCATTTTTTCAAATAACAAACATTTCATCAAACACCTTACACGCATCAAAAATTTATCTTAACATCACAACTAAAATCACGTCTTGTCTCTTTTATCACTAACATTTATACCTTAAAGCTGTTTTTCAATAATAAAATACACAAATAAACGAAAGTAATAAATACCCAAATTAACTTTCATCTAATATATGAAAAAACACATGACAGTAGTTGCAAAAATACCTCTACTGAAGGACAAAATGACAATAGCTGGAGAAGACAACATCGTCGAGCAGAAAAGGAATCCACAACAGAGAAATGGGTTTCAAGAAAACCGAAGAGAAGATGTAGGAAGAAGGAAGAAGAAGGAAGAAAAAAGAAGATACAAGTGGGAGGGAGATGTCGGGTGAGTTTATATTTAAAAAGAATTTACCGACGAACTTAACGACGAAAATTTCCGTAGGTAAATTCAAAAAAAAAAAATACCGCCAATAATTCTCACCTTTTTACCGATGGAAAGAAAATTTCCGTCGCTAAATTCATTTACCAATGGAATTTACCTACGGAATTTTCTGTAGGTAAACTCAAAATTTTTTATTCCGTCAAAAATTTCCTCCATTTTTAGCTACGGAACATATACCGTGACTAATTTTTTCGCGACAAATTTCCTCCAAATTTAGCGACAAGTATTAGTACCGTTACTAAATTACTCAATTGTAGCGACATAAATATGCTTTCCGTCCCTAATTTTCAACGGTATATTTTTTGTCAAAAATTTATTATCGACGGCTATATTGTTCCGTCGCTAATGTTCATTGCAAATTTTGTCGGGATAAATTTCTTCCAAATTTAGCGACAAATATTAGTACCGTCGCTAAATCACTCCGTTGTTAAATTTCCGTCGCTAATCTACATTTTTCTTGTAGTGTGATTCACACACTTGGCCAGATAAAATCACAGCTGCACATTACCCCATTAACCAAACATGACTAAGAAAAGTGCAACCCTCATACACAACCTAAATTACGTGAAAATCCAATTGAAAAACTAGCTGCACAAAGTTGCCCAATTAACTACAAAGAAGCCAAATAGAAAACGCAGCAACCACTGAAGACATCCTTCTTCAACCAACGACACACCATGGAAAGTGCATCGCACACTTATATAGCATGGGTTGCGTGATTATCTAATTAAGAAAAACAACTGCACCACAAAATGTCACCCCCATAAATGTTCACGCAGTCAAAACAGGGGAGATCACACGATAGTAGGCATATAGATAGAGTTCTATCTTGATAAAATCTCTTATAAAAAAATTATCCAATATAGTTTTTTAATTTAAGCCTTCAAGACAACTATAATCAACCAATGAAATTCAAGATATTTTATCCCATCTTGATTTTTAATTTAAAACTAATCAACATTAGCATGAAAGCCCAATTATCAAAAATGTCAAAACTTAATAATGAGATATGTAACATATATCTTAACAATCTACCATTTTTTTTGGCTTTGTTTGTCAAAATCTGAAACTCCTGCTAAAAGAGATAATTGGACATATAATATCAAATAAAATATCGAATTCATAATTCATATGACAATGTACAAATATAAACATTATCATCCAAGATTAGCAATCATCTCAAAATAAATAAAACATAAAAGATAAGGCAACAACCAACACAAACCTAAGTCTTCTCCCCCTTTGGGACTCAAAAAATGTAGTCAAGAGGTATCGGAGAATCGAAGAACTCGCTGCTTCAGTTGACGGAGAGCGTCAAGTCACACTTGAAAGATGCCTTCAATCCATTCAATTTCAATGAAAAGAGCCGCATGAGGACTGACGGATGAAGTGGCCGAGGCATCTGAGGGATCAAGTGAGGTGTGGGGCAAGTCCACTACTCATGGTTGCTTGAAAATTCTTGGTGAGATATTCATTAACGTGACTGGTTCAAGGACACTCGACTCCAACTGAGGGACGCCATTGACATATAGAAATTGAGTAATCAAGCATGAAAAATATAGCAAGGAGTGCAACTTACCCCTAATAGCTAATATAGCTTCAATTATGAGTCGCCTTAGATTAAAATTCGCCCCAGTACCAATTGCATAAACCAATTTAGCCTGTGCTAAATAAACTGAAATGACATGCGTACTAGGGATTCAATTAGTTAGAACTAACTTATAGATCATAAAATATTTTTATGTCAACATAAAAGCACGCAGCACCGAACTGGATGGCTAAGCCGTTAATTTGCCTCCAATTAACACAGTAGCAATCAAATCATTCGGAACATACAAATTGTCATCATAAATTCGGTCTCCAATAAGAGTATCAAATCCCATAAAAACATTTAGTCTATTAGCATCAAATTGTACCAGCCGACCCTGCACATACACCAATTTATAACTCAATGCAGTATCATTCAATATGTCACTATTTAAATTGTAGTAAAATTCCTTTATTAACTCAGAATCAAAATGTTTTGGTAGCAACACAACTTGTAATAAAGTTCTCTTAGATAATAGAAATCTAATTGATACGGTTGGAATTCCTCTAAATTAATTGTGTGTTCAAGAACTAACTCGAAATGACCAAAAGTACCCTATTTTTGTGCGTCTTTGGAAGTGTACAACTTAAATGATACTGCATTGTCCAATGTCATTCGGCCAGAAGAAATTCTTTGAGGTGGGTAGACTGTTTTCTAAGCTAGTTGCTTTGTTCATTTTTGAGGAACAAGAGGAGTAGTCAATGAAGCATCTATCATGGGAACCTCATTGAAGTCGGATGAAGAATCTTCAACCATTGAAAGCAACACCGGCATAGCATCATCACGTTCTGAAGGTCTATCTTGAACCGAGGTGGTGTCGGAAACTTCAATAGGGGCAACAAAAGACGACCCATCCCTGGTCAATTTCCTCCTAGGCGTTGGGTTCAGCAAAAGGCAATTTGAGTGATGAGTGGCTGCCACCGATGGTTTCTCCACCACTGAAGAGGAAGATTTTTGCTTTATCTTGCCCATTTTAGAGTCAGAAATCAAAAACCCAAGCAAATAGAGATGTGTGTCATCGATATAGTGAGAGAGAGCAATACCCAAGAGAGAAACCTACATTAATGAGACAGTTGAAGCTTGATGAGGAGGAGAATGGGTCTTTGATGGAGCCAAATGGAAGCTAAAATCCAAACTAAGAAGGGAGTTAGGACGACAAAGGGTGCGACGATAGCATAAAAATAAAGAATACAAGTTAGGGACTTTAATCCCTGTTTAAATTTACATTTTTTAAAGAAAACATACATCAATAATTTAAAGCATATAATCCCAAAGAGCCTCCAAGAAGTTCAAATCTGACCGAGTCAAGAGGTTTTGTAAAGATGTCTGCCAATTGTTTTTCTGTAGACATATATGACAAAGTAGTTATTTTGTTCTGCACAGGCTCTCAGATAAAGTGATACTTCAAATCAATGTGTTTTGTTCTCGAATGTTGAACTAAATTCTTCAAGATGTCTATAGCACTCTTGTTATCATATTGGATTGTCAACACCTCCTAATCAATTCCATAATCTTCCAACATCTGTTTCATCCAAAGAAGTTGTGAACAATAACTACCTGCAACAATATATTCTGCTTCTGCGGTTGACAGTGAAATCGAATTCTGCTTTTTACTAACCATGAAATCGAATTGTTACCCAGGAAGAAACAACCCCCTAAAGTTCTTTTTCGATCATCTAAATTTTCAGCCCATTCTGCATCGCTATACCTAGCTAGATAAGATGTAGAGTCACATGTATACCAAATTCCAAATTTAGATGTATCGCTTACATACTTGATAATCCTTTTTACAACTATCAAGTGTGTCTCTTTCGGATTGGCTTAATAGCGAGCACATACTCCGATGCTATAACAGATATCTGATCTACTTGCGGTTAAATACAATAGGCTCCTAATAATGCTCCGATAGAGGTTGACATCGACACTTTTTCCATTCTCATCTTTATTTAACTTTTTAGAGACACTTATAGGTGTTCTCGCATGTCTAGCATTGTCAAGTCCAAACTTCTTTATTAAATTCTTTGCATATTTGGTTTGTGATACAAAAATGCCATCCTTCACTTGTTTAATTTGCAAACCTAAAAAGATGTCCAACTTATCTACCATACTCATCTTAAATTCATGTGTCGTTAATTCAACAAAGTCGTCCACCAACTTTGGATGAGTGGAACCAAACACAATATCGTCAACATAAATCTAAGCAATCATCAAATTAGATTTGAATTTTTTAATAAATAAAGTTTTGTTAACATTACCTCGTTCATTGCCTTGCTTGATGAGATATTCGGTGAGTCTTTCATACCAAGCCCTTGGCACTTGTTTAAGACCGTAAATAACCTTCTTTAACTTAAAAACATCATCATGCATAGACTAAATCAACGAACCATTTGGCTTCTCAACACATACCTCTTCTTGTCAAGAACGCACTCTTCGCATCTATTTGATAAAGCTTGAAGCCTTTTACACATGCTACACCCAACAATAGTCCAATCGACTCAATTTTTGCCACTAGTGCGAAGGTTTTGTCAAAATCAATTCCTTCAATCTGAGGGTACCCTTGAGTCACTAACCTTGCTTTATTTCTAGTTACATTTTTCATCAGTTTTATTACGAACGCTTATTTTTTTCCGATCACATTCATATTAGATTGTCTTTGCACTAATTTGCATACATCATTTCATGAAAATTGACTCAATTCGTCTTGCATTGTTGTTGTCCAAAACTCATCTTGTAAGGATTCTTTGAAATTTTTCGGTTCGAATGAAGATGTGTAGCACAAATATCTTGCTAGTTCTCAGTAATCAACCATTTTTCTTTCTTTTGTTTTTCTTGTCTCGTTATCATCTCCAATAACATTCTCTACTAGATGAATTTTTCTAATTCGTGAGGGAGGATCTCGGTTTAAATCACCTTCTCTCGAGTTTTGAGTGTTTAAGGGAATTATGTACGCTTCAAGTGTCTTAGTGGTTTCATCATCTGAAGCAACTGGCAAATCTTCTGTTTGAGCAATTTCTTCACCAACAACAACTAACTGCAGATCTGAAATTTTTTTGTTCTTGTTTCATTGCTTGTTTGAATTGGTTTGCAAGGTCAGTTTTGCAAGTTTTCTTCTATCACTGTAGCATTTAATTGAGATACATCATCTATCACAATATTTATGGACTCTAACACTTTCTTGGTTCTTTGATTGAACACTCGATATGCTTTATTGTGGGTTGAATAGCCAATGAAGATCACTTCATCACTCTTGCTTTCAAATTTTCTGACCTGTTCTCGATCTTTAATAATATAACATTTATTGCCAAAAACATGAAAATAACTTACATATGGTTTCTTTCCCTTCCAATGTTCATAAGATGTCTTGTTCAGGATAATTCTAAGATAAACTCCAGTGCATATGTAGAATGTCGTGTTAATTACTACGACCCAAAATCATATAGACATGTTTCTTCCATTCAACATAGATCTGACCATTTCTTGTAGTGTTCAATTCTTCTTTTCGACAATTCTATTTTCTTGTGAAGTTTTAAGTCCTGAAAATTCTTGTATGATACTATATTTGTCACAAAAATTGTTGAAGTTTGCATTCTCAAATTCCTTTTCATGATCTGATCAAATTCTCAAGAGTGTCATATTTTTTAGATTCAAAACCTACACATATAGGCTTTTAAAAGCCTTAAAAGAATATGATTTTTCTTTAAAAAACGATACCTAAGTATATCTAAACTAATCATTAACACACATTAAAAAATATCTCGTCCCACCAATGCTGTTATGTTGTGTTGGACTAACCAAATCCATGTGAATTAATTCCAGTATGCGTGACGAAGTAACGTGTCTAACCTTTTTAAGTGGCACTCTCATATGCTTACCCATTTGACATGCACTACATATCGTTTTATCTTCTTTGTTCATGGTTGGTAAACCTTTCACAACTTCCAATTTCTTTAACTTCTTATTAAGCTCACAGTTAGTGTGCGTAAGTTTTTGATATCGTAGATCTATGTTTTCATCATATAAGGTTGATTTACAAGTAGTTGTGACTTGCAGCATATAACAATTGTTAGCTAATTGTTTTCTGCTCACAAGACATTCTCCTTTTTCGGTTAATACCCTGCATTCATCACTTGTAAATTTAACCAATAAACCATCATCACAAAGTTGACTTATACTCACCAAATTGGCTTTCAATCTATTAACTTGAAGCATGTTTTTGAGGTGTGGTAGTCCATCCACGCATAGTGTTTCCCTTCCAATAACCAAGGCCTTCTTTCCATCGCCAAAAGTCACATGCTCATCCACACATCTTTAATAGTCAGTCAAATATCTCCTTTCTCCTGTCGTATGACGTGAATATTAGTTGTAGAAATACCAACTGCTATATGAAGTAGCCTTCATGGATTTAAGAACTACATGAGCTTACAATTGACCTTTTCAAACCCAAGAGTGCCTTAGTACCATGGATTTTTGCTGCTCGAAATTTTGTAGTGAATTTATAAGTTTTCGATTCGAGTCATTTGAAACAACATTTGTAGTAACTTGTAACATCTTGGCCTTATATGCCTGATAACCTCACAAAAATGACGTGTAGGTATAAATCTCTGATTCTTCCTTAAGGTTTATTCTTGAATAGATCTGATCGCATTATTTTTCTCATCATTCGACTTAAAGCATTTATTTTTATAGCCAATGCCTTGAAAATCTCCTTTAATCTTACCGATTTTCATCAACTTTTCTAACTTTTTTGTGACTCTATTTAACATCCTTAATCCCTTTTTAGTATTGACCAATTTTAATTTTACTTCACCAAGCTCTTCTAATGTTGACATCAATTTCTTCTCTAAATCTTGAATAATGTTCTTCATAGAGAAGTTTTCTTCCTTCAACTTTTTATTCTTCTTACATGTCTGCACCCATTTTGCATATATTATTTCATAAGCTTTGTAAATATTCTCCTTTTTGTCATCTGAACCACTGTCATCACTACTGTAATATAAGATTAAGCTTTTAGCTGATTCGCCAAAATTTTCTAATTTACTCACATTTTCGTCATCGGTTACTTCCTTCTTAGTTGTTGTTAAGCAAGCAACTGGATTTTTGTTGTATAAATCAACTAATGCAACATTATTAACAACTTCTTATTCACCGTCATATTTAGTTTCGAATTCATTTTCATTCTATGTGTTTGTATAGGATTTCCCTTTTCTCTTCTGTAAAGTGTTAGCACATTTCATTTGCATATGTCCGAAGTCTTGACACTCATGACATTGAATTCTTTTTATTTTTCTTTCATTCTTTTGAGTTTTAGCATGTTGTCTGAAGTTGTTGATCGATGAACTCACACCGTTTTGCCTAAATTCGAGACTCTCATTTTTTACTTTCTTTAACCGTTTACTGAGATTTCACATTAGTACTATGAGATCCTCATTCTCGTTAGATTCATCTTCTCCATTATTTATATCTTTTCCAGTTTCAGCTTGTAATGCCAATCCTTTACTTCTCTCTTGTATGCCCCTTAATAGATTCATTTCAAAATTAGTAAGAATCCCAATTTTCTTATCCAATGACAAATCATTTATATTACGAGTCTCCTTGATTGCTGCAATTTTTGGGATGAACCTCGGAGATAGTGATTTCAATATTTTTTTGATCAGTTTCAAATTAGAGTATTTTTTTTTGAGTTGATATGCTTGGTTTGCTATATCACGCAATCTCTCATGGAAGTCTACAATAGTTTCACTATCATCCATCTTCAGCTCTTCAAATCTTACAGCCAACATCTGAAGTTTTGAAACTATCATAAATTTTGATCCCTTATGTATAGTCTGTAGAGTATCCTGTGTTTCTTAGCCGATTCATAAGTTGATATCATTGAAAAGCGACCTTCATCAACAATACTAAAGATGGCATGCATAACTTACGAGTTTTCAAGTGCTCTCTCTTTTTTAGCTTTTATCTACTCAAACGGATCTTTCAGTATTACTTCTCCCTTATCATTAGTTATCACCGGATATGTCCAGTCATGTAATACCGAACTCTATGCTTTTATTTCCTGTGCTTGAATAAAGACTCTTACCCGTATTTTGACAATTTGAGTTGGACCTGACATTAAATTAACGGGTGGGACTTGGACTGTCATAGCTTCAGGTCTCAAACTTTTTTTTCCCCAAAAATGAAACTTTACCCTAAATTCGAGACAAGATCTTCTGTCCAGTATTACTCTGTCTTATTCTGTCCAATGAAATTTCAACAATTTATTTTGTAGGACCCACGCGTAATTTACGTGAGACCCATATAAATAAATGGTTGAGATTTATTGGACAGAATAAGACACCATAATATTAAACAGGAGATCTGGACTCGATTCAAGCTCATCCGACTAGGTCCCACTTGCCGCGTCCCTTGTGTCCTCGTTTATTGTGGGAATGGCCATCTACTTGGTTACTTTATTATATATAACCTAGGTAATGGCTATGTATAGCTAGAAAAGTCTTGCAATTTTCAAAGACGAGAGAGAAAATGGTAAACGTAAGGATCTTATCGACGAGTGCAGTCCGCGCACAAAGTCATCAACCCAATCAACCAAGCCCTAAGGTCGAGCTAACTCCATGGGACCTCCAACTCCTCTTAGTAGGTCCTATTCAGAAAGGCCTCCTTTTCCACAAACCCAAATTCTCACAAGATAACACCTGCATGATCATTCGTCGCCTGGAGACCTCACTTTCTCGCACTCTAGACTTCTTTGCCCCCCTCGCCGGTCGCTTGGCCACAGTCGAGCTTGGTAGCGGTAACACGTCCTTTTACATCAACTGTAACAATGCTGGTGCTTTTTTCGTTCGAGCTGTTGCTGACGATGTAACTATGGCTGATGTCGTGGAACCTGTCTTTGTTCCCGACATTGTGCACTCGTTCTTTGCTCTTAATGGGTCAACAAATTACGAAGGAATTTCCAGCCCGTTGCTCGCAGTCCAAGTCACCGAGCTTGTGGATGGTTTCTTCATTGGTTGCACTATAAACCATGCAGTTGCTGATGGGACATCTTTTTGGCATTTCTTCAACTCTTGGTCTGAAATTTGTCGTGGTTTTCTTAAACCCTCTAAACCTCCTGTCCTCAAACGTTGGTTTCCTGATGGAACTGATTATCCTATTGGCATTCCAACCTTGATAAGTAAGATGAAGCCTGGCAAGTTTACTTCACCCATTTTGAAAGAAAGGGTTTTCCATTTCGCAAGACAGGGAATCGCCGAACTTAAAACAAAGGCCAATTCAGAGATTGGCACAAACAAGATTTCATCTCTGCAAGCACTGCTATCCCATATCTGGAGGTGTGTTGTTCGTTGTCAATCTCCAGATTCCGATCAAGAGGTCAGCTTCAAATTACTAATAGGTGTAAGAACAAGATTAAAACCACCATTGCCAGAAGGATATTTTGGAAATGCAGTTCAAGTTGGTCCTTTAACAATGGCAGCAAAGGAGCTGCAGAAGCTCGGACATGGCCATGCAGCTTGGAAGATGAACAAGACAGTGGCATGGCACACAGAAGACAAGTTGTGCAGCTTTTACAAAGCTTGGATTAAAGACCCTAAGCTACTAACAATGAATAACGTGACAACTAATGCTTTGGTGACAAGTAGTTCACCACGGTTCGATGTCTACGGTAACGACTTCGGGTGGGGAAAGCCGGTTGCTGTAAGAAGCGGAGCAGGAAATAAACATGACGGAAAAATCACGGTCTTCGCTGGAGTTGAAGAAGGTAGCGTGGATACTGAGGTTTGTCTCTTACCAGAGACTCTTGAGCGGTTGGGAACCGATACAGAGTTCATGGCTACTGTTTCCGTACCTGATAAATTGATGCCTAACTAATTCAACAGTTGCTCAATAAGTGTAATGTAGTTGTAGGCGGCAGGCACCTGCCCAGGCCCATCATAAGAAAAAGATCGCACTGTTTAATGTTGCGTTACTTATCTCCTCTTTGTTTCAGCTTTTGAAAGTAAAATGGGTGTTTAGTTGAAAATTTTAAAGTGTTTTTAAAATAGAAATAACTTTTTAAAAAATTTAAATACAATTTTTTTTAAAACTAAAATTTAGAACTTCTCGTAAAAGCTTTAAATAAAAATAACTTATTTGGATAGACAAATCGCGTCACTTACATTTATAAATTTTTTTTCGTACGTCTCTTTCGTTTTGAATTTCTTTTATACTGACACACTCACGACTCTTATCGTCCCTGATCACTCCCAACTTTGACGACACAATACTCACAACTTCACAGGTTTGTTATTATTTGTTGTTGAGTTTTTCATCGTCTCCGTGAAAAACGCACCAAAACGTAAACCTTAAAAGATAACGGAATCGCCGACGAGGAGATGGAAGAAATTGCCATTTCTTCTTCTTTCCTATAGTACAATAAAAGATAACGAATATAACACAGAATCGAGAAAAAAAGGCAAAAAACAAGTTAAGAAAAATATCTGTTTTGGAGAAAACAAAATCGGGGAAGATCGACCTTGGCCGGCGTAGTTTTGAAGCCAGTCGGGTACCCGGGTTTTGATATGATGATGGTAAGAGCAGGACAATACGGTGCTCAAAGCTTCTGATGACGACGACTAATGGTATGGATTTGCAATTGATTGATAGGACAGCGTGAACTGAAGAATGTTTAGATTGAGCAGTACACGTGGTAGATTTGGGTTTGTAAAGGAACGGAGGATACTCTTCTAGAAATTTAATTCAAGTATTCAACTATCAATTTTTAGATTAAAAGACAAAAATCGCTAATGCTCTGGTAAGCCATATTTTAAGAAAACTCCTCAAATTTTAAAATTTTCTAAAAAATTATACTTTAAATTATTTTTTAAAAGTGTTTTTTTTTTAATGTTACCAAATAGTTTACTGTAAGAAGCTCTTTTAAAAAAACTGTTTTTTTAATTGACAACCAAACAGTCAACTGACTTTTAAAAAAAGCTCTCCTAAAAAAAGTTCTACTGGCAAAAACTCTACTGATAAAAGCTCAACCAAACGGATCTTTAGGCTCTTTTTGGTTGAATGTTAATTAATGAAATGAAATGAAATAGAATAGAATGAAATGAAATGATTTATAATGTAATGAAATGTAATATAATAAAAAGTTGTTTGAGAATGATGGAAGGATTCATAATATAATGTGTAGTGAAATCTTGTTTGAAAGATGGATTGAATGAAATGTAATGTATAATAAATGACTTTTATATCATTTATATTAAAATGGTTGTTGTAGGAAGTTTATTATTTTATTATTAATTATATAAAATATTAGTATTAATTATTTTATATTTTTATTTTATGTGATTTATATTAAAATAATTTATTTATATAAAATATATCTGAGACAATTAAAGAATAACTTTATTTTACATATTTTTATTTTCATTAATAATTTTAATTAAAATTATTATTAATTGTATACAATTTATTATTAATTATATAAAATATTACTATTAATTATTTAATATATTTTATTTTATGTGATTTATATATAAAATAATTTATTTTATTTTTATTTATATAAAATATATACAAACAATTAAAGAATAATATATAAATATTTTCTACTTTTCATTAATAAAATTTTATTTATTTTTAATTATATACAATTTATTATTATTAATTATTTAATAAATTTTATTATATTAAATTTTATTTATATACAAATATATTCAAACAAGAATAATTTTAATAAATTTTTATTAATAAAATAGAACATATATAAAATTATTATTTAATTATTTTTATATATTTCTGTATAAATAAAATAAATAAATAAATTTTAAATATAAAATTTTATATTTTATTATTAAATAAATAAAATTTATTATTAATAATATAAAATAATATTATTAATTATTTAATAAAATTTATTATATTAAATATTACTATATTTTATTTAATATATTAATATTATGATTTGATCAAAGTTGATATTAATAAGAATTATTGATGGCATATTAGATAGTATGTATTTATTAGTTTACGTTCCATCATAAACCCTTCGAATCGAAAGTTTCTTATTTTCACTGTTTAAGATGAAATGGAACGTAACATGAAACCCCGCTTCTATCCCATTCTATTCCATTCCATTATGAAACCTTCAAACAAACGATGGAAGTGTGTTACGTTCCATCCCATCTCATTATTAACCCTTAAACCAAATAGAGCCTTAGTACTTGCCAGAGGTCCACACTCTTCTTAACAGAGAGATAGGAATAAATGTAGAGAATATTGGTGGAAGCTCTTGAAGCTTTCAAGAGCAATAAATGTTAGATAATATTGGAAGCTTCCCAAATAATGTTTTGGAAGCTATATTATCTTTGACGGTAACGAAGCAACTCCTAAGATTGATCAAAGTTAACGTTAATACGTTATACTTATAAATAGTTTTGAAGTATTTAGGTGTATTTTACTTTCTAATTTCTTTATTTTAATCAATATATGTATTTAAGGTACTCAACTCAAAATTAGCGAGATAAAATTTTACGATTACATCTTCTAAGTTCGAGTATAATTTAAAGGTAAAGTTTCTAATTTTAGTATATTTTATCTTATTAAATATTTGAATATGTTACAATTAATTTGTAATTTTTCATTAATGTGGACATTATATTAGCTTATTTCCTAAGTATGTTAATTTCTTGTATTTTAGAAATTAGCGTGTCTCTATCATTAAAATTTACTTTTTGTTTTTACTTTTAATATTAGATATTAAATTTTGCTATTTTATTTTCTCTATCACGGATATAATACTATTTATGTATATTTGTGATATATTGTAAAGTTATTAGAGTTTGGTTATGCCTACATACTTCTTTTAGTTCCATACAAGTGCTTTTGTTCTTTTTCTAGTCCAACTGTATTATAATTGGTTTATATTATGTTGTCTAAAGAGTATTTGTTTGGAAGTGAAAAAAGGAAGAAAAAAAAGAGAAAACAAGTAGCACAGTTGATAGAATCCAAAAAAGGAGTAATTAATAAATTTATTAAAAGAGTAGGCTCCTTAGTGAGAGTCTCGAGGAATTAGGTGAAGGTAATTTTTAACAACAGAAAACAAACTTAAGTGATGAGATTCATATTCATGAGGATATTAGAAATTTGAGTGAGCATGATGATGTATCAAATGCATCAACTTTAGAAAATTTAAAGGCAAATGAGCAAGTAAGCCCTATATTGAACATTTATGATCCTAGAAATTGGGATAATCTTGATAATAAAGCAAGGGATATTTTAGTTGAAAAAAAGCCTGTAAGATAATTGAATCTTATGTTTTCTTTAGACAATACCTCTCGTCATTTTTCATATTCTTATTATTATAGAAATATGAGTAATGGAGAGATTACAGATAGAAAATGGTTGGTTTATTCTAAACATGTAGATAAAGTATATTTTTTTATTGTAAGTTGTTCAAATCTACTAACAAACAAAGTAGATTACCAAATGATGGATTTAAAGATTGGAAGTATCTTAGTGAGAGACTCAAAAAACACGAGAATTGCATTGAGCATATGACTAACACGAGAACCTGGAATGAAGTAAGAGTAAGATTGAGAAAAAATCAAACAGCTGATAAAGATTTGCAACAAGAAATTGCAAAGGAGAAAAAACGTTGGAGACAAGCTTTGATAAGAATAGTTTATGTTATGAAATATCTTGCTAAATATAATTTAGCTTTTTGAGGATCCAATGAGATTTTAGTATTGATTGAGATGATTGCTGGATTTGATGTGATAATGCAAGATCATGTTAGACGTATTCATAATCATGAAATTCATCATCATATCTTGGTTACAAAATTCAAAATGAGTTGATTTCTTTGTTGGCCCATAGCGTTAGAAGTTCTATCATAGGGATTATTAAAGAGGTGAAATACTTTCCTATTATTGATGATTATATCCCAAGTTTGAGTCATCAAGAACAAATGAGTTTGTTAGTACGATGTGTGAATATGCCAAATAAAAAAATAACAATAGAGGAGTATTTTTTAGAGTTCTTAAAGGTAGATGTCACATCTGGATTAGGACTTTTCAATGAATTATTGAATGCATTTAATTCTCTTGATCTTAATGTTTATAATGTAAGGGGTTATGAAAATGGTTCTAATATGAAGGGAAAACACCAAAGGGTTCAAAAGCAATTACTTGAAATAAATCCAAAAGCATTATATATGCCATGTGCTTGTCATAATCTTAATCTTACTCTTAGTGATATAACACATTCTTATGTTAAAGTTGTTTTATTTTTTGGAGCTGTGCAACGTATATATGCATATTTTCAAGTTCTTCTAAAAGGTGGAAGGTTTTGTTTGTTAATGTTTTAGGCTTAGCTATGAAATCATTGTCCAACACACGTTAGGAGAGTCGAATAAAAAGTGTTAAAGATATTATATTTCAAGCTCCTCAAATAAGATTGGCTTTGATGGAATTATCTAGATCTTATGATGATGCCAAGTCAAAGAGTGAAGCAAAAAGATTGGTTAGTGTATTTGAGAGTTTTGAGTTTTTACCTGGTATGTTATTTGGTATGATATTTTATTTGTTATTAACATGGTGAGTAAAAAGTTGCAATCTAAATTTATGTGCATTAATGTTACCATAAAGCAATTAGAAGGTGTGATGGTATTTTTTGAGAAATATAGAGATGGAGGGTTTAGCTCTAGTATTAATATTGCCAAAAGTCTTGCGCTTCAGATGAATATAGAGCCTACATTTCCAACTAGACATTGTACTATTAGGAAAAGAAAATTTGATGAAATTAACCATAATGGAGAAATACAATCAACTGAGGATTCATTTAGAGTTAATTACTTACTAGTTATTGTGGATATGACAATTACTTCGTTAAAGAATAGATTTGAACAATTAATGACATTTGATAATAGTTTTGGATTCTTATTTGATCCAAAGAAGTTGAGGTCATTAGATGATAATGAATTAAGAGAATGTTACACTAATTTTACGATGACTTTTTCTCATGATAATGTATCATATGTGGATTTAGCTAATCTTTTTTTTCTGAATTAGAAATATTGCAAATAACTTTGCCAAATGAGCTAATGTAATTAGTTGAAATTTTAGAATTTGTTAAAGCTACATATTGTTATCCAAATGTGCTTATTGAATTCTATTAACTATACATGTGACTATAGCATCAGTTGAGAGAAGTTGTTCAAAGTTAAAATTATTGAAAGCCTACTTAAGGTCATCAATGTCATAAGAAAGGTTGAATGGTTTAGTTATGTTATGTATTGAGAAGGATATGTTAGACAATATTGATCTTGATAATATTATTAATGATTTTGCATCTAGAAATGCACGAAAAAATTTGTTTTTCTTAAATCATGATCCTGTGTATTTGTTAGTGTATTTTTCTTAGTGTTTTGCAATCTAATATTATTGTTTGATTACTACTATTGTTATTTTGTTATTACTGTTACTATTTTAGTTATTTTATTGTTAATGATATTTGTAAGATATTATTAGCTGATGTTATGATCATTTAATATTTAGTTGAGTATGTAGACTTATAACTTGAGTCATTTATGTTTCATACAAACATGTAAACTTAAGTATATTGTTGATTTATTGAAGTCTTTTTTATTTCACCCAGGGCCTATAAAATTATAGAAATAGCCCTGGTTATAAGTGTTGTTAATAACCAATATAATTTTAAAACCAAATTAACCATCAATTCGACGTAAAATTTCACGGCCCTATATGTACCCCTAGCTCAAATCATAGCTGTCTAGTATATATTTTACAACAAATATCTCGACAGATAATTTACAATAGATATCTCAACTTTCTTTCCTGTAACCATGATAAGAAAATAATTCTAGTGGTCGTAAGAAATTAATATTCAAGAAATTGAAAATAGCGAAACAATAGAAAGTTTGCAGGGAAATTTAAAAATGTAAATTCTCTTATTGAACTTACAACTGCCAATATTATAGTACAACTTATTATCAATAAGTTATGAAAGCATTGTAGCAGAAGAATGACTCTTTCTTGAAGATTATAGACTTCTGTATGTTGTGAAGATATCATTGATCAGTCAGTTCATAGACCTTCATTAGTGTGGTACTATAGGGGCAACAATAACGGGCAACAAAACAAGGGTATAAATATGCATCGAGTCTGATTCCTAAGCAACTTTAGCAGATTTTCGCAATAATCAAGCTAAGAAAGGTATGACAGGTGATATTAGTATGAAAGGAGACTTACCTGTAAGCTCATCGACGGAAGCATCGCTATGATCCACCATCAAATCTTGGAAGTTAACACAAAGTTAGTAACATTGAGGATATTTATAAAAGATTCAACGAGGTTTGTCGCTTACCTTGACTAAATGAGCTTCTATTCGCTTAGAGACGTAATGCCTTTTTGGATCTCCATCGATGACACGCAGCCTCCAGAGACATTAACCTTAATTTGTATTTTTTTGTTCAAATGGTGCCATTTCTTTGTTAAGTCAAAATAACTTTACAGTAATGATTTTGATGAAGCACAAATAATGAAAGAATGAAAAAAAGATGGAGAAGTGAAAAGTAGACGAAAGGAAAAAACAAACGAAGAATGAAAAACAGACGGAGAAGCGAAAAGTAGACGAAAGGAAAAAACAGATGAAGAATGAAAAACATACAGAGAAGCGAAAAGCAAATGAAAGAAAAAACAGACGAAGAAGAAAAAGCAGACAAAGTTGAAAAGCAGACGAAGAATAAAAAACAGACGAAGAATTAAAAAACAGATGAAGAATAAAAAACATACGAAGAATGAAAAGCAAACGTAGAATGAAAAGCAGACAGAAACAAATCAAGAATCAGTTCGAGTTAGTTATAGAACTCAACTGAATAACTGTTTCTTTCAAGATTCAAGAAGCAAGAATCAAGAAACAAGATTCAAGAAGCAGTTACAGACGAAGGCTATAAATAAGAGTCGAAGTCGAAGATTGCAAAGTTACAACTGATTTACATTTACGTGTACATTGAAAAGCTTAATTGAGAGATTACTGTGCAAATAGCTAGAGCTATCTTACTGTAACAAAGCTCGAAAATCTTTCTATGAGAAAGTAGTACAGATAGTCTGCAGAGGCTAAGTGTGAAAGAATACTGACTATAAGAGACCTGAAGAGGCTCGGAGTAAAAGAATATTTGTAATGTTTGAGAAGTAATGAAACCTCAGAAAGATATTTGAGGACTGGACGTAGCCCACGGTTTGGGGTGAACCAGTATAAAAATTACTGTGTTAACTTCTCTATCCCTATCTCTCTTAATGTTCAAAGTTTCGTTTTTTACTTAATTTTCAAACAAGTTTTCGAAGAATTCGATTAACTTTAATTTACAGTAGTTTCTGTGAAAAGAATAAGTTTTCTTTTAACAAAACGTTTTTGAAGATTTTCAAAAAAGGGAAACACACAATTCAACCCCCCTTCTTGTGCACTTATTCATCTTATAATAAGCATTGTAATAATGTGTGATTCACTTCAATTGGTATCAGAGCTTAGTGTCCAAGGATCACTGTAACAAAGTGTGGATCAAAGATTATGGTGGAATCACATACGTACATTGCAGAAGATGCCTCAATCACTAGACCTCCAGCATTCAGCGGAGAAGACTACCACTACTGGAAAGATAAGATGCGACTGTTTATAGAATCTACTCATGTTGACTTTTGGGACGTGATAGAGAATGGACCATATACACCAGTAGATGAAGATGGAAATCTTATTCCACGGATTAGACGGACGACTGAAATCAAAAGGCGAGATTTCAACTGAAATCTAAGGCAAAATTTTTCTTGAGCTGTGCCCTAAGCAAAAGTGAGTACGACAAAGTCCACGGATGCGATATTGCGAAGGAGATGTGGGACACGTTGTCCATCTCTTATGAAGGCACAAACCAAGTCAAAGAATCCAAGATAAACATTCTTGTGCACCAGTACGAGCTTTTCAAGATGAAAGATGAAGAATCTATTGATCAAACGTTTGGAAGATTTCAAACAATCATCAATGGATTGAAAGCTCTCGAAAGAACTTACGATAACCAAGATCACGTACGTAAGATCTTAAGAATTCTTCCAGAGAGGTGGAGAACAAAAGTTACTGCGGTGCAGGAAGTTAAGGATTTGAGCGTACTAAAGCTTGACGAGTTGTTTGGATCGCTGAAGATTCATGAAGTTGAGCTCGATGCTGAAGACAAGCCCAAACGGGATAAGTCAATAGCACTGAAGGCCAGACAGAAGAATCACAAAACTCAAAGGAGGAGAAAGTCATCAAAAGCGTTAAAGATTGAAGAATCAAAGCATGATGACTCCAACGAATCAAAACAAGAGTCAAGTGATGAAGATGACGAGCTATCTTTCATTTCCAGGAAAATCAGACGGATGTGGAAGAAGAAGTCTAAAGGAAGTCAGTTCTTCAAGAAGAACGACAAAGATGATGGAAAAGTAGAAAAGACATCCATCATATGCTACAAGTGTAATCAACCTGGACATTACAAGTCCGAATGTCCTACTCTAAAGAAGAAACCAAAGAAGAGTAGAGAAGGAAAGAAAAGCATGATGGCAACTTGGGAGAATCTAGATTCGTCAGAATCAGATACAAGCTCCGAGACATCAGAGCATGCAAACATTTATTTGGTAGCTGAGGAGGAGAGTGATGAGGAGCTAACTTATGAATACGATGACTTGCATAATGCATATTCAAAACTACTAGAAGATTCTCATGCTATTCTAAAACAGTACAAACTGTTAAAGAAAAAGTATGTAGAAAATCTTAAACATACAGAAGAAATAGAGAGAGAAAATATCTACTTAAAAAAGCAAATAGAGGAGGATAAGAAAAAGAAAGTAGTAGATAAATCTGAAGAGATCAATCAGCTGAAACTTAGGATTAAGAGCCTTTCAACTAATTTAGTGATCTTCACTGAGAGCACAAAGAAAATGAATGAAATGCTAGAAAAATGTAGACATCCAAGTGATAAAATCGGATTAGAGTTTACAAGAAATAAATCTCATCATGGTAGAAAGCCTCTTTTCCAAAATAAAAGGTATCACCAAACACGATTTCATCAACAAAATTGTAAAATGCATAAAATGAATCATTATGTGCATATTATTAACCCAAGAGGACCCAAGAAAATATGGGTACCAAAAAATAAAATAGTTTCTCCTACAGATATCCTTCCTTGGAAGATGCGACAAGCACCGTTGGTATTTAGACAGTGGTTGCTCGCGACATATAACGGGGAAAAGATCTATGCTCCTAGATTTTCAGTATAAGAAGGGATAATCAGTAACTTTTGGAGACAACCAGCAGGGCAAGATAATTGGAATCGATAAAATAGGTAAAGATTCCTTTGCATGTATTGATAATGTGTTGCTTGTTGATGGTATTAAATACAATTTGATTAGTGTCAGTCAATTGTGTGATTCTGGTTTTGAAGTCCCTTCAAAGTCCTTAGATGATACATTAGAAGCTCCATCATCAGGAACTCAGGTAGAAAAAGTTGAGGATATTCTAAAAACTAGTGGATTAAAAAGAGATTGAAAATATAAGAGTTCTCATCCAGAAGAGTTAATTATCGGAGAGATCTATGAAGGAATCAGAACAAAGTCCAAATTCAGAAGAGAAGCTAATGTAGCTTTTATCTCTGAAATAGAACCTAAGAAGATTGAGGAAGCTCTTCAGGATGAAGCTTGGATTTTAGCCATGCAAGAAGAGCTAAATCAATTTACTAGGAATAAAGTTTGGTCCTTGGTTCCTAAACCCTCGAAGAAATCCATTATAAGAACTAGATGGGTTTTTAAGAATAAGTTAGACGAATCAGAAAGAGTGAGTTGGAATAAAGCTAGACTAGTAGCACAAGGCTATAATCAGTAAGAAGGAATAGACTATAATGAGACATATGCTCCAGTAGCGAGACTTGAAGCAATTAGAATATTGATGACATATGAGGTTTGTCATGATATAAATCTTTTTCAGGTGGACTTGAAAAGCACGTTTTTGAATGGTTTTATAGACGAAGATGTGTATGTTAAGCAACCTCCTGGTTTCGAGGACGCAAGATATCCAAATCATGTCTATAGACTTCATAAAGCTTTATACGACTTAATGCAAGCTCCTAGAGCTTGGTATGATCGTCTAAGTACTTTTCTACTAGAGAGTGGTAAAAGTAGAGGTCAAGTAGATAAGAACTACGAAAATGAGTTTATTTTAGTACAAATTTATGTTGATGATATTATCTTCAGTGTTACCTCAAAGAAGCTATGTATGAGTTTTGAGAGTCTGATGAAAAATGAGTTTGAAATGAGTATGATGGGTGAGTTGAAGTTCTTTCTTAGGTTGCAAGTTAAGCAAATCGAAGAGAAGATCTTTATTCATCAACAAAAATATGTGAAAGAACTGTTGTCTAAATTTGATATGTGTAATATGAAGCCTATGGCAACTCTGATGCACCCTTCAAACCTTTTGTCGAAAGATGAAGTTGGTAAGAAGGTGGATCAAACCCTGCATAGAGGGATGATCAGTTCTTTGCTTTATCTTATAGCAAGCAGACCTGACATACTGTTCAGTGTATGCTTGTGTACAAGGTTTCAGGCCGATCCTAGATAGTCTCATTATATTGCTGTTAAGAGAATTATGAGATATCTCGCAGGTACTACTGATCTTTGCTTAATATTTGAGAAAGGTAAAGATTTCAGGTTGATCGAATACTGCGATGCGGACTATGCCAGAGATAGAGTTGAAAGGAAGAGTACGAGTGGAGGATGTCACTTTCTTGGCTTAAACCTAGTTTCCTGGTCAAGAAGAGACAAAACTCAATCACACTATCAACTGCCGAAGTTGAGTATATGTCTGCCGCAAGCTGTTGTTCGCAAACACTATGAATTAAATACCAACTAGAAGATTATTCAGTTCATGAAGAAGAGATCCCAGTTTTCTGTGACAACACCAGTGCCATCAACTTATCGAAGAATCCAATATAGCATTCGAGAGTAAAGTATATCGAAGTCTGACATCATTTCTTGAGAGACTATGTTCAGAGAAAAGTTGTGAGTCTACAGTTTATTGAGACATAGTTTCAATAGGCGGACATCTTCACTAAACCTTTGAGTGAAGAACGGTTCAAGGAAATCAGACGGAATCTCAACATGATAATGTTAAATGACCAACTGTCTGACATTTCACTGCCAAGTTAAAAAGGTCGTCAAAGTTAACGGCGTCAGAAACAATGAGTTACAACTGGTAACTTCTCTCACAAGGAAATTTTGGAAGGAAAGCCCTATAGCATTGAGAACCTCACCGATTCTAGAACACACCTGATAAGACCTTTTGAGTAGCCTCAAATCAGAAACCCTTCGAATACTCTCAACCATAAAATTTTCAGCCCCTTCAAACCTCTAAAATTATCTTACCTTTGAAGAACAAATTACCGGAGTCAGTTTCTATTTAGAATCAATGAGCCAACGATGATTTACGGAAGGCATGTGGATTTCGAATCTCTGAGGAACGATGATATGGATATCGAACCAGAGATCGTAGAAGCCGGTTGGAGGAAGTTCTTTCAGGTGCGGGAGTATGTGTACCAAAATGAAGTATATGATTTTTGGAAGTATATGATTTTTGGAAGAATACGCAGATGGTAGACAAAGCTATTGTCTCTACAGTAGACGGACTGTCTGTTATTGTAACAATGGAGTTGATCGAGAAGGTGACTGGATGTCTATCTATTGGAGAGAAGCTATCAAGCAAAGCCAGATGGATGACAAAGGTTAGTTTAAAGGAAGACGAAGTGAATAGACGATTGTATGGAGAAAATGACCCAACAGAGAGAAAGACCTCGAGTCTGGTGGCGAAGGCCAGGGTCTTACATGCGATTCTGTTTAACTGTGTCTTACCAAGAGCAGATTCAAGGAACTTGGAGACTACTCTGGATGAACAATGTCTATTTTACCTGCTGAACCGCAAACCAGTTGACTTACCATTTTTGATCTTTCATTATATGGTTAAAGGAATTAATGATACAAATAGCTACCCATACGGTATGTTGTTAACACGGATTTTCAAGGAGACTGGAG
Source organism: Erythroxylum novogranatense (assembly GCA_029891385.1). Classification (NCBI taxonomy): domain Eukaryota; kingdom Viridiplantae; phylum Streptophyta; class Magnoliopsida; order Malpighiales; family Erythroxylaceae; genus Erythroxylum; species Erythroxylum novogranatense. The sequence goes on from CM057228.1 coordinate 11,735,900, forward strand.
TTCGTCTTGATTGGGGAATCAGACAAATGGTGCCTGTTAGGAGTGTTATCGACTCAGGTACTATAAGAAGAATGGATTTGAAGAATGTCAACAAAACAGAGACAGATTATGAGAACAAAGCTAGAACTGAGGGGGAGCGGATAAAGAAGAAGTCTCCCACAAAAAAATTTAAACCTCAGGTTAGTACAGATATGCCCATTATTGAAAGAAGAAGATCATCTGAAGAAGTTTTGAAAGAAAAGATGATTTCTCAAAGAGAAAGTAGCCATGTTCGGAGTTTAGACGAAAATGTCTTAAAGAGAAAAGGGGAGAAGCTTCTGAGTGAAATTCCTAAGAAGGCGAAGAGATCACCCAGGATTCGAACCTTGAGACAGCAAGAAGAAAAACGGTCCAAAGAATGAAGTCAGACAGAAGTCTCTGTGACTCGCGCACCGAAGGTTACGAGATCTCTAGTCTCGATTTTAAGTGAAGAATCAGCCAATCAGGCCAAGGAGACTGAGAGGAAAAGGACATTAGAGTCTAAGAAGAAGAGACCCCGACCTCAGAAAACTCCAAGACTGACTGAGGCAGTGAAGAAGACTAAGGTAGTTAGTCAGAAGAAAAGTGTCACTACTGTCAAGGAAGTTAGTCAGAAAACGACTACTTCAATTGCTGAAATACCAAGACAAGAGAAATCAGCAGAAGATAGTCAGGAGAGCAATACTCCTATTGTTATTCCACAAGAGACAACAACAGAACTAAGTCTGGTGAATGTTATTCCTACAGAGGTTCATCAACAGGAAGCAACAAAACTTAGTTTGATACAGGTCCAACAAGAAGAATCTGAAGAACTCAGTCTGATTCTATACAATTATTTTGAAATTCTGAGGAAAGAAGAATTGGAAGTCAGATTGATTGAAGTAGTTGAGCCTGTGACTAAAAGGAGTAATTAAATAGTCATTAGGGATACACCAAGGAGATTAGTAAAGGTGTTCTTACAACCTATTCCGATAAATAGTGAGACATGGCATCTGTTGAATGAAGAAGAAAGAAATTTTTATGAAGCCTTGAGGTATGCTGCCACAAAGTCATATCCAACAAAGATGACCAATCAACCGCACACTATTTACCTGATTGCAAAGCATACGGTGATAAGGGTTGTACTAGACCTGCAACCTAGATATCCCTTGGATGCTGATAAGGCGAAGATGAAGTTATACCCAGAAGGGGTAATTGATGATCTGTTCGCAGATCAGATTGCAGAAGAAGTGCGAAGAATAGATGAAGCATGCACTTCAAAGAAGATGTTTACAGGAGCTAGTTGTAGTTTTACAGACAAGGATGAACACTGTCCAGTGGGGAGAAAGCTGACTACAGGGACGTTTATTGAATCCCTTGTGCAGACAGTAGTGCGTATTAGACCACTATCTAATACACTGTCCATAGAAGAAGAAGTTCTACCCTTGCGAGGAAGACAAGTGTTTATGCTACCTGCTCCTTACGACTTAGACCTTCCTGAGCCCAATCTATCGATTCAACCACCTACCTTTGAGATTGTTGAAGATTACATTCCATCTTCAGATGCATATGCTACTACAATTGCGTTTGTAGAACTCCAGGAGGATGATGATCAACCCACCTCGCCTTTTGACTTGCAAGTTGAAGTAATGCACCTACGCAGAGAAGTCAAAGAGTTGAAGGAGATGGTGAAAGAGTTGTTAAAGAGTCATCAATATTAATCATTTTTTATTATTACAAATAAGGGGAGAAGAAAATGGAAAGAAGAAATCAAAGGGGATATACGAAGAAGGTGAAGTTTTCATGAAGAAAAGAAAAAATAGGGGGAGGAAGAGTCAGCAGAAAATGAAGAATGCAGACGAAGACTGTTCGAAAATATGTTTTTCATCTAAATCAGAAGATTATTTGTTATCATAAAAAAAGGAGAGATTGTTAAGTCAAAATGACTTTACAGTAATGATTTTGATGAAGCACAAATAATGAAAGAATGAAAAACAGACGGAGAAGCGAAAAACAAACGAAAGGAAAAAACAGACGAAGAATGAAAAACAGACGAAGAAGCGAAAAGCAGATGAAAGGAAAAACAAACGAAGAAGAAAAAGCAGACGAAAGGAAAAACAAACGAAGAAGAAAAAGCAGACAAAGCTGAAAAGTAGATGAAGAATAAAAAATAAACGAAGAATAAAAAAGTAGACGAAGAATAAAAAGCAAACAGAGAATGAAAAGCAGACGCATAATGAAAAGCAGACGGAAGCAAATCAAGAGTCAATTCGAGTTAGTTACAAAACTCAACTAAATAACTGTTTCTTTCAAGATTCAAGAAGCAAGAATCAAGAAACAAGATTCAAGATTCAAGAAGCAGTTACAGACGAAGACTATAAATAAGAGTCGAAGTCAAAGATTGCAAAGTTACAGTTGATTTACATTTACGTGTACATTGAAAAGCTTAATTGAGAGATTACTGTGCAAATAGCTAGAGCTATCTTACTGTAACAAAGCTCAAAAATCTTTCTGTGAGAAAGTAGTACAGATAGCCTACAGAGGCTAAGTGTGAAAGAATACTGACGGTAAGAGACCTGAAAAGGCTCGGAGTAAAAGAATACTTGTAACGTTTGAGAAGTAGTGAAATCTCATAAAGAGATTTGAGGACTGGACGTAGCCCACGGTTTGGGGTGAAACAATATAAAAATTACAGTGTCAACTTCTCTATCCCTATCTCTCTTAACGTTCAAAGTTTCGTTTTTTACTTAGTTTTCAAACAAGTTTTTGAAGAATTCGATTAACTTTAATTTACAGTAGTTTCTGTGAAAAGAATAAGTTTTCTTTTAATAAAACGTTTTTGAAGTTTTTAAAAAAGGGGAAACACACAATTCAACCCCCCCTTCTTGTGCACTTATTCATCGTATAATAAGCATTGTAATAACATGTGATTCACTTCATTCTTATCCATTATTTTATATAAACCATCTTATTTTGAATAGTATGTAGGAGAGTCCCTCTCCAATGCTGTACCCTTTATATTTTTTCCACGTCAATGAATTTTTAAAATTTCAAAAAAATATTCGATCAAAGTTAATTGTCAGGTTTTTATTAAAATAATATTGTTTTATATAAAGTTACAAAGTTTGTGCAATTTTTTGATGCTCTCCTCTGTCTATCAAGTCTTTTACTATTTATACTAAATGAGTACAACCTTCTCATAAATATTTAAGTGCAAAAGAGATTATAGAGAGATATACAAAATCTAGTGCAATAATGTTATCCGATAGCAAACATAAGTGCAATTGAGTTGGTTTTAACCAACATTTAACTTAATTACTTGTATTAAATTGTTAAGAGATATTCTTATTAATACCCTCCCATAAACTGGCTAGCTATCATAGATAATAAGTTTGGATCATAAATGAACAAAATTCTTGATAGATAGCACCTTTGTAAGAATGTTAGCATATTAATCCATTGAAGTAATATACGAGACACAAAAGTGATCTCACATAACCTTTTTGCACATAAAATGATAATCAATTTGGATGTATTTTGAGCACTTATGAAAAATCTGATTAGAAGTCATAAACTTTGCACTTAAATTGTCACAAAATTATAAAAAACCCAAGTTTAGTGTTTGGCTAATTAGAAAACAAGAACGAAAGATGAAAAAAATGTTTAGTAGAGAAAAAATAATAGCTCTCTTTTAGTATCCTTTTTATGTTATTTCTGAGATATTTATATAGGTGAATGTAAAGAAGAAGAAAGAATATATTACTGTTCACGTGCATGCTATTGTTCATGTGGTAGTAATACACTTAACTAACCTCTAACATCTTAACAACTTTTCCCTTTAATAAACCCTACACATACTTTTTTTTTAAAACTTTTATACCTAACTTGGACAACAAGTAGTGAAATTGTGTGACAGGAAGAGACTTCTTCATGACATCGACCAGTTGTTGAGAAGAAGAAATATAGAGAGGGTTGATGAAACCTTACTCCAAGTGCAAATGAACCAAGCCACAATCGATCTCTAAATGTTTGGCAAGCTCTTGGAACACTGGGTTAGCTGCAATATACAAGGCGGCTTGATTATCACAGTGTAATGCAATAGGCAAGTAAACTGCGACATAAAGCTCCGCTCCTAAAGAAGATAAGATATCCACTTAAGCTCACAAATTGTAGTTCCCATCAACCTGTACTCCACCTCAATCGAAGAGCATGAAATGGTTGATTGTTTCTTTGTTTTCCATGAAATGAGGGACTCGTCGAGGAATACAAAATATCCAATAAGAGAACACCTACTGAAAGGAAAAGATGCCTAATCAACATCACAAAAAGCTTGGATATGAATGTTGTTATGAATAGGGAAAAAAACCTTTATAGTGGTCTTGTTGAGGTACTTTACAACATGTAGAGCTGTTGTGAGATGAGGTTTTCGAGGTTGAGAGACAAATCGACTGAGATTTTGAACGACGTGGCTAATGTCTAGCTATGTGATGTTAATATAAAATAATCTCCCATTAAGCATCTATATTGATCTGGACCGTCCAAAAGATCCCCCTCAATGGTATTAAGCTTGAGACATTGTGGTAGTGGGATTTTAACAGGAGCACAATCTTTCATATCGTAATCATCAATAACATCAGCGATAAACTTTCTCTGGCTAAGATAAGTCCCATCAAGAGCTCCGTGCCCCTTTATGCCAAGAAAATATTTTAAACTCCCTAATTCTTCGATTGTAAACTTATGATCCAAGGCCTTCTTAATTTCAACAATTTCAGTTTCTGATGTCCTGGTTATTATGATATCATCAACATAGACAAGAAGTGCAAGAAATTCTTCATTTTACTATCTAGTGAAGAGGCAATAGTCGTGGGTTGATTGATTGAAACTAAGATAAGTGAGAAACATAGTAAACTTTTGATTCCATTGCCTCGATGCTTGCTTGAGGCCATACAAAGAATGTCGCATTAATCAAACTTGGTCAGAAGCATCTTTATCATACCTTAGAGAGGTTTCATGTAAACTTCTTCATCCAGATAACTGTGAAGGAATACGTTATTCACATTTAACTAATGAATGGGCCATTAATAAGCAGTAGCAATTGTAATAAACACCCTAATAATAACAACTTTAGCCACAGGGGAGAATTTTTCTTTGAAACCAACACCCTCAAACCATCGAGCTTTCTTTTTACCTTATACACCCCTTTAGACCCAATAGCTTTTTTTTTCTTTTTGGTAACGTTTTCAACTCCTAAGCATGATTGTCTTTGAGAGCATGTATCTCCCTGTTCATTGCTCCAATCCAATCTGGATCATGAGCTGCTGTTGATAAAAAATAGGTTCAACAATTTAGTTTACCTCATTAATGAAGCATTGGAATTATGGGGAAGGTAAATGTATGTTAATGGATGAATCTAGCTTGCAAAAATTTAAGACATAATCTGCCAACCAATGTGGTGATTAGTGAATTCTATTAGTTCTTTTGACTGATTGAATGGGAGGTGATTCAAGTTGCTTTAGTGTGGTTTCAGTGACTTTGTTATCATTTGTAGAAAATGTTAGTAGTAAAAGGAGAATTGGTGAGGATCTTTGGTTGGTGTTAGTATAAGGGAATATGGTCTTTATAAACTTCACATCTCAAATGATTAACACCTTCATGTTTTGCAGATCAAACACCTTGTAACCCTTATAATCATTAAGATAGCCAGTAAAGACACATTTGAAGGTCCTAATTGTCAAATTTGTCCTCACGAGGCCTAATGTCTTTCACATAACAAAGGCATCCAAAGCTACGTAGATGTTCATCTACTAGTGAAGTGCCAAACAGTAAATCATAAGGATTCTACCAATTTAAAATCCTGGAGGGTAAGCTATTGATTATATAAGTAGTTGTGAGGACACATTTTGACCAAAAAGCCTTTGGTAAGGAAGATTGGTGTTGTATAGCTCTGGTAATCTCCGAAAAATGACTATGTTTATGCTCCACTACACCATTTTGTTGTGGTGAGTATCATTAAGAGCGTTGATGTAGAACTCCCTACACTTTAAAGAGCTCAGCTACCTATTTGTTGATAAATTCAGTTCCATTATCGGACCTAAAGTTTTTCACCATAACTTGAAACTAATTCTCCACATATGTTGGCGCCCGATCTCGGAACCGGATCCCAACTGGAAATGAAACGAAAATGGCTGAAACCAAAGCGAATTCAAATCAGATAAAACAAATTCAAAGGTGAATCGAATAATAAAATGCGGAAACAAAATACAAACGAATCGAAGCATAATTGAATTGCGAATCGAATATGAATTTTCGATCAAAAATTGGAATCGAAAATGAATCAATCGAATACAAATCAAATGGAAAATACATATCGAAAAGCGAACACGAATTTGAATCGAATCAAAGGAATTGATTAACTGAAACGAATACTGACATCCGAGAGCAAACCAAAACAGCGTTGGAACCTTAGACTCAAAACCTAATTCGAAACGGTATAAAAAAACTGGTGTAATTTTTTTTCTTCATTTTTTTAATTTTCATTCCTTTCATCTTTTATTCTATCTCTTTCAAATCAAAACATTTAATTTCCCACTTTTGGATATTCTTCCTCATGTAAAAACTCAAATCATGAATTCTTCTTATACATTCATACAAAATCCAATATTCAACTTTTAATCAATTTTTTTTCTATCTCTAATTCAATCGAAAATTCGACAGTATAACGGCTGCATTTTAACTAACCCAAACCTTCAAAGGGTTTAAATTTCACTTCTATAATTCTCACACAATAACCAGTATCATCGGACACCCCTCCGAAAATTCAGCATATCAAACGCAATTCTATACCTAAGACATTCAATAAATCTCAATCCATAAACCATAACCAGAATCATTCATTTCCAAGTCACAATCAATCATATGCATAATCAAACTTAATTTCCAATCATATCTTGATACAGTATGCAAATTCATAAATCAATCCCAATACAACCTAATCATTCTCATCCATCATAACCATACACAAGTTCTTATACAATCTCATAATCCATAGACATCATAAATTAATTACTTACAAATCCTTAATGGCTTTTCAAGCCATTTACAAACCAAATACTAAAATCCAGAAATACAAATTACAAAAGATGCAAAATCATATAGAAGGCTTGACTTTCCTTCATTCGATGTCCTGCTCGAAACCTGGAGATGGGGATGAAAGAGGGTGAGCTTGAAAACTCGTGGATAATATATTTATAAATCGAATAATAAGCAAAAATTATTTTCTAAAAAAAACCTTACAGTAGCAAATTTTTCAAAAGTTTATTTCTCAAACTTTTCAACTTTTCAAATCATTTATAATAAATTCCCATTCTCAAAATTTCTCATATTTCTCATAAGTCATAAACAATTTCAAAAACATGAATGCATCACAAATATTAATAAAAACAAAAATCACAACAAAAACAAAAATCACATAACACATCAAATAGTTTGGGTCTGTCCAAAACAGAACGTATTGTACATTCCCGCATAACGGTCCTGTGCAGTCGTGAACGGAACGTACTACACTTTTCCGCATAGCGATCCAGTGTAGCCGTGACTTATGGGAGTCCGATATCGAAACTCCAGTGCCACTAGCGGGAAGCCGAGAGAAGAATTTTAAAAACGAGACAGTGCACTGACTTTAACTTAAGGGACCTAACCAAACTCACATATCATATAATTTACACCCGAAAACTCGGATTGCCCAAAGGCATATTTCAAAAATTTACTTTTCGTCATATTATCTCATAATCGCACAAAAAGTCACATAATGTCACATATCAAAATCTTAATTCATCCTAACACGAAGAATGCATAAATCATAACAATTTCTTAAAACCATAATTCAAACAAAAATCCAAATCACAATGCACATTTATCACCAAAAAGGAAAACTCTGGTTCTTTTTCTTTCGACAACCCAACTTTTCCAATTCATAACTCCTTACTCAGAGCTCCAAATTGAACAAACTTGGTATTAATGGAAAGATAAAAAAAAACTCTACAACTTCTATGAAGAGCTTAAGAACCAGATATGCTTCTAAAGGAGTCAAAAACTAATCCAAGGTTATTGCCCAACTTGCAAATGTCCTACACAATGCCAGAAGTTTGAAAACTCATATCTCTTAACACAACTGCCTAACAATGTCCCATTTTACCTCAATGAAAAGATAAAAAGATGATTTACAACTTTCATGAAGGGTGCAAAAGTCAATTCAGTCACTAAAAGAGGTAAAAACACTCTCAAAGTTACTGCCTATATAAAAACCAATGGAACAGTAAACTTGCCAAATGAACAGTAACTACTTTCTTTCTAACCTTATAACTTTTTGCTCCTAACTCCAAAAATTGCATATTATACATCATTAGAAGGATAGAAAGATTATCTACATTTTCTATGAAGGATGTAAAAACTAAAACAGACTCTAAAGGGGTGAAAAACCCTTTCAAAGGTTCTGTCCAAATTTGCCAAATGAATAGTAACTGATCTAGGTCTAACCCCCATAACTTTTTACTCCAATTTCCTAAAATTTCATATTATACCTCATTGAAAAGATAATAATATGCTCTACAGTTTTCATGAAAGGTATCAAAGTCAATTTAGTCATTTAGAGAGGTGAAAAGGCACTCAAAGTTACTGCTCATATAAAATCCAATGGAACAGTGAAATTGTCCAAATGAACAATAACTGTCTTTTTCCAAACTTCATAACTTTTTATTCCTAACTCTGAAAATCGCATATGATACATCAATGAAAAGAGTAAAGGGTAATCCACATCTTTCATGAAGAATGTGAAAATCGAAATAGTCTCTAAGGAAGTGGAAAATCCTTCCAAAGCTACCGCATAATCATAAATCAATCCAACAGTGGCAGCAATCTTTCCAACCTTATATCTTCTTCATCCTAAGTTCAAAAGTGAAAAATTCTATATCATTGGAAAGCTCTCAACAAGTAATACAATCTTCAAGAAGGCATCTCAATTAAATTCAAGCTCTAAAATGTTCTAAAACCCAAAATTAGTTGTTGCCCATTTTAGAAAAAATTGGACAACACCTCCCCTAAAAGTGCTCTAGCCAAAAATTCTTCAATCCAACTCCATTTCCTGCATAAAAAAACTCAATCTCCAATCTCTCACAACACAATCCAATCCAAATGATATCCAAACATAATTCAAATGGCAGCCACCACACGCTTAGGGTTCTAATTATTCTCAAAACACAAAATAACCTCAACTTACTCTTTTCTTTTTGTCAACTTCAATCATACTACAATACATTTTAGCAAATTTCCAAATCATTCATTCAAACACAATGTCTCACAATTTCACATATTCAAAACTCAATCAATCACACATAATGAAATTCAAACAATTTTTTTCCATTTTATCAAAACATTCAAAACCAATGAATGTCACAATTATCAATTCATTCATAAACAAAGAATTTCAAATATATTTTTCCAATTTATCAAAAAATTTTAAAACAATAATTTTAATAATTGAAATCATAATTTCAAACATTAATCATCATTTTCAAACATTTACATAAGCGATAATTTATCAAAACCCATTTTTTGCTTTCTTTAATTTTCGAAAATTCATATATAGCTTACAAATCGAAATATAAATATGCTACCCACCTCAATTTCATGCTAGAAACTTGATCCACACTTTTTCTCTTTATTTCTTGATTTTCAACTTCCATTTCAATCCACTAAGTCACTTTAACTTTCATAGCCATACAAATCTATTCAAATCCCAAAATTATCAAAATCCATCAATTCTTTTCTCATCACTTTCCTTTAAGTATAAATACATTTATACCTAAACATATACATAATAACACTTATTTCTTTTTATTTATTATTTCTAAATTCTACTTAAAAATCAAGGTCCAACAACATAATTCAAAAACTATGATAATGCTCCAATAGTCTAGTCTTTCTAAGGTAGCATAAACGTCTAACTTCCCCTAACATGGACTTAACATGGTGTGGCCCCCATAAATCTGCGTGAACTAACTCAAACAACCTCTCCTTCCTTTCCATTTTGTTAGCGAAAGGCAGACGAGATTGTTTATCCATTTGGCATACTTCATATATTGCTTCAACATGATGGATATTGCTAAGCATAGGTATATGACTCAATTTCTTAGCTGATGCATGACCCAATCTCATATGCCAAATATCATAACTAATAACACTAACAACTTTATTAAAACTTTGACAATCAAGATTATTGTATTTACATGACGCATTATTATGCTCAACAAAAGAAATAGGACATTTGTGCTTACTTCTCTTAGAAACTTTATTATCAAGTGGTTCTCTGTCATCTAGGTGATACAAATCTCCAGCTGTCTTTCCCAAAGTTATCACTACTTAAGTCACTTGGTCCTAAAAGGTGCAACAATGGGAGAGAAAAGTAACTTTGAGCTTCTGATCTTTACATAATTTGCTAACTGAGAGCAAATTAAATTTGAACTTAGGCACCAACAACACTCCTTTAAGTTTCAATATTGAACTGAGAATAACATCTCCTATTTGAATAACCACAATACGAGTCCCATCAGATAAACCAACTGCAACAGGAACCTTCAAAGTATTTAGATTAGTAAAAATGGACCCATTTGGTGAAATATGGTCCATCACTCCAATATCGATCACCCAAGTATTCATTGTAACATAACTAGAACAACACATGCTTACAGATTCCTCTTTACCTGTAAAGTTACTGTGAGAAGTTGTGAATTGATTTATGAGCTATCCTTTGACCTTCAATAGCTTCTTTAGGTCTTGCTGCACTGAGTTGGCTATCATGCATCCTAACTCTTCATAATTACCTCTTATGTCCTTGTCACTGTCAATATAAGCTTCTGAATTACATTTCTCTAATCCTATTTGAGAAATGATCTTAGATTGTCCTCTCCCCATAGTGTTTTTTTGTTCTTGTTAACTGGCCACAATTTTGGACTTCTTGTATCAATATTTTATTTGATTTCTATTATTATTTTGTGTTTGTTTAACCACCAAGGTTGATCCATCAATCATTTCAGGTCTAGAGACTTCTAAAATTCTTTGAGTTTTGATCTTAATAATCATGGAGAAAACTTTAATCACAGATAGTAAAGGATCCATTAGGAGTAGTTGAACTTGAGTTTGCTTGTAGCTTTCATTCAATCCGAGTAGAAATTGCATCAATTGATCTATGTTATGTATAAAAATTGCATCAATTGATCTCTATTATGTATCTCATCAACAACCTTGATTGCACCATATCTACAAGGCCACAAGTGCAAATTGGCATTGGTTCAATACTGTTCAACTCATCCCACATCTTTTTTAGTTTTGTGTAATACATTTTCACTGTATTGTTCCCCTGTGTAACTAATGAAATTTTTCTCTAGATCTGAAAGATAAGAGAAGCATTACTATCCCCAAGCTGTTATTCTACCTCCTTCCATAAATCTTTTAATGAGGCATTATATAGAAAAGCATATGAGAGTTCCTTGTATAAGGAATTTAGAATCTAGGAAGTCATTGTCAAGTCATGATGTTTCCATTGATCATAGCCTGCTGCTCCTTTCTGCACAGTTGGGATAGTTCTGTCAATAAAGCAAAATTTGCTTCTAGCTCCTAGAGCAATCTGCATCGCCTGTCTCCATGACCTATAGTTATCACCATTGAGCTGTGTACTAACGAGGCCTACTCTTAGGGGTGTAGTGATATTTCCTATTTGGATTTGGGTTTTTGTCATTAGGATTGAACTTAATTTGAGTTAACCTTACTTTGATACCATATAGAAAACCTAAGTTTAGTGTTTGGCTAACTAGAAAATAAGAACAAAAGATGAAAAGAAACATGTTTAGGAAAGAAAAAAATAACTGCTATCTTCTAGTATCCTTTTTTTGCTATTTTTGAGATATTTATATAGGAGAATGTAAAGAGGAAGAAAGAATATGGTATTGTTCACGTGCATGCTACTATTCACGTGCATGTTACTGTTTACGTGGCCATATTACACTTTACTAACCTCTAACTTCCCAAACAACTTAACAACTTTTTCTGCTAATAAATCCTATACATATATTTTACTTTTATTTTTCTATAAAAATAAAATAGGTGACTTGGGTAAAGGAACAATAAGCTCAAGAACAAGGTGTTGGAATTAAATCAAATCCACAGTAGCAGATGCACTAGCTATATATTCAACCTTGGTATTAAACTGAGCAACTATTCGTTGTTTTAGAGAAAATTAGCTGCTAATGATGCCTCCAAATATACACAATAACCATAGGTAGATCTCCTAATATTTGGATCCCCAGCCCATTCCATATTGAAAAATATCACAAGACAATTATTTGAAATTGGGCGTATAAGAAAATTATGAACTATAATACCTTCTAAATAACGAAAAATCCATTTCACTACTTATCAATGTTGAATTGTACATTGGCTCATAAATTGACAAACTCGATTCATAATATGCGAGATATCCGGTCTAGTGATAGTGACATATTATAGTTCCCTAACAACACTTTGGTATAATTTAGGGTCATCCATAGGTTCACTACAAATTAGGATCCCCCTTCGACTGGAGAAGATATGGGCTTTCCCTCAACAATGTTGGTGCCCCAAAAAATAACTCAAATGTATTTTAGTTTGGTTGAGAAATAAACTAGAAGTTGAATGATTTATTTCCATACACAAAAAAGTAGTTTAACTTGCCAAGATCTTTAACAGAGAAAGTTGCATTAAGGTCTTTAGTAAACTAGTTCATATAGCTTTTATCGCTCCCCATTAGTATAATATTATCCACGTAGATAAAAAAAAGTAATAGATGATGGAGTTTAATGAAAAAATAATGATGAATATGAATATCAATTATAAAAACAATGTTGAAAGAGGAAATCCTTGTGCTTATTGAACCAAGCATGCAGTGCTTGTTTTAAATCATGCAAGGATTTTTATAGAAGAAATGTATGGTTTAGATAGTAAGGTTCCATAAATCCCTATGGTTACTGCTTATATATGGTTTCAAACAGATCATCATTCAAAAAAGTATTACTAACGCCAAGTTGCTTGAGAGACCATCCTCTCAATATAATTAGAGATAGAACGAGTTACATTATAGTAGGCTTGACTACAAGACTAAAGGTCTCAAAGAAAGCTAAACCTTCCTGTTGATTGCATTTGAAAATCATAAGCAGAGGCTTACATCATTTAATAGAACCATCTACACACCTTTTTATATGGTATATCCACTTGCTTCATAGGATATTGGCATTAGGAGGGTGAGGAATCAAAGTTTGATATTACACCTATATTGAGTCTCAACCATGACTTTGAAAATTTTAAGAATAGAAAATGCCTGAGATTTGATTTGCATAAAATAAATTCAAATGTATTTGGAATAATCATCAAAAAATTGTATGAAATAATAACTACCATTGGTTAAACAAATAGGAGTTAGAGCCTAAACATCTTAATAAACTAAATCAAACATAGACGTAGAATGAATATGAGAAGGAGGTAGATGGAGATGATGGTTTTTCCCCATTTGACATGGACCTCAAACTGACATATTTTTATTTGAGCTTATCGAAAGATTAAATGTAGCACCCAACTATCGCAAGACAAATACTCGACATCTTGAGTGATGTTCGAGTAAGTGGTATACTAGAACAATCAAACAATCTTAACCATTAAAATTTTTTCATGCATCATACGCATATTTGGGACAACCGCTGATCAAATTAGGCCCATATTTTTATTTCATAAACATTTTCAATCACAGTTATTGCTACACTTATTAATCAATCTCATTTACAAACATTTCCAATTTGGAAAGTCATTACAAAATATAATTATTCAAATAATCGAGGTACAATAATTGTGGAATATACAATTTGATTAAAAATAAGGAAATACAAATGCATACGCAAATTGATACCGACCTCTTTCTCTTATTCAAATGCAGTGGCTAGACTCTAATTTGTCTAACTGGAGATCTTCTCTAAGCCTAAAAAATTTTACAAATTTTGGGTTGAGTTTTGCTAACTCAGTGAGTGGACCATCCTTGATGGCTCACTCAATCACATAACATGTCAATTTATATAATCATATATTTCACATCACTTCATCAATTCAACATGTTGAGTCACATACATTTCATATTCACTTAAATCATATTTCACATTAAGAAATCATTCAAACTATTTAAGTCATATATATATAAATATATATCAGATGCATATGCAGTGCTCATAAGATTCACTTTCAATTATTACTTTGTTGTGACCGAGTGTCTTTTTTTAGTCCATATCCCTTGTGGATACTGAGCTTGTATCAGATAATATACCATATCCCTTAGCAGATACCAGGTATAATAGCAACTGAGCCAGAGGCTCTTATCACATTTTGAGCTTTAAGCTCTTTTTAGTGGTGACTTCGGTCACAACTTCTTTTATCTTTCATACATTAATGTAATGAAATGCATCACATTCACATTCACATTCACATTTATCTTTAAACTTTGGTCCGACATTCGACAAAAATGTTGAGTAATAACTTATTTTATCAAATTCACATTCAATGAACATATGTATTTCATGCATCAAACATCTCAGACATTCAATGTTCGAAATCAACATAATCACATTCACATAATAATTCAATACATAATTTAAACAAAACAATCATTTATAGTAAGACCATCTAGGTCGACTCACAGTATGCTCTAGATTAGCATTAGTTTTTATGATCCAGAAACATCTGGATGAGGACATTTTATCCTGCATATCAGCATTATGCCATACACACATTGCACACACATTATTAATTGCACAATTACATAAACATTCAATTTTACACATATGATATGTGTCATGTATAATGCATGCACAATTTGACTATTATGGGTATGTTTCCTTAATCACGTATCTTGATCAATCAAACCATATCATTTGTATGTGTGTAACTTATTCTTAGGTTTATACCTCAAGAACACTTGGTTATTCTAATATCATAATTCAATTACTCGTCGTTTCTTTTCTAGCAGTGTATGCTCTCAAAATATCAAATTCTTATTCACCTTTACTCAATACATATTGCTCATCTCTTTTAAATCACAACTACTATCATACGAACAACTTCATTCCCATTGTACTCATGCCTTTGGTCCTTTGATATGAACAATTCATTTACTAAGTTATAACATCATCAATCGATCATTCCAGCTTTTCATAAATTTTCAAGTCATTTTTTCATGATCATTAAGACAAGGAAAATGAAGTATTTAGTCAATAATTTCTTCTAAAAAATGTTCCTGTATGTCTTAAGTTTCTAATGAACTAAAGTCAATAAAATTCAGTTTAGTATTATTCAAGTATACACAAAATACTTCAGACTATTCTCTCATTGCAATAACACCCAGTACTCAACTTCAAGCCAAAATTTGAAACTATTAAAGATAGAATTAAAATTCTATTCCTTCATGAACTTTGTATCCATATGTATCTAGTGTAATCTAAATTAAAAATCATTTCATTTGGATATCTACAGATCAAGATATGGCCAAAATACAGATGTCTGTTTAATGAAAACACTCCATTTAACAATATTCCAACACACTTCATCATTTTCATCCTAAACTCATCAATCAATCATTATCAATCCTTTCTTAATGAATTCAGATGACCATGAAATTTTTTGGAGAGGAATTACAATGTGTGAGGAGTTCATGTTCTAAATTTCAAGTTAATTGAAGGTCCGAAGAAGAAGTTATGGTCAAAATAGTGAAGGATGTTCAAAACTATCAAATATCAGTATCATGATCGTGCTTATGCACGATTGTGCAATTTTAGTTGATTGCTCATGGTTAAGATCATGTTTGTGTACAATCATGTATTGCGAATCATGCATTACGAGATGCTTCCTCTTTGTTAAGATCGTGCTTGTGCACGATTGTGCATTGCCTGATTTCTCCCTTTTGTCATGATCATGCTTGTGCACAATCGTGCAACTCCTCTAAAGCTCCTCGTTGTCGAGATCGTGCAATGCCTCATTTTTTTCTCTTTGTCATGATCGTGCTTCTGCTGCACGATCGTGACAGATGATGTTCTGTAGATTCATACGAAACCACAGATTCTCATATCTTCTTCATCTCTTTTACTAATCTCAACATTTCTAACATATATCTCCATTATTTTCTCTTCATTTTGACTTCCATTAAGCTTAACTGATTCATAAACAAATCAAAATCCATGATTGATTATAACCATAAAAAACATAACAGTTCATATACACCTATTAATACTATTTTCTGCACTTCTTCATTTCATCTCTCACTATCATCTTAATCATTCCTATTTCAATACATCACATTACACTAGCCCTTTTCCTTAACTCCTACTCACTTACATCCATCTTTATAACACCCAATGAGATTCACGTAAATATACGGTGAAAATAGAGCACATGCATATCATCCTTCCATGACTTTTCTGAACTCTTTTTATACACATTTTCAATGATTTTTCTATCTAAAAAATCACTTCAACAACAGCTTATGAAATATTGATCATCAAATATGCAAAATTAAGACATGTGGCACACCCTAGTTTCTCACTCAAATTTTAGTATTTATACATCCTCCTTTTATAAACATGTAACTATTAACTATCATGAATAATGCTTCATTCAACAAATAAAGAAGAGTAGTGTTTAAGACTTACTTGTTTAAGCTTCAAGATCTTCAAACTCTTCACGTTTTCTCTTAACCCTAGCTCTCTTCTCTCACTCATAAATCATCATTCAAGGGTGATAGGTTAGGGTCTTTATTAAGAAATGAAGAAGACAACGAAACAGTAGTAACAAAAGAAAGGGGAAAGTAAGCATTAACGTGGATGGGTGAGAAAATTTGTGGAAGTAAAGAAGCTTGTAGAAAGTGAAGAAAGTCACGAAGGAGAAGGAGAAATAAGCAAGATTCAGACAATTAAATTGCCTTTCAATTCTAATCGTAGGAATAAAGACTAGGCTTGGCAAGTGATACGAGTCACTTGCCATATGTCCAATTCCTATGATCTTAAACTAGGTTCTCTTATTAAATTAGTCCAATCAACTCCAGTTGTCTCTCAAGTTTCAATGAAATTTGTTAATAAATCCCAAAGTCATTTATAAAATTTTTCACTATTATTTGACTCTTATTTATACTACTATTTATCAATTGTTTTGCTATTTGACATTTTTCCTATTCCAAAATTACCCTTAATTCCAAAAAATTCTCATATTTTACCCAAAAAAATCTAGTTTACTACTTATACACTCCTTAATTTTTAAGTCACATAATCCACAATTCACATTATAATCATATTAAATATCAATTATACCTAGAAAATGTCAAACGAGTGCATGTACAATCATCGAAATGTGTGCAAAACAATCAAATTCATGTGTGTGTATGTTAACATTATGCATAAGTATGAAATGCATTTTTCTAATATCTTTTACTATTTCTTAGTTATAGAAATCTAGTGTTCTAACCTTTAGTATGGAAACGGAATGTTACATTAAAATTAGAGACAAACCTATGAACAACTTTCTCACTAGGAGGGCCTAAACAATTATGCCACCTTTGTAAAGAAATGCGTTCTCTGAAAAAAGCACAAGAAAATGAAAGTTTTATAAAGATGGGTAGCCAACTAGCTAATATAACCTTGATGAAGCGTTCCCATATTAACACTTTTCCTTGATATTCTTGGCAAGTCAAAAAGTAGGATAAAATTGTAATGGGTAAATTGAGAAACACTTAATAAGTTTTTGGTGATTTGAGGAATATGTAGAATATTTTTTTTAATAAGATTAAATCAATATTAACATTAAAACTAGTCTTTCCAATGTTAGATATGGGAAGTTGCAAACTAGTACCCATTATGATGTGCTCATCTCCAACATATTTTGAGTGCACATACAAGTTATTAAGATTTGCAGTTAAATGATTAGTGGCACCATAATCGACATTCTAAGTAGGGTCACGGAGCTTGGTGAAGTACTCAAGGCATATATTTTTGACGCCTTTTTAGTTGTAAAAATGTGGTTCAAGCTATTATAACACTCCAAAGCAAAATTTCATGGTTTATCATAAAATTGGCATATGACCTTATATTTATTATACTATTAGACTTATTAATATTATAGCCACCTTTATAACTTAGTTGGTGAACTTATTGATATTATGACCACCTTTATAAGTCTGTTGGTGAGGTTTTCCATTGGCATAATATTGACTGTACAAGTTTACATAGATGAATTGTAATTGAGTCCTTTTTAGAAGGAGTCTGTGTTGGCAACAAGAAAATATATTTATTAGAAAGCTCAATTTTTGTCCTCTTGAGGGAGCATTCCCAACAAGTCGTCAACATAAACAGGCTCAACTCTAGTATTGATAGAGATATGAAAAGTAGAATAATCCTCTCCTAATCCATGAAATATGAAATTGACAAGATCATCCTCTGAAACTAGGTTGGATGTGGAGGCCAATATGTCAACTATATTTTGTTTCTTTTCTGTATACTCTAAAATAGAGAATGAGCCTTTTGAGAATGTTTGAAGTTGCAGCATAATTGTAGTATGTTAGCTCAAGATTGAGATTAAAAGATCCTTTCAAGGATAATCTAGGCCTCTTTAACAATAGAGACTCTCACAATGTTGGTTTGAATTTTCTCATAAATGGTAGATTTATTCAATAAGAGGACCAATCTATCCTTTTTCTTCCAAATAACAAATTCAATATTGGATTTTTGAATGAAAGATTGAGGTGTATCTCCCTCTGGTTGTTCTTGAATGAAGATTGGTGGTGTCACAATTTCACCAGTAATAAAACCATCTAAATCAAATGTATCTAAGGTTGACAGAGCATTTGTGCCTTAAAGATATAAGTTTTCTCTTTCTAACTTAATGTTCATGGTTGGAAAAGAAGCAAATGAGGATTGGGTGGAAGAAGCAGTAATAAGGAGGTTTCTGTTTTGGGAAATTGCTATAATATTTAAGTATAAAAGAGATTCTAGAGAGAGATAAAAAAATCTAGTACAACAAAGTTATCTAATAAGAGCATCTAAGTTACCTGTTAATATTCTCCTTAATATCTTAATTTATAAATTTAAAATTTTAAAATAAAATTATTAATTATAAGATATCTTTTAATGTATTTCAAATTTTGATGTGTCTTGAATTAATATATTACTAACTTCATATAAGCAATTCTAAAGTGTTCGGTTGTTTTATCATTAAATAAACTTTAAAAATTTTCAATTGAGTTGCCAAATTTTTAAGACCTTAATAATTTATTTTAAAATGTTAATTTTTATTGATGTAGCTAATAGATAGACATATACATGATATTTAATAGACAGGTCATATTGTCAAAAATAATATTTTAATTGAATTATTAAAATTTTAAAAGTTGATTTTTAATATTTTAAAAAATTAAATACTAAATTAAAAAATTTTAAAAATAAAACACTTTTAAATACGTTATTAACATCAATTTCGACACAATTGCCGCAATTCTAATGATAATGAAACAACACCAAGAAACAGAAACAGACCTTTCTTTCCACTATGAAAAAGACCCGACTAATTTTAAACCTTGATGGAATGGATCCTACACTAAAATTTCTCACCAAACCACCATTTTATCTTTCACCTATAGGCCATAGAAGAGGGATCAGTTTTAAATTTTGTATATGTTATGTGCAATACAAGTTAGGTCTACAACAGCCGCTCAAGTTGTCAGTGATTACAAAGAAGAAACAACAAAAATAAAATTTACAATGTTCACAAATGTATTGGTTGTAATGGGGAAATCCTTAGTAGATAGTACTATTCATTTCTCCTAAAACTCTCATTCAATGTTTATGTTTAGGTTGATTGAGGTTTTACGTTGCCTGACTATATTGATTCTTGAGAACTTCGTTTTCGCTCTTTACCGTAGCTACTAATTCTGATTGATTTTGGAATTTTTTTCTCCAAGTTGATTAGACATTTGGAGTAATGCATGAAACCAAATGCTTATTCTCATATAAGAAAATAGGTGTATTCGTGATGATTGTGTGAATGTTATCTTAAAATCATTTTAGTCATCCAAATGCTTGGGTTCTTAACCAACTACGACCTTTCTAATATTTATCTTTCAATCTAGTTATTCGTATGCTATGCAAGGTGATATGTACATTTCAACAAGTAGGCAAGACATGCTAGACCGTATTTTAACTGTCAGTTGTCTTCAATTTATTTATGTTTATTTTGGTTTTTTATCCCATTAAAAGTCATATGCTACAAGAATGGACAGAGTAATTCACCTAAACAATATAACTATGATGGAAACTATATCATCATGGACAATGAATTCCCATCCTTTCTACCCCATAAAATGCTATGGAAACTAAAGGTAGTCAAGTTCTAGATTGTGTTCCTAAATTGGACGCTTAGTATGCATTTATTTAATATTGGTGCTCTGAAAGATTGCTTATGTATATTTTGGGACTTCTTATAATATATATTTGAATTCTTTTGCAGTTAGAACATTCACTGAAATTGTTACTGATGTTTCAGCTAACAGGGCTTTGATTTCGATGCTCTTCGGGAAGTTGAGTTGCGCATCATTGCTAATGTTATACTATTACTGGTGTTTTTTCATTTAATACAATAAAAAATCATCGTTCCTAAATTTTAAAGTTAAAACTTACTTCATCTAACTTGCCAATAGAAACTAGATTCTTGGCACAACTATGAGCATAAAGACAATTTTTAGATCTAGACGATATCCAATATCTAAGATCAAACTATATGTTTCAATTGCCTTCATTCTACTCCCTATATATAGGAACTTTTCAGTTCCATTTTTGGGTTAGATTGAAAGGAATCTTCGCATAACTTGTGATACATGAGTAGTTGCATAAGAATCTAACTATTAGGTATTATTAGACACTTCAATAAGATATGATTCAAAAGATACTTAAATATAGTGTATACCTTTCTTTTAGAACTGTGCCTTTCTTTTTTAGACAATCTTTCTTGAAGTGACCAATTTTCTTTTAGAAGTAGCACCTCTGTTCCTTATGGATTCAACCTATGTTGACTTTCATTAGGGCTTTGTCCTTCCTTTTGTACTTCTAACCTAGTTTAGTCTTGTTCTATTAGCTCTGGTATGAAATGTGAGATAGATAGAGTGCTCCTTCATCTTTTTTAAGCACCTTCCTCTTGAACAAACATGGCTTTAATTTCTTGAAAGTTCCTTTTTTTTTTTTCCTTAGGATTGTTTTCGCATGGTATTGACCAAACTCTAGAAGAAGTGAGTTGCTGATAAACTGAACCAAAAAGGACTCATTTACATCCCCACCCATCAATTTTAGCTTAGTTGCTAGATTTCCTATACTTGTCATATGATCATGAATGGGTTATGACGAGTCAAACTTCTTTATCATCAACTCACTCGTTAGATTCCTTACGATGGACTTGTCAGTTATGTCCAATTAAGATTACTCCTTTATCTTCATCATAAATTCCCTTACATTGTCTGTTTTAGGCATTAATGGCTTAACATTTTCAACGATCATCATCACATCAAGTTCAAGTTTAGCGTGTTTAATCGCTCCCACGCCTTATGAAAAGACTTGTCAACTTTTGTACTGGTCTCAATAATGGTTGCTACTTTTCATCTGAAACTATTGCTAGATCTAAATCCATAACACCTAGTTGTTTGGACTAATTCGTATAGTTTGGCTTATTGAACTTGACCAATGCATTTCCCAAAGCAAACATATTGGTAGAAGCCGCAAACATTACACAAGCTCAAACATGAAAGCTTTGAGTAATTTTAATATATTAAAAAAAAAACTTTGATTATGTATTGAAGTTCACCTTTGGGTGGTACTTAAATACCTAGTTTTAACTAAAAATAATGTTAATATAAATATGCTTTTAATAGATAATTAATCATACACTACAAGAAAACTATAAATTGGCGACAGACCTAGTATAGACGTCGGTAATGTTGTTTGGGAAATATTACTTTGGAAATAGTAAAAAATTCCATCGCTAAAATTAGGTGAAAAGGTTTACCGACAGATACTTCCATTGGTAAATATGTCGGTAAAATTTTGTTTTAGTCGTCGGATTCTAACCCTAATAAAACGATGTCGTTAGGTTGTAGGATTGAAATAACCAAAACGATGTTGTATACGTTTGGAACCATACGACGTCGTTTTGTGAAAGTTGTAGACGTTGAATTGATAACCAAAATGACGTCGTATAATTGTTCAACCATATGACGTCGTTTTGTTGAAGTTTTGAACGTTTCAAGCAGACAACGTCGTCGTCGTATGGTTTAAAATGAAACGACATTGTTTTGGTTATTAGTTATATGTTTAAATCATTACTAAAACGATATCGTTTGGTGATAAACCAAAACGACGTCTTTTTGGTTATCATTTAAACGTTTAATTGATAACCAAAACGACGTCATTTCATTTTAAACCAAATGGCGTCGTTTTAGTCATCATTTAACGTTTAAATGATAATCAAAACGACGTCGTTTTGGTTGGTTATAATTAAAACCAAATGAAACCCTTTCTTTTCTCCCCACCCCGCGCCTGTGAGTTCTCGATCTTCTTCCTCCTCCATCTGCTCCCTGTGTCTGCCATTGCCATCATCTAGAGGTGAGTTGTTGCTATCGACCTGCTGCGTTGCCGGCGTGGTCTTCTCCGACGCTCCAAACGAAAGGTTGTGTCCTATTCTCCGGCCTTTCCTTTCTCCGATGATGTGTGAATGTTGGTTTGATTTTTTTTTACTTTGTTTCTAAATTTTTTTAGTTAATTGTTTACTCTTATAAATTAAGAAATCAATTTAAGGGCTTTATCAGTTTTAAAACATATTTTCTGAAACTAATTAATTAAAATCTGATATTATCATATTTTAGCTTTAAATAATTACTAACATTCTATATCATATTGTTTGGAACTAGAATATTGATTATGTCTTAAATTTTGAATTTTAACTTTGGTACAATATTTACAGATTGATTGTATAATAATTGATTTTTGTATTGATTTTTGGTATAATGACTTTTATCACAAATATTATATCTTGATGCATGATACAATAATTGTAATTATTTAATAAAATTAAAATCGAACAATGTTGTTTAAAATTTCAATGTTAAGTTCTAAAAGGATTGGTAGTTCAATTTCCTTCAATAATTTTGAATTTGTCATTTGTGTACATTATGTTACTTCGTTAATATACAACCTAATAAATGATAAATTGTTCATACCTTTATATTCTTGACTCAAATTTCTATATGCTACATTGGATTGAGTTGTCATTTTAAACTTTAATTATAGTTATGATCGGTTGGTAAATGTTTATAGTTAAAGTTTATTGAATATGTTCTATGGGAATTTGATGGAATACAGCATTGCATTGACTTTGATGATTATGATTGGATCTGTGTGGAGTATGAATGTTATGGATAATGTGATATGTATGAATGGCTATTGGTGTTTGTATTTATACATATTGGGTTAATTAGGCCCTCTTGGCATGTCATAGTATTAACTTTAGTTTGCCTTTTATAGAGTAACATCTTTCAAGCTCTTTACAGGACTATGATTTAAAAGATAAATTGCATATGAAATTGCTTCACTCTTGTACAATAATCCAAAATTGACTCAATTTCCGTCATCTTTAACACTTTAAAATTACCTATTAGTTTTTGAAGTCTCACTTTCTTTAAGTACATATTTGATCATCGATAATTCATCATCTTAATCAGTGATAGGTAATTTATACCTAACTATTCCAAGCATAATTTTTTTTGTCTTCTCTGCAAGACCATTTTAGTGATGAGTTTGTAGAATAGTCAATTATGTATTTATACTTTTTTTTATCACTTGACATCTTAAATTGATCTAGTAGATGCTTTTATCCTCTATAAGGTTTTAAAGCCTTTATCTTCTTATTTAACCAATTATGAACTAAAGTTATATATTGTTGAAAATAATATAATGCTATGAATTTATGAAAATGAAATAGGTATAACTATGTCGATTATTTAACTGTTTAATTTATTTGATCTTGTTTAATACGATCAACATTAGTATATCACAAACCCCTCAAAATATGATCCTCCTTAAAACATTAGGGGATACAAAAACCCCTCAAAATAACAAGTATCTAGGGACTTATTGTCTTCTTTGAATCATGCATTAATATGTCTTCTTAAAACCAAAAGTATAGCCTTCAATATACATCCTTGCATTTCTTTGGTATTTCAAAATTAGTAGTTATTTTATAATATTACTCACCACCATGACGACCACATATTAGTAGCTCAAGATCCTAACTAAATTACAATATTACTCTTATCTATATTGAACCAACACATTCATATGTAAGCAATTGTCTTCTTTCTAATCACAGCTCCTAGAGAACATTTGTCAATGCCTCAAACAATTCTTTTATTAAAAAGCAAATATGGTCATATCTATTAATCATTAAACAAAGCACCTCCCTTCTTTAGATCATTCTCGAGGATTTTAACACCATTTTGTGTTAATATAAAGTATATGGTAATTTTAACAAACTAAATGATGATAATGATGATTTTAAACATTGTGTTAATCTGTAGACTTTTCAAACTTAAAATTTGAAGGTAATCTCATTTTTGGGGTTATGGTATTAGATGTGGTTTATAATTTTTACCAAAGGGATAATGTTGAAGGAAATTAATAAAATTTATATTACATTGACAATAGACATGTAGTATGGAGACCCAATTTGCGTTGTAGTTATTGGTTGATATAGAAGTGTATTTTTATTACAAGGGGAGCCTTATTTCAAAAGGGGGATGCCCATAGGAGAAATGCTGTCGAAATTTCAATAGGATCCTCGTACATTATGATTTTGTAATTAAAACAAGAGCTTCTTAGTTTTAAAATGTTATCTTATTATGGAGGAGACTTATAATTATGCAAATTATTGAGGATAACACCTGGTGGTTGAATTATTTTAGTATAGTTAATGTCGTTCATTGAGTATAATATTTCATGGAAACTGTTTTCATATATCTCGCTTTCTAATTAAACTATAAATGATTTTGTTGTTGGTTTTCATTCTAGCTCTATCATCATCATCTACCTGGACGTACTTCTTGAACATCTCTCTACGTTTCGATTGAGGTCAGTGATTATGTTTTTATTACAATTATTTGCTTTTGATTTATTTGTTTGCTGTATGAACTTCCCATATGAACTTCTTGCATTTTTTTAATATGGCTTGCACGATGTGAAACTTGTTTGTAGTATAAACTTCGGTTATTTATTAATTTATACATGACGAGGTTGACTAATGTTATTGTTCTAATTACCTTAATTATGTGATTCCAAAATTTGATTGATGCTATTTTAAATGATGAGGTTTTCTTTACTTGTTATATGCACATTTTTGCAACGCATGTATTTATGAAATTGTATATGTTCAACGAATTAATTAAAATAGGTATTCATAAAAATATTCACATTTTATTAATAGTTATTTGGCAATTGTTTGATATTTAATATCCATTAAATATCAAATTGTGATCAATCATTATCTTATGACATATATGATTACAAACACATATGTTGGAAATTCAGTTTAAGTATACTAACATCCTAGCTAGGATTTAGAACGAGAACAACTGATGTTTAATCACAAGTCTTATCTGATATGTTTTGTTATATATGGCTAACACATCAGATTAACTTTGGATTTGCTTGTTTAAAATAACAGTGCTCCACATATGAGTTTCTGTGATAGATCTTGGATGTATAGACAATTAATCCCTGATGGTTTCATTAATCCTGAATTTGTTGAGGGAGTTGATGCATTTATTCATTATGCATCTTCGCAACCTGCATATATGGATGGGTCAAAGATCAGATGTCCATGTAAAAAGTGCAAACACAAATGCTTCCTTACTATTGAGAAGTTAATTTGCATTTACTGAGAAAAAGGTTTGTCCTCAGTTATTTTGAGTGGACACGACATGGAGAGCCCTTTATTTCTAGCACCTCAAGGAGAAATGAAACACAATCGTCTGTTAACTTAAATGAGTATGACGGGGAGGTTGGAATTAGAAGAAATTCTGTTGATGGAACTGAAAACTTGTACAAGCAAATGGTTTACGATAGGGTCGGTTATACATCTGAGGCAAATAGGGAAAATGTTGAAGAAGAACCTAACCCACAAGTAAAACATTTTTTTGACTTACTACAGTCAGTTGACCGAGAATTGTAGCCAAATTATGAGACAATGACCCAATTGTCTTCAATTGCTCAAATATTGAACATAAAGAGGAAAGGGCATATTTTGGATCGTAGTTTTGATAAAATTCTTGAGTGGTATAATGAATCATTGCCTGTTGATCATACAATGGTTGATAGTTTTTACAATATAAAGAAACTTATTAGGGGTCTCGGTTTGCTTGTGGAAAAGATTGATTGTTGTCGATTGGGATGTATGTTATATTGGGGAGATGATGTGAACTTTGAAGAGTGCAAATTTTGTGGTCAACCGAGGTTTAAGCCAAGAAAGCGTTCTATGAAACAGAAATTAGTTCCATAGAAACGGATGTATTATTTCTCGCTCACTCCGAGACTTCAGAGACTTTATGCTTCTAATGTTACTGCATCTCATATGAGATGGCATGCTGAACACGAACAGGAAGATAGAGTAATGAGCCATCCATCAGATGCACTGGCATGGAAACATTTTAATGACACCCATTTTGAATTTGCTGTTGAAGTTTGAAATGTTCGGTTGGGATTGTCGACGGATGGATTCTAACCTTTTGGTCAATCTGGGCAGCAATATTCTTCATGGGCAATTATAATTACTCTTTATTATTGTATCTCTAAGACTTTGTTAAACAATGCATAATTTTATAATTGTTAAAGTTGATTTATTGTTGTTAACAATTTGTTAACCTTTAACTCAATTGCCTTATTTTTTTCTCCATATATTGTGTAAAATATTGATTTTAAAGTATTATATTTGTAGAGAATTCAAAAACATTGAATTTCAAGTAAACAAATGGGACCAAAGAGACAGCATGAGATTATGCGGTCGAGGTTTAGAGTCATGTTTGGAGCAACTTACTGTGAAGGTGGTTCGTCACAGTGGACAGCTCACACGGACTCACCTCCTTCGCCTCCAAGGCCGACAATTACAGATGAGGCATCACCTACTGCTCCACATGCTACACCATCCCCTTCTCCAACTCATATATCATCCAATACCTGTTTATCGGATGGAGGAGACGCCTGCCAGCCTGCAACTGTGGGACCTGGTAGAAGAAAGTTTATAACAATTTTCAATGAATAATAAGTGAAATCACATCACTCATTATTTACTTATTATTAAGTATTTGGTTTATCAGTTTTTACATAGTATAACATAATTTGTTATATTAAGTTGGTTCCGTCTAGATCGAGTTTAAGAAATATGACTTCCACATTTAAGCAAATGATTGAACTTGAGGGTTATGTGTGAAAGAATATATCTGAGACCATAAAGCAATTTTACTTTCAGGAGCTTGAGGTACAAAAAATAGTTATTTTCTTGTTATATTGATTTATATACACAAATTACATAAATATTATTACATTATATAATTTTTTCCTTCTTATTTCAGAAAGAATTTTACTGGGATTCTTGTTTCGACGCCAGCATGTATAAAGTATGGGAAAAGAAAGCTCGAATATGTTATCGAGACTTAATTAATGCGATACGCAAGGCTGATGCATAACCGCGTTATATTTCGGAGAAAATTTGAAGTCGTTGGACCGAGTATTGGACATCACCTGCCGCAATGTCCATCTCAAAGCGTAACTCTGCCAACAGATGTGGAGGCTTGAGGGGTGAGAGTCTTCCAATACATACTAGAGGATTAATTATCCACTACGCATGCACATAGACTCGTAAGTATCTAAACTTGACACTTATTTTGTATATATTTTTCTTTGCTTTATTGTACATAATGATTATGATATAAATGTCTAGTGTCATATATTGCTTTGTTAAGTTATTTTCTTTGTTCAACAGGGGGAAAATATCATAAAAATAAAGGACAATCTGTCAAAATTTTTATAAATTCTAGTTCACATCTAACAATTTAGGTTATACATGTAGGAAAAGTCATTGGGCATCAAGCCTACATCTATCCAGCTGTTTTTGCATAACCACACGAAGAAACATGATGGTGTGACATTCATCAACACCCGATGTAGAGAGCTGAATGTAAGTGAAATTAATACATTTTTATAATTTCTTAACAATAATAATCCCTTACTAATGTAAACATTGCTTCCTAATAGGACCAAATACAACAAAACATTCAACGACAGTCTCAGGAGGAACAACCTGTAGATGAGACTCAAACGTATCTTGATGTTGTGGGTAGTAGGGACCGTCATGAAAGGATATTCGGACTAGGTTCATATGCGAACACATGTTATTCGCGCTCTTCTCTGTCCAGTACAACATCATCTGCTAGGCTAACGCAAAGCAATGAAGTAACCAAGCTTTGGGTCACAGTGGACACATTGAGGGAGTATATAGGGTATTTGAAAGAGGCTAACGTGAATCAACGGATAGAGTACATGGAGCAGATAGCTAAGAGAGAGGAGATGGGGGAGGTGGTAAAGATGAGAGAGGAGATAAAGTAAGTGTCAAAGATGAGAGAGGAAATAGAGCAGGTGGCTAAAATACGAGAGCAAACAGCTAAAAGAGAGAGGAGATGGAGCGAAACTGCTAAGATGAGAGCGGAGATGGAGCAGATGGCTAAGATGAGAGAGCAGATGGAGCATATGACTCAGCTTAGGCAGGAGTTGGAACAGTTGAAGGGGAGGCTTAATAGCTCAGAGCACCTATGATCACCACGACATTAGTTTGTCCTTGTCATTTGTTTTAAATTACAAACATAAGTTATGCACACTGTAATGTTTTTATTATTAATTAAAATAATTTTAACGTTATATTATAAATTAATTTTCTGATTAATCATATTATATATACAAATTAATTTATTATGAACAGATAATTGGTAACTCTTAACATTATGCTTTTATCACAACATCATGAAACTGAAATTTATTAAAAAAATTTCTAACCTGCTATTACCGACAGAAAAAAATACCGTTGAAAATTTTATATTTATTTATTGACGATAACACTATCACCGTTGGTAACTAAGATGACGTTTCTTGTTCATTATCTTTGGTTTACTGATGGTAATTTTTCCGTTGCTAAATGTTACCGACAAAAATTCATGTTACTTTGTTCCGTCGTTAATATTTACCGATGTAAAATTGATCGTTGGTAATATATTTTCGACTGTTGGTAAATTACTGACGGAATATCACCGTCTGTAATTTTAACTACGGACCTTTTAGCGACGATTTTGTCCGTGTTTAATTTCCGTCGATAATTCATTTTACCGACGAAAATTGACTGCTTACCGACGGAATAAACAGCTGATTCTTTGTAATGATACTCAAATCGATATATTTGTTACCTTTGAATATATAATCACGTTCACCTAAGTGTGTTAATAAGTTTCTTTAATGTCATTAATTATACCTAATAGTCCACCTTTAGATTACCTTCTTAATATTATAACTAATGATTTCAATTATTCAGTAGAACCCTTAATGTCATTCAATAATATCATATAAATATGAATAACTAAAATTACATAGTTAAATGTCTAAATATCTTTTAAGCTATATTATTTTGGTGACTAATAAGCTTGCCATACTATAAACATTTAATCTAACAACAAGTGTTGAATCCAAAATAATAATAAATTCTTTAAAAATAATATCACTTATAATTGTTTCCAAATCGGGGACTAACACATTTATATACATATATATAACTTTGATGCTTTGTTTAAAACTTTCAAAAATGTGAGTTTTGAATTTTTGAAGAAATAAAAATTAAAAAATTATCTAGCCGAATTTAAATTCTAAAAAACAAAACAGTTAAAGAAGCACCTTATTTTTAACACAAAACGTTTTTTTCACGTTTTCTTAGATTTCCTGTATTAAAGGATGACCATTAACGTACTTCACTTATTTTGAAACAATGAAGCATTATCACTGTTTTGAAACAGTAAAAATAAAAGAAGATACGCGTTTCCCTAGAAAATGTATACAGTGCACTTTCCTTTCGGCATGCGCATCGTACATGCATTACATGTCCTTTCTTCTTTTATTTTTAACACAAAACGTTTTTTTCACGTTTTCTTAGATTTCCTGTATTAAAGGATGACCATTAACGTACTTCACTTATTTTGAAACAATGAAGCATTATCACTGTTTTGAAACAGTAAAAATAAAAGGAGATACCCGTTTCCCTAGAAAATGTATACTACTATACAGTACCCTTTCCTTTCGGCATGCACATCGTACGTGCATTACATGTCCTTTTTTTTCATCTACTTTTTATCTTGGAAACGATGGCCTTCTGTTACTTTGTACTTATCATACCTTATAATCTTCTATCTATTTAGTAAATAAGACTAAGAAAAATTAAATAAAAAATAATCATAAAACAGAATAACGTGAACATAATCTGAACCCTTTATCTTTTACACACAAGTTATGCAAGCAAAGAGACGTTTTCTTGTCATTGGTGACATAATGTTTCGCTTAACAGGGTGGTTTAACATGTCAAATAAATATACAGAACTCAATTGACCCATTCCTCTTCGTTCATGATAAATATCAAAACTTTAAACCTAATACAGTAAGTTATAAATAATTATTATTCAGAATTTTCATATAAACAATAAAATTAATAGAAACATACCTTGATTTATGCCAATTGTATATCCTTAATAAGTGTACTAATTTTTAATTAATATTTTTATTTTTATTAGTAATATAAAATTTACCAAATTTTCAAATCTAAAATATGATGAAGAAGACATTACAGGATGCAAGATGACCACAATACTGTAGGCCAACAGCTTTTACATGGAGCACGTTTAATTCAGTTAAAACGGGTAAAAAGCATAAAATGGGCCAACATCAGTGGGCTAAAAGCAAATTTATTGGCTGATATTTGGATTAGCGTTTGCACCCATTAAGCCAGTAAAGACAAGAAAACGGAGTAATTCTATAGTGCCTTGCCGGACTTCAATCTTTTTTTTTTGTTAAATGTTTTGGGCTATAAAGTTGGAAGTAAAGGAACCCATTTACTTAATAAATATACATTAAATATTAGAGATAAGTTTCAAAATCGTATATATTATGCTTATGAATTTGATGATACTTAGAAATAAGTTTTAACTAACTAATAAAATTTAAATTGGTTATTTAAATTTAGTTAGAAGTAAGTTTTAATTAAATTAAAATTAAAATTGATTAGGTCAATATTAAGTAAATCAAATATATATATATATATATATATATATATATATATATATATATATATATATATAGAGAGAGAGAGAGAGAGAGAGAGAGAGAGTAAACTGTTAATTATGTTTTAGAACTTAGAAAGGCATAAGTTATTATAGAATAGACTATAATAATTTTCATATGAATGATGATTGAGAATATTTGTACTCTTTTTGATTTCATAGATAATTGAAATCTAATTATTCAATATATGTGTGTATGCGTAACAATAACATGTAAGTATATTATTTTTTCTGTAGAAACTTTGTGTTCTCATTATGGCTACAACATCAAAAACATTGTTGTTGAACTCAACAAGGATGAAAAATTAAACGGTGATAATTATAAGATATGAAACATTAAAATCCAATATGTATTAGAAGAGCAAAAGAATTTGAAGCCATTAAACATAATCATGGGTGTTCTTAAGGAAGGCAATATAGCCCAACATAAAAGGGATCATGACGCTTATGAAACTTGGAAGAAAAAGAATATTGGTTCGTATTTAGTTACTTAGTAGAATGGATAATATTATCATGCGTGAGTTCCTCAAATATGGCACAGCTAAGGAAATGTGGTACATTTTAATTACATATTTTGGAGGCATTTTGGTGACCAATGTGAAGTCACTCACTATCAAGTTTGACACATATAAGAAACGATTGGATCACACAATGCGAAAGCATTTAAGGTATATGTCAAATGTGATTAGTGAGTTATGTGATGTTGGACATGAATTATTAGAAAAGCAATAAGTTCAAGTTGTGATACATTTATTACTTCAAAGTTAGGAGCATATAAAGATGCATTTAATTCACAATGCGAGGAAGATGATGGAATATGCTACAAGGCATCTTATATTAGGAAAAGAATGTATTAAAGCCTCAAAGATATCCTTGGAGTTATATGAAGTTGGTTCTAGCTCATATGGACTTGTGAATCGGAAGTGTAAGCATTATAGTGAACCAAATGGAAAAAAGGTAAGAGAAATACCCACTATACTAAAGATGTAAAGGACAAAATGGAACCAATATGAAAAAAGAAAACGTCCTTTTAAGAATCAGAACATAAAAGAGTCATGCTTGTGATTATACCAAGCCCAAAAAGATATAATCTTATTGTACAGACATTTATTCTATAAATGTCTTTTGTTTTGTTTTACTAACCAAGTCATATCCTTTGTGGATTGTAGATTTGAGAGCAACCCATTATGTAGTAAAGGATAGAGATGCCTTCGTGGAATTCCAAAAACTCTTGTATGGAATGCAATGGATTTGTGTAGAAGACGCCTCAACGGTTGTTGTACAAAAGATTAGAACTTGCAACTTACACATACGTGATGGTCGATCCTTAATCCTATATGAAGTATTATATGCTCCAAAGATTTGATAGAATTTGATCTTTATGTTGATTTTAATGAGTTTTGGTTTTGATGTAACTTTTAACAGTGATAGTATAGATTTATATCTTGAACATATTTGATATGGTTATGGTTTTATGTTATATGGTTTTATTATTTTAGATGTTGTTTATTCAAATACTAATAAAAGTTACTATGTGTTTAGATCATCTAATAATTCCAACAATGAGACAATTTTGTGGCATGTTAGAGTATATCATATTAGACAAAATCGAATAAGTCGATTAGCTAAAGAAAGATTCTTAGATAATTTAAATCAAGTAGATTTACTAATTTGTGAACATTGTATAGCTGGTAAAATAGCGTAAAAGCCATTGGAAAAGGGAACACGAGCTTCTTATCTATTATAGTTGATTCATTCAGATATTTATGGTCCAATAAATGTAAGGGCACAATATAGGGGTGTGTATTTCATCATGTTTATAGATGACTATATTCGGTATAGTTATGTCTATTTAATTTCTTACAAATAAGATGCATTAAATTATTACATAAAATATATAAATTTAGTAGACAATCAATTAATCAAGAAATAAAAAGCATTAAGAACTGATGGAGGACAAGAATATTTGTTTGATAAGTTCAAGATGTTATGTGATGAAAAAGGAATAAAAAGACAATTAACTATTCCATTAATCCTATAACAAAACGGTGTTGCAAAAAGACATAAAACAACAATCCTAGAACGGTTAGGTCCATAATGGCACAATCAAATTTACCCATCACCTTTGAGGTGATGGATTGCTTACAACCATTCATTTACTTAATTAAATGCTCGCAAAATTAGTTATAAAAACTCCATATAAGTTATAAACAGGAAGAAAACCAAACATCAAACATCTAAAATCACAGGGATGTGCTACCTAAGTTTATAATCTCTCTTGTCGATATGGGCAACTAGGCCAAAAAGGGAAGAAAAGTATCTTTTTTAGGTACTTTAAACACTCAAAAGGATATGTGTTTATAAGTGAATAAGGTAATGAAGAAGTAACTGAATTTGAATCATGAGATGTCATGTTCATAGTGATTTTTCAAAGAAGTGTGAAATAGGAAAAGACCTATTTCTATATGAAACCCTTGATAAGAATGATTCCATTATTGAGAATCATTAAGAGGGAATTTATTTTAATATAAGTAATCTAGAACTTAAAGAATTAACTCAAGGACAATTAAGATTACAATCAATTGATAGTTTACCTATTATATCCAATTTGAGTACGAGTAATCAAGAAGTTGATGAATTTGTTTCTCATGAACCACCTTTACGCTGATGCAATCATAATAAGTTTCCTGATGTTATTTTGAAATAACAAGGAAAATTCATATGATTATCCCATAAGAAGATAATAATACAAGGAATGTACATAAGGCTCTTAATGATCCTGCTAAAGAAGAATGGATGAAAGAAATGAAAGAAAAAGTTGAGTCATTAAGCTCAAATCAAGTATAAGACTTGATTGATCTCCTTAATGGGTGCAAAGCTATTAGGAACAAATAGGTTCTTAAACTAAAGTGAAATGTTGATGGTAGTATCAAAAGATACAAAGCACACCTTGTGGTGGAAGGATATACACAACATGCGGGAATCAACTATGATGAAACATTTTCAACTATTGTGAGGTTTGCTTCAATTCATCTAATCTTGGCTATAGTTGTAACATCACATTCCCATATTAAGAGTTAGAAACCAAAAATATGATACATGTGAGATCAAAGAGAGATTAAGAAAAAAACGCATTTTCATACTCATACATATTGTTAGCATACACGCTCATATATTTGAATTTTTGCACACATTAAAATGACTGTACATGTATTCATTGACCTTCTATGTATAATTGATTATAAATGTGATTATGTGAGAATTGTGAATTAATTATATTGGAAATCTATGTGGAGAATAGATGTATTGATTTAGAATTTTTGATGAATTTTGAGAAAATTTTCCAAAAATGTTGAGTATTATTAGACTAGGAAAAATGCCATTTGGCGAGTAAATTGATGGAAGGAAATAGAAATGAAAAACTAATGATGTTGGAGAATTGTTAAAAATAATTTTAGAAATTATTGAGAAAATGACTTTGAAAATTTGGAGATGGTTGAACTAGCTTAATAAGAAAAACTAGTTTGAAGCATTAGGAATTAGACCAATGGATAAGTGACATGTGTCACTTATCTTGTTTAAGTTGTACTATACAATTCTATTTGAAAGACCCAATTATCGTGTGGATTTTGTCTCTTCTTTGAGATTTTTCTTTATCTTCTGGAAGCTTCATTCTTTCAGAAAAATCTCTCACCCTCACATAGAAAGTTTTGCTCTCACTTTTCACTCACTGTCTCTTTTTGTTATCTTCTTCATTATAACCGAAATATCTAACCCTACAACTCTTGACTGTTGATGATCGAGTATTATTGGGAAGGTAGGGTTTACGTGATCTCGAGGTTTTGGAGCTTTAGACAAGTAAGCATTTTAATGGTTTTTTTATTATTGCATAAGATGAAACATGCATCATGTTAGTTATACGTCGAAGTTATAGAATGAAAATGTACATGTACTGAAAACGTGAGTGAAAACTAGAGTTTACAACATGTGTTGATTTTTTAGATTTGATGATAAAAATGTAATGAGATGGTGTTAAGATGATTTTTGAAGCTGAAAGATCTTAGAAAACTTGTATAACTAGGTGCAGAAACTTTTTAAAGAAAACAAAAATGAGGACTTTGTTTTCACTGTGTATATATACACGTATATACGTGAGTTTTGAGCATTTTAAAGATGAACAAAAGAATGAGTTTAGAGTGGAAGAATAGTTATAAGATGATGTTATAAGATGAGAATGAATGATTTAAAATGAAAGTTTGAGGAAGAAGTGAAGAAAATGCAAAATTTGAAAATTTGAAAATGTGAAGATAATATGCGTGAGTGTGATTTTCTGTTTTTTTTTTAATTATGAAAAATGATAGATTTTTATTTGGTTGTGATGATTTGAGCTGAAATGAAATAGAAATGAAGAGGAAATATTGAGGAAATAAGTTAGAAGTGATAAAGTAAGCAAAAGGGGTGAATTAAGATGAAAACGATGATGAAGAGTGCTAGAAAATGTACAGATGCAGTGTTTTTACTGAACATGCATATGTATTTAGCCATAACTTGATCTATAGGCATATAAATGGGATGATTTTAAGTTCAAATTAAACTAGAGACATATGTTTATATTTTTTTATGTAGAAATTGAAATTGAAATTTGTCTCTAAGAGTTCCAAAATTTAGCTCGAAATTGAGTTTGTGGATTTTGTTGTGGATTGGAAGAGTCTTTAGTGTTTTTAGCATAACTTGAAGAATATGGAACTAAATTGCATGAAATGGGTTTCATTTGAAACTTAAGACATAAACGAACAATTGTTCGGAAGAGTGTTTTGCCTAAATCCTTCATATTCCTTATCAAAATAATCGTGAAAATTGACCCAAAGGTCTATTTTGAGAAGAAGAGACTCTAAAATATGTTAATTTTGAGAAGAAAAGATACATTTTGAAGAAGTATGGAAAATCATGATCGTGCTTGTCTGAATCAACTTGAATCTCACGATCGTGCTACATTGAATGCTTACCAAAGTGGACTAATGTGAACATCCTTCAATCTTTTGGCTATAACTTCTTCGTTCGACCTCCAAATGATATGAGACTTGAACCATTGAACTCGTAACACATTGATTTTCATCTCCAAAAAATCATGGTCATCTGAAATCATTTGGAAGAGATTTATTGATTCAATTGGGAAAAAATGATGAAAAATCCTGGAACTTCATCACTGGAGTATTATCACTGAACATGCTTCAGTATTTTAGACATAACTTTTTAGGTAGTTATCCAAATGGAATGATTCTTAATTTAGATTAAAATAGAGACACAAAATATGAAGAAATCGAATTCCAATTTTGTCTTTAGTGTAGCACCCCACTCCCACGAGACCCGAACCCGACATCGACGATGATATCCGAGCCAACGACCCGCGAGAGTGGTATGCTAGAGCAGTCAATGTAATTTAAAAAAACTCATTATGATATTTTTGTTTTTTAAAACAGTCGAGTGCGCGGAAATAATAAACGGTTCGGGCCTGTGATACGAAAACCCTTTTCATTCATACACTTTATCAAAGATCACATTTCAATACAATATTTATCAATCAGGGCCCTCAAACAATTCAGTACTTTTTTTTGCGGAATATAAATTTACACATAATTCAAAATGACACAAATGCAGACGTAAACTGATCCCGACTTCAAACACCGACTCCCTTGCAGTAATCATACTCCCGTTCTACTAACGGGGTACTCTTCAATACCTAAAAAATAATTGCAATATTGGGTGAGTTTGCGAACTCAATGAGAAACCATCATCGATGGTCCACCCAACGCATGCATATACAATCAATTCATATCATAGCACATATTAACGCATTCCAAATTATCCCATGCATTGCCAATTTTACACATACAAGGCGTATCGCCTTTCACACAAATCACATTTTATCATTCATATATCTGATGCACATGTGACACTTTTCTATTTTCATTTCGTTGTTGTGGACTGCATACTGAATTGTCCCAGTGACGGGCATATTGCGTTGAGCCTGAGGCTCTGATACTCGTTGGGCGTGATATGCCCTGATACATTGAGCCAGTGGCTCTGTAAACATTGGACCAGAGGTCCTGTGCGTTAAGCTTAAAGCTCTCATATACGTTGGGCATAGCCCTGATCAACGAGCTGAAAGCTCTCATATACCCATTTTCCAGCTTTCATCTTCAACTTAACTCCTATCACTTCTAATACAAAGAACACATCACTAAACATCCATTTACACCTCTAATTTAGCCACAAATTCATCACAACATATACTTATATAATAGAGCATAATTGGCAGCAACCACATACACCACTTCCATACTTTTATTTCCATTCATTAAACATCATAAACATCATTGACAACATTACATTCACATTCTTTACCTACCATATCCAATTCCCTCACACAAGCATGCATGTAAACCCATACAAAACTACCACTTTCATGATCAAATAAATGCATAAAGGATCCCCATGAATGCTTCTGACTAGCAAAAGAAGAAATATAAACATCAATTCTCACCTCACAAGTTGTAAACTCTTCACTTCTCCAAGTCTTCAAAATCACCACAACTTCCTAACTTGATACCTCACCTACGGCCTTCACTTGTATCCCCAAAGATCATCATCAACTCAAGGCTTGAGCTTGTTCTTGGTTGAGAATAAAGAGAGGCAAGCAAGTAGCAAGGAAAAGCCTCTTATATGGGATGGAAAAGAAACATTCGAGGGAGGATAAAACACACCAAGGAAGAAGAAGCAAGGTTTCGGATGAGAGGTGAATAATTGGCTCTCTAATTGATTTTGTTTATAAAATGGCCAAGAGAAAGTCGTAGGTGATGAGTAGAAGAGGACAAAGTTCATTAATAAAAGGGACACTTGGCATGTAAGGAGAAAAGACAAAATCTAAGTTAACATTAATTAATACCTTTTAACCCTAATACAAATCAATCAATGCTAATGACTCAATCATAATCCCTAAAATCATTTATCCAAATCATCCAATGCCATTAGGCGGTCCTTTTCAATCTGAAAACTCACTCGGTCGACCATTGAAAATTTTCCTATCAGGAAAGTAACTGAAAAATTTCAGAAAAATTCCTGAAAATCCCTTAAAATATAAAACACTCAATGGCGCACTCAGAATAATTTTTTTAAACCCAAAAATCACGTGAATCACACTAGAATTACATTAGGCACGAAAACCGGGAATGTCATGTATGCATGTACAGTAATTTCATGTGCACAAATGATACTGTGTACCAATCCTATGCCAAATTTACTATTTTATCCTTCCTGTCGGGGGTGGGATGTTACAATTCTCCCCTCCTTATAAAAATTTCGTCCTCAAAATTCTTAGTCAACAGTTCAATGACAGTTATCAAATGTCCCTACATGTCCCATACACTTTTCCACTCAATGATTCATTTTCCGAAAGGTCATAGTAACCACATTTAGTCAGTTGTTCCGTCACCTTTTTGGCTAACTCATTAACACTCATTACAGTAGACGGATTCAACAAGGCTGTCAGTTGGCTATCTTACTATCCCACTTGCCATTTTCAAAATAGCCATTACCTTTAGTTCCAATGCTATGACTCAGTTCATTATTTCCGAACCTGTTCACGTATCATATTTATAAAATTCAATACCTTTTTCTCCAGTACCATGCAGTCTAATTCGTATTCCATTGAGTACATCTTTTCAAGGTGATACTTACAATAACATCCTTTATCTTGTCCTTGTCGCTTCACTTTCTTTTGGTACCAATACAATGACACTTATCTCCATTTCGCTATAACCGGTGATACTTTACCTAATGCAGTTATTCTTTATAATCCATTGACTCTTAGTTCAAATTCAACTCTCCTTAGACAATTCACTGTTCTATAGTGTTCACGCACTCTATTCGGATATGTATTTTACTCTATTTCATTTGTCCGATCCGGTTCCACCTCTACTAACCCATTCGGCTTTCCTGAGTCACTTTTCTTTGTTTCACTCATCACAGTCTCAAATCCATTATGGTCTTTGACTCCCGTTAGGCATTGTGCCGTGTAGCAGTGTATCCCTACAGTAACTCAGCACTCTATAACACGATCAAAATCTTGTGAAACCCAAACCACTTAAGCATTTTTCCTGTTGAACATTCAAACCTATAAGCACGCGCATCAATAATCACTTCATTCTATACCCATAGTAACTCAATTTCACTCTTCGCGCATATTCTTACTAGAATGTCTAGCTTCGATTGTTCACTTTCTTGTTCATCAATTCCTTTGTTCAATCCCGATACATGCTTATTCTTTGAATCATTCAATACCATTCTCCCGATTACACTTGAATCTTCAGATTCAGGATGGGAATCACCAGTTTGATTCCTGAACTATTGACCTTTCTTACCCCTATTCAGTACCACTAAATCTACAACCTCAATTTTCCAGGAACACTTCACAATTACCCATAATCTACTTGACATTCTTTGAAAATCCCAATATCTGTAATTGATCTGTTCAATGTGGCCTTATCAGTTCACTATTTGAGTTTAGTAGTCAGAATTGTCTGTTCATTTCAGAATTGTCGGTATAGTAGTCATTTATACCCGTCTCTTTCCTCGAATAAACACAATGTATCCTTATAGGAATCTAAGGTCTCCAAGGCTTTAAACAGTTGCGATCATAACACCAATACCATTTATCAAAGTCAATTCAATTTATCTTATACCGTTTTAACATATTGTCTCAGTTCATCACACACTGTCCACTCTCCAAGGGTATGCTTATCATCAGTACCAAATTCCTCAATTATTCATATAGTTCTTTTTTTTTACTTTTCACTGTTCAACACTTTCAAACACATTCTGTTTAGTCACTCCCATTTACTTACCTCACATAATTCCCTATTAGGGTCTTGTTGACTTTACCATACATCATTCAACTTTTTCAGTGAGTCCACAAGCAGCGTATTTGCAATCCCTTTATGAAGATAACACTACATCACGTCATTGTCAGTTTCCCTTTAGAACTTCTTGTCTCTACTCATTTTCTCTTTTCAATTGATTTCCCGTCATTCACATCGATATATGCCAATACCTAGTCATCCATACTTGGACTTCCATCAATTCCACCTCATTTGAGTATTTCACTTTGTGGGTTGCTATTATTTTTCATAATTTCATTTCAAGATCTCCCAACAGTTTTGCATCACATATGGAGACTCATGCACTTCACATTGCAGTAGAATTTCCTCAAATTAACCTTCCACTCACGTCGTTAGATACTTTACATTTCTGTACACACAATGCAGAAAACCTCAGTTGTATATTTCACTTGTTATGTCTAGATCTCCTCTTGAGATATGACTCAATTTTACTTTTGATTTCGTCCATACTTCTTTTCGTTTGACCATTAGTCTTGCTACCATCATTATACCGTTCACGAAAGTCTCATCAACCAATTAGTGTCTCTAATTGCTTTTCAATCATTCTCAACTATACGCACTATCTCACTCAGAACAATCTTATGCCATAATTTAAAGATCAGAACAGTCCTTGCACTAAGGTTCCATGTGACAGTCACATAAATACTTTGTTTAACACTTATTCCATAATCTACACCTCACCAGAACTTATTTAATCTTATCCGAAAGCCAATTAGTAACCTATACAATTCAGACTTCCATAAAACTCCTTTCCGTTTATGCTAATCCTCAAATAGAGGACTGATGCCATAATATTTTTTTTTTCATTTCCTCTCATAAAGGTACATTCAGTCCTCTTAATTATGAACCTTACACTTATAGCCACTCTAATCAATCACCGATCATCTCCTCTATGATTTCCATGTATCTTTCACATACGTTTCATTAATCATGATCAACTTTACTGTCCAATAGATACTCCCAACGGTAAATCGACTTAAATGTGACAACTCTTTTCATATATCACTATCATTGTTTATTTATTTTTTTCATTTCCCTAGTTTCATTCCCATATCATTCATGTATCAGCTTGACCTTTTACGGTCATATCCACTTGGCTTATACAATGTCATCTCCTTATTGCTACATATCTCTTTATCTTCCTCAAACAATCTATAATAGGGTATTCACAGTCCCCAAAATACGACAAAATCAGTGATACAACTCCACTGTATCTCTATCTATTTACCCATCCATTTACCATTTCTGGGTCCATATACATCTTTTCACCCAATCCAGAATTTCCGGATATACAATCAGTAGAAATTGTCGGTCTGTCTTTTTCCCTTACGATCTTATTATACTGATTTCCAAACTCTTAGCACCAAATTTGCATAACCATTTCAGTCTTAAGCTTATGTGCTCATAATCATACCCGTTTCAAGAGTTCATTTCAGTTTATCTGTACACTTTTATCTCACCATTTCTACTTTTTCTTACCCTACTAGGCACTCTTTCAGTTCTAAGTAGACCGTTACGGTACAATATTGCTCTTATTACAATCTCACTATCATCATCTCTATGATATCTACTGATGTCTAACACCAATACAGTGAATCAATATCTGCCTGATCGGACCATATACTCTTTGCTCATTTCCAGTTTCCATTTCGTCGAAGATACAAGTCAGAACTCTAATTACCTCATCATCCCGGACTTTTCATCTTCCTTAGTCCTTCTATAACCAGTATGCTTCTCATATCTCCACTGGACCTCTCCAAGTTCTAGACATATTCGTTTCTGTCGCCATCATATTGCCACTTTAATCCGGGAATTCATTGTAATATCACTTCTTTCCTTAATCAGTCTAAGCCAACATAGTCATTCTAACCACAGTACATTATAATTCTCATTATTGATGTTTCCTTTTTCCCCTTCCTCATTGCCCATACACATTCATGGGCTTACATTCTAATACGGTCTCACTTTTCTCTCACTTAGTCACTTAACACGTATGCACACGTAGGATTTATCCTCGTGCGACACAAACTAGGGATCAGTTACTACGGTCTGCAACGACACGACTCAAATGCATGCAACTTGACCTATGTTTCAGACTGTGCCCAGATACATTCGTATTGCTGGGCTCTGATACCATAAATGTAGCACCCCACTCCCGTGAGACCCGAACCCGACATCGACGGTAATATCCGAGCTCGCGACCCGCGAGGGTGGTATGCTAGAGCAGTCAATGCAGTTTAAAAAAACTCATTATGATATTTTTTTTTTTGAAAACAGTCGAGTGCGCGGAAATAATAAACGGTTCGGGCCCGTGATACGAAAACCCTTTTCAGTCATACACTTTATCAAAGATCACATTTCAATACAATATTTATCAATTAGGGCCCTCAAACATTTCAGTACTTTTTTTTGCGGAATATAAATTTACACATAATTCAAAATGACACAAATGCAGACGTAAACTGATCCCGACTTCAAACACTGACTCCCTTGCAGTAATCATAATCCCGTTCTACTAACGGGGTACTCTTCAATACCTGAAAAATAATTGCAATGTTGGGTGAGTTTGCGAACTCAATGAGAAACCATCATCGATGGTTCACCCAATGCATGCATATACAATCAATTCATATCATAGCACATATTAACGCATTCCAAATTATCCCATGCATTGCCAAATTTACACATATAAGGCGTATCGCCTTTCACACAAATCACATTTTATCATTCATATATATGATGCACATGTGACACTTTTCTATTTTTATTTCGTTGTTGTGACCGTGCGTCTGAATTGTCCCAGTGACGGGCATATTGCGTTGAGCCTGAGGCTCTGATACTCGTTGGGCTTGATATGCCCTGATACATTGAGCCAGTGGCTCTGTAAACATTGGACCAGAGGTCTTGTGCGTTGAGCTTAAAGCTCTCATATACGTTGGGCATAGCCCTGATCAACGAGCTGAAGCTCGAAATTACGTTGGCTCCACCGGCCACAACTGCCATTATCTGATCTTGCAATTATGCATGAATGCATATGCCTCGTTTTACAATAATTTGTGTCACAACCTAATACACTAAGTCCAATTTCGCACTTAACCAATTCACTTTCAATTATGCACATTTAACACTTCTATAA
The DNA here is from genome assembly GCA_029891385.1 of Erythroxylum novogranatense. Classification (NCBI taxonomy): domain Eukaryota; kingdom Viridiplantae; phylum Streptophyta; class Magnoliopsida; order Malpighiales; family Erythroxylaceae; genus Erythroxylum; species Erythroxylum novogranatense. The sequence goes on from CM057228.1 coordinate 11,779,551, forward strand.
CACATTCCAAATATTTCGAACACCTGTGGTTCAAAATCAATCAAAACAAACACACATAATCCTTCCTTAACTCCACATGGCAATCGTACATGAAATTAAACACATATAGGTTGAGAAACCAACTAGGTTACTCACCTATTACTTTCGAGCTAATGCCGGGAAGTCTCTGCTACGTCGGTCGATCGACGCTCAAGTTGGGCCTCTATAAGAACCAGAGAATAAAACTATCACTAATTGTTCAATCCGAACTAGTAATGATGCACATGTAAGTGTAAAATGCATGTTCATGATATTCCCGGCCCTATTCTCATTTTTTTCCATTAGAAAAATCCGTTAAAAAATTTGAAATCCAATGGCGCTGACGACGCTCAATTTGGTCCTGTATAGGTCCCCAATTAAATAAAACAGTGAGTAAAGGCTCCGTTACTCGGGCCCACGACAATTTTCGGTCCACAAATCTCCAATTTCTCAAAAAATGAAATTAAATAATCAATGAATCCGATGCCTCAAGAATCAGGTCAATCGGACGTCGGACGGAAAAGTTATTCACGAAAGAAACCAAAATTCAAATAAAACAATTAATATATCTATATCTATAAGCTCTTATTTCCTCCTTTTTTTCCTGTTTTCCAACCGAATTTCAATCCTCTATAACTTTTTGTACACAATTCAGAAAATTGCAAACCATACCTTGTTGGAAAGATAATGCAACCCTCTACAAGTTTCATTTAGACCATTCAAATTAATTCCACCCGTAAGGGTATCAAAAATCCCATGAAAACTACTGCTCACTCAAAGTCACTCAACACAGTATAGTATCTTGTAAATTCAGTAACTTTCATTCTATTCAGTCAAACAATTACACATTAAATATGCTCATAAAGATCACAATGTGATCTACAACTTTCATGAACAATATGAAATCAAATTCAATGGTTAACTAGGTCAAACAATTCAGTGAATGCTGCTGCCCCTGCAAGTACTCCATCTGGATAGTAATGTTCTAAACAGTATATCTCCTTGCACAAATGTCAAATAAATGCATACTTTATACCTATGGAAAGATCAAACACAATGATACACTTCTCATGAAGGGCTTCAAAGCCAATTCCATCTCTAACAAGCTTAAAACTTTCATGCAATTTACTGATCAGGGCAGCAGTCAATAACCTCATGCAGGTACAGATTTTGAAAATTCATTACTCCCACATCTGATCTCCAAATATTACAGCTATATACCATTTTCAAGATAATTGTTTCCTATACAACTCTTCAGAAGATCACTCAAGCCAATTCAATTCACAGAAATTGCTAAAATTTCTACTAATCAGAATGTGCACCAAATCCACACTTAGTCTAGGTTTCCACAAAATGCATAATATCAGTCAATATTCCACAGTGCATATCTCCCAATATACAGATCTAAAAATAGCAAAATTAGTGGGAATGGAAAGCTAATATAATAAGCTTCAACTTTCATTTAGACCATTTTCCCTAATTCCATCTTAATTAATTTAGAAAAATCATCAAAACTCTAGGTCTTTTGGTTCGGTTACTGTTCATACTGATCACAACAGTAACTTTCCAAGCCAAAATTCAACCTCTTAAGTCTACAATCAGACAACACCTATTTCACACAAAATTGTAGCCAAGAAGCCAAAGTTTCATTTGGCATAAACCTCACCTCATTTGGATAACCACACAATGAGTTATGCTCAAAATATTGCAATAGGTTCAATACCCATTTTCCAGCTTTCATCTTCAACTTAACTCCTATCACTTCTAATACAAAGAACACATCACTAAACATCCATTTACACCTCTAATTTAGCCACAAATTCATCACAACATATACTTATATAATAGAGCATAATTGGCAGCAACCACATACACCACTTCCATACTTTTATTTCCATTCATTAAACATCATAAACATCATTGACAACATTACATTCACATTCTTTACCTACCATATCCAATTCCCTCACATAAGCATGCATGTAAACCCATACAAAACTACCACTTTCATGATCAAATAAATGCATAAAGGATCCCCATGAATGCTTCTAACTAGCAAAAGAAGAAATATAAACATCAATTCTCACCTCACAAGTTGTAAACTCTTCACTTCTCCAAGTCTTCAAAATCACCACAACTTCCTAACTTGATGCCTCACCTACGGCCTTCACTTGTATCCCCAAAGATCATCATCAACTCAAGGCTTGAGCTTGGTCTTGGTTGAGAATAAAGAGAGGCAAGCAAGTAGCAAGGAAAAGCCTCTTATATGGGATGGAAAAGAAACATTCGAGGGAGGAGAAAACACACCAAGGAAGAAGAAGCAAGGTTTCGGATGAGAGGTGAATAATTGGCTCTCTAATTGATTTTGTTTATAAAATGGCCAAGAGAAAGTCGTAGGTGATGAGTAGAAGAGGACAAAGTTCATTAATAAAAGGGACACTTGGCATGTAAGGGAGAAAAAGACAAAAATCTAAGTTAACATTAATTAATACCTTTTAACCCTAATACAAATCAATCAATGCTAATGACTCAATCATAATCCCTAAAATCATTTATCCAAATCATCCAATGCCATTAGGCAGTCCTTTTCAGTACAGAAAACTCACTCAGTCAGCCAGTTGAAAAATTTTCCGGTCCGGGCAAGTAACCCGAAAAATTCCAAAAAAATTTCTGAAAATCTCTTAAAATATAAAACACTCAATGACGCACTCAGAATAATTTTTTTAAACCCAAAAACCACGTGAATCACACTAAAATTACATTAGGCACGAAAACCGGGAATGTCATGTATGCATGTACAGTAATTTCATGTGCACAAATGATACTGTGTACCAATACTATGCCAAATTTACTATTTTACCCTTCCTGTCGGGGGTGGGATGTTACATCTAGAGTTCCAAAATTTGACTTGAAGTTGAGTACATAATACTATTATATTTATGAACAATCTGAATTATTTGGAGTATAACTTGTGGAATATTGAACCAAATTGAATTATTGTGGTATCATTAAAAACTTAAGATAATGGGAAAAATTTTCTAGAAGAAAGTTTTGTCAAATTGCTTCATTTACCTAATCAGAATGATCATGAAAAATTGATCCTAAAGTCTAAAATTTTGGAGGTGATATAGAACTGAAATGAGAATTTGGATAATGTTTGATCTCATAATGTTGGAATAGAATTAGTGAATGAATTGTTGATATCAAAGTACAAAATGAATGAGGTTAATGGGAATAAAGATATTCATATGATTGAAGTTGTGATTCAAGAAGAGGAGTGAAGTGTATCTAGTAAAAGTCAATGAGAAAGGGGATTTAATGGGAGCAAATAATGCTAAAAATGAAATGATGAGTAATTGAGTTATAAAATGAGAACGTGGATAAAATGTGAAATTTGATAATATACCCGAGATTGTCATTGAACATGCATTGTATTTATTCCATATACACATGTGTGCATAAATAGATGCTTATAATTGTGCAAAGTAATTAATGTGTATATGCAATGTGTGTATTGCATAATTTTGATGTGCAAGATAAATGTCCGTATTTAAATGTTTCCAGATCATGGAAGCTAACATTAATCTGGAGGGTACTGTGAGTCGACCTAAATGGTCTCATTTCATTGTTTGTTATGAATTTCAATTTTTGCATTGAATGGCTAAGGTTATGATTATTATGCAATGCGAATTTAATTGATATGAATGTGATGAGTTTATGTTGATGCCGGATAATGAAGGTTCAATACTTTATGCATAAATGTGATATTGAAGGGCTACTTGTATGTAAATGAGAAGAAATAAGTGTTTCTCAACATTTATGTTGAATGATGAACCACGGTCCAATGATAAATGTATTCTGAATGTGAATGTGTATATGAATAAGAAAAGTGATTCTAAACTTAATTGTTGAATGTCGGACCAAGGTCCGGTGATGAATGTGAAAGTGACTGATTGAAAATATATGAATGTAATGCATTCTATTACATGAATGCATGAGACATAAAGGAAGTTGTGATTGGAGTAGCCACTGAAAAAGAGCTTAAAACTCATATTGTGAAAAAGAACTTCAAGCTCAGAAAGTGTATAAGAGCTGAAGGCTCACTATGTAAAATGAGCTTGGTATCCCTGACGAATACAAGATAATTATCAATGAGCCCAATATCCACAATGGATACAGGACAGTTATAGGCACTCGGTTATAATAAAGTAATAAATGAAAGTGGCTCTCAAGTGCATTGCATATAAAATTGATATGTATGTTTCAAATGAACAAAATGAACTGTGTGATTGCTCTGAATGTGAATTGTGAAATAAGTGATCAAAATGATATGTCATGCTATTTATTATGATTGAAATGATGTGAATTAAGTGATTACATGATCTATATGTATTTTGTGATTGAGTGAGCCATCGATGATGGTCACTCAATGAGTTCACAAAACTCACCCAAAATTTGCAATATTTTACAAGCTCAGAAGAATTACCTTGTTAGGCAAACGGGAGTATAGACAATGCATTCAAGTAAGAGGTAGAGGTCGAGATCATTTTGCATCTGCATTTGTATTTTCTTATTTTTATATGAAATTGAATCTTCCGCAATTATTGCATCATGTGTATTTGAATATGTTTCTATATATATTAACTTCTGAAATTTGGAAATGTTTTGGAAAAAAGATTGATCAAAGTGTAATAATAATTGTGGCTTCGAGTTTTATGAAATAAGAGTATGGGCCCGAATGTGATTATTGTTTTCTACATATGTGTATGATAAATTGAAAAAAAAATTGTACGAAGGTTTGTCTGATTGACTGCTACTAACACGCCACTTTTACGGGATTGGCACTCGGACATCACTCAACACGTTGGGTACGTGTCTTGCAAGAGTGGGGTACTACAATAGTAGTCAGTTTGGATCTTGAATTATATCAGATGGATGTAAAGGCTACTTTTCTAAATATAGAATTAAAAAAAGAAATTTATATAAAATAACCTATAGGTTTCATTAAGACAGGACAAGAACATAAATTATGTACGTTATTGAAAGTGATTTATGGTCTAAAGCTGTCCTCAAGGCAAAGGTATATACATTTTCATAATATAATCCTTTCATATGATTTTCATGTACTTGATGAAGTACTATGTGTATATGTTAAAAGATTTAAAGACAAAATTGTGATTTTGTCTTTATATGTGGATGGCATTTTGATTGTTTGTAAAGACAATAAGTTTGTCAACCAAATCAAATATTGGTTCTCAGTTGAATATGAGATGAAAGACATTAGTGAAGCTATGTATATTCTTATAGTTAAGAATTCAAGAGATTCTTTAAAAAGACTATTGTTACTTTCTTAATAAACTTATATTCAAAAGATTTTAGAACGATTCCATATGCAAGATTACAAACCAATAGATAATCCTATTGTTGAAGGAGAAGGTTTTAATAAGAATTTTTGCCTAACTATCCCAAAAAAAGGGGAAAATGATAAAAAATTCCTTATTCCAATATAGTTGAAAGTCTCATGTATGTCATGACGTGCACAAGGACAAATATTTATTACACTGTTGGGATTGTGAGTAGATATCAATCATATAAAGGATAAGCACATTGGAAAGCAATAAAGAAAATATTGAGGTATTTAAAGGGTACTATACATTATGTTATTAAGGCAACAACCTACGTATACAAGTGTATATAGATGTAGAATGGGAGGAGATTTGGATGAAAGAAAATTTATCTCCAAATTTTTTTTACTTAACGATAATTATATATCTTGGAAAAATAATAAACAATCATACATTGCTTTATCCATTATGTAAGCTAAATTTATAGCATTTTCAACAACATTACAAGAATTCGTGTTATTTAGAGAATTCTTGGTTAGTTTAAGGGTCGCTTAAGTAATAAGAATTAATTAAAACTTGATTCTGAAATATGTTTACTTTGTAATACATTTTTTAATGTGAATCAAAAGTATGCCAGACAAATAAAAGATTGGTCTTTTTATATGGGTAATTAATTATATTGACTAAAGAAGAGACAAATTTTAAGTTTATTATCATGGTGATAGAGAGTTGAAGTAAGAAAATTAAACCCTGAACGCTGATTTAGATGATAATCTAAAAGAAAATTAGTACGCAGTGATCATATGGTCACTCTATCTCTCATGAGTTGTCATATGAGAGTTCTGAAAGATAAAGTAAATAGTAGATAAGTGAACTCATTAAGTATTTTTGAACTAACATTTGTATGATATATGATATTGCATTTATGAAAGATATACACTCCTAATTAATAGAAGATTATGTCATAGCATATGACTCTTATTATATGTGCAGAAACAATCATAAAAGGGATCAGTATAAGTCTAAAAGTCTAAACTTACATTATGCAAGATCCTTGATATTAAATGAATCTCTTAATATACAATTAAGTCTCTTATTTAATTCTTAAAATTAAATTTAAAGTTTGCTACTTTAGAATGTTACCAAAAGGTTATGTTTAATATGATCTTATAAAACAATTTTAGAAAGCAAATTAAACTTAATTCACGATAATTAAGAACATATGAAGGCCATTTTTTAATTGTCAACTCACATAAGAAAATTCAATATTCAAAGATGGCCACCAACCCTGATTATGAGAATTGAGTACATTTATGACACTATAAAATAAATGAGATCAAAAGAGATTGAAATGTGAGATTTGACCTAGGATATAGAACACAAAATCTACGCAATGATCAATTCATTAATTAAGACATCATATGTTCTTAACAAACATATGACCATGAGCTTTTATCATATGTTGGCCACATAGATTATTGAACAAGTATGAGAATTTACAGAAATCTTATATACTTAAATTCATAATATGTGAGTGAGAAATAATAACAAAATGACACATCTGATGAGTTTAGGGTGTGATCTTTTGTTTTTAATTGTTAGTAATCAGTTAACAAAATGACATTATCTGTAAATATGAGATAATATTCATTTGAAATTTCTTTGATGATAATTTTAGACAAACACTAAAAATACTATAGGAAGAATTTTTATGAGAAACAAGTTGATTTTTAAGAGTCCTTTAACTGCTGGATTAAAAATCCAAGTACATGATTTGATTTGATTAATGATACATATATTTCAAAGATCCTATTTTTTGTCTATATGTTAGATAATTACTTCTTATATAATTCATAGTTTGTACACTCTATGATAGTATCAGAGCTTATAAGGTAATTTTTTCCTAACTCATCTCAAATATCAAAAGCATGCCACTCTACATTCATCCTAACCCTAAACCAAACACATTTATTTGTTAGAAACAAGAAGCATATACAATGGCATAACTCAATAGACTACCTTTACAATCAAATTTAAGTGATTGATTTGATTAATGACGCATATGTTTGACAGATCCTATTGTTTATTATATGTTAGATAATTACTTCTTATAGATTTCATAATTTATACACTATATCATAGTATCAAAGCCTACAAGGTTACTACACACTCATCTTATACATTTAAACATACTACTACATTCATCCTAACACTAAATTAAACACTTATAATAATCAATGACAAGCAACATATATAAGGGCATAATGCAACACACTACCTTTCAATCACATCACCAATTTCCTAACCATAAAATTATATTCATCAAACCATCTTATTTGTCAAAATCATATTCAAGCACTTCTTGACACATCTAATCGCCTCTGCTATATTGATGAAACAACTTCTATACCAATTACATTTTATGATGACCCTCTGTCTCTAGAATTTATCAAATGGAAAAAAATGCACTGACTTGTTTATTGCTTCCTCATTACTTCCCTATCCACCTCCACTACCCAATATGCTCTTAGTCAACATCCTACACATAGTCGAATTAAAAAGACGTTTCATACATCAATCTAACTCTCAAATATCTCTCCTTTGATAAAAACTTCATACCTTGAAGAAAACCTCAACGCTGGTCACTGAATGTCTTTCCACTATTTCTTATGTTGTCGACAAACTGGCCATTGTTAGAGATACCATTTCAAATGACCATCGTATGCTCTTCAACTAAATGGTTTGTACTTAGACTATGAATAATTCATCACCATAGTTGAGCATCGTGACACACCCATATCCTTTGATGAACTTTAACCTAAACTACTTAATCATGAGCATCGACTTCAACCCTACCATGAGCATGACTCCTCCACTCCAACTGCTGCGACATTCATAGCCTTTTACGCTAGCTACCACACCAACAATAGGTATGACAACAATATGGGTTAAAGAGGATGATCCTTTTGGCTCTACAATACCCTAACGCTTTTAGACCCTCTTTTAACTCCAATGCGTTGATGGATCCTTTTGATGACCTAAACGGTCCAAAAGCATTTTCTGGATCTATTTCTTCAAATGGACCTGTGTCTTCCTTTGGCCCTTGTAATTCCCTTTTTAACCAATCCACCAATCAAAATCCATTTATATCCCATATTTTCCACAGGCCCAAACCTAAAGATGTTACACCTTTTCCTCCTCCAATTATAATAATAAACCACCATCTCAATGTCATATTTGCTATAAATGGGTTATATTACAACTTATTATCATCTTTGACATTCTCAATCTTGAAATCATTATGTCAGACCTTCAATTGATCACCAAAATCTTCCTATAACATTTATTGCCCTGAACTTACAAAATCCTTCAGAATACTCCGAATTTACTTACATTATTTTTACTGAATGGTTACCTAACATTGGTGCAACCATTCACATAGCACCAATTCCTTAACTTATGGGATTTTGAAACATCATATGATGGTCCAAATCAAGTGATTGTTGGGAATGGTCACACTTCCTATTTCCTCTATTGGTAATTTTTTTCTTCCTACTCCACTTCGTCCACTCCATCTTACTGATCTTTTAATTATTTCTTAACTTAATACTTACTTATTCTCGGTTACCAAATTTTTGAAAATTGATTAATGTCTTATTAAATTTATCCACTTTGGCTATATTATGAAGGATTTCACCTTCAGGAAACCACTCGTAGCCAGTTCTATCCATAATAATTTCTATCACATGAAGATTCCTTTGTATTTCAGAAATCATGTTTCCTCCACTGTCACCTATGCTCCCCTTATCCTCTGACAATAGTGTTTTGGTCATCATTGTTTAGCAACATTTTCTAGGTTGTCATATCTTTTTCTCTACCATATAATGTCAAAAATATCTTGTCGTAAAGGGAAAAGTACTAGACTTCCATTATTATCGTATTATATCTCTACTAGTCCTTTACAACTTATTCACTACGACATTTAGGAACCCTCTCCTTCTTGCTCTATTTCTAGATTTCGTTATTTAATTATTTTTAATGATTATTTCATTCACTATAAATGAACATTTTCTTTAACTCATAAATCTCAAGCTCTCTTTCACTTCCAAATTTTTAAACATAGCTAAAAATCTTTTTTCAACCACTTTTAAAAATTTTCAATGTAGTGGAGTTCCTAACCTTGTCAAATGTGCCTTTCTCCCATTCTCACCTCTCATGGCATTACATATCATATCTTTTATCCTAGTACTCTATAAAAATATAGCCTTGTTGAATGAAAAATTTGTCATATCACTGATACTGGTCTTACTCATCCATGCTTCTCTTTTTAAAACCTTTTAGTATGATGCTTTTCCATTGTTGTTTAACTTATCAATTTTTACCTACCCCTATACTCCATTATAAGTCTCCTTATGACTTGGTCTTTCTCTCTCAACCAAACCCATCTCATCTTCATGTTTTTGGATATGCCTATTTTCACCAAAATATACTCTATGTATTTTTCTTGGATGTCTTTTTACCTATAAAAACTACTATTGCTTTGATCCCCACATTTCTAAACTTTATATCTCTCGTCATGTTCATTTTCTTGATTATGATTTTCCATTTGCCACTTCTCCTCCCTCTTCTTCCTTACCCTCTTCTTTTCTTTTATCACCTTACCTTTATCGTGTAACCCTTCTTCTTCCCCTTTCGGATCTTAGTCTCCTTCCGTCGTCGACATGAGATTGGTTTTGTACAATAACCTTAACCGCAAAACTATGTAAAGTAACCTCCAGCCCTAGAGGAGAGGCATCTGAGAATGATTCAAACTTATTCCCATCCTACCCTTTCCTTTTTATATTTGCATCCAATAATCACTCACACTCATGGTCACACCTATTTCCCTCGTACCTTCTTTGGTTTCATCATTTAGTCTACCACTCCTACTTCCTTTACTCAAGCAAACAAATTTCTCCACTAATGTCAAGTCATGCTTGATGAGTTCAATGCTATACATCAACAACACCTGGACTCTAGTTTCTCCACCCCCTCCCCCGCCAAATGTAAATATTGTAGGTTGTAAATGGGTTTCTCACACCAAGAGGAATCTTGATGGTACCATTGTTTACTATAAAGCTTATATGGTTACCAAAGGCTGTCATCACACTCCAAGTATTGATTATACTAATACCATTATTCTTGTTGTCAAACCTATCGCCATTTGCATTATCATTTCAATTTTATCACAAATAATTGGCCCATTCATCAACTTGATGTAAATAATGTCTTTGTTTATGGTCATCTCTTGGAACTTGTGTTTGTGTCCTAACCTCCTAGCTTTATAGATCCTCATCATCCTTCTTATGTGTTTTATCTTCTAAAGCTCTTTATGGTCTCAAACGAGCTCCTCATGTATGGATTCATTATTTGAGCCAGAAATTTCATAGCCTCCATTTTGTCTCCCCCAAATCTAACACATCTCTTTTTGTTCACTCTACCTCATCTAATACTACTTATCTCTTAGTTCATATGGATGACGTTTTGGTCATTAGGTCTTCTCTTTTCTTCATCACATCACTTATTCAGGATCTTAATTCTACATTCTTCATTAAGGATCTTGGCCCCCATCACTACTTGTTGGGACCTGATTTTAGAATCGGACCCCAACCAGAAAACGGAATCACATATCGAAAACAAAGCGGCAGGAACGAACGAAAACAAATCAAAAGCGGAATCGAAAGCGAAAGGATTCAACGAAAACAAATCGCTTAAGAACAAAAACTTAACTTCGACATCCGAAAACAAATATTTTAGAAAAACATCACGTTGGAAACCTTAATACTAAACCAATCCGAAATCGGTATAAATTTTTTTTTTCATTTTATTCAATCTCATACAAAGCAACTCAATTTTCCATTTGGAAAATTCATCCACATTCAAAACAATACCAATTTCTAAATGGAATTTAACAATTCCACAACCTCAAATATTTTATCCTTCAAATTCATCATTTCTCATCTTTTAAACAAAACATATATCTTATTTTCTTTTTCCTTAACATCGCACACATACCATGTTAAACCATATCCCAATAATTCATCTTTTAACCAATTCTTATTTTGCTTCAAACATTTCACACATTGTCAAACACAATCAAGCCATAGACAAAGAGCACTTCAATATTTTAATCCTAGCAACACAATTTATCGGACCTCCTGTTCGGAATCCCAACATAAGTCAAACACATTCATAACCAAAGCACTTCAATAATTCTCAAACATCAGTATCATCGTACCTCCTGTCTGGAACCCATATCACATTCATTCATATCCAAGTCACATTCATATCTCAATTCGATACACAAATTCATAATTCATACACATCATGAAATAAATGCTTCCAAAATATTAATGGCATTTTCAAGCCATAATACATCACTGATATAAAAATCCGAATATACACAAGAATGTAATAATTCCAAAATCCTTCACAAAAGTCTAAAATGTTATTCTTACAAACAATGAACTTAACCCTACAACATAAATACAAATGAACATACGTCATCACTTTTTTTCATCCGGTCTCCTTCTCGATACCTAGAGGTGGGGATGAAAGGTGGTGAGCTTTACAGCTCGTGGATAACATGTTTATAACAGAAAAATAAGCAAAAATCAATTTTCAAAACTTTGCCATTTTATGGAAATTTCATAGTAGAAAAATTTGGCAAAAATGCTTATTTCTCAAACTTTTCAACTCTTCAAATCATTCATGATCAATTTCAAAAATTTCACGATTGAAAACCTCAATTTCTTATTTCTCAAAATTCTCAATTTTTTTTTCACAATTCATGAACAATTTCACAACATGAATGCAGCACATTATAACACACATAAGCATATAACACATCGCAAATTTTTTAGTTTGGGTCGGTCCAAAAAATAAAACGTACTGCACATCCTTGCATAGCGGTCCTGTGCAGTCGTGAACAGAACGTACTACATTAGCCGTGAACTTATGGGAGTCCTTAACGGAGCTTCAATGCCACTAGCGGGCAGGCGGGCGAAGCCTAGACTAGTGCACTTGACCATCTTATGGGACCTAACCAAACCTACATAACAGAATAGTTCACACTTGAAATCAGATTGCCCGAAGGCTTATTTCAAAATCTAGATTTTCATGTCATCTTATATTCAAAGATAATGTCATTCATAAAGTCACAATGTCACACAAATTTACATATCAAATTCTCAATCATAATTCAAACAAAATTCCCATTCACATTGCACATTCATCATCTAAAATTCATATGGTAATTTCACATTCATTCAAAAACAATGAAATCATCAATTGAAGACATTTCTCAAATTATTAAAAAAAAATGCATTTTGCAATTGCAGCAATTTATCCAACATTTGAAAACAATGAATTTGCAATTATTTTATCTTCTTCTTGATTTTTTGAAAACATAAACAATAAATTTGCAAATCATTTCTCTTCTTGATTTTTCGAAAACTTATAATTAGCTTATAATTCAAATTATAAACATGATACCCACCTCATATCCATGCTTGGAACTTGTTCAAAGCCTCAATTGCCCCATTCCTTCTCTTAATTTCCCTAATTCATGAAAAAAATTTCTAATTCATAAACATCCAAAATTGAATAATTTATACTATGTAATCACCAAAATTGAGCTTAGTAAACTTAAACCCATACAATATCCAAGCTATTTAAACCAAAATCTTTTCACAATTTAACAAAGTAAAAATTCCTCTTACCTTAATTCTTCATCAATTTCGGATTTTCTTGGTTCATAATGGAGCTCTCATCTTCCTTCACCTTTTTCTCTCTTGAATCATCTTAAAATTCTTCTTGAAAACTCATAAAAATCGAAACCTTAACCTCTTTTCTTCTTTCTCCTTTCTCTCCATCCGAAAGCTCCTTCTTCTCTCTTCTTTCTTCTTTCTTTTCTTTTCTTTCTTCCTTCCCAAATTCGTGCCTTGCTTCCCCCTTAAACGACAACCCAACATCACATGCATTTTAATGAATGCAAAAAGACCCAATTGCCCTTCCTTAAAAGCCTTAAAACTTAACACTTTAAGTGATCTTCCAATTTTGCCCCTAAAATTTATTTTAATTCATGCTTACAATAGAACATTTTTCTAACCATCAAATTGAAGGAATTTGCTAAAAATTCCTTCTATAGAAATGTTCCTTATAGTCTCAATTTCATAACCCCACCAAAATCATTTAATTTGGTTCACTACTCCAAAAGTTATACTCCAAACATTTCAGACTATGCTTATGCTAAAACAATTTCCAGCGGTTAACTTCCATCCGAAAATTGATATTCTTAAAGACTAAATTGAAACTCGAGTCATTCAGAACATTTGTAGCCCTATTTTTCTAGTTTAATCCAAATCAAGAATCACATCATTTGGAAAGTTATGGCCTAAAATACTTTCCGCTCTTACTAATCCAAGACTGAACACTAAATCCGAATTCAAGTCAGAAATTGAAAGTCTTAGGGGCTAAATTGAAATTCAATTTCTTCATATGACTTATATCCCCTTATCTCTAGCTTATTTTCCAACAAGAATCAATTCAATCGGATCTATATAGATCAGGAATTCACTAAAATACTGAACCATGTTCAGAAAATTTTCCAACTCATTTTGATTAAGTCAATCTCTTTCATTTTAATATAAAAAAGTCACAATTTTCTATGAACAGATGGAGGGATGTCTTAGGAATCTAACGCTTCAAAAACCAAATCAATCGGATGTCGGATGGAAAAGTTATAAGCACAAGATTGAGAGAGGGTCGGATTAGGGTCAGTTCGGACCGAGTCGGACTGGTCGCCCTCGTGAGATGCGGCAAAAAAATGCGATCTCGCGATCGCTACGCCTCACGATCGAGAGACGCATGAAAATTGCGGCGCTCGCGATCGCGATGCCTCGCAACAGCGAGGCACGTGCAAGCACGCCGTGTCGCTAGGGCGACGCAATCGCGAGCGCGAGCGCGTGGAAAAAACTTAAATTTTTTTTCCACAAATATATAACCAAAATTTTCAAAATTCATAACTCTTGCTCTCAAACTCCAAATTTGAAAATTTTGGTATCAAAGAAAAGCTAAAAGGAAGTTCTACAACTTCCATGAAGAACTCGAAAACCAATTCCATTTCTAAAGGGGTCAAAATCTCAATCAAACTTTCTGTCTAATTTATATCTCCCTAAACAATAACTCAACTTCGAAAATTTCTATCTTTCAGCTCTAAGGTCTAAAAATGTCATATCTTATATCAATGCAAAGATCAAAAAGCAACCTACAACTTTCATGAAGGACAGAAAATTCAATTTGGCTTCTAAGGGAGTCAAAAACTACTTCAAAGTTTATGCCCACTAATACTCTTACCAAACAGTAACAACAATTTGTAAAAATAATAATTTCCTATTTTATAGCCCAAAATTTCCATACTTTACATCAATGGAAAGATCAAAACATAATCTAAAACTTTCATGAAGAACTTCAAAGCAATTTTAACTTTAGCTAAGTCAATTTTTTAATCAAAGTTTCTGTTCAGAAATTGTCATCCTATACCACATCCAAACTTTAAAATTTCATATCTTCCAATTTTCACATCCAAAAATAACATATTATACATCATTTAAAAGCTATGCAAATTCTCTATAACTTTCATGTAGATCACTTACTCCAATTCAAAACATATCAGTCCAGAATTTGTCTCAAAGTATAGTACACAATCCTACACTTAATGGACATTTTTCAAAAGCAAAGCAAAATATACTTAATTTTGAATAATCGTAACTTTCAATCCCAATATCGAAAAATGTCATACTTTATGGCGATAGAAAGCTTTTAACAGAAGATACAACTTTCATGAAGATCATTTTCTCACATTCAACCTAAATCAACTCATAAAAATTTACAAAGATTTCAGGTCAAAAAATCAACTCTGCTACTAGTCATCCCAAACAATTTCAAACTTACAATTCTCCAAAATCTCACACTTTTACTATTTATTTCTTGCTTTTCAACTTCTATTTCAGTCAACTCATGCACTTTAACTTTCATAACCCATATAAATCTACTCAAATATCAAAGTCATCAAAACCCATCAATTCTTTTCTCATCAATTTCTTTAAAGCACAATAACATCTATAACACAATACATATACAAAAACACTCATTTCATACATTTAATATTTCTAAATTCTACTAAAATATCGGGGTCCAACACTACTTTTTAAGTATTAAATCAACAATACATCTTCTGGTGTTTTACTTACTCAGACCCAATGCACTAAAGATCTTCTTTATTTAATCGAAATTCATAACTCTAAACTTATAATCACATCTATCACTCCTAGCCTTCCCCTCTTCAAAAATTATTTTTGATCGTATTGAATATCATATTATTGTTGGTGCTTTCCAGTAACTTTGTCTTACCTATCCTAATACCTAATTTGTTATAAAAAAATTCAATTCTTTCATTGTCCTACTGACACTCATTGGATTGTGGTAACACAAATTCTGCAATAGCTTTATCTAGTAATATGAATATCGGTTTGTATGTACCAAACCAAAATCGATACAAAATAAAAGGTCGGTTGTATCAGGTTTAAATATCAGTCAATATCGGTCCGTTTTAGATGGTACCAGTCAGTATTGGCAGGTATTCAAAATGTCAATCAAATATCACCAGTACTGAAAATTTTAAAAAATAGGGAAACTTTTTTGCAAAATTAAAAAAAAACTTTAAAATCACCCACCCAAATATTAGGAATGTCAAAGTGATTGACTTAACCTATCCATGCATGGCTATAACGTATAATTTAATCTTTAGTCATTTAATATTCTAATTAGGCAGGCTATGGATATAGTGTCTACTCTTATCATCCAATCATGTTCGTTCTTGCTAATTAGTAATTAATTTATAATTGAAATTTGAAAACTACTTTTCAAATATCAATTCACTCTAGCCAGAGAATTTCATAAATCATTACTAATCAAGAACAACAGAATATTTTCTTTAATTACTTTAGAGTGATGAATCCTATATTAACTTGCCCAACTATTTACATATGGTTCATATTGTATCCAATTACTACTGACTGAATTATCCTAGGACGATTCATAAGTAGCATCAAAACACATTAATTCCTATAATAGATACCTTGGTAATCTCAAGTTTGAGGATCAATTATACAACCATCATTATGAGATAATCCATAGACACATAAGTAGTATTCCATCCGGAATTCTCATAATCGGGCTAGTTCAGTGACTTATTATCTTATAATCACCCACATATTAGTTTAAGTATCTCTGTAATTTAATTTTTTAGATCAATTACTTTCTTCATAAGAAATAAATATAATGTGTGATAGTTTTGTCGCCTTAAGAATATCTAGTCTTGATGAAACTATAACTAGGAATATTTTGAATAACTCATAAGTGTAAATTGAATCTTATAAACATGATCTCATCATAATTTCAATTACACATTAATTATTCCAAAGATTTTATCTTTAGTATTAAAATATAAAACATGAATTAAATTAATACATAGAGATAAGTAAAGCCTTTTCGTTAATAAAAATGTCATACATTAATTTGCACCCAATTGATTAGCTGCAAGGGCATAAACTAACAATATTTCACTTGCACTAAAACCAATCACCTATGAATCTAATGTTGGACCCCAAATCTTTTTCATAGTAAATAGGCATGTTTATATTATTTTTGAGGTTTAGTTGCCTAAATTCCTTTTAGTAATTAATTTGAGGTTTTTAGTGCTTAGTTAATGTATATTAAATGGAGGGATTAAGAATTAAATTAAAGTTTTAAATGTTGTTAGAAATAAAAGAACAAGATGAATTGAGGTTAATTTGGGAAGTTTATTTATGTTTTAAAGACTAAGGCTTATAATGGAGGGGTAATAATGTCTTTTTAGCTTCATTAAAAGAGATAGGAGGAAACAAAAAGCCTTGTTCCCATTAGTGAGAAGGAGAATTATGAAAATTACAAGGAAAGGAGCATAAGGTGTAGTCGTCAGCGAGGAGAAGAGACAAAAATTGCATGTATAAGGAAGGCTTAAATGAAACTACGTAGTTTTGGAGGAGGGAGCTTAGGTTTTTAAGTTAAGAAGCAAATTGTTAGGTCATTTGGAGAGACCTACGAAACTTACCAAGAGAGAAAGGGAGAATTCAGCTAAGAGGAAGGAAGAAGAAGAGAGAAGAAGGAAGGTTAGGGCTTTGGTGTATCTTACCTTAGAAAGGAAGATTTGAGTGTTTCTTTAAGAAGAAAAGGAAGAGAAAAGAGTTTAAGTTTCCATTGGAAGAAAAATTCAAATTTCGTGGGTTGTTTCCTAAGGTAAGAGATTTCGAAATTCTTTGATTAATTTGGATGGGTTTTGGTTTGAATGGCTTAGAAAATTGATGGGTAAAGTTAGATAGGTTAAATTCCATGCTTTCATCTCCTTAGAATGTCCAATTTTGATGTCTCATATTCATATGGGATTTTGTGTTTGATTAAGGTGAAGTGAGGCAATTGGAGCTAGAGGAAAAGTATCTTGATCAAGCTCAAAGCTAAAGGAATTTAAGGTGGGTGATTTCTTAATAATTGAGTTATAGGCTTAATGAACTTTTTTATAATAAATGCAAATTAAGGCTTTCCAATGACTTAAGATGTTTGTATGAATTACTCTTTGTGATGTTTTAACTTGTATGTGATGTCCTTTGAATATGAATTCATGTTGGAATGATTTATATAATGGTTTGTTAAGTGGAAAGGACTAGAATGTGTGATTTCGAAAAAAAATTGCCATTTTGGCCAATTATGTGAAAGTGAATTTTGTAAAGGCCAATTGAGGCTAATGATTATGAATAGTGTGAATTATGTGCTTTCGTTGGGTTTGTGGTGGTCCCATAAGAGTCAGGTGCATCTGTCTACCCATAGGCTTCTCCCGCCTGCCTGCTAGTGGCATTGGAGTTCCTCTCACGGACTCCCATAAGTCACGGCTACACATGACCGCTACGCGGGAATGTGTAGTACGTTCCGTTTCGGATCCACCCGAACCACTTTGTTTGTGATTTTATGAAATGTTAGGTTGTTTTGTGATGTGTTAAGTTTGCAAATTGTTTGATGTGATAAATTCTGTGAAGAGTTTTGAAAAGTGAAAAATGCTTTTATCAATGTGACATTGTCTTAAAAATGAATGAATAATGTTTTGGTGCTTATTTTCTGGTTTATTAAGTTATTACCCAAGAGGTATAGAGATCCAATTGAGGAGATTGTTGATCCTAATTAATCTAGAGACATGACATTTCATTTTTAGCTTAGGAATCAGATTCAATTTGGGCCCTAAGCAGATCAATTTTTATTGAGGAAGATTAGGTTAAATTTATCACGATCTGTTCGGGAGTTTATGGAATAAGTTTGATTCGAGGTTCTTTTATGGTGAGGAATCCCTCCCTCGTAGGTTTCGCGTCTAGATGTCACGTAGGACGTCGGACACGTGTCTTACCAGGGTGGGGTTCCAACACTTATGGTATCAAAGCATTTCGGTTTAGGTCTGGGTTGAAGGAGAAATTTAGGGTTTTCGTGACCTAATTTGCATTCTTTTGAAATTAGATGATTTGCATTATTTATATGATTTTACATTGTTTTAAATTGTTTTACATGACTGAATATTGATTTTGCATGATTAAAATCGGTTTATACACTTTGGAAATTGTTTTTGCATGAACTAAAGTTTTTCACTGGTTTTATTTTAAAGGAGTAAATATGCCAGCTCGGAGTAGAACTCGAGGAGCTCGGCTTCGTTCTCGCTCTCACCAAGGGAGCACAGATGAGTCCCATGTCCCACAAGATGCAGGGACACGCTCTGCTCCTGGCTCTGAGGCACCTAGTGTGCAACCTGAGGACCCGCCACCTCCTCCTCCTCCTACTATGCCTGCGATGGACCCGCAGTTTTTCCAGGCCTTTGCTGTAGCGCCCTCTTACCGTAGAGTATACACCGATACGTCCGTAGGTCATACCGATACATACCCTACGATGAGGGTGCACTACGATACGATCAATTCTATAACTCTCATGGCATCACAATAATAAAGCAATAATAACAATTTCACTAAATTTTGAAACCAAAAGATATCCTTCATTTCATTCCTGAAAAACCATAAGTACATACTTCTGTCACAATTACAACTGTACAGATCTAAAATAGACAGTACTAACTCCTATCTAGGTCATCCCCAAAATGTCCCAAAGGATCCCCAGCTGACCGACCTGTGGGTCATGCTCCTCTCACCGGCACACACACAGCAGGAAAAGTCTCAAAATCTGGAGCTAGGAGTCACACTATCTCTGTCCTGAAAAATAGTTGCAATTTTGGGTGAGTTTGCGAACTCAATGAGTAACCATCATCAATGGTTCACTCAATTCATGCATTACGCAAAATTTGCGTACAAAGCAACACAAGATCATATTCAGAATCACGATTCATAAATTCATTAAACCATAATCACACATTTGCATTTAATCCTATATCAAATTCACAGCACAAACACAGACTGAATGCATAATGCTTTCCATGTCATTTTAATGTTGTGATTGGGCGTCAGAATTATCCCATTTCTGGGCACATCACATATCACACAGAAATCGCGTTTTTGGGGGTAGGAGAGCCCTCTGGGTATGCACTACAGCCCACGCGCACTAGGGATAGGAGAGCCCTCTGGGTATGCACTAATCCCTTTTCACTTATCACAATAGACGAGCTCATAGCTCTAATCAGATCAGAATGTGCTCCAGTCACAACTGTCAGTCACTGATTTCTATTCATGCCTAGCTTGCGTTCACAATTCACAATAACATATTACATGCGAATCACTCAATCGGAATCACAAATAGTTCACACACAAAGCATATAGCACATCAGAGATTGAGAAACCGACTAGGTTACTCACCTCTAAACTTCCGAAGCATCACGGAAGTCTCAACAAGGTCAGAGGATCGACGCTCCACTTGAGCCTCTATAAAAATCAGAATAACCGAACATCACTAATGTTACCAATTTCAATAATCAATGATGCAAGTATATCGAATAATTTAAGTACTATGCATGTTATGACATTTCCGACCTCAAACTCGAATTGTCTCAATTCCACATATTCACACTAATCTATAGCAATTTCTAACACCATGATTCAATTGGCTAAGTTCAAGATCCTCCAAAGTCAAATTATAAGACATAGGAATTATCGTTAAGAATCAAATTCACTATTCAATTGTCATTCGATTTTGAGAACCACCGAATCAATTTTTCGAAACTCCAATCTCTTAAATAGAAATTCGTACTCCCGAATTCATAATCTCTAAATTGAAATCCATCCATATCTAATTGAATCATCAAATTCCTAATTTCCAATTAAAATTTCGGAAAACAACCTCCCTTGCAGCGACGAGCCCCTTTTCTTTACGCCATGCTAACAATTCTTTCTTCGCCACACAGTGACGTGTTACAAGACGCATGCGACGTGGGTCGAACTTTCTAGTCACAAGGCGTGCTCCGCGCATTGTCAAGGGTGTCATGCTCTCTCATTGCCATGGCGTGTTCTTTCATACACATGACGTGCGATCGCAGATTCGCCCAGAAAACCCAGAATTTCCCAGATTTTTCAGTCCCAATCCATTTCTTTCTCTTCTAAACACTCCAAAACAATTTCCTATACTTAACAAAACTCATTCCTAACTTCAAACCCACCAAATAAACATTATTCATAAAACACCCAAATCAAAATCCACATTTTCATTTAAACCTAAATCATCCGAAAACTTCAAATTAGCTAAACCATTAATACTTTAATTCATTACTCAAGTCTAACTCAAATCTAACTATTTAAAGCATAAATAAGTAGACACTTACTTGATTAAAGCTTGAACCTTTGAAAAACCACTTCAATCTCTAACTCCCACTCCTAAACACATCCACGGTTTTCTCCAAAATCCACCCAAATTCCATTTTCTTCCAACTCCAAGCCCAAGGAATGAATGATCAAGGACAAAGAAGGAATGATTTGCAAGAAGAAAGCAAGAAGCAACTCCAAGCTAAGATCCACGCAAGGAAGAAGGAGAACAAAGCAATTTCTTTCAACGGAAATAGGGCAAGCATCGTGGATCATTTTTCAAAGGAGAAGAGCTTATATACTAAGGAGATTAAGTGTAACACCCCACTCCCGCAAGACCCGAACCTGATATCGATGGTGATATCCGAGTCCGTGCCCCGTGAGGGTGGCGTGCTAACCACTCATTCAGAAATCGGTACATTATTCTTTTTTAAAACACATGTGCGGAATTCCATACCCAAATTGGGTACTCATTCAATCACATCCAATTTCAATACACACATTTTCAAAAGCCATTGAGGTCAATTTTACAAATACAAATAAACACTTTATTACAAAAATAAAGACATGTAATGCAGACACGAACTGATCCTGACTTCTGACCTTCACTTGAATCCTGCAAACATACTCTCGTTTTACTAATGGGGTACTCTTCAATTCCTGAAAAATAATTGCAATGTTGGGTGAGTTTGCGAACTCAGTGAGAAACCATCATCGATGGTTCACTCAACGCATGCATAACCAAACAATTCACATCTTATCACATATTATCACATTCCAAATTAACTCGTGCATTGCCAATTTGTACACATATAATATGATCACCTTTCACACTATTCACATACATATCGACACCGCACACACAAATCTCTTCCCATAATTTCCATTGTTTTACTTTGAGTTGTGACTGGGCGCTTAACGGAACAGAATTCAGATACACTTAGGGAGTAGGAGAGCCCTCTGGTATACATCGACCCTCGAGCTCAAAGCTCGGTTCATTCACAAGAATCACATTTTAAGCAAGTAGGAGAGCCCCTGTGGTATGCTTCATCGCTCACATTAGGGATAGGAGAGCCCTCGGGTATGCACTATTCCCTTTTCACAATTGATGAGCTTATAGCTTCGATCGTAATATGCTCCACCACAACCATTATTTATTAACCAATTATGGATTTCACAAGTTCATTCATATCTCTATAGACAATTCACATGTATCAAATCACATTTCCAATCATTTCACAAGAAAGATTCACATGCAAGATACACATTTTGCACTTCAATATCACGCTCAAATACTTTGACACCCGTGGTCCGAAATCAATCAAAACAAACACATATATCCCTCCATTCTCTCCACATGGCATAATGGTAAGATATTAAACACATAAAGGCTGAGGAAATAACTAGGTTACTCACCTGAACTTCCTAGTCTGTTTCTAAAGCTCCAAAGATCGTCTGTGGATTATCGATCCATCTATTTATAACAATCAATTAATTTCATTCATTACAAAATGCACAATCAAAAATAATTAATGATGCACATGCCTTGAATAACAGATGTACTATGCCTATTCATGATTTTCCGGTACCATTTCCCCTTTCCACTTTCTTTTACTCAATGATCGCTATCTACCATTTTGATTCAATAACACGTAGAACTCACCAATTTCGTTTATACCAATTTGTTCCATTTGTCAATTCATATGCACTAACCGAAGCTCACAAGATCTCAAAACCAATTTTCATTTTGAACTAAATCAAATTCACTTAATAAAGACTCCAATTACACTGAATTCATATATTCGAAATTCTCATAATTATAACCCAATCATCAGGGAACTATCCTTAGGTTGCAATACAATCACATTCATAAGTTCTTTCACTAAATGAGATCTCTAAAACCCGAATTCAAACTCTCATTCTTTTCCTTAATCATAAACCTCATTCACTAGATCATAGCAAATCAAACCTCACCTCAATTGGAGGTCTACACAATTAGTTATACCTCAAAACTCCAATTAAAACACATCAGAAACTGTTCCTCGCCATGACCTTAGACGCTCGTCATGACGCAGGAGGAGTGGCTTTCGCCCGACGACAGACGCTGGTCATGCGTGAACGTTTCCTTCGGGCTCGCCGCGACGTGAGGGAGAGGGCTCGCCGCGGCGTCTAAACACTTTCCTCGTCGCGACGTCTAAATATTTATTCGTCGCGACGTGCGACCCTGGTTCGTCTTCTCCGATTTCCTTTTTCCTCTTTCTCTCCAAAATCCAGTATTAACTTAACTTAAACACTCAAATCTCTAACAATTAACCCCATGCATGCTTTAAACACAATAATAAACAACATGAAATCATATACTTACCAATCGAAGCTCAATCCCTAAACCTTAAAATCTCCGAAAATCTCTTCCAATGTAACATCCCACCCCTACTAGAAAGGTAAAATAGTAAAATTGGAATAAGATGAGATTAATTAGGATGTATGAGTAGCGTCCATGCATACTGGTACTGGTGATCAGTGAATTTGTGCACATGAAATTACTGGTCATGCATTCATGATATTTCCGGTAATTGGGCCTAAACGGCATTTTATTGTGATTAACGTGGTTATTGTGTGTAAAATAAATTATTTTGACTGATCCAGAGTGCGTTTTCCATTTTAAGGAAATTTTAAGAATTTTTCTGGAATTGTCCGGAGAAAATTCTCGGACCGGCAAAATCGTCGGTAAATGGCCTAAATGTGTTTTTGTTATGGAAAATGTGATTTTCGTGTTTGAAAAATTATTGGGAGTGGACTGTTATATGTTTTACAATTTTGGGCAATTTTGGTAATTTTCAAAAAAATGATTCGGGGAAATTCCTGGAAAATTCTCGGACCGGAAAAAATTGTCAATTGACTAACCGGTCGATTTTCGGTAGCAAAAATTGCTACCCAATGGCACTGTCTTATTGGTCATATTATTTTGGGGTTAAAATTAGAGTCATTGGACCAGAATGGGTCAAATTGTAGTAGGATTTCTAAATCCTATCCAATAATTTGTTTTTAAATTGTTTAAAGTTATTACTTGACTTTTGTCTTTTTCTTCTTTAACTTGGTCAAGTACCATATTGACACATACCCATCTCAATTAATGTGGGCATGTATTCTCGGATGTTCCTTTATTAATGAAGGAAAATGGTGAGGTTGTTTGCTTATTTCATGTTTCATACTGAAACCTTCTTTCTCTTCCCTTCATCGAAAGTTTCTATTTTTCTAGCTTAAATTGCTACTTTCCTCCACCGCTTCATGTTTACAAGCTTGAACCTTCTAGTTTCTACTATGATGGAGATGGTGTGTGTGAAGTGAAGTGGAAAAGTTGTTGATAGTTGAAGCATTTAAAAGGAAGCTTTAATTATGTAAGAATTTCATTATGCTTTTGAAGTTGTAGTAGTTTGATGCATTAATTGGGAATTATGGTTCATTCAATATGAGTTATGATGTCTTGATTTCATGAAAACTATAGTTTGAGTTGTTGGATATAAGGTTTTGTTTGTGCATGACTTGATGAAGTTAGCATGAATCATGTGTTTTTAACTTGGTTTTAGCTTGATTTTGGATTGATTTTGATGACTACTATTGAATGAAATGTAAGAGGTAAGTGCTGCCAAATTATGTTGGTTATTCCTAGTGAATGTAGGCATGATATAGGGACTGATTTTGTGTCTAATTGAGATACCTATGGTAGTAGAAATTGAAGTGGAATGATAGGAAGTGAATGGAGAAGTAAAGCTGGAAAATTTGTTTTTGACCTACTATACTGTTTCGAGCATAACTCATTGTGTGGTTATGAAAATGAGTTGAGGTTTGTGCCCAATGAAACTTTGGGTTTTTGGCTACATTTTTGTGTGAAATAGGTGTTGCCAAATTGTAACTTTAAGAGGTTGAAATTTGGATTGGAAAGTTACTGCTGGGACTTATGTGAACAGTATTCTGATTGTTGGCCTAGGATTTTGATGATTTTATAAATTAATTGAGAAGGAATTAGAGAAATGGTCTAAATGAGAGTTAAAGCCTACATTGTCAGCTTTCCATTTCCACTGATCTTGTAATTTTTCGATCTGTATATTTGGAGATATGCATTGTGAAATATTGACTGATTTTGAGCATTTGAGTGAAACCTAACTGAAATGACAGTTTTGTGAACATTCTGATTTGAAGCAATTTTAGTAATTTTTGTAAATTGAATTGGCTTGAGTGATCTCTAAAGAGTTGTATAGGAAACAATTAGCTTGAAAATGGTATATAGCATGCTATTTGTAGATAACAGAATTGGGACTTATGATTTTCCAAAGATTGGACTGAAGTTAGGTCATGGACTGTTGAACAGGGCAGTAACTTGCAGGACTGTTTTGAATTGGTTAATGATGGAATTTGATGCTGATCCCTTCATGAGAAGTGTAGTACTGTGTTTTATCTTTTTATGGGTATAAAGTATGCAATTTTTCGACATTTGTACAAGGAGTTACACTGCTTGAAAAATCACTGTCCAATTTGAGTACTTTCAGGGGCAGCAGCCTTGAGTGAATTGTTTCACATTGTTAGAAAGTGAATTTGGTTTTGGGTTGTTCATGAAAGTTGTAGATAACATTGTGAACTTACTGAGCATATTTATTGTGTTATTTTTGACTGAGGAAATGAGTAGTTACTGAATTTGCAAAATATTGCACTGTTTGAGAGGTTTTGAGTAGACAGTAGCTTTGATGGGATAAGTGACCTGATTGTTTCTTTTGTCAATTTCTTTTTCGTCCGACGTCCGATTGACCTGATTTTTGAGGCATCGGATTTGTAACATATTGAATTTAATTTTGTGAGAAATTGGGAATTTTTAGACAGAAAATTGACGTAGACCCGGGTAATTGTTCTGTGATCACTATTTTATATATTTTTGGACCGATTGAGGTCCAAATTGGGTGCTGTCAGTGGCTATAGTTTTCTAATTTTAGATGGAATTTTTATTATGGTAAAATTTTTGATTAGGGCCGGGAATATCATGAGCATGCATTGTCCTTATTCTATATTTGTGCATAAATGGGAATCTTTATGCAAAGTGATTAATGTGTGCATATGGCATAAATTGGTAAGCAGATCAGCGTTTCGTAAATTGGAAACCAATGCAAATCTGAGCGATCGTGAGTAGACCTAGATGGTCTTATTTATTGGTTATTTGCTTTTGTTATATGTTGAATGTGTATTAGTTTATTTTATTGATTGTGATTAATATAGGTTAGGACGGAGGTCCGGTGATTGATTATGTATTGAAACTGCGTTATCAAGTGTTCTCGATGTGAATGGGATGACCTAAGTGTATATATTGAGATTTTAAAATGTCTTGCATGCATAATTGCACATAAATGAAATGTGACTTCTTAATTGATGTCGAATGCCGGACTACGGTCCGAGATTGATTGAGCGTATGTAATTATGCATAAGACATTCTACTGCATGAATACATGAAAGTTAATGAGAGTTGTGACCAGAGTAGTCAACAATGAGTGAAAAGAGCGTCGTGCTCAGATACTGATTCAGAGCCTCAGGCTCAACGACAATGAGCCCTTTATGGGACAGTTTACAATGAGCCCTTTATGGGACAGTTTACAATGAGCCCTATATGGGACAGTTTAAATGAGCCCGATATCCATGGGTACGGGACAGTTTAGACACTCGGTCACGACAAAGTAATGAAATGGAAAGTGGGTCTCATGCACATATGCATAATATAACTGATTTGATCGTATGGAATGAGAATAGTTGAATTACTTGTATTGAATGAGACTGCAACACTGTATTGAATGGGAATGTGACATTGTGTTGAATGGGAATGATAAATTTGATTGAATGATCGATTTGATTATATTGAATATGACATTGTATCGACATAATGAAAATATGAAACTGTATGTGAATGTGAAGTGTGAAAGGAAATATGAAATGTGACTTAATGGAAATGAAAGTATGTGTTATATGTTATGGGATTGGGTGAACCATCGATGATGGTCACTCACTGAGTTCGCAAAACTCACCCAAAATTTGCATCTATTTTTCAGGTCTTGAAGAATACCCCATTTGATACGGGAGTCGGTCTACTGTAGGCAAGTGAAGGATAGAGGTCGGGATCGGCCAGGTTCGCATTAGTGTCTTATCGAATTGTATTCCGCAATCATTGTGCATTAATGCTTTGTATTTATAAAGAGTCATTGTGGTTTTATTGTTTTACATTGATTGATTGTAAAATTATTATTGGATGACTGTAATAATTGAAAAGGGTTAATTGTTGAACAGGGGCTCAAGTTTCGTACTGTTTATGTCGCATTAGTGAATGGTTTAATAATAAGAGGAGAAAATGTTATACTGAGTGATGTAGCACGTCACCCTCGCGGGGCACGGACCTGGATATCACCGTCGATGTCGGGTTCGGGTAATGCGGGAGTGGGGTGTTACATCCAACCTCTAGCAATAACGGTGATCTCCATAGCCAAGCCCAACATCAACCTCTCTAAAGTTTCCAGCTAGTCTTCAATCACAATGAAGGAGAAACAAGCAAGAATCAAGAAGAAGACAGGAACGAAGATCACCGAGGAAGGAACTCAAGTTTCGTGCCCTAGGAGAAGAGAATTCCTTTTCTCCTTTCGAAATTCTAAGGCATTTATAAGGCTAATTCCATATATCTCTTGTCCCCTTTTTCCTCATAATACAAGAAATTCTGTTACTCTTTTCACGATCATTTTCGGTCCAATTTGTCTCTAAATTTCAATGGCTCGACATATTTAAACTCTTAAATCATATTTCTAATTTCCATAGCCATAGGACAATTATTTCGGTCCTATTCAATCAATCGGTCCGCCACTCTGAGAATTTTCGATCCCACATTTTCTCCTAATTATTCCGAAACTTATCCTAACGATCACCGCCACTTTGCGATCACTCTAACACAGCCCAATTCCACCATTCACACCCAATTATTCCATAATTCACAATATATCATAATCCAATCCAATTATCTCACACATTCATAGTTCAAATCATTTACAAAATCAAATGCCGGAAAAGTCACTTAATGCATGTACCTATATGTGCATGTGCCAAATGACTCGATCCTCTACAATCGAGGCCAAATAAATGTTCACATCGAAATATGAAATGCAAATTACTAGCGACCAAATTGACCCATATACCCTTCCCATTGGGGTCGGGATGTTACAATTCTCCCCTCCTTACAAAAATTTCGTCCTCAAAATTTCATATACGATTGATCAGGGAGGCAGGGGAATTGTTCCGATCACTAAATACTGTTTCCCACTTATTTCACTATATAGCCAATTTCGCCAAATAATCAAATCAATACTATCAATCACTCTTTATCTTTTCTCTAACTTTACATACCTCATTGTTTCCTCAAGATCACTCGCAATTTTTACTTTCGATATCGATAATACATATGTCGATCATAACAATATTTTCAAATTCGACCATGTAACTTTTTACTTAAACCGAATCATCTTTTAGGTTTTCAATCGACTTATCAATCCTTAATTCTATTTACACCACACCACGAGAGAGGCCACTTATAACTAATTTAGCTTTCCCAATTCACGTTTATCTCATCTTAGTGTATCTTGGCCGAGGCGATACACTTCGAAACACTTCATTTATCGCTTAGTAGACTACATCTCTATAGCGTTTAAAACACTAATCTTGTAAGGTTCCAATAACCTCAATATAATCAATTTGACTTATTGACATTAACTTTAATTTCTTAACCCCTCATACAAAATCCAAATGGTGTCACCAATATACAATTGATATACACTCAATCAATTTGAACTGTACATCAATCTCATGTCCCTAGAACTCCAAAATATCAATCTCACATTTATCTCCAACAGTCAAATCCTGTTGGTTACTCACACCTATAATCATTCGATTTAACACGCTAAAATATCAATTCCTCTTTCGATTTGCTCGCATTAAACCATAATACTCTAATCGCTTCTCGCGATTTCTCTAATAGCTTCGATAACATTCAGTAAATGTCAACACCTTAATTTGGTCTTTGCCGATCTTTTAAATATACACACCAGTTTCGAATTCCAATAACAAATAATACTTTCTTTTGCCCCATTTGCTAGCTCGACGATTTTACTCACCATACAATCAAAACCTTATCGCTCAAATTGCGATCATCTCATTTGAATTTCCTATTCAATCCATTTAATTTCATGACTAGCATAATTTGAATTATTAAATCGCTTAATTCTTTTCAAATCTTTCAATTCACAAAATACCTCTATCACTATTGATTTGCACATTCGTAGACATCTTCAATTGTTTCGCACAATTTTGTCTCCAAGCTTTTAGAGCAACACTCATTACAACAGATCTCAAATCATCAATCACAATACAGCCCATGAAGTTTTACTTGTCCCAAGGTACAAAAATCACTTTACACACTTTCATCGACACAAGATAACCTTTATCGACATTTCAAGATATAATGCAAAATCTCCAAATCCAGATACATATATAAGTCCCTAACAATTTAGATTGTATCCATACCCCATCGTCATTAAGTCTCCCAATGCCATTTTCAATAATAATTCATCCACTATTTATTCAATCAAGGTCAAATTCACTCTTATGAAGTTCGATAGGATACAATTTCCTCATCTCGTGCGATTTATCTTCTTTACTTTTCAAATGCATTTAATCGATCATCGATGATCTTCATCATTTCCCAATCTGAATGCACTCAAGACAATTTACTTTTCAAGAGCACAATACTATTAGGGCATTGTCACCTCGGACAATTTCAATCCAAAATTCCTTATACCAATTGATCAATTTGTATAACTCTTTAAATATCAAAAGTCTCCAATGAGGAACGATTTTCTTATAATTTTCTCAATTCCATCACAACATATTCTCGACATATGTTCCTTTTACCCTAATTTCTCCACATAACCCAATTTATTTGCAATAGGTCCTTGCTGCGTTAAATAAACATTCATCAAATCAATTTAGTATTTTCAGCACATAATTACACAAACCATACACGAATCTATTTTCTCCTCATATTCGCAATTACTATTTTCTTAATGTTTAGTAATTCTCTTACATAATTGGATTCATCTCATCATCATAATGAAAGCATTTTCTACCTCTTACGCCGAGTCTCTGCTAGAATTAAGACTCCAAATTAACTTGTAATTCATTTCAAATTTATCTCTATCTGATCCTTGCATTGATCACTATTTAATTGAATCATTCGAGCAACTTAATCCAATTCAGGTAAATTCTTCTTTGCAAGTAGATTTCTTACTATTTTCATCAATACTACTTATGAAATTCCTCAATATCACAGTCATCACATTTCTTGTCAGTCATTCTCTATGCCACAGGGACTCGGCCCAACCATACACAATATCCCATGCAGATCAATCTATGCCATAATCCATATCATCAGAACATCCTTTTAATACCGTTCAATGAGGTCCGTACCAGCAAAAATCATTGCATCGATGTACCAATTAGTCACTTACACTAAGGATACACAATACTCTCTTTTTGCACCTATCCTCACTCGTGAGGATTATATCATGATCAAGTCCTCAACATGTAACAATTTCAATTCATTCCCAATAAATCACTATAATCATCACATCTTATTTGAAAATGTATTCTCATCAATTTACCCATTAATAGCTTATACTACTAAGAACTCTTTAATCACATTTAACTTTAGATAACCTTTTCTTTTGGTACCACATTAACAGTCTCCCTTCTTTCTCAATTGATTTCTCATAAACACTTTCTTTTCTTATTCGAACTTTATACACTACAATCATCCCTTTAATTTACTTCTCATGCCATCTCCACATACACGAGACAATTTGGTTAATATTTTCACTTACCATGGGGCTCCCATAATCAGTGTGTATTCACTTAGCAAATCAACTAAACGGAACATCTGTTTCACTTATCAAGATCATTGTCTTACCTCTCAATCTTTTCATTATTACATCGCACCTTCTATTTTCACACTCAAAAGGCAACATCATATATATACCATCATTCTTGATTTCTCTCGATGTAATCGAGTCACAATCATAAATTATTTTTCATAACACTCGTCACAAAGAATCAATCTCAATTATAACCTTTCATTTCATCCACGTTATACACTTGTACTCTTGTCATTTCTATCATAGCTCTAATTTCCTCTATCGATTCGTAACATATTCATATCTATCTCACATTCAAGGATATACCGGGGTATAACCGGATATCGCCTTCCATAATGTATCCACTAGTACCAATACACTCAATCTTCATTTGTCAAATCGAATCATATACCTTTTTCCGATTTCATGATATCCACAATGGCATTTATCCCATTCGATATATCATCAATGCCCTCACAAATTCTAACGATCAAACAATTGGTACAAGCTCCTACATGTGACTCATATACTAGATCGGGATCGATTGTCCTTTATCGCCATGACATGACTTAAATGCATGTAACTTGACACATTTTTGAACGCCCATGTAAGATTGTACTACGGGCTCGATACCAAAATGTAACACCCACTCCATGAAGACCAACACGATATCGATGGTGATATCCGAGTCCGTGCCCATGAGGGTGGCATGCTAACCACTCATTCGTAAATCGGTACATTATTCTTTTTTAAAACACATATGCGGAATTCCATACCCAAATTGGGTACTCATTCAATCACATCCAATTTCAATACACACATTTTCAAAAGCCACTGAGGTCAATTTCACAAATACAAATAAACACTTTATTACAAAAATAAAGACATGTAATGCAGACACGAACTAATCCCGACTTCTGACCTTCACTTGAATCCTGCAAACATACTCTCGTTTTACTAATGGGGTACTCTTCAATTCCTGAAAAATAATTGCAATGTTGGGTGAGTTTGAGAACTCAGTGAGAAACCATCATCGATGGTTCACTCAATGCATGCATAACCAAACAATTCACATCTTATCACATATTA
Source organism: Erythroxylum novogranatense (assembly GCA_029891385.1). Lineage (NCBI taxonomy): Eukaryota > Viridiplantae > Streptophyta > Magnoliopsida > Malpighiales > Erythroxylaceae > Erythroxylum > Erythroxylum novogranatense. The sequence goes on from CM057228.1 coordinate 11,811,897, forward strand.
TCACATTCCAAATTAACTCAGGCATTGCCAACTTGTACACATATAAGGCGTATCACCTTTCACACTATTCACATACATATCGACACTGCACACACAAATCTCTTCCCATAATTTCCATTGTTTTACTTTGAGTTGGATCGGGCGCTTAACGGAATGTAATTCAGATATACTTAGGGAGTAGGAGAGCCTCTGGGTATACATCGACTCCCTCGAGCTCAAAGCTCGGTTCATTCCTGAGAATCACATTTTAAGCAAGTAGGAGAGCCCGGGGTATGCACTCATCGCCGCTCACATTAGGGATAGGAGAGCCCTCTGGGTATGCACTATTCCTTTTCACAATTGATGAGCTTATAGCTCGATCGAATATGCCCGATCACAACCATTATATGTTAACCAATTATGGATTTCACAAGTTCATTCATATCTCTATAGACAATACACATGTATCAAATCACATTTCCAATCATTTCACAAAGAAAGATTCACATGCAAGATACACATTTTGCACTTCAATATCACGTTCAAATACTTGGACACCCGTGGTCCCAAATCAATCAAAACAAACACATATATCCCTCCATTATCTCCACATGGCATAATGGTAAGATATTAAACACATAAAGGCTGAGGAACCAACTAGGTTACTCACCTGAACTTCCTAGCTGTTTCCTGAAAGCTCCAAAGATCGTCTGTGGATTATCGATCCATCGGCTCTATAACAATCAATTAATTTCATTCATTACAAAATGCACAGTCAAAAATAATTAATGATGCACATTCCTTGAATAACAGATGTACTATGCCTATTCATGATTTTCCCGGTACCATTTCCCCCTTTCCTCTTTCTTTTACTCAATGATCGCTATCGGCTCATTTTGATTCAATAACACGCCGTAGAACTCACCAATTTCGTTTATACCAATTTGTTCCATTTGTCAATTCATATGCACTAACTGAAGCTCACAAGATCTCAAAACCAATTTTCATTTTGAACTAAATCAAATTCACTTAATAAAGACTCCAATTACACTGAATTCATATATTCGAAATTCTCATAATTATAACCCAATCATCAGGGAACTATCCTTAGGTTGCAATACAATCACATTCATAAGTTCTTTCACTAAATGAGATCTCTAAAACCCGAATTCAAACTCTCATTCTTTTCCTTAATCATAAACCTCATTCACTAGATCATAGCAAATCAAACCTCACCTCAATTGGAGGTCTACGCGAATTAGTTATACCTCAAACTCCAATTAAAACACATCGAAGCTGTTCCTCGCCATGACGTGCAAGGAGTGGCTCGCCCCGACGTCAGAGGCGGCGGCGCGAACGTTTCCTTCTGCTCGCCATGACGTGAGGGAGAGGGCTCGCATGGCGTCTAAACACTTTCCTCGTCATGACGTCTAAATATTTATTCGTCATGACGTGCGACCTGGTTCGTCTTCTCCGATTTCCTTTTCCTCTTTCTCTCTCAAAATCCAAGATAACTCAACTTAAACACTCAAATCTCTAACAGTTAACCCCATGCATGCTTTAAACACAATAATAAACAACATGAAATCATATACTTACCAATCGAAGCTCAATCCCTAAAACTTAAAATCTCCGAAAATCTCTTCCAACCTCTAGCAATCATGGTGATCTCCATAGCCAAGCCCAACATCAACCTCTCTAAAGTTTCCAGCTAGTCTTTAATCACAATGAAGGAGAAACAAGCAAGAATCAAGAAGAAGACAGGAACGAAGATCACCGAGGAAGGAGAAAAGGGTTCGTGCCCTAGGAGAAGAGAATTCCTTTTCTCCTTTCGAAATTCTAAGGCATTTATAAGGCTAATTCCATATATCTCTTGTCCCCTTTTTCCTCATAATACAAGAAATTCTGTTACTTTTTTCACGATCATTTTCGGTCCAATTTGTCTCTAAATTTCAATGGCTCGACATATTTAAACTCTTAAATCATATTTCTAATTTCCATAGCCATAGGACAATTATTTCGGTCCTATTCAGTCAATCGGTCCGCCACTCGGAGAATTTTCGGTCCGGACATTTTCTCCTAATTATTCCAGAAACTTATCCTAACGATCACTGTCACTTTGCGATCACTCTAACACAGTTCCAATTCCACCATTCACACCCAATTATTCCATAATTCACAATATATCATAATCCAATCCAATTATCTCACACATTCATAGTTCAAATCATTTACAAAATTAAATGCCGGGAAAAGTCACGAATGCATATACCTATATGTGCATGTGCCAAATGACTCAGTCCTCTACAATCAGAGGCCAAATAAATGTTCACATCAAAAATATGAAATGCAAATTACCAGCCTGACCAAATTGACCCATATACCCTTCCCATTGGGGTCGGGATGTTACATTAAGGCTTGTTTGGCAAGTTCATTTGCCATAGTCCAATCCGAACAATCCTGATCCAATTTCTAATTCTAATTTCTCCCGAATTCCAATGGTTCATACCCTAATTCCTCAAATCATAATTCAAATTATCTCATATCAATTGTCAATCAAATTCGGAACCAGAATCATAATTAATCAGTCACTAAGCCATTTTTCCGGTCCGGGCCCGATACTCTAAAAATTCTGGAAAAATTCCTATAAATCCTCAAAATTAAAAAAACTCATGATCGTATACTCAAATTTTCAATTCTCCATTCCTAAATTCAATTTTGACACTCCAATTCACTAATCAAAGCACAATTAACCTTAATCACAAAATCTCCAATTCCACAATCAAGTCAGAAATCGGTCATACATGCATGTACATACATATGCTTGTGCAATCATGAACATTTATCAATAATGTAGAGGCTATGAATGCATATGCAAAATACGTATGAGATGAACTGTACCCATCCCATCGGTGACGGGATGTTACATTTGCCTAGGCTTTCACTTTTTCCATGGGCCAGGGATCTCAGGCTCCAGTTATTAGGGGTGGGCAGTATGATAAATTGCGGAAGTTTGGAGCGGTGGACTTTCATGGTACCACCAATCCGGAGGAAGCTGAATCTTGGCTGAAGAGGACAGAGAGGGTGCTTCTTCAGATGAAATGTTCTGATGAGGAGAAGCTGGAGTATGCTATAAGTTTATTGCAGGGTGATGCTCTCCACTGGTGGGAGTCAGTCCCACAGAGTCAGGTTGTGCCACCAGTGCTTTCATGGAAGGATTTTGGAGAGTTGTTCAGAAAGAAATACCTCTCCCGGGTTTATATGCAGGAAAAGGCCAGGGAGTTTCTCAATTTGACTCAGAGGGAGATGGCTGTTAGTGAGTATGAGCTGAGATTTACCCAGTTATCTCATTATGCAACACATATTGTGGCCAGTGAGGAAGACAAGTGCAGAAAGTTTGAGGAAGGCCTCCACCTGGGCATCAAGGAGAAGGTGATCATCCATAATTTCTGTGATTATCAGCAGCTGGTGGATGCTGCACTCCAGGCTGAGAAGCTGGAGAACATCAGGCAGGAGGTGAGCAAGAAGAGAAAGAGCAGAGAGCAGTCATCCAGGAGAGGCGGTGTGCGATCCGGCGACGAGGTGGAAAGGGTGCCGGACTCGAGTCGAGGTGGCGAGTAGTGCCAGAAAGCAGGCGATTGAATCTGGTCAAGACTGAGCTTCCTCAGTGGGAGGAAATAGCAGGACTGAGAGAAGCAGGAACCAGAACCCTTTATGTGAGCACTGTGGGAACCTGCATCGGGGTGAGTGCTATAAACTTTCGGGTGCCTGTTTCAAGTGTGGAGAGAAGGGCCACAGGATCAAAGATTGTCCTCAGATGACCAGGGGGAAGGATCTCAGCCATAGGCTCAGAGGAGAGTAGAGACAGTAGGGACTAGACCAGCTGTTGGGGTAGGCAGTTCTGGGTCAGTGAGGAAGCCCAATCCTCCAGGGAGACCGAGAGGGCAAGCACAGGTGAAGGTGTTTGCCATGACATGGGAAGAAGCTGCAGCCGCACCGGAGGTTGTTACTGGTATGGCTCAGCTCTTTCATTCTGCTGTGTATGTACTGTTTGATTATGGTAGCACCCATTCTTTTGTTTCTACAAGCATGATCTTACCTGGTATGCAGTCAGACCTTTTGAATAATTTTCTGCTTGTTAGTACTCCGTTAGGGAGAAATGTGATTGTGAGCAGAGTATATAGAGACTGTGACCTTATTATCGAGGGATCTAGATTGGTAATGGATCTACTACCTCTAGATCTGAAGGGGTTAGATGTTATCGTCGAAATGGATGTGATGGACAAGTATAAGGCAAAGCTTGACTGTGGTTTAAAGGAAGTGGAGTTTGATCTGGGCGATGGTCAGAAAGTAATTTTTAGAGGAGACAAAAAGTTGACACCGCCACAACTTGTATCAGCTTTGTTAGCTGATAAACTGATGGGAAGAGGCTGTGAGGCTTTCTTGGCGTGTGTAGTGGATACTGGTATGCAGGAGAGCAGGGTGGAGTATATTCCCATTGTGAGGGAATTTCCTGATGTGTTTCCTGAGGAGTTGCCCAGTTTGCCACCGGAGAGGGAGATTGAGTTTGCTATTGATTTGGCTCCTAGGACGGCTCCTATCTCTATTCCACCATACAGGATGGCTCCAGCTGAGCTGAAGGAGCAGTTAGAAGATTTATTAGAGAAGGGGTTCATTAGGCCGAGCACTTCACCTTGGGGAGCGCCGGTCTTATTTGTGAAAAAGAAAGATGGAACTTGACGAATGTGCATTGATTACAGGAGGATCAATAAGGTGACGGTGAAGAACAAGTATCCTCTGCCTCGAATTGATGATTTGTTTGATCAGCTGCAGGGGCAACGGTCTTCTCTAAGATTGATCTCAGGTCTGGCTACCATCAACTTAGGATTAAGGAGTCTGATGTGAGCAAGACTGCTTTCAGGACACGATATGGGCATTATGAATTTCTGGTTATGCCGTTTGGACTGACCAATGCTCCTGCTGCTTTTATGGATCTGATGAACAGGGTCTTTAAGGAGGTTTTGGATCAGTTTGTTATCGTGTTTATTGATGACATTCTGGTCTATTCCAAAAGTAAGGGAGAACATGAGGAACACTTGAGGATTGTATTACAGAGGCTGAGGGAGAGAGAGCTGTATGCCAAATTCACTAAATGTGAATTTTGGCTGCATGAAGTGGTCTTCTTAGGTCACATTATTTCTGAGAGTGGGGTGCATGTGGACCCAAAGAAGATTGAGGCAGTGGTGAACTGAGATGCTCCGACGTCAGTGACTGAAGTGAGGAGCTTTCTGGGTTTAGCAGGCTATTACCGGAGATTCGTGGAGGGTTTCTCGATGATTGCCGCTCCTTTGACTAAATTGTTGAAAAAGAACCAGAAGTTTGTTTGGAGTGATGAGTGCCAGCAGAGCTTTGAAGAGCTCAAGCATAGATTGACTAGTGCCCCTGTTCTGACTTTACCCACAGGAGAGGGAGGTTATACTGTGTATAGTGATGCTTCCAGAAAGGGGTTGGGATGTGTGCTTATGCAGGGAGATAAGGTGATAACATATGTCTCATGGCAGCTAAAGCCTTATGAGGTGAATTATCCGACCCATGATCTGGAGTTAGCAGCTGTGATCTTTGCCTTGAACATCTGGAGGCATTATCTATATGGAGTGCAAACCAGGATCTTTACAGATCACAAGAGTCTCAAATATCTGTTGAGTCAGAAGGAGTTAAATTTGAGACAGAGGAGGTGGATTGAGCTGCTTAAAGACTATGACCTGTTGATTGAGTATCACCCAGGTAAGGCAAATGTTTTTGCAGATGCTTTGAGCAGGAAGTCTTCCATAGCATATGTTCAAATAGTGTATCTGTCGCTATTGGAAGAGATGGCTAAGCTCAAGATCAGTTTGAAACAGGAGGAGTCTGATTGTATGATTGCCACTTTTAGGGTGAGACCGACCCTCAAGGAAAAAGTGAGAGAGTTGCAGGATCAGGATGCAGAACTGGGTAAGCTGCGGGAAGAGATTCAGAAGGGTAAGAAGTCTGATATGATGGTGAGTGATGATGGACTCCTGACAGTCGGGAATAGGCTATATATTCCTGATGTCAAGGAGGTGAAGGATGAGATTCTGGATGAGGCGCACAATGCACCTTATGCTATACACCTAGGTAGCACCAGGATGTACAAGGATCTTAAGGAGCATTTCTGGTGAAGAGGTATGAAGAAAGATGTGGTCGAGTATATGAGTAAGTGTCTGGTGTGTCAGCAAGTCAAGGCTGAGCATCAGTCACCTTCAAGCCAGTTAAGGCCCTTATCTATTCCGGAGTGGAAGTGGCAGAGGGTGACTATGGATTTTCTGATGGGATTGCCCAGGACCAGTAGGAGGCATGATGCCATATGGGTGATTGCGGATAGATTGACAAAATCAGCCCATTTTTTGGCAATCAAACAGACAGATCCTCTGCATGTGATAGCCAAGAAGTGTATTGATGAAGTTGTGAGATTGCACGGGATTCCAGATTCGATTGTGTCTGATAGGGATCCTCGCTTTATTTCGAGATTTTGGAGCAGTTTGTAGGAGGCTTTGGGTACTAAGTTGAGTTTCAACACTGCTTTCCATCCTCATACCGATGGTCAATCTGAGAGGACCATTCGGACTCTTGAGGGAATGCTCAGGGCTTGTGTGATGAATTTTAGAGGAGCATGGGAGGAGCATTTGCCTCTGATCGAATTTGCCTACAATAATTCGTATCATTCGAGCATTTAGATGGCTCCTTATGAGGCTCTGTATGGGAGGAGATGTAGGACTCCGATGTGTTGGGATGAAGAGGAAGACATGAAACTTTTGGGTCCAGAGTTGATTCAGATGATAGTTGATAAGGTTAATTTGATTAAGCACAGGCTGACAACAGCTCAAGACAGGATGAAAAGTTATGAAGATGCTCACCGGAAGGAAATGGAGTTTGAGGTCGGCGAGAAAGTTTTTCTCAAGACTTCTCCATGGAAAGGGATCCTGAGATTTGGAAAGAAGGGTAAGTTGAGTTCGAGGTATGTGGGGCCTTATGAGATTTTGGAGAGGATTGGTCCGTTGGCTTACAAGTTAACTTTGCCTCCTGAGCTATCACAGATTCATGATGTGTTTCCTGTTTCTATGTTGAGGAGATATCGATCAGATCCTTCTCATGTCATTCAAGCTGATGAAGTTCAGTTGAGTAATGACTTGAGTTATGAGGAGCTTCCAGTGCAGATTTTGGATACAAAAGAAAATGTTCTTAGGAACAAGACAGTGCAGTTGGTAAAAGTCTTGTGGAGAAACCATTCGGTGGAAGAGGCCACGTGGGAGCCATTGGAAGCTATGAAGGAGAAGTATCCTTATCTCTTCAGTGATTTAGGTACGAATTTCAAGGACAAAATTCTCTTAAGGGGGGAGAAATGTTGGATCCCAAATCTTTTTCATAGTAAATAGGCATGTTTATATTATTTTTGAGGTTTAGTTGCCTAAATTCCTTTTAGTAATTAATTTGAGGTTTTTAGTGCTTAGTTAATGTATATTAAATGGAGGGATTAAGAATTAAATTAGAGTTTTAGATGTTGTTAGAAATAAAAGAACAAGATGAATTGAGGGTAATTTGGGAAGTTTATTTATGTTTTAAGACTAAGGCTTATTATGGAGGGGTAATAATGTCTTTTTAGCTTCATTAAAAGAGATAGGAGGAAACAAAAAGCCTTGTTCCCATTAGTGAGAAGGAGAATTACGAAAATTACAAGGAAAGGAGCATAAGGTGTAGTCATTTGGTGAGGAGAAGAGACAAAAAATTGCATGTATAAGGAAGGCTTAAATGAAACTACGTAGTTTTGGAGGAGGGAGCTTAGGTTTTTAAGTTAAGAAGCAAATTGTTAGGTCATTTGGAGAGACCTACGAAACTTACCAAGAGAGAAAGGGAGAATTCAGCTAAGAGGAAGGAAGAAGAAGAGAGAAGAAGGAAGGTTAGGGCTTTGGTGTATCTTACCTTAGAAAGGAAGATTGGAGTGTTTCTTTAAGAAGAAAAGGAAGAGAAAAGAGTTTAAGTTTCCATTGGAAGAAAAATTCAAATTTCGTTGGTTGTTTCCTAAGGTAAGAGATTTCGAAATTCTTTGATTAATTTGGATGGGTTTTGGTTTGAATGGCTTAGAAAATTGATGGGTAAAGTTAGATAGGTTAAATTCCATGCTTTCATCTCCTTAGAATGTCCAATTTTAATGTCTCATATTCATATGGGATTTTTGTGTTTGATTAAGGTGAAGTGAGGCAATTGGAGCTAGAGGAAAAGCATCTTGATCAAGCTCAAAGCTAAAGTAATTTAAGGTGGGTGATTTCTTAATAATTGAGTTATAGGCTTAATGAACTTTTTATAATAAATGCAAATTAAGGCTTTCCAATGACTTAAGATATTTGTATTGTAATATCCCATCTCCGATGGGAAGGGTATTTTAGTAAATTGGGACGAGTTAGGAGTATTAAATTATATCTCGGCATGAACATATATCATGCAGCCTCTATAAATGGTGAGTTTTGTACAGGCACATAGTCATACATGCATTCATGACATTTCCCGGCATAAGTGTCTAATTGTGATCTTTTGTGAAATTGGTGTGATAATGGGATTTGAAAAATTATTTGGAGTGCGCCATAGAGTGTTTTACATTTTTAGTGATTTATGAGAATTTTTCTGGAATTATCAGGAGAAAATTTCCGGACCGCCAAAATCGCCGGTAAATGGCCTAAATGTGTTTTTGTAGTGGAAAAGGTGGTTTTCGTGTTTGAAAAATTATTGGGAGTGGACTTTTATGTGTTTTACAATTTTGGGTAATTTCGGTAATTTTCAAAAATGATTCGTGAAAATTCGGAAATTTCGGACGGATAAATCGCCATGATGGCGAACCGGTTGATTTTCGGTATCGAAAATTTTTATCCAATGGCACTATAATATTGGATACATTATTTTGGGATTTTAATTAGGGCCATTGGAATTGAATGAGTCAAATTAAGGAAATCTTATGGCATATTTTATCTCTTCCTTATTTTATTGTTTTATTAAGGAAAATGCCATGTGTCCCATGAATTTATGACTTTTGTCTTATTCCTAGCTATTGTCTTATTCCTAGCTAATGATTACGGAAACTCATTGATTTAAAGACAAGTTTCTTGTTTTTTTTCATACCCATCCGAAACCTACTTTTTATTTTTGCAAGCCTCTCCATCGTTTTTCTTTTCTTCCTTAGCTCCTCCATGAAATCAAGCTATTTTCCTTGCCTTGCAATTTAATTCTTCTATCCATGAGAAGCATGTATGGTGGTAGAAATGAGTAGAGAAGGTGTAAAGTGGGCATAAAGAGAAAATGGAAGATTGAGAGCTAAGTAGGTAAGTGTTTAAATTAAACTTTAAATGGTGTTTTCATGATGGTTTAAGTATGAATTTAATGCCATGGTAGTTAGAAGCATTTAATGGGAATTGTAGTATTATGACTAAGCTTATTGATGCATGAATTTGCTGAGATGAGAATTTGAGTGAGAATTGGTGGGTATAAATGTGGGATGTGTTAGGATAATGAATGGTTAGGATTGAAGTGTGTTTTAGCTTGAATTGGATTGAATATTGATGCCAAATCTTGCATAGAAATTAAGAGTGTAATGCTGCAAAATTGGGCCTATAGGTCTAAGTTAATGTATGAGTGACCAGGTACTGAATTGGTGTCCAATTGAGATGCTTATAGTAGTAGGAATTGAATTGGAATGATAAGAAGTGAATTGTTGAAGTAAGGCTGAAAATTGAATTTTGACCTAGTATACTGATTTGATCATAACTCATTGTGTAGATAAGAAAATGAGGCAAGGTTTGTGCCCAATTAAACTTTGGGATGTTGGCTTCAATTTAGTGTGAAATAGGTGTTGTTAAATTGTAATCCTAGAAGGTCGAAATTTGGCATGGAAAGTTACTGTTTTATTGCCTGTGAACAGTAACCGAAACCATAACCTATGAGATTTGCTGATTTTTCTAAATTAATTGAGATGGAATTTGGGAAAATGGTCTTCATGGAAGTTGTAGAATATTGAGTTAGCTTTCCATTGCCACTGATCTTGCTAATGTTCGAGTTGTATATTGGGAGATATGAACTGATTCCTATGGACTGGTTTTGGGCATGTTGATGAAACCTAGCTTAAGTGTCTGACTTGTGAGTATTCTGCTTGGAAGCAATTTTACCCATTTTTGTGGACTGAATTGGTGTGAGTGATCTTCTGAAAAGTTGAAGAGGAAGAAATTATCTTGAAAATGAGATATGACATATAATTTTTAGAGGTCAGAGTTGGGAGTTATGATTTTGTAAAAACTGATCCTGCATTAGGATGTGAATGGCTGATTATGGAAGTAACTAGCATGATAGTTTTGAAATTGTTAGAAATTAAATTGGAAATTGAGTTCTTCATAAAAATTGAATTTTGAGGATTTATCTTTTCAGGGATATAAAGTTCAGATTTTTCTGACTTGTGTACAGGGAGTTATGCTTGTTATAAGTTTACTGCTCAAATTGAATGATTTCAGGGACAGCAACATTGAGTGAATTAATTGACTTGTTTAGCAATGGAATTTGATTTTGGGTTGTTCATGAAAGTTGTATATGACATTGTGAGCTTATTGAGCATATTTATGTGGTAATTTTTGGCTGAAGAATCTGAGAGTTATGGAAATTTCAATATACTGTCTGTTTTAATGGGATTTGAGTAGGCAGTAGCTTTGAAGGGATTTTTGACACCCTTAGGGGTGAAATTGATTTTTAAGATCTTCTTGAGAATTGTAGAGGGTTTCATGATCTTTCCAACGAGATATAGTGGGTAATTTTCTGAATTGTGTTCAATGAGTTATTGGTGTTGAAAATTGGATTGGAAATCAGGAAAAAAAAGGGAAAAGGAAATGGGAATGGGAATTTCGCCGGGTCACTAGGGCGACGGCTCGCCCTAGTGACGGGGCTTAAAGGCATCGTCGCTAGGGCGACGCCTCGCCCTAGCGACGAGGCCGGATGAGTCAGCCCCGCTGGGGCGAGACGTCGCCCCCAGCGAGGCTGGTTTTGTTTTTTTTATTATTGTATTATTTTTATTTGTTAATTGGTAATTTGTGATTTCATGCTTCTTTTGTCAATTTCTTTTCCGTCCGACGTCCGATTGACCTGATTCTTGAGGCATCGGATTCGTAGAATATTTAATTTCATTTTGTGAGAAATTGGAAATTTTTGGACGGAATTGACGTGGCCCCTGTAACGGAGCCTTTAATCACTATTTTGTTTAATTGGGGACCTATAGAGGTCCAATGCATGCCGTCGCCGCCAATAGGTTTCTAATTTTAGACGGATTTTGTTATGGGAAATTTGGATTTAGGGTCGGAAAATTCATGAACTTGCATATTTCACCTACATGTGCACAAATAGCATCTGTAGTGACTCGTTCTTTCTCTGTTTCTTATAGAGGCCCAAGTGGAGCGTCGTCCGACCGACGGGGCGAAAACTTCCCGGCATTAGCTCGAAGTAATATGTGAGTAACCTAGTTGGTTTCTCAACCTTATGTGTTTATTAATTATATGCATTGATTGCCGTGAGGAAGCAAGGATGGATATATGTGATTGATTGATTTGATTGATTTGGGACCATGGGTGTTCAAATATTGGATTGTGATATCAAGTGCAAATGAGAATAAGTGCGTGAGAATGCATTAGTAAATTGGATTGTAAATGTGGTAGTGAAACGAAAGGTAAAGGCATGGGAATGAAATGGGACTAAAAGTCCGAGGACATTGGAAAATGATCGGAAATAGTAATTAATTGGAATTGGAAATAGAAATGCGATAATTGGAAATTGAAAATGACATGTGCATTCATGCATAGTAAATGATCGATAATGGTAGTTGTGACCGGTGTCGCCACCGATTTGAGCTTTAAGCTCAACGCACGAGGCCTCGTGTCAACGATTCCGAGCCTCGACTCGATGATCGGGCTATGCCCAACGTTTCGGGCTTTAAGCCCAATGTTTTGAGCCAATGACTCAACGATATGAGCTCAAAGCACGGTCACAACAACGAAAGAAAATGAAAGAGTCACATGCACACCGCATAAATGAATGTTTAATGTGAATTGTGTGAAAGGTTTATTGCCTTATCAAATGTGAAATTGAATGCCTGTGATTTCTTGTTTATGATATATATACAATATTGTGTGATTGTGTGGATATGCATGAGTTGGGTGAACCATCGATGATGGTTTCTCACCGAGTTCGCAAACTCACCCAACATTGCATCTATTTTTCAGAAATGGAGAGTACCCGTTGGACACACGGAGTACGCTCATCGCTAGCAAGACAGAGTATCGGGTCGGGATCGATTGTCGTTCAGATTCTGCATTAGTGTATTAATTTGGTATTTAGTAGACCCAATTGTTTACATGAAATTGTATAGAGTGATCGAGCACTAATGAGTGCTCATAATGATTGAAATTGTTTTATCAGTGAAATGGTTTTATCTTTGAAAGTGTTTTGTTATAATTGGGCCAAGTCAATGATTGTTTTCGCGACTCTAATGTTTTTGAAAGAAAAGAAAATGTCATACGATTTTGTTAATAATGTAATGAATGTTCTAGTACGCCACCCTCGCGGGTCACGGGCTCGGATATCACCATGGATATCGGGTTCGGGTCTCGTCGGGAGTGGGTGCTACATTTAGGTATCGAGAGAAGTACAATCTTACATGGGCTTTCAAAAAATGGGTGTGTCAAGTTATGTGCATTTAAGTTGTGTCACTACAGATAAAGGACAACCGATCCCCAATGTAGTATGTGAGTCGTATGCATAAATATGTCTCAGTCGTTTAAGCGATTAGAAAAAAGTGAGAAAAAGGATAATGTGTTAGAGTGTGATAAAAGGAAGAAATGGATATCGCAAAATAGGAAAGAGTGTATGGTTCGATCGTATGCATTTAAAATTTAGTGTGCTGGTATTGACGGGTATATTGTGAAGTACAATATTGGAGTTAGATTGGGTATATCCTTGAATATGAATTTGAATAAAGATTATAGTTGGGAATGGATATAAAAAAAAAATAGAGTTGTGATAATGGGAAGATTTCCAGTGTATAAGGTGAATGAAAATAAAGTGTTCTATGATATAGAAAAGTTACAATTGGGATTGATTACCGTGATGAGAGTTATATATAAGGATTGGTGATTTGGAGTCAAAATATATTAAGTGCAAAATCAAGAATGATTTCACATCTGTGATCTTGATTTGAGTACGGAAATATAGGGGTATAATGCCATAATGAAAAGATTGAAATGTAAGACAATGAAATGGATAGATGAAAAAGTTGTTCGGGTTTAATTGATTTGCCTAAGTAAATGCACACCTGCTTATGGGAGCCCTATGGTAAGTGAAAATGTTAAGTCAGAATTGATAAGTTAATGGATAATTGCTAGCCGTAATTCTTGTCGGACAAAAAGAAAAAAAATCGTTATGTGTTAGAATAAGAAACGAAAGTGCTTATCTTGATCATTGTATAGAATAGAGATTGTATATGATCCTCACGAGCGAGGACGGTGTAAAGCAGGAAGGTTCTTTGAGTTCGTAATATATTGTCACCGTAAGTGTATATCTGATAGTGGGATTACTATCACGGGTGAAATGATTAAGCATAAATGAATAATTTGCGTGATTATGATATAGGAAGAAATCGGTGGCCTATTACATAAGCTCCGATTATAATGCCGGTAGCTCAAGTTCAAAATGAGTGAGAGTAAGACATGAGAATGCTCAGAATGATCAATTGAGAAAGAAGTGATACAGTTAAAGATGTTAGCATCAGTGATGAGTTTGAGAGAATAAAATAAGGGACATGAATAAAGTAAGGTCCCCATGATCGAGAATTGGTATCAAAAAGAGAATGGTTATCGAGAATTAAATGCAATTAAGGTATTCTTAGCAGTATGATCTATTAATGGGCAAATTGATGGGACTATAGAGATATATTGTCAGATAGGATGTGATGATTATGGTGATGTATGGCGAGATAATAGAGGAAAAGAAATTGTTTAAGTGCTCTTCAGAGATTTATCTTCGTGATGTATCAAGAGTGGCGATTTGTATCACATCCGCAGAGACTCTAGCGTAAGAGCTAAACTAAGTTCTTGAAAGAGTGTACATTATGTTAATGAGATGGTTCGATTATGTAAGAGAAGTCTGCATATTAAGGAAATATTTATTTGTGAATTTGGGGATTAAAAAAATTCGTGTATATTTTGTGTAATTATGTTTTGAAAGCACGAGATCGATATAACGATTGTTTATTCAAGTCGATGAGTGATCTATCGTGAATAAATTAAGTTATGTGTGGAGAAATGAAGGTAAGGAACATGTAGAATATATTATGATGAGACAAATTATACGAAAATTGTTCCTCATCGAGACGCTCGATAAGTAAAAAGTTACATGAATCAACTATGGGTACGGAAAAGGAACATGTCTCAATTGTGTTGCAGTGGATAATGGATATAAGCATAAGAAATAGATACATTGGTATAAGTGAGGAGATTGGTTATCATGCAAGTTTCATAAGAGTGAAATAAGGGATGAATTAGGATGCGAACATGGGATATTGGGAGAATTAATTAAGATATAGGTATTGATAAAATGCGAAAGTTTAAAAGATATGTGTAGGCGGAATTTGAAATTAATTAGAACTAACGGAATGCTGGATGCGTTTAGAAATTGTCAAAGATTTTCTGGTTTTAACAAATCGACAAGAATAATTGAGGAAAACATGTGAATGTTATGGTGATGATCATAAAGGAGACATTTGAAGAATTTACTATCTATATTGAAGTGTTCCATAGAAGGTTACGATGTGATCTATGGAAATTGGATAAAGTGATTTTATGCACCTTGGGACAAATATGATTCCATGGGCGGTATTATAATTGATGATTTGAAATTTGTTATATTGAGTGTGGCCTAAAAGCTTGGAGAAATAAATCGTACAGAAATAGTTTGGAGATGTCTATGAATATGCAAATCGATAACTATTGAGTTATGTCGTGCAGTTGAATGATTTGAAAAGGATTTAGCGGCTGATTACTTCAAATTAAACTAATGGTGAAATTCCCCAAAAAAAAAAAATTCAATTGCAAAAAAAATCAAAAGTTGGGCAATAAAGTTATCAAATTTGGTGTATTAGTGCGTATTAATAGTCGAACTGACAAAAAAAAAGGGCAAAAGAAAGTATTATTAGCTATGGGAATTTCAAAGTTGGTGTGCATCAAAGCATATTGGCAAAACCCGAAATGAAGATATAGAAATTGTAAACCGTATTGAGGAACGGGAATTAACTCCAATTGTTGAGGAAAATGATAGGTATGGTTCAAATTAAGAAATATGGATGATACTCATTACAGGAACTGTTAGTGAAAACGTAAGGAATGATCGAAGCTTTATGTTTTAGCAAGAGCGTATTGAAAGAGTAATTGAAAGGTTAGAATGGGAAAACGAATGATCATAAGTAAATGGTTCGAGAAAGCAAAAGAAATAATCGAAGCGTTATGTTCTAGTAAAAGTAGTGTGGAAAAGCAATTGATGGTATAGTCTGTCAAAGTGAACGATGACATGTGTGATTAACTAACAGGTATTTTTGGATTGATGTATAGTGCAAAGGGATTATGGCATGACAATCATTATATTGGTGTCACCATTCAAAGGCGTATAAGGGTCTTATCGCTAAAGGAGTCACTATCCCTATATTATGTGATCAGGGCAATAAAGGGATAGGTTAAGTAATTTAAGATGGTGACATTGAGTTGAATTGATTCACACCGAGGTTATAAATCTCATGAGATTTGTGTTTTGATAATAACGGAATCTGATAAGCGATAAATGAAATATTTTGAAGGGTATGGCCTCGGCCAAAAGGTACTTAGATGGGAATAAAGGTGTAGTTAAGAAAAATTGAATTCGTGAGGAGTGGCTTCCATGCGATTGTGGTGTGAATAGAATTATGGATTGACAAGTTAGGCTAAAACTTAAAAGATGATTCGGATTCACAAAGTGTTTCATAGATAGAATTGGAAATATTGTTAGGATCACGAATTGTGCGTAATCATGGAAAGTTGAGAAAGGAAAAGAGTCATTGATTGTTTTGATTTCCATTCATGGACAGAATTTGGTCGTGTAGTGAAATCAAGCATAAACAGAGGGTATTAATCAAAAGACTCCCCTTCTTCGATAAATCGATATGAAATTTCGAGGACGAAATTTTTATTAGGAGGGGAGAATTGTAATATCCCATCTCCGATGGGAAGGATATTTTAGTAAATTGGGACGGGTTAGGAGTATTAAATTATATCTCGGCATGAACATATGTCATGCAGCCTCTATAAATGGTGAGTTTTGTACAGGCACATAGTCATACATGCATTCATGACATTTCCCGGCATAAGTGTCTAATTGTGATCTTTTGTGAAATTGGTGTGATAATGGGATTTGAAAAATTATTTGGAATGTGCCATAGAGTGTTTTACATTTTTAGGGATTTATGAGAATTTTTCTGGAATTATCCGAAGAAAATTTCCGGACCGACAAAATCGCCGGTAAATGGCCTAAATGTGTTTTTGTAGTGGAAAAGGTGGTTTTCGTGTTTGAAAAATTATTGGGAGTGGACTGTTATGTGTTTTACAATTTTGGATAATTTCGGTAATTTTCAAAAAAATGATTCGGGAAAATTCCCGAAAATTTCCGGACCGAATAAATCGCCAAGTGGCGAACCGGTTGATTTTTGGTATCGAAAATTTTTATCCAATGGCACTATAATATTGGATACATTATTTTGGGATTTTAATTAGGGCCATTGGAATTGAATGGGTCAAATTAAGGAAATCTTATGGCATATTTTATCTCTTCCTTATTTTATTGTTTTATTAAGGAAAATGCCATGTGTCCCATGAATTTATGGCTTTTGTCTTATTCCTAGCTAATGACTATGGAAACTCATTGATTTAAAGACAAGTTTCTTGTTTTTTTTCATACCCATCCGAAACCTACTTTTTATTTTTGCAAGCCTCTCCATCGTTTTTCTTTTCTTCCTTAGCTCCTCCATGAAATCAAGTTATTTTCCTTGCCTTGCAATTTAATTCTTCTATCCATGAGAAGCATGTATGGTGGTAGAAATGAGTAGAGAAGGTGTAAAGTGGGCATAAAGTGAAAATGGAAGATTGAGAGCTAAGTAGGTAAGTGTTTAAATTAAACTTTAAATGGTGTTTTCATGATGGTTTAAGTATGAATTTAATGCCATGGTAGTTAGAAGCATTTAATGGGAATTGTAGTATTATGACTAAGCTTATTGATGCATGAATTTGCTGAGATGAGAATTTGAGTGAGAATTGGTGGGTATAAATGTGGGATGTGTTAGGATAATGTATGGTTAGGATTGAAGTGTGTTTTAGCTTGAATTGGATTGAATATTGATGCCAAATCTTGCATAGAAATTAAGAGTGTAATGCTGCAAAATTGTGCCTATAGGTCTAAGTTAATGTATGAGTGACCAGGTACTGAATTGGTGTCCAATTGAGATGCTTATAGTAGTAGGAATTGAATTGGAATGATAAGAAGTGAATTGTTGAAGTAAGGCTGAAAATTGAATTTTGACCTAGTATACTGATTTGATCATAACTCATTGTGTAGATAAGCAAATGAGGCAAGGTTTGTGCCCAATTAAACTTTGGGATGTTGGCTTTAATTTAGTGTGAAATAGGTGTTGTTAAATTGTAATGCTAGAAGGTCGAAATTTGGCATGGAAAGTTACTGTTTTATTGCCTGTGAACAGTAACCGAAACCATAACCTATGAGCTTTGCTGATTTTTCTAAATTAATTGAGATGGAATTTGGGAAAATGGTCTTCATGGAAGTTGTAGAATATTGCGTTAGCTTTCCATTGCCACTGATCTTGCTAATTTTTGAGTTGTATATTGGGAGATATGAACTGATTCCTATGGACTGGTTTTGGGCATGTTGATGAAACCTAGCTTAAGTGTCTGACTTGTGAGTATTCTGCTTGGAAGCAATTTTAGCCATTTTTTTGGACTGAATTGGTGTGAGTGATCTTCTGAAAAGTTTAAGAGGAAGAAATTATCTTGAAAATGAGATATGGCATATAATTTTTAGAGGTCAGAGTTGGGAGTTATGATTTTGTGAAAACTGATCCTGCATTAGGATGTGAATGGCTGATTATGGCAGTAAATAGCATGATAGTTTTGAAATTGTTAGAAATTAAATTGGAAATTGAGTTCTTCATGAAAATTGAAGTTTGAGGATTTATATTTTCAGGGATATAAAGTTCAGATTTTTCTGACTTGTGTACAGGGAGTTATGCTTGTTATAAGTTTACTGCTCAAATTGAATGATTTCAGGGACAGCAACATTGAGTGAATTAATTGACTTGCTTAGCAATGGAATTTGATTTTGGGTTGTTCATGAAAGTTGTAGATGACATTGTGAACTTATTGAGCATATTTATTTGGTAATTTTTGGCTGAAGAATCTGAGAGTTATGGAAATTTCAATATACTGTCTGTTTTAATGGGATTTGAGTAGGCAGTAGCTTTGAAGGGATTTTTGATACCCTTAGGGGTGAAATTGATTTTTAAGATCTTCTTGAGAATTGTAGAGGGTTTCATGATCTTTCCAACGAGATATAGTGGGTAATTTTCTGAATTGTGTGCAATGAGTTATTGGTGTTGAAAATTAGATTGGAAATCAAGAAAAAAAAGGGAAAAGGAAATGGGAATGGGAATTTCGCCCGGTCACTAGGGCGACGGCTCGCCCTAGTGACGGGGCTTAAAGGCGTCGTCGCTAGGGCGACGCCTCGCCCTAGCGACGAGGCCGGATGAGTCAGCCCCGCTGGGGGCGACGAGGCTGGTTTTGTTTTTTTTGTTTTATTATTGTATTATTTTTATTTGTTAATTGGTAATTTGTGATTTCACGCTTCTTTTGTCAATTTCTTTTCCGTCCGACGTCCGATTGACCTGATTCTTGAGGCATCGGATTCGTAGAACATTTAATTTCATTTTGTGAGAAATTGAGAATTTTTGGACGGGAAATTGACGTGGCCCCGGGTAACGGAGCCTTTAATCACTGTTTTGTTTAATTTGGGACCTATAGAGGTCCGAATTGCACCGTCGGCCGCCAATAGGTTTCTAATTTTAGACGGATTTTGTTATGGGGAAATTTGGATTTAGGGCGGAAAATTCATGAACATGCATATTTCACCTACATGTGCACAAATTGCATCTGTAGTGACTCGTTCTTTCTCTGTTTCTTATAGAGGCCCAGTGAGCGTCGTCCGACCGACGGGCGGAAACTTCCGGCATTAGCTCGAAGTAATATGTGAGTAACCTAGTTAGTTTCTCAACCTTATGTGTTTATTAATTATATGCATTGATTGCCATGAGGAAGCAAGGATGGATATATGTGATTGATTGATTTGATTGATTTCAACCATGGGTGTTGAAATATTGGATTGTGATATCAAGTGCAAATGAGAATAAGTGCGTGAGAATGCATTAGTAAATTGGATTGTAAATGTGGTAGTGAAACGAAAAGTAAATGCATGGAATAAAATACGGACTAAAAGTCCGAGGACATTGGAAAATGATCGAAATAGTAATTAATTAGAATTGGAAATAGATATGCGATAATTGGAAATTGGAAAATGACATGTGCATTCATGCATAGTAAATGATCGATAATGGTAGTTGTGACCGTGTCGCCACCGATTTTGAGCTTTAAGCTCAACGTACAGGGCCTCGTGCCTAACGTATTCCGAGCCTCGACTCGATGATCAGGGCTATGCCCAACGTTTCGGGGCTTTAAGCCCAATGTTTCAGAGCCAATGGCTCAACGTATATGAGCTCAGGCGCACGGTCACAACAACGAAAGAAAATGAAAGAGTCACATGCACACTGCATAAATGAATGTTTAATGTGAATTGTGTGAAAGGTTTATTGCCTTATCAAATGTGAAATTGAATGCCTGTGATTTCTTGTTTATGATATATATACAATATTGTGTGATTGTGTGGATATGCATGAGTTGGGTGAACCATCGATGATGGTTTCTCACTGAGTTCGCAAACTCACCCAACATTGCATCTATTTTTCAGGAAATGGAGAGTACCCCGTTGGACACACGGGAGTACGTCTACTGCTAGCAAGACAGAGTATCGGGTCGGGATCAGTGTCGTCCGTATCTGCATTAGTGTATTAATTTGGTATTTAGTAGACCCAATTGTTTACATGAAATTGTATAGAGTGACTGAGCACTAATGAGTGCTCATAATGATTGAAATTGTTTTATCAGTGAAATGGTTTTTATCTTTGAAAGTGTTTTGTTATAATTGGGCCAAGTCAATGATTGTTTTGCGCACTCTAATGTTTTTGAAAGAAAAAGAAAATTTTATACGATTTTTGTTAATAAGGTAATGAATGTTCTAGTACGCCACCCTCGCGGGTCACGGGCTCGGATATCACCATGGATATCGGGTTCGGGTCTCGTCGGGAGTGGGGTGCTACATGTATGAATTACTATTTGTGATGTTTTAACTTGTATGTGATGTCCTTTGAATGTGAATTCATGTTGGAATGATTTATATAATGGTTTGTTAAGTGGAAAGGACTAGAATGTGTGATTTCGGAAAAGAATTGCCATTTTGGCCAATTATGTGAAAGTGAATTTTGTAAAGGCCAATTGAGGCTAATGATTATGTATTGTGTGAATTATGTGCTTTCGTTGGGTTTGTGGTGGTCCTATAAGAGTCAGGTGCACCTGTCTACCCATATGCTTCTCCCGCCTGCCCGCTAGTGGCATTGGAGTTCCTCTCACGGGCTCCCATAAGTCACGGCTACACATGACCGCTTTGCGGGAATGTGTAGTACGTTCCGTTTCGGATCCACCCGAACCACTTTGTTTGTGATTTTGTGAAATGTTAAGTTTTTTGTGATGCATTAAGTTTGTAAATTGTTTGATGTGATAAATTCTGTGAAGAGTTTTGAAAAGTGAAAAATGCTTTCATCAATGTGACATTGTCTTAAAAATGAATGAATGAATGAATGAATAATGTTTTGGTGCTTATTTTCTTGTTTATTAAGTTATTACCCACGGAGCCGTCGAACTCACCCCCCCATTTCCCCTCCACAGGTGTCGAGCGAGAAATCGAGTCGCCGCATCGGGATTGAGGCAATACTCCGATGCATTTTGCTTTTGAAGTCATTTTTTTTAGAAAACAAAGCTTTAGGACGCATTTTGGATTGTATTTAACTTTTGATACTTTCATTGTATTCGGGCTAAAATGCCCTCTAAAGCTTTGTATAATTGCTACTTTCCTTGTAAATACAAAAGATTTGAGTTTTAATGTACATCCTGTATATTGATTTCAAATGTATTGTTTTACGATTTGAGGATGGATGGAAACATAAGTTTGTGTTGGTTGATAGTTTGAGAATGGATAGATGCTTAAGAGTGAGATTGCTGCCTTTTGAATGATGTTTGAATCTATATCTGGATGAGAGTGTGTTGTAGAAGTTTGGAAGATTGAGTTTTATGCAGGTAATGGAGAGAAAATTGAAGATTTTGGCTAGAGCACTTTTAGGAGAGGTGTTGTCCAATTTTCTTTAAAAATGGGCAGAAATTTGATTTTTATTTTAGCCCTCCTTAGGGCTTGACTTGAATTAAGATGTCTTCTTGAAGATTGTAGTACTTGTTGAGATCTTTCAAATGGTGTATAATTTGTCACTTTTGAATCTAGGATGAAGAAGTTATAAGAGTTGCAAGTTTTCAGTTACTGTAGATGAGAGTTTTAGTTGACAGATTCTTTAGCAGGGTTTTTCACTCCCTTGGGGTCTATTTTGATTTTTGCACTCTTCATAGAAAATTTAGATTATCTTTTCCTCTTTCTATTGATATATAATATGCAATTATTGGAGTTGGGAATAAAAAGTTATGAGGTTGAGAAGATGACAGTTACTGTTCATTTATGTAGAGTTACTGTTCCATTGGCTTTGATATAGGTAGTAACTTTGAGAGTCTTTTTACCTCTTTAGATGACTGAATTGATTTTTACACCCTTCATGAAATTTATAGGTGACTTTAAATGTGACTTTTTAAGGCTTTTGTGTTAAAATATATGAATATTCAAACTTTTGGTATAGTGTAGGACTTTTCCAAGTTTAGTAGAATCTTTGGAGCAACTTTTGACCCCCTTAAATTCCAAAATAGTTTTTCAATCCTTCATGGAAGTTGTAGAACTTCCTTTTACCTTTCAAACGATACCAAGTATGCAATTTTTCGACATGGTAGTTAAGAGTTATGCTCATTCTAAGTTAGGAAGTTGTGATGAACAAAATTCCCGAACCTTTAGCGTGCATGAAGTGAATCTCGGACCCGAACGAGTGGATTTTGGCAAGATTATAAGTATAGGAGAGGTTAGGATAGATTTAGGACCCTTTGGAGGGGTCTTGGAGGGTGGAAAATTGTTCCACCCAAAAGTTACACGGCCTACCTGTGTGAATTTTACAAGGGCCGTGTAACTTCCAGCGCAGGGATACCTTTCACCAGTAGGTTACACGGCCTGACCGTGTGATTTTCACACGGTTCGTGTGTTTTGTGTTGGATAGCGTACGGTCTGAGTATTCACAATACACTACGGAAAAAGACCATACAACAACATGAGTATAATCGAAAACACGAAGGATTAACAAAAATACCTTATTTTCGTGGGTGGATTGCTTCTTTTCGGATTCCAAGACACTGCAAATCGCTAATGCCCTCTACCGGTATCCACACGAGCATGCACGATCCGAGCTACGGCTGTAGTGTGCTAGCACGTCCTGAAAACACTTTCTGAAAGCCGCACGATCTTTCTCTTGGATGGCGGCTAGGGTTTCCTGACAATTGTGTCGTTAACCTAATGAGACCTAAGCTTCTCTATTTATAGAGAAACCCTAATCCCATTTAGGCCCCATTAAGTTTCGGCCTATTATATCATATATAATAAAAGCCCGACATCTTAATTCAATCTAGCCCAATAAATATATCTAAATATATTTATTCAATACCTAATAAATTAGGCCCAAGAGAATAAGCCCAGATCACATCACTCTTTGTGTGCGACCCTGTAGGCTCATTTGATGTTGACAATGGGCTTGATTACACTTCTAGGCCCATAAGTCATAAGCGGCCTCTAGCAAGACATTATGACTACCCAAATCAAATGAGGATCGATAATCCGATTTAACCTGTAATTATGGTTATAAGCTCAGTCCTTTTGTAACACGATATCAAGATTAATCACAAGGCATGGTACATGTCAACCTTTGATTAATCATAGTTTCTTGATCCTCAAGTTGACTGATTATAACAAATGACATTGATGACTCTTCATCAATTCATTTGAGCACGACCATGCATTTCTTCAGTCACACTTGTCAAGAGGCCCAAATGATATCTCTCTCACTTAAGAGAGGTACAAATCCCATCTACGTCATTCACATCCTCCGCATGATTCATTTGATGTCCAACATAAGACTATTTGTTATTCGGTTAAAAATAACTTAGTCTAATATCAAAACACCGAATTCCTCATGTAGGGAACCATGATGACTTCAGTCAAAGGACTAAAGTCAAACCATATTGAGAATCACTAATGACATGAAACCATGTAGTATTCTCTTTTGGGTCGATCCAATATATGTTCTTTAACATATATCTATGTTTCGATTTGATATCTCATATCCATGATCAAGAAACGTGATCATCAATCAGAACACATACTAGCCTTAATTCATTATTGTTCCACCAATAATGATCGACTAGGGAAAGTCTAGAATAGTATTATAACACTTATGGTTTTACTATCAAGTCACATACTTGATGACATAAATTTAATACCATTCATGGAATGTAAATCACATTACATAAATGAAATACATGCATATATGAAACGGAATACCTCATAATATATTATTAACAAATCATAATGTTAATACATGAATCACAAATGTTCATTGGCCTAGGGCACACTACTAACAATCTCCCACTTGCACTAGGCCCAATCAGTCAGATATCTAATACCCATAGACCTAGTATGACTCTCATGTTTAGGTTGTGGAAGAGGCTTAGTAAGTGGATCAGCAATGTTGTCATCTGTGCCCACTCTGTATATCTTCACGTCTCCTCTTCTAATGATCTCTCTAATCAAATGGAAACGTCTGCGTATGTGTTTGGATCTATGATGCGAATTTGGTTCCTTAGCCTGTGCTATAGCCCCATTATTATCACAATAAAGGTCTATAGGACTTGCAATGCTAGGAACAATTCCAAGCTCGTGATGAACTTCACGATCCATACTGACTTCCTTAGCAAAGATCCGAGGCAAAGAATGTACTCGACTTCAGTTGTAGAATCAGACATGATGTCTTGCTTTGAACTTTTCCAACTCATCGCACCTCCATTCAAACAGAACACAAAACTCGATTGCGATCGAAATCATCTATGTCGATCGAAAACCAGATCGGTGTAACCATTTACAACTAGCTCTCCTTCAAGTCCTCCATAGACTAGGAACATATCCTTAGTTCTTCTCAAGTACTTAAGGATGTTCTTAACTGCTATCCAGTGACTCTCACCATAATTAGATTGGTATCTACTTGTTATGCTCAAAGCATATGAGACATCTAGTCGAGTATATAACATGGCATACATGATAGATCCAATTGCAGATGCATATGGAATCTTACTCATGCGCTCAAGCTCCTTATCTGAAGTAGGACAATCCTTCTTAGAAAGCTTGATTCCATGTGACATAGGTAGGAATCCTCTCTTGGAATCTTGCATACTAAACCTTTTCAGTACCTTATCTATGTATGTACTCTGGCTTAGGCCTATAAGCTTTCTTGATCTATCTCTATAGATCTTAATGCCTAAAACATAGGCAGCCTCACCTAAGTCTTTCATTGAGAAACGTTTCCTTAACCAAATCTTGACACTCTGTAAGGTCGGAATATCGTTTCCAATGAGCAATATGTCATCAACATATAAAGCTAAAAGGACAGCACTCCAATAACCTTTTTGTAAACACAAGGTTCATCTTCATTCTTGATGAATCCAAACTCTTTGACAACTTCATCAAAACGAAGATTCCAGCTTCTTGATGCTTGCTTCAATCCGTAAATGGATCTTTGAAGCTTGCACACCTTTCCCGAATTCTTAGGATGGACAAAACCCTCAGGCTGTATCATATATACATCCTCAAGTAAGTTTTCATTAAGGAAAGCCGTTTTGACATCCATTTGCCATATCTCATAATCGTAGTATGCAACTATGGCAATAAGAATTCTAATGGATTTGATCATGACCACTGGAGAAAATGTCTCATCATAATCAATTCCATGAACTTGTCGATAACCTTTAGCAACAAGTCTTGCTTTATAAGTGTGCACATTTCCATCCATGTCGAGTTTCTTTTTGAAAACCCATTTGCATCCAATGGTCTTCAAGCCATCAGACGGATCAATCAAAGTCCAAACTTGATTGTCATACATGGATTACATCTCTGCTTTCATGGCCTTTAACCATTTAGCATATTATGGACTTTCCATAGCTTCTTGATAGGTTGTGGGCTCATTATGATCGATGAGCATCATATTGTCATCATCAGTAACGAGAAATCCATATCTCTCAGGTTCATGATGAATCCTATCAGATCTACGTAGGCCTTGTGTTGTTGAAGACTGCTCATCAACAGCTTGTGAGCTCGCTTCAATCTCCTTTTCAGGCTCAATGTCATTTTGTGAAACTTGAATTTCTTCGAGTTGTACTTTACTCCCACTGTTTCCTTTGGAAACAAATTCCTTCTCTAAGAAGAAACCATTTCGAGCAACAAACACTTTGTTCTCTGATGGGATGTAAAAGTAATATCCTTTAGTTTCCTTAGGATATCCCACAAAATAACATTTTTCAGATTTGGGTGCCAACTGGTCAGCAATTGGACGCTTCACATAAGCCTCACAACCCCAAATCTTTAGAAAAGATAAATTGGGACGCTTCCATCCATATCTCATAAGGTGTCTTTTCTGACCTTTGAAGGAATACGGTTCAATATGAATCTTTGCGGTTTCTAAAGTATAGCCCCAGAAGTATTTTGGAAGATCAGTTTGACTCATCATTGATCGAACCATATCTAATAGAGTTCGATTTCTCCTTTCAGAAACACCATTTCATTGAGGAGTTCTTGGAGGAGTCAATTGTGAAACGATTCCACAATCCTTAAGATAATCATCAAACTCTTGGCTTAAATATTCACCTCCTCGATCAGATCGAAGGATTTTAATATTCTTGCCAAGCTGATTTTGTACTTCATTCTTATACTCTTTGAACTTTTCAAAAGATTCAGATTTGTACTTCATTAAATAGACATACCCATATCTACTGAAATCATCTGTAAAAGTAATGAAATACAAATAACCTCCTCTCGCTGATATGCTAAAACGACCGCATACATTGGTATGTATAAGGCCCAATAGCTCATTGGCCCTTTCCCCTTTACCTGTGAAGGGGGCCTTTGTCATCTTACCCAGTAAACAAGAATCACACGTGTCAAAAGATTCAAAAGAATCAATGAATCCATCTTGATGGAGTTTTGAAATGCGTTTTTCAATTACATGGCCTAAACGACAATGCCAGAGATATGTTGGGTTCAAATCGTTAGATTTAAACTTCTTGGTATTTATGTTATAGATGGGCTCATTTGTAACAAACTCGATGTTCAGAGTATAAGTGCCATTTAATTGACGCCAATGCCATATAAAATGTCATTCTTATAAATGGAAATACTTCTATTCTCAATAGAAAATTTAAATCCATCATTCTCTAAACAAGAAAAGAAATAATGTTCTACTCATAGTAGGTACATAATAACAATTCTTAAGTTCCAAAATGAGCCCGAAGAGGCAAAATAAGATCATAAGTCCCCACGGATAAAGCAGCAACTCTTGCTCCATTTCCCACGCGCAGGTCGATCTCACCAGACATCAATCTTCTAGTCCTTCTTAGACTTTGCACATTAGTACAAATGTGAGTTGCAGCTCCGGTATCTAATACCCAAGATGCAGAAGGAGTAAAAGTGATTTCTATAACAAACATACTTGAAGAAATAGTCGCACTATTCTTCTTCTCTTTCAGCTCTTCCAAATAGAGTTTGCAATTCCTTTTCCAATGACCAGGTTCATTGCAATGGAAGCAAACTCCCTCCTTGGGTGCCTTAGTCTTAGCTTTGGGCTTGGGCTTGGACTTAGGTACTTTACCTTTGTCCTATGCTGTGCCCTTCTTCTTGAAAGCCTTTCTTTCTTGCTTGAGAACAAATTTTGAGTTCCTATACCAATCTAGGAAATTTGTTCCATTAAACTTTTCTTTCTCTAGGATAGATCGCATAGAAAGGTTTGTGGATGGAGTAGCCATAATCTACAAAAAATTATGCAATAAAGGTCAACATTCTTATTTTTATGAGGTATTAGCTCCCACTCAAATAAATAACCCTCAATTGAAAAATGGGAGAAACAAGATCCATATTTCACTAAGTCCTAAGAAAGCTTTGGCTTAACACTCAAAACTTAGTTATTTAGGTAGAAAACTCTTTTCAATTACATCACATGTAACTCTTGATGGGCTTATGTTAAAATACATCTTATGTACTGCATGTATGTATAAACCCAATCTTATGCCCCAAGCCCCAAACCGTTTTGATAGCTTAGTTAAGTTTAACCATACTTTACCTATGAATAGCACCATTATTCAAATGTCTTCCCTAGATAATCCCCACATGCCTTGCTTTGGCAAAAACCCACATAAGGATGAGCTAGAGATAAACATTGGTAAAGATTTATGGAAGGCATATAAACTTAAAATTACGATGAGGGTCGTTCTTAGAAGATTATTAATCCTTATAAAGAATTATGGAAGATTACAAAATGCTTGTTATAACCTTGGCTTGATTCTAATTGTTGATTTGAAAATAAATTTAATTTAATAATTCAACTCTTGAAAATTAAATTAAATTCCAAAACCCTTTCCTAATAAATAATCCTTTGAAAACAATTTTCAAATTTCAATAAAACACCTTTTATTATTATTAGAGTATTTATTAATTTAATCTCTATTAAAAAAATAAAAGATTAATTAGGGTTTTAAAACAATTTAAAATAAATTAATAAAAGGAAAGGGAGGCGTGCTGCGTGCAGCAAAGGCTGCGCGCCAATAACTGCACGCGTGGGCGTGCCCACACCTCGCGAGACGCCGTCGTCTTCTCCAACACGAATCCTCTCTTACGGTTTTCCTCCTTTTTCTTCTCGATCTTCCTTCCACTACTCCCACGTTTCCACAACCACGTTGAACCGCACCCTACGTCGCACGCACAACCGTCGGATCTCCAAGGAAAACGTGAAGCTTCAACCATCGGGTCTCCAACCGACGGTTTTTGCAGCCCATGGCGTCACCGGAGACGCCATCGCCGCCGGCGACTGTGGTGTCACCGGAGACGCCAAGTGGGTCGTCACTGATGGGCGATAATCACCCATTATCACCCATTGGTTGTGTTCTTTCTCAACACAAAAGGGGGCAAAAGGAAAAAATGCAGAACATTGCAAAAGCAACCCAGAAAAAAAACGCAGATACAAAGGAGAATCTTCAAACCAGAAATCAAACCGAAGCCAAACATCGCATATTTGGGTTAAGGAAGAAATTAGGGATTTCAATAAATAAACCCTAAGTATTTGATTTCAAGATCTAAAAACGCAGAAGAGAATTCCAGAAACATGCATAGTTTAACAATCCCATATGAAATTGCAAAAACGTAGAACAATCGCAAGCATATGAAACAATTTTTCAGATCGCATACATACCCAAATCAAATAAACCCAGAAAAAACAAACATGCTTTTGTTGATTTTAGGGTTCATATATACAGAACACGTATAAACAGAAGACATGGGTATCTGTAGTGAAAAGAAACAATTTTAATTAATAAGGCATATACAAACACGCAGAAACAATTCCTACCCGACTTGGAAACAAGTTCAAAACTTTAACAAAAACAATCACCATTGTTATTTGTCTTTTACCGAAGCATTAACACAAATCAATAACAATAATCAAGCCACTAATCCAAGATTAACGATTAAACCTGGCTCTGATACCACTGTTGGATCGCGTACGGTCCGAGTATTCACAATACACTGCGGAAAATGACCATACAACAACATGAGTATAATCGAAAACACGAAGGATTAACGAAAATACCTTATTTTCGTGGGTGGATTGCTTCTTTCGGATTCAAGACACCGCAAATCGCTAATGCCCTCTACCGTATCCACACGAGCATGCATGATCCGGTCATGCGGTACAGAGTGTGCTAAAGACGTCTGAAAACACTTTCTAACGCCGCACGATCTTTCTCTTGGATGGCGGCTAGGATTTTCGACAATTGTGTCGTTAACCTAATGAGACCTAAGCTTTCTATTTATAGAGAAACCTAATCCCATTTAGGCCCCATTAAGTTTCGCCCATTATATCATATATAATAAAAGCCCGACATCTTAATTCAATCTAGCCCAATAAATATATCTAAATATATTTATTCAATACCTAATAAATTAGGCCTAAGAGAATAAGCCCAGATCACATCACTCTTTGTGTGCGACCACAGAGGCTCATTTGATGTTGGCAATGGGCTTGATTACACTTCAAGGCCCATAAGTCATAAGCGCCTCTAGCAAGACATTATGACTACCCAAATCAAATGAGGATCGATAATCCGATTTAACCTGTAATTATGGTTATAAGCTCAGTCCTTTTGTAACACGATATCAAGATTAATCACAAGGTATGGTACATGTCAACCTTTGATTAATCATAGTTTCTTGATCCCCAAGTTGGTGATTATAACAAATGACATTGATGACTCTTCATCAATTTATTTGAGCACATGCCATGCATTTCTTGATCACACTTGTCAAGAGGCCCAAATGATATCTCTCGCACTTAAGAGAGGTACAAATCCCATCTACGTCATTCACATCCTCCGCATGATTCATTTGATGTCCAACATAAGACTGTTTTTATTCGATTAAAAATAACTTAGTCTAATATCAAAACACGAATTCCTCATGTAGGGAACCATGATGACTTCAGTCAAAGGACTAAAGTCAAACCATATTAAGAATCACTAATGACATGAAACCATGTAGTATTCTCTTTTGGGTCGATCCAATATATGTTCTCTAACATATATCTATGTTTCGATTTGATATCTCATATCCATGATCGAGAAAGCGTGATCATCAATCGTAACACATACTAGCCTTAATTCATTATTGTTCCACCAATAATGATCGACTAGGGAAAGTCTAGAATAGTATTATAACACTTATGGTTTTACTATCAAGTCACATACTTGATGACATAAGTTTAATACCATTCATGGAATGTAAATCACATTACATAAATGAAATACATGCATATGTGAAACGGAATACCTCATAATATATTATTAACAAATCATAATGTTAATACATGAATCACAAATGTTCATTGGCCTAGGGCACACTACTAACATTTTGGACCTCTTAATGACAGATTTTCAAATTTTAGTCTTCATAAACGTTTTAGCTCTAGATGTCTACTTTCCAACCGTTCAAAAAAGAAGTCAATACGATATCTATAATGAGAGTTATAGCATTTGCGCCAAAGTATGTTCATTAGGAATTAGAACATGAACATATCTAATTCGTTTGACCATAACTTCTTCGTCTGACCTACGAATGAGGCGATTCTTGAAGCGTTAGAATCCTAACGTGTTTTTATACCTCTACATGAAATTTGAAACTAATTGGAGTTAAAATCCAAAAGTTTGGGGTAAGATAAGTAAGAGGTTGGTTTGGAGAGAATGACCAATCTTTGGATTTTTAAGCATATCTTGAGGTATAGAGATCTGATTGAGGAGATTGTTGATCCTAATTAATCTAGAGACATAACATTTCATTTTTAGCTTAGGAATCAGATTCAATTTGGGCCCTAAGCAGATCAAATTTTATTGAGGAAGATTAGGTTAAATTTATCACTATCCGTTCGGGAGTATATGAAATAAGTTTGATTCGAGGTTCTTCTGTGGTGAGGAATCCCTCCCTCGTGGGTTTCGTGTCCAGATGTCACGTAGGAAGTCGGACACGTGTCTTACCAGGGTGGGGTTCCAACATCTAATGCCATATCCATTTATAAGATGATCATGTCTCTTTTAAGGCAATGGATTAGTTAGAGGATCTGCTAGATTCTCTTCAGTAGGAACTCACTCCAATGTTATGTCTTTTCGCTCCACTATCTCCTTGATCAAGTAAAACTTTCTAAGTACATGTTCAAACTATTGATAAGATCTGGGTTCCTTTGCTTGCGTAATAGCACTGTTGTTGTCATAATACAGTACTAAGCATTTCATCAATTCCATGAAAATCAAATAAATAAGGATTTCACTTTATACACTCAAAGTGTTTAGGTTTCATTAAGCTTTCAAATCAAAACATAGCGAGTTATTTCCATAAGCTTACTCAAGAATCATATCTCCACCACTAAACAAAATGAACCTAATGTATAAATCAAAGGGACTTAATAAGGGGTTTAACGTGGCTTAGGTAGGGTATGACAAAAGGAGCTTTTTGGCTAAATAAATTGAAGGGAATCATACAAACTTATCCATACAAGTTTCAACTTAAATCAAAATTCACTTGGTTAAAATGACATCTCTTTCAATCACTTTGTCTTTTCTTTTCTATTTCATTTTTCTGTTTTTCAAAACAAAAATATCCAAGAGGAGATTTTGTTTTTTTTTGTTTTTATACTTCTCCTCCATTCTATAAAAAATCAAAATAATGCAACTTGAATCATCTAATTAACTTTTCGTGGAAATAGTCAAAATCCTATGCAAATAAGCCCGATACAATTCGTTCAATTTAGGGGTTCAAAATTATTAAGGGTGTTGACAACAAAAAGGTATATTCGACTTGTAACAAGGTTATTATGCAAGAAAGAAAGGTTAAGGCTCAATTTGGTTTTCTAAGGATAAAAAGTGAGGTAGGTTTGTTTGGGTCAAAAAATGGTTATCCTAAATGCTCTCATTGTTGGACCCCGAACTTTTCTTGGAGATTCGATTTGTTAAACGAAATTAAATGAGGAATTATTGGTGTTTAATGTTGTATTTGGGTAATGTTAATAGGAGAAATTGCAATTATATTTTTAGATTAATGCACGAAATAGGTGTTTTGTGTATGATTGTGTTATTTATAGACATTGTAGGAGATTGTGTATGACTTGTGTGAATGAGGAAGTGGCATGCGTATTAACTTTGCCTTGATGAGGTTGCTGTTGGGAAATGGCTTTGGAATAGCTTATTGGAGATTTGAATTGTGTTTGAGATGAATTAGTTGAAGAGTTTGTGGTAGTGAGTGAATATGTGAAGTTGATGTGTTGATATGTGAAGTTGATGTGTTGGAATGGTGTTCAGAAACTTCAATGGCAAACCTGTACTGATTTAGATGGATTTAGCCAAAGTGGTCTTAATGAAAGTTGTATCTTATGTTTTCAGCTTTCTAACGCCATAAAGTATGCACTTTTTTGATATCGGGGATAGAAGTTATGATATTGTTCAGGTGATTTTTAGCATGGCAGAAACTTTTATTGAAAATTTGACCTAGTTAGTGGTTGAGATTGCCTTTAAGTGCTTCATGAAAGTTTTATATTATGTTTTGATCTTTCCATTGATGTAAAGTATGGAGTTTTTGGACTATGAAATAAGAAGTTATGATTTTTAGAAGTTTCTGTTACTATTTGGCATGATCGTTAGTGGACAGAAACTTTGAGTGAACTTTTGACCCTCTTAAAGTTAGATATTGTTCTTAGGGTCTTCATGAAAATTGTTGAGCTTGTTTTTATCTTTCCATTGATCTAAGGTATGGAATTTTTGGACAAGGGAGTGAAACGTTATAAGGTTTGGAAGTTCTGATGCTGTTTAGAATGAAGTTGACGAACAGTCACTTTGTGTGGACTTTTGACCCCTTTAGAGATCGAACTTGTTTTTTAGTCATTCATAAAAATGGTAGAGCTGTCTTTTATGTAACATCCTATCTCTGATGGGAAGGGTAAATTGGTCAATTGGGACAGGCTAGTAATTTGCATTGCATATTTTGATTGAGCATTATTTGGCCTCTAATTTAAAAGGAATGAGTCATTTGGCACCTGCATTTATGTGTACATGCATTCATGGTATTCCCGACATTTACTTATGACTGAGATGCGATTTGTGAAAATTATGAGATAACCGCGTATGAAATTGAATTGGAATGTCTTAGGATTTATTTTTCAGTGGGTTAATGATCCTTAGAAATTTTCTGGTTAAATTGGGAGAAAATGTCCAGACCGGAAAATTTTCAAGTGGCGGACCGACTGACTGTATAGTACCGAAATAATTGTCTAATGGCAATGGTGAAGTTTGATTTATGATTTTAGAAATTAGCTTATCGAGCCATTAGAATTTGGAGACGAATTTGACTGGAAATGAGAAGGGATTTAAATGTATTGTGAGGAATGACATGTGGCATATTTGAGTAACCTTTAAAATGCCTTAGGTTCTAAGATTAAAAAAGGGAAATCCTCTTCTCTGCTAGGGCGCGATTGTTTCTTCTTCCTTGGAGATTTTTGTTCTTCCTCCCTTTGTGATTTCCATTGCTAGCTTGCTTGCTTCTTCTCTACTTGCAAAGCCAAGCTTTAACCCTAAGGAAGATGAAGATTTTGAGGTTTTGAGGGGGAGCTCGTAAGGGTTAAAGAAATTGGAGGATTTGTCGAGAGTTGAAGATTTGAGCTAGATTTGGTAAGTAAATTGATTGTATGTTGTTATTTCTTAGTTAATGCATTCATGGGTTTAATTGTGAAAGTTTGGGGTAGTTATGGGTGAGTTATGACTGGTTTTAGAGAGAGAAATGAGGAAAATTCATCATTGAAGAAAAGAAAGAAAGTATTGAATGAAAATTGAGAATAGGTTCTATTACAAC
This sequence comes from Erythroxylum novogranatense, assembly GCA_029891385.1. NCBI lineage: Eukaryota > Viridiplantae > Streptophyta > Magnoliopsida > Malpighiales > Erythroxylaceae > Erythroxylum > Erythroxylum novogranatense. Next base: position 11,846,055 of record CM057228.1, read on the forward strand.
CTAAGGGTTGTTTCTTGATAATTGGGGTATAATTGTCAGATTTCTGAATGTTAGAATTGAGATTTGTGGAGTTCCGTAATATGCCATTGAAATGAAACGAGCTATTATTGATCAACTGAATGAAAGGTTAGATTTGGACAAAGAAAGTGGAAATTGGGAAATAGTGCCGGGAAGGTCATGAATAGGCATCGTGCATCTTTTAATTAAGACATGTGCATCATTGGATTATTTTGATTGTGCATTTTGTAATGAATAATTATTTGACTGTTATAGAGAGGCACCGTTGGATCAACATTCTGCGGATTTGCTGAGACTTCCAGGCAGTAGCTCGAAAGTGCAGGTGAGTAACCTAGTTGGTTCCTCAACTTTTGTGTTTAATGTTCCGCACTTATGCCATGTGGAGATGAATGGAGGGTTATGTATGTTTGCTTTTGATTGACTTCGGACCACAGGTGTCCGAAGTATTGGGAACTTGATATTTAACTGCTATTGTGTGTAGTTGTTTATGAATGCTTCAATGAAATAAACTGAAAATGTTTATGACTGAAATACCGGACCGAAGGTCCGAAGGAATGGGAAATGGGACACTAAAATGTAAACTGACTGTAAATGGAAATTGGGACATATGCATTCATGCATAAAGGCATTTTCAGATAATGATAGTTATGACCGGAGTCGTTACTGATACTGAAAGAGCCTCGAGCTCGAACACTGTTACTGAACCGAGCCTCGAGCTCGAGGGGAGTTAGTGCATTCCCAGAGGGCTCTCCTACTCCCTAGACGCGTCTAATTACTGATCACTGTTTATGCGCTCGGTCACAACACTGTAATAAACTGGAAAAGAGTCACATGTGCATTGCATATAAAAGTGATAACTAATTTGCGAAATTGCATGAGTTCTATAAATTGTTATATGATGATATTGAACGTGTAATTAACTGAAACTGTGAATTGCTTGTGATATGCATGAATTGAGTGAACCATCGATGATGGTTTCTGATTGAGTTCGCAAACTCACCCAATATTGTAATTATTTTTCAGGAATTACCGAGTACCCCGTTAGACAAGCGGGAGTATGATTACTGCATGAGAGTCAGAGTTCGAGGTCAGGATCAGTTTCACGTCTACATTTGAGTCATTCTGATTTATTTGTAAATTTGTATTTCAGCAAATTAGTACTGTTATGCAGAGGGCCCCAATTGATTAATGTTGTATTGTGATGTGATTGCTAAAATAGTATTTTGATTGAAAATGTTTTCGTATCACGAGCCCAAATTGTTTACTGATTTACCACACTCGATTGTTTTCAAAAATAACAATGTCTTATTGAGTTTTTGGAACTGTTTGACTGTTCTAGCATACCACTCTCGTGCGGCATGGGCTCGGATATCACCATCGATATCAGGTTCGGGTCTTGCTGGAGTGGGATGCTACATTTATGGTATCAGAGCCCAGAAGTACAATCTTATATGGACTGTTTTCGAATTATGGGTCAAGTTACATGCATTTGAATCATGTCACGGCAGACAGTGACAACTGATCCCCGGTCTAGTATGTGAGTCACATGTATGAGCTTGTATCAAATGTCTAAGTGGCCAAAAATAGTGAGGAAATTGAGGATATGTTAGGAAATGATATACGGAAGTTAGTGATAGCATGGAATAAGAAAAAGTGTATTGATGGGCTTATTATGAAATGTAACATCAGAGTTATATTAGGGTATATCCTTGAATGTAGGATAGATATGATTATATGCTCATGGATTGATAGAGGAAATATAGGGATATGTTAGAAATGGCAATATTGAAAGCGTATAAACAAAGTAGATGAAAATAAAATGTTATATGATCTGTAGAAGCTACAATTGGGTTTGATTACCGTGATGAGAGTTATGAATAAGGGTTTATGGCTTAGAGTCAGAATATGTTAGTGGAAAATCCAGAATGATCGTACATCTATAATATTGATTTGAGCGTGAACATACATGGGTATGAAGGAATAATGAAAAGATTGAAATGTAAGACAATGATAATGGTAGATGAAAAAGTTGTTAAGGTTCAGTTAACTTGCCTATGTGAATATACATATGATAATAAGAGCCCCATAACAAGTGAAAGTATCGAGCTTACACGTATCATATGTGTGGAAATGATATCGAGAGCCATCGGTAAGTTAATGGATAATTGCTAGTCATAGTTTTTATAGTTAAAGTTTAATATGAGTTAGCATAAGAAGTGAAAGTGCTTATAGTGATCAGTTGGGACTGAATTGAGATTGTTATATGTTGAGGACATGATCGTGGCATAATCCTCACGATTGAGGACATGTGCAAAAACTGAAGTTTTGTTGAATATCAAATGAGATCGAGGTATCCTTAGCGTAAGTGACTTATTGGTGAGTTGTCCTATATCTGTCTCTTGATAAGATGTAATGATTTTGATGGTGTATACTTCAATGAATCTTATTGTAAAGGGACGCCCTGATTATATGAATTGTGGCGAAATTGATCTTCATAGGATATTATGAATGTAGGATCCGTGAACTCTGGCCACGCGACCACTACAGTAGAGCCTGACCTCTACCGCCAGCACTTCAGGTATTGTCCTCTTTGGCGCTTGGGTGAGCCAAGACTTGAAACCAAGACCTCAAGGTTTTGTCCCACTTTGCGTGGACGCCTCTTACCATGTGCCTTTTTAATGTAGAGCCCGGCCTCTACTGCCATCACTCCAGGTATTATCCTCTTTGGTCAAGGGTGAGTCCACGACTTGAACACAAGACCTCAAGGTTTTGTTCCACTTTAAGTGGAACAAAACCTTGAGGTCTTGTGTTCAAGTCGTGGACTCACCCTTGACCAAAGAGGATAATACCTGGAGTGATGGCAGTAGATGCCGGGCTCTACATTAAGGTCTTGGTTTCGAGTCGTGGGCTCACCCAAGCGCCAAAGAGGACAATACACAGGTCTTGTGAGAGGCAGGCTCATCAGAGTGGTCGCGTGGCCAGAGTTCACGGACCCTCCAATGAATAGCTAAAATTGATATTTCCTAAGGCATTGAGATGGGCTGACAAGAAATGTGACGACTGTTGATGATTAGGAATTTCATTAGGGGTATCAATGAAAGTAGTAAGAAATCTTCTTTTAAAGAAGAATTTCCCTGAATTGGGTTAAACCGATCAGATGATTCAATTGAAAGAATTATCAATGAAAGGACAACTTGGACATAAATCAGAAATGAATAAAAAGTCATTGTGGGAGCCCTAATCCTAGTGGAGACTTAATTGTAAGAGATAGAATCTGCTACTGAGAAGATATGTATTATGTTAATGTAAAGAATCCGACTGTGTACTAGGATTTTTGAACATTAAGGAGACATTAGTTGTGAATTTGAAGAGAATATCGGTTCACGAATAATTGTATAAACATGTTCGTAAGGTACCGGTGGATTTAATGAATGTGTTTTCAACCCAGTCTGTAATGATGGCAATAAATTGAATATGTGGAGAAATTTTTGTAAAGGAACATGTGTCAGAATATGTTATTATGAAACTGAGAAAATCATAAGAGAAGTTTTCCATTGGGGAAATTAGATACTTAATGTAACATCCCGTTACTGTTAGCAAAGGCATTATGGTAATATTGGGTCAAACTGATAGGTTTCATTGCATTCACTGATTGAGCATGTTACTGGCCTCTAATTATAGAGGAACAGGTTTATTGCATATGCATTTATCCATAGGTACATGCATTCATGATTTTCCGGCATTTTAATTGTGAGCGTGAATTGATTGGATTGTGAACTGGAAACTGACTGGATTATGATTGATTGAGAAATTAGGAGTAATTGGGTTCAAATAATGGATTTAGAATAGTCTAAGAGTCATTGGCTACTGATAGTGACTTATAGGAAATTTTCGGGAAATTCGGGAGAAAATACCCGGACTGGAAATTTTGGAATGACCGACTGATTGACTGTATAGTACTGAAAGGATTGTCCAATGGCAATGGAAAAATTAGAGTTATACTGTTAGGAAATTAAAATGTTAAGCCATTGAAATTTAGAGATTGAAATTTGAACTGCTTTAGAGACCTATGCCTATAAATAGCTAGGTTTGAAATTTGGGGATTTACCTAAGGCATTATCGTTTCTCTCTTCTCCTTCTCCACGGTGTTCATCGATTCCTCCCTTAGGTGAGGATTCTTCGATCTTTCCCTTATGGTTTCTTCTCATTGTGCATAGCTAACTGGTTTATTATGATTGATGAAGGTTGAGAAGGATTGAAAGTGGGTTACAGTAGATTTCGAAAGATTTTAGGGTTACGGTGATTTTTGAGAAATTTTTGGATTGATCTTCGATTGGTAAGTTTTAATGGCATTAATGTTGTTATAATGGTTTCTGATGCATTTATGGCATTTGTTATGGTTGATTTGGGTAGATGGGAGTGTTCAATGGAGGTTTTAGAGAGAGAAATGAAAGGAAATCGATCGGAGAAGGCGATTAGGCGACCCGCACGTCATGACGTCTGCGCACCCGCCTTGTGGCGAAATTCGATCTTCGCCATAGCGAGTGCGAGGAGACGCCTTGGCGGCGCCTAGTTCCACGCCTTCGCTGAGCGGCTAACATTTCGCTTACGTCGGCGAGTCGAAAAGACGACTGCCTTGCGCGGCGTGCTTCACGTTATGGCGCGGCGATCTTCTCTTCGTCATGGCGAGGTATGTAGGTCATGACGAAGGATTTTTCTGATTGGATTAATTTTTGTTTATTGGGTATAATTTTTGGGATAGACCTCCGATTGAGGTGATTCTCGATTCATTATGAACTAGGAAAAGAGGTCTACTTTTGAGGATTGGAATTTAATTTAAGTGGTATCGATTTATCGAGATTAAGGTCAATTATGGTTCATAGTGTGACCTAAGTATTGAATTGAGACAATTGGAGATTTAATTGGGATTTTCAATAAAGGTTTTGACCCAATGGATAGGGAATTGCTATAGGGAGTATAAATTGAGAAAATTGAATTGAATTATAGGATTGGATCAATTATTATCGATCAAGTAAGCGAAGTGATAAAATTGGGCCTAAGAGTTCTAAATTGAGTTTTAATGCCAGGAAAATCGTGAACATGCATTGTACATAGTTCCACTGAGACATATGCATTACTGAATCGTTTTATTGAGCATCTAGTAATGGGACTGTATTTTACTGTTATAGAGGCGCCGTTGGATCGTCATTCTACGGACATTGCTGGAACTTCTAGGCAGTAGCTCGGAAGTTACAGGTGAGTAACCTAGTTGGTTTCTCAAATTCCTGACTGTCTAAATGCTCAATGTGAATTTACTTACCAATGTGAAATCGTATGATTACTGAAATGTCTAAAATGTACATGATCGAATGACATGTTTCTACTATACTGGATTGGACTACTATATTGAACTGGACTACTGTATGTTACTGAGAAATACAATACTGGGCTTTTATAGCCATACACTTTGAATTACTGAACACTGCATTGCATGCATAAATGCATGATCGAGATAATGGAATGTGACCCAGTTGCTATTATCTTTGAAAAGAGCCTCGAGCTCGAACCATTGTCTTGTGGGACCTCGAGGCAGGGGAAAATCACGCGTCCCCCACTGAACACTGACTAAGCACTTGGGCACAACACTGAATAACTGGAAAAGAGTCTCATATGCATTGTATACACATGACTAATTGAATTGCAAACTTACTGAATTATGTGATGACATGAGAGATTGCAAATTGTTACATGCTACTGTGAACTGTTGCATAATTCTGTGAATTGTGATATGATACTGTAAATTGTTATATGTTATTGTAAATTGTTATTTGATACTGCAAACTGCTATAGACTACTGTAAATTGTTATATAATACTGTAAATTGAATATTCTTGTGCTATCTTTATGCATTGATTTGCGTAATGCATGATTTGAGTGAACCATCGATGATGGTTTCTCACTGAGTTCGTAAACTCACCCAAAATTGCATCTAATTTTTCAGGATCGATAGAGTAGACCCCTAGCTTCGGAGATAGTCTTTTCTGCCGAATGCGGCGTCTTTGGCAAGAGAAGCGATGGCACATGGTCGATCGGTGGGTTGGACTTTTGAGGATGACTTAAGATAGATGCTTATATCGGTTTCCTTTTGGTTTTGTTTAGGGGTGATAGACTTGTCTATTACGATCTTGGATGTCGTATTAAGATTCTTTTGGATTTTAAAAGTTCTTGATTTACGATATATTATGATTTTAATTATTGCGATGCCATGTGGATTATTAGTGGGAATGTTACGGTGGTGCACCTTTATCGTGGGATACGTGTCGGGCGACCTTGGTGTCGATGTGTACCCTACGGTGAGGCGCTTCATTAAGTGGTATCGAGCATGGTTTGGCATCTTTTGGGATTAGCAAAATTAAAATGGAATCCTTTGCAAGAATAGTGGGCGATCGAATTTCTTATGCATTTTAGGTCATCCGTCCTTGGAGATCGAGTTGAGTTACCAGCTGACCTGGAATCGGAAGGAGCTAGTAGGGAGTCTCCTGCGCCTCGTTCAGAGGAGTTGCCTCCTCGAGTTCCTATGAGATGAGAACGGAGATATGATCAACTGCATAAGCAGGGGGCGGTTGACTTTTATGGCAGCACCGACCCTGCGGAGGCTAAAGGATGGCTAGAAAGGACTGAGAGAGTCCTCGATCAGATGGACTGCGATCCGGATGAGCGTTTTGACTACGCGGTTTCTCTACTACAGGGTCCTGCATATCAGTGGTGGAAGACTATCCCGGGCAGTACCACCAGGCCTTGTACACTGACATGGGATGATTTTCTGAGGGCTTTCAAGGACAATTTTATGCCCAAGATCTATCTGGAAATGAAGTTCTGGAGTTCTAGAGCCGAGGCGAGGCGATTGACCGTGGCCGACTATGAGTCTGATTCAACGAGTTAGTGGTTTATGCTTCTTCATTGGTAGCTCTTGAGGTGACAGTGTCGACATTTTGAGGGCGGACTCAATCTGGAGATCCGTACCTATTAGCTAGATCCGATATGGGCGGTTTATTGAGTTGAGGGTGCAGCAGTGAGGATCGGCATTACTAAGACGGCGTGTGGTCGAGGCGGTCGGGGACCGAGATTAAGAGATCGATGTGATGCCAGGCGGTGTTGGAAGAGGGTATAGCAAGCGAGTAGGCCCTTGGTCATGAGGAGGGCTAAACAGACCGGTCATGGGCGGAGGGGCGATTTGTACTGGTGGTAGTGGTAGCAGGTGGCGATGTCGAGTTTGAGGCGATCTGTCCCTTATGTGAGCATTGTGACAAGAGACACGATGGAGAGTGTCGATGGCTATCGGAACTGTTTGAGGTGTGGTTCGATGGACCACCTAGTGAGAATTGCCAGAGACTTTGGGAGCGATCTCTATGGTGGAAGATCGGTGACAATACCACAGTGCTGTGAGAGCCGTGGAGGTGGATCGAGATGGAGAGGTCGAGGCCGAGGTCGAGTCCAGCGAGAGGGTCCTTGATGGAGGAAGGACCGACGAAGCAGCGATCCTGAGCTAGAATGGTACATGCCATGACTCGGCGGGAGGCCTAGGATTCCCGGATGTTGTTGCGGGTATGCTTCGATTTACGGTTTTGAAGCATATGCATTGTTGGATCTGGATCCACCCGTTCTTTCATTGCACCGCATTTAGCATGTAGGCGCATGGGGATGGCGGAGGTTACAATATGGGTTAGAGGTGAGTACACCTCAGGTAATCTGTTGTATTGAGAGAGGTGCGTATGGGGTGTCGGGTTGGATCGATCGGCGGTTTGAGAGCCGATCTCATCGTTTTGGCTCGAGGGAGGTCATGAGGCCTATCGGCTCACGTAGTGGATTCTAGAGTCGGCCGAGATTGCAGGATGTTCCGTAGTCGTGGAATTCCTGATGTGTTTCAGGAGTTCTGGGATTGCCGCCAGAGCGGGAGCGAGTTTGAGATTGATCTCGTTCTGGTACAGCCCTATATCGATCCCTCCGTATAGGATGGCATCGGTGGGCGAGAGAGCTTAAGGCTCGATTGCAGAGCTCTTGGATAAGGGTTCATCGGATCGAGTGTTTCGCCATGGAAGCTCCGTCTTGTTTGTGAAGAAGAAGGGCGGACATTGAGATTATGTATTGATTATAAGCGGTTGAATCGGGTGACGGTGAAGAATAATTATCCTTGCCTAGGATTGGCGATTTGTTTGATCGATTCGTGAGGAGCTCGGTGTTCACTAAATTGGATCTAAGATCGAGGTTATTATCGATTGAGGATTGCGAGGCGATGTGCCTAAGAGTGCTTTCGGAGTAGATGCGGGCATTTTGAGTTCCTAGTGATGCGTTTGGGTTGACTAATGCCGGCGACCTTCGTAGCTTTGATGAATAGAGTTTTCAGCCCTACTGGATCGGTTCGTGATAGTATTTATTGGCGATATTTCGGTCTATTCGAGGAGTAGGCAGAGCATCTTGAGCACCGAGGATTATTACGCGGTCATGAGAGAGAGGCAGTTGTTCGCCAAATTCACTAAGTGTGAATTCTGACTTGATGAGATTGTGTTTCTAGGGCATGTGGTGTCCGGTGAGGGTATCTAGGTGGATCCTCACAAGATAGAGGCAGTTATGAGTTGGGAGATTCCGAGGAGTGTGCCAGAGTTGCGGAGTTTTCTAGGATTGGCCGGGTATTATCAGAAGTTCGTCGAGGGGTTTTCGTTGATCTCCACCCCTTTGACGAAGCTATTGAGGAAGAATGTGCCGTTCAGATGGTGCGAGGAGTGCGGAAAGAGCTTTGAGGAGTGAAACATCGGTTGACGACTGCCGGTGTTAGGCATTCCTTGGTCTTGGAGGCTTTATGGTTTCTGATGATGCCTCGCATCGTGGGGTAGGATGTGTATTGATGCAGCATGGGAGAGTTATAGCGTATGCCTCGAGACAGTTGAGGTCTCACGAGGTGAATTATCTAGTGCATGACTTGGAGCTGGCCGCAGTTGTATTTGCTTTGAAGATCTGGAGACATTATCTGTATGGGGAGACGTTCTAGATCTTCACCGATCATAAGAGTTTGAGGTATTTGTTGAGTCGAGAGAGCTCAATCGAGGCGAGAGGAGATGGATAGAGTTCTTGAAGGACTATGATCGCGATTGAGTATCATCCAGGGAAGGCCAATGTGGTGGCCGATGCACGGAGTAGGAGATCGCATGGGAGTGCAGCTCAGGTTCAGGTTTCGAGGTTACCTGGTTTGCTTCAGTTGAGAGCTCTTAATGTACAGATGGATTTGAGTCAGGATGGAGCTTTGATTGCTACTCTGAGGCTGAGGCCGATGTTACATGACAGGATCCGGAGAGCTCAGGATCAAGACCCAGTGTCAGTGAGACTCATTGAGAGAGTCCAGGCCAGTACTGATTCGGAGTTTGAGTTGAGAGATGGGACATTATGGATGGGACAGAGACTGTGTGTGTCAGATGTTGATGAATTGAGACGGGAGATCCTAGAAGAGGCTCATGTAGCTGCCTATGCTATGCATCCTGGTACGACCAAGATGTATCGTACTCTGAGACAGCATTTCTGGTGGCCTGGTGATTGAACCCAAGTTTAATATATAAGTGGCTACACTTTCATGGTTGTTAATGCACTTTTTGACTCTTAATTCATGATTTTTGTGCTTAAATTAGTCTCTTACGGTGAGCTTATGTTTTATGTAATTTGCTAGTAAAATTGTACAAATTGACATTAATTGCATCATAATTTTTCTAAGAACAATTGATACTGGAAATTGTTATTTTATATTGTAGGAGAAAAGGAGTCAGAAAGGATCAGAAGAGTCAACACGGCATGAAGTCCTTAAGGCACGTCGCGGCGTGAACCAATCACCTCGCCGCGGCATCGCCGCGGTGAAATGTAATTCACACATCGCGGCGCATCAACACAGATCGTACGTCGCGATGTCAACAATTCAACACGTCGTGGCGAGCAAGCCAGAGACACGTCGCGACAAATTTTTATTTATACGTCGCGACGTGCAGACGGATACCCGGACTCCAAATAGAGATTTCTCTCACTATACCGACCCAGCCCGTGACCCATCCTTTAAATACTGTCGAATTAGGTTAGAAGATCAATTTTTTCTGCTGGGCAATCGACACGAGGGGAAGAAGAGAGAAGATCGACGGGCGAAGAGAGAAGAAGAGGAAGCAGCATCGTCCACGGATAATTTCACATAGGTTTTGTTCTTCATTTCCACCACCGACGCCATCATCGATAGCTTGGATTCGTCACGAGTTGTGAAGGTTCCGGTTAAAATGCGTGGTTAGACATTTGTTTTCTGTTGAAGATGCAGTGATGGCTGGAGTTCACCGAGCTTTCAAGGGGAGTAGCTTAATCTGTAGTTTTGCTATGATTTATAAATGCCTAGGTCTAGGGTTTGTAATTTATAGTGAAGCTATTTGATTGTAGCTAAATGTTTGACATTTAATGTGTTGTTTGGATTGGTAGTTTACATTGTCACGTTTAACTGCATTGTTATGAACAGCCGAGTTGGGGTTTATTGCTTTGTAGTTAGATTAGCTTAATTAGAGTTTAATTAAGCGTTGAACAATGTAATGTGTTATGGATTTGTTTATGTAGAACTTTGTGCTTAAATATATGAAGTCTCATATATGTCAACTTGTGATCTTGTTGATTCTCTTTTATTTGCCTAGTTGTGTTTGATAATGAGTTGATGCTAGATTTCATTTGACCCATTGCATTGGCAAATCCACCGCACACACTAAGATGTTTTTAACAAGGTTTTGAGCAATGGAGTTCATTGATCAAATCCTTGGACAAGAATCCTTTAACGTTCAGGGCTCAAGAGCACTAATGGGGTCTTGAGAAATGGAGTCGAGTGACAGAGTCCATTAATCAAGACCACGGACTTAAAGATAATTCTTTAAGGTTTATCATTTCAAACTTAGTGATTTTCAATCCCTTTGCACACACTAAGATGCGCTTAACGGGATCTTGAGCAATGGAGTTCATTGATCAAGATCACGGACTTAAAGAATCCTTTAAGGTTACGAGGCTCGAGAGCACTCGATGGGGTCTTGAGAAATGGAGTCAAGAGTGACGAGTCCATTAATCAAGACCACGGACTTAAAGATAATTCTTTAAGGTTTACCATTCACACTTAGTTTTGAGCTGTGATAGCCAAAGCTTGTTTTCAAGAGGATTTTATCACTTGTTTTAGTATTTTCTTTTTCTATTTTGAAAAATCCAAAATACTTTTTACATGCTTTTAGTGTAGTTAATGTTTTCAAACAAAACCCCTTTTCCCTTCTTGATTTCACTTGCATTTTATGACATATAGGTTAGCTTAGGTCCATTTCATTAGGTTAGATTAAGTGAGACGACCGAGGTTGCATCCTATCTGCAATCTTGGAATTTATTATTTTGACCGGTTTCAAGGATCGATCTTAAGGTCGAATCGTGAGCCGCGATCACCGGTATGAAGAGGCAAGTGGCGGTGTATGTTTCAGTGTCGATTTGTCGGCGTGAGTTAAAGCGAGCATCGGGCTCGATGGGAAAGTTGCATTCGTTGCCCATTCCGGAGTAGAAATGGGAGCGAATTACCATGGATTTTGTTATGGGATTGCCTAGGACACCGAGGCAGCATGATGCTATCTGGGTCATAGTGGATCGATTGACCAAATCGGCTCACTTCTTGCCAGTGAGGGAGAGCAATACTCTCGATCAGTTGGCCTAGAAGTATATGGCAGAGATTGTACGGTTGCATGGGGTTCCTTTGTTGATAGTCTCAGACAGGGATCCCAGGTTCACCTCGAGGTTCTGGAAGAGCCTACAGACTAATATGGGTTCGAGGTTGAACTTCAGTACAACGTTTCATCCTTAGACAGATGGACAGAGCGAGAGGACGATTAAGACTGTTGAGGACATGCTTCGAGCCTGTGTATTGGAATTTAGAGGATCATGGGATCAGGATTTGGCACTGATCGAGTTTGCATATAATAACCGATGTCGAGTAGTATTGGGATGGCACCGTATGAGGCCTTGTATGGATAATCGTGTCGATCGCCCTTGTATTAGGATGAAAAGGGCATGAGATCGATTGAGGTCCGGTGATTGGATCTGATGGATAAGGATGCAGTTGATCAGGAGTCGCATCAAAGCGGCTCGGAGATGCATGAAAAGTTATGTGGATCAACATCGGCGAGAGATGGAGTACAGTGTGGGTGACAGAGTGTTTCTCCGAGTGTCTCCTTGAAAAGGAGTACTGAGATTTGGCCGTAAGGGCAAGTTGAGCCCTCGGTATTTCGATCCGTATGAGATCCTTGAGAGGATAGGACCGTTGGCTTACAGATTGGCATTACCGAGTAAGATGTCCCAGATGCATGATGTATTTCATGTTAGTATGCTCCGACGGTACCGTTCTGACCCGACGCATGTGATTCTGGCTCAGGAGATTGAAATAGCCAGTGATTTGAGTTATGTTGAGGAGCCGGTACAGATTATAGGATCGCGGGTCAAGCAGCTGAGGAACAGGGTGATTCCATTGGTGAAAGTCCTTTGGAAGAACCACTCTTCTGAGGAAGCTACATGGGAGACTGAGGAGGATATGAGGAGTCAGTATCCTCATTTATTCGATCGGACAGGTATTAAATTTCGAGGACGAAATTTTTATTAGGAGGGGTGAATTGTAACATCCCGTTACTGTTAGCAAGGGCATTATGGTAATATTGGGTCAAACTGATAGGTTTTATTGCATTCACTGATTGAGCATGTTACTGGCCTCTAATTATAGAGGAATAGGTTTATTGCATATGCATTTATCCATAGGTACATGCATTCATGATTTTCCGGCATTTTAATTGTGAGTGTGAATTGATTGGATTGTGAACTGGAAACTGACTGAACTAAATGGATTATGATTGATTGAGAAATTAGGAGTAATTGGGTCCAAATAATGGATTTAGAATAGTCTAAGAGTGATTGGCTACTGATAGTGACTTATAGGAAATTTTCGGGAAATTCGGGAGAAAATGCTCGGACCGAAAATTTTGGAGTGACCGACTGATTGACTGTATAGTACTGAAAGGATTGTCCAATGGCAATGGAAAAATTAGAGTTATACTGTTAGGAAATTAAAATGTTGAGCCATTGAAATTTAGAGACTGAAATTTGAACTGATTTAGAGACCTATGCCTATAAATAGCTAGGTTTGAAATTTGGGGATTTACCTAAGGCATTATCGTTTCTCTCTTCTCCTTCTCCACGGTGTTCATCGATTCCTCCCTTAGGTGAGGATTCTTCGATCTTTCCCTTATGGTTTCTTCTCATTGTGCATAGCTAACTGGTTTATTGTGATTGATGAAGGTTGAGAAGGATTGAAAGTGGGTTACCATAGATTTCGAAGGATTTTAGGGTTACGGTGATTTTTGAGAAATTTGTGGATTGATCTTCGATTGGTAAGTTTTAATGGCATTAATGTTGTTATAATGGTTTCTGATGCAATTATGGCATTTGTTATGGTTGATTTGGGTAGATGGGAGTGTTCAATGGAGGTTTTAGAGAGAGAAATAGACGAAAATCGATTGGAGAAGACAGTGGGCGACCCGCACGTCACGACGTCTGGCGCGGCCTCGCATGACGAGCGCGCTGATTCCACACCTTGGCATGACGACGCAAACATTTCGCCTACGTCGCGGCGAGCATGAAGAGGACTGCCTTGTGGCGATCTTCTCTTCGTCATGGCGAAATGTGGAGGTCGCGTCGAAGGGATTTTTCTGATTGGATTAATTTTTGTTTATTGGGTATAATTTATGGGATAGACCTCCGATTGAGGTGATTCTCGATTCATTATAAACTAGGAAAAGAGGTCTACTTTTGAGGATTGGAATTTAATTTAAGTGGTATCGATTTATCGAGATTAAGGTCAATTATGGTTCATAGTGTGACCTAAGTATTGAATTGAGACAATTGGAGATTTAATTGGGATTTTCAATAAAGGTTTTGACCCAATGGATAGGGAATTGCTATAGGGAGTATAAATTGAGGAAATTGAACTGAATTATAGGATTGGATCAATTATTATCGATCAATTAAGCGACGTGATAAAATTGGGCCTAAGAGTTCTAAATAGGGTTTTAGTGCCGGAAAAATCGTGAACATGTATTGTACATAGTTCCACTGAGACATATGCATTACTGAATCGTTTTATTGAGAATCTAGTAATGGGACTGTATTTTACTGTTATAGAGGCGTCGTTGGATCGTCATTCCACGGACATTCTTTGGAACTTCTAGGCGAGCTCGGAAGTTCTGGTGAGTAACTAATTGGTTTCTCAAATTCTGTTGTCTAAATGCTCGATGTGAATTTACTTGCCAATGTGAAATCGTATGATTACTGAAATGTCTAAAATGTACATGATCAAATGACATGTTTCTACTGTACTGGATTGGACTACTATATTGAATTTGGACTCTTGTATATTCTTGAGAAATACAATCTTGGGCTTTTATAGCCATATGTTGAATTCTTGAACATTGCATTGCATGCATAAATGCATGATCGAGATAATGGAATGTGACCCAGTTGCTATTATCCTTTGAAAAGAGCCTCGAGCCGAACCTTTGTCTTGGTGGGCCTCGAGCAGGGGAGAAATCTGACGCGTCCCCCATCGAGCCTTGGTGAGCACTTGGGCACAACATTGAATAAGCTGGAAAGAGTCTCATATGCATTGTATACACATGGTGATTGAATTGCAAACTTCTTGAATTATGTGATGACATGAGAGATTGCAAATTGTTACATGCTCTTGTGAATCGCTGTTGCATAATTACGTGAATTGTGATATATCTGTAAATTGTTATATGTTATTGTAAATTGTTATTTGATCGCATACCGTTGTTATAGACTCATGTAAATTGTTATATAATAATGTAAATTGAATATTCTTGTGCTATCTTTGTCTGCATAATTTGTGTAATGCATGATTTGAGTGAACCATCGATGATGGTTTCTCTTGAGTTCATAAACTCACCCAAAATTGCATCTAATTTTTAGGATCGATAGAGTAGACCCTAGCTCGAGATAGTCTTTTCTGCCGTCTTGACGTCTTTGGCAAGAGAAGCGATGGCACCTGAAGTCGGTCATTTGGGTTGGACTTTTGAGGATGACTTAGGATAGATGCTTGTATCGGTTTCCTTTTGGTTTTGTTTAGGGGTGATAGACTTGTCTTTACATACGGATGGTGTATTAAGATTCTTTTGGATTTAAAAGTTTACTGATTTCTGATATTTGGTTTTAATTATTGCGATGCCATGTGGATTATTAGTAGGAATGTTCTGGTGGTGCACCTTTATCGTGGGATACGTGTCAGAGCGACCTTCGGGTGTCCCGATGTGTACCCTACGGTGAGGGGGCGCTACACTTAAAGAGTTAGAAAAGTAAATAATAGGCATAAAGAGTTTTGGGTTGTAAATGTTAGAGATATCAATGCCCCTGACAGTATTATAGTATTGAAGAATAGAGTATCTCAATTGTGTTTAGATTGGATAGCGACTATAATAATTAATGATATATTAAACGCAGTTGGAGAGTAAAGAAGAATAGTTGACTTAGTTGAGGAAATTTCATATCATGAAAGTTTCATAAAAGTGAATCTTAGTTTGATCAAATAAATTGAGGATGAATTAATATTCGAGCATGGCATTTTGGGAGATTTAATGACGATAGAGGTGTTGATAAAGTGTGAAATCGTAAGGGACACATGGATACGTCCAGAAGTTGTTAAAGGTTGTCTAGTCTTAGCCCTTGACAAAAATGTTTGAGAAAAACGTGTAAATCGTATGACTGATGAATGTAAAAAGAGAAATTTTGAGAAATTTTCAACTCAAGTATTGATCGTATTACTTAATTGGGAGATTTTGTAATACTTACCGAAGTGTCCCAGTAAAGGTTGTGATACAATTTGTTGAAATAGTGTAAAGTGGTTTTATGTGCATAGAGGACAAGTATAATCTTATGGGCTGCATTGCGATTGATGATTGACATTTGAAAATTTTGGAGACTCTTTTAGCATAAAAACATTTAGGGATGTATCCATGAATGTGTAAAGCGATAATGATTGAGATATTAGTGAATTTGAAAGATTTGAAAAGGATTAAGCGATTGAGGGTTTCAAAATTAAGCTAGTGATGTAATGTAATGTATTGAATAGAAAAAATTTAATAGCAGAAGATCAAATTTGGGCAATAAGGTTATTAAATCTAGTGTGATACTGAGTGTGACTGTCGATTTATCAAAGGGATGAAAATAAGGTATTATTAGCTATCGGAGTTCCAAATCAGGTGTGTATAAAAAGGATTGGCAAAGCCAAATTTGAGGATTTAGAAAATGCGGACCTTATCAAGGAATTGCAAATGGAATCAGCTTTGAAGAAAATGATATTTATAACTGGATTAAGAAGTATGCATGTACTCGCTAAAGAAATTGTTAGAGAAAACTCAAGGAACAATCGAAGCTTTATGTTCTAGTAAGAGTACACTGAAAGAGTAATTGAGGGCTTAAAATGTGAAGTCGAATGATTATATCTGTGATTGACCAACAGACTTGACTGCTGGAGATAAATGTGAAACTGATATTTTGGAGTTCATAGAGTCATGAAATTGATGGTTAGTTCGGATTGATTGTGGGTATATCAATTGTTTTATTAGTGATACCATTCGATAGTCGACGGTCATGAGTGAATTGAGATAATGTTGACAAGTGAAATGAATCTGTAATAAGGATTAAAAAATCCAAAGTTAATGGCAATGAGTCGAGTTGATTATATCGAGGTTATTAGAATCTTATAAAATTGGTGTTTTAACTCTAAAGGGATGTAATCTGATAAGCGATAAATGAAATGTTTCGAAGTATATCGCCTCGGCTAAAACGCATAGATGGAGACAAAGGTAAATGGGGAATTTGAATTAGTCATAAAGTGGCCTCTATGTATTTGTGGTGTGAATAGAACTCTGGATGGCTAAGTCAGTCTAAATCTTAAAAGATGTTTCGGATTCACAAAGTGTTACATGGACAGGATTAGGAAACATTGTTATGATCAGATATATGTGTTATTGATACCGAAAGTGAAGAATTGCGAGTATTCATGAAGAAACAGTTAAAACAGTGTAGAGTGTGAGGAAGGTAAAGGAGTGATTGACTGTATTGATTTTTAGTTACTTGGCAGAAATTGGTTATGTGGTGAAATAAGTGAGAAACAGTGTTTTAGTGATCGGAACAATTTCCCCTGTCTTCTTGATCAATCGTATATGAAATTTCGAGGACGAAATTTTTGTTAGGAGGGGAGAATTGTAACATCCCATCCCCGATGGGAAGGGTAAATTGGTCAATTGGGAAAGGCTAGTAATTTGCATTGCATATTTTGATTGAGCATTATTTGGCCTCTAATTTAAGAGTAATGAGTCATTTGGCACCTGCATTTATGTGTACATGCATTCATGGCATTCCCGGCATTTACTTATGACTGAGATGCGATTTGTGAAAATTGTGAGATAACTGCGTATAAAATTGAATTGGAATGTCTTAGGATTTATTTTTCAGTGGGTTAATGATCCTTAGAAATTTTCTGGTTAAATTGGGAGAAAATGTCCAGACCGGAAATTTTTCAAGTGGCGGACCGACTGACTATATAGTACCGAAATAATTGTCTAATGGCAATGGGTAAGTTTGATTTATGATTTTACAAATTAGCTTGTCAAGCCATTAGAATTTGGAGATGAATTTGACTGGAAATGAGAAGGGATTTAAATGTATTGTGAGGAATGACATGTGGCATATTTGAGTAACCTTTAAAATGCCTTAGGTTCTAAGATTAAAAGAAAGGAAATCCTCTTCTCTGCTAGGGCGCGATTGTTTCTTCTTCCTTGGAGATTTTCGTTCTTCCTCCCTTTGTGATTTCCATTGCTAGCTTGCTTGCTTCTTCTCTACTTGCAAAGCCAAGCTTTAACCCTAAGGAAAATGAAGATTTTGAGGTTTTGAGGGGGAATTTGTAAGGGTTAAAGAAATTGGAGGATTTGTCGAGAGTTGAAGATTTGAGCTAGATTTGGTAAGTAAATTGATTGTATGTTGTTATTTATTAGTTAATGCATTCATGGGTTTAATTGTGATAGTTTGGGATAGTTATGGGTGAGTTATGACTGGTTTTAGAGAGAGAAATGAGGAAAATTCATTAGAAGGCGATCGAGACTTGCGCGTCATGACGTCGCTAAGTGGCCTCGACGCGACGAGTAAATAGTTACTCGCCGCGGCGAGCTCAGTTGGACATCACGGTGAGCGTGCAAATTTACGCCGCAACAAGTCCATTTCTTTTGCATCGCGGCGAGCCTAAAAGAAGGTGTTCGCAGCGGCGAGCATTCTTCACGCCGCGGCGAGCGACCCTTTTTACGCCGCGGCGAGGAATCCTTGGTCGCGGCAAGGGGTATTTTTCTGAAAGAATGTGTTTTAGTTTATGGGGCATAACTAATAGTGTAAACCTCCAATTGAGGTGATTCTTGATTCGTTATGATCTAGATAATGAGGTCTACAATTGAAGAAAAGAAAGAAAGTATTGAATGAAAATTGAGAATAGGTTCTATTACAACCTAGGGGTTATTTCTTGATAACTGGGGTATAATTGTGAGATTGTTGAATGTTAGAATTGAAATTGGTGGAGTTCCGTAATATGCCATTGAAATGAAACGAACTATTATTGATTAACTAAATGAAAGGTTAGATTTAGACAAAGAAAGTAGAAATTGGGAAATAGCGCCGGGAAGGTCATGAATAGGCATCGTGCATCTTTTAATTAAGACATGTGCATCATTAGATTATTTTGATTGTGCATTTTGTAATGAATAATTATTTGACTGTTATAGAGAGGCACCGTTGGATCGACATTCCGTGGATTTGCTGAGACTTCCAGGCAGTAACTCGAAAGTGCAGGTGAGTAACCTAGTTGGTTCCTCAACCTTTGTGTTTAATGTTCTGCACTTATGCCATGTGGAGATGAATGGATGGTTATGTATGTTTGCTTTTGATTGACTTCGGACCACAGGTGTCCAAAGTATTGGGAACTTGATATTGAAGTGCTATTGTGTGTAGTTGTTTATGAATGCTTGATGAAATAAGCTGAAAATGTTTATAGTGAAATCTGGGACCGAAGGTCGAAGGAATGAAATGGGACCTTTGAAATGTAAGCGGCGTAAATGGAAATTGGGACATATGCATTTATGCATAAAGGCATGTTCAAATAATGATAGTTGTGACCGGAGTCGCTACCTATACTGAAAGAGCCTCGAGCTCGAACAACATTCTTGAATCGAGCCTCGAGCTCAAGGGGAGTTAGTGCATTCCTAGAGGGCTCTCCTACTCCCTAGACGCAGCGTCGATTCTCGATCCTTGTTTATCGCTCGGTCACAACTTTGTAATAAGCTGGAAAAGAGTCACATGTGCATTGCATATAAAAGTGATAAGCGATTTGCGAAATTGCATGAGTTCTATAAATTGTTATATGATGATATTGAGCGTGTAATTGACTAAAGCATTAATTGCTTGTGATATGCATGAAATGAGTGAACCATCGATGATGGTTTCTCATTGAGTTATAAACTCACCCAACATTGCAATTATTTTTCAGAATTGCCTAGCACCCGTTAGACAAGCGGGAGTATGATTCTTGCATGAGAGTCGAGTTCGAGGTCGGGATCGGTTTCACGTCTACATTTGAGTCATTCGATTTATATGTAAATTTGTATTTCGCAAATTAATCTTTGTTATGTAGAGGGCCCTAATTGATTAATGTTGTATTGTGATGTGATTGCTAAAATAGTATTTTGATTGAAAATGTTTTCGTATCACGGGCCCAAATTGTTTACTGATTTACGCGCACTCGATTGTTTTCAAAAATAACAATGTCTTACTGAGTTTTTGGAACTGTTTGACTATTCTAGCATACCACCCTCGTGCAGCACGGGCTCGGATATCACCATCGATATCAGGTTCGGGTCTTGCGGGAGTGGGATGCTACATTTTATCTTTCCATCGGTACCAAGTTTGTAAAATTTGGAGTTCTGAGTCAAAAATTATAAATTTTAGAAGTTGGGGTCAGTCAGCTCTTCCGCTCGCCGATCGCTCAGCTCTTTTGCTCGTTGATCAGTCAGCTCTTCCGCTCGCTGATCACTCAGCTCTTTTTCTCGTCGATCGGTCAGCTCTTCCGCTCGCCGATCGCTCAGCTCTTTTGCTAGTCGATTGGTCAGCTCCTTCGCTCAAAAATCGCTCATCTCTTCTGCTCGTTGATCGGTCAGCTCTTCCGCTCGCCGATCGCTCATCTCTTGTGCTCGTCGATCAGTCAGCTCTTCCGCTCGCCGATCGCTCAGCTCTTCTGCTCATCTATCGGTCAGCTCTTCCGCTCGCCGATCGCTCAGCTCTTCCGTTCGCCGATCGCTCAGCTCTTCTGCTCATCGATCTTTCAGCTCTTCCACTCGCCGGTCGCTCAGCTCTTTTGCTCTTCGATCAGTCAGCTCTTCCGCTCGCCGATCGCTCAGCTCGTCCGCGCGGCCGATTTTCAAATTGTCTTTCTGATTCTACCTCCCTCCATTCTTTTGGCCATAACTTTTCCGTCCAACATCCGATCAACTTGATTTTGAAGCGTTGGATTTCTAAGACATTCCTATATATCTCCATGAAATTTTATGATTTTTGAGATCAAACTGAGAAAGATCGATCGGATCAAAGTGGGAAGATCGATTAAAAGGTTATGAGTTAGATACTTTCTGAGCATGCTTCAGTAATTTGGAGATATCTGGAGCTATAGATCTCCGATTGAGTTTATTCTTGTTGCTAATAAAACTAGATACATGGATATACAAGTGTTATAAAGGAATAAAATTTCATTTCAGTCCTTAAGATGGTTAATTTCTGGAGTGAAGTTAGGTTTAGTGTTTAGTTTTGGTTTAGTAAGATCTGAAAGTATTTTGGCCATAACTTTTTCTCTAGGCATCCAAATGAGGTGATTCTTAATTTGTATTAAACTAGAGAAATATGACTACAATTGTTATGAATAAATAGAGTTTCAATTCTTTAAGAAGTTAAATTTTTGGATAGAAATAAAGTACTAGAAAATGTTTCAGTAGATGAATAACCTGAAATGTTTAGGGCATAACTTTTGGAGTACTGCACGAAATTAAATGATTTTGGTGGCGTTATGAAATTAAGACAATGAGGAACATTTCTCTAGAAGGGAGGTTTGGCAAATTCCTTCAATTTGATGGTGAGAAAATTTTCCTAAAGTAAGCATGAATGAAAATAAAGTTCAGGGGCAATTTTGGAAGTTCACTTAAAGGGTTAAGGTTTAAGGCTTATATGGAGGGACAAAAGGGTCATTTATCATTAATTAAAGACTGGAGGAAAGGGGCTGTCATTTTTAAGAAATTCAACCTACGAAATTACGAGGAAAAAGAAGAATAGAAGGAGAGAAATAAGAAGAGAGGAGAAGTGAGTTTCGGATGAGGAGAAGAAGAGAGAAGAGAGAGTGAAGCTAGGTTTCTAAATTTTGGGGCTTCAAACACGATTTTTGAGTAGATTCAAGGAAAAAAGGAGGGAAGAAGGTGAAAGCTCCAAGATGAGCCAAGAAAAATCCAAAAATGTGAAGGTTGAAGGGAAAATTAAGGAAAGGCTTTGGAGAAATTGAAGCTGTGGACAAGTTTCTAGCATGGAATTCAGGTGGGTTTCATGTTTATAATTTAGAAATGAGTCAATAATGTTTTCTTCCAAATCAAGAATGATTTCAATTACTTCATAAATGTTGTTTTCGTTTCTTTTGAATGATTTGCAAAATTTCTACATGTTTCGGTATATGAGCTTTGTTGATAAATTTCAAAATAAAGATGGGAACGCATTGAAACATTTTATGTTATGCCTTGGAAAATTCATGGCATTTTGTAAGTTCGGAAAAGAAGAAAGAGCATAAAAAGTATGAGCATTCGATAAATTAATTTGAGCATGATTATGTACTTGTGATTGGGCAAGAGAGAACCTATTTCGTTAGTCACGTGCACGATGACTCATAGCCTTCTCCTGGCTGCCCGTTTGAGGCCACGAGATCCTGAGAAATCAGACTCGTTTTGTTTACGGTATAAACCGTTTTGTTTATGGAACTCTCCATCCATTTGTTTGTGCATTGCATCTTTGAATTGTCAAGTATGTTGCATAAATTGAGTGTTTTGTATTGATGGTTAAATGGATATGATGTGTTGACGTGATGACATTTTTAACTATGAGTTTTGAGTTCAACTTTCGAATTTGACTGAGAATTTAGGAATAAAGAATTTTATGAATTCATTATGATTTTTATACGACAAATGACCATTTCAACGGTTTTACTTATTCTTCGTTATAAACTTGTTACCTACGAGCTATAAACTCACCCCCTTCATTCCCATCCACAGGTGATGAGAAGAAGATCGGGTGAAAGAAAGTGAAGGTTTTTATTTGTTTGTATGTGTACGTATGATATGTTTTTAAGTTAGATTTTTGTAAAAATGAGAACTTAGGCTTAGGTTGTGTATTTTGGAGATTTTTGTATCCTTGTATTTTGGTTTATGATTGATGTTGCTTTGTGTCTTGAAAACGCCATTAAAGTTTGGAAGGCATGTATTTTGGCATGTAAATGAAATATAGATTTTGCGTATGGAATTTGGGATTTAAAGTTGTGTATGGATATAGTATGTGAATTGCATATGAATATGGATGTGTTTGATTTGGATTTGGATTCCGGAAGGGTGGTCCAAGGACTCTGAGTTTTGATTGGGAATAGAAGTGTTTTTAAACCATTTGCAGGTTTGGGGTTGTTAAAATACAGCCGTCATGCTGCCTAATTTTTTATAAAATTGGTTGCATGGCAAAGATAGAATAAGAATAAGATTTTTGGTAAATTGATGTTTATGAGTTTGAATATGACAATTTGAGTGGATTGAGATTTTTGATTGAGGATTGGAAATTGATAATTTCCAAAGTGAAAAAGTGTGTCACTTTGTAAGAGATTGAATGAAAATGAAAGAAAGAAAGAAAGAAAAAAAATTATACCATTTTTGGACTAGTTAGTTTTAGGGTTTCCAACGTGATAGTCTTCATAAGGTATAAGTTTTTGGATGTCGGAAAGTTGTTGCTTTGATTCCGAACCAATTTGATTCATTTTCGATTAGCTTTCGTTTGGTAAATCTGATTCTTTGATTTATCGATTTGATTTGTTTTGTTTCGCTACTTTCGCTTTGTATTTCGCTTCTGATTTAGCCCAGTTTCGGGTTGAGATCCGTTCTTTCGTTTCCGCCACTTTGGCAAACCATTCGTATTCGATCCGCTTTGGACTTTGTTTTCGTCTCATGATCCATTCGTTTGTTTTGAACCGTTCGTTTCACTTTGCTTCCGTTCTTTCGTTTTTGCTTCAGATTTCGATTTCGCTTTTGGCTTTTCGCGTTAGATTTCCTTCGTAAGATTTATTTGATCCGTTGTGTTCCGATTCGTTTTCGATTCTTTTGCTTTATGTTTTGCATTCCTTCACTTTGTTTACGATCCGTTTTTTGTTTCTCCGGTTGGGGTCCGGTTTCCAGATCGGGTCCTAACACTCATCATCTTTATACACAAATTCATTAAAATATGGTCTCAACACGTATTCAAAAGTAAGTGCTAGCATAGAAAAGCTATGTTTAATAGTCTTGCACACTTTTCATTTAACAAAATCAATGAGATACTTGAAATAATTCAATGAAAGCGCTAATCATGTTTGTCTCTCTCATGCATTAGATCTTAAACCAAAAATGGCTCCTAATTTAAGAATTATTCGTGAGTTAAACACACTTTTCATTTAACAAAATCAATGAGATACTTGAAATAATTCAATGAAAGCGCTAATCATGTTTGTCTCTCTCATGCATTAGATCTTAAACCAAAAATGGCTCCTAATTTAAGAATTATTCGTGAACAACAATTAGAAAATTATGAAGCTATTATGAGGAATAATTAATATATGAATTAACATATCATGAGTCCAAACAAACTTACAAAGTTCATCATACTATAAACATTGGCTTCCCCACACCTAAATCATATATTGTCCCTAATGTATGTATAAGATACTCATAGTTCAATAAAGATAATCAACAAAAATAAAGAATAGAGGACTCCCCTGAGATGTGAACATTGAAAAAATGTGTACTATAGTTTTGGAGGGCATGGAGGTACAAACCCTATGAATTGAAGTAGAGCATCCAAAATTTTCTCCATTTCTAAAATTTTGCGTTCCAATCTATCCAATAGAGAATGATAATCCTGTCGGATCTATAGAGCTAGAAGATATAAAGTTGGTCGAATGGTACTATTCTCTTATTGTGTTGATGATGTTGGATCCGACTTGTTTATGAAATCCAACTCTTACGAAAACATGAAACGTGAGCATATTCCTACGAAATCTACTGAACCATCATCTATTCATCTTCTTACTCTGATACCAAACATGTTGGACCCCGCTTGCGAAGCCCAATTTTAGATCGTGAAATGTGAGCTTAATCCAATGGAGTTCCCTTAACCATCATCGGATCGTTTCAAAAATCATAAAACGTGAGCATGCGTATTACCTTGAAGGATTATTTCCATGAACCCTCTTTAGTCATCATTCTCATTACATCTCAACCCATAAGTGGTGGTGTGCCCACACCAGACGATAACCACAATCATAAATTGACTTCTTTACAACAATGGTAGCTCTAAATCTCTAGTTTAATTTGAAGCAAGAACTATCTCAATTGGAACTCTATAGAAGAAGTTATGCTTAACAAGCCAAAGTATGTTCATAGTCCAATCATGCTCTCTCAACGCCCCTCATTTTCTTTTCATTAATCTTTTTCATATCAAATCCAAAAGATGCCAATTTTTATGGAGAGATAGGTACATGTGTTGGGAAGGTATCGCTTCAATAATCACTTCATTCGGAGGTCGGATGAGGGAGTTATGGCCAAAAGAAACCAACATGTTTATGTCCTTAATCATTCTGTACCTCTCTTGGAGCAATTACCATAACTTTTTCTAAAAATGTTTGATTGAGTTCATTATTAGACCTTTTGAAAGTAGACTTCTAGATCTAAAAGTTTTATGAAGACCATAAAGCGATATTCTACCTCTAAGAGGGTCAAAAATTGAAATTTACTGTAGTTATCTCGTAAATGTCCGTTTAACGGACATTGTCAGGGTTGGGAGTCATTTTTGGCCGAGAAGGTCTATTTAAAAAACATCCATGTCTGTTAAACAGATATTGGTGAGGCTGGGGGTCATTTTCTGAAGAAGGTCCGTTTAATGGACCTAAAGTCTATCTAACGAACATAGGGGTTCCCCAAACTCCTCCAAAACCTCTCTAATGCTTCCTACATCCATTCTAACATCATATTCACTCATAAACTTCCCAAATCCAACTCTTCTAGTGCCAAATCACTTCATATTAATTCAAACACCAAATTTATCAGATAAAACTCTCAATTCTCATCCCATTTGATTAATCAAAACCACAATTAAACATCATTCTCCATAGCTATCCTATACACACATCCTATACAGCATCACAACTTGTAATTAACATAACTTTCCACTCCGATATCTAAAAATTACAAACTTTATATTGTTAAAAAGCTAGAAAAATAATCTTCAACTTCCATGAAGACAACTTGGTCCAATTCATCCTAAATTATTTTAGAATTTCCCTTGAAGTCAACACACACATTTTACCCTCATGCAAAACTTGAGAATTTTCCCAACTTCACTTCTTCTATTGTAATATCATTCATAACGATTTCAACTACCAATTGGAATTCGTCAAACTCTCAACCGCAATTCATTTAACTCTTTATATTCAACAACATCTCATCATTCATAACATTCCTATCTTTCTTTTCCATGGTGACTCACTTACATATATAACAATAGTTCAAGTTCAAGATTCATCAAGTCAAAAGGATAGCTTCTTCAATTACATCTAATTTCAACTCACATCCCCCATACACAAATCATATTCCATTAACATCATAAAATAAGATTTTTACAAAATTTAATGGCATTTCAAGCCACAATACATTAATATTTCAAAATCCCCAAATTACACAAGACACTTGAATAATCATTTCTCAAGATGCAATTACAGCTTTGTTTGACATAAATTACTCGAAAACAACACAAAACATGTAAATTTAGATTTATACCTTGATTCACTTTCACTTGATCCCTTGCTTATACCTGAATAGGGGAAAGAGAGTAGGGGTGAGCTTAAAAGCTCGTAGGTAACATGTTTATAACGAATAACAAGCAAAACCGTTCAAAAAGTTCAATCTTATAAAAAATTCTTATTGAATCATAAAACACATGTTTCTCAAAATTCTTGTCATGTAATCAAAATCACAACAACACAATTTATCCATTTTTTTCAAATTGTTCACAATTCATAAACACATAAGCACATCAGGGATGGTTTGGGTGAATCTATAAAACATGACGAATTACACAATCCCATATAATGGTCCTGTGTAGTCGTAAACTTGAGGGAATCCACGAAGGAGCTCCGTGCCATTTGCGGGCAGGCGGGAGAAGCCTTTTCTTGGTCAACGTGCACATGATGGTTCTTGAGGGACCACCACAAACCCAAATAACATGTAATTCATGACTTGAAAACCAATTGCCCAAATGGCACATTTTTTAAAACTTGTCTTTCATGAGCATGACATATTTCATATGCATTTCTATCATCATTTCACAATTCATCATCAAAATTCATACATCAAAACATATAGCAATCTTGCAAATCATTCAAAAGAAATAAAAGAAACATTTATGAAGTAATTGAAATCATTTTTCTTTCTTGATTTGAACAAAAACATCAATGGCTCATTACTTAATTATAAACATGAAGCCCACCTTGATTTACTTGCTTGAAAACCTTTATAAAAAACCTTTACTCTTGCTCCTCTTGCCTCTTTTGATTTTCTTCAACATTGACACAAAAATCCCCAAATCAATAGGCATTCTAATTGAGAAACCCATAAGACATATTCACTAAAATTGATTCTAGAATCCTTAAACCCGTACATTTCTTAAGCTATATGAACCAAAACCCTCTAAAAAATCTAAAGATTTAAAATCCCACTTACCTTGGATCTTCACCAAATGAAGAGTGTGTTGGCTCATATGGAAGCTCTCATCTTCTTCCACCTTTTTACCACAAATTCCTTCTTGAAAGCCAAGCAAAGTTGAAACCCTAGCTTTTCTTCTTCTTTCTCTCTTTTGCCTCTCCAACGACACTTTCTCTCTCCTTTCTCTTCAATTTTGTTTATAGCTACTCTCCATTCCAAGACACTTTTTTCTTCTCCCTTTTATAACACTAATGATTGTACAAAGACCCTTCTACCCTTCCTTATATGCCTTGTAACTTAAATGCTTAAGTGACTTGCCAATTTTGCCCCTCATGCAATCTTACAACCTTAACACTATAATTCAATTAACCCATATCATAAAAATTACTCACATTAACATGCTAATTAACTCCACAAAAATAACATAATTAATATATCAATACCAAAATTCACTTTAGTCATTGCCTAACTTCTTCCAAAAAAATCAAGACCTTTTCTGATCATGTAATTGAAGGAATTTGATAGCATTTCCTTCTAGAAAATTGTTTTTCATTGTCTTAAGTTTCTAATAACACCAAAGTCATTCAATTTGGTTTGGAAATCTAAAAGTCATATCTCAAACTTTTCTGAACTATTCTTATACTGAAACAATATTCAGTACTCAACCTCCATCTAAAAATTAATATTTTTAGAAACTGAATTTGGACTAAATTTCATCAGAAAATTTGTAGCCTATCTCTCTAGTTTACTCCAAATTAAAAATCATCTCATTTAGATAACTAGAGAAAAAGTTATGGCTAAAACATTGAATCATACTCAGTGAACATGTTTCAACTTATAACTTTCAACTTTTAACTTCCAACCTTTCACATATAATAGTTCTAACTTCCAAGAAAAGTTTGGGGTCCAACATATGATGAACCTCTCTTAGTGCGATCACGACATGTTCTCCATTGTTTTTCAATAACAAACAAGTTCTATTCAAAGGCTCCATCTCACAGGCTATATACATATCGGTGCCAGTCAGATCAAACAAATTCAAATTAATAGCTGAATGAGTGATAAGAGAACTAAGATATAAATGTTTGATTGAAGATAAAACAGTGTTAAATTGCATCGCCAACGAAGCACCTATATTAACACACACTTTATTCACCATACACTAAATAAAGAACAATTCAGCCTTAGTACATATACATGTAGTAGTCTTTCAGACGGAATAACTAAAGGCTAAGAAATGCTGCATATAAATCCACTGCATTTTATTGAGATCACTACCTTTAGATTGACTGGGATTATAAGGAAAAGGATCAGAAGACATTGTTTTCCATGCTTAAAAAGAGTTAAACTCACCATATTCCACGACAAATTCTTTATAAAGAGTCAAATTAGCATAATCTTCATCTATTAACCCTGAGGCTAAATTGAACTCAGTGACACTTTGCTTGAATTTGGCTCCCTTTAATCTGTATTGAATCACAATAGGACCATTTAAAGTAAAATTATCCAGTTTGTCAAATTTGAAAGTAGTGTAGAACTCCCTAGTTAATTCAATAAATAGGACAACTAATCAATGCAAAGTACTTCCAACTCATATCAATAAGCAGATCGTCAAATTTTTCCTTAATTTCTAGTTCTTCTAGGGAAGGGTAGTGTACTTACTTACCCGTAACAAGATGTCGAGTTTTAATAACAGTGTACATTATTTTCGTTCTTTGGTGTTGAAAGTGAGACATCCTCGTAAATCTGACTCAACAAGTGGTAGAACAAAAGTATTTTTCGCAATCCATATACGCTTCTTTTGTTACTGATAGCAGAGTTTTGAGCAGATTTAGTATTCATCAGTGAATTGTCTTTTGTTGCGGTCTTTATAGTAGCCTTAGAACGCCCCATTAAACTAAACAAGATAAACAAAAATTACTTAAATAAATAAATATTAGCAATAACTTAATAATAATTGAAATTAAACTAAAAGAAAGATTAACTAAAAGTAAGTAATAAGAAAATAATAATAATAATAATAATAATAATAATAATAATAATAATTAAAATAGTAAAAATAAAACTTAAAAAAGATAGAAAAGTGGGATGTGGGAGCATTACTACTGGTGTGGAGGCTGTTATTTCTATCTCTAGAGCTGCGTGAGTGTTTTGACATGGATGGGTAGGATTGACTGCGTGAGTGAGTGCTCCAATTGGGTGTACGGCACGTGTGGGAGGTTGAGTGCTGCTGCATGGGAGGTTGTGTGGGAGACTGAGTGTTGCTACATGTAACATCCCATCACCGATGGGAAGGGTATTTTGGTAAATTGGGACGAGTTAGGAATGTTTAAATATATCTCGGCATGCACATGCATCGTATAGCCTCTATATTTATATGAATGATAATTTTTACACATGCACATGATTGTACATGCATTCATGACATTTCCCGACATATGTGTCTAAATGAAACTTTTTGTGAATTATGTGATATTTGTGTTTGAAAAATTGAATTGAGGTGCTCTAGGTGTGTTTTACATTTTTATGGATTTGTGGGATTTTTTCTGAAATTTTTCGGGGTACTTGCTCGGACCAGAAAATTGTCAACTGGCTGACAAAGTGGGTTTCCCGTACTGAAAAGTACTGCCTAAAGGCACTGAAATATTGGATAATTGATTTTTTTTGGAGTTGTTATAGAGCCATTAGCATTAGAGTTATTAAAGATGAATTTGTATTAGGGTTCCTTTGTTAAATAGTATAAATTTAATTTTGTCTTTTTCTCTCCATCAAAGGACAAGTGTCCTCTCATTTAATATTTTTGTCTTAAGCCATTCTTTCATTTACGACACTCCTTCAAGAAGTCACCAAATCACTTTTAAAAGCCATTTTTTTCTCCTCCATCTGTGGGTGCTCATCCTCCCTTCTTCGTTGGTTTCTTTCATCCATACTTAGAATTTCTCTTGTTTTCTTGCTTGCTCCTCCCTTCTCCACTTATCTAGACTTTCATACCCTATGTGCTAGTTCTTATTTTATGCATAAAAGTCTCAATCCTTGCCTTAAAGAGTGTGAAGAGAGGTTGAGAAGTTTGAGTGAAGCTTGGAAAATTGAAGAGTTGAAGCTTGTTTAGGTGAGAATGAAGTTGTCTATTCTTTTATTGGTAATTAGAAGCATTTATGGTGATTAATTGTGCATAAATTTCATAAAGATAGTGGTTAGATTGCTTGGGCATGAGTGTATGTATGTATGAGATTGAATGACTAATATGTGTTGAATTGGATTTTGATTAGTTTTGATGTTAGAGTGATGGTAGTTGAGTGGCAAAATTTAGTAAGGAGAGTGTGTGTTGTGTGCTGCCAAAGTGTGAGTATGTATGCAAGTGAATGTCTTGATAAATTTGTGGATGATTTTATGGTTAAATTGGATGCATATTGATGTAGGTAAAGTGATGAAATGAAAAGAGTTTAGGTAAGGAGGAAATCTGAAAAATGTGACTTTGTGTAGGTTTCAGATTTTGGCTCATAACTTTTGATATGATTGTCCAATTGATCTGAGGTTTGTTTTAAATTAAACTTAAGAAGTATGGCTAGATTCCATATGAAGGAACTTTTGTCAAATTCTGACCTTAAGGATTTTAATTTTGGCATGCAAAGTGAATTGTTAGGTCTTTGTGTGAGCGAGATCAGAACCTTGTGACTGAAACTTTGATGATTTTTTTAGGATTGAATTTGCTACTTTGGTCTTCATGAAAGTTGAAGATTTTTGTGTTAGCTTTCTAATGCCACTAAGTATGAATTTTTTTGATTTGTACGTTGGAAGTTATGGTGTGTTAATGTTCAGATGGTCATTCAGCTGAAAATGTGGTTTGTGCGTAAGTGACTCTGAGTGTATAGGTTTTGTGTTATTTATGTTCTGGTATTTATTTGGGACTGCTAATGGTGAAATTGGCTTAAGTGACCTTCTGTAAAGTTGTATAGGATTGTTGTAGCTTTCTAATGAGGTATTTTATGCGAATTTTGGATGTAAGGATTGTTAGATATAAATTTTTAAAGTTTTGTTATGGTTTGGGTTAAATGCTGATTTATTAAACCCTAACAGGACAGCCACCTTAGTGAGACGATTTGACCTAGTTTGAATGAGAATTTGCCTTGACGTCCTTCTTGAGAATTTTAGTATATTGTCTAAGCTTTTTATTTATATATGGTATGTAATTTTTCGACAATGGGTTGGAACGTTATGAATGTTGGAAGATTTTGTTACTGTGAGAATGAGACTCATATAGGTAGAAGCTTTGCTTGAGAATTTGAGTTATTTATAGGTTGATTTTGCTTCCAAGTTATTCATGAAACTTGTAGAAAATGTTTTTATCTTTCTTTTGACATATATAGTGGAATTTTTGGCATAAGGAATAGAAATATAGGATTTTTGTAGTAGAGTGTAGTTACTATTCAGATGATAGTTTTACTGTTTCATTGGGCACAACTTTTTGTTTGTATTTTTGACCATCTTAGAGATTGAATTGGATCGGGGGGTCTTCTTGAAGATATTAGAAAATTTTTAGAGCTTTCTAATGGTGTATAATTCACCTTATTTACAGTTATAAGTAAAAATTTATGAGGATTGGAAGAACACAGTTACTGTTCATATGGTCATTTATGGGCAGTAACTTTGAAGTAGTTTTTGGCACCCTTAGAGGTGAGATTGATTTGTGAGCCCTTCATGGAACTTGTAGGGTTTCTTATTACCTTTCCAATGAGACCATGTTTGTAAATTTTGGATAAGTGTATAAAAAGTTATGCATGTTAGAAATTCAGATGGTGAAGAGAGGGAAATAAGTGCAAACCCTCCTATCTTTTGTTTTATCCTAAAGCTTCTTTTGCTTATATCTTCGTCATCTGACCTTCGATTGACCTGGTTCTCGAGGCGTCGAATCCATAAGACAATGATCTACCTCTCTATGTAGAATTGTGGACTTTGTGGGATTTAATTGAGATTCAGGGATTGAATCCAAGTGAGAGAATTGAGTAAAGTTTGGCAATATCCGGACTTATAGAGGTCCAAATTGAGTAATTATGGTGTCTATAGGTTCCTAAGACATAGGGGAATCTTTTTTGATGTGAATTATAGAAAATGCCAGGAATGTCACGAACATGCATTGTACACATCTAAATTGCTACATGTGCATTATTTAATATTTCTAATTGTGCATTTGGTGACATGCAAATAATGTGATTATTATAGAGGCACAGTTGGAACGTCATCCCACGGACATTGCCGAGACTTCCCGGCATTAGCTCGGAAGCTATTTGGTGAGTAACCTAAATGGTTTCTCGATTATTAATTGTTTATATTTTGCACATATAACATTGTGGAGAATAATGGTGGGCTTTGTGTTTGTCTATCTTTGGTTAGGATAGAAGGTGTCCGATGTGTTGGGAGAATATGACATAGAAGTGTTATATGTGATTTGGAATGTGATTAATTGTGACTATGTGTGTGAATGTGGTAAATTGGGACCGAATATGATGTGAGCTTTGCTTTATATTGCCATATGCATTCCATGCATAATGCATGATCAGTAATTGGCAGTTGTGACCTGAGCAGCCACCGAGAGCTTAAAGTTCAACGTATTTGGGCCTCGAGCCCACAGTGCTGTAGAGCCTCAGGCTCAACGAATAATGTGCCCTTATTGGGACAGTTTAGGTGCTCGGTCACAACAACGAAATAAATTGGAAAAAAAGGGTCACATACGCATTACATGTGCACTTAATTGAATACTTTGATTGAGTGAAAGGCAAATCGCCTTGGTTTCATGTGAATGATTCTGTGATATTTCTGAATGAGTTATTATGCTATAATTGTGTTATACTTGACAATGCATTAATTGGGTGAACCATCGATGATGGTTCCTCACTGAGTTCGCAAACTCACCCAAAATTACAAATTATTTTTCAGGACCGAGAGAGTAGAGTCCTAGCTCCAGAGAGAGACTTTTCTTGCCGTGTAGATCGTGTTGGCAAGAGAAGTCATGGCACACGGGTCGGTCAGCTAGGATCTTTTGGGGATGACCTAGTTAGGTTTTTTGTACTAAATTTCTTTTGGAGTATTGTACAGACAGTGAAAAATAGACAGATGTATAAATTACTGTTTTTGATGATATGAAATGAGAAAAAAATTTATGGTTTCAAAAAAATTAGTGATGTTTAGTATTGATGTTTTATGATTTGATGCCATGTGAAGTGTTAGTGATTGCTCGTAGCGCACCCTTTTTGTAACATCCCGACCCTAATGGGAAGGGAATATGGGTCATTTTGGTCAGGTTAGTAATTTGCATTTCATATTTCTGATGTGAACGTTTATTTGGTCTCTGATTGTAGAGGAATGAGTTATTTGGCACATGCACATATAGGTACATGCATTCATGACTTTTCCCGGCATTTGCTTTTGTAAATGATTTGAATTGTGAATGTGTGAGATAATTAGATTGGATTATGATTGATTGAGAAATTAGGAGTAATTGGGTTCATATAATTGATTTAGAATAGTTTAAGAGTGATTGGCAATTGATAGTGGCTTATAGGAAATTTTCTAGAAATTTGGGGGAAAATATCCGGACCGAAAATTTTCGAGGGACCGACTGATTGATTGTATGGTACTGAAAGAATTGTCCAATGGTGATGGAAAAATGAGACTTATACTGTTAGGAGAATTAAAAATGTTGAGCCATTGGAATTTAGAGACTGAAATCTAAAGGAATTGAGGACTGATGTAGCGCCCCCTCACCATAAGGTACACATCGGGAAACCCGAAGGTCGCTCCGACACGTATCCCACGATAAAGGTGCACTACCAGAACATTTTCCCAATAATATCCACATGGCATTGCAATAATAAAAACCATAATACCAGAAA
Source organism: Erythroxylum novogranatense (assembly GCA_029891385.1). Lineage (NCBI taxonomy): Eukaryota > Viridiplantae > Streptophyta > Magnoliopsida > Malpighiales > Erythroxylaceae > Erythroxylum > Erythroxylum novogranatense. The sequence continues at coordinate 11,880,172 of CM057228.1, forward strand.
TCAGTAACTTTAAAAAAAATCCAGAATAATCTTATCATAGCAGCAATTTCAATGCAGTCATCCAAAAGCAGAATAGACAAGTCTATCAGTCCCCGAAACAAAACCAAAAAGGAAACTAATATAAGTATCTATCCTAAGTCATCCTCAAAAGTCCAACCCAGCTGACCGACCTGTGTGCCATTGCTTCTCTTGCCAGCACGCTCGCACGGCAAGAAAATACTATCTCCGGAGCTAGGAGTCTACTCTATCGATCCTGAAAAATTAGATGCAATTTTGGGTGAGTTTGCGAACTCAGTGAGAAACCATCATCGATGGTTTACTCAAATCATGCATTACGCAAATTACGTACAGCACGGCACAGTAATATTCAATTTACAGTAGTCTATAACAGTTTGCAGTATCAAATAACAATTTACAATAACATATAATAATTTACAGTATCATATCACAATTCACATAATTATGCAACAGTTCACAGTAGCATGTAACAATTTGCAATCTCTCATGTCATCACATAATTCGGTAAGTTTGCAATTCAATCATTCATGTGTATACCATGCATATGAGACTCTTTTCGATTATTGATGTTGTGCCCAAGTGCTCGGTCAAGATTATTGATGGGGACGCGTCAGATTTCTCCCTCGGGCTCGAGGCGGTCGATCTGATGTTCGAGCTCGAGGCTCTTTTCAGTGATAATAGCAACTTGGGTCACATTCCATTATCGATCATGCATTTATGCATGCAATGCAATGTTCAATAATCTACCAGTGTACGGCTATAAAAGCCCGTATTACATTCCTCCGTATCATAACAGTAATCCAATCCAATCTGAGAGTCCAATCTCATACAAGAGAAACATGTCATTCGATCATGTACATTTCAGTAATCATGCAATTTCACAGTGGCAAGTAATTCACATTGAGCATTTAGAAAGTCAGGAATTTGAGAAACCAACTAGGTTACTCACCTGTAACTTCCGAGCTACTGCCTGGAAGTCCCAGCAATGTCCGTGGAACGACGATCCAACGGGGCCTCTATAACAGTAAAAATACAGTCCTATTACTAGAGGCTCAATTAAGCAGTTCAGTAATGCATATGTCTCAGTGGAATTATGTACAATGCATGTTCACGATTTTTCGAGCGCTAAAACCCAATTTTGGACTCTTAGGCCCAATTCTAACTCTTCGCTCAATTGATCGACAATAATTGATCCAATCATAATATTCAATTCAATTTTTTCCTTAATTCGTATTCCCTATAACAATTCCGTATCCATTGGAAAACCTCTATAGAAAATCCCAATTAAAACTCCAATTGTCTCAATTCAATACTTAGGTCACACTATGAACCATAATTGACCTTATTTCCTATAAATCAATGTCATTTAAATCAATTCAAATTCCCAAAATTATCCTCAATTGTAGACCTCTTTCCCTAATTCATAACGAATCTGGAATTACCTCAATCGGAGGTCTACACCTAATAAACCAAAATATAAACCATCAAAACAGTCCCCTTCACCGCGACGTATGCGGGTTGCTCGCCGCGGCGAACAACTCTCATCCCTTCGCCGCGGCACAACTCTCATCCCTTCGCCGCGACGCCCACGTCGCCTCGGCAAGCACAACTTTTTCTCCGCCAAGGACGTCACGTGTAGCTTTGCTGTGGCGTTTCGCATTTCTTCGTCGCGGCGTGCCCTTTTTCAGACGCTGCGACGTGGGGCCAAACTTCTTCTTCCCCAATCGTTTTTTCGCCATTTTCTCTTCCTAAACCCACCATTAAACACTCCCAACTACTCAAATCAACCATAATAAATGTCATAAATGCCATAAAACTATCAATAACAACATTAAAACTATTAAAACTTACCAATCAAGCTCAAATCCACCGATCCCTCTAAACACCGTAAACCCTAAAATCTTTCAAAACCAACGATGATCCACTCTAAAGCTCCTCAATCCTTCATCAATCACAATAAACATGTAAGCCTTACACAATAAGAAGAAACCATAAGAAAGAATCGACGAATCTCACCAATGGGGAAGAAATCGAAGACACCGTGGGAGAAGAGAAGAGAAATGCTTAAGCCTTAGGGTGAAATCCCCAATTTTCAAACCTAAGCTATATATAGACATAGGTCTCCGAATCAGTTCAAAATTTCAGTCTCTAAATTTCAATGGCTCAACATATTTATTCCCTATCAGTAAAATTCTAATTTTTCCATTGCCATCGGACCATTCTTTCAGTAATATACAATCGATCGATTGATCATCCAAATATTTACGATCAGGGCATTTTCTCCCAATTTCGAAAATTTCCTATAAGTCACTATAATTTACCAATTACACTTAAACTATTCCAAATCAGTCATTTGAACCCAATTACTCCTAATTTCTCATTTAATCCCGATCCAGTCAGTCCAGTCAGTTCATACTCAAAATTAAGTCAGAAAATCATGAATGCATGTATCTATGAATAATTGCATATGCAATAAACTGTTCCTCTATAATTAGAGGCCAATAACATGCTCGATCGATGAATGCAATGAACCTATCACTGACCAATATTACCATACTACCTTGCTACTTGATAGCAGGATGTTACAACTGATGTCTATATATATATCTAGGTTTCAATTTGGGGATTTTTATCCTAAGGTAAAGCAATCTTCTTCTTCTCTTCTCCCACGGTGATCTTCGATTTCTTTCCCTTTGGTGTGAGCTCTCGATCATTTCTTGTGGTTTCCCTTTCATTGTGCAAGGCTAGCTTGTTTATTGTGGGAGATGGAGTTGGTTGAGGCTTGAAGGTGGAGATTGTTGGTTTTGAAGGTTTTAGGGTTTCTAGAGATTTGTGGATTTTTGGCTTGATTCGGTAAGTTAATGGTTTAATGTTGTGATTATTGTGTTTAAAGCATGCATAGGGGTTAATTGTTAAAGATTTGAGTGTTTATGAGTTAGTACTGGATTTTTAGAGAGAGAAAAGAGGGAGAGCTCGTCGGAGAAGACGACTCGAAGGCCGCACGTCGAGGCCTGCCTGCGCTGCGATGCGGCGAGAAAATTGTGTTCTCGCCACGGCACGCGCGAAGGCCTCGCTGCGACGAGCCTCCATTTACGCGTCGCGGCGAGCTTATTGAAGCAACCGCGACGAACGTCCTCACGTCGCGGCGAGGCTATTTCTACTGAATGAGTATAGTTTGGTTTTAGGGGCATAACTTTTGATGTAGACCTCCGATTAAGGTGATGTTTGATTCGTTGTGATATAGAGAAAGAGGTCTACAAATGAGGAAAAGAATGAAGGTTTGAAATTAAATTATGAGAATCCCGATTTATGAAAGAAAGCTAAGAAATATGATTGTATTGCATCCTAAGAATTGTTTTGAGTAATTGGGGTATAATGTGAGACTTTGAAAGTAAATTCATTGCTACTGGGAATTTTAGGAATTGAGCATAAAGATTGAATTTGATCTAGAGATTAGTGATATTGCTTTTGAGGTCATACCCTAGCGAGTATGACATGATAATTGCCTGGATATTAGAATTGAAATTGGGGAGTTCTGTATCATGTTATTGAATTGGAAATGAGCTGATATTGATCAAGTGAGTGAAAGTTCGATACTGAGTAAAAGAAAATGGAAAGTGGGAATAGGTACCGGGAAAATCATGAATAGGCATAGTACATCTTTTATTCAAGGCATGTGCATCATTAATTATTTCGACTGTGCATTTTGTAATGAATGAAATGAATTGATTGTTTTAAATAGATGGATCGATAATCCACGGACAGTGCTGGAGCTTCCAGGCAACGGCTAGAAAATTCAGGTGAGTAACCTAGTTGGTTCCTCAGCCTTTATGTGTTTAATAATTTGCAATGATGCTATGTGGAGAGAATGGAGGGATATATGTGCTTGTTTTGATTGATTTCGGACCACGGGTGTCTGAAGTATTTGAATGTGATACTGAAGTGCAAAATGTGTGTACTACATGTGAATACTGCTGTGAAATGATTGGGAATATGTTTTGATACATGTGTATTGTTTATAGAGATATGAATGAACGTGTGAAATCCATAATTGGTTAATAAATAATGGTTGTGATTAGAGCATATTCTGATTGGAGCTATAAGCTCATCAATTGTAAAAAGAAAATAGTACATACCCAGAGGGCTCTCCTATCCCTAATGTGAGCGAGCAGTAGTGCATACCCAGGGGGCTCTCCTACTTGCTTAAAATGTGATTACTGTTACTGAACCGAGCTTTAAGCTCGAGGGGAGTCAGTGTATACCCAGAGGGCTCTCCTACTCCCTAAGTGTATCTGAAGTCTGTTCTGTTAAGCGTCAGTCACAACTCAAAGTAAAACAATGGAAATTATGGGAAGAGATTTGTGTGCAGTGTTGATGTGTATGTGAATAGTGTGAAAGGCGATACGCCTTATATGTGTACAAGTTAGCAATGCCTGAATTGATTTGGAATGCGATGATATGTGATAAGATGTGAATTATTGGTTTATGCATGCGTTGAGTGAACCATCGATGATGGTTTCTCACTGAGTTCGCAAACTCACCCAACATTGCAACTATTTTTCAGGAATTGAAAAGTAACCCGTTAGTAAAACGGGAGTATGTTTGCAGTATTCAAGTGAAGGTCAGCACGGACTCGGATATCACTGTGGATGTCGGGTTCGGGTCTTGCGGGTGTGAGGGAAACTACACTTTTTGTAGGAGATGTATCGGAATGACCTACGGGGGTCCCGGTGTATACCCTATGGTAAGGGGGTGTTACATTTAGGTAGTATCAGAGCATGGTTTGACATCTGTTGGGACTAGTTAAATATTTAGGCTTGAATTATTGTGAGAAATGCAGAAACTAATTGGAATTATTGTTTGGTTATAGGTCATTTGTTCTTGGAGATCAGATAGATCAACCAGCTGACCAGGGATCTGTCGGAGCTAGTAAAGAGTCCTCGGTGCCTCGATCTGAGGAGATACCTCCCAGAGTTCCCGTGTGACGGGAGAGGAGGTATGATGATCGCGCATGGGGGTTATAGATTTCTATGGCGTCTGAGACCCGAGGTGAGGATGGCTGGAATGGAGTGATAGGGTCTTTGATCAGATGGATTGTGATCCGGTAGAGTTTTGATTATCGATCTCTCTTCTGCGCAGGCCCGACTTATCGATGGTGGAAGGCTGTTAAGGCAATACCACTGTGCCTTGCCCATTAACATGGGAGGATTTTCTGACGGCTTTTAGAGACAATTATATGCCCAAGGTGTATCTGGAAATGAAGATGCAGGAGTTTTTGGAGTTGAGACAGGGTAGGATGACAGTGGTAGAGTATGAGGTTAGGTTTAACGAGCTGATGGGATATGCTACTGCTTTGATCTCAACTGAGGCTTATAGGTGTCGAAGATTTGAGAATGGTCTCAATATGGAGATTCGCACCAGATTGGTCCGATCTAATATGAGTACCTTCATTGAGCTTAGGGCTGCTGCAGTGAGAGTTGAGCAGCTTATGAGGCAGAGATGGGTCAGGGGTCCAGGGGGAAGAGACCGAGCGAGAGTCAGGGCAATTCTGGCAGAGGCTTTAGCAAGCGCCAGAGTAGGACTTTCAGGTCACCTGAAGGATCCAGACAGTCTGGGTATGGACAGAGAGGGAGATTTGTTCAGACTGGCAGTAGCAGTGGTAGAGGTGCAGGGCAGATTCCTCTAGTTTGTGAGCATTGTGACAAGAGGCACAGTGGGGAGTGTTGGCGTTTGACTGGAGCTTGTCTTAGATGCGGCTCCATGGATCATCAGATTCAGGATTACCCTGCTACTGTGGGAGCTCAGTCTATTGTCAGTGCTAGATCTGGTAGTAATACTACGATGCAGCAGAGCTGAAGGGGTGGATCCGGGAAGAGAGGTCGAGGTAGAGGACACGGTAGAGCCGAGGATCTTTGTGAGGGTGAGGTCGTGGCGATCGACCCGGTCGAGCCGTGGTCTATGCCATGACTAGGCAGGAGGCCCAGGATTCTCCTGATATTGTAGCTGGTATGCTTCTTATTTCTGATATTGAAGCATTTGCATTGTTGGATCCAGGATCTACACATTCTTTTGTTGCACCGCATATGGCATGTAGATTGCATGGAGATAGGGAGATATTACAATATGGGCTAGAGGTGAGTACACCTCTAGGTAGTACTACTGCATTGGGAGAGGTCTGCAAGGGGTGCTCGATCCAGATCGATCAAGCAGTGTTGAGAGCAGACTTTATAGTGTTACCTTTGAGAGAGATCGATGTGATTCTGGGAATGGATTGGCTTACTGCCCATAGGGCCATTATGGACTGCTACACCAAGGAGGCCGTATTAGAGTCTCCTGGTCAGCCTAGTGCAGTGTTCAGAGGAGTTAGTCAGGCAGTGTCAGCCCGGATGATCTCTTTCCTGAGTGCCCTGAGATTGATGCAGGGAGGCTGTGAGGCCTATTTGGCTCATGTTATTGACACGAGAGTTTAGCAGAGGCTTTAGGATATTCTCGTGGTTAGGGAATTTCTAGATGTGTTTCCTGATGAGTTACCGGGTTTACCGCCGGATCGGGAAACAGAGTTCACTATTGAATTAGTTCCAAGTACTGCTCCTATATCTATCCCTCCATATAGGATGGCACCTGTGGAACTGAGGGAGCTGAAGGCTCAGCTGCAGGAGTTACTGGAGAAGGGTTTTATCAGGCCCAGTGTCTCACCTTAGGGAGCTCCGGTATTGTTTATGAAGAAAAAGGATGGGACTCTGAGATTGTGCATCGATTACAGGCACCTGAATTGGGTGACAGTGAGACAGTGAAGAATAAGTATCCACTGCCTAGGATCGATGACTTATTTGATCAGTTGTAGGGAGCTCAGGTATTCACTAAGTTAGATATGAGATCTGGGTATTATCAGTTGAAGATAGCAGAGGCTGATGTGCCTAAGAGTGCCTTCAGGAGCAAGTATGGGCATTTCAAGTTTCTAGTGATGCCGTTTGGGTTGACTAATACCCCGACAGCTTTTATGGGTTTGATGAATAAGGTCTTTCAGCCCTACCTAGATCAGTTTGTCATTGTATTCATTGATGACATACTAGTGTATTCGAAAAGTAGACAGGAGCATGCGGAACATTTGAGGATTGTTTTGCAGCTGATGAGGGAGAAGCAGTTATATGCCAAATTCAGCAAGTGTGAATTTTGGTTGGATGAGGTGGTTTTTCTGGGCCACATAGTGACTGGAGAGGGTATTCAGGTTGATCCTAATAAGATTGAGGCAGTGATGAAGTGGGAGGCTCCTAGGAATGTGTCGGAGATTCGGAGTTTCCTCGGATTGGCTGGTTATTACTGGAGGTTTGTCGAGGGGTTTTCATTGATCTCAGCACCTCTGACAAAACTTCTGAGGAAGAATGTGGCATTCAGATGGACTGAGGAGTGCCAGAAGAGTTTTGAGGAGCTGAAATATCGGTTGACTACTGCATCAGTGTTGGCTATTCCATCTGGGACAGGAGGTTATGAGGTTTATAGTGATGCATCGCATCAGGGCTTGGGATGTGTTTTGATGCAGCACGGTAGAGTGATTGCCTATGCCTCGAGACAGTTGAGGTCTCACGAGGTAAATTATCCTGTGCATGATTTGGAGTTAGCTGCAGTTGTCTTTGCCCTGAAAATTTGGAGACACTACCTGTATGGAGAAACTTTTCAGATTTTCACTGACCATAAGAGTTTGAGGTACTTGCTGAGTCAGAGAGAGTTAAATTTGAGGCAGAGGAGATGGATTGAGCTGCTGAAGGATTATGATTGCACCATTGAGTACCACCCAAGGAAAGCTAATGTGGTGGCAGATGCGTTGAGCAGGAAGTCTCATATCAGTGCAGCCCAGATTCAGGTATTGCGATTGCCTAATTTGATTAAGTTGAGGGCTTTAAATGTACAGTTGAATCTGGAACATGATGGAGCTTTAGTAGCCACTCTGAAGCTCAGACCGATGCTACATGATAGGATCAGGAGAGTTCAAGATAAGGATCCTGTTTTGGCGAAATTGATTGAGAAAGTGAAGTCTGATCTGAATTCTGAATTTGAGTTGAGAGATGGGACTTTATGGTTAGGACAGAGATTATGTGTGCCGGATGTGGATGATTTGAGGTGAGAGATTCTGGAGGAGGCGCATATGGCTGCCTATGCTATGCATCCTGGTACTACTAAGATGTAATAACACTCTTAAGCCAATTTCTGGTGACCTGGCATGAAGAAGCAGGTGGCAGAATATGTCTCCAAGTGTATGACGTGCCAGCAGGTTAAAGCTGAGCACTAGGCTCCAGTGGGGAAGCTTCATTCGTTGCCTATTCCTGAGTGGAAATGGGAACGAATTACTATGGATTTCATTATGGGGTTGCCTAGGACGCCGGGGCAACATGATGCTATCTGGGTCATAATGGACTAGTTAACTAAATCGGCCCATTTCTTGCCAGTGAGGGAGAACAATTCTCTTGATCAGTTGGCCCAGAAGTATGTGACTGGGATTGTGAGACTGCATGGGGTTCCATTGTCTATAGTGTCATATCGGGATCCCAGATTTACTTCGAGGTTCTGGAAGAATTGGCAGTCTGCTATGGGTACCAGGTTAAATTTTAGTACAACATTTCATCCTCAGACAGATGGGCAGAGTGAGAGAATGATTAAGACTGTTGAGGATATGCTTTGGGCATGTGTATTGGAGTTTAGAGGAGCATGGGATCATTATTTAGCCCTGATTGAATTTGCCTACAATAATCATTACCATAGTGGCATCGGGATGGCACCATATGAGGCATTATATGGGAGATAGTGTCAATCGCCTCTGTATTGGGATAAAGAGGGTGAGAGGATGATTGAAGGTGCTGAGGTGATTAGGATCTGATGGACAAGGTAAAGCGATTGAGTCGCATAAAGGCGGCTCGGGATGAGCAGAAGAGCTATATGGATCGCATCGAGAGATATGGAATATAACGTGGGAGCGAGTCTTCCTTGAGTTTCACCGTGAGAGGAGTGCTGAGATTCGGTAGGAAGGGCAAGTTAAGCCCTAGGTACATTGGTCCATATGAGATCATTGAGCGTATAGGACCTTTGGCCTATAAGCTGGATTTACCGAGTGAGATGTCTCAGCTGTATAATGTCTTCCATGTGAGTATGCTCCGGAGGTATCGATCGGATCCGACACACGTGATTCCGGCTCAGGAGATTAAGGTAGCTAGCAATCTGAGTTATATAGAGGAGCAGGTCCAGATTATGGGTTCTCGGGTCAAGCAGTTGAGGAACAGGGTCATTCCATTAGTGAAACTCCTATGAAGGAATCACTCAACTGAGGAAGCAACTTGGGAGACCGAGGAGCATATGAGGAGACAGTATCCTCACCTGTTCGACCAAGCAGGTAAGAATTTCGAGGACGAAATTTTTATTAGGAGGGGAGAATTGTAATATCCCATCACCGATGGGAAGGGTATTTTGGTAAATTGGGACGGGTTAGGAATGTTTAAATATATCTCGACATGCACGTGCATCGTATAACCTCTATATTTATATGAATGATAATTTTTGCTCATGCACATGATTGTACATGCATTCATGACATTTCCCGGCATATGTGTCTAAATGAAACTTTTTATGAATTATGTGACATTTGTGTTTGAAAAATTGAATTGAAGTGCTCTAGGTGTGTTTTACATTTTTATGGATTTGTGGGATTTTTTCTGAAATTTTTTGGGGTACTTGCTCGGACTAGAAAATTGCCAACTGGCTAACAAAGTGGGTTTCCCGTACTGAAAAGTACTGCCTAAAGACACTGAAATATTGGATAATTGATTTCTTTGGGAGTTGTTATAGAGTCATTAGCATTAGAGGGATTAAAGATGAATTTGTATTAGGGTTCCTTTATTAAATAGTATAAATTTATTTTTGACTTTTTCTCTCCATCAAAGGACAAGTGTCCTCTCATTTAATATTTTTGTCTTAAGCCACTCTTTCATTTACGACACTCCTCCTTCAAGAAGTCACCAAATCACTTTTAAAAGCCATTTTTTTCTCCTCCATCTGTGGGTGCTCATCCTCCCTTCTTCGTTGGTTTCTTTCATCCATACTTAGAATTTCTCTTGTTTTCTTGCTTGCTCCTCCCTTCTCCACTTATCCAGACTTTCATACCCTATGCGCTCTTTCTTCTTTTATGCATAAAAGTCTCAATCCTTGCCTTAAAGAGTGTGAAGAGAGGTTGAGAAGTTTGAGTGAAGCTTGGAAAATTGAAGAGTTGAATCTTGTTTAGGTGAGAATGAAGTTGTCTATTCTTTTATTGGTAATTAGAAGCATTTATGGTGATTAATTGGGCATAAATTTCATAAAGATAGTGGTTAGATTGCTTGGGCATGAGTGTATATATGTATGAGATTGAATGACTAATATGTGTTGAATTGGTTTTTGATTAGTTTTGATGTTAGAGTGATGGTAGTTGAGTGACAAAATTTAGTAAGGAGAGTGTGTGTTGTGTGCTGCCAAAGTGTGAGTATGTATGCAAGTGAATGTCTTGATAAATTTGTGGATGATTTTATGGTTAAATTGGATGCATATTGATGTAGGTAAAGTGATGAAATAAAAAGAGTTGAGGTAGGGAGGAAATCTGGAAAATGTGACTTTGTGTAGGTTTCAGATTTTGGCTCATAACTTTTGATATGATTATCCAATTGAGCTGAGGTTTGTTTTAAATTAAACTTAATAAGTATGGCTAGATTCCATATGAAGGAAGTTTTGTCCAATTTTGACCTTAAGGATTTTAATTTTGGCATGCAAAGTGAATTGTTAGGTCTTTATGTGAGCGATCAGAACCTTGTGACCTGAAACTTTGATGATGTTTTTAGGATTGAATTTGCTACTTTGGTCTTCATGAAAGTTGAAGATTTTTGTGTTAGCTTTCTAACGCCACTAAGTATGAATTTTTTTGATTTGTACATTGGAAATTATGGTGTGTTAATGTTCAGATGGTCATTCAGCTGAAAATGTGTTTTGTGTGTAAGTGACTCTGAGTGTATAGGTTTTGTGTTATTTATGTTCTGGTATTTATTTGGGACTGTTAGTGGTGAAATTGGCTTAAGTGACCTTCTGGAAAGTTGTAGAGGATTGTTGTAGCTTTCTAATGAGGTATTTTATGCGAATTTTGGATGTAAGGATTGTTAGATATAAATTTTTAAAGTTTTGTTATGGTTTGGGTTAAATGCTGATTTCTTAAACCCTAACAGGACAGCCACCTTAGTGAGAGGATTTGACCTAGTTTGAATGGCAATTTGCTTTTAAGTCCTCTTGAGAATTGTAGTATATTGTCTAAGCTTTTTTTTTATATATGGTATGTAATTTTTCGACAATGGTTTGGAAAGTTATGAATGTTGGAAGATTCTGTTACAGTGAGAATGAGACTCATATAGGCAGAAGATTTGCTTGAGAATTTGAGTTGTTTAGAGGTTAATTTTGCTTCCAAGTTATTCATGAAACTTGTAGAAAATATTTTTATCTTTCTTTTGACATATATCTTGGAATTTTTTGCATAAGGAATGGAAAGATAGGATTTTTGTAGTAGAGTGCAGTTACTGTTCATATGGTAGTTTTACTGTTTCATTAGGCAGAACCTTTGCTTGTATTTTTGACCATCTTAGAGATTAAATTGGATTGGGGGTCTTCTTGAAGATTGTAGAAAATGTTTAGAGCTTTCTAATGGTGTATAATGTACCTTATTTGGAGTTATGAGTAAAAAGTTATGAGGATTGGAAGAACACAGTTACTGTTCATATGGTCATTTATGGGCAATAACTTTGAAGTAGTTTTTGGCATCCTTAGAGGTGAGATTGGTTTGTGAGCCCTTCATGGAACTTGTAGGGTTTCTTATTGTCTTTCCAATGAGACCTTGTTTGTAAATTTTGGATAAGTGTGTAAAAAGTTATGCATGTTAGAAATTCAGATGGTGAAGAGAGGGAAATAAGTGCAAACCCTCTTATCTTTTGTTTTATCCTAAAGCTTCTTTTGCTTATATCTTCGTCATTCGACATTCGATTGACCTGGTTCTCGAGGCGTCGAATCCATAAGACAATGATCTACCTGTTTATGTAGAATTGTGGACTTTGTGGGATTTAATTGAGATTCAGGGATTGAATCCAAGTGAGAAAATTGAGTAAAGTTTGGCAATATCCGGACCTATAGAGGTCCAAATTGAGTAATTATGATGTCTATAGGTTCCTAAGACATAGGGGAATCTTTTTTTATGTGAATTATGGGAAATGTCGAGAATGTCACGAACACGCATTGTACACATCTAAATTTCTACATGTGCATTATTTAATATTTCTAATTGTGCATTTGGTGACATGTGAATATTGTGATTATTATAGAGGCACAGTTGGAATGTCATCCCACGGACGTTGCCGAGACTTCCCGGCATTAGCTCGGAAGCTATTTGGCGAGTAACCTAGATGGATTCTCGATTATTAATTGTTTATATTTTGCACATATAACACTGTGGAGAATAATGGTCAGCTTTGTGTTTGTCTATGCTGGTTCCGGACTGAAGGTGTCCGATGTGTTGGGAGAATATGACATAGAAGTGTTATATGTGATTTGGAATGTGATTAATTGTGACTATGTGTGTGAATATGGTAAATTGGGACCGAATATGATGTGAGCTTTGCTTTCTATTGCCATGTGCATTCCATGCATAATGCATGATCAGTAATTGGCAGTTGTGACCTGAGCAGCCACCGAGAGCTTAAAGCTCAACGTATTTGGGCCTCGAGCCCACAGTGCTACAGAGCCTAAGGCTCAACGAATAATGCTATAACATTCCACCCCCGACAGGAAGGGTAAAATAGTAATTTAGCAAAGGTCGAGAATGATTATGACTAATTGGAAAATGTTATGCATATTGATATTGGTTAAACAATGAAATTGTGCACATGTAATAACTGTACATGCATTCATGATTATTTCCCGGTATTGGGCCTAAATGGAATTTTATTGTGATTAACGTAGCTATTGGGTTTGAAAAATTATTCTGAGTGAGTCATTGAATGTTTTATATTTTAAGAGATTTTTAGGAATTTTTCTGGAATTTTTCGGTCCAAAAAAATCGCCACGCGCTGAACCGATTGGTTTTCGGTACCAAAAATTTCTGTCTAATGGCATTGAAAATTGGGGCAGATGATTTTGAAATTTTAATTAGAACCGATGCTATTTTATTAGGTCTTTTATTTAAAGGGTTTCTTGGATTCTTTGAAATTTTAATTTGGTGCCAAGTGTCATGACACTCTTCCACCCAATTAATGCTCCTTGTCTTCCTACTTTGTATCTCCCATTCACGACACATACATCAAAGCTAGTTGAAAAAAAAACAAACAATAAAAAAGGGGTGTCTTGCTCTCTCCCTCATCCGAAATCTTACACCCTCTTCTTCCTCCTTGATTTTCTTCATTTATTATGGTAAATTTCTACTCCTTTCTCCTACTTTAAGTGCTCCCATTGTAGAAATAAGCTAAGTCTTCCACTCCCTCCCCAAGATGATGTGCCGTGTGTGATAGATGAGTGAAGGAATTGGTGAGGTGGTGAGAAAGGTGAGAAAAATGGAAGAATTAAAGCTTGGAACTTGTTTAGGTAAGGGTTGTATTTATGTTCCTATTTTGGTAACTAAATGCATTGATTGGTATGTATTGGTCATTAATCATGATTTATGATGATCTTTGGCTCAATTCTTGTGTGATTAGGATGCTTATACATGTGGAATTGGTATTAGAAGTGATAGAAACTAAGGTTGAACCAAAGCTGAAAATTTAGGGTTTTAACCAATTGTGCTGTTGTGAGCATAACTCATTGTGTAGGAATGCAAATGAGGTAAAGTTTGTGGTCACTTAAACTTTGGGATGTTAGCTACATTTTTGTGTGAAATAGGTGTTGTCCAATATTAGCTTTAAGATGGTGAATTTTTGCATGGAAGGTTACTGCTATTGACTGGAATGAACAGTACCCGAAATCATACCTTATAGATTTGCTAATTTTTATAAATTACTTGAGAAGGAATTAGGATAAATGGACTAAATGGAAGTTGAAACCTATTAAGTTAGCTTTCCAATTCCACTTATTTTGCAATTTTTAGATATGTATATGAGGAGTTATGGACTGATGATTGTTGGCTGTTTTCATGCATTGAATGAAACCTAGCTGGAATGTCAAATTTGGTACACATTATGACTTGGAGCAATTTTAGTAATTTATGTGAACTTAATTGGTGTGGGTGATCTTATGAAGAGTTGTAGAGGAAACATTTATCTTGAAAATGGTATATAGCATGTAATTTTTGGAGATCATATTTGGGAGTTATGAGTTTTCAAAACTTGAACCTGCATAAAGGTGCTAACTGCTGATCATGGCAGAAACTTGCATAACAGTTTTGAATTGGTTAGATATGGAATTGGCTCTTAAGCTCTTCATTAAACTTGAAGTATGTGGTTTTATCTTTCCAATGATATAAGGTAGTGATTTTTTTGACTTGTGTACAGGGAGTTATGCTTGATATAACATTACTGTCCAGATTGGGTGATTTCTGGGGCAGCATCATTGATTGAATTATTTTACCTAGTTAACAATTGATTTTGATTTTGGGTTGTTCATGAAAGTTGTTGATAACATTGGGATATTTCTGAGCATATTTATTGTGTAATTTTTGACTAAGTAACTGGAAAGTTACGGATTTTATAAACTGTTACACTGTTTTGACAAATGTTGCACTGTTTTGAGAGGCATTGTGAGGGCAGTAACTTTGATTGCATTTTGGATACCCTTAGAAGTGAAATTGGCTTTTTTGTCCTTCATGAAACTTGTAGAGCGCTCTTTTCTCTATAAAATAGACACCAAGTTTATTCAATTTGGAGTCCGGAGTAGGGAGTTATGCCCTGTGGAAGTTGGCATGTTGGAGAAAGTTTTCCAGATCTGTTATGGGAGTAATGTAAGTCGACTTGTATCTTCAGTAAGTCGACTTATTCATGCACAGTAGAGTAAGTCGACTTGTATTCTCAGATAAGTCGACTTGTACTGACCTTTTTTCATTCTTTTGCTCATAACTTTTCCGTCCGACGTCTGATTGACCTGATTCTTGAGGCATCGGATTCGTGAGACATTAAATTTCATTTCATAGGAAATTGGGAATTTTTGGACTGGAAATTGACGGTTGTCCAGGAAATGGGTATTTCATCACTGTTTTATTTAATTGGGGACCTATAGAGGTCCGAATTGCCCACCGTCAGCGCCATTAGATTTCTAATTTTTAGACGGATTTTTCTGATTGAAAAAAAAAAGGGATAGGGCCGGGAATATCATGAACATGCATTGTGCACCTTCTAAGTGTAACATGTGCATTCTGAAATAGTTCTGATTGAACAATTGATAATGTTTATTTACTGACACTATTATAGAGTCACGCTTGGAGCGTCGGTCCACCGACGTCACTGAGACTTCCTGATTTTGGCTCGGAAGTACAGGTGAGTAACCTAGTTAGTTCCTCAACCTTTATGTGTTAATATTACACGCTTATGCCATGTGGAGATAATGGAGGGTTTGTGTGTTTGATTTGATTGATTTTGGACCACAGGCGTCCGAATTATTAGAATATGATATCGAAGTGCTATTTGTGTGTACTGTTTGTAAATGCTTCAATGAAATTATTGTGAAAATGTTTATGACTGAATACCGGACTGAAGGTCCGAAGTAATGGAAAATGGGACACTGAAATGTAAACTGGCTGTAAAATGTAAATTGGGACATGTGCATTCATGCATAAAGGCATGATCAGATAATGACAGTTGTGACCGGAGCAGCCAACGTATTTCAGAGCTTTAAGCTCAACGCATTAGGGCTTCAAGCCCAACGTATTACAGAGCCACTGGCTCACCGTATCAGGGCATATCACGCCCAACGTATTCAGAGCCACAGGCTCAACGCAATGTGCCCGTCACTGGGACAGTTTAGGCGCACGGTCACAACAATAAAATGGAAATGGAAAGGCTCACATGTGCATTGCATATATGAATGATTAAATGTGAATGGTGTTAAAAGCAAAATGCCTATAATTGTGAAATGCCAGTACAAGTGATATTTCTGAAAAGGATAAATTTGTGATATGCTGTGAATTGTGTGAATATGCATGAGTTGAGTGAACCATCAATGATGGTTTCTTACTGAGTTCGCCAAACTCACCCAAAAATTGCATCTATTTTTCAGGTCTTGAAGAATACCCGGTTGACACGGAGTATGTCTCTTGTGAGACAAGTGAAGGATAGAGGTCGGGATCGGTTAAATATGCGCTTTAGTGTCGCATAATTGTATTTTGAAGCTATCATCAAAGATGCTTGTATCTGTAATGAGCCCAATTTAGTTATGGCTCTTTGTACATTAAATGATTGTAACTTATTGCTGAATGATTGTAATAATGAAAATGTTTTCGCTGAAATCAAGCTGTATTTCTGATTGTGGGCTCAGATTATTATTGTCTTTTCCGCGCGAAAAAAAAATTGTATACTGAGTTTTGACCGACTGATGTAGTACGCCACCCTCGCGGGGCATGGACTCGAATATTGCCAACGATATCGGGTTCGGGTCACGCGGGAGTGGGGTGTTACAAATGCGCCTTTATTGGGATAGTTTAGGCGCTCGGTCACAACAACGAAATAAATTGAAAAAAAAGGGTCACATACGCATTACATGTGCACTTGATTGAATACTTTGATTGAGTGAAAGGCAAATCGCCTTGGTTTCATGTGAATGATTCTGTGATATTTCTGAATGAGCTATTATGCTATAATTGTGTTATACTTGACAATGCATTAATTGGGTGAACCATCGATGATGGTTCCTCACTAAGTTCGCAAACTCACCCAAAATTGCAAATTATTTTTTCAGGACTGAGAGAGTAGACTCCTAGCTCCAGAGAGAGACTTTTCCTGCCGTGTAGATCGTGTTGGCAAGAGAAGTCATGGCACTGTGTCGGTCATTTGGGATCTTTTGGGATGACCTAGTTAGGCTTTTTGTACTAAATTTCTTTTGGAGTATTATACAGACAGTGAAAAATAGACAAATGTGTAAATTACTGTTTTTGATGATATGAAATGAGAAAAAAAATTATGGTTTCAAAAAAATTAGTGATGTTTAGTATTGATGCTTTATGATTTGATGCCATGTGAAGTGTTAGTGATTGCTCGTAGCGTACCCTTTTCGTAGGATATGTATCGGAATGACCTGCGGACGTCCCGGTGTATACCCTATGGTAAGGGGGTGCTACACTACATGGGAGGCTATATGGGATACTGCGAAGAGAGCTGTTGGTGCGTTGTGAGGGTTATTGTAATGATGGCTACGTCGATGGAGAGAGCTGGTGAGGGTCCGTGGAGTTTTAACGTTCCTGCAAAGAAGAAATAAAAGATTGGGGTTCCTTTTTAATTTAAATAAATACTAATAAAGTGAAAAGGGAAACAGGGGAAAAATATGGGTTTTTAATTACTTTTTTGTTTTTTGTTTTAAATAAATAAATAAAGAAAAATGGAAATAATAAAAAAAATTCAACTTTATTTTTATTTTTTTGAAATCTTAAGTATCAATCCAAAACACTAAATCGCATAAGGAGAGATCGATGAGATTTAGTAATCTAGAATTCCAGAACACTAAATTGCATAAGACGAGGTCTCGCCTTATGAGATTTAGTAATCTGAAATTTTAAGATCCTCATTTTAGAACACTAAATCACATAAGGTGAGATCTGGCCTTATGGATTAAATAGTTTGAAATTTTTTAAAGCTAATAATTTATGTTTCAAAAACAAACAAATGCATCCTAGAAAGAACTAAAATAAAATAAAATAAAACTATCATATTTTGGGTTGTCTACCGAAAAACACAATTGTTTAACATTGTTATGTTCAACGATGAAAGTTCTTCTCAAACTTCTTCGTATGATGGAAGTTCCAAATCAATATTCACTATATTGGAAACCGTCATCTCCTCATATGATAGTTTCAGTCTATGTCTATTAACATTAAAAATCTTTCTGGTCTCTAAACTTTTTATCGTGGAACAACTTAGTTTTCTCTTTGTAAATTTTCGTAAGCTTCCAACCTTATTTCCTCTAGCTCTTGTAACTGTAATTGCCTTTC
The DNA here is from genome assembly GCA_029891385.1 of Erythroxylum novogranatense. Taxonomy (NCBI): domain Eukaryota; kingdom Viridiplantae; phylum Streptophyta; class Magnoliopsida; order Malpighiales; family Erythroxylaceae; genus Erythroxylum; species Erythroxylum novogranatense. The sequence continues at coordinate 11,898,362 of CM057228.1, forward strand.
CTCTCCAACTTTCTCCAAATCTATGTTACAATATTGCACTGCTCAATAGGCTCTATGTTTAATTCCACCGATAGATGGCAAGCTTTACTGAAAACTAATCGATAAGGAGACATTCCTATTGGTGTCTTGTAAGTTGTACGATATGCCTAAAGAACATCATCCAGTTGTAAACTCCAATCATTTTGACTAGGATTTACAGTCTTTTCTAAAATGAATTTCACCTGTTGGATCTTGATTTTTCTAAATTGCTTAATTGATTAATTATGTTTATTTATTGGTTTAAATTTTTATTTAGAATTGGAAGGATGAAGAATTGGAATTAGAAAGAAGAGTAGGCTTAGTTAGAATTGAACTATGTAGGTTAAGTGGTGATTAGAGCCTAAAAGACCAACCAAGGGCATAGTTGGAAAGTTATCGTAAGTGGAGGGTAATTTTGGAAGAAGAGGAGTAATAAAAAGGCAAAATTAGAAGTAGAAGAGGGAGATTGTCGTGGGCTGCCTAAGGAGAAGAGGAGAAGAGAGAGAAATGTGGGAGAAATAGAGAAGAAGAAGGAAAATTCGAAAATCCAAGGGAAAAGGAGGAAAAATTTTGGAAAGAAGGGAAGAATCAAGGCTTTTAAGGTAAGTTCTTCATCTTTCCTTCTTGCTTTAGTCAAGAAATAGGTTGTGTTGTGTTGGACGGAGAAACCCTAGAGAGAGAGAGGGATTTTGTGGAGGAAGAAGAAGATGGTGAAATCTTTGGATTTTTGGGTTTCTATGCTATGTGTTGTGATTTCTAACCTATACGAGCCTTGGGTAGGTTGGATTTGAGTTTGATTAAGGTTTATTGCATTTGATTAAGATTATGGAAAATTGGGGATTTTTCAATTGAGTTGAAATTCATGAAATTTTGTTTATGTTTAGGAAATCAAGAGCCTATCCAAGAGCAAGTGGAAGGAGGCAATTGATTTTGGATTTTTCCAAGATTGTCAAGATGGGTAATTTATTTATGGTTATTGTGTAATGAGCAAATGCATTGTGTATGCAATATGTGCTAAATGAATTGCTTGAATTTCTATCATATGGAAATTGCTTTATGTTGTGTTCATGTCATGATATGCATTGATCTTTTGATATGATTGTCATGCTATTGAATTTAATCATGGCATTTTTGTATATGAATGATTGAATTGTGAGAATGATTGTCATGCCATTGAATTTAAGTCACGACATTTTGATTAAATGGAAAGAAGGAAAGTATGAAAATATGAATTTACGAATAATTGAATTGAAGCATGAAAATTTGGTTGTGCTTGAGCGAGAGAGGAACCGTTTCGTAAGTCACGTGCACGTCGACGTAAAAAGCCTTCTCCCGGCTGCCCGCTTGTGGCCCACGAGATCCAAAAATGGACTTGTTTCGTTCACGGTATAAACCTCGGTTTATCCGTTTTGTTCACGGAACCCTCGAGCCATTTGATTGTGCATTTGCATCTTAATGTGCTAAGCTATGCTTTGGATTGAATTGCATTCAAATATGTATTATGTGATGATGTTATGAATTATGGAGTTGGAATTGAATTGTGAATTGCAAACGTTAAATTTTCATGTTGATGAATATGTCTACATGAATGTATGTATATATATAGCAATATGGTTGACTGTGTGGTTCAATTCCAATGGCCATAAATATTTTAGCCACTGAGCTGTGAAGCTCAACCCATTTTTCCCCACTCCTCAGGTGCAGATCAAGAAGACCGATAAATCCTTGCAAGGCATTTGGATCAATTGCAGAGAGTTAGTTTTTGTATTAAGTTAGTAGTTAGATTTTGGATAGCTTTGGTAGCATATTGAACATTAAGCATCAAATGTATTTTGTACTTGTGTTAAAGCATTGATGAAATTTCGATATGTAATTAAAGCTATAAATGAAAGCTTTGTATGAACTTCAGTTGATTTGGAAGGGAAATGAGACCTTGAAAGATTTCCTTTTTGTATGATTGTGTATTTATCAAAGTTTGAATATGTTGATTGTGTATATTGTAAGTGTTGAGGATTTCCAATTGTTGATTGTATTAGATTAGTCTTTGAATGGTTATGAGGTTGGGTTGCTTTTGATGGGTTCAAATTGGGGAGATTTTGAGTATATATGGTGTTAGGATTGAAGATGAATCCTTTGGAGATGAGATTCAATGATGTTGGATGTCTTTTAATAGATTGGTTGTGGTTTTTGTGGTGTTGGAGAAGGGTTTGAGGTAAGGGAATGTTAGGAGGGGGTTTAGGAACCTTGGAAGGGGGCTTGGGGGGTGAAAAATTCATGTCACCCGAAAGTTACACGGGCCGTGTAAATCTGGGCGCAGGAGACACATTTCACCCGAAGGTTACACGACCTGACCGTGTGATTTCACACGATCAGGTGTAATTCGACCCCCATAACGTCTGAATTTCAAATTTTGGTCTTCATCAAAATTGTATCCCTAGATGTCTACCTTCTAACCGTCTAAGAACGAAGTCAATTCGACATCTATAGTGACATTTATGACGTTTGAGCCAAAGTATGTTTTGTAGGAATCAGGATATGAACATATCGAATTCGTTTGGCTATAACTCATTCGTATGACCTCCGATTGAGGTGCTTCTTGATGTGTTAGATTCCTAACACGTTTTACTACCTCTCCATAATAATTTGTAGCCATTGGATTTAAATTCAGAAAGTTTGATGAAAAGGAAGCGATGGGTAGGTTTGGAGGGCATGATTGGGCCATGAACCTACTTCGATTTCTTAAGCATATTTTGAGCCATAGGGCTCCGATTGAGGTGGTTCTTGTTGCTAAATGAACTAGAGACTAAGAGCTACCATTATGAAGAAGTCCATTGTGATTTTGTGATTTCGTTGTGTAGGCTCGTCTTTGTGGCTTGTATGTCATGCAAATGGAAATTTTTCTTTTTTTATCGATCAGGGTTATAGAGCTTGGAAGTCCGCTTATGTTTTCGTCTACGGTTCGATAGTTGGGCTTCGGAAATGAGGCCCAAAATCCTGTGGTATCAGAGCTTAGGTTTATTCCTAGGCTTAGAGTGTATGTTAGGATGAATTGTTTTGATAGGTGCTTAATTGTTTGCATTGTTAAATTGATTAATTGTATTAAATGACATGCATATTGTGCATACATGTAGGAAATAGGATTTAGAATAATGTTAGCTAATCTTTAGTGTTTCTATTGAAGGAGTGAAATGCCACCTCGTAGAAGGACACGAGGAGTTATGCAAGGATCAGTCGCACCCGACTCTCCACCAAGGGAGGAGAGTACTGATGAGTCTGTAGCCCCAGTGAATGCTGAGGTTTCTGTCGGGCAACGTAGTGAGCCCTCTCGGTCACAGTCGCGGGAGTCTCCTCTTCCGCAGGAGCAAGTGCCTGCTCCACTGGATCCGAGGATGTTTCAGGCATTTGCCCAGGCCTTAGCTCAGGCCATGAGCTAGATGCCACAATCTTCTGCTCCAGCCCCAGTTAAGAAGGGAAAGCAGTTCGATAAGCTGAGAAAGTACGAGGTAGTGGATTTCTATGGAACCACTGATCCCGAGGAAGCTGAGACTTGGTTACGAAAGACAGAGAGAATACTGAATCAGATGGAATGTGAAGCCGATGAGAAGGTTGAGTATGCTACGATTCTGTTACAAGGGGATGCTCTGCATTAGTGGGAGGGTGTCCCGAGAAGTCAGTTGAAGCCGCCAGTGCTGGTATGGGAGGACTTTCTCGCTGCATATAAGAAGAAGTATTTGTCTGAGGTGTACATTCAGCAGAAGCAGAGAGAATTCTTGAGTCTCACCCAGAGGGAGTTGACTGTCAGTGAGTATGAGTGTCGGTTTACGCAATTATCCTGGTATGCGGCAGAGTTGATGCTGAGTGAAGTAGCTAAGTGCTGACGATTTGAATCAGGACTGCACCTGGCCATCAGGGAAAAAGTGGTGGTGCAGAACTTCTGTGATTTCCAACAGCTGGTGGAAGCAACAATGAGGGTAGAGAATATTGAAAATATAAAGAGTGTTGTCAGCAAAAAGAGGAAAGGCAGAGAGCAGTCTAAGAGGGGAGGCGGTGCTCCTATGTCGGAGAGGAGTGCCAGGACCTTTCCTGCACAGTCAGAGGAGAAGAGTAGTGGAGCAAGCAAGCCCCGATAGACGAGAACTGTCTCACATCAAGCCTCAACGGCTGGAGGTAGTAGGAAGGGAGATGGGGATAAGCCGCCCATTCCTAAATGCAAGCACTGCGGGAGGTTCCACAAGGGAGAATGCTACCGACTGACAAGAGCATGCTTCAATTGTGGGGAGAAAGGACATATGGTAAGAGAGTGTCCTCAGGATCCAAGGCATGAGAGAAGTCAGATGCAGGCTTCAAAGAGAGCTGAAACAGTGGGGCACAGACAAGAATAAAAGTGGGCGTGAAGTTACGATGCGGCGGAAAAGTGAACCCTCCGGGGAGACCGAGGGGACAAGCCCCAGCCAGAGTATTTTCTATGACAAGGGAAGATGCAGAGACAGCTCCAGAAGTTGTAATTGGTATGATTAAGCTCTTTGATGAAAATGTTGTTGTTTTGATTGATCCGGGTTCTACCCATTCGTTTGTGTCTTTGAGTAGAACTGTGACTGGTAGAGAATTGAGCCCATTGGATACTCCTTTGATGGTGAGTACTCCAATAGGCCAATGTATTATTATTAGTCAAGTATATAAAGACTGTGAGATATTTATTGGAGAAGAATAGTTAGTAGTGGATCTAATGCCTTTGAGAATGGGAGGTTTAGATGTGATTTTGGGGATGGACACATTGGAGAAATATAATGCCAACTTGGATTGTAAACAGAAGATCATGGAGTTCGAAATTAGCCATGGCAAGAGGGTATTATTTAAGGGGGACATAAAAGCGAGTCCGATTAGAATAGTTTCAGCTTTGGCATCAGAGAAATTGATGAGGAAAGAATGTGAAGCATTTTTGGCCTACGTGGTAGATACAAAGGCAGATGGAGGGAAGTTAGAAGAAATACCTGTGGTCATGGAATTCCCGGATGTCTTTCCCGAGGAATTACCAGAACTACCACCACTTAGGGAAATTGAATTTCCCATTGACCTTTTTCCGGGCACAATGCCAATATCGATTCTACCTTATACAATGGCTCCAGCGGAATTGAAGGAGCTTAAAGAGCAGCTAGAAGAATTATTGGCAAAAGGGTGCATAAGGCCGAGCTCTTCACCTTGGAGAGCTCCGGTCCTTTTTGTAAAGAAGAAAGATGGATCGCTGAGAATGTGTGTGGATTACAGGAAGCTTAATCATGTCACTATTAAGAACCGATATCCGCTCCCTCACATCGATGATTTGTTTGATCAGTTGCAAGGAGCAAGAGTCTTTTCCAAGATAGACTTGAGATCGGGTTACCACCAGTTGAGAATAAAGGAATCAGATGTGTCGAAAACTGCTTTTAGGACTCGGTACGGCCACTTTGAGTTCTTGGTAATGCCTTTTGGATTAACGAATGCACCTGCAACTTTCATGGACTTGATGAATCGAGTCTTTAAGTCCTTTTTAGATCGATTTATCATTGTTTTCATTGATGATATATTGGTCTATTATAAAAGTGACAAGGAGCATGAGGAACATCTGGGGATTGCTCTGGAGACTTTAAGGAAGAACGAGTTGTATGCTAAATTCGACAAATGTGAATTCTGGCTAAGGGAAGTTATGTTTCTTGGGCATGTGATTTCAGAGCACAGGGTTCATGTAGATCTGAGAAAAATAGAAGATGTGGTGAAGTGGGAAGCACCTAAGAATCTAGCAGAAGTGAGGAGTTTCTTAGGTTTAGCTGGGTATTACAGGAGATTTGTGGAGGGCTTTTCCATGATAGCCGCTCCATTTACCAAATTGACAAGGAAAAAATTAGAAATTTGTATGGACAGATGAATGTCAGAAAAGTTTTGAGGAGCTTAAATATCGATTGACGAGTGCACCGATTTTGATATTGCCTTCAGGTGATGATGGATACACAGTCTATAGTGATGCCTCAAGGAAGGGATTAGGTTGTGTGCTAATGCAAGGAGACAAGGTGATTGCTTATGCTTCGAGGCAATTGAAACCTTATAAGATGAATTATCCGACGCATGACTTAGAGTTAGCTGCCATAATTTTTGCGTTGAAAATTTGGAGACACTATTTATATGGAGTCACCACCAAGGTGTATACAGATCACAAGAGCCTTAAGTATTTACTGAGCCAAAAGGAATTGAACTTGAGACAGAGAAGATGGTTAGAACTGTTAAAAGACTATGATTTGATGATTAATTATCACCCAGGAAAAGCAAATGTAGTAGCGGATGCACTAAGTAGAAAATCGACTATAGCACATGTGGAGATAGTGTATTTTCCTTTGCTGAAGGAATTAGCCAAACTTAGGGTGACATTGACACAAGCTGAATCAGATTGTATATTGGCTAACTTTCAATTAAGGCCAATATTGAATGTAAATATTAAGGAATTGCAAAAATAGGATGAGTACTTGGGTAAGCTCAGAGAAGAGATAAAGAGTGGTAAACACTCTGAGATAGAGGTAAGAGAGGATGGATTAATGGTGGTAGGAAGCAGATTATGTATTCCGGACGTGCAAGAGTTAAAGGATGAAATTTTGGATGAGGCACATAATGCGCCTTATGCAATGCACCCAGGAAGTACGAGAATGTACAGAGATTTGAAGGAGCATTTCTGTTGGAAAGGGATGAAGAAAGAAGTTGCAGAATATGCTAAAAGATGCTTAGTATGTCAACAAGTCAAGGCTGAGCACCAGGCACCTTCAGGCAAGCTTAAACCTTTGTCGATTCCAGAATGGAAATGGGAAAAGATCACGATGGATTTCTTGATGGGATTGCCAAGAACCAGTAGGAAGCATAATGCAATATGGGTGATTGTGGATAGGCTAACCAAGTCTGCTCATTTCTTACCAATTAGACAGACGGATTCATTGAATGTGTTGGCTAAGAAATATATAGATGAGATAATCAGACTTCATGGGATTCCAAGTTCGATAGTTTCCGATAGAGATCCCAGGTTCACCTCCAAGTTTTGGGAAAGTTTACAAGAAGCTTTGGGAACTAAGTTACACTTTAGTACAGCTTTCCATCCACAAACCGATGGACAATCGGAGAGAACGATCCAAACTTTGGAGGCAATGCTAAGAGCTTGTGTTATGGATTTTAAAGGCTCATGGGATGATCAATTGCCTTTAATCGAATTTGCTTATAATAATTCCTATCACTCGGGAATTCATATGGTACCATATGAAGCTCTTTATGGTAGGAGGTGTAGAACTCCTATTTGTTGGGATGAGGAAGGTGAAAGAAGAATTGTAGGACCTGAGTTGGTATAGGTTACTGTTGACAAGATTAAATTGGTGAAGCAGAGGCTTAAAGCAGCTCAAGATCGAATGAAGAGCTACACACATGCACATAGAAAAGAAATGGAATTTGAGGTTGGAGACAAAGTGTTTCTTAAAGCCTCTCCATGGAAAGGAGTTTTGAGATTTGGTAAGAAGGACAAGCTTAGTCCAAGATATATAGGCCCCTATGAGATCATTGAGAAAATTGAGCCTTTAGCTTACAAGTTAGCTTTGCCATCGGAATTGTCTAAGATTCACAATGTTTTTCATGTGTCGATGTTAAGGAAGTACCGTTCAGATCCTTGTTTTTCATGTGTCGATGTTGAGGAAGTACCGTTCAGATCCTTCACACATAGTGTAACCTTCAGAAATCCAATTAAGGGAAGATTTGACTTATGAAGAACAACCAGTGGAGATTTTGGATTCGAAGGAAAAGGTTTTGAGAAATAAGACGGTGAAGCTAGTCAAAGTCTTATGGAGGAACCATTCGATAGAGAAGGCAACATGGGAGCCTTTGGAAGCAATGAAGGAGAAGTATCCACACCTCTTCGATGACTCAGGTAAGAATTTCAGGGACGAAATTCTTTTAGGGGAGGAGAGTTGTTGGATCTTGATTTTTCTAAATTGCTTAATTGATTAATTATGTTTATTTATTGGTTTAAATTTTTATTTAGAATTGGAAGGATGAAGAATTGGAATTAGAAAGAAGAGTAGGCTTAGTTTGAATTGAACTAAGTAGGTTAAGTGGTGATTAGAGCCTAAAAGACCAACCAAGGGCATAGTTGGAAAGTTATAGTAAGTGGAGGGTAATTTTGGAAGAAGAGAAGTAATAAAAAGGCAAAATTAGAAGTAGAAGAGGGAGATTGTCGTGGGCTGCCTAAGGAGAAGAGGAGAAGAGAGAGAAATGTGGGAGAAATAGAGAAGAAGAAGGAAAATTCGAAAATCCAAGGGAAAAGGAGGAAAAATTTTGGAAAGAATGGAAGAATCAAGGCTTTTAAGGTAAGTTCTTCATCTTTCCTTCTTGCTTTAGTAAATAAATAGGTTGTGTTGTGTTGGATGGAGAAACCCTAGAGAGAGAGAGGGATTTTGTGGAGGAAGAAGAAGACGGTGAAATCTTTGGATTTTTGGGTTTCTAAGCTAGGTGTTGTGATTTCTAACCTATATGAGCCTTGGGTAGGTTGGATTTGAGTTTGATAAGGGTTTATTGCATTTGATTAAGATTATGGAAAATTGGGGATTTTCCAATTGAGTTGAAATTCATGGAATTTTGTTTATGTTTAGGAAATCAAGAGCCTATCCAAGAGCAAGTGGAAGGAGGCAATTGATTTTGGATTTTCCAAGATTGTCAAGATGGGTAATTTATTTATGGTTATTGTGTAATGAGCAAGTGCATTGTGTATGCAATATGTGCTAAATGAATTGCTTGAATTTCTATGATATGGAAATTGCTTTATGTTGTGTTCATGTCATGATATGCATTGATCTTTTGATATGATTGTCATGCCATTGAATTTAATCATGGCATTTTTGTATATGTATGATTGAATTGTGAGAATGATTGTCATGCCATTGAATTTAAGTTATGGCATTTTGATTAAATGGAAAGAAGGAAAGTATGAAAATATGAATTTATGAATAATTGAATTGAAGCATGAAATTTTGGTTGTGTTTGGGCGAGAGAGGAACCGTTTCGTAAGTCACGTGCACGTCGACGTAAAAAGCCTTCTCCTGGCTGCCCGCTTGTGGCCCACGAGATCCAAAAATGGACTTGTTTCGTTCACGGTATAAACCTCGGTTTATCCTTTTTGTTCACGGAACCCTCGAGTCATTTGATTGTGCATTTGCATCTTAATGTGCTAAGCTATGCTTTGGATTGAATTGCATTCAAATATGTATTATGTGATGATGTTATGAATTATGGAGTTGGAATTGAATTGTGAATTGCAAATGTTAAATTTTCATGTTGATGAATATGCCTACATGAATGTATGTATATATATAGCAATATGGTTGACTATGTGGTTCAATGCCAATGGCTATAAATATTTTAGCCACTGAGCTGTGAAGCTCAACCCATTTTTCCCCACTCCTCAGGTGCAGATCAAGAAGACCGATAAATCCTTGCAAGGCATTTGGATCAATTGCGAGAGAGTTAGCTTTTGTATTAAGTTAGTAGTTAGATTTTGCAGATCAAGAAGACCGATAAATCCTTTTTGTATGATTGTGTATTTATCAAAGTTTGAATATGTTGATTATGTATATTGTAAGTGTTGAGGATTTCCAATTGTTGATTGTGTTAGATTAGTATTTGAATGGTTATGAGGTTGGGTTGCTTTTGAAGGGTTCAAATTGGGGAGATTTTGAGTATATATGGTGTTAGGATTGAAGATGAATCCTTTGGAGATGAGATTCAATGATGTTGGATGTCTTTTAATGGATTGGTAGTGGTTTGTGTGGTGTTGGAGAAGGATTTCAGGTAAGGGAATGTTAGGAGGGGGTTTAGGAACCTTGGAAGGGGGCTTGGGGGGTGAAAAATTCATGTCACCCGAAAGTTACACGGTCTGCCCGTGTAAATCTGGGCGCAGGAGACACATTTCACCCTAAGGTTACAAGGCATGACCGTGTGAAATACCGTGTGATTTCACACGGTCCGTGTAATTCGACCCCCATAACGTCTGAATTTCAAATTTTGTTCTTCATGAAAGTTATAGCCCTAGATGTCTGTCTTCTAACCGTTTAAGAACGGAGTGAATACGACATCTATAGTGAGAGTTATGAGATTTGCGCCAAAGTATATTTAGTAGGAATCAGGATATGAACATATCGGATTCGTTTCTCTATAACTCCTTCGTCCGACCTCCGATTGAGGTGATTCTTAAGGCGTTAGATTCCTAACACGTTTTACTAACTCTCCATAAAAATTTGTAGCCATTGGATTTAAATTCAGAAATTTTGATGAAAAGGAAGCGATGGGTAGGTTTGGAGAGCATGATTGGGCCATGAACCTACTTCGATTTCTTAAGCATATCTTGAGCCATAGGGTTCCAATTGAGGTGGTTCTTGTTGCTAAATGAACTAGAGACTAAGATCTACCATTATGAAGTCCATTGTAATTTTGTGTAACACCCCACTCCTGCATGACCCGAACCCGACATCGACGGTGATATCCGAGTTCGTGCCCCACGAGAGCGGCGTGCTACATCACTCAATCAAAACTCCGTATAATTTTTTTTTCTTTAACACATACACACACACATGATAATTTTTGCGGAAAATAATTTACATAGACAAATCAATGGCCTCGGGGCCCTTTTCATAAATACAATTTATTTCAATCTGTTGACTTTACAAATTGTCCAAATCAGTAATACAAAAATTCATAAAAATAAAAATACACTAATGCATTCTACCTCTTACGCTTGAGTTTCCGCTAAGGTTAGGATTCCCATATTTTCTTAATAATGACTTTTAATTCATCTCAATTTTATCTCTAATTTGTCCTTTCAATGATCTCTTTCTTTTCTTTTCTCTTTTTTTTTTTGAAATCGTCTCATCGACTTAACCCAATTTAGGGTAATTCTTCTTTGAAAGAAGATTTCTTGCTACTTTCATTGATACTGCTCATGGTATTTCTACTCATCAACAGTCATCACCATTTTTTGTTAGCCATTCTCAATGCCTTAGGAAATCAATTTTAGCTATTCATAATATCCATGAAAAACAATTTATGCCATAACTCCTATAATCAGGACATCCTTTTTAATCAGGTTCATTGAAGTATATACCATCAAAATCATTACATCTTATCGAGAGATAGATGTAGGACAATTCACCAATTAGTCACTTATGCTAAAGATACCTTAATCTCATTTGATTTTGACATCACTCTCCCATTTTGCGCCTATCCTCGCTCATGAGGAAAATGTCATGATCATGTCCTTAACATATAACAATTTCAATTCATTCTCAATTAATCACTATAAGCACTTTCACTTTTTATTCTAACTCATATTGAACTTTAAACCTTAAGAACTATGACTGGCGGTTATCCCCTAACTCACCGATTGATTCCGATATCACCTCCATCCATATGATACATATAAGGTTCATATTTTCACTTGCTATGGTGTGCTCCCATTATCAGGTGTGCATTCGCATAGATAAATTGACTGAACTGTAACAACTATTATCGTCTACTATTATCATTTTCTTACATTTCAATTTTGCATTATTGCATCATTAGAAATTAATAGGACGAGTCATTGAAATTTGGAGACATATTGGACTGGAAATGATTGTGAAAAGAGGAAGAGATCAAAATGTGTTGTGAAGAAACAAACCGGAGACATATTTGTTTAACCTTTAAATAGCTTAGGTTTTAAATTTTGGAGAAAAGCTTCCTCCTCCAACTTAGGGCTTGCGATTTTCTCCTCCCTCTTCCTTGGTGATCTTCGATTCTTCCTCTGAGATTCTTGTTGTTCCTTCTTTTCAGTTGAAGATCAATTAGAAACCTTGAGAGAAGATGAAGATTTGTTGAAGTTTTGAGAGCTCACCGTGGGTGTTAGAGAAATGAAATAGGGTTGCGGAAGATTTGAGAATTTGAGCTTGATTTGGTAAGTAAATGGTTTAATGCTGTTGATTTGTTAGCTTGATGCATGCACGGTTTTGATTATGAGAGATTGGGGTAGTTATGGGTGAGTTATGGAAGTTTTTAGAGAGAAAATGAGAGAAAATGCGTCGGAGAAGACGATCGGAGCTTCGCACGTCGTGACGTGCGCTGAGGGTCTCATCACGACAAGTAAACAGTTACTCGCCGTGGCGAGCTCGGCTGGACATCGCGGCGAGCGTGTAATTCTATGCTGCGACGAGTCCTTCTCTCTTGCGTCGCGGCGAGCGACCCATTGTACGCCGCGGCTAGGGCTTTGAGGCTGCGGCAAGGACCAGATTTCTGAATGAATGTGTTTTATTTTTTGGCGCATAACTAATGGTGTAGACCCCCAATTGAGGTGATTCTTGATTTGTTATGATCTAGAAAAAGAGGTCTATATTTGATATGAAGAATGAAAGTTTGAATTCCAATTAGAAAGATTTTAATTATAGAAAGAAAGTATTGAATGAAAATTGAGAATAGGTTCTAATTCAACCTAAGGAATGTTTCTTGATAATTGGGGTATAACTATGAGATTCCTGAATTTAAGGAAATGCCATTGAGAGTTTTAGAAACTGAGCTTAAAGGGTGAATTTGATCTAGAGAATAGTGATAATGAATTTGAGGTCTTTCTTGAGAATATCCTAGTGAATATGACTTGGTAAATTGACTATATGTTAAAAATGAAATTTGTGAAGTTCCATGACATGTTATTGAATTGAAATGAATCACTATTGAGCAACTGAATGGAAAGTTAGATTTTGACAAAAGAAAGTAGAAATTGGGAAATAGCGCCAAGAAGGTCGTGTACATGCATAGTACATCTTTTAATTTAGATATGTGCATCACTGAATTATTGTAATTGTGCATTTAGTAATGAGAAATTATTTGACTGTTCTAGAGGCACCGATGGAAATATATTCCACAGATATTGCTGGGACTTCCAGGCAGTAGCTCGGAAGTGCAGGTGAGTAACCTAGTTGGTTTCTCAACCCTTATGTGCTTAATTTTATGCACCTATGCCATGTGGAGATAATGGAGGGTTTATGTGTGTGATTTGATTGATTGATCCCAGACCATGGGTGTTCGAAATATCTAGAATTTGATATAGAAGTGTTATTTGTGCATAAATTGAAATTAATTGGTTTTAATGCGAAATTGGGTGTAGGGTATTGCGTTGTGACGCAATGATTGTAAACTGAAACATGTGCATTCATGCATAAAGGCATGATCAGATAATGACAGTTGTGACTAGAGCAGCCAACGTATATCAGAGCTTTAAGCTCAACGCAACAGGGCCTCGAGCCCAACGTAATTTTAGAGCCACAGGCTCACCGTATCAGTGCATTCAGGCCCAACGTATTTCAAAGCCACAGGCTCAACGCAATGTGCCCGTCACTGGGACAGTTCAGGCGCACGGTCACAACAACGTAATAAAATGAAAAGTATCGCATGTGCATTGCATATATGAATGATCAAATGTGGAAAGTGTGAAAAAGGCAAAACGCCTTATATTTGGTGAAATGATAATGCATGTGATAATCTGTGTTTTGATTGTATATGCATGAGTTGAGTGAACCATCGATGATGGTTTCTCGCTGAGTTCGCAAACTCACCCAACATTGCAATTATTTTTCAGGATTGGAAGAGTACCCCGTGACAAACGGGAGTATGCCTACTGTATGCAAGTCAGAGTTCAAGGTTGGGATCAGTTCGCGTCTGCATTAGTATTAGTCTGTTCGTGTATAAATTTGTATTTCTGCAATTTAGGTAGAATAGTACTGTTATTACAGAGAGCCCTTATTGATAAATGTTGTATTTGCAATGTGATTATTGAAAGGATTCAGGATTTGCATTGGGCCCAATTTTGCTATGGATTTTTATGCATGAATTGATTCAAATACTGCTGAGTGCCTATTTACTGATTGAAATTGTGTTGTTAGTCGAAACTGTTTTCGAATTAAAGCGGGCCCAAATTATTTACTGATTTCCGCACACGCGATTGTTTTCAAAAATAAAAATGTCTTACTGAGTTTTTGAACTGTTTGACTGCTCTAGCATACCACCCTCGTGAGGCACGGGCTCGGATATCACCATCAATATCGGGTTTGGGTCTTGCGGGAGTGGGATGCTACATTTTGTGTGGGCTCGCCTTTGTGGCTTGTATGTCATGCAAATGGAAATTTTTCTTTTTTTATCAATCAGGGTTATAGAGCTTGGAAGTCTGCTTATGTTTTTGTCTACGGTTCGATAGTTGGGCTTCAGAAACGGGGACCAACATCACCTCTCTAATCAAGCATCATCCATTCATAAACTCCAATTCGTTCGACTAGGATTCCCAATGGACTTCACCTCTCTATTCGATACTTATGTTTGTCCATTCATTTATGGATGGTAGACGGTGGCTACTCGATGATGCACTCCATACTTTCTAAATAATGTTGCCACAACTTTATGCAAAAATGACTTCCTTGATCCCTAATGATGGCACGTGGGATTCCAAATGTATTAAAAAATTTAGTTTTTATAAACCCTACAATAGTTGTAGAATCATCAGTTCTAGTGGCTTTTGTTACCATCCATTTGGAAACGTAATCAACAACCAAGGTTATATAAGAAAATCCATAAGAAGAAGGGAAGGGCCCCATAAAATCTATACCCCATACATCAAATATTTCTAGCGTAAGAATTAGAGTTTAAGGCATTTCATTTCGATGAGATAACATACCTGTCTTTTAATGTCTGTCACAACTTTCACAGAACATATAAGGATCTTTAAATAAAGTATCCCAATATAATACTATCTAAAAATTTCCTAGTAGTTCTTTTGGGGCCAAAGTGACCACCACATGCATATTTGTGGCAAAAAGCTAAGACATAATTTTGTTCATTTATTGACACACAACACCTTATAATTTGATCATAGCAAAACTACCCTAAGAACAGTTCATCTCACAAAAAATATTTTGCCTCATTTATTATCTTTTCCTTCCTAAACTTTCTAATGTAATAAGGTAAATTTCCAGTAACTAAATAATTTATCAAGTCAATGTACTATAAAACCATACTTTTTGTTTGGAGTAATTGCTCATCAGGAAAAGTTTTGAAAATAGGTAAAATATCTTCATCTCTTACTAATATGCTCAATTGATCTACTACTAAATTTTCTACACCTTGTTAATCCTGTATTATTAAAACAAACTCTTGAAGTAGCATAATTCACCATATTAGCGTCGATTTAGACTCCTACCAAAAGATATTTCAATGCTACATGCTCAGAGTAAACAATCTTTAGAGCCAAGCAGGTAAGATCTAAATTTATCTAACATAAAAGCAATTGCTAAAAGGTCTTTCTCAGTTGTACAATAATTGCATTGTGCAGCATCCAATGTTCTAAAAGCATAAAAGATAACGTGACTTTTGTCTCAATCCTTTAGCCTAAAACAACTCCCACTACATAGTTGCTAGCATTGCACATGATCTCTAACAGAAGTTCCCAATTTGGTGGCTGAATAACAGGCGTACTTGTAAGTAGTACCTTGAGTTTGTCAAAAGCTTCCTTATAGTCCTTCCCAAAGTTAAATGGAACATCTTTTTGTAGTAACTTTGATAAAGGTATTGCAATCTTGGAAAAATCTTCAATGAACCTATGGTAAAATCCTACATGTCGAAGAAAAGATCGAACATCCTTAACTTTTAAAAGATAAGGTAAGTTCACAATTAAATCCACTTTAGCTTTATCAACTTCTATGCCCTTGGATGAAATCACATGTCCTAAAACAATGCTTTGATCTACCATAAAGTGACATTTTTCATAATTTAAGACCAAATTTGTCTCAATGCATCATTTAAGAATCTTAGATAAATGATTTAAACAATCATCAAATGAATCTCTATAAATAATGAAATCATCCATGAATACTTCAATGCAATTCTCAATATACTCAAAAAATATACTCATCATGTATCTTTGAAATGTACCTAGAGCATTATAGAGACCGAATGGCATTCGCCTAAAAGCATATGTTCTAAAGGAACACGTGAATCTAGTCTTTTCTTAATCCTTTTAAGCAATTGTTACTTGATAGTAACCTAAAAAAACCATCCAAAAAGTAGAAACATGATTTACCAACAAGTCTTTCCTATTATTCGATCCACAAAAGGTAACAGAAAATGGTCCTTTCCAGTAGCTAAATTAAGCTTTCCAAAGTCTAAGCACATACACCACCTATTTTATACCTTCATTGGTACCAACTCATCATTCTGGTTTCATATCACTGTCATTCCAGTTTTCTTGGGCACAACATGCACTAGACTTACCCATTAACTGTCTGAGATTGGATAAATTATACATGCATCCAAAAGTTTTAAATTTTCTTTCATTGCCACATCCTTCATTGATGGATTGAGTGTTTTTTGGGATTCCTGTTTTGGTTTAGCATTCTCATCTAAAAGACTCCTGTGCATGCCAATCGTCGAGCTGATTCCTTTTATGCCTGCTAAAGTCCAACTAATTGCAGTTTTGCATTCTTTAAGTAGTGTCACCAATTTTTCCTCTTGTCCTTCAATCAAAGTTTTTGAAATGATCACTAATGATGACTCTCCATCACCCCAATAGACATATTTAAGGTGATTAGGTAGGGCTTTCAATTCAATCTTCGGAGCCTTCAAAATAGAAGGTAGCATTTTCTTGTGATTTATACTAAATTTAGCATTCAAAGTTTTCAAATCTATTTCAATTGTTGATAATGATTTTGCAACTTCACAAATTTCATCAATTTGCTCGTTCACTTCTTATTTGGCCTTAAACTCCAACTCATCTTCAATATTTTCTTCATTAAACATATCCTGCATAATGAACCCACAATATCCATATGATAGATAGATTGAAGATCATTAGGTTATTTTTGCTTCAAACATACTGAACTTTACTATCTCTCCATAAAACTCTACAAAAAAATACCCTCTTCCACATCAATTTTCATCTTGGTCGTCTTCATAAATGGCCTACCTAGTAGAATCAAAGTCAAATGATCCACACTATCTCCATCCATTTTCAAGATGTACGAATCCACTAGAAATACCAAATTATTAACTTGGACTAAAACATCCTCAATAACTCCAATAGGACACACATATAAACAATCAGCTAGTTGGATTATCACATTAGTTTCTTGCAAAGAATTTAGATTTAAAGCTCAATAATTGAGTATGGTATAACATTAATAGATACAACTAAGTATACTATGGCACGCTCAATTTTTTATTGCCAATAACACACGAAAGTGTAAATATACCTGGATCTTAATTTCCTATTTATCACAACTGATACATTCTTACCCAAAATTATTCTCTCCTTGCCCTTCAGTTTCCTTTTATTTGTACACAACTCCTTTCAAAATTTTGCATATTTCAGAACTTGCTTGATGGCTTCCAGAAGTGGTATATTTATTTCCACCTTTTTGAAAGTTTCTAAGATCTCTCTTTCATATTCATCATCTTTTGGTTTAACCAACCTGCTAGGAAATTAAGGTAAAAGTGCATTAATTGTTATTGATGAAGATGAATAATTTATTTTTACCTTTGTTGATTCATGAGTTAAAATTTCTTCCTTCTTTTCTCCATCATTGTGCTTTTCTTCTCCATTGGTAAGTTCCAGATTAAATTTCCTTACCATTTCTCAAAGTCATTACACTCACATTCTCCTTAGGATTTACCACCGTTTGGAAAGGTAATTTTATGATGCTTACGCTTCCAATTTACTTATCCAGGTGGCTAATTGAGTGATCTGATTTCCCAAGTTTTGAAGGCTTGCCCTTGTTTCTTGTTGAAAGTATTGAGTATTATTAGCAAGTGCTTTAACAATTTCATCTAAAGACATACGTGAATTTGAAGATTGAGGTTGAGCATATTAGGAGCTTGAGGTTATTTAAAAGTGTGAGGTTGATATCGTTATTGGCCTCCTTAATTTTCATAGTTCAAGTTTGGACGATCCCTCTATCTTGGATTATAGTAATTGGAATAAGGTCATGCTTTTGTTGAGGTTGACCAGGAAAACCCCCTATTGCGTTAGCTTTTTAAAGAGAGTCTTACTACAATGTAAGGCACATATACATGGGATGTCTAGAGAATGAGGGCGAAGGTTACTAAAGACCCATGTGATCGCATCCTGCTAGAAGAAGGTCCTGGCTAAAGAGGCATAAGGGAATTGCTATCAGAATGAAATTACTCTGGGGCAATCCCTTAAAGCATGAAGAATAGACTCTTCCTGACCACAGCAATGTTGTTGCATGTTAAGTGACGCACCACCCATTGTTGGTTAGTTAACAGCTTTCCTTTCACCAACAACCAAAGGAAAGACCAAATCCGCTATGGTCCTGCCCATTTCCATATGAGCTCCCAAATCTTGCAGCACTCATCCTGATTGGGTCGTTCGATGAGGACATAAGCAGAAGCCACTGTGAACGGCCTGGGAGAGGTGGGACCCTAGTGTAATTGATCCTCTACTGTGTCATTGTGACGAGGGCAGAAAGATGCAATAATCATACAAACAGTGGAAGGGAGGTAGTGTTGAAACAAATTCCATTGCCAAACCCCATCTGTACTTACATAACCTGAGACCGTGCTATCAAAGACGCTTTCCAGAACTGGGGAGGTGGCCACTGAATGTAGTGGTCCCAAGTCCTCGACCCAATTATCACGCCAGAATCGGATACGACAACCGTCGCCCAGTTTCTAGGTAGCGCATTGGTGCACGAAGTGCCATGTTGCGGTTAACCCCCTCTAAAACGTTGAGGGTCCTGCTCGAGCCAATGTCAGGGGAAGGTGTTAAACATCGATTCTGTACTTAGCCCGCAGGAGACAAACCCATAGAGCATTAGGTTTAGTGAGTAAATCCCATCCTAATTTGGTTAGGAACGCATCATTGGAAGATTTAATGCGCCTCACACCCAGGCCTCCAGCTTTTTTAAGGTCGCACACAACATCCCAGTTTACAAGATGGATTTTCCATTGTCCATCGTGCGATGCCCAGATGAAGTTTTGCATTTATTTTCTCAACTCATCGCAAAGTCACCGGGGCAATCTAGCTGTTTGCATAGTAAACATCAGGAGGGCCGAAACGACCGACTGGGTTAATGTAACCCGACCCGCTAAAGAGAGCGTACAAGATTTCCACCCCATCAGTTTCTTGTGGGTTTTATCCAGTATGTACTGGTAAGTATGTCTGGAGGTTCGTTCGTGAATCAGGGGACACCTAGGTATTTACCAAGATTGGTGGTACGAGGAATATTCAATGCGTGGCTGAGCCGGCTCTCATTGTCACGAGAGACATTTTTGGAAAAGAACACCCGAGATTTATCGGTGTTAATACGCTATCCCAAAGCGTTACAAAAGACTTCTAGCGTCTAAGTAAGCATATGCGTTTGATTATCTGTGGCTTCCGCAAAGAGAATGGGGCCGTATGCAAAAAATAAATGGGAGACTAGGGTCCCTCAGGGCTTAACTTGATCGGTTTCCACTGTCCTTGTCCCAACTCCAGGTTAATAAGATGCCCTAATCTTTCCATGCATAGCACAAATAGATAGGGGATAATGTGCGGTTGGAATGGTTCTGATAAGAAACGTTGCCAGGAGACTTGCATGGACACAATCGTGATGCACTTCATGATAAACTGGGTGAGGTTGGTCGGGATCCCAGTATCCATTAAAGTGTCCAAAATGAAATCCTAACAAAGCCAGGCATAGGCTTTTTCGAGATCCACTTTCAGCGCCATATAATCGATCTTGCCCTTCTTCTTACGCATAGTGTGGATAATCTCTTGAACGATGATAATGTTATCAGTAATATTACGACCAGGAATGAAGCTACATTGATTTTCTACCACCAGGGAATCTAGGTGACCTTTCGGCCTATACACAATAACTTTGGCAATAACCTTGTAGAGCACACTACAGAGGCTGATGGGCCTGAATTGGGAAATATGAGACGGCGAAGGATTTTTGGGGATCAGGATCAAAATGGTATGGTTCAAATCCTCTTCCCAACGTTCCATACGGAAAATAGCTTGGATAAAAGCCACAACAGATTGTCCAATTCTGTCCCACTGCGATTGAAAAAAAAAACATTGTAACCATCCACGCCTGGGGCTATGGTCGGGTTGATGGAGAAGACGGCCTTCCTAATTTTGGTTTCGTGCATAGGGGACTCTAGCCCTGGAATCTCGGCCTCAAAAATCCCAAGAAATGCTCCAGTAAGTAACATCTGAGGAGGGGTCGCACCTTCCGAAGTGTACAACTGAGCATAGTAATTCCTTGCTAAAAGATGCAGCTGGAACTGATAAGTAATCACAGAGCCCGAATCGTTAGTAAGGCTCGTGATCTTTAACTTCTTTCTTTTTGTAAGGGTGATTGTATGGTAAAATTTAGTATTCCAATCACCCTTCGAGATCCAGTCGCTTTTGGCTCGTTGATGCCAATAAAGTTCCTCCTCACTCATCACTTGGAAAAGCTTCGTACTCAGTTGCTCCTCCAAGTCTAAAAGCTAGTCAGAACTATCCGTTTGTAGCACTCGCTGAATACCCTCCAAGCGGGCTAGCAAGCATTTTTTACAATGGAAGATGTTGCCAAACACAGTTCTATTCCATTCTGAAAGATGGGTAGCAAAGGTGGCCAGGGATTGCCTGAAGGTAGCTGGAAGAAGGTCCTGGCTAAAGAGGCAGAAATTTTATCCTTAAGGTGTGTGTTATTTACCTCGTTCACACACTTAACAGCTCTATCCATCTTGTCCCAAACTGTTAAGAATTTTCGGCCATAAGTAATATCAACTATCTGGTTGCCTCATGTGGTTTGTTTACCAGAGCTCCTCCACTAGTTGCATCAACCATACTTTGATCCATTGGCAATAGTCCTTTATAAAAGTATTGAATCAGAAGTTAATCAGGAATTTGATGATGTGGATAGTTGGTACATAGCTCCTTAAACCTTCCCTAATATTCATATGATGTTTCTCCTATAATTTATCTTATCCAACATATCTCCTTTCTAATATTAGTTGCTCATGATGCAGGGAAAAACTTCTCTAGAAACATTCTTTTCATCTCATTCCATATTGTTACTGAGCCAAGTGGAAGATAATATAGCCAATCTTTTGACTTATCTTTCAATGAGAACATTAATTTGTTCTTCTAACACCCTTTGTGGCTTCATTCCAAAGCAAACAACATGAAATTCTTTCAGGTATTTATGCGGATCTTCACTTACAATACTAAGAAAAATAGGCAGTAAGTGAACCAAACGAGATTTCAATTCGAAATCTACCTCAACATCTGGAAATTGAATGCATAATGGTTGTTGATTCAAATTTAGTGTCACTAACACCCTCAACATTCTAGGATTAGGATTTTCCATTTTTCATCTGTTTTTTGAAGATTAGAGTCTTCACCAATTGTTAGATCTACTTTAACTTTCAAGTATGAAGGTGAATGACGACTTCCTTACTTAGTCTCTTTTCTCAAACGATGCACTTTCTCCTCAATTTCTAGATTATATTCAATTTACCTGCATGAGAAGCACGAGTCATACAAGAAAAAAGGTTAGCAGTAACTGTAAAAATAAAAATGCAATGAAACTAAGAAACTTGAAATAGTTTCCCTATAATAGCGTTAAATTTTGATCAGGTTGTCGAAGCCCCCAAAATAAAACTGATTCTTCAAACTTTTGTAGTAGTCATGGAACTAGGTTGAATCCCTAGAGAACTGAATATTAGTTTCTTAATTTCAAGCAATAAAATTAAATAGAGGGTTTTTGATTAAATAACTGATTAATTGAAATTAATATGCAAACAAATTAAATCAAAGGAATTTAAATATGAGAAAGTCAATCATTGGTTCAAAAAGAATAATTTCATGATTCAAGCAGTTATTCCAAAACATATTAGGATAATCGTAATAAGTCTCAAATTTTCCTAAATTAATTGGTTTAAACCCAACATCCAAACCAAAACTTACCATCTATTGATTGGGTGTGATAGCATTCCATATCAAATAAATGATAATAATAAACTCCATGAAAAGACTAAACCCTAAATAAAATAGTCAAGATAGCTTGAACTATGCAATCTAGTTTTCTTGTCTATCATAAGTTAAATATGAAAATTCATAAATAACATATTTGCTACTTGTACCAATCCTTCATGATAATTACAAATCACTAAATTCTTGGATAGTGATAGAATAAACAATATTAAATTAAATTTTCATATTAATCGAATATCAATCATTTATGAAATATGAGAACTCAAAACAAGAAATACTTAAATTAAAACGTGAATAAAAGTTTAAAACACAAAACCTCACAAACTTACAATAAAAGTATTGAATCCCCTTGAATTAGAATGATGAGTTTTGCCTTACATGGCTTTCGCTCAAATAACAAAAATAGAAGAAAGACTAAGAATTGCTAAAAAAGTAAAAAGAGAGAGAGCCTTTTTCGATTGTGAGGAATAATCTTTTATAGGATTTTCTAATCTAACTCTAACTTATAAACATATCTGTCTAAAATGAATTCAAAATCAAACTCCTACTTGATATGGATAAGAGGAAGTTTCCTAGTTAAACTCCAACTCTTCAAGTGATCAGCCTTATCCACTGTAACAATCTCTTCACTTCATCCAAAATTTGTGATTATCATCAATAGAGTCCCAATTTGATGGAATCTCCAATTTTATTTCCTAAAATAAAACAAACGTTAATTTTAATATTTAAACACCAAAATAAATTCAAAAAAAGGAGATAGTATTAAATAATATGTCAAGATAAGATCTTATCAGTGGATGAAGATGAAGACAGATGAACATCGGACATGAAGACGAAGATAGACGTGTGGATGAAGATGACGATGGGCCACCGATGTAACTTCTAGAATGCGAGGAGGAAGAGGGAGACAAAATCAAACGTTGCTTCGCAATTAGGTTTTCAATATGACAAAAATGACAAAGTCGTTTTTAGTGGACCAAATGACTCCGTTTTCATAACTGACGCTATGGATTTGTCCTTTAGCTATGAAAATTATTTCGTAGCTAACAAAAGAAGAAAATAGAAGATATATCCAAAGCCATTTTTAGCTACAAAAATTATTTCATAGCTAAAGACATTTAGATAGACAAAAGAAATTATATGTTATTTGACTTTAACTACAAAAAGCTAAATCCATTTGGCTACAAAAACATATTCGTAGCCAAATGTCTTTAACTAAAATTATATGATCAATGGCATTTAGCTATGAAAATATACTCAAAATCCAAAAGAAAAAATTGAAAACATTTGGGTTTTTAACTGAAATTATATGATTTGGGACATTAAAACATTTTGCTACAAAAATATATTCATAGCCAAAAGAAGAAGAATGGAGTTTTTAATACAATAGGCTACGAATTTGTGAGAATGTAGCCAAAAGTTAGCCTTTTAGCTATAATTTTGAAAAAAAACGTAGACAGATTTCAAATTATCATCAAAAGAAAAGTAGCCAGAAGGTTTCTTTGTTAGAATGTTTAGCTTCGATTTAGAAAATACTCACTAGAGGATGTGTAACATCCCGTCACCGATGGGAAGGTCATATTGGTAAATTGAGGCGGGATAGGATATTACCGCATAATATTGACTGAGCATCCTGTTGACCTCTAATTTTGGAGTTCATGAGTCTTTTGCACATGCACGTATAGGTACATGCATTCACGACTTTTCCCGGCTTTTGATTGTGAATATGATACGAATTGTGAAATTGAGAGATAAGTATATATGATTTATGAAATATTGGAAATTTTGGAATGATTGGGTCTGAATAGTTGATTTGGGAATATTTTAGAGTGACTGTTAATTAATTGTGAACCTTAGAAATTTTTCTAAAAATTTGGGAGAAAATGTCCGGACTATAAATTTTCCGAGTGGCGGACTGTTTGAATGAATTGGACCGAAATAATTGTCCATTGGCAATGGAAATTTAGAATTATGATTTTAGAAATTAATATGTCGAGCCATTGAGATTTGGAGACAAATTGGACTGGAAATAAAACCAATTAGAGAAAGAGATTTAAATGCTCCCAAAACGACAAGAGGTTTATTTTTTCTGTATATACATATATGTTCTACGTTTGAAAATTGAAGAAAAGAAAAAGAAAATTGTTTCTCCTCCTAGGGCTCGATCTTCTTCTCCTTCGATTGAGCTTCGTTTCCTTCTTCCTGCTTGATCCTCGCTTGTTTGCTTTCTTTTGTGTTAAGACCAACTCAAATCCTTGAAAGGATGAAGGATCATGGAGGTTTTGGGTGAAACCGTGAGTGTTATGGCTTGGAAGAAATTTTCGGAGATTTGTGGATTTGAGCTTGAATTGGTAAGTAATTGATTGTATGTTGTTTATTATTGTGTTAAATGCATCCATGGGGTTAATTGTTAGAGATTAAAGGGTTTGAGGTAAGTTAGAACTGATTTTAGTGAGAGAAAAGAGAGAAAATGCTTCGGAGAAGACGAACCAGGGCTCGCACGTCGCGACGAATAAAATAATTAGACGTCGCGACGAGAAAAGGGTTAGACGCCGCGGCGAGGAAAGGAGTTTACGCCCCGACGAGTGCACGTCGCGACGAGCGATACATGGCACGTCGCGATGAGCGATAGTTTGGACGTTGCGACGAGAAAGGTTGTACGTCGCGGCGAGCAACCTTCTTTACGTCGCGACGAAGGCTTGAAGTCGCGGCGAGGGAGACATTTCTGAATTGATTCAAATTGGTTTTTGGGGCATAACTTATGGTGTAGACCTCCAATTGAGGTGATGTTTGATTCGTTATGACCTAGAGAAAGAGGTCTACAATTGAGGGAAAGAATGAGAGTTTGAATTTAGGTTTTTGAGATTTCAATTAGTGAAAGAAAGTAAGAATGTGATTGTATTTTACCTAAGGATTGTTATTGAAAATTGGAGTATAATGTGAGACTTTGAAAATGAAGTCAATGCTACTGGGAACTTTAGAAATT
Organism: Erythroxylum novogranatense; assembly: GCA_029891385.1. Classification (NCBI taxonomy): domain Eukaryota; kingdom Viridiplantae; phylum Streptophyta; class Magnoliopsida; order Malpighiales; family Erythroxylaceae; genus Erythroxylum; species Erythroxylum novogranatense. The sequence goes on from CM057228.1 coordinate 11,923,414, forward strand.
GAGCATAAAAGAATGATTTGAGGTACTACCATAGCAAAAATGACTTGATAACTTGGGAAATTAGAATTTGAAATTGAAATTTCTGTAATATGTTATTGAATCGAAATGAGCTGATATTGATCAATTGAGTGAAAGTTAGATACTGAGTAAAAGAAAATAGAAAGTGAAATTGGGGAATAGTACCGGGAAAGTTATGAATAGGCATAGTACATCTTTTAATTAAGTCATGTGCATCATTAAATTATTTCTGATTGTGCATTTTAGTAATTGGAAATTAATTGATTGTTATAGAGGCTCCGATGGAACGACGATTCCACGAATATTGCTGAGCTTTCCAGGAAGGTAGCTCGAAAGTTCAGGTGAGTAACCTAGTTGGTTCCTCAATATTGTGTGTTTAATTATATGCCTATGCCATGTGGAAGATGGAGGATTATATGTTTGATTAAATTGGGTTCGGACCAAGGGTGTCCGAAGGATCGGTAATTTGTAATTGAAGTGTCATATATGTGAAATTAAATGTACATTTGGCATGTGATAATTGGCAATTGGAGCATGTACATTTCATGCATCAAAAGTATGATCAGATAAAGGCAGTTGTGACCGGAGCAATGCCTCAAAGCTTTAAGCTCAACGCAACAGGACCTCAGGTCCAACGTATATGAGAGCTTTAGACTCAACGCACAGGACCTCTGGTCCAATGTTTACAGAGCCACTGGCTCAATGTATCAGGGCATATCACGCCCAACGTTTATCAGAGCCTCAGGCTCAACGCAATGTGCCCGTCACTGGGACAGTTTCAGGCGCACGGTCACAACAACGAAAAGAAAATGGAAGTGTCACATGCGCATTGCATATGTATATGAATGACTACGAAATGTGAAAGATGAAATTGCATGTGATATTTCTGTAAATGCTATTGTGTGATTATGTGTATGTGATCTGTGAATGCATGAGTTGGGTGGACCATCGATGATGGTTTCTCACTGAGTTCGCAAACTCACCCAATATTGCAATTATTTTTCAGGAAATTGTCAAGTACCCCGTTTGACAACCGGGAGTATGATTACTGCCAGAAAGTCAGAGTATGAAGTCGGGATCAGTCTCACGTCTGCATTTGAGTCATTCTGATATATATATATGTGTACATTTGTATTTCCGCAAAATGTACTGATATTGCATTGGGCCAATTTGGCTATGGATAATGTGTGTTTGTATTGATTTTTGCGCACTCTATTTGATTTCAAAAAGAAATTAATTGACTTTCTGAGTTTTAAATTGATTTGACTGCTCTAGCATACCACCCTTGCGGGTCACAGACTCGGATATCACCGTCGATGTCGGGTTTGGGTCTCGCGGGAGTGGGGTGCTACAGGATGATCCTTTGGTAATGATCCAAAACCGTCCCTTAAGGGTAATCCTTTCACGACCTTTTTAAAAATTATTGCCAAAGGATGACCTTTAAAGTGTAACCTTATCCAATCTATAGATGCACCAAAAATTCAATTGTTATTATGCTTTGAATATAATGAGAATTACAAACTTCATGTTAAAACTATTGGAAAATTTTGTGACATCGTATAAAATTGTCAAATCATATATTTTAAAATAGAACAATAAAAAGTGCAAATTTATCTAATATTAATTAATTTTGAGTTTATAGTTTTATAAAATTTTCAAATGAGATTGTTGTTAGATTAATTTAACTTTAGATTTAGAATCATTATAAATAGTATTAAAAGTGATTTTTATGAATATGATGTTCAATCCACGAATTTAGTGAATTAATAATACTTGAATATGATGAAGATAAGAAGTGATACTGACAATAAGGGTCGTGAATAAAGAGTTTTTTTGACAAATTTTTAAATGAAAGGGTACAAGAACTACTTATACATAAGAAATATAAATTGTTAAATTTTACCTATGTTTGGGTTTCTAAATTATGAAAATATATTCGTAATCAAAAAAAACAAAAGAGAGTTTTTAATACAATAAGCTATGATATTGCAAAATGTAGCCAAAAGTTTGCCTTTTAGTTACGATTTTGAAACAACATAGCCAAAAGTGAACTTTTAGCTAAGATTTTCATATCTTCACTAAAAGAAAAGTAGCTAGAAGGCTTCTTTGTTGTAACATTTAAATACGATTTGCAAAATTGTAGATAAAGGTTAGCCTTTTTTTTTCCACGCACGCCCTTACACCCCCTAATGGAGGTTGCGGGGATAAATCACGCCATTCATATCACGATAGAGTACATCTCGAATGGGAAGCGGGGGTTTCTGGAGAATATGTAGGCCTGGCCTTGAACTCTGTGCAAGTGCAGTAAGTTTGTCCGCGCATTGGTTCCCTTCACGGTGGAGATGTTGTAGCTGAACCACCCAGTCACGAAGCAACAAACCTCGAATACCTGCCACCAAAGGGAAAAAGGTAGACGTAGTACAGTGGGAAGCGGAAAGAATATTAATAACCTTCAACGAGTCCACTTCTACGACCGCACGATAATACCCTCGATCCCATGCCAGGGAGAGACCTATATGAAACCCCCACAATTCTGCCAGTGGTATCCCCACTCCAAAATTCATTAGGAAACCACCACACCAATACCCTTGGCTAGATCTCAGTAGACCTCCAACTGTTGTCCGATTGGAGCCGGGGTGAATTGCTCCATCTGTGTTAAGTTTGATATAGCCCTCTGGTGGTTTTTGCCAACTCACTGGAGCACCCACCGGCAGAACATACATCGGGAAGATCCGATTTTCCACTGTATTGGCTCGAGAGATCCAACCAACATAGTCCATGACTAGGCGAGTACCCTCCACTGGCCAGACAAAGTCAGGATCAAAGATGTTGTTGTTCCTCCATTTCCATAAAAACCAACAGGCAACTCCAAAGATAAACGCCTAACTTATCGGAATGGACTGTGTTTGAGGGCGAAGGTTACTAAAGACCCATGTGATCGCATCCTGCTGGAAGAAGGTCCTGGCTAAAGAGGCAGAAGGGAATTGCTGCCAGAATGAAATTACTCTGGGGCAATCCCTTAAAGCAAGAAGAATAGACTCTTCCTGACCACAGCAATGTTGTTGCTTGTTAAGTGACGCACCACCCGTTGTTGGTTAGTTAACAGCTTTCCTTTCACCAACAACCAAAGGAAAGACCAAATCCGCTATGGTCCTGCCCATTTCCATATGAGCTCCCAAATCTTGCAGGACTCATCCTGATTGGGTCGTTCGATGAGGGCATAAGCAGAAGCCACTGTGAACGGCCTGTGTAACATCCCACCCCCTACTAGAAGGGTAAAATAGTAAATTTTGCATAGGATGAGATGGATCGGAATGACTTAGGACTGTTCATGCATAATAGGATTGGTACACAGTATCATTTGTGCACATGAAATTACTGTACATGCATACATGACATTTTCAGTTTTCGTGCCTAAGGCAATTTTATTGTGATTAACGTAGCTATTGGGTTTGAAAAATTATTCTAAGTGAGTCATTGAATGTTTTATATTTTAAGGAATTTTTAGAAATTTTTCTGAAATTTTCCGAAGAAAATTCCTGGACCGGGAAAAAATCCTCAAGTGGCGAACCGGTTGATTTTCTACTATTATTTTGGTACTAAACTATTAATTATTTTTGTGGGACCCAAAACTGGACCCTTAAAATTTGTTGGAACCGAAATTGGCTTGAATTGTTTGGTAATTGTTGTATTTTTTTTAAACATTGGAATGATGGTTTGACTTTTCCTCACTTCTCCTCTAATTGCCAAGTGTTTCTTTATTTAATGCTTGGAGATGGCTTGGACTTGGTCTGCTCTTTTCATTCTCGATACTTCTTAATTGTTAACAACAAATGGGTTAAGTTTCTTCATCAACCGAAATGAAGCTTATTAGCTAATGTTTTTTACTTTTCTTCTCATTGTTGGACCAATCCTCTTTTGCCACCATTTCACTTCATTTAATGCCTAATTATTGTATTCCTTGGTTTTTCCTATTACCTCTCTCGGTTATTGCCTTAAGAGAGGAAGGAATGGGATAAAAAGTTGATTGATTTGCTTGTTTCTTAAGCTCATCCGAATACCTATCTCCTTTAACATCTCCATCGATTTTCTCTCATCAAATTAAATCCTCCCTCCAAACCTTAAGAGACTACCTTCTTTCCATGGAGAACTTGCACTTGCTTGGTGTTAGAAGTAATTAGTGAGAGTAGTAAATAAAGAATTGAAGGAAGTGAAGAAGTGAAGAGCTTGAATTATGTGAGTTTTCAATTAAGCTTTAATTATGCTTTGTTTATGTTTTAATAAATCATAGTAGTTAGATGCATTCATTTGGAGTTATGGTGCAATTATTGTATTTATTGATGCATGAATTTGATGAAAATTATAGTTTGAATTGGTGGGTAAGGTTATGTTTAAGTATGGTTGGATGAAGTAGTATAAGTGAAGTGTTTTTAGCTTCATTTTGAATTGAATATGGATGATTATTCTTGCAAAGAATTTAAGAGGTAGGTCCTGCCAACTTATGGTAGGTATTCCTAATGAATGTAGGAATGATCTAAGGACTGATTTTGTGTCCAAATGAGATGCTTATGGTAGTAGAAGTTCAATTGGCATGATAGGAGTTGTGATTGAGTAGTAAAGCTGAAAATGTGAGTTTGACCTACTGTACTGTTTTGAGCATAACTCATTGTGTGGTTATCAAAATGAGGTGAGGTATATGCCTAATGAAACTTTGGGTTGTTGGCTACATTTTTGTGTGAAATAGGTGTTGTCCAATTTTACCCTTAAGAGGGTGAATTTTAGCTTGGAAAGTCACTGTTGATGGCTGGTGTGAACTGTAGCACCCCACTCCCGCGAGACCCAAACCCGACATCGACGGTGATATTCGAGCCCGTGACCCGCGAGGGTGGTATGATAGAACAGTCACATCAATTAAAACGCAGAAGACCAATTAATTTCTTTTTGAGAACAATAGAGCGCGTAGATATCGGTAAACAATTTGGGCCACGATATAAAAACATTTTCAGTTAAAATCTAATCGCTATCACAAAACCATTCATACACACATATATGCACAGCCAAATTTGGGCCCAATACAATAACAATATTTATCTGCGAAAACACAATGTACCACAATGACTCAAATGCAAACATGAGACTGATCCCAACCTGAACTCTGACTTGCTTGCTGTAATCATACTCCCGTTTGTCTAACGGGGTACTCGCCAAATCCTGAAAAATAATTGCAATGTTGGGTGAGTTTGCGAACTCAGTGAGAAACCATCATCGATGGTTCGCCCAACTCATGCATATACAACAATCATATACTATCCCATATTGTCACAATCCAATTTATCTCAGGCATTATCAATTTTACACAATCAATATCACCGTATAACACTTATTAGATGAATATACAACATTCACACCTAAAAGTTTCACTCATGAACTTTTCCCATTATTATCCATTCTTTTTGAGTTGGACCGAGCGCTAATAAAGAATGAATTCAGATACACTTAGGGAGTAGGAGAGCTCTCGAGTATACATCGACTCCCTCGAGCTCAAGGCTCGGCTCAAGAATAAAGAATCGCATTTTCGACAAGTAGGAGAGCCTCGGGGTATGCACCACGCCCGCCACATTAGGGATAGGAGAGCCCTCTGGGTATGCACTATTCCCTTTCATTACACAAGAATCGCACTTTAGGCAAGTAGGAGAGCCCTCGGGGTATGCACTATCGCCTACCACATTGGGATAGGAGAGCCCTCCGGTATGCACTATTCCCTTTCAAGGGCCACGCGACCACAACCATTATTTATTTACAAATTATGGAATTCGCTTATCACAATTATATATGCGTTTCACCTTTTCTCTACTCACTTTCAGTCACGATATATATATATACAAGGCACATCACATTCACAATCACTTCATTGTAGCATGCACATACAGTATACACAATTTGCACTTCAATATCACATTCAAATACTTCGGACACCCGTGGTCCGAAATCAATCAAAACAAACACATATATCCCACCATTCTCTCCACATGGCATCATTGCAGATATTAAACACATAAAGGCCGAGGAACCAACTAGGTTACTCACCGAACTTCCTAGTTGTTGCTCGAAGCTCCAAAGATCGTCTGTGGATTATCGATCCATCGCTCTCTAACAATCAATTAATTTCATTCATTACAAAATGCACAATCAAAATAATTAATGATGCACATGCCTTGAATAAAAGATGTACTATGCATATTCATGATTTTCCCGGTACCATTTCCTACTTTCCATTTTCTTTTACTCAGTAACTAACTTTCACTCACTTGATCAATATCGGCTCATTTCGATCCAATAACATATTACAGAACTTCCAATTTCAATTCTAATTTCCAGTCAATTAATCAAGTCATACTCATTTGGGTACTATCTCACGATCAATAGCACTATTCTCAGGTCAAATTCATTCTTTACGCCGCCCTAAAATTCTAATAGCAATGAATTTACTTTCAAAGTCTCACATTATATCCCAATTACCAGGTACAATCTATAGGTTGCAATATAATCACATTCTTAACTATCATTCACTAATTGTGATCTCAGAAATCGAAATTCAAACTCTTATTCTTTTCCTCAATTGTAGACCTCTTTATCACGATCACAACGAATCAAACATCATCTCAATTGGAGGTCTACACCATTAATTAAGCCCTAAAAAAAACAAAGTAGATCAAATCAAAAACTATCCCTCGCCGTGACCAAAGCCTCCTCTCGCACAGAAATGGGTCGCCGTCATGCGTGAAGGCCTCCTCTCCAGCAGAAATGGGTCGCTCGTCGCGGCGTGAGGAACGCTCGCCGCGACGAACTCCTTCCCATTTACTCTTCGCGTCGCAAGAGAAGTGGACTCACCGCGGCGTAAAATCACACGCTCGCCGGCACGTCCACCCTAGCTCGCCGCGGCATATCAAAACGGGGCTCGCCGCGGTGCACAGGACGAGCTCGCCGCGGCGTGGAACTCCTTTAGAGCTCGCCGCGACGTGCGAGTCGCACAGTCGTGTTCTCCGACTGATTTCCACCATTTTCTCTCTCTAAAATCTCCATAACTCACCCATAACTACTCAATCCTTTACCATAAATGCCATAAATGCATCTAACAACAATAATAAACAACATTAAAGCCATTAAACTTACCAAATCGAAGATCAATCCGTAAACCCAAATTCTCCAAAAATCCTTTTATAGCATCTCACTCCCACAAGACCCGAACCCGACATCAACGGAGATGTCCGAGTCCGCGACCCGCGAGGGTGGTATGCTAGAGCAGTCAATGCAGTTTAAAACTCGGTAATATTTTTTTTTCTTTGAAAACCAATCGAGTGCGCAGATATCAGTAAATGATTTAGCCCTGCTTTAATTCGAAAACATATAATTTCACTTATAAAAGACACTCCACAGCATTTAAATATTACAAGTACGAATTCAAAACCAAATTGGGCTCAATGTCGTCCACGAACACTTTCAAGAATCACATTAAAATACAACATTTATCAATCGGGGACCCTCGAAATAACGGTATCATTTTTATGAAAATACAAATTTTCACAGAATGTAATGACACTAATGCACGTGAATCGATCCCGACCTCAAACCCCGACTTAAGTGCAAGAGGCATACTCCCATGTGTCTAACGGGGTACTCTTCAATTCCTGAAAAATAATTGCAATGTTGGGTGAGTTTATGAACTCGGTGAGAAACCATCATCGATGGTTCACCCAATTCATACATATACACACAATTTACCAATTATCACATACGATCACAATTATAAATGCAAGGCGACGCTTTCATACAATCCACATTTAATCATACCATATATGCAATGCACATGAGACCTTTTCATTTTCATTTCGTTGTTGTGACCGCATACCGAAGCTTAGTAACGGTGAGCGGTGGCTCTGAAATCATTGGGCTTGCAGCCTCGATACATTGAGCTCGAGGCTCAATACGTTGGACCCGAGGTCTCGTGCGCTGAGTGAAAGCTCTCATATACGTTAGGCGGATATGCCCCGACACGGTGGGCCGCCCGGCCACAACCGCTTTATCTCGATCATGTCATCATGCATGGGTGCATATGCTCTAATTCCTTTACACCAATTATAGTTCAGTGACCAATTTCGTTTTTGGACCTTCGTCCGTGTTTCATCATATATATTTACAATTTATTGCATCCTACCATATCATATTAAAAGTCACATCCAATGTATCAAAATGTATAATTAACACTTCAATATTAATTTCCATTCCTCGGACCTTTGGTCCGAGATCTCCAATGTAATTATTCACAAACAGTCACACACAAATAGCACTTCGATAACAAGTTTTCAATACTTTGGACACCTATGGTCCGAACTCAATCAAAAGTAAACACACATAATCCCTCAATTATCTCCACATGGCATCAATGCGTCATATTAAACACACATAGATTGAGAAACCAACTAGGTTACTCACATATTACTTCCGAGCTAATGCCGAGAAGTTTCCGCCACGTCAGTTATCGAACGACGCTCCACTGGGGCCTCTATGAGAAGCAAAGAAGGTACGAGTCACTAACTATTCAATCCGAATGAATTACGGATGCACAGTAGATGAAATATGAATGTTCATGAATTCTCGGCCCTAATCCCATTTTTTTCTCATCAAAAAATCCATCTAAAAATTAGAAACCTATTGGCGCTGACGGTGCGCAATTTGGACCTCTATAGGTCCCCAATTTAATAAAACAGTGATTATACAGACTTTTACCCGGACTCATGTAAATTTTCCGTCCAAAAATTTCCAATCTCTCAGAAAATGAAATTAAATATTCACTGAATATGATGTCACAAGAATCAGGTCAATCGGACGTCGGCCGGAAAAGATATGAGCGAAAGAAGCTCAAATCAATAAAAATTAAAATAAACATAAAATAGGTTAAACCCTCCCTTTTGTTCCATTTTCTGTCCGAATTTTAATAAATCATAACTTATTCTACACAATTCATAATAATACAAACCATACCTTGTTGGAAAGCTAATGAAACCCTCTACAAGTTCCCTTTAGATCAGAAAAATCAATTTCACCCCTAAGGGTGTCAAAATCCCAGTACAAGCTACTGCCTACACAATCACTTCCCAAAACAGAACAGTCATTGGAAATTCGTTAACTTTCATTCTAGGCAGTCAAAAATTCTACAAAAAAATATGCTCATCAAGCTCCCAATGTTATCTACAACTTTCATGAAACAACCCAAATTTCAATTCCCATGCTAACTAGGTCCATTAATTCACTCAATGTTTCTGTCCCTGAAATCATTCAATTTGAGCAGTAAACTTATAACAAGTATAACTCCCTGTACACAATTCAGAACAATCAGAACTTTATATCTATGAAAAGATAAATCCTCAAACTTCAATTATTCCTGAAATAACCAAACTCCAATTCAGCCTCTAACAGTTTCAAATCTGTTATGCAATTTCTGACCTAATCAGCACTTAACATCACAATGTAGGTTCAGATTTTGAAATTCCATATCTCCCACATATGATTTCCAAAAATTATAATCCATATATCATTTTCAAGATAAATGTGTCATATAGAACTCTTCAGTACATTTCTAACTCCAATTCAATTCAAAAAAATTACTAAAATTCTTCCAAATCCTAATGTACACTAAATGTGCCAATCCAACTAGGTTTCAGTCAATGCATAAAAACAGCCAACACTCCTCAGTCCATAACTCCTACTATACATATCGAAAAATTGCAAAATCAGTGACATTAGAAAGATAACTTAATAGGATTCAATTTTCCATCTAATCCATTTATCCTAATTCCTTCTCAATTAATTCATAAAAATTTGCAAAACTCAAGGGTATGATTTCGGGTACTGTTCATTCCAGTCATGAGCAGTAACTTTACAAGCCAAATTTCACCCTCTTCAAGCTAACATTGGACAATGCCTATTTCACACAAAAATGTAGCTAACATCCCAAAGTTTAAGTGGACACAAACCTCACCTCATTTGCATTCCTAAAAAATTAGTTATGCTAACAACAGTACAATCAGTGAAAACCATAATTTTCCAGATTTGGTGTTAACCTTAGTTCTATCATTTTCAATGCCATTAACACATCATGAAACATCCAAATGAACACAAATCAGTTCTTATACCATTTATACATGTACTAGGGCTAATACAAAAAAATTGGCAGCACTTAATTCTTTCTTTCCAAGTAAAATATGCATGAACAATTCATCATTTCTAACTTCAATTATACAAGATTCAAAACACAAGGCATGCAACTTACTTGATTTAACTACAAATCTTCAAATTCTTCAAGAAAATCACCAAGACCTAACTTGAATCATCACTCACGAGCATCATCAAGCATAGGAGAGGAAAATAGGTTTTCGGAGAGTAGAAGGAGAAAACAAGAAGATGATGGCTAAACTTGTCATTGGAAACAAAGAACATAACACTGGAGGAGGATGAATGATTCACTAAAAGGAGAAGAAATTCTCAAATAAAAAAACCATTTCAAGTGACCTAAGCCAAGAGGAGTTCGTGTATGAGCAAAAGGAAGCTTAATGGAGAAGTATATTAGGTTAAAGTGACTTAAATACATGGCTATTGTAATGCCATGTGTCAAGCTTTGATTGGTTCTTCTTTAATAATCAATTGTAATCTAAATTCCACTAATTTAACACTTGTCCAACAATCCCTATAGCCATATGTCCAATATTCAATGCCCTATGCATTCAATTCTATGATCACGACCAATCGGTTCATTACCAAAGATTTTTTTCTAGTACGGGTTTTAACCTCGAAAAATTCTAGAAAAAGCTCCTAAAATCCTCCAATTTTAGAAAATCAATAATGGCACTCTCCAAATAATTTTTCAAACCCATTAACCTCATTAATCACAATAAAATTGCCTTAGGCCCAATTACCGGGAATTATCATGAATGCATGACCAGTAATTTCATGTGCACAGATTTCACTGGTTACTAGTACCAGATTGCATGGACAGTCCTTAGTCATTCCGATCCATCTCATCCTCTGCCAAATTTACTATTTTACCCTTCCTGTCGGGGTGGGATGTTACAACTCCCCCCTCCTTATAAAAATTTCGTCCTCGAAATTATCAGTCCACATTTCAGTATGACAGTTCTCAACTGTCCCTACATGTCCTATACACTTTTCCACTCAATGATTCATTTTCCTAAAGGTTACAAAGAACCACACTCGATCGGTTGTTCACCACTTATTGGCTAACTCATTATCACTCATCACAGTAGACAGACTCAACAAGGCTGTCAGTTGGCGATCTCACTATCTTAATTATCTCACTTGCCATTTCAGAGTAGCCACTATCTTTAGTTTCGATACTATGACTCAGTTCATTTTCATTTATTTATTTTTTCATTTTGTTTTGTTTTTGTTTTTTGTTTTTTTTTTGTTTTTTGTTTTCAATCCAATACCTTTTTCGCCAGTAACATGAAGACTAATTCGTGTTCCAATGATACCCATTTTTATCACTTCTGAGTACATCTTGTGAAGGTGATACTTACCATAACCTCCTTTGTCTCGTCCCTGACGATTCACTTTCCTTTGGTACCAATACAATGACATTTAGCTCCATTTCACTATAACCAGTGATAATTCACCTAATGCAGTCATTCTTTATAATCCATTGACTCTCTGTTCAAATTCAATTCTCTTTAGACAATTCACTGTTCTATAGTGTTCACACACTCTCTTCAGATATGCATTTTCCTCTGTTTCATTTGTCCGATCCTGATCCACTTTAGCTAACCCATGCAGTTTTCCTAAGTCACTGTCCTTTGTCTCACTCATAACAGTCTCAAATTCAATATGGTCTTTGACTCTCATTAGGCATCGTACTGTGTAGCAAAGATATCCCTACAAGAATCGTAACTCTATAACACGATCATAATCAAGCATTTTCCTATAAGCCCTTGAATCAATAATCACTTCATTCTATACCCACAGCTATTCAATTTCCTTTTCGCATATGATTACTAGAATGTCTAGCTTCAATCGCTCACTCTCTTATTCTAGCACCTTTTTATCGTGTACCCATACTTTTTCTTTGAATCATTCAATATATTTTTTTTCGATTTCACTTTCATATTCAGACTCCTTATAGGACTCACCACAAATATAGCATCCCACTCCCACAAGACCCGAACCCGACATCAACGGTGATGTCCGAGTCCATGACCATTGAGGGTGGTATGCTGTAGCAATCAATGCGATTTAAAACTTCGGTAATATATTTTATTTTATTTTATTTTCTTTGAAAACCAATCGAGTGCACAGATATCAGTAAATGATTTAGCCTCGCTTTAATTTGAAAACATATAATTTCACTTATAAAAGACACTCCACAAAGATTTAAATATTACAAGTACGAGAATTCAAAACCAAATTGGGCCCAATGTCGTCCCTCGAACACTTTCAAGAATCACATTAAACTACAACATTTATCAATTGGGGACCCTCGAAATAACGGTATCATTTTGCGAGAAAATACAAATTTTCACAGAATGAATGACACTAATGCAGACGTGAACCGATCCCCACCTCGAACCCCGACTTAAGTGCAGAGGCATACTCCGTGTGTCTAACGGGTACTCTTCAATTCTGAAAAATAATTGCAATGTTGGGTGAGTTTGCGAACTCGGTGAGAAACCATCATCGATGGTTCACCCAATTCATGCATATACACACAATTTACCAATTATCACATACGATCACAATTCATAAATGCAAGGCGATCTCCTTTCATACAATCCACATTTAATCATACCATATATGCAATGCACATGAGACCCTTTCCATTTTCATTTCGTTGTTGTGACTGCATACCGAGCTCGAGAGCGGTGAGCCGCTGGCTCGAAATCATTGGGCTTGCAGCCTCGATACATTGAGCTCGAGGCTCAATACGCTGGACCGAGGTCTGTGCGTGAAAGAAAGCTCTCATATACGGCGTGATATGCCCCGACATTTGGTCGCTCGGCCTGTTGCGCTTTATCTCGATCATGCCATCATGCATGGATGCATATGCTCTAATTCCTTTACGATCAGTTATAGTTCGGTGACCAATTTTGTTTCTTCGACCTTCGTCCGTGTTTCATCATATACATTTACAATTTATTGCATCCTACCATATCATATTAAAAGTCACATCTAATGTATCAAAACAGATAATTAACACTTCAATATTAATTTCATTCCTCGGACCTTTGGTCCGAGATCTCCAATGTAATTATTCACAAACAGTCACACACAAATAGCACTTCGATAACAAGTTTTCAATACTTCGGACACCTATGATCCGAAATCAATCAAAAGTAAACACACATAATCCCTCCATTATCTCCACATGGCATCAATGCGTCATATTAAACACACATAGATTGAGAAACCAACTAGGTTACTCACATATTACTTCCGAGCTAATGCCGGAAAGTTTCCGCCACGTCAGTTATCGAACGACGCTCCACTGGGGCCTCTATAAGAAGCAAAGAAGGTACGAGTCACTAACTATTCAATCCGAATGAATTACGGATGCACAGTAGATGAAATATGCATGTTCATGAATTCCCGGACCTAATCCCATTTTTTTCCCATCAAAAAGTCCGTCTAAAAATTAGAAACCTATTGGCGCTGACGGTGCGCAATTTGGACCTCTATAGGTCCAAATTTAATAAAACAAAGGATTATACGACTTTTACCGGGATTCCACGAAATTTTCCGTCCAAAAATTCCCAATCTCTCAAAAAATGAAATTAAATATTCACTGAATCTGATGTCACAAGAATCAGGTCAATCGGAAGTCGGCCAGAAAAGATATGAGCGATCAAATCAATAAAAATTAAAATAAACATAAAATAGGTTAAACCCCCCCTTTTGTTCCATTTTCTGTCTGAATTTTAATAAATCATAACTTATTCTACACAATTCATAAAAATACAAACCATACCTTGTTGGAAAGCTAATGAAACCCTCTACAAGTTCCCTTTAGATCAGAAAAATCAATTTCACCCATAAGGGTGTCAAAATCCCAGTACAAGCTACTGCTTACACAATTACTTCCCAAAGCAGAACAGTCATTGGCCATAACTCCTACTATACATATCGAAAAATTGCAAAATCGGTGACATTAGAAAGATAACTTAATAGGCTTCAATTTTCCATGTAATCCATTTATCCTAATTCCTTCTCAATTAATTCATAAAAATTTGCAAAACTCAAGGGTATGATTTCTGGTACTGTTCATTCCAGTCATGAGCAGTAACTTTCCAAGCCAAATTTCACCCTCTTCAAGCTAACATTGGACAATGCCTATTTCACACAAAAATGTAGCTAACATCCTAAAGTTTAAGTGGCCACAAACCTCACCTCATTATCATTCCTACACAATTAGTTATGCTAACAACAGTACAATCAGTGAAAACCATAATTTTCCAGATTTGGTGTTAACCTTAGTTCTATCATTTCCAATGCCATTAACACATCATGAAACATCCAAATGAACACAAATCAGTTCTTATACCATTTATACATGTACTAGGGCTAATACACAAAAATTGGCAGCACTTAATTCTTTCTTTCCAAGTAAAATATGCATGAACAATTCATCATTTCTAACTTCAATTATACAAGATTCAAAACACAAGGCATGCAACTTACTTGATTTAACTACAAATCTTCAAATTCTTCAAGAAAATCACCAAGACCTAACTTGATTCATCATTCACGAGTATCATCAAGCATAGGAGAGGAAAATAGGTTTTCTGGAGAGTAAAGAAGGAGAAAACAAGAAGATGATGGCTAAACTTATCATTGGAAACTAAGAACATAACACTTGGAGGAGGATGAATGATTCACGAAAAGGAGAAGAAATTCTCAAATAAAAAAAAACCATTTCAAGTGACCTAAGCCAAGAGGAGTTCGTGTATGAGCAAAAAGGAAGCTTAATGGAGAAGTATATTAGGTTAAAGTGACTTAAATACATGGCTATTGTAATGCCATGTGTCAAGCTTTGATTGGTTCTTCTTTAATAATCAATTGTAATCTAAATTCCACTAATTTAACACTTGTCCAATAATCCCTATAGCCATATGTCCAATATTCAATGCCCTATGCATTCAATTCTATGACCGCTGACCAATCGATTACGCCGCCGGCATTTTTTTTCTAGTCCGGGTTTTAACCTCGAAAAATTCTAGAAAAAGCTCCTAAAATCCTCCAATTTTAGAAAATCAATAATGGCACTCTCCAAATAATTTTTCAAACTCATTAACCTCATTAATCACAATAAAATTGCCTTAGGCCCAATTACCGGGAATTATCATGAATGCATGACCAGTAATTTCATGTGCACAGATTTCACTGGTTAGTAGTACCAGTGTGCATGGACAGTCCTTAGTCATTCCGATCCATCTCATCCTCTGCCAAATTTACTATTTTACCCTTCCTGTCGGGGTGGGATGTTACACCTTTAATCCTCTAACACCCACGGTGGTTCTCCATAGCCAATCCAAACATCAAACTCTACAGAGTTCTAGTAGCTCTTCAACACAAGGAAAGGAAAACAAGCAAAAATCAAGAAGGAGAAAGGAACGAAGATCACCGAGGAAGGAGAAAAGGGTTCGTGCCCTAGGAGAAGAGAATTTTCCTTCTCCTTTTCAAATGTAGACCATAAATGTATACTAAAGAACAAATAAGCCTCTTTTCATTTCCTCCCAAAGCATTTAAATCTCTTTCTCTAATCAGTTCCATTTCCAGTCCAATTCATCTCCAAATCTCAATGGCTCCACATAAAATTTCTAAAAATCAAAATTCTCGATTTCCATTGCCAATGGACAACTATTTCGGTCCAATTTATTCAGTCAGTCCGCCACTCGGAAAATTTTCGGTCCGGACATTTCCTCCCAAATTTTTAGAAACATTTCCTCAAGTTCACTGCCGACTGGCGATCACTCTAATACAGTTCCCACTCAATATTCAAACTCAATTAGTCCAAATTTCTCAATAACTCACAATCAAATCTAATATCTCATAATTTCCCACTTCATATCATATTCACGCAATCACAATCAAATGCCGGAAAATAGTCATGAATGCATGTACCTATATATGCATGTGCAAAAGACTCATGGCCTCCAAAATTAGAGGTCAAATGAATGCTCAGTCAATGATGTGCGGTAACAATCCTATCCCGTCTCAATTTACCAATATGACCTTCCCATCGGTGACGGGATGTTACAATTCTCCCCTCCTAACAAAAATTTCGTCCTCGAAATTTCATATACGATTAAATCAAGGCAGGGGAGCCTTTTTGATCATTGCCTCTCTGATTTTCACTTATTTCGATACACGAATAATTTCTGCCAATTTATTGAGATCACAACAATCAATGAACCACTCGCTTTTTGCCTTACTAATTTCTCATAATGATTCTCAATTTATCATTTTCAATATCAATAATACTTATATCGGATCCTAACAATATTTCCTAATCCTGACTATGTAACATTTTGGATCCGAATAATCTTTTAGGGTTTAAACTGTCTTATCAATCTAATCACACCACAATCACATAGAGGTCAGTTAATCACAAATTTAGTTTCCCTATTTACCTTTGTCTCCATCTATGCATTTTGGTCTAGGCGATACATTACAAAGCATTTCATTTGGTACTTATCAGACCACATCTCCTTAGAATTAAAACACTAGTCTCTTATGATTCTAATAGCCTCGATCCACTCAAATCATTACCCTTTTACTTGGATTTCTTAATCCCCATTACAAATTTATTTTACTCATCCATATAATACACTGTTCAAATGGTCTCACCCATACAACAATTGTTATGTCCTCAATCACCGACTATACGTCAATTTCATGTCCCTAAAACCTCACAATACCGGTTTGATTTATGCTTCCAACATCAAGTCCGTTGGTTATTCACACATGTAATCATTCACACATACAATCTTTCGATTTTTCTCTCTAAACTATCAATTCCTCTTTCGATAGATTGGTCCTCAAATTTTTTTTTCTCTGACAGTTTCTATAGTGGATACCACACCTATCTCTTAATCGACTATACATATCACTTTCCTCAACCATGGAGTTATTTTCGATTCTTTGATAAGGTTCGTAAATTTCACACACCTTAATTTGTGTATTTGTCAATTCCTTATATGCACAACTGATTTGGAAATTTCGATAACTAATAATACATTCTTTTTGCCCCTTTTGCTAGTTTGACTATTAACACTCAGTAATCATTCAAATTCGCGAAATATCTTAATTGTTATCGATTTGCATATTCATGGACATCTTCAAAATATTTATGTACGATTAATGTCTCTAAGCTTTTAAAGCAACACCTAATGTAACAAATTTCAAATCATCAATTATAATACCGCCCATGAAGCTAGATTTATCCCTCGGTACATAAATTCACTTTATACTACTTTAATCGATTGCATCATAACCTTTACTGGGACACTCCAATATATATATATATATATAGCAAATTCTCCAAATGCCTCCTTTACAATCATCAGTCATAACATTCACACGTTTTCCTCAAACATTCTTGTCAATTTGCCAAAACCAGAAAATCTTTGACAATTTCAGAACGTATTCAACATTCAATTAGTTCTAATTAACTCCAAATTCCGCATACACATATCCCTTGAACTTTCGCATTTTATCAATACCTATATCTTTTGTTCGTATACAAATTCATCCCTTATTCATTCAATCAGGTTAAGATTTACTCTTATGAGACTTGTATGATAACCAATTTCCTCAACTATACCAATTCATCTATTTCATTTTTTTTCACCTTTCAAAAGCATTTAATCGATCATTGATGATCATAATCACTATCCAATTTAAATACAATTGAGACACTTTACTCTTCGGTAATACAGTAAACTCCTTATACCCATAATTAATTCATATAACTCTTTCAGTATCGAATGTCCCTAATAAGGAACAATTTTCTTATAATTTTCTCTGTTTCATCATAACATATTATGATACATATTCCTTTATCCTAATTTCTCCACATAACCCAATTTATTTGCAATAGATCACTCCCGGGGTTGAATAAACATTTTCAGAACATATTTATACAAACTATTCAAGAACCCATATTCCTCTCATATGCGCGATTAATATTTCCTTGATATTCAGAAATTCTCTTACATAATCAGAGTCATTTCATTAACGTCATACGCACTTTTTCAGTAACATACTCTATCACTTACGCTTGAATCTCTACGAGAATTCTGACTCCAAAATTTACTTGTATTCCATTTCAAATTTATTTATTCGATGGTTACTATCAAATCAAAGCATCAGATCAACTAAACCTTATCAATCATTAATATTGTTCTTAAAACTTTATCAATCAACTATTTTTCATCACTGTGATACTTCACGAAGATCAATTTCTGAAGGGCACTTAAACAATTTCATTTCCTCTAATGTCTTGACATACATCACCATAATCATCACATCGCATCTGACAATATATTCACATCAGTTTACCCATTAATAGCTCATACTGCTAAGAACACCTTAATCTCATTTAAGTCTCGATAACCTTTCTCTCTTTTTTTGGTACCAGCTCTCGATCATGGGGACCCTGCTATATTCATGTCCCTCTTTTCATTCTCTCAATTGATCATTACAAGCATTCTCAGGCCTTACTCTAACTCATCTGGACATGGGGCTACAGGAACTATGCTCGAAACTTATTTAATAGGCCACTGATTACCTCCTATATCATATCACTTACGCTTAATCATTTCACCCATGAAGGTAACCCCACTGTCAGATGTGCACTTACAATGACAATATACTCTGAACTCAATAACTTTCTTTTTGCACCCGTCCTCGCTCATGAGGATCGTATACAATCTCTATTCATTCTCAATTGCTCATTATAAGTACTTTCATTTCTTATTCTAACTCATATAGGATTTTAAACTACAAGAATTCTGGCTAGCGTTATCCATTATCTCATCCATTGTGGCTTAACATTTTCACTTGCCATGGGGCTCTCATAATCAGTTGTGCATAATCAGGTGTGCATTCACATAGGCAAATTATCTGAACCTCGACAACTTTTTTGTCTACCATTTTCATTGTCTTACATTTCAATCTTGTCATTTTTCCATCATACCGATGTACATTCACACTCAAATCAATATCATAGGTATGTAATCATTCTTAATTTTCCAATTAACATAATTTGACTCAAAGTCATACATCATTATTCATATCTCTCATCACAGAAATCAAACCCAATTTTAGCTTCTCAAAACCATAGGACACTTTATTTTCGTCCACCTTATACACTTGAAATCTTGCCATTATCATATCTCTATTTTCATTTTCCTCTATCAATTCATAACTATAACTTTATTTCTATCCCACATTCAAGGATATACCAAATATAACTCTAATATTGTATTTCACAACACATCCACCCATACCAGTACACTAAATCTTCATCAGTCAAATCGAATCATACACTTTTTTCCGGTTCCTCGATATCCACAATTTCCCTTTTTCACATTCTAACACATTTTCATTTCCTCACTATTTCTAACCGCTTAAACGACTGAGACATACTCATGCATATGACTCATATACTAGACTGGGGATCAGTTGTCACTGTCTGTCGTGACATGACTTAAATGCATGTAACTTGACACATATTTCAAAAAGCCCATGTAAGATTGTACTTCTGGGCTCTGATACCACAAATGTAGCACCCCACTCCCACGAGACCCGAACCCGACATCGACTGTGATATCCGAGCCCGTGACCCGCGAGGGTGGTATGCTAGAACAGTCACATCAATTAAAACACGGAAGACCAATTAATTTCTTTTTGAGAACAATAGAGCGCGCAGATATCGGTAAACAATTTGGGCCACGATATAAAAACATTTTCAGTTAAAATCCAATCGCTATCACAAAACCATTCATACACACATATATGCACAGCCAAATTTGGGCCCAATACAATAACAATATTTATCTGCGAAAACACAATGTACCACAATGACTCAAATGCGCAGACATGAGATCGATCCCGACCAACTCGACTTGCTTGTTATAATCATACTCCGCTTGTCTAACGGGTACTCGCCAAATCTGAAAAATAATTGCAATGTGGGTGAGTTTCATGAACTCGGTGAGAAACCATCATCGATGGTTCGCCCAACTCATGCATATACAACAATCATATACTATCCCATATTGTCACAATCCAATTTATCTCGGGCATTATCAATTTTACACAATCAATATCACGTATAACACTTATTAGATGAATATACAACATTCACACCTAAAAGTTTCACTCATGAACTTTTCCCATTATTATCCATTCTTTTTGAGTTGGATCGAGCGCTAACAAAGAATGTAATCTGTAAACACTTAGGAAGTAGGAGAGCCCTCGGGTATACACTCGACTCCCCTCGAGCTCAAGGCTCGGTTCGAGAACGAGAATCGCATTTTCGGCAAGTAGAAGAGCCCTCAGGGTATGCACTACTGCCCGCTCACATTAGGGATAGGAGAGCCCTCTGGGCATGCACTATTTCCTTTGATTACACAGTAATCGCACTTTAGGCAAGTAGGAGAGCCCTCAGGGTATGCACTACTGCCCGCTCACATTAGGGATAGGAGAGCCCTCTGGGTATGCACTATTCCCTTTCAGTGGCCACGCCAGTCACAACCATTATTTATTTACCAATTATGGAATTCGTTTATCACAATTATAAGGCGTTTCACCTTTTTCTTGGCTCACTTTTAGTCACAGACATATATATATACAAGGCACATCACATTCACAATCACTTCATTGTAGCATGCACATACAGTATACAAAATTTGCACTTCAATATCACATTCAAATACTTCGGACACCCGTGGTCCGAAATCAATCAAAACAAACACATATATCCCACCATTCTCTCCACATGGCATCATTACAGATATTAAACACATAAAGGCTAAGGAACCAACTAGGTTACTCACCTGAACTTCCTAGCTGTTGCCTGGAAGCTCCAGCACTGTCCGTGGATTATCGATCCATCGGCTCTCTAACAATCAATTAATTTCATTCATTACAAAATGCACAGTCAAAATAATTAATGATGCACATGCCTTGAATAAAAGATGTACTATGCCTATTCATGATTTTCCCGGTACCATTTCCCACTTTCCATTTTCTTTTACTCAGTAACTAACTTTCACTTACTTGATCAATATCGACTCATTTCGATCCAATAACATATTACAGAACTTCCAATTTCAATTCTAATTTCCAGTCAATTAATCAAGTCATACTCGCTGGGGTACTATCTTACAGTCAATAGCACTATTCTCTAAGTCAAATTCATTCTTTATGCTCAGTTCCTAAAATTCCCAATAGCAATGAATTTACTTTCAAAGTCTCACATTATATCCCAATTACCAGGTACAATCTTTAGGTTGCAATACAATCACATTCTTAACTATCATTCACTAATTGTGATCTCAAAAATCAGAATTCAAACTCTTATTCTTTTCCTTAATTGTAGACCTCTTTATCTCGATCACAACGAATCAAACATCATCTCAATTGGAGGTCTACACCATTAATTAAGCCCTAAAAAAACAAAGTAGATCAAATCAAAAACTATCCCTCGTCGTGACCAAAGCCTCCTCGCCGCGGCATAAAATGGGTCGCTCGTCGCGGCGTGAGGAACGCTCACCGCGACGAACTCCTTCCCATTTACTCGTCGCGTCGTAAGAGAAGGGGACTCGCCGCGGCGTAAAATCACATGCTCGCCGGGATGTCCACCCTAGCTCACCGCGGCGTATCAAAACGGGGCTCGCCGCGGTGCACAGGACGAGCTCGCCGCGGTGTGGAACTCCTTTAGAGCTCGCCGTGACGTCTGTCGGCCTGCTCGCCGGGATGTGCGAGCCGCACAGTCGTCTTCTCCGACTGATTTCCACCATTTTCTCTCTCTAAAACCTCCATAACTCACCCATAACTACTCAATCCTTTACCATTAATGCCATAAATGCATCTAACAACAATAATAAACAACATTAAAGTCATTAAACTTACCAAATCGAAGATCAATCCGTAAACCCAAATTCTCCAGAAATCCTTTAATCCTCTAACACCCACGGTGGTTCTCCATAGCCGATCCAAACATCAAACTCTACACAGTTCTAGTAGCTCTTCAACACAAGGAAAGGAAAACAAGCAAAAATCAAGAAGGAGAAAGGAACGAAGATCACCGAGGAAGGAGAAAAGGGTTCGTGCCCTAGGAGAAGAGAATTTTCCTTCTCCTTTTCAAACGTAGACCATAAATATATACTAAAGAACAAATAAGCCTCTTTTCATTTCCTCCCAAAGCATTTAAATCTCTTTCTCTAATCAGTTCCATTTCCAGTCCAATTCATCTCCAAATCTCAATGACTCCACATAAAATTTCTAAAAATCAAAATTCTCGATTTCCATTGCCAATGGACAACTATTTCGGTCCAATTTATTCAGTCAGTCCGCCACTTAGAAAATTTCCGGTCCGGACATTTCCTCCCAAATTTTTAGAAACATTTCCTCAAGTTCACTGCCGACTGGCGATCACTCTAATACAGTTCCCACTCAATATTCAAACTCAATTAGTCCAAATTTCTCAATAACTCACAATCAAATCTAATATCTCATAATTTCCCACTTCATATCATATTCACGCAATCACAATCAAATGCCGGGAAATTGTCATGAATGCATGTACCTATATATGCATGTGCAAAAGACTCATGGCCTCCAAAATTAGAGGTCAAATGAATGCTCAGTCAATGATGTGCGGTAACAATCCTATCCCATCTCAATTTACTAATATGACCTTCCCATCGGTGACGGGATGTTACATGAACAGTATCCGGATCAATCACCTACTAGTTTTGATGATTTTTCTACATTAATTGAGAAGGAATTAGGGAAAATGGTCTAAATGAAATTTGAAGCCTGTATTGTTAGCTTTTCAATGCCACTGATTTTGCCATTTTTCGATATGTATATTGGGAGATATGCATTGATGACTATTGGCTGGTAAAATGCATTTTAGTGAAACCTAGCTGAAATGTCAGTTTTGTGAGCATTCTGATTGGAAGCAATTTTAGCAATTTTGTGAATTGAATTGGCTTAAGTGATCTTCTGAATAGTTGTAGAGGAAACATTGATCTTGAAAATGGTTTTTAGCATGCAATTTTTGGAGATCAGATTTGGGAGTTATGAGTTTTCAAAAATGGAACCTGCATTCGGTTTAACTGCTGCCCTGATCAGTCACTTGGGTGATTTCAGGGGCAGCCTCATTGATTGAATTATTTAACCTAGTTAACAATTGAATTTGATTTTGGTTTGTTCATGAAAGTTGTATAAAACATTGTGATCTTTCTGAGAATATTTATTGTGTAATTTTTCACTGAAGAGAATGGAAGTTACTGAATTTACCAAGTACTGTTTTTTTTATAGGTTTTGAATGGGCAGAAGTTTCAATTGAATTTTTGACACCCTTAGGGGTACAATTGATTTTTATGGTCTTCATGAAACTTGTAGAGGGTTTCGTGATCTTTTCAACGAAATATGGTTTGTAATTTTCTGAATTGTGTGCAAGGAGTTATAGGTGTTTGAATTTTGGTTTGAAGACAGGAAAAAGAGAAGGAAATAGGGGTATATATATATGAATTGTTTTATTTGTTTTTTTGTGATCTTTTGGGAATAACTTTTCCGTCCGACATCTGATTGACCTAATTCTTGAGGCTTCGGATTCATGGAATATTTAATTTCATTTCCTGAGAGATTGGAAATTTTTGGACGGAAAATTGACGGGTGTCCGAGAAATAAGTATTTCATCACTGTTTTATTTAATTGGGGACCTATAGAGGTCCAAATTGAGCGTCGTCAGCGCCATTGGATTTCTAATTTTTAAACGGATTTTTTTATGGAAAAAAATGGGATTAGGTCCGGGAATCTCATGAACATGCATTTTCACCTACATGTGCATCATTAACTAACTCAGATTGGATATTTAGTGATCGTTTTGTTCTCTGATTCTTATAGCGACATACTTGGGCGTCGCCGATCGATCGACGAAAGCGAGACTTCTGGCATTAGCTCGAAGTAATAGGTGAGTAACCTAGATGGGTTTCTCAATTATTACTTGTCAAATATGGGGATAATGGCGGGACCAGGAATGTGTACATTGTGTGACTTGTCTGCCATTACTGTGATTGACTTTGATTGATTGTCAATTATGAACTGTTCATTGTTGTGAATTATGGACTGTTACTTGTGCATACTGACTGTTAATTGACTGTGCTTGACTATGAATAATTAACTGTTTATGAGGATGTTATAACTGGGCATGTGCATTCATACACAGATACATAAACTGATAAAGAAAAATTGTGAACCGAGTCGCTACTGATACTGAAACGAGCCTAGAGCTCGAAATACTGAAACGAGCCTAGAGCTCGAAGGGAGATAATTCTCCCCAGATGCGTCTACTGATCACTGAATACTATTTACGCGCTCGGTCACAACACTGTAATTAAACTGGAAAAAGAGTCACATGTGCATTGCATCATTACTGGACTGAATACCCAAAATGGGTTTTACTGTATTGTGACTGTCTATTTGTTACCCCCAGAATTTTTTTTAATGATAAATCAAGCATGTTTAGATTAATGGGGTAAATTAATATAGTATTTAATAAAGTTAGCATGAATTAGCATATGACATTAAATGAGTTAGGTGTTAAGAATTAATGTTAGTAAATGTATTAGTTGACTTAAATGAGTTAGATGTAGTTTAATGTGCTAGTTGGGCCTTGGGCCCAAATGAAATAAGAAAGAAGAGAGGATATATATGAAATGGGCTTAAATGAAGAAGTGGGCTTGAGTAGTGTGAGTTGTGTTAGTGGGAGAATAAGAAGAAGAAGAGAAGAGTAGATGGGCTTAAAGGCAAATGGGCTTAAGTTAAATGAAAAGGGAGTATAAAAGAAAGGAAAAATTAAGTGAGTTAGTAGGAAAAAGAAGGAGAGTTACGAAAATTTAAAGGGAGAAGAGGGAGAGTGTCGTGAATGGGAAGAAGAAGAGAGAAAGAAGAAGCTTGTTAGGGTGGTGATTTCCAAGAGATCAAGAGGGAGTTGGAAGAAACTCCAAGAGTTAAAAGTGAAGAGGAAGGCTAGAGCTTCATCTTGAACCAAGAAACTCTTGGTGTTGTTGAAGATTTAAGGTAAGCCTTTTGTTTAAGTGTGAGATTTTAGTTGGGTTTTTGGTTAGAAAGACTAAAAATGGAATGGGTATAGTGATTTCCAAGTTGATTTCATGAAAGGTGTAACATGGTTTCTCAATTGAAGTGAGATTTACATGGGTTTTTGGTTTTTAATAAAGAGAGAGAAGGAAGAGAAGAGGAACAAGAGTTGTAGCAAGGAAACCAAGGATTTAGCAAGTCTTAAAGGTGGGTACCATATTTATCTTTATATTTATGAGCAATTAATGCAAGTTGATAAATGACACTAATGAATATTTGTTACTTGTAAGTGAGTATAAATGATTGTTATAAATGCTTGTGTTAGTTGTGGTTAGATGACATTAATCATGAGTTATGTGTAAATGAAAATAATACATGTTGATGATTTGATGATGGTTGAGTTAGTATTGAATGAAGTAGCTTAAATGAGTATGAATGCACAATATGACTTATGCATGAAGTGTACAATATGAAATATGCATGAAAGATAAGATTTTCAAGAAAGCGAATGAATTGGACAAGAACGGTCCAATTTTATTGTTATCATGATTGTTATGATATGTGGGTAAGGTATAGTCCCAAGAACCGAAATCACGTGCACGTCGACCATGAAAAGGCTTCACTACCTTTGCCCGATTGTGGCATAGGATGATCCATTATTTGGACTCCTCAAGATTTGCCCATATAAGCTCATGAAATGAGAATATATGGTTGCCATGAATATGGACTTACCGAGCCATTTGATGTGTTTCATATGTGATTACATGAAATTGCAAGAATTATGAATGTTCAATTGTGAGAAATTATGTTTATGTATTGATGAAAATTGCATGATGCATGTATTATGATTTCACTGAAAGATTGCTTAATGTGTGAATAACTAAATAGACATGCTTGTTATATAAATATAAATGTGTTACCATGAAGCTCACCCCCTCAATTCTCCAGAAATGGCGGGATCCAGGAGCAAGCTTAAAGGCATTTACTCCAAGAGTTTTCTTTTGGTTTTGTGATTGAAATGATTTTTGTAAAACAATGCTTTAGTTGCATTTTGAGAATGATATTGTACTTTGAAGTTTCATGTACTTGAACTTAAAATGCCCACTAAAGCATTGTATGAAATATGACATGATTTGATGGAGATGGAATGAATGAGTTATGATTCAAAAGTGAAATTTAAACCCTAATGTATAATGCTTGATTGTATGACCTTTGATCTTTTGAGATGATGCATGAGATGGCATGAATATCATATAGGTAGGTAAATTTTATGAGGTTGGGATGGATGTTCATGCATGTGTAATGAAGGTGAGAATGAGGCTTGTGTGAGGTTGATTGTGCAAAGTCTTGTAGATGTGTTAAATTAGTTAGACAATAGAAGTTAGAAGTTGAGAGTTATGATGGTTGAAAGTTAGCAGGATGCATAAGTCTTGTTTATGAGGATAGCTTTGATGGTTGCGAGGAATCTAGGGTTTGATGGACAAATCAATCAAAAAATTGAT
The DNA here is from genome assembly GCA_029891385.1 of Erythroxylum novogranatense. Lineage (NCBI taxonomy): Eukaryota > Viridiplantae > Streptophyta > Magnoliopsida > Malpighiales > Erythroxylaceae > Erythroxylum > Erythroxylum novogranatense. Next base: position 11,950,335 of record CM057228.1, read on the forward strand.
AGAATGATAAAATAAGTTGGATGTTTGGAGTTGTTATGAAGTATTTTGTAGTAGAGTAAGTGAATCTTGCAAGATTACAAGTGTATTTGGTGTTAGGAATAAGTTAGAAAGCATGGGTGAGGGTTTAAGAGGCTTTGGAGAAAATCTCATCATTCGGTCATTTCTTCCTCGTGGTATGAGATCCATACCTCATGGGCGACCATAGAAAAATCGAGGAGCCTCGACTTTCGTTAGTCTCTTCCTCATGGTATGATGAAGTAAATCACAGGCGCCCAGTTAGAGTGCGAATTTCATTTTTAGGTATCTAATATGAGTTGTAGATCAGGATGTGTACATATTGATTGATATAAAGATGACATCAATCCGACATCTGTAGCAAAAGTTATGGCGTTTTTACCAAAGTATGTCAAATACACATCGGGATATGAATATGAAGGATTGTTTTGATCATAACTTCCTCATCAGACCTCCAAATGAAGTGATTTTTGAGCCATGGATTCATGAGACATGTAGGTACCTACCCATAATAATTGGTGTCATTTGGAGTTAAATTGAAAGAGTTGGCATGAAATCAAGTAAAGGGTCAGTCGAGAGAGCGTGATCGAGATATGATCACATGTTGGTATTTTGTCGATACCTTGAGTTATAGAACTCCGATTGAAGCGATCCTTGTCTTAAATTAAACAAGAGTCATAAGGCTATGATTTACAAGAGAAATCAATTTGAAATTAGGGTTAAATGAAATAAACCCTACAAGGCAAGATGATCAAGTTTCATATTTTACGGTTCAAGAGTTGGACTCCGGCAACGGGATCCTACACTATTACTGTGACTGTAGACCGTAGTATTACTGCAACTGCCTTATTACTGTGAATTGATTATGTGATGCATGAATTGGGAGAACCATCGATGATGGTTCCTCATAGAGTTCGTAAACTCATCCAAAATTGCAATCTATTTTTCAGGACTTGAAGAGTACCCCGTTTGACACGGGAGTAGGTCTACTGTAGGCAAGTGAAGGATAGAGGTCGGAATCAGTTCGCGTCTGCATTAGTGTCTTATCGAATTAGTTTCCGTAATCATTGTACAACAATGCTTTATATTTATAATGAGCCCATTGTGGTTTTATTATTTTTATACATTGACTGATTGTAAATTATTATTGGATGACTGTAATAACTGAAAATGGTTAATTGTGAACATGGACTCAAGATTGTATTCCGCAACCTTTGTAAACTGATTAGTATGTGAACTTTATGGTTACTGTAAAATATTGTTAAATGATTGTAATAACTGCAAATGTTTTCTATTGTCTACTGTTTTCGCCGCGCTAATGTACGGTTCAAAAAAAAATAAGAGAGAAGAAAATGATATACTGAGTTTTCACCGACTGATGTAGTACACCACCCTCGCGGGGCACGGACTCGGATATCACCAACGATATCAGATTCGGGTCACTTGAAAGTGGGGTGTTACAGCCTGGGAGAGGTGGGACCCTAGCATAATTGATCCTCTACTGTGTCATTGTGACGAGGGCAGAAAGATGCAATAATCATACAAACAGTGGAAGGGAGGTAGTGTTGAAACAGATTCCATTGCCAAACCCCATCTGTATTTACATAACCTGAGACCGTGCTATCAAAGACGCTTTCCAGAACTGGGGAGGTGGCCACTGAATGTAGTGGTCCTAGGTCCTCGACCCAATTATCACGCCAGAATCGGATACGACAACCGTGGCCCAGTTTCTAGGTAGCGCCTTGGCGCACGAAGTGCCATGTTGCGATTAACCCCCTCTAAAACGTTGAGGGTCCTGCTCGAGCCAATGTCAGGGAAAGGTGTTAAACATCGATTCTGTACTTGGCCCGCAGGAGACGAACCCATAGAGCATTGGGTTTAGTGAGTAAATCCCATCCTAATTTGGTTAAGAACGCATCATTGGAAGATTTAATGCGCCTCACACCCAGGCTCTAGCTTTTTTAAGGGAGCATATAACATCCCAGTTTACAAGATGGGTTTTCCATTGTCCATCGTGAGATGCCCAAATGAAGTTTTGCATTTATTTTTTCAATTCATCGCAAAGTCGCCGGGGCAATCTAACTGTTTGCATAGTAAACATCAGGAGGGCCAAAACGACCAACTGGGTTAATGTAACCCAACCCGCTAAAGAGAGCGTACAAGATTTCCACCCCGTCAGTTTCTTGTGGGCTTTATCCAGTATGTACTGGTAGGTATGTCTGGAGGTTCGTTCGTGAATCAGGGGACACCTAGGTATTTACCAAGATTGGTGGTACGAGGAATATTCAATGCGTGGCTGAGCCGGCTCTCATTGTCACGAGAGACATTTTTGGAAAAGAACACCCGAGATTTATCGGTGTTAATACGCTATCCCAAAGCGTTACAAAAGACTTCTAGCGTCTAAGTAAGCATATGCGTTTGATTATCTGTGGCTTCCGCAAAGAGAATGGGGTCGTCTGTAAAAAATAAATGGGAGACTAGGGTCCCTCAGGGCTTAACTTGATCGGTTTCCACTGTCCTTGTCCCAACTCCAGGTTAATAAGATGCCCTAATCTTTCCATGCAAAGCACAAATAGATAGGGGATAATGTGCGGTTGGAATGGTTCTGATAAGAAACGTTGCCAGGAGACTTGCATGGACACAATCGTGATGCACTTCATGATAAGCTGGGTGAGGTTGGTCGGGATCCCAGTATCCATTAAAGTGTCCAAAATGAAATCCTAACAAAGCCGGACATAGGCTTTTTTGAGATCCACTTTCAGCGCCATATAATCGATCTTGCCCTTCTTCTTACGCATAGTGTGGATAATCTCTTGAACGATGATAATGTTATCAGTAATATTACGACCAGGAATGAAGCTGCATTGATTTTCTACCACTAGGGAATCTAGGTGACCTTTCGGCCTATACACAATAACTTTGGCAATAACCTTGTAGAGCACACTATAGAGGCTAATGGGCCTGAATTGGGAAATATGAGATGGCGAAGGATTTTTGGGGATCAGGATCAAAATGGTATGGTTCAAATCCTCTTCCCAACGTTCCATACGGAAAATAGCTTGGATAAAAGCCAGAACAGATTGTCCAATTCTGTCCCACTGCAATAGAAAAAAAAATAACATTGTAACCATCCACTCCCGGGGCTATGGTCGGGTTGATGGAGAAGACGGCCTTCCTAATTTTGGTTTCGTGCATAGGGGACTCTAGCCCTGGAATCTAGGCCTCAAAAATGCCAAGAAATGCTCCAGTAAGTAACATCTGAGGAGGGATCGCACCTTCCGAAGTGTACAACTGAGCATAGTAAATCCTTGCTAAAAGATGCAGCTGGAACTGATAAGTAATCACAGAGCCCGAATCGTTAGTAAGGCTCGTGATCTTTAACTTCTTTCTTTTCGTAAGGGTGATTGTATGGTAAAATTTAGTATTCCAATCACCCTTCGAGATCCAGTCGCATTTGGCTCGTTGATGCCAACAAAGTTCCTCCTCACTCATCACTTGGAAAAGCTTCGTACTCAGTTGCTCCTCCAAGTCTAAAAGCTAGTCAGAACTATCCGTTTGTAGCACTCGCTGAATACCCTCCAAGCGGGCTAGCAGGCATTTTTTACAATGGAAGATGTTGCCAAACACAGTTCTATTCCATTCTGAAAGATGGGTAGCAAAGGTGGCCAGGGATTGCCTGAAGGTTGCCTCTCTAGGATTCCAGTGAGTATCGACCACTTCGACGAACCTTTCATGGGCAATCCACGCATTTTGGAACCTAAAAGCTGGAGAAGACTCAATTCTCGGAGAAGGGCTGGTGAGATGAATCAGCAAAGGGCGATGGTCCGACCCCAGATAGGGAAGATGATGAACAACCATTTAGGGAAATGTTTAGACCCAAGAAGTAGATCCAAACACTCGGTATAAATGCGCTTGGGTTGAACCTTTCTTCCACGTAAATTTAGAGCCTGTGAACCCCAAATCGTGAAGGTAACTATCATTCACCCACTTTTCAAAGAGAGGGTTAAGTACGCGACCAGACCTAGTGCCACCCCTTCTATTTGAAAGCTCTAATTTAGCATTAAAATCTCCTCCCACAATCCATAGCCCGAGATTCGACTAAGCTAACTAGTTTAAAATGGGCCATAGTATTTGTTGGGAGGCGAATTGAAGACTAGCATAAATAGGCATGAAGACAAAAGCGCCATCTGCGTGCTTTACTTTAGCATGCAGGAATTGGCGGTGAGCAAAGACCACGGACGGCTCAAATTCGTGCTTCCAAAGCATCCAGATGTCATCGGAAAAGCCTTCTAATTCGATCCCAAAGGAAAAATCGAACCCCAATTTCTGGATTACGTTGGATGCTCTAGAGCCACTAAAAATGGGCTCCAACAAAACTAGTATACCTGGTTTATAGATACGTGTATAATTACAGATAATGACCTGAACTCGGGTTCCTCCCGCGCTTTGACAATTCCAAATAATGATTGACATCATGGGGTATGGATTTGAGCAGTCCCTTTGGCCGTAGGTGTTGGACCCCGAACTTTTCTTGGAATGTAGAAATATGAAATGAGGAATTTTGACAATTATTCATGTGTAAAGAAAAGAAGAATTCTTGAATTTGAAATGAATTTGAAATGAAGTGGAAAGGATAGTCATGTACAAGATGGGTTATATGTGAAATATTGGAAGTTATAAGTTGAAACATGATCACTAAGTATGCTTCGGTATTTTAGCTATAACTTTTTCTCTAGTTATCCGAATGAGGTGATTCTTAATTTGGATTAAATAAGAGAAATAGGGTTACAAATTGTCTGATGAAATTGAGTTCTAATTCAGTCTCTAAGAAAGTCAATTTTTGAGTGGAATTTGAGCATAGCATATTGTACTGGGAGATTTAAAGATGAGACTGAGATAATGGATAGAAGTACTAAAAGATTATGATGGCACAATTTTGTATTTCCCAGTAAGGTTAGTGTTGTATCCAACACATTAAGCAGAGATCCCGATAGTAGTGAAGCATGAATTCAGATATGGAGGTTATCAGATATAATGCAAAAAGGAAGTATAGAATGTGAAGTTGAATTTTGAGCAAAATCAAGTACAAATTGCTATGGAATTGAGAAATGAATATGAATTTTGAGTTTGACTTGGACATGATGTTTTGTTATCGAAATGAGAGGTATGTATACCTATAAAGATGTTTGAGCAAAGAAGTTACTAGAAAAGGCACAAATAGTAACTTAAGCTATATGTCCTAGTAGGAATGCACCGAAACGACATTTAAAGGCGGAGAATATAGACTCAAGTGACTAAATGTTTGATTTGTCGACGGTCTATGCTTAAAGCTTATATTTTGGATTTCATAAGAATATGAAATCAATGTACAGCTTTGATTGACCTTAAGCATAACAATCATTATCGTAGTGATGTCATTAGAATATTGTACGGAGCGTTATACGACAAATGAATGAATTTGGTGGACCAACAGCAAAGGTATGGAATACAGTGAGATAGACATGAAAGTTAAGTGTGCTGACACTATAGAGATGTAAACTATGAAGCAAATGATGAAATGTTTCTGAGAGTATCACGTTCCCAAGGTGTGCTTGGATTGAATGTAAGATGTGCTCAGGTTAGGATAAAGAAGCAACTAAGCTTGAATTGTATTGGTTCATAAAAAGTTATTAAGAACTGGACCATTGACTCATAAGTTAGTATTATTAACAAGGATGTCCCAGATTCATAACATGTTATGTGTGAATATGGTAAAGAATATCGATATGATTTGATATTGGTTTTATCGATACGAAATGTGAAAAATTGGTAAGTAATCTGAGGTAAATATATATTGAGGAATTTCTGAAGAAAGTGAAAGATTAAATAAGTGATTGAAAGATCGAGGGGGTCTATTGACTATGGTCTTTTGGAAGAAGTTATTCGAGTGTAGAAATTACTTGGGAGAATGAGGAACATTACCTCCATTGGTTTGATTACTCAGGTAAGAATTTCGAGGATGAAATTCTTTAAGAGGGAGAGAATTGTTGGACCCCGAACTTTTCTTGGAATGTAGAAATATGAAATGAGGAATTTTGAAAATTATTCATGTGTAAAGAAAAGAAGAATTCTTGAATTTAAAATGAATTTGAAATGAAGTGGAAAGGATAGTCATGTACAAGATGGGTTATATGTGAAATATTGGAAGTTATAAGTTGAAACATGATCACTAAGTATGCTTCGGTATTTTAGCCATAACTTTTTCTCTAGTTATCCGAATGAGGTGATTCTTAATTTGAATTAAACTAAAGAAATAGGGTTACAAATTGTCTGATAAAATTGAGTTTTAATTCAGTCTCTAAGAATGTCAATTTTCGAGTGGAATTTGAGTATAGCATATTGTACTGGGAGATTTAAAGATGAGACTGAGATAATGGATAGAAGTACTAAAAGATTATGATGGTACAAATGTGTATTTCCCAGTAAGGTTAGTGTTGTATCCAACACATTAAGCAGAGATCTCGATAGCAGTGAAGCATGAATTCAGATATGGAGGTTATCAGATATAATGCAAAAAGGAAGTATAGAATGTGAAGTTGAATTTTGAGCAAAATCAAGTACAAATTGCTATGGAATTGAGAAATGAATATGAATTTTGAGTTTGACTTGGACATGATGCTTTGTTATAAAAATGAGAGGTATGTATACCGATAAAGATATTTGAACAAAGAAGTTACTAGAGAAGGCACAAATAGTAACTTAAGCTATATGTCCTAGTAGGAATGCACCGAAACGACATCTAGTGGCGGAGAATATAGACTCAAGTGACTGAATGTTTGAATTTGTCGACTGTCTATGCTTAAAGCTTATATTTTGGATTTCATAAGAATATGAAATCAATGTACAGCTTTGATTGACCTTAAGCATAACAATCATTATCGTAGTGATGTCATTAGAATATTGTACGGAGTGTTATACGACAAATGAATGAATTTGGTGGACCAACAGCAAAGGTATGGAATACTGTGAGATAGACATGAAAGTTAAGTGTGCTGACACTGTATAGATGTAAACTATGAAGCAAATGATGAAATGTTTCTGAGAGTATCACGTTCCCAAGGTGTGCTTGGATTGAATGTAAGATGTGCTCAGGTTAGGATAAAGAAGCAACTAAGCTTGAATTGTATTGGTTCATAAAAAGTTATTAAGAACTGGACCATTGACTTATAAGTTAGTATTATTAACAAGGATGTCCCAGATTCATAACGTGTTATGTATGAATATGCTAAGGAATATCGATATGATTTGATATTGGTTTTATCGATACGAAATGTAAAAAATTGGTAAGTAATCTGAGGTAAATATATATTGAGGAATTTCTGAATAAAGTGAAAGATTAAATAAGTGATTGAAAGACCGAAGGGGTCTATTGACTATGGTCTTTTGGAAGAAGTTATTCGAGTGCAAAAATTACTTGGGAGATTGAGGAACATTACCTCCATTGGTTTGATTACTCAGGTAAGAATTTCGAGGACGAAATTCTTTAAGAGGGAGAGAATTATTGGACCCCGAACTTTTATTGGAATGTAGAAATATGAAATGTAACATACCGTTATGAAATTTAACATTGTACATAATTCCACTGAGACATATGCATTACTGAATCATTTTAATTGAGCATCTAGTAATGGGACTGTATTTTACTGTTATAGAGGCGCCGTTGGATCGTAATTCCACGGACATTGCTGGAACTTCCAGGCAGTAGCTCGGAAGTTACAGGTGAGTAACCTAGTTGGTTTCTCAAATTCCTGATTGTCTAAATGCTCAATGTGAATTACTTGCCAATGTGAAGTTGCATGATTACTGAAATATACATGATCGAGTGGCATGTTTCTACTATATTGGATTGGACTACTGTATTGGACTGGACTACTGTATGATACTGAGAAATGCAATACTGGGCTTTTATAACCGTACACTGTAGATTACTGAACACTGCATTGCATGCATAAATGCATGATCAGATAATGGATATGTGACCCAAGTGCTATTATCACTGAAAAGAGCCTCGAGCTCGAACATTTGATCTTGACCGCCTCGAGCCCGAGGGAGAAATCACGACGCGTCCCCAGCTGAATCTTGATGAGCACTTGGGCACGACACTGAATAATTGGAATAGAGTCTCATATGCATTGTATACACATGAGTGATTGAATTGCAAACTTACTAAATTGTGTGATGACATGAGAGACTGCAAATTGTTACGTCTTCTATCAGTAAGCTGTTGCATAATACTGTGAAGTGTGATATGATACCTGTAAATGGTTATATGTTATTGTAAATTGTTATTTGATAACGCAAACTGTTATAGACATCGTAAATTGTTATGTAATATCGTTAATTGAATATTATCATGTGCGTCTTTATGCACTTAATCTGCGTAATGCATGATTTGAGTGAACCATCGATGATGGTTTCTCATTGAGTTCGCAAACTCACCCAAAATTGCAACCTATTTTTCAGGACTGATAGAGTAGACTCCTAGCTCCGGAGATAGCCTTTTCCTGCCGTGCGAGCGTGCGGGCAAGAGAAGTGATGGCACACAGGTTGGTTAGCTGGGTTGGACTTTTGAGGATGACTTAGGATAAATGTTTGTATCAATTTCCTTTTTGGTTTTGTTTAGGGGACTGATAGACTTGTCTATTCTGATACTGGATGACTGTATTAAGATTCTTTTGGATTTTTAAAAGTTACTGATTTCTGATATATTATGATTTTAATTATTGCGATGCCATGTGGATTATTAGTGGGAATGTTCTGGTGGTGCACCTTTATCGTGGGATACGTATCGGAGCGACCTCCGGGCGTCCCGATGTGTACCCTACGGTGAGGGGGCGCTACATTAAGTGGTATCAGAGCATGGTTTGGCATCTTTTGGGCATAGTGTGTTTTAGGCTTGAATCACTGTAAGAATAGCAGAACTGATCGGAATTTCTTGTCTGTTTTAGGTCATCCGTTCTTGGAGATCGAGTTGAGTTACCAGCTGACCTCGAATCGGTAGGAGCTAGTAGGGATTCTCCTGCGCCTCATTCAGAGGAGTTGCCTATTCAAGTTCCTGTGAGACGGAAACGAAGATACGATCAACTGCGTAAGCAGGGGGCGGTTGACTTCTATGGTAGCACCGACCCTGCGAAGGCTGAGGGATGGCTAGAGAGGACCGAGAGAGTTCTCGATCAGATGGACTGCGACCCGAATGAGCGTTTTGACTACGCAGCTTTCGCCTCTGAGGTCCTGCGTGTCGATGGTGGAAGCGTCCCCGGCAAGTACTACTAGGCCTGTACTGTGACATGGGACGACTTTCTGAGGGCTTTTAAGGACAATTTCATGCCCAAGATCTATCTGGAAATGAAGTTGCAGGAGTTCCTAGAGCTAAGTCAGGGGCAGTTGACCCTGGCCGATTATGAGGTGCCGTTCAACGAGTTAGTGGTTTATGCTTCTTCATTGGTGGCTACTGAGGCTGACAAGTGTCGACGTTTTGAGGGCGGACTCAATCTGGAGATCCGTACCCTATTGGCTAGGTCCGATATGGGCAGTTTTATTGAGTTGAGGGTTGCAGCAGTGAGGATCGGCGATTCCATCGAGACAACAGATGACCGAGACCGGTCGGGGACCAGATTAAGAGATCGATGACGATCGAGCGGTCTTGAGAGGGTTCAAGAAGCGTCGAGTAGGCCCTTTAGGTCCGCAGGAGGGCTAGACAGGTGGCACGGGCAGAGAGGCGATTTGTGCAGGCTGTTAGTGGTGGCGGCGGTGCGAGTTTGAGCGATCTGCTCCTTTATGTGAGCATTGTGGCAAGAGACACGGATGGAGAGTGTCGATGGTGTCCGGAGCCTCGCTGAGGTGCGGCTCGATGGACCACCTAGTGAGGCGCCCGAGACTTTAGGAGCCCAGTCTACTATGACTGGAAGATCAGGCAGCAATACCACGGTGCAGCAGAGCAGTGGTGGTGGATCGGGATGGAGAGGCCGAGGTCGAACAGAGGGGTCCGCAGTGAGGTCAGAGGGTCTGAGCAGCAGACAACAGTCTTAGGCCAGGGTCTATGCCATGACTCGGCAGGAGGCCCAGGATTCCTTGGATGTTGTTGCGGGTATGCTTCTGATTTTCGGTTTTGAAGCATATGCATTGTTGGATCCTGGATCCACTCATTCTTTCATTGCACCGCATTTAGCATGTAGACTACATGGGGATAGGCAGAGGTTACATTATGGGTTAGAGGTGAGTACACCTCTAGGTAGTACGACTGTATTGGGAGAGATCTGTATGGGGTGTCAGGTTCAGATCGATCGAGCGCTTGAAAGCCGATCGATCATTTTGCCTCGAGGAGATTGATGTGATATTGGGGATGGGTGGTTGATCGCAAGATAGGGCTATTATGGACTGTTATACCAAGGAGGTTGTATTGAGTCTCTGGTCACCCAGCCGTGTTTCGAGGAGTTAGTCAGGCAGTGCCAGCGAAGATGATATCCTTCTTGAGTGCCCTGAGATTGATGCAGGGAGGCTGTGAGGCCTATCGGCTCACGTAGTGGATTCTAGAGTCGAGCCGAGATTGCGGGATGTTCCGTGGTCGTGAATTTCTAGATGTGTTTCCGAGGAGTTCTGGGATTGCCGGAGAGCGGAAGGCGAGTTTGAGATTGATCTCGTTCGGTACAGCCTCTATATCGATCCCTCCGTATAGGATGGCACCGTAGAATCGAGAGAGCTTAAGGCTCGATTCAAGGAGCTCTTGGATAAGGGTTCATTAGACCGAGTGTTTCGCCATGGGGAGCTCCGCATCTTGTTTGTGAAGAAGAAGGACGGGACTCTGAGACTGTGCATTGATTATAGGCAGTTGAATCGGGTGACAGTGAAGAATAAGTATCCACTGCCTAGGATTGACGATTTATTTGATCAGCTGCAGGGAGCTCGGGTGTTCACTAAATTGGATTTGAGATCAGGTTATTACCAATTGAGGATTGCAGAGGCCGATGTGCCTAAGAGTGCTTTCAGGAGCAGGTATGGGCATTTCGAGTTTCTAGTGATGCCGTTTGGGTTGACTAATGCCCCGGCAGCCTTCATGGCTTTGATGAATAGAGTTTTTCAGCCCTACCTGGATCGATTTGTGATAGTATTTATTGATGACATACTGGTTTATTCGAGGAGTAGACAGGAGCACGCTGAGCACCTAAGGATTGTTCTTCAGGTCATGAGAGAGAGACAACTGTTCGCCAAATTCACTAAGTGTGAATTCTGGCTTGATGAGATTGTATTTCTGGGGCACGTGGTGTCCGGTGAGGGTATCCAGGTGGATCCTCACAAGATAGAGGCAGTTATGAGTTGGGAGATTCCGAGGAGTGTACCCGAGTTGCGGAGTTTCCTAGGATTGGCCGGATACTACTGGAGGTTCGTCAAGGGGTTTTCGTTGATCTCCGCCCCTTTGACGAAGTTGTTGAGGAAAAATGTGCCGTTCAGATGGTCTGAGGAGTGCCAGAAGAGCTTTGAGGAGCTGAAACATCGGTTGACGACTGCACCGGTGTTAAGCATTCCTTCTGGTACTAGAGGCTTTATGGTTTACAATGATGCCTCGCATCAGGGATTGAGATGTGTATTGATGCAGCATGGGAGAGTTATAGCATATGCCTCGAGATAGTTGAGGTCTCACGAGGTGAATTATCTAGTGCATGACTTGGAGTTAGCAGCAGTTGTATTTGCTCTGAAGATCTGGAGACATTATTTGTATGGTGAGACGTTCCAGATCTTCACTGATCATAAGAGTCTCAGATATCTGTTGAGTCAGAGAGAGCTCAATCTGAGATAGAAGAGATGGATAGAGTTATTGAAGGACTATGACTGCACGATTGAGTATCATCCAGGGAAGGCCAATGTGGTGGTCGATGCACTGAGTAGGAGATCGCATGGGAGTGCAGCTCAGGTTCAGGTTTCGAGGTTACCTGGTCTGATTCAGTTAAGAGCTCTTAATGTACAGATGGATTTGGGTCAGGATGGAGCTCTGATTGCTACTCTGAGGCTGAGGCCGATGTTACATGACAGGATCCGGAGAGCTCAGGATCAAGACCCGTGTTAGTGAGACCGATTGAGAGAGTCCAGCCGGTATCGATTGGAGTTTGAGTTGAGAGATGGGACTTTATGGATGGGACGGAGATGTGTGTGCACGATATAGATGATTTGAGGTGTGAGATTACGAGGAGGCACATATAGCTGCCTATGCTATGCATCTGAATACGACCAAGATGTATCATACCGAGACGGACATTTACGGTGGCTGGTATGAAGAGGCAAGTGGCGATACGTTTCCGGTGTCGATTTGTCGGCGAGTTAAGGCGAGCATCGAGCTCCAGCTGGGAAAGTTGCATTCGTTGCCCATCCGGAGTGGAAATGGGAGCGAATTACTATGGATTTTGTGATGGGATTGCCTAGGACACCGAGGAAGATGATGCTATCTGGGTCATAGTGGACCGATTGACCAAATCGGCTCACTTTTGCCGATGAGGAGAGCAATACTCGATCAGTTAGCCCGTAAGTATGTGGCGAGATTGTTCGATTGCATGGGGTTCCGTTGTCGATAGTCTCAGATCGGGATCCTAGATTTACCTCGAGGTTCTGGAAGAGCCTACAGACTGCTATGGGTTCGAGGTTGAACTTGATCGCATTTCATCCTCGCACGAGATGGGCGAGTGAGAGGACGATTAAGACTGTTGAAGACATGCTTCGAGCGTGTGCATTGGAGTTCAGAGGATCATGGGATCAGTATTTGGCATTAATCGAGTTTGCATATAATAACCGATGTCGAGCGAGATTGGGATGGCACCGTATGAGGCCTTGTATGGAAGGCGTGTAGATCGCCTTGTATTGGGATGAAGAGGGCATGAGATCGATAGAGGGTCCCGTGATTCAGGATCTGATGGATAAGGTATATTGATCCGAGTCGCATCAAAGCGGCTCAGATGCATGAAAGAGCTATGTGGATCGGCGTCGGCGAGAGATGGAGTGCATGTAGGGACGAGTGTTTCTCCAAGTGTCTCCTTGGAAGAATCGAGGTTTGGCCGTAAGGGCAAGTTGAGCCCTCGGTATATCGGTCCGTATGAGATCCTTGAGAGGATAGGACCGTTGGCTTACTGATCATGGCGTGAAAGTGAGATGTCCCAGATGCATGACGTATTTCATGTTAGTATGCTCCGACGATACCGTTCTGACCCGACGCATGTGATTCCGGCTCAGGAGATAGAGGTAGCCAATGATTTAAGCTATGTCGAGGAGCCGGTACAGATTATAGGATCATGGGTCAAGCAGCTGAGGAACAGGGTGATTCCATTGGTGAAAGTCCTTTGGAAGAACCACTCTTCTGAGGAAGCTACATGGGAGATTGAGGAGCATATGAGGAGTCAGTATCCTCATTTATTCGATCGGACAGGTATTAAATTTCGATGACGAAATTTTATTAGGAGGGGTGAATTGTAACATCTAGTTACTGTTAGCAAGGGTATTATGGTAATATTGGGTTAGACTGATAGTTTCATTGCATTCACTGATTGAGCATGTTACTGGCCTCTAATTATAGAGGAACATGTTTATTGCATATGCATTTATTCATAGGTACAAGCATTCATGATTTTTTAGCATTTTAATTGTGATTATGAATTGATTGGACTGTGAACTGGAAACTGACTGAACTGACTGGATTATGATTGATTGATTGAGAAATTAAGAGTAAGTGGGCTTGAGTGACTGATTTAAAATAGCCTAAGAGTGATTGGCTACTGATAGTGACTTATAGGAAATTTTCGGGAAACTCGGGAGAAAATGCCCGGACCGAAAATTTTGGAGTGACCGACTGATTGACTGTATAGTACTGAAAGAATTGTCCAATGGCAAAGGAAAAATTAGAGTTATACTATTAGGAAATTAAAATGTTGAGCCATTGAAATTTAGAGACTGAAATTTGGACTGATTTGGAGACCTATGTCTATAAATAGCAAGGTTTGAAATTTGTGGATTTTATCCTAAGGCAAAAAGCATTTCTTCTCTTCCTCCTCCCACGGCGATCTTCGACTCCTCCCACCGGTGAGGATTCTTTGATCTTTCCTTATCGTTTTCTTATCATTTGCTACCCTAACTGGTTTATTGTGATTGTTGAAGGTTGAGAAGCTTGGAGAGTGGATTAATCGTTGATTTGAGAAAGTTTTAAGGTTACGGTGATTTTGAGAAATTTAGGGATTGATCTTCGATTGGTAAGTTTTAATGGCATTAATGTTGTTATTAATGGTTTGTATTGCATTTATGGCATTTATTATGGTTGAGTTGGGTAGATGGGAGTGTTTAATGGAGGTTTTAGAGAGAGAAATGGACTGAAATCGATCGGAGAAGGCAGATGGGCGACTTCTTGCGTCATGACGTCTAAGTGTACCTGCATGGCGATAAAATATAGTGCTCCCCGCGATGAGCGCAGCGGGACGCCGCGACGAGCGCCTGGAGGTACGTCGCGACGAGCCTTCTGGCTTACGTCGCGACGAGCGTGAAAAGGGCGCACGCCGCGGTGAGCGATCCTCTGTACGTCGCGACGAGGGTTGTAGGTCACGGCGAAGGAATTTTTCTGATTGGATTGATTTTAGTTTATTGGGTATAATTGATGGTGTAGACCTCCAATTGAGGTAATTCCTGATTCGTTACGGACTAGGGAAAGAGGTCTACTATTGAGGATAATTATGGGAGTTAGAATTTAATTTAAGTGGTATTGATTTATCGAGATTAAGGTCAATTATGGTTCATAGTGTGACCTAAGTATTGAATTGAGACAATTGGAGTTTTAATTGAGGTTTCCAATGGAGGTTTTGATCCGATGAATAGGAGCTGTTATAGGAAATGCAATTGAGGAAATTGAACTGAATTATAGGATTGGATCAATTATTGTCGATCAATTAAGCGAAGAGATAAAATTGGGCATCGAGTTCAAAGCGGGTTTTAAGCTACGAGAAAATCGTGAACATGCATTGTACATAATTCCACCGAGACATATGCATTCTTGAATCATTTTAATTGAGCATCTAGTAATGGGACCGTATTTTCATTGTTATAGAGCGCCATTGGATCGTCATTCCACGGACATTCTTTGGAACTTCCGAGCGAGCTCGGTTACTGGTGAGTAACTAGTTGGTTTCTCAAATTCTGATCGTCTAAATGCTCGATGTGAATTACTTGCCAATGTGAAGTTGCATGATTCTTGAAATATACATGATCGAATGGCATGTTTCTCTTGTATTGGATTGGACTATCAGATTGGATTTGGACTACCGTATGATCGAGAAATGCAATCTTGGGCTTTATAGCCGTAATCGTAGATTATCGAACACCAATTATCGAACATTGCATTGCATGCATAAATGCATGATCAGATAATGGATATGTGACCCAAGTGATATTATCACTGAAAAGAGCCTCGAGCTCGAACACTGTACTAAACCGGGCCTCGAGCTCGAGGGGAGAAATCCTCGACGCCGCCCCCAGCTGAATCTTGGTGAGCACTTGGGCACGATAATCGAATAATCTGGAATAGAGTCTCATATGCATTGTATACACATGGTGATTGAATTGCAAACTTCTTCAATTGTGTGATGACATGAGAGCGCAAATTGTTACGTCATCAGTAAAGCTGTTGCATAATCTTGTGAAGTGTGATATGATATCTGTAAATGGTTATATGTTATTGTAAATTATTATTTGATACCGCAAACTGTTATAGACTACTGTAAATTGTTATGTAATACTGTTAATTGAATATTACTGTGTCGTGCTGTACGCAATCTGCGTAATGCATGATTTGAGTGAACCATCGATGATGGTTTCTCATCGAGTTCGCAAACTCACCCAAAATTGCAACCTATTTTCAGATCGATAGAGTAGACTCTAGCTCGGAGATAGCCTTTTCTGCCATGCGGCGTGTGGGCAAGAGAAGTGATGGCACACAGGTCGGTCAGTTGGGTTGGACTTTTGAGGATGACTTAGGATAGATGTTTGTATCAGTTTCCTTTTTGGTTTTGTTTAGGGGAGTGATAGACTTGTCTATTCGATCTTTGGATGGTATATTAAGATTCTTTTGGATTTTTAAAAGTTACTGATTTCTGATATATTATGATTTTAATTATTGCGATGCCATGTGGATTATTAGTGGGAATGTTCTGGTGGTGCACCTTTATCGTGGGATACGTATCGGAGCGACCTCCGAGCGTCCCGATGTGTACCCTACGGTGAGGGGGCGCTACATGAAATAAAGAATTTTGACAATTATTCATGTGTAAATAAAAGAAGAATTCTTGAATTTGAAATGAATTTGAAATGAAGTGGAAAGGATAGTCATGTACAAGATGGGTTATATGTGAAATATTGGAAGTTATAAGTTGAAACATGATCACTAAGTATGCTTCGGTATTTTAGCCATAACTTTTTCTCTAGTTATCCGAATAAGGCGATTCTTAATTTGGATTAAACTAGAGAAATAGGGTTACAAATTGTCTGATAAAATTGAGTTCTAATTCAGTCTCTAAGAAAGTCAATTTTCGAGTGGAATTTGAGCATAGCATATTATTTCAGCATAAGAACAATTTGGAAATGTTTAGGCTATAACTTTTTAGATTACTAAACCAAATTTAATGATTTGGGTTTCATTAGAAAATTGAGACAACGAGGAACATTTTTCTAGAAGGAACTGCTATCAAATTCCTTCAATTACATGATTCGAAAAAGGTCTTGATTTTTGGAAGGAGTTAAGCATGATTTAAATAAATTTTGAGATCTTGCTAGATTAATTATGTTATTTGGAGTTAATTATTATGTTAATGTTGGTAGGATTTTAAAATATGGTTTGGTGGAATTAAGAAGTAAGAGTATGTATGTATGAGAGCTTTTTGGGAAGATCACTTAAGCAGTTAAGTTACAAGGCTTTAAGTGAAGGGCAAAGTAGACATTTTAGATTCATTAAGGGTATAAAAAGAAAGAAAGAAGACTTGGCTTACATGGAAGTGGAAAGAAACGAAAATTTAGAGAGAAGAGGGAGAGAGAGCCGCGGAGAGAAGAAAAGAAGAAGGAAAGAAGAAGAGAGAAGGAAGAAGAAAGAAGAAGAAAAAGAAAAGGAATCATTTTGCTAAGGTAAGTTTATCTTCTTCTTCTTGCTTTGTTAGAGAAAGAGTTAGAAAGAGAAAATGTTTATGTAGAGAATGGGTGTTGGATTGGAAGAATATGATTTAAGGAACCCATTTGATTTTTAGGGTTTCTAAGCTAGGTTTTGGGTTTTCTAACCTAGATGGACTATGGGTAAGTTAGATTTGAGCTTGATTTATGTTAATTTCATTTGTTGTGATTTTGAAGTTTTAGGGATTTTGTGAAAATTGTGAGATTTCCATTTGAATCAAAATTGAATGAGAATTTTGGTTTGTTTTAGGAAATTAAGAGAAACCCTATCCAAGACCAAGAGGAAGGGAACAGTTGAGGTTGGATGTCTAAGAAAAATGAGGTGGGTTTCATGTTTATAGTTAAATAATAAGCCATTAAAGTTTTTCCCAAATTAAGAGAATAAAATGATTTCAAGTATTTCATAATTGTTCATATATTGTTTTCAAATGATTTAAAGAATTTGCTTATATGTGTGCATATGCTCCATGAATTGGATTTGAATTGTTGTGAATATGCAAAAATGCATTGTGATATATGATTAAGTTATGCCATTGAAATTGTGTCATGGCATTTTGATTTGAATGGAAAGAAGAAAAAGAATATGAAAAGTGTGAAAGCATTTCATTTCGATAAAATAATTTTGAGCATTGCTTAAGTGCTTTGGTTGGTCAAGAGAGGAATCGTTTCGTAGTCACGTGCACGTCGACGTTAAGCCTTCTCCCGACTGCCCGCTTATGGCCTACGAGATCCGAAAGTGGACTCGTTTCGTTCACAGAGTAAACTTCGATTTCTCTATTTTGTTCACGAAACCCTTGAGCCAAATTGTGTGTGCATTAGCATTTTGATGTGTTATGTTATGATGTGAATTGTGTGTTATGCTTGAATGAGAAATGACATCATTTGTGTTTAATGGGATGATGTATTGAATTATGAGATGTGTATGGAAATTGTGAATTGTCAAGTTGGTGCATACATGATTTGCACTATTGTGAATTGGTTGAAAACTATGTTTTTCTTTGAATTCGATAAGAATTTTTATACGATAAATGAATAATTTCAATGGTTTGACTTATTATGGATTATAAACCTGTTACCCACGAGCTTTTTAAGCTCACCCTCACTTTCCATCCCATCTTCAGGTAAAAAGAATGAGATCGAGAAATCAGGAGTCAAGGCATCATTTTGATTATACATATTTTGTATTGGAAGTTGGATTTTGTAAAAATAAGATGTTTGAAGTATGTTGAGAATTATGGGATTTTGTGTATTTTGTTCTATTTCGGATTTTTAATATTGATGATGTAATATGGCTTGGAATGCCATTAAAGTTTTGTAAATATTTATCTTATGATGTAAATGAAGTATGATTTGTGCATGGATGATGTGAAGTGTCACTAGGTATGTTTGAAATTATCAACTTGAGATGATGAGTCTTGAGCTTGAACTATTGTTATATATATATAAGTGAGATAGTATGGGAAAGAAAGATAGGATGTTTGGTGAATGATGAGATGGTATTGAATATGAGGATTCAAATGAATTGAGGGTGAGAGTTGGATGAATTCCAATTAGAAGTTGAATTGTTATGAATGATGTGGTAATAGAGGAAGTGAATTTGGGACAATTCTCAAGTTTTTCATGAGGGTAAATATGTGTTATGTTTTCCAAGAGAAAACTGGACTGATTTAGGTGTAATTAGATAAAGTAGTCTCATAAAAGTTATAGCTTGTCTTATGATCTTTCCAACGGTATAAAGTATGTGATTTTTTGATAACGGTGTTGAAAGATATGATTGTTACAAGTTAGAATGTCGTAGAGGACGTCTTTCCCAAACCATTAGAGTTTATGAAGTGATATTGGACTAGAAAGTGTTGAATTTGGGAAGATTATGAGGAAAGGGGATGTTAGGATGGGTTTAGGATCCTTTGTAGGGATCTTAGAGGGTGAAAAATTCGTGTCACCCGAAGGTTACACGGCCTGCCCGCGTAAAATCACGCGAGCCGTGTGTTTTTGGGCGCAGGGATACTATTTCACCATAAGGTTACACGGCCTGAACATGTGATTTCACACGGTCCGTGCATTTTGACCCTCCAAACAACATAATTTCAATTTTGTGTCTTCACGAAAGTTGTAGCCCTAGATATTTTCTTTCCAACCATCTAAAAACAAAGTCAATCCGATACCTATAGTGAGAGTTATGGCGTTTTATCCAAAACATGTTCAATAGGAGGAAAGATATGAACATGTTGGATTCTTTTGGCCATAACTTCTTCGTCCGACCTCCGATTGAGGCGATTCTTAAGGCGATAGATTCCTAACACGTTTTTCTACCTCCCCATAAAAATTGATAGCCTTTGGATCTAAATTCAAAAAGTTTGATAGGAAGGAAGTGAGGGGTCGATTTGGAGAGCGTGATTGGGCTATGAACACACTTTGGATTTTCAAGCATATCTTCCTCTATAGAACTCCGATTAAGCTGGTTCTTGCTCCAAAATGAACTAGAGACATAGAGCTACAATTGTTTTCAAGAAACCAATTATGGTTATTGTCATTTCGTTGTGTGGGCTCGCCTTTATAGCTTGAGATGTTATGAGAATGAGAGTGAACTAATGGTGGCTAATAAGGGTTAAATGAAATAACCCTACAGGTTAATACGCTCACGTTTTATGAATGGTTTCCAGATGTTGGGTTTTGAAAACGGATCCAACATATGAGGTATCAGAAAAAAAAAATGATGATGGTTAAGGAGACTTCATTAGAGTACGTTCACATCTTATGGTTCCATTTAAGAGTTGGGTTTCAGAAACGGCGCCCAACAATGGGGTTATCCGAGATAATGTCCATACCTCCACTATCCATGATGTCCATCCCGTGAACTTTAAGAGTTCCCGGGGTTGAAGATTAGCCTTTATTGATGATTCGTATCCAAAGGGTTCCTTTCCAAAAGCTAATCTTTAGGTACGATCTCCAAATTGCGGCAAAAAGAATGTAGCCAAAAGGTTAACTTATTGTAGTACTTTATTATTTATATTAGATTAACTTGATTAATATTAATTTTTGAAAAATAGTAATTATCAAATGTCCTATTGAAAAAATTCGAACATGAGAAAGAGACAACAAAAGTTTAAAAAATTGAGTTTCAATTTGAACTAAGTTTTTATTATATTGAAATGGATTCAAATTTTTATATACATATATCTACAACTTTAACAAAAATTGTATTCTCGTTTGAGAGGGAAGCTAACAAGCGCTAGTTGTTGAGGATGTTGAGAAGTGAAACTCTGGTTTTCAACAACTGCCTGTAGACAAACGCCAACTCCTCCTCCATTTCTAGCATTTTAGATTCCAATGCCTCTAATCCTTTCAGTACATTCTGTACTGCCACAAAATTGACGCCTTTGCTTGACTTCAAGATAAGCAATTCAGCATCGATCTTCTCCAATTCAAAAGCACTAACATTGCTTTCACAAGATACGCTTTTAGATTGGAAGAACTTTGAAAGAGTAGACCAACCGGATTGCTTTAGATTTGCCTGCGCCTGAGAAATTAGAGACAAGATGGACCCAAATGCTGAGAGACCAGTTTCCTCGACATTCCTCAACTTGTTGATCAGAGTTTCCTGGTTGGAGTTGGCGTCCAAGTTTGTTGTGCAAATCCTGTCCTTCCTCAAGGTTCTCAGACATTTGCAAGCGACTTTGTTCAGCAATTTTCTTGATTCACAGAATGCATTTATTTCACCAGTCAAGCAACCTTCCCCACCTCTTTTTCTCCGAAGCGACGATTGCAGTTCCTGCATGCATTGCTTCATCTGTGAGATGGCATCTGTCGTCGTTTCACAAGTATCTAACAACCTCAGAGATCCATTCAATGCGTCTTGTACGCATTTACTATGTTGTGCATGGGATAGAGTCTGTTGAGTGGTTGGCAATTGAAGGAAAGCAACAAGAGCCTTGTACAAATCCTTCAGACCAACTATCTTATGGAATATCGACCCAGAGTCTGTTGCCTTCAACTTGTCTAGTCTATCTTCGATACTCGCAGTCATTGGATGAGATCTGGAGGCCAAGCTGATTGAACGAACATGGCAAGCAGCCATTTTAGCTTTTTGTTCAGAAGAAAGCTGAAACCTTGTAATCAATGTGGATTGCACAAGGTTTTGGTGATTGTTTCGACTCACCTTACTTCTGCTCAGCACCCTTTTATATACAAAGGTGTAAAAGGACATCAAGCCTTCAAAGACTTCTACATTGCAAATGCTGTCATGTTGCCAGTTTAGCCAACAGTCTTGCTGACGAATCATCATTGTTTCAAGGGAAGAGGCCTAATAATATTAAAGAATGCTTTAGTTGATTAATTATTGGCACCCACCCCCTAATAAGATATGTTCATGCTTTGCGGACAGGATAAAAACCAGCAAATCCCAATACCATTTGAGCTTGAAACTTGTCACTTTAACAGATCATCCTGCCACTAGTCATCGCAATGGAGTGAGATATCTCTAAAAAAATACTCGGTTGCCTCACCCAAAAAATGATTGTAGTTTGTTGTTACCTTCAAACGTAAAAGCTCAGCCTGCTGGCTCTAATTTAAGAGGAGATTAGATTGATCATTGAGTTTTGCAGCGAAGTTGACCAAGAGGTGGGTTAACAAACACTTTTCTTCGTATGCTGTGTGGTCTAGCTACTGCAAGTGGAATCTTGACAGAATGGCTTCTTCTTGCTCAAGCTCAATAACCTACCAAAAGTTCTTTAGAAGCATAGTTTGTCAAAGTCAATAATCAGCAGCCGTGGTTTCTACAAGTTTAACTGCATGGTATTGGTTGATATAGAAGAAGGCTAATATAGGATAAGGACAGGAGCTCCATCCTTCCACTTGCGCAGTTGGTGTCATGTGGCGAGTTTAGTTAGCAGTATTAGACGATAACGTTTACGAAAGTTCGGGGTTGAGTATAACATGCAAAAATATGATTTTTATGACAAATTACAATTGACACGCTGATCTAGAATAAACAATTTATATAAATTATAAAAGTGTAATATTACATACCTGATGTGGAAGATGTTCTTATTGAAAAGAAATCGAGAAATTTCACGTTAAAATTGGTTTATCTTTCTTGACTCTTTTGTGGTTACAAAAATTTGATGGAAAAACATGTAATACATAATGTGAGCTTTATTACGTATCCCGGATCTACATGAAAAGATTAAAAACGAAAAGTAATGTGGAATACTTGAATTTCAGTTTCATCTCTGATTTCGATGCCAATTTCAAGTTTCAAACGTCTCCGAATCTCCTGGGACTTTTAGTAGAAAGTGTTCACCGACTCATGGGTTAGGCCTTTTTATAATTTCCTCAAAACACGAGCTTCCCTAACAAGTCAGGAATCCTTATGCTCGTGAATGATTTCTTGAGAAACTGCAGGAGACCTTAACCTTTATATAGCTTCTATATCAGGCTTCCCTATCACAAGGTCAATATGGACTTGATCCATACTAATCAGGACTCATTTTCTACCCAAATTTTGACCCATTAATTTATATCATTTATTAGGTCACTTTATTATCTTTATCTGGATCAAATGACGTAACTTAACCAATAATTTATTTAAAAAACAAAATTGCAATTAATGTTGTCCAATTTTATGAGAAATGGACAAAATTGTCCCTAAGGACAAAAATGTCTTACAATCTCTCCTTTGGACAAGCATTAATTGCAGTAAACTCTAGTTTAAAAAATAATTTAAAAACTCGGTTAAGTCACGCTACTGTATTAGTCGACTAAGTTTTAAAAACAAACATTTGATCCAAAGATAACGAAAGTCCATTCTGTCACGCAAGGCTTTCGATACCAAAAAGTATCGGATGCATGTGTCCTGTGTGACACATATCCAATACAATTACAAATACCTAATATCTCACTAACGTGAATGGAAAAATAGAGTGTGGCAAACTACGATGATACCTTAATGATATAAATTGTATCATCTTCGTTTGTAGGTCTCGATTTCTCCAACTTTATGTTAAACCGCATGTGTTAAGCTGCATTAGAAAAATCCTATTTTCTCTCACCGAAAGCTAAACAACATTAGAGAAAATCTTTATGTTCTCCAACTGAATGCTAAACTGTATTAGAGAACCTTTATGGGATTAAAAACTTATATCCCCCTATGTCATGTCAAACTTTATAGACATCTATGCTAAACTGTATGCGTCTAAATGACATAGGCACAAGGTTAATTTGTATATATACCCAATGGCCTTCAAATACTTAAGATTGACACAAATCTTAAGACTTTCATATTTACTATGACAATGTATGATGGCACATAATACTGAGGATAAACAATGATCATCTTTATCAATGAACCATCATACTATCATAATACTTTAAAAATGTACAAATGTACATGGAGAAAACATAACGATCCCCTAACTTGCAGTGTCTAAGGACATCAAAACACCCATATTGTATACTTGTGTTACAAACACAAGTGAGTGAAGTCCTTTAGTTAAAGGATCGACTCATAATTCCTCAATCCTTAAATGCTCCAAACCTTAATTTCACTTTTTCGTGTCACCACCCTTATGACCAAATAATTGATCTTTAACTACTATGACCCTGTGATATTCTTCATTGTCATTAAACAACACTGTAAGAAGAATGCTACAGTAAAACCAAATGGGTCTAGCCATTGAATAAACCACATACCACTTAGAAATTAAATTTTTGAGCTAAACCGTCTGTGAAGCAGCTCCTTAGCATGCACTCTGCATGCCCAGTCGGGAAAGTTACACGTGCCTCTATAACACACTTCTACGACATTGTACCATCTGCAAACTTGAACTGTAACCTTAAGTGAACTTTCGATCATCCGAACACATAGTTAACTTTAAATCTGAATTCCCTACGAGGTTTAGTCTGTTAACTCTTCTATATGTCAAACATATAATCCTTGATTTCTTCATGTATCTCAATACTTGGTAGACTACATTCCAAAAGTCTATAACTGGATTAACCAGATATTGACTAAATAATCAAACAGTGAATGCAATGCCCTATCTAGTACGTAGCATAGCATACATCAGCTATCCACCGTACTAGAATACGAAACATTCCTCATAATCTCTCTCTTCACTTTATTCTTTGGGTATTGTACCAAATCTTATCTCTCACTGTAAGAGATAGGTGTTACGACAAGTTTACTGTCAACCATATTAAACCTTTGTAACACATACTCAATGTATGCATTCTTTGAGACGTCTGATGAGAGTTGAGATATGTCCTGGTGAATTTGAATACCTAGGACAGAAGATGCTATATTAAGGTCCTTTATGTCAAAGTTTTTGACCAAAAGTTGCTTATTCTCATACAGCATGATCAAGTGACTTGATGTGAGCAATTTACCATCCTTATGCAGTAATAGGAAGACAACTTTGCTCCCCTCAACTTCATAGTACAAGCATCCTTTGACCTTATTTTCCAAGAAGCCGGAAGAGGCCATAACCTCACAAATGTAAGATATCACTTTCAGGAGGTTTATTGTAAACCATATATTGATCTACATAACTCACAAACCATGTCAATACAATCTGGATCCTGGGATCCAACAGATTGTACCATATAGACCACTTCATAAAGGTTTTTACTCCGGAAGGTGGTTTTGACAGCTGTTTGATGTAACTCTGTGTCATCATAAGCTACAATTGTTTTTATCACTCAAAATGTATCCTATGAGGATACGAGAGAAAAGGTAACACAAAGTCAACCTTTTCCCTAAGTGAACCCTTATGTAATTGAGCGAGCCCATAAACCGTTAACTTTATCCTGAAATCCTTTAGCTCCAAAACTTTATTTACAACTAACGAGTTTACAGTTCCTGATGCAAATCAATTAACTCCCAAACCTTACTATGCTTCATGGCTTACATCTCGTCATTCATCGCCCATCCGTCAGGTCACGTGTTGGCCACGTGGACGGTCCGAATGGGCTCGTGCCATGCACACACCCGCCGTTCCACACGGTCCGCGTCACTGTAGCGACGTCTAGCACGTGCCAACACCGGAGGCAATTTTTGACATCTCGAGAGCCCCTTTTTCTCTTCGTTTAGCCCGTTTTAAACCCGTTTTTCATAGCTAACCTTATGTGTACCACATTTACGTAATTATATACGTAAAAAAATTGAAAAATGAATCAAAAATTATGAAAAACCAAATGAGATGAAAAAACAAAAAACTTTCGTTTCTGGCAATCCGATCACGTAACTGCTCTAATACCACATGTAATACGTAGTGTGAGCCTTATTATGTATCCCGGATCTACATGAAAGGATTAAAAATGAAGGTAATGCGGAATACCTAGATTTCGGTTTTATCTCTAATTTCGATGCCGATTTCGAGCTTCAAACGTCTCTGAATCTTCCAGGACCTTTAGTGAAAAGTGTTCACCGACTTATGGGTTAGGTCTTTCTACAATTTTCTCAAAACACGAGCTTTCCTAACGAATCAGGAATTCTTATGATCGTGAATGATTTCTGGAGTAACTGCAGGAGACCTTAACCTTTATATAGTTTCTATATCGGGCTTCCCCATCACAAGACCGATATGGGCCTGGACCACACTAATCGAGACCCATTATCAAAGTGAGTTTGATAATTTTCTGAACATGGTTCAGTCTTAAGAGAAATTCTTGATATGTGGAGATCCGATTGATCTGATTCTTATTACAAAATAAACTAGAGACATGGGGTTACAAGTCATATGAAGGAGTTGAATTTCAATTTAGCCCCTAAGATTTTCAATTTCTGACTTGAAGTAGGGTTTAGTGTTCAATCTTGGATTAGTAAGAGCTGAAAGTATTTTGGCCATAACTTTTGCTCTAGGCATCCAAATGAGGTGATTCTTAATTTGGATTAAACTGGAGAAATAACGCTACTAATGTTATGAAGGATTTGAGTTTCAATTTAGTCTTTAAGAATGTCAATTTTTGTATGGAAATAAATCGCTGGAAAATATTTTAGCATAACGATAATCCGAAATGTTTGGAGTATAACTTTTGGAGTAGTGCACCATATAAAATGATTTTGGTGGCATTATGAAATTTAGACAATAAGAAACATTTCTCTAGAAGGAAGTATTAGCAAATTCCTTCAATTTGATGGTTAGAAAAATGTCCTAAGTTAAGCATGATTTGATGAATTTTGAGACTTTGTTATATTTTATGATTTTTAGGACTTAATTAACAAGTTAATGTGATTAATTAGCATGTTTAATTGAGTAAGAGCATATGGGATAAATTGATTGGAGTAAATTAAATTAAAGTGTTAGAAATGCATAAGGGCAAAACTGGAAGGTTACTTAAGTTGTTAAGTTAAAAGGCTTATAAGGAAGGGCTTAATGGTCATTTTGCATTCATTAAAGACAATATAAAGGGGCTATCGTTTTTGAAGGATGAAAGGCACGAAATTAGGAGGAAAAAGAAAGAAAAGAAAGAAAGGAGGAGAGGGCTTTCGGTGAAGAAGAAGAAAGAAGAAAGAAAAGGCTTAGGGTTCGATTTTTCTTCAATTTCTAAGAGGATTTTTGATGTTTATCCAAGGAAAAAGGTGGAAGAGCATGAAAGCTTCCTAAGGAACAAAGAAATTTCGAATTTGGTGGAGATGAAGGTAAGACTTGAAATTTTGATTTGTAATTTTTGAAAGGATTTTGGTTTAGATAGCTCAAGATTGGTATGGGTTTGCGTTTTCTAAGTTCAATTTTAGTGATTATGCTTTATGTGATGTTGAATTTGGGTGATTATGGCTTAGGGAATTTTAATTTGGAGGAAAGAAGGACGCAATGGAGAAATTGATGCTTTGGACAAGTTTCAAGCATGGAATTGAGGTGGGTAATATGTTTATATTTTGAATTATAAACTAGTTATGCATTTTTTAAAAATCAAGAAAGTATAATTGTTTTCAAATTACTGTTTCCGAATGAGGAAATTCATTGTTTTTGCATGAGTTAAAGAATTTGATTATGTTGCTACGATTTTAGCATCCTTCGTGTTTGAATGTTTGAGAATTTGTGATATGTGAATTTGTGTGTCAAGGTGTTTTTATGAATGATTTTATGTTTGAATATGATATGACATGGTTATGAGAACTAAATTTTCGAAATGTGTCTACGAGCAAATCCGATTTTCAAGTATGAATGTATTATATGGGTTTGGTTAGGTCCCATAAGAGGGACAAGTGCACTTGTCTAGGCTTCGTCCACCTGCCCGTTAGTGGCATTGGAGCTCCGTAAGGACTCCCATAAGTTCACGGCTACACCGGACCGCTATGTAGGAAGGTGTAGTACATTCTGTTCACAACTGCTCAGGACCGCTATGCGAGATATGTAGTACATTCTGTTTTGGACCGACCCAAACCGTTCTGATATGTTTATGTGTTTTTGTTTTGCTTCTAAGTGTGATGCATTGCATGTTTTGAAAATTGTTCATGAAATTTGAAAGAAATTGAGATTTGAAATGTTTCATGAAGTTTGAAAAGTTGAGAATTTTGAGAAATAAGTTTTTGATGACTTTCATCTGTGAAAATTTTATAAAATGGCAAAAGTTTTGAAAAGATGATTTTTGCTTATTTTTCGATTTATAAACATGTTATCCATGAGCTGTCTAGCTCACCCCCTTTCATCCCCATCTCCAGGTATTAAGAAGGAGACCGGATGAAAGAAAATTATGACATTTGTTCATTATGTTTATGTGTATGTTTTTAGTTGGATTGTTGTAAAAATAAGATCTCAGGCTTATGTTGAACATTGTTGGATTTTAGTATCTTTGTATTTGAAATTTTGAGATTATGTTGTTCCATGGCTTGAAAATGCCACTTTTGTTTTCTATTGGAGTATGAAATTGAATTATGGATTTGTATATGGAATAGCATAGTGAATCATGGTTTTGTATATAAATTGAATTGAAATATGAACGTGTTTTGGATATGGATGAATATGGTTGAATGCATTTGATTATGTTTGAATTCCAGACAAGAGGTCCGAGGATTATAATTATTGATTGAGACTTATTAAAGTGTTATAGGTATATGAATGCGTTTGATTATGATGGGATTCTGGACAGGAGATTCGATGAATTGTGATTGCTGGAATTGAAATATTGAAGTACCTTTTGTGTATGAATTGTGGATTATGGATATGTGTATTAAGTGTCTTTTGGCAAAAAGAAAAGAATAATAAGGTTTTGATTAAATTGATGAAGTGTATTGCTTTGTATGAGGTCGAGTAAAGATGAATAAGATGAAAATGAAAGAAAGAAAAAAAAATTACACCGATTTCGGATTGGTTTAGATAGATTAGTCTTACGATTTTCAACGCGACGCTTTTCTAAAATTTTTATTTTCGGATGTCGGATTAAGTTTTTGCTCCGCTTTTGATTTGTTTGTTTCCGCTTTATGACTTTCGATTTGATTCGCTTTCGATTCCGATATGTTTTCACCTTTGATTCTGATTCGATTTGTGTTTCGCATTTGTTTTGTTTCGACCCACTTTCGGGTTTTGAAATCCGTTTGATTCATTTCCGCCAATATGTGTTTCCTTTTTCTGGTTGGGTCCAGTTTCGAAATCGGATCCCAACATTTATGGTATCAGAGCGCCAGTATTAGGATCTTACATGGGCGCATATGTATAAGTGATATGCATAAGACGTTGATGAGAGTTAGTGAATGGATAGAATTGAATTAGTGAGTGTGATATTGATGTGAATAAATTATCATGAATTATTTGAAGAACCAAAATGGTTGTTTGGTTAAGGTGAAGAATTATGATTGATTTTAGAAATGTGTGAATGAAAATTAAGATTAGAATTTCGTGATAAAATTGGATGAATTGATTTCGGATATACATATGTGAGATGCAATAAAGGATACTTGAAAGATGAGTTGAATGATAGAAATATAGATGTGTATGGAATTTCAAAAAGGGTTAAATTGAATTGTATCGGGCCATTGACTTGTGTCAATATGTTAAGAAATATTAATTTGTGGATACAGTGATTTGATATGATATTGGTGGTATTTTGATACAAGAAGTGAAATATTGTGAATAAGTTGAGATATATGTATGATGGGGAAATTAGATAAGAAAGTGAATGACTATGATCTTTTAGAAGAAATTATTCGAGAGAATAAATTACTTGATGATTACTCAAGTAGGAATTTCGAGGACAAAATTATTTTAAGAGGGGGAGAAATGTTAGACCCCTGTCTTTTAGTGGAATTTAGAAATATTAAATATATGAAATTTGTGTTTTGTGTATGTATTGTGTTATAGATGTTGTTGTGTTTTAAGGAAATTGATGAGAAAAGAATTGATTGATTTTGATGACTTTGAGATTTGAGTAGATTTGTATGGGTATTGAAAGTTAAAGTGAATGAGTTGTTTGAAATGGAAGATATGAAATTATGAAGTTTGGATGTGGTATAGGATGACACATTTTAGGGCAGAAACTTTGATTGAAAGATTGACCTAGTTAGAGGTTGAAATTGCTTTGAAGTTCTTCATGAAAGTTTTAGATTTTGTTTTGATCTTTCCATCGATGTAAACTATGGAATTTTTGAAACATGGAATAAGAAGTTATGATTTTTAGAAGTTTCTGTTACTGTTTGGCATGATTATAAGTGGAGAGGAACTTTGAAGTGGTTTTTTACTCCATTAGAGGCTAGATTGATTTTTCTGTCCTTCATGAAAGTTGTAGGTTGCATTTTGATCTTTTCATTGATATAAAGTATGACATGTTTGAACCTTGGAGTTGAAAGATAGAAATTTTAGAAGTTGAGTTATTGTTTTGGGATGACAAGTAGGGGCAGTGACTTTGATTGAGATTTTGACCCCTTTAGAGATGGAATTGATTTTTCCGTTCTTCATGACAGTTGTAGAGCTTCCTTTCATTTGATACTAAGTTTGCAAATTTTGGACTTCTGTGTAAAAAGTTATGAATTCTTTAAAGTCAGTATGCGTTTTGGAGTGACCTCTTGTTTTGGCCGAGCGACCTTTGTTTTGGCCGAGCGACTTTTGTTTTAGCTGACCGACCCTTACTTTGGCCGACTGACCTTTGTTTTGGCCGAGTGATCTTTGTTTTGGCCTAGCGACCTTTGTTTTGACCGAGCGACCTTTGTTTTGACCGACCGACCCTTGCTTTGGCCGACCGACCTTTGGTTTGACCGAGCGACCTTTATTTTGGTCGAACGGCCTTTGTTTTGGCTGACCGACCTTTGTTTTGGCCGAGTGACCTTTGTTTTAGTCTACCGACCCTTGCTTTGGCTGACCGACCTTTATTTTGGCCGACCGACCTTTGTTTTGGAGTGACCCCTTGTTTTGGCAGAGTGACATTTGTTTTGGTCGAACGACTTTTGTTTTAGCTGACCGACCCTTACTTTGGCCGACTGACATTTGTTTTGGCCGAGTGATCTTTGTTTTGGCCTAGCGACCTTTGTTTTGACCGAGCGACCTTTGCTTTGGCCGACCGACCCTTGCTTTGGCCGACCGACCTTTGTTTTGACCGAGCGACCTTTATTTTAGCCGAGCGAACTTTGTTTTGGCTGACCGACCTTTGTTTTGGCCGAGTGACCTTTGTTTTGGTCGACCGACCCTTGCTTTGGCCGACCGACCTTTGTTTTGGCCGACCGACCTTTTTTTTGGTCGAGCGATCTTTGTTTCGGCCGACTGACCTTTTTTTTGGCCGACTGACCTTTGTTTTGGCCGAGCGACTTTTGTTTTGGTAAACCGACCTTTGTTTTGCCCGACCTAATCTGACTCTCTCTCACTCTTTTGCTTATATCTTTTTCGTCCGACATCCGATTGACTTGGTTTTTGAAGCATTGGATTCCTAAGACATCCCTCTATATGCCTATGGAAAATTTGGGATTTTTTAGATTAAATTAAACGAGTTTGATTTAATCAAAGTGAGTTAGATAATTTTCTGAACATGGTTCAGTCTTAAGAGAAATTCTTAATCTGTGGAGATCTGATTGATCTGATTCTTTTTACAAAATAAACTAAAGACATGGGGTTACAAGTCATATGAAGGAATTGAATTTTAATTTATCCCCTAAGATTTTCAATTTCTGACTTGAAGTCGGGTTTAGTGTTCAATCTTGGATTAGTAAGAGCTGAAAGTATTTTGGCCATAACTTTTGTTCTAGGCATCCAAATGAGGTGATTCTTGATTTGGATTAAACTAGAAAAATAAGGCTACTATTGTTATGAAGGATTTGAGTTTCAATTTAGTCTTTAAGAATGTCAATTGTCATATGGAAGTAAATCACTGGAAAATATTTTAGCATTATGATAATCTGAAATGCTTGGAGTATAAATTTTAGAGTAGTGCACCAAATAAAATGATTTTGGTGGCATTATGAAATTGAGACAATAAGGAACATTTCTCTAGAAGGAAGTATTAGCAAAATACTTCAATTTGATGGTTAGAAAAATGTCCTAAGTTAAGCATGATTTGATGAATTTTGAGACTTTGTTATATTTTATAATTTTTAGGACTTAATTAACATGTTAATGTGATTAATTAACATATTTAATTGAGTAAGAGCATATGGGATAAATTGATTGGAGTAAATTAAATTAAAGTGTTAGAAATTAAAGTGTTAAAAATGCATAAGGGCAAAACTGGAAGGTTACTTAAATTGTTAAGTTAAAAGGCTTATAAGGAAGGGCTTAATGGTCATTTTGCATTCATTAAAGACAGTATAAAGGGGCTGTCGTTTATGAAGGATGAAAGACAAGAAATTAGGAGGAAAAAGAAAGAAATGAGGAGAGGGCTTTCGGTGAAGAAGAAGAAAGAAGAAAGAAGAAAGAAAAGGCTTAGGGTTCGATTTTTCTTCAATTTCTAAGAGGATTTCTAATGTTTGTCCAAGGAAAAAGGTGGAAGAGTATGAAAGCTTCCTAAGGAACAAAGAAATTTCGAATTTGGTGGAGATGAAGGTAAGACTTGAAATTTTGATTTGTAATATTTGAAAGAATTTTGGTTTAGATAGCTTAAGATTGGTATGGGTTTGTGTTTTCTAAATTCAATTTTAGTGATTATGCTTTATGTGATGTTGAATTTGGGTGATTATGGCTTAGGGAATTTTAATTTGGAGGAAAGAAGGAAGCAATGGAGAAATTGATGCTTTGGACAAGTTTCAAGCATGGAATTAAAGCAGGTAATATGTTTATAATATGCATTTTCGAAAAATCAAAAAAGTATAATTGTTTTCAAATTACTGTTTCCGAATTATTAAATTCATTGTTTTCGCATGAGTTAAAGAATTTGATTATGTTGCTACGATTTTAGCATCCTTCGTGTTTGAATGTTTGAGAATTTGTGATATGTGAATTTGTGTGTCAGGGTATTTTTATGAATGATTTTATGTTTGAATATGATATGACATGATTATGAGAACTAAATTTTTGAAATGTGCCTACGGGCAAATCCGATTTTCAAGTATGAATGTGTTATGTGGGTTTGGTTAGGTCCCATAAGAGGGACAAGTGCACTTGTCTAGGCTTCACCTGCCTGCCCGCTAGTGGTATTAGAGCTCCGTAAGGACTCCCATAAGTTCACGGCTACACTGGACCACTATGCTGGAAGGTGTAGTATGTTCTGTTCACGGCTGCACAGGATTGCTATGCGGGAATGTGCAGTACGTTTTGTTTTAGACCGACCCAAACCTTTCTGATGTGTTTATGTGTTTTTGTTTTGCTTCTAAGTGTGATGCATTGCATGTTTTGAAAATTGTTCACAAAATTTGAAAGAAATTGAGATTTGAAATGTTTCATGAAGTTTCAAAAGTTGAGAATTTTGAGAAATAAGTTTTTGATGAATTTCATCTATGAAAATTTTATAAAATGGCAAAAGTTTTGAAAAGATGATTTTTGCTTATTTTTCGATTTATAAACATGTTATCCATGAGCTGTCTAGCTCACCTTCTTTCACCCCCATCTCCAGGTATCAAGAAGGAGACCGGATGAAAGAAAATTATGACATTTGTTCGTTATGTTTATGTGTATGTTTTTGTTAGATTGTTGTAAAAATAAGAGCTCAGGCTTATGTTGAATATTGCGGGATTTTAATATCTTTGTATTTGAAATTTTGATATTATGTTGTACCGTGGCTTGAAAATGCCACTTTTGTTTTCTATTGGAGTATGAAATTGAATTATGAATTTGTATATGGAATAACATAGTGAATCATGGTTTTCTATATAAATTGAATTGAGATATGAACGTGTTTTGGATATGGATGAATATGGTTGAATGCGTTTGATTATGTTTGGATTCCGGACAGGAGGTTCGAGGATTATAATTATTGATTGAGACTTATTGAAGTGTTATAGGTATATGAATGCGTTTGATTATGATGGGATTCCGGACAGGAGGTTCAATGAATTGTGATTGCTAGAATTGAAATATTGAAGTGCCTTTTGTGTATGAATTGTGGATTTATAGATATGTGTATTAAGTGTCTTTTGGCAAAAAGACAAGAATAATAAGGTTTTGATTAAATTGATGAAGTGTATTGCTTTGTATGAGATCGAGTAAAGATGAATAAGATGAAAACGAAAGAAAGAAAAAAAAATTTACACCGATTTCGGATTGGTTTAGACAGATTAGTCTTATGATTTCTAACGCGACGCTTTTCTAAGATATTTGTTTTCGGATGTCGGATTAAGTTTTTGCTCCGCTTTTGATTTGTTTGCTTCTTCTTTATGACTTCCGATTCGATTCGCTTTCAATTTCAATATGTTTTCACCTTTGATTCCGATTCGATTTGTGTTTCGCATTTGTTTTGTTTCAACCCACTTTCGGGTTTTAAAATCCATTTGATTCGTTTCCGCCAATATGTGTTTCCGTTTTTCGGTTGGGGTCCGGTTCCGAAATCGGGTCCCAACAACTTTCTATGGTCTGTGAAAATGAAATAGGATCATTATTAAGTCATAATCAAAATTTGACTCTTGCGAATAAACCATATAGTTAGCAAGAATAGTTGATCTTCTTGTTCTTACAAGTTTATTCTAAGTTTTTCCATATGGTTCGTTTAAATTAATTGGTCGTAAGTCAGTTTCTTCATAAGTTGTTATTTCATAGAAACCTTGTCCAGAATTATTTTGTTCTTCCAATGCCAGGATAATATTTGGTAATTGGTATAGATGTGAATGCTGGAACATTTATGGGTAATGGAACATTAACTCTTATTTCACTAATATCCGCAAGACATTTTTTTAGCACTCCTACTAACTTCACCATTTTCATTGAACCTGGCATTAGATGTTTTAACAATTCTTAGACTATGGTTTGGACAGTAAAACCTATACCCTTTACATTTCTCTGGATAACCAATAAGTAACTATTAATTGTTTTAGAATCTAATTTCTTTTCTTGTGCATTATAAACTTGTGGCTTTTACTGGACAAGCCCAAACTTTCAAGTGTTTTACACTAGGTTTCCTTATGGTCTATAACTCAAAAGGATTTTTAGGTACTACTTTACTAAGAATCGTATTTAGCAAATACACAACAGCTTTAATTGCATGTATCCACAAGGTTTTGGGTAATGAAGAGTTACTCATCATACTCCTAACCATTTCCACTAATGTATTATTATGCCTTTCCACCGTACCATTTTATTGAGGTGAGCCTAGTATAATATACTATGCACATATGCTATGTTTCTTGATAAACTTTTCAAATGGACCTAGTCATTGTCCTGATTCATCATATTTTTCATAATATTCACCACCTCTATCAGATTTTACAATTTTTACTTTTTTTATCTAATGACTTTCAATCTCCCTTATAAACACCTTAAGGGCGTTTACAAGTTAAGATTTTCATTAAGCAAATAAACATATCTATAATGTGAAAAATCATCTATAATAGTGATCAAATATTTTTCTCCACTGAATGATGGAGTGTCAAAAGGTCTACATATATAGGTGTATATATTTTCAAGGAGCTGAGTACTTATTGTGGCTCCTTTCTTACTATAATTAGTTTGCTTTCCTTAATGCAATCCATATATATATTGAGATTAGAAAATCTGAATTTGGAAGAATTTCATTCTTTACCAATCTTTCTTTGGATATATTACATAAACATTTATGTCACAAGTAAGTTGAATTATTATTAATTATGCTACACTCAGTTCTAATGGTATGATAAATATAAATCTTCGATTTAGAAAAATTAACATCAAGTTTCAATTTATGTAAACCATCCATATGAATTACACAACTAATAATGGAATTATATTTAATTAAACTAAAACAACCATCAACAAACTTAAAAGTAAACCCACTTTTATTAAGTTTAGAAATAGATATTAAGTTTCTAGAAATTGAAGGTACATAGAGAGTTTGTATTAAATGATAATTATTATCTACTATTAGAAGATAAGTCCCTACACCTTCAATTGGAACCTTCTTACTGTTTCCCATGAACAGAAAGTTCTGAGTTAGGTTTATGGTTTGGATTGTCATGAATCTATGCATAACATTAAAAACATTAATAATAGCACCAAAATCTAGCCACCAAGTATTAGAAGGAACTTCAATTAAGTCTAGTTTGGAACATATAGAAGTACCTTTCTTTTCAAACCAAACCTTACATTTTAGACAAGCTTTTTGTCAATGTCCCTATCTCTTATAGAAATGACATTTATCTGTCTTTTATTCCTTCTTATCAACGTTAGGAGTAACCTATGTTGTTTTAGCGGGTACTTTCTTCTTAAATTTCTTAGCTTTTGGCTTGTGAATCTTGTTAGTTTCTTAAACCACAAGGTTAATAGAATAAACTCCTTAATTCTTTAGTCTTTTTTTCCTTCTAAATAAATATAATAGACAATTCATTAACATTATACTTATCCTTTATAGTATTGCAGCTAATTTGAAAAGGTTCATACTTAGATGGTGACGAGTTCATAATGAATAGCACAAAGAATTCATCAATTGTCAAACCTATAATCTTTAATTTTGTTGCAATATTTGTCATCTATAGGACATATTGTTGGATGCTCTGCAACCAATCAAGCTTTATAGTCATGAACCGTTGAGAGAATTATTCTTATAACAAAAACATTCTTTTACAAATTTAAAGTATTCCTTAGCACTTTTAGTTTGTGGAATAGTGGTCTTAATATTGTTGGTAATAGTCATTCACACAAAATTAAGATACAATATGTTAGATCTTTTCCATGTCTTATAGTTTGTTTTCTCATCCTCACTGCTTGTATCTGTAATGGTAGTAGACTTTTCTTCCAGTAATGCTAAATCATGATCCAAAACACCTAAATAGAAATTGATTTGTTCTCACAATTGAGAAAAGTTCAAATCGTTAAACAGGGTAACTAAAGAGGCATGCAAATGATGAGAAATAACTAATGTGAATACATAAATACTCAATAAATTATCAAATTTAAATAATTAAAGATATAGAATATACTACAGTTTTTGTAGGCAAACTCAACAATATATTATCATAAGTTTAATGTCATACAAACTTTATCAAGTAATCAA
Organism: Erythroxylum novogranatense; assembly: GCA_029891385.1. Taxonomy (NCBI): domain Eukaryota; kingdom Viridiplantae; phylum Streptophyta; class Magnoliopsida; order Malpighiales; family Erythroxylaceae; genus Erythroxylum; species Erythroxylum novogranatense. The sequence goes on from CM057228.1 coordinate 11,987,100, forward strand.
ACAAAACTCATCAACTACATCAATATATTTGGATATATAACATATTTGACAAGTAAATATTTATTTTCTCTATTATGTTTATTATTCAAAGGGTATTAATTTACCTTTGGGTATATTCTAAAATCTATCTACTAATAAACATCATTATCCATATAATTAATTCAATAATAGACATTAATATTTTTATGAATAAATGACTATTTATATTTGACAAAACTCAATTAATTAATATGGTTAATCATGCATAAAATTAACACATAACATATAATTTAAATTTTCAATAATAATATCGTAAAACTAACATGAAATCATTAATAAAATTAATAGAATACATAGAATTAGAATAAAATAAAAATATCCTTAAATTTTGGAAATATAATAATTGAAAAATTTTAAATAATTATATAAATTAAACTTTGAATGTTGATAATAGTTATGGTAAAAACTACATTGATAATTTGTTGCTTTTTTGTTTTAAACTCTACATGAATTAGAATCCTAAAGAAAACAACAAGTATTCTTCCTTGTCTAGTGGTTGGTGTGGTTGAAGAAAAGCAAAATTCTTACACGTATGAGATTTAAGATTGATATTCTTGATACATTATTTTAGTTTGCCATCTTTAAAATTTCATAACCACGATATTCTTTTTAAAAATTTTGTATGGAAACCATTAATAGTGAATAATCCCAAAACTCTTCAAACATCAAAATATTTGACAATTATCACTAAATAATCATAGCAAAATAGGTGAACAAATTATTTATTCAAAACACATCCTTTGATACCGAATATAAAATATGATCTTTATGACATAAATTATAATTGATATGCATAATTTTAGGATCCTAAATAAAAAATTGATAAAATTATAAGAGGATAATATTGTGTACCTGATGTGAAATACGACATTATTGAAACACTACAAGAAAAAGAACATTTAGTGACAAAAAATACGGATGGAAAACGCCTGTATTTCGTCGATAATAATATTTAGCAACGGAATTTAACAACAAACAAAGGCATCGTTAAAGTGGTCGTAAGCAAATTTACCGACGGACACTTTTAACCGTCAGTAAATATACCGACATATTTTTTGATCCGCCATTAAATTTATTGATGGTGACATGGTGTTAATCGTCGATAAATTTACCAACGGTTAAATAGAATCCATCGGTAATTTTTTTTCGACAGTTGTAATTGACCGTCGGTGAGTATACTGACGGTTTAGATGTTCCATTGAAAAATATCTAACAATTTATAAACTACTATTTATTATATCTACTGGCGGTTTATTATTGTCGATCAGTAAATATAACTCATTTTACCTACAAAAAATAAAATAATGTCGGTAAATAAAATTGAATTTTTTTAAAAAAATCTCGACATTAAATTTTATTTCATGATCTTATGATTAATGCATAACATTTTGATTTGTTTATATATTTAATTTGTTTAAACACAAAGTTGATTGATGATATAAAGTTAAAATTTTCTTAATTGATAACAAAAACATTAAATTGTACATAATAAGTATTTGTAATTCAAACCAAATGACTACAACAATCTTATTGTCTTGGTGGCCACGGATGGTCTGAGGTGCTACCCCTTCCCTTCAACTCATCTATCTCATTTTGGAGTTGAGTTATGTACTCTATCGTCTGTTGCAATTGACTTGTCAATGTCTGCACTGTGTTTCAAAGCTCATGGACTTCATGTATTATCGACCATCTACTAGATGTTGTTGTACTGAATGTAGAAGATTGTGAATAACATGTGTTCGCAAATGAACCTAGCCCGAAGATCCTTCCATGACGGTCCTTACCACCCACTGCATCAAGATATGTTTGAGTCTCATCAATAGCTGATTCATGTTGAGACTGTCGCTAAATGCTTTCTTGTATTTGGTCCTATTAAGAAGCAATGTTTATATTAATAAGTGATAATTATTAAGAAATAATAATAAAGCATTAATTTCACATGCATTCAACTCTCTACATCAGTTGTTCACGAATATCACAACGTCATGCTTCTTCATATGTGTTAGACCTTGTCCGTATTTGCTTAAATTGTTTAATTGGTTATTTATGTTTATATGTTGGTTAATTTTTTTATTATTATTTTAGAATTGGGCCATTAATTAGAAACTTGATGGAAGAATTAGAAATTAAAAATTAGAATGAAAGGGTTAGGATTAAGTTAGTATTTAAGTGGGCTTAAGGAGTTAGTAGGGCCTTATAAGACAAGGAAGGGTAATTTTGGAAGAGCCATGTTAATGAGGGGCATAATAGGCAAAGAAGAAGGAAGATAAAAGACAAAAATAGAGGAAGAAGAGGGAAATTTCGTGGGCTGTCAAGGAGAAGAGGAAAAGAGAGGGAAAAGTGGGAGAAATAGAGAGGAAGAAGGAGATTTTCGAAAATCCAAGAGGAGAGGTGGAAAAATCGTGGAAAGGAGGAGAAAATCAAGCTTCTAAGGTGAGTTATTTTTATTTTCTTCTTGATTTGTTGAAGAAATAGGTTGTGTTGTGTTGGATGGAGAAACCTAGAGAGAGAGAGAGGGATTTTCGTGGATGAGGAAGAAGATGGAGAAATCTTTGGGTTTCTTTGAGTTTTTAAGCTAATGTTGTGATTTCTAACCTATATGGACTATGGGTAGGTTGGATTGAGTTAGATTAGGGTTAATTGCATTTGATTAAGATTAGAGAAAATGGGGGATTTTCCAAATTGAGTTGAAATTCATAGAATTTTGTTTGTGTATAGGCAATCAAGGGGCTATCCTAGAGCAAGAAGAAAGAAACCATTGATTTTTGGAGATTTCAAGGCTAAGGTGGGTAAATTATTTATAGTTTTTGTGCAAAATGGGCAAATGCTTGTATATGCATTGTATGTGACTTGTTTGCATATTTGTTATGTTAATATGATGTATATCATGATGATTAAATCATAGAAATACGATTATGCCATGCTGTGTATGAATGAATGCTTGACATTTGGATAAGAAGGTATGTCATTGAATGAAAGCATGGCATTTTGTTATATGAATATTTGAATTGGATTATGTGTTTTATTTGGGCTGAAAGGAACCGTTTCGAGTCACGTGCACGTCGACGTCAAAGCCTTATCCCAGCTGCCCGCTTGTGGCCCACGAGATCCGAGAATGGACTCATTTCGATTCACGGCGTAAACTTCAGTTTCATCGTTTTGTTCACGGAACCCTCTAGCCATTGAAATATGCATTGCAATTGATGTGCTAAGTTTCCTTGAAATGAATCATATTTAGAGTGTGAAGATGATTTGAAATTATGAGTTGACAATTGTTTGTGGATGTTGAATTCTCATTGTTATATACTTATGCCTAAACATGCTAGTATGTACATGTATTTGGTTGATCGTGTGGCTCAATGCCATTGACTATAAATGGTTTAGCCACTGAGCTGTAAAGCTCAACCCATTATTTTCCTCCTCAGGTGCAGATCGAGAAGATCAGTAAGTCCTTGCGGGCATTTGGATGGTCTTGAGAGATTTAGCTTTTGTATTAAGTTAGGAGCTAGATTTTTTTGAATAGCTTTAACAACATATTGAATATTGAGCATCGAATGTATTTTGCGACTTGTGTAATGTCGATATGTAATTTAAAGCTATGTATGAAAGCTTGTATGAACCCCATTTCGGGCTTTGAATTGAATTTGAAGATTGAGAAAATTTCCTTTGTGCATGTGCTTATCTATCTTGTTGTGTGAAATGCTTAATTCAGGTTTCATAATGGTAAATTGTGTGTTGAACTTTTGAGAGAAAAACTGGGTTAACTTAGGCCATTGTGGGCGAAATGATCTTATTGAATTTTGTTGTTTATCCTTTTAGCTTTTCAATGGTATAAGGTTTGCAAAGTTTAGATATCAATATTGAGAGTTATGGGCTTTGCAAGTGATGATGTTGTATGAAAAGTTTGAAAGTGATAACTTTGGTAAATGATGAGAATTTGTGTGTTGGATGAGTTTTGAGTTGGTGTTTGGTGAGTTTAATTCATCACAATTGGTAGTTGAATGTTTGAGGAGTGTTATTACACTTGAAGGATTTAATTTGGGAAGATTTAGTGTGTATATGGTGTTAGGATTAAAGGTTGGAAGCATTGGAAAGCTTGAAAGAGGCCTTGGGTTGCGCGTGTCCGTTAAACGGACATGGGTGTTCGTTAAACGGACCTTCTCGAATGGAAAAGGGCCCTTAGTCCAGTGTATGTCCGTTAAACAGACATGGATGTCCGTTTAACGGACTTTCTCGGACAATTTGGAGCTGTTTTGCCAGTCTGTGTCAGTTAAACGGACATGCATGTCTGTTTAACGAACAGCCTCGGGTTAGCTACAGTAATTTGCGATTTTGACTAGTTTAGAGGCCGAATCTCGCCTCGAGGCCTCTAATAGAAGTTGTATATCTCGATCTCTTCTTTCAAATGGTCCAAAAAAGAAAGAAATTGGACATTTTTAACAAAAGATATGGCATTTGCGCCAAAGTATGTTCAACAGGAATCTAAACATGAATATATCGGATTCTTTCGACCATAACTTCTTCGTCCGACCTCCGAATAAAGCAATTCTTGAAGCATTGAATTTATAACATGTTTAACTACCTCTCCACAAAAATTGGTAACCATTGGATTTAAATCCAGAAAGTTTGATGAAAAGGAAGTGATGGGTAGATTTTGAGAGCATGATTGGGCTATAAACCCACTTCGATTTCTTAAGCATATCTTGAACCGTAGAGCTTGGATTGGGGTGGTTCTTGTTTCTAAATAACCTAGAGATTAAGAGCTACCAATATGAAGAAGTTTTTGGGAGATTTTGTGTTTCCGTCGTGTGGGCTCGCCCTTGGGGTTGAGATATCATGCCAAGGAAGAATTTCTCCTTGATGGTTTCCAGGCTAAGGAACTTGGAAATTCGCATATGTTTTTGTCTTCGGTCCGATCGTTGGGCTTCGAAAACGGGGCCTAACATCTTGTGGTATCAGAGCTTAGGTTTTTAAAGAGTCCTAGGCTTAGAATGTGTTGTGCTATGCATTATGGTGTTATGTGATAAATTGTTTGCATTTTGAATTGATTGTTTGCTTTAAATGACATGCATATCATACATACATGTAGAATGTGAGCTAATCGTTAGTATTTCTATTGAAGGAGTGAAATTCCACCTCGTAGAAGAACACGAGAAATTTTGCAAGGATCGGTTGCACCTGACCCTCCACCGAGTGAGGAGGGCACAGACGAATCTGTAGCCCCAGTGAATGCTGAGGCTTCTGTCGGGCAAAGTAGTGAGCCCACTCGATCACAGACGCAGGAGTCGCCTGTTCCGCAGGAACAAGCGCCTACCATGGATCCGATATTGTTCCAAGCTTTCACCCAGGCGTTTGTCCAGGCTATGGGACAGATACCACAATCGTCTGCCCCAGCCTCAGTTAAGAAGGGGAAGCAATTTGACAAGCTGAGAAAGTATGGTGCGGTAGACTTTTTCGGGACCACTGATCCCGAGGAAGCTGAGGCATGGCTGAGTAAGACGGAACGGATACTAGATCAGATGGACTGTGAAGATGAAGAGAAGGTAGAATATGCTGCAAGTTTGTTGCAAGGGGACGCTCTGCATTGGTGGGAAAGTGTCCCGGGAAGTCAGCTGAAACCGTCGGTATTAGCATGGAAGGATTTCCTGATAGTCTTCAAGAAGAAGTATTTGTCGGAAGTGTACATCCAACAGAAGCAAAGAGAGTTTCTGAGCCTCACCCAGCAGGAGATGACGGTGAGTGAATATGAGCGTCGATTCACCCAACTGGCCCATTATGCTGCTGATCTAATGATGAGTGAAGCGGCTAGGTGTCGAAGGTTTGAAGCAGGATTGCATTTGGCCATCAGAGAGAAAGTGGTGGCACAAAATTTCTGTGATTTCCAGCAGCTGGTTGAAGCAGCTTTAAGAGTGGAAAATGTAGAGAACATTAAGAGTGCGGTGAGCAGAAAGAGGAAAGGGAGAGAACAATTCAAGAGGGGAGGCGGTGTTCCCATGACTGAGAGGAGTGCCCGGACCTTCCCTGCGTAGTCAGAAGAAAAGAGCAGTGGGGCGAGCAGGCCTCGACAAATGAGAACTGTCTCATATCAAGCCTCAACAGCTGGAGGCAGTAGGAGGGGAGATGGGGATAGGCTGCCCGTCCCTAAGTGTGAACACTGTGGGGGATTCCACAAAGGGGAATGCTACCGTTTGACTGGAGCCTGTTTCAACTGTGGAGAGAAGGGACACAGGGCAAGAGAGTGTCCTCAACCTCCGAGGCAGGAGAGGAGTCAGATGCAAGCCTCTAAGAGGGTTGAGGCAGTGGGACACATAACAATATCAGAGGTGGGCAGTAGAAGTTCTGATGCGGCCAGAAAAGTGAACCCTCCAGGGAGACCTAGAGGACAAGCTCCAGCTCGAGTATTTGCTATGACAAAGGAAGATGCTGAGACAGCTTCGAAAGTCGTGACTGGTATGATTAAACTTTTTGCTGAAGATGTTATTGTTTTGATTGATCCGGGTTCTACCCACTCGTTTGTGTCTTTGAGTAGAACTGTGATTGGTAGGGAATTGAGCCCATTGGATACTCCTTTGATGGTGAGTACTCTAATCGGCCAATGTATTGTTATTAGTCAAGTATATAGAGACTGTGAGATTCTTATTGGAGAGGAGCGTTTAGTGATGGATCTAATGCCTTTGAGGATGAGCGGATTAGATGTAATTTTGGGGATGGACACCTTGGAGAAGTACAATGCTAAATTGGATTGTAAGCACAAGACTGTGGAGTTTGAGATCGGCAATGGCAGAAAGGTAGTGTTCGTGGGGGACAGAAAGGCGAGTCCGATTAGAATGGTTTCGACTTTGACAGCAGAAAATTTGATGAGGAAAGGATGTGAAGCGTTTTTGGCCTACGTGGTAGACACAAGGGCAAATGGAGGGAAATTAGAGGAAATACCTGTGGTCAGGAAATTCTCGGATGTCTTTCCCGAAGAATTACCAGGGCTACCGCCGCCTAGGGAAATTGAATTTCCCGTTGAGCTTCTTTCGGGCTCAATGCCAATTTCGATCCCGCCTTATAGAATGGCTCCGACAGAATTGAAGGAGCTTAAGGAGCAATTGGAAGATTTATTAGAGAAGGGTTGCATTAGGCCGAGTTCTTCGCCATGGGGAGCTCCGGTCCTTTTTGTAAAGAAGAAAGACGGATCGTTAAGAATGTGTGTGGACTACCGAAAGCTCAACCATGTCACTATCAAGAATAGATATCCGCTCCCCCGCATCGATGATTTGTTTGATCAGTTGCAAGGGGTGAGAGTCTTTTCTAAGATAGATTTGAGATTGGGTTACCACCAATTGAGGATAAAGGAGTCGGATGTGTCCAAGACTGCTTTTAGAACTCGGTATGGCCACTTTGAGTTTCTGGTTATGCCTTTTGGATTGACGAATGCGCCGACAGCTTTCATGGACTTAATGAATAGGGTTTTTTAATCTTTCTTAGACCAATTTATCATTATTTTTATAGATGATATATTGGTTTATTCTAAGAATGACAAGGAGCATGAGGAACATTTGAGGATTGCCTTGGAGACTTTGAGGAAGAACGAGTTATATGCCAAATTCAATAAATGCGAGTTCTGGCTAAGGGAAGTAGTGTTTCTTGGACATGTGATTTCGGAGCACGGAGTGCATGTGGATCCGAGAAAGATAGAAGCAGTTGTGAAATGGGAAGCACCGAAGAATATAGCAGAATTGAGGAGTTTCTTGGGTTTAGCTGGATATTACAGGAGGTTCGTGGAGGGCTTCTCTATAATAGCAGCTCCACTTACCAAGTTGACTAGGAAGGACCAGAAGTTTGTATGGATCGATGAATGCCAGAAGAGCTTTGAGGAGCTTAAGTATCGATTGACGAGTGCACCAGTTTTGACTTTGCCTTCGGGTAATGATGGATACATAGTGTATAGTGATGCCTCTAGGAAGGGGTTAGGTTGTGTACTGATGCAAGGAGATAAGGTTATTGCCTATGCTTCGAGGCAATTGAAACCTTATGAGATGAATTATCCGACGCATGACTTGGAGTTAGCTGCCATAATTTTTGCATTGAAGATTTGGAGATATTACCTGTATGGAGTTACCACTAGGGTATTTACTGATCACAAGAGTTTGAAGTATTTGATGAGCCAGAAAGAATTGAATTTGAGACAGAGAAGATGGTTGGAGTTGTTAAAGGATTATGACTTGATGATCGATTACCATCCGGGGAAAGCTAATGTAGTAGCGGATGCACTGAGTAGAAAATTGACTATGGCACATGTGGAGACAGTGTATTTTCCTTTTTTAAAGGATTTAGCCAGACTTGGAGTGACGTTGACACAAGCTGAATCGGATTGTATATTGGCTAACTTTAGAGTAAGGCCAGTTTTGAATGATAAGATTAAGGAGTTGCAGAAACAAGATGGGTACTTGAGCCAGCTCAGAAAAGAAATAAAGGATGGTAAACCTTCTGAGGTAGAGGTCAAGGAAGATGGATTGATGGTAGTAGGCAACAGACTGTGTATTCCTGATGTGCAAGAGTTGAAGGATGAAATTTTGGATGAGGCACATAATGCGCCTTATGCAATGCACCCAGGAAGTACGAGAATGTATAGAGATTTGAAGGAACATTTCTAGTGGAAAGGGATGAAGAAAGAAGTTGCAGAATATGCTAAAAGATGCTTAGTGTGCCAGCAAGTTAAAGCTGAGCACCAAGCACCTTATGGTAAGCTTAAACCTTTGTCGATTCCGGAATGGAAATGGGAAAAGATTACGATGGATTTCTTGATGGGATTGCCAAGAACCAGTAGGAAGCATGATGCAATATGGGTGATTGTGGATAGGCTAACCAAGTCTGCTCATTTCTTGCCAATTAGACAGACGGATCCATTAAGTGTGTTGGCCAAGAAATACATGGATGAAATCATAAGACTGCATGGGATTCCAAGTTCGATAGTCTCGGATAGGGATCTCCGGTTTACCTCTAGGTTTTGGGAAAGTTTACAGGAGGCTTTAGGAACCAAGTTAAATTTTAGTACAGCTTTCCATCCGCAAACTCATGGACAATCGGAGAGAACGATTCAGACTTTGGAGGCAATGTTGAGAGCTTGTGTTATGGACTTTAAAGGCTCATGGGATGATCATTTGCCTTTAATAGAATTTGCTTATAATAATTCCTATCACTCAGGAATTCAGATGGCACCATATGAAGATTTGTATGGCAGGAGGTGCAGAACTCCTATTTGTTAGGATGAGGAAGGTGAGAGGAGGCTAGTAGGGCCTGAATTGGTACAGGTTACTGTTGACAAGATTAAGCTGGTGAAACAGAGACTTAAGGTAGCTCAAGATAGAATGAAGAGCTACTCAGATACGCATAGGAAAGAAATGGACTTTGAAGTGGGAGACAGAGTGTTTCTTAGAGCCTCTCCATAGAAAGGGGTTTTGCGATTTGGTAAGAAAGGCAAGCTAAGTCCGAGGTATATAGGCCCTTATGAGATCCTTGAGAGGATTGGGCCTTTGGCATACAAGTTAGCTTTACCTCCAGAACTAGCTAAGGTCCATAATGTTTTTCATGTGTCGATGCTGAGGAAGTATCGATCAAATCCTTCGCACATAGTTCAACCTTCGGAAGTTCAGCTCAGAGAGAATTTGACTTATGAGAAGCAACCAGTAGAGATCCTAGATTCGAAGGAAAAAGTTCTAAGGAATAAGGTTGTGAAATTACTTAAAGTCTTATGGTGGAACCATTCGACAGAAGAGGCAACGTGGGAGCCTTTGGAAGCGATGAAGGAGAAATATCCGCATCTTTTCGATGTTTCAGGTAAGAATTTCGAGGACGAAATTCTTTTAGGGGAGGAGAATTGTTAGACCTTGTCCTTATTTGCTTAAATTGTTTAATTGGTTATTTATGTTTATATGTTGGTTAATTTTTTTATTATTATTTTAGAATTGGGCCATTAATTAGAAACTTGATGGAAGAATTAGAAATTAAAAATTAGAATGAAAGGGTTAGGATTAAGTTAGTATTTAAGTGGGCTTAAGGAGTTAGTAGGGCCTTATAAGACAAGGAAGGGTAATTTTGGAAGAGCCATGTTAATGAGGGGCATAATAGGCAAAGAAGAAGGAAGATAAAAGACAAAATAGAGGAAGAAGAGGGAAATTTCGTGGGCTGTCAAGGAGAAGAGGAAAAGAGAGGGAAAAGTGGGAGAAATAGAGAGGAAGAAGGAGATTTTCGAAAATCCAAAAGGAGAGGTGGAAAAATCGTGGAAAGGAGGAGAAAATCAAGCTTCTAAGATGAGTTATTTTTATTTTCTTCTTGATTTGTTGAAGAAATAGGTTGTGTTGTGTTGGATGGAGAAACCTAGAGAGAGAGAGAGGGATTTTCGTGGATGAGGAAGAAGATGGAGAAATCTTTGGGTTTCTTTGAGTTTTTAAGCTAATGTTGTGATTTCTAACCTATATGGACTATGGGTAGGTTGGATTGAGTTAGATTAGGGTTAATTGCATTTGATTAAGATTAGGGAAAATGGGGGATTTTCCAAATTGAGTTGAAATTCATAGAATTTTGTTTGTGTATAGGCAATCAAGGGGCTATCCTAGAGCAAGAAAAAAGAAACCATTAATTTTTTGAGATTTCAAGGCTAAGGTGGGTAAATTATTTATAGTTTTTGTGCAAAATGGGCAAATGCTTGTATATGCATTGTATGTGACTTGTTTGCATATTTGTTATGTTAATATGATGTATATCATGATGATTAAATCATAGAAATACGATTATGCCATGTTGTGTATGAATGAATGCTTGACATTTGGATAAGAAGGTATGCCATTGAATGAAAGCATGGCATTTTGTTATATGAACATTTGAATTGGATTATGTGTTTTATTTGGGCTGAGAGGAACCGTTTCTAGTCACGTGCACGTCGACGTCAAAGCCTTATCCCGGCTGCCCGCTTGTGGCCCACGAGATCCGAGAATGGACTCGTTTCGATTCACGGCGTAAACTTCGGTTTCGTCGTTTTGTTCACGGAACCCTCTAGCCATTGAAATGTGCATTGCAATTGATGTGCTAAGTTGCCTTGAAATGAATCATATTTAGAGTGTGAAGATGATTTGAAATTATGAGTTGACAATTGTTTGTGGATGTTGAATTCTCATTGTTATATACTTATGCCTAAACATGCTAGTATGTACATGTATTTGGTTGATCGTGTGGCTCAATGCCGTTGACTATAAATGGTTTAGCCACTGAGCTGTAAAGCTCAACCCATTATTTTCCTCCTCAGGTGCAGATCGAGAAGATCAGTAAGTCCTTGCGGGCATTTGGATGGTCTTGAGAGATTTAGCTTTTGTATTAAGTTAGGAGCTAGATTTTTTTGAATAGCTTTAACAGCATATTGAACATTGAGCATCGAATGTATTTTGCGACTTGTGTAATGTCGATATGTAATTTAAAGCTATGTATGAAAGCTTGTATGAACCCCATTTCGGGCTTTGAATTGAATTTGAAGATTGAGAAAATTTCCTTTGTGCATGTGCTTATCTATCTTGTTGTGTGAAATGCTTAATTCAGGTTTCATGGTGGTAAATTATGTGTTGAACTTTTGAGGGAAAAACTGGGTTAATTTAGGCCATTGTGGGCAAAATGATCTTCTTGAATTTTGTTGTTTATCCTTTTATCTTTTCAATGGTATAAGATTTGCGAAGTTTAGATATCAATATTGAGAGTTATGGGCTTTGCAAGTGATGATGTTGTATGAAAAGCTTGAAAGTGATAACTTTGGTAAATGATGAGAATTTGTGTGTTGGATGAGTTTTGAGTTGATGTTTGGTGAGTTTAATTCACCACAATTGGTAGTTGAATGTTTGAGGAGTGTTATTACACTTGAAGGATTTAATTTGGGAAGATTTAGTGTGTATATGGTGTTAGGATTAAAGGTTGGAAGCATTGGAAGGCTTGGAAGAGGCCTTGGGTTGCGCGTGTCCGTTAAACGGACATGGGTGTCCGTTAAACGGACCTTCTCGGATAGAAAAGGGCCCTTAATCCAGTGTATGTCCGTTAAACGGACATGGATGTCCGTTTAACGGACTTTCTCGGACAATTTGGAGCTGTTTTGCCAGTCTGTATCCGTTAAACGGACATGCATGTCCGTTTAGTGAACAGCCTCGGGTTAGCTACAGTAATTTGCGATTTTGACTAGTTTAGAGACCGAATCTCGCCTCGAGGCCTCTAATAGAAGTGCTAGATCTTGATCTCTTCTTTCAAATGGTCTAAAAGCTAAAGCAATTGGACATTTGTAGCAAAAGATATGGCATTTGCTCCAAAGTATGTTCAACAGGAATCTGAACATGAACATATAGGATTCTTTCGACCATAACTTCTTCGTCCGACCTCCGAATCAAGCGATTCTTGAAGCATTGAATTTATAACATGTTTAAATACCTCTACACAAAAATTGGTAACCATTGGATTTAAATCCAGAAAGTTTGATGAAAAGGAAGTGATGGGTAGATTTGGAGAGCATGATTGGGCTATAAACCCACTTCGATTTCTTAAGCATATCTTGAACCGTAAAGCTTGGATTGGGGTGGTTCTTGTTTCTAAATAACCTAGAGATTAAGAGCTACCAATATGAAGAAGTTTTTGGGGGATTTTGTGTTTCCGTCGTGTGGGCTCGCCCTTGGGGTTGAGATATCATGCCTAGGAGGAATTTCTCCTTAATGGTTTCCAGGCTAAGGAACTTGGAAATTCGCATATGTTTTCGTCTTCGGTCCGATCGTTGGGCTTCGGAAACGGGGCCCAACAATGTGAGTGTGCAAAAACACCTGAGTAGGTGTAGGTTGCATGCCCATAGGCTTTTCTTGCATATTTAACCTAAAATGATATATGTGAACTAGGTTTTATAAAAATTTTGGCAGAGTTTCCTCTATTTTATGATATTTCTCCTTGTTGAACAAATAAAACAACTCAACACAGTCATGTATGACACCAGACATTTATACCATTATCATTATCCATAATACACATATTTTCATTTCAACATTCACTCATCAATTTAAATTGAAATACAGCAAAGTAAAACATTTACAATATAAGTGTCAAGTTTAGATACTTACAAGTCTCTGTGCATGCTAAAATGAAAATTATAGAAATTGATACAAATTCGATTAAAATGTTAGCAAATTCATTGTTGACATTGTAAAAAATATATGGCCACAAAATATCATTTGAATACCTGTTAAAGCTTCTCTTCAACCTCCTTCGAAATAGAAATACTACCAACAAATGTGTTCCTATAATCAAGAACAAAATTATTCACAGTATAAAAAGCGGGATATATTAAAACAACCATATAAAACAAACATGTTAGGATCAATGGTGAGTAAAATTGATTGGTAAATGTCTAATTAGAAGACATAGACAATTAGGATCCACAAGATCAAACATTACATCATTAAAACCACAAGGAGAAAAGAGTAAGCTAATGAATATTCACCTTTATTATGCAATTAGAATTTTCAATATTATAATTATTTACATTTCTACAAACAAATAATGGATATTAATAAAATTTAGAAAAGTTAGTGAGTACATAAAGGATGATAATCATGCTTAGACACTTTAAAGCATGAGAATGCAGAGTTGCATAAAGGTAGTTGATTCTCTCAAGGATTCATTGTCTAAGTTCACTAACAGAAGTGAGAAACTACAAAACAAGTTACAAGCTCAAAACAGTTGTAGTAATAGTTATAAAATCAAATATATTCATGAGAATGCTTACAACACTTCAGACTACTTTTATCAAAGGAAAGCATTTATGTATTAAAGAACCAATGCCTATGATTAAAAATGAACATGGAGCATCCATATCTATACACACATACGACACATCCACTAAGGCTCATGTTAAGAGCAAACCTTATGCTTTCATAGGTCATTAACAATCTAGACCAATAATTTAACACTCTCAATAAAATAATATGCATAACTTATATACCAATACACATGATTGTTGGATCGGAAAAAGAAAGCATGCTTAGTTTGGAGAAACGATAGATTTCAAAACTTTTTAAGAAATCATCTTGCAGCGGAAGCAATATATCCAAATCAACATGCTAATCCATACATGATATGGTATAAGGATAATAAAACCAAGAATAAGATAAAAGGAATTACCGACTCCTTCGCCATGACTTTAAATCCTCATTGCTATCCTCTCCTTCCGGTATCCAAATCCTTTGCCTTTGAGTCTTTTCCTTTAGCAATCTATCTTCTTCCTTGTAGTAGTATCCTCTACCAATTAGATTTACCACTTGTTCTTCAAGGACAACTAAGTTAACAAAATCCTTTGGTGGGAAAGGAGAAGAAATATTTGGAGGAGATTTTCTTAGAAGAAGAAGAACCAAAATTGAAACTCTTTCAATTCTTTCACTTAGAATTTCGGTTCTCCTTGCATGAAAAGAGAGAATGTCTAAAAACATGCAAGAACCCTTTTTACCTCTCAATTTGAAATATACATAAATGGAAAGAGTGAGAGGCATCCAATGCATCACTTACATTAATCACTCATCAAATAGCCAATAAATGAGACTTACTTCATTTATCTTTAAAATGGCTATTTGAAAAGACCATAACCTATAATTGAATACCCATTTCGGTTTTGGCAAGAAGAAAGAAGGAAGATGATCCATCTAATGCACATCTTTCATCTTTAATCTAATGAATGCAAATAGGTTACATGCCAACATTAAAAGCCAACCATTAAACCATTTAATGGTAAGTTCATAACTCCATTTAATAATGATGAACCATAATAAAGACCATCTTTATTTAGTATTTTAATGTCAAATGTGTGGTTACACATCTAACCTAACACAATTTCGAAATTGCTTCTTCTCCATTTAAAAAAATTGTTTTAATATAATTAATCTAATCAATTACATTAAACCAAAACAAGCCCATTTCTAAATGAACATATGGGCTTCCAATTAACCATTAATTAGTATAAGCCCATCATTCAATTATGGACTTCTAAAGCCTCCAAACTACTTCTTACTTAGCTTGATAACCTTCCTTAAAGCCAAGTGGGGAATCTTATTGGACTTTGATAATTCAAGCTCAATAAGCCCGAAATAATTCAATCTCATTGGAATTAATTCTAGCTTATTAACTAAATGTCATCCCACTAAAGACAATTAGTTGAACTCTTGAATTATTAAATATTATGAGAATATGTCCAATTGCAAACCCTATTTAGAACCTTATTATAGCCATCCGCACAACAAAGGGTAAAATTACCGTTTTGCCCTTATGTTGGTTTTTCCTTCTAGATCTCTCATTTTACTTTATATGGTGATTAACACATAAGATCTCATCTTAGTGTTAAGACTTGATGGGTAGCTAGTCCATCAAACCATGGCGCCAGATTTAATCACCAAATCTCCTTAAAACATCTAGAAGAGATGATAACACTATAAACTCTTTATTTGAGTGAATGTTCCACGATACATGTTTCAATTAATAATTCCAACATGCATACCTTTGGATTAATACCTGTAAAAATCCATTCGATCATATCAAGAATTATAATGAAACACATATGAGTTCACCACTCATCAAGATTGTGGTTCATAATAGCGAATGCTTAAATTGTATGTTTTAAGATTAAAGTAACGACCCACTTTATTCTTGAAAACATACTTGATTCAATTCATTTAATAGTGCCATTATCGATAGTCTACTACTATCATGATATGAAACTCATCATTCCCTTTAAGTAAACTCCTTTACTTATATGGAGATAAATCGCAACACTACGATCTAAACCATAATCAAACGACCAACTTGATTATTCAACTGTGAATCAATTAATTGATTCTAATAATATACATGTTTCCATACATCTCTATGTATATGTATATTACTTACAAATGAATCTTGGTACCTTATGACCAGATATATAATGCTCATACAGATAAAACCAAACTCTTTTGTTTTATTAATAATAAATATTTTCATTACAAAACCGTAACTGAAGAAGATAAAGTTACATGTAAATACACTTGCTTTCCAGGGCACTATATTTACATAACTCCAACAATGATAACATGCAATCCCACTCATATCACATTGGCTTACACCACCCATAATTATATGACACATTTTCACACTCCACACAAGCATCATTACAATGAAAGAAACATATCTTGAACATAAAACTATGTTACCACTTTTCATTATTTAAAGAGAACATCCAATCACTTACATAAACCAAAAGTTTCCATGGCTCATATGTATATTGAAGAATAAGGAATGCATACTTACATTAAAGTTATATTGTTCATCGTCATACAATTAAATCATATGACATAGTATGTTATTTTTATGGTAAATATGGGCATATTGACAAATTTTGTTTCTCAAAACAAATTTATCAAAAGGGTACAAAATGAAAATGAACGTTTTGTTGCCTTTATTAGGAGTGACTAGTAGGGAATTTAAAAATTAAAGGTTTGAAAACTTTGTGAGGATTTAATAGGTCATTTAATATGAAGAAAATACAATTAAAGAATATATGCATGTCTTTTCTATGAGTATAACCCTCTTATTTCCAAGAAATATTTTGAAGAGATGAGATAGCTATATATATAAAGATCTAAAGTCATTAGGCTTTCGTGGAATTAAAATTGATAACCAATAAATCAATCATGAATATATTGTTGAACTAAGTGAGGGAAACAAGAAGGATGAGGAACTCCCACGAGATTGGAAATTCAAAGAAAAGTCATCCTCCAAATCAAAATTTATATGATGTTTAATAAGGGGTAATCACTAGACCTCAACTTAAAGATTTTTTTCCATATAAACTTAATAGGTTAAATTGAATCTAAGACAATAAAAGAAGTCCTTAATGATGAAAGTTTGGTTCTTGCTATGAATAAAGAGTTTAATCAATTGGACTCCAAATCAAGAAAATGAAGGAAGGTATCTTTATAAATGAAGAAAATTACACTAAAGAACTATTCAAGTACTTCAAAATGGACCAAACCAAACCAAACAATTAATGACACCTAATAGGAAGAATTAACCAAGTTCATCTTAACTAATACAATTTTACAAACAAAAGACATTTCAACAAACACCTAATATGCATCAAACAATCATCCCAACATCACAACTAAATTTCAAAACTCAACCTTCTAACATTAACATTTCAACCTTAATTTTTCTTATCCATTCACAAATTACTCAAATGTACAAAACAAATCAAATAAATAAACAAAATTAATTAACACAAAACTCAAACAACGATTTGCAATATACCTCACAAAAATGCAACAATGATGGGAGAAGAGGACGAGCTTCCGATGCCGACCATAACGTTGACTAAAAAGTTAGGGGAGAACTCACCGAAGGAGAGAAGATGACACGGGAGGGAGGAGAAGAAGAACGACCCGACTAGGGGAGTTTGATTTAAGAAAACTAAAACGACGATGTTTTGTTTAAGTTTATAGCGTTCAATAGTAAGGAGATGACGACGTATTTTTTAAAATTTATCGAAGTAGTATTTTGTCGCTAATATTACATCGGGGACTTTAATTCTTCATTGTTCTACCACCAATTCCTGCCTTAGTTGCTGACGGTATTATTCTATCACTAAATTAAAAAAAATTCGACATTTTTCCGACAGACAGCTAAATACCGTCGGTAATTTGCAACGGAAAACTTTTTTTCATTATTTTTTCATCGCCATTTCCTTATTTTCTTGTAGTGAAAAAGAGATTAAGAAATTTCACTGCAGTCTTAGTTAAAATTGTTTTTCTTTTCTCTTAACTCTCTTGCAGATACAAAAACTTGATTGAAAACGATATATTATCTTAATGACTTTTAATCTAGTGTGTCCATAAGTGAACAGAATAAATGGTTCAGATTTATTCCAATATCACATAAAAATATAGACAAAATGAAATTATTCTATAATATTAATAGTGGTATTACTATATATAGAATATAGCCATTGACTAGGCACATTACATAATATGTACACACGAGTGGTGTGCTTTTACTTCTAGATAGTGACATCAATTAAACAAGAAAAAAAAAGTTATTTAATTTATATGCAAGAATGTCTCTTACCAATTCAACAGATTCTGAACATTTATGCTTTATGTTTCTGATATATTTGTAAACAAAAATAAATAAATTCAAAGGACCTGCGTAGGCTGAATGGAGTCATGTCCTTTACCCTGCATATGGATAGTGTCTCTGGAGAGGGGGAAAGTAGACAAGACAGAAAAATCCCTGTCTTCGTGGGTGTTTGCTTCTTATTTTCGCGTCTCCATCTCCTATCTCTGAAAGACAAGGACACAAATTTCTGTCGACTCTAAAAGGGGAAGACAGGGACAAGTCTGTCCCTGTCTTCAGCCACTTTCGCCTATATTTATTATGTTTAGTTATTATGTTTACTATTATGTTTATTAATGTTTAGTTGTTGTTGTTGTTGTTGTTATTATTATTATTATTATTATTATTATTATTATTATTATTATTATTATTATTATTATTATTATTATTATTATTATTATTATTATTATTATTATTATTATTATTATTATTATTATTATTATTATTATTATTATTATTATTATTATTATTATTATTATTATTATTATTATTATTATTATTATTATTATTATTATTATTATTATTATTATTATTATTATTATTATTATTATTATTATTATTATTATTATTATTATTATTATTATTATTATTATTATTATTATTATTATTATTATTATTATTATTATTATTATTATTATTATTATTATTATTATTATTATTATTATTATTATTATTATTATTATTATTATTATTATTATTATTATTATTATTATTATTATTATTATTATTATATAATTTGTATTTATTATTACTCAAATTTATTATTATTTATTATTATTATTATATAATTTGTATTTATTATTATTCAAATTTATTATTATTATTATTATTATTATTATTATATAATTTGTATTTATTATTATTCAAATCTATTATTACAATTTATTCAAATTTATTATTACAATTTATTCAAATTTATTATTATTATTATTATTATTATTATTATTATAATTTGTATTTATTATTACTCAAATTATTATTATTATTATTATTATTATTATATAATTTGTATTTATTATTATTCAAATTTATTATTATTATTATTATTATTATTATTATTATTATTATTATTATATAATTTGTATTTATTATTAATCAAATTTATTATTATTGTTATTATTATTATATAATTTGTATTTATTATTATTCAAATTTTTATTATTATTATTATTATTATTATTATTATTATTATTATTATTATATAATTTGTATTTATTATTATTCAAATGTATTATTACAATTTATTCAAATTTATTATTATTATTATTATTAGTATTCAAATTTATTATTATTATTATTATTATTATTATTATTATTATTATTATTATTATTATTATTATTATTATTATTATTATTATTATATAATTTGTATTTATTATTACTCAAAATTATTATTATTATTATATAATTTGTATTTATTATTATTCAAATATATTATTACAATTTATTCAAATTTATTATTATTATTATTATTATTATTATTATTATTATTATATAATTTGTATTTATTATTACTCAAATTATTATTATTATTATTATTATTATTATTATTATATAATTTGTATTTATTATTATTCAAATATATTATTACAATTTATTCAAATTTATTATTATAATATAATTTGTATTTATTATTATTCAAATATATTATTACAATTTATTCAAATTTATTATTATTGTTATTATTATTATTATTATTATTATTATTATATAATTTGTATTTATTATTATTCAAATTTATTATTATTATTATATAATTTGTATTATTATTATTATTATTATATAATTTGTATTTATTATTATTATATATTTTGTATTTATTATTACAATTCATTCATAATAAAAGTATCAATGAATTACATATTTCTAATCATATTAAGGACCAGGGGCATTTTCGTAATTGACACAATTTTTTTGTTCTGTCCATTGCAACCAAACACTCTGTCCTAGAGACGGATACAGTTTTTTTTGCTCTGTCTATCGCAACCAAGCATCCTATTGTTTCGGTTTACATTCGATTCTGTTATGTTCGATTCTATCTTTAGCCATCAAGACAAAGAACCATACAGACGATTAGTGCGGGGATGATCCTCTATTCCACTCCGGTAAAGTGTGCGAATGAGAGGGGTGAATCAGAGGATCTCCCAACCTTTTAATGCATGCATTATGACGACGGAGGATCAGCTCGATGTTTGTACGTGACTTAGATGAAGATCACTTCTTGACTTTCCTGGTATTAGGAAACAAGTGGAATCTCGACAGCCTGTACTTGTTAACTGGAAATTACGATGAAATAGAAAATCATAATTACACGTAGTACAAATGGTGTGGTGATAAGCATAAACTGGTTGACCAACGAAGAGTCACTATGTATGCACCAACACTGTCCTTGAAAACCAAGCACAACAAATAGTTACGGTCTGTTTGGTTAGCATCTTCAACATGTAGAGACGAGACAGAACAGAGCAAGAATTGAAGACAATGAGATGTTTGGTTGCGGTGGACATAACAGAAAAAATTGTCTTCGTTCTGAGGACAGAAATGTGTTTGGTTGCAGGTGACAAAACAAAAATCAGTGTTAATGACAGAAATGCCCCTGCAGTATAATATATTTGAAAGATGTAATTCATTGATTATTTTATAATTGTATCAATATTTATTTTACAATATTTAATTATGTTATTATTAACTTGTAACTCTAATAAAATTTCAATTGTGTGATTATTATTGTTGTTGTTGTTGTTGTTACTGTTGTTATCACTACAAGAAATTGTATTTTTAGTGAACGCAAAAGTTGTCACTAAAAGCAGTAATATTAGTCACTATTATTAATAGTGTCCAATATTTGAAGTCGTCAACTACCTTCACAAATACCTCCGTCACTGATTACATAGTGACTAATTTACTATATGGTCACAATTATGAAACATTTTAGTGACGTAAATACTAACACTAAAACTTGTGAAATGTGTGACAACACTATATGATCACAATAACTTTACATATTTGTGACAAGTTTATCCCAACAAATCATATAAAGTAGTGTCGAATTAAGCCGTAATAGTTCTTCATCTTATTGTGACAAAATTGTCGACACTAAAACCTGTCAAATGTGTGACAACACTATATGTCACAACAGCTGTACTTATTTATGTCAAGTTTGTCGACACAAATAATATAAAGTAGTGACAAATAATGTTGTAACAATACTTCATTATATTGTGACAGAAGTGCCAACACTAAAACCTATAGAATGTGTGACAACACTATATGGTCACAACAACTTAACATATTTATGACTAACTTTTTAACACAAATAATATAAAATAGTGACGAATAAAGTCGTAACAGTACTTTATTTTATTGTTACAACATTATTGCCACTAAAATAATTATAAATAGTGACTAAATATTTGTCACTAATAATTTTTTATCAGTATCCATTATTTCTTGGTCACTAATATTTTAATAAAAAGTGTCAACATCATTTCGTCACAAAATGAAAATTGGTTCTTACAAAAGTATTATCACTAATGTATTTATTATTATCTCAATTAAAATTATCAATTCATTAATGGAATTACATTAGCTATAAAATAAATTTACATTAATGGCTATATTGTGTAATGATTTAAATCACAAGTATGAAAGTTATATGTCACAAATATATTGTCACTAAATAAATAATATATGTTACAATAAATTTATCACTAATATGTTCGTGTTTGTCATAAATAATATTATTAAATTAAACAATTTAATTACTTAATCGATAAATTTTTTGCACATAGGTGGCCATAAAATAGAAATTGTCACAAATGATACAAATTTTTAGTGCCAAGATATTATCGACAAGCAAATAAAAATTATTAGTATATATAAAATATAAAACAAAATGTACAAAATTCTAATTTCCAATATATAAAATGAATATCCAAGAAAATATTTATTACAATTATCTCAAACTACTACATAGTAATTTAAGCTAAAACTCTCTAAGGTAAAATTTCACGCAATTCTTAGAATGAAGTTCATTGTTGATTTGTTTCCTACAAAATAAATAAAAAATCAGTTAATTAGTTTATAAAATATTAAGCTATAAATTTAGTAATAACATTTTATAATAATATAATGGCAATAATAAGAAATGATACTAACTATTCTAGACTTTATAAATTTATAAACTTACATTAGTAGCTGGGGTATTTGATGTTGTGGCACTCGATGGATCTTCAATTAAAGCAGAAGAATTGAGTAACAAACTATGAATTACTCCAATATTTGCCAAATGTGCAAAAATAGTTGAAATTTGTTTCATTTCCCTAGCTTGCTTCTCATTAGCTCCATCCTGAGAAAAAAAATTCATCAAGTCAACGAGCAAAAAAAATCAAGAGAAAATAAATATCTTCGAGTCACTTTCTACTCTATGTACTCAAATCAACGATAACAATAATAAGGTGACTATTACTGGCACAATTGGCTTCCTCGTGTCATTCTATTTTCACAAGCAGATGGTTAAGGTGATGGATGTTTCTGATAGACGAAGTTGATGAAGGTTTTTTGAAATTATTCACCACAAGTCGATGAACTTCCACCAAACCCCTCCAACTCCCAGCCAGATGATGATGTTAACGATGGGTAGGAGGAATCCATAGCCCCGCGATTAACCCAGAAAATTCAGTAACTTATCAGGTCTATTTTTTAGGGAAACCACGATTCACTTATAGATAACACAGAAGCTCCCAAAAATGAAAAAGGAACTCAAACATAAGGTCCATTTGACGCAGCTAACATACACCATACCATGATTTCATATCAAAGACATGATTATTTGCAGAAAATGAAGCAACAGAAACAGGGGAAAAAAACCAAGACCCAGTTGAGGAAACAGAAAAATACGAACTTTGGAAAAGAAAATGAGTATATGGTGACACCAGAACGAAATCGTTTTCACAGCCAGGCTTCTTTGGAGTTGAATCGTCGTCATGAACTATCAAGTTAGCAGTATATAGCAATTATAAAATTTCACCATTAACCCATTTTCACAGCGGACAGTGGGAGCAGCGAGCCACAGATCTGAAGGGAGAGGCACGACAGGGGGAGCGTGACCCAGATCTGAAGGGAGGAGCGACAGCGGAGCGCAAGAAGGCGATCCCTCTCGACCTCGACCTCCGCCTCCCTGCTCGAAGATCGTGGACGCTTCCACCTTGATATTTCCTCAATTTGGCATAATCATCTGCCAGCTACAAAGATATACACATAAGAAACTATTGGCCCAATTAGCAAAAGGAGAGGGCATAGAGACACCCAGAATGATAACCAATTTAAGCAACTACCAATAACTAAATTTGTTAATCACTATATATGAGACGGAGACTGTTTCTCTTTAGGGTTTTCAAATTTCCTTCGAAGACACATAATAGGAAAAAAAATAAAAGAAGAGAGAAATAGAGACGATACGGAGTAACCTAGCGTGTTGCTGGATGATGACATGACGCTGCAAATCGTGGGGGGCTCGGTTCCTCTCTCTATTGTTTCAATTTCAAACGCTAGAAATGGCTGAGATTAGGGTTTCCTGAAGACAAGCTTTGGAAGTTTGAAAGTGTGCTTGGTTGTATGCGCAAAGCCCAATTAAGCAATTCGGTCTATTGCACTGTTTACTTCTACTTTTTCTTGGAAGACTGACAAGACTAAAGTTAACTCCAACAGTATAACACTTGAACATTACGAATGAAGTCCAACGGTCTTCATGCATAACGAGTTTCATAAATAAGTGACTGTTCACGGGTCTTCTTCTACCAAAGATTAGCTCCTCTTTTTCTATTTCGTTGTTTAACTGTATGGTGTTACTCTACTGTGTTGTTATTTTATTGTTTTGACAATTAGTTACTCTCTTTACGATTTTACTCTATCAATCCAATTTTTAATTTTGGAAAAAAATTATTTTATGTTAAAATTTTTAAATTTTATTTCATAATTTAATTTTATAATAAAATTTTATATTTTATAAATTTAAAATCAGATTTAATATTTTTACACTACATAATAAATATAGATGACATTAATTTATTTTCTATCATAAACTGTTATGTTAGTGGGATAGTTGCAAAATTTTGTTTTTATTAATCTAATAAAAATAATTGATTTTAAATTAAAATTTTATAGAAAATTTTAAATGAATATCTATTTCAAAGTTTTGTTTAGAAAAATATATTGATATGTAAAATATTACTTTTGGATTATCAATATCGTAGTTTGAATATTTCATAATAAAATATTTAAATTTGTTTGTAAATAATAATATTAAATTAAAATTGTAACACATAATTTCTAGTCTCCAAAATTTGGAAAATAATGACAAAATTGAGGTTTATTAGGGAATAAAAATATGCCAACATTTATGAATACAAAGCAAGAAGACAAATTAGATGAGATAGTCTGTAGCACCCCACTCTCGCAAGTACGCTCTAAATTAGCAAGTACCTAATTTAGGTCAACTCACAGTACGCTCCAGATTAGCATTTGTTTCCAAGATCTGGAAACTTCTGGATGCAGACATTTTATCCTGCATATCAACATTATGCAATACCCACATTACATACACATTATTAATTACACAATTACGAGTATTCAGTTATGCAAAATTGTGTATATGGACTATGTACAATGCATGCTCAATGACAATCCTGGGTATTATCAAATTCCACATTTTATACACATTCTCATTTTTAGCATTATTTTCTCTCATAATAACCAATTCTCACTTTTACTTGATACCCATTACTTATTTCCTTTGAATCACAACTACAATTAACACTTATCATTTAAATCATCTCTATATCACGACCTCACCTAATTCATTTTCCTTAACACTATACTCATTCAGTTCATCTCAAAACACCAAAGAGATTTACATACGTCAATAGTGAAAACCAAATCATTTACGTATTTCACAAAAACAAAATAGAGTATAAACATTTTTCTGCATTTTTTCCAGTTAACTCCAATTTTTGCACTTTCCATTTTACTCCATTTATCATAACCAATTCGGTCAATTCAAACATCATCAAAACTAAGTTTTGTAACAAAAATAGAAAATATTAGTTACCAACATATGTTTTGTCACAATTATAATTAATTTCGCCAAAATTATTATGGTGCCAATTTTTATAGACTTTTAGTGACAAAACTTAGTGATAAAAAAAGTTTGACACTATTAATATATTAATAGTGACAACTTAATTGTGAAAGATACTAAATTGCCACAATTACCATTGTATTAGTGACAAAAATATAAATCATCACAGATAATCCAAACAATAGTGTCAATCAATTGTCTTGTTAGTAAAAAATATCGTATTTGTGATGACAAAAATAGTTAGTCACAAAAAAAGTTGTCACTAAATTACGAATAGTAGTGATTGTAGTTATAGTTCGGTTATTGGGACAATTTGAAGTAGAAACTAATTAATTGAATATTTATTAACAAAGTTTTTGGTCACAAGAAGTAAAATATTGCATGATGACAAACCGTTTCGTCACAAAAAGAAAAAAATATTATTGACCAAACTATGTTTTGTAACAACAAATAAAAAATATTAGTTATTAACACATGTTTTGTCACAATTACAATTAATTCCCGTCAAAATTATTTTGGCGCCAAATTTCATAGGCTTTTAGTGACAAAAATTAGTGATAAAAGAAAGTTCGACACTATTAATATATTAATAGTGACAACTTAATTGTGAAAGATACTAAATTGCCACAATTACCATTATATTAGTGATGAAAACTAAATCATCACATATAATCCAAGCAATAGTGTCAAACAATTGTCTTGTCACTAAAAAATCTCATATTTGTGATGACAACAATATTTAGTTAAAAAAATTGTCACTAAATTACGAATAGTAGTAATCATAGTTGTAGTTCGATTATTTTGACAATTTGAAGTAGATACTAATTAATTGAATATTTATAGACAAATTTTTGTTCACAAGAAGTAAAATATTGTGTGACGATAAACCATTTCGTCATAAAAAGAAAAAAATTTATTGACCAAGCTATGTTTTGTAACAACAAATAAAAAATATTAGTTACTAATATATGTTTTGTCACAATTACAATTAATTCCCGCCAAAATTATTTTGGCGTGACAAAACTTAGTGATAAAAGAAAGTTTGACACTATTAATATATTAATAGTGACCATTTAATAGTGAAGGATACTAAATTGTCACAATTACCATTGCATTGGTGACAAAAAAATTAATCATCATAGATAATTCAAACAATAGTGTCAATCAATTATTTGTCACAAAAAAGCTCATATTTGTGACAAAACAATGATTAGTCACAAAAAATTGTCACTAAACATCTTAACTCTTGTAGTGACAAACCGTTTCGTCACAACAAGATAAAAAATTAGTGACCAAACTATGTTTTGTAACAAAAAATAGAAAATATTAGTTACCAACATATATTTTGTCACAATTATAATTAATTCTCGCCAAAATTATTATGGTGTCAATTTTATAGACTTTTAATGAAAAACATAGTAATAAAAAAAAGTTTGACACTATTAATATATTAATAGTGACAACTCAATTGTGAAAGATACTAAATTGTCACAATTACCATTGTATTAGTGAAAAAATATAAATCCTCACAGATAATCCAAACAATAGTGTCAATCAATTATTTTGGCACTAAAAAATATAGCATTTGTGATGACAAAAATAGTTAGTCACAAAAAAATTGTCACTAAATTACGAATAGTTGTGACCATAGTTATAGTTCGGTTATTGTGAGAATATGAAGTAGACACTAATTAACTGAATATTTATTGACCAAATTTTTTGTCACAACAAGTAAAATATTGTGTGATGATTAACTGTTTCGCTACAAAATGAAAAAATATTAGTGACCAAACTATGTTTTTGTCACAACAAATAGAAAATATTAGTTACTAACATATGTTTTGTCACAATTACAATATATTCCTGTCAAAATTATTTTGGCGCCAAATTGCATAGGCTTTTAATGACAAAACTTAGTGATAAAAGAAAAGTTGTCACTATTAATATATTAATAGTGAAAAATTAATTGTGAAAGATATTAAATTGTCACAATTACTATTGTATTAGTGACAAAAAAATAAATCATCAGAGTTACTCCAAACAATAGTATCAATCAATTGTTTTGTCAAAAAAAACCTCGTATTTGTGACGAAACAATAGTTAGTCACAAAAAATTTGTCACTAAATGTCTTAACTCTTGTAGTGTATTATTATTATTATTATTATTATTATTATTATTATTATTATTATTATTATTATTATTATGAATTTTGCACCTATTATGATTAGTATTTGTTATTGCTAATATTTTATTATGAAATATATTAGACAAAATTAATTATATTATTATAATTAATATTATTACTATTATTATTAATTATTAATTAATATTAATTATTAATTATTAATTAATATTTATTATATATTATTAATGATTAATTAATATCATTAACAAATATTAATTAATAATATTAATTAATATTATTATTGGTATTAGGTTTAGAAAGATGAGAGGCTATTTTTGACATTTCCAATTCTTGTCCATAGGACAAGAATTTATGTACCTCAGTTTTGGATGGAACAAAAATTTATATCTTTGTCCTTTGAGAACATAAAAAAAATGACTGAAGACGACAAGCAAACAGGACGAAGGACAGAACTTTTACGTCTTTGTCATCCATCCTCACCCCTGAGGATGCTAACCAAACGTAGGGTTAGTATCTCATTGAGCCGCGAAATGTGGTAGACTTGGACAAATTGACATAGTTGATTTGACACAATAGGTTATACCAAAAAATTAAATGCTTAAATTTTAAGAATCAATACATAAGTTGTGTTTAAATTTTTTCTTCAAAAAAATTGTGTTTAAATTACAAAATTAAGGAGTAAATTTAAGTTATATAAAAATTTTGAAAAATCTAGTCCAATTTAATACCTTTAAATAACTTACAATAACTTATTATTATATAATATTTATTTTAGATTAATTGACTAATAATTAATATTGTATCATTTAGATGTTGTCAAAATTATTAATTTTATAATTATCGATCAAATCTAGTTTAATTATGAATTATAATTGAGATATTATATATTACTATAAGAGATTATATTTTTAATATCAAAATAAATTTATAGTTTTATTTTATTTTAATAAATTATTCAATATATTGTTAATATTTTTACAATCATTAAAAATGTTGAGTTTATGAGCTTGATTGAATTGAAATCATATTAAAAATTGTTACTCATGGTATAATTTCAATTTTGTTTAAGCTCTTATTTAACTTCAATTAAATTTGGTGTGTTGAAAGGTTAGGCTGAGCAAGACCCTTAAAAATGTTGCTCAAACTCAAGTTAATATTAAAATGACATTATTTTGGAGAAATGAATTAGGTCAAGCTGATTATCAAATTTTAATTCAATTTAAAATTTGATTAACGCTAAACAAAAATTATTGACTTGAAATTGGCTTCAAATCTTATAAATTCTCAACCCATCTTAACTCAACTCTTGCACAAGTTTAATCATAAAATAGTAAGGTTGATAATGCTAAGGACTAGATGTTCGGAGGCCTAAATTACTCAATAACAAAAACAATATCATTCTAGTAAAAGTGTTGCTGAGATGTGAAATTTGAAGAAGTTTAGAAGTATGATGTTTCACTTTTAATTAGTAGAAAGATTATTTTTGATAATTTACAAATTGGTTCTGCTTGGTTCTGACGAGGCTGCATGTTACCATTCGGATCCATGGAGCTTGCTGCTTTTCCCAAGAGCTCTAGCTTGAAGGTTCCTGCAAAACAAGAAAGGCACATCGGGGGTTGTTTCCCGATAGGCCCCTTCGACGCTCAAGTCAGTTCTTTTTAGGTGTGGGTATGATCGCTGGGAACGGAGAAGATTAGGGTTAATGGTCACGTACCTCTATTATGGCAGAGTTATACCTTATATATGGAGCGGATGCTAGGTTTAAGTCTTTACGTATGCATGGGAGACTTCCACCTACGAATGGGTCGCGGAGACGTGGATTGGACCTGGGGAACTGATCCTTGAAAGATGGACCGATCGGCCTACGGGTCGCTATGACTGGGTTCGGGCCCAATACGACCGACCCGACCATAAGCCCCTTACTCCTCGAGTCTGAGCAAAGAGAAGGGTCGAAGGAGTATGTAAGGGTCTTGTAGCTCGTCCGTAAGACAGCTCGCAATAGGCTCGATCGGTCGAGCATTAACGGATAGTGCATAAGTGCTAGCGTTAGGATCGATCGGTTGAGTGTCCCGATCGATCGGCATCGACACTTATTGCGGGATAGCTCGTATCAAGAGAGCTCGGGCGAACATCCATGCCGAGTGCGTGGGAGTACTTTATTTAATCATTATCGACGGCGCGTGCCCTCTGACAGCTTTTCGGAATCTGAAACATATCATCTTCGTAACCGTTGTGCAGCTGTCACGTACGTCCTTTCAATCGTCGCGTCGCTCTGGATTTCGAACAACCCTAATTTACCTCGGCTCAGATTATGCCACGTGTCTGAGCTTGGCTCGGATTTTCTCCATATGTCGAGCTTTGATTGGGGTGTTCCTTCGACCGGTCTTCTATAAGTACTCAGGGTCGATGGGTTGCAGAATTCTTTACGTTTGCTTTCGTTTTCCATCTTTCACTTTGCTTTCACTTGCTCTTTCTCTTTTACGGTTCTCGAAAATTTCTTTCAACCGTCGTCTGATTTCCCAACCTTAAATCACTAAATAGGTACGTCCTCTTCCCTCGTCTCCTCCTCTAAAGTCTTTTCAAAGGTTTCTTCTTAGTGAGCATGTCGACGGTCAGTTCTAGAAGTATGGTAGGAGACGTTGAAGAAATCTCGACGAGAGAGCGGAAGGATGGGTTGGTTGTGGAGGAGCCATCGAGAAATACATCGACGATGACCGTGGGGGAGTTGAATCGGTCGGTTATTAGGAACAACATCCCTTTGTCCTGGGGGCCCATGTTGGCCTTCAATCACGAACGAATCCACAGCAACCTGAGTGGGTATTTTGCTGTCTCCGACAGTTTTTTCTCGGTGGGCAGTATGAAGCTCCCGTACGCCCCGATTGTTGACGAGGTGTGCGTTGCCTATCAGCTGATGCAGAGCCAATTTCCTCCGAACGGCTGGAGGTTTATCAATGGTTTGGCTTTGTTGTGCCATCAGTTCGGGTGTCCTCCTTCGATTGGCATCCTGCGTCATTTTTTGAGGATGAACCAGAGCCCGAGCTCTGGGGCCGGGGTCCCTTCTCTGCTGTACAGAGATGCCAGATATCGCCCGGTCGGAACAGCTTCAAAAATCTCCGCTTGACGGACGAAGTACTTTTTCGTGAAAGCCCCAGGATCCTCCTTCGAGTCCCGACCGTGGAGGTATCCTTTAGCCGAGTAGTGGAATGACACATCGAGCATATCTCTTAGTAGAGAGGAGTGGGAAGTGGTCGGTGGCATAAAGGAGCTCGGTCGATATGACTTCGCTCGGCTCATTATGGGGTATCACGGGGGGGCCTCGGTCGATTCCTTTTTACTCGTCCCCCCGCCACGAATTAGCGGGATAGGACAGGAGACCGTCCCGTCTGGTTGACCCTTTGTGGTTGAATTATTTGCTATATTTTTTGGTATTGGTTTTACTTTCTGACCCGTTTTATTGCTGTGCAACCATGGTGAAGATAGGAGATTTCCCCGGGTCCTCCAAATCCAAAAAGCAGGCCGAAAAGAGGAAAAAGAGGGAAGAGGCGGGGACTGGTGAAGGCGTCGCTCTGCCAGTGGAGCCGGGCCATTCCCCAGTGTCGCTGGTCCCTCCGCCCGCTGAAGATCGTCATGTCATGTCGGCGTCGTTGCTGATCGTGCCAGCTAGTGAGGGCCGAACGGGTTCGGAAGAGGAGGAGGAGGAGGTGGAGCCACCTCTTAAGAGGAAGAGGATTGCTCGGCTTGCTGACTTATCGTCCGGCCCGTCGGGTGGAGGCAGGAAAGAGAAGGGGAGAGAGGGCAAGGGGAAAAGAGCGACGAAGAGCACCGATAAGTGGGAGCCTACAATCAGCTTGGCCAAAACCACATTGATCGGGGACCTCGATGTGTCCCTCCACATTGCCGAGAGGATCACTCCCCCCGTAGATAAGGAGCTCATGGACTCGGTGAGCAATCTGGATCTAGGGCCCCGTCTTATCCGTAGCTGTATGAGAAGTCTGGTGATGTCCTTTACGATGCACCAGCGTGTTGAGCAGCTCAATGGGGTCAATCGATCGCAAAATCAGGAAATCCACAATTTCCTCGAGCAGGTGAGAACTTTGAGGGGTGAGCTTTCGGAGGCTAAGGAAGAGAGAGACCTCTTCCAGGCTCAACTCTCTTCCTTAGAGGAGGAGAAGAAGTCTTGGGAGGAGGCGATGAGCGTTCTACAAGCTCAACTTGCCACTGGGGAGGAGGAGAGGGGCCGATTGATTACGGAGAGGGACGAGCTGAAGAAAACGGTGGAGACGGAGCAGGAGCGTAGTAAGAAGTACCTCCAGGACTGTCATGCAACAGTGGAGGGTATACATAGGACCGAGGATGTATTGAGAGAGTTGCGGGGCTCTATTAAGAGGCAGAGGGTCGAGGCGATAAAACGGTGGAAAAGGCGGTTTCTAAAAGAGGAGTGCTTAGAGCTCGCTTGCGATTTAACCCTTTCGGTCCTGAAGAGGTACCACGAGGTTCACATTCCTAATGGGTCAGAGCGTCCTTCGTTTGAGGATTATGCAGAGCCGCTTCTTTCCCCAGCTCTCGGCCTTTCTTTAGAGGAGATGAGGGAGAGGGCCAAGGGAGAGCGGACCACCGTTCCAGATGAGGAGCTGGATCTTAGTTCTGAGGAGGAAGAGGAAGTCTCTCCGCTGCCTTCTCCCTCCTATCCTGTTGTTGGCCCTTCCTCTGCCGACCTGGCTGCTCCTGCTGTTGGCCTCACCTCTGCCGATCCGGATGCTCCTGCTGCTGACCCTACCTCTGCCAATCCGGATGCTCCTGTTGCTGGTCCTACCTCTCCCCTAGAATGATTAAAACGAATACTTCCCCTTGCAAGGCTCAGCTGGTCGGGCTTGTGACCAGAGTTCTGACTCAGAAATAGAAGTTCATTTTTCATTCTCTTTTGTGTTAAAGGTTAAATGATTCTCTTGAATAACAGGTTACAGATGAGTGCACTTGATGTGCGTCGATCGGATGAACTAGGTCAAGCATTAGTCAAGATCGACCGACGGTTCCAAGGATCTTGTCTTGGCAGCCTGGACGATCTATAGTCGAGGCCGAGCTGTGGTCCCAAGGATCTTGTCTTGGCGACCCGACCGAGCGATGTCGAAGTCGATCGATGGTTCCAAGGATCTTGTCTTGGCAACCTAATCGATCTATAGTCGAGGCTGAGCTGTGGTACCAAGGATCTTGTCTTGGCAACCCGACCGAGTGATGTCGAAGTAGATCGATGGTTCCAAGGATCTTGTCTTGGCAACATGGTCGATCTATAGTCGAGGCCGAGCTGTGGTCCCAAGGATCTTGTCTTGGCGACCCGTTCGAGCGATGTCGAAGTCGATCAATGGTTCCAAGGATCTTGTCTTGGCAACCTGGTCGATCTATAGTCGAGGACGAGCTGTGGTCCCAAGGATCTTGTCTTGACGACCTGACTGAGCGATGTCGAAATCGATCGATGGTTCCAAGGATCTTATCTTGGCAACCTGATCGATCTATAGTCGAGGTCGAGCTGTGGTCCCAAGGATATTGTCTTGACGACCCGACCGATCGATGTCGAAGTCGATCGATGGTTCCAAGGATCTTGTCTTGGTAACTTGATCGATCTATAGTCGAGGCCGAGCTGTGGTCCCAAGGATCTTGTCTTGGCGACCCGGCCGAGCGATGTCGTTGGGATTTTCTACTCTTTTCCAAATTTAATGAGATTCCTTCTTGCCGAGAAAACTGAAAAACCTCTTTATTGATGATAATGAGGGCGTGGGCCGTTAAAAAACCTGACTGGAAGGGCCAGGAAAAAGGTACCCACAGGTTGTGTACAAAAAACAGTAATAAACAAAGATTAACTAAAATAAGACTTATCTACTGGTAGAACGCCTTCAAGTTTCGAGAGTTCCAGAGCCTCGATAAAATCTTCCCGTTCGCATCGCGTAGGATGTAAGAGCCATGTCCGGCTTGCTTAATCACCTGATAGGGCCCTTCCCACGCCTGTCTGAGCTTTCCAGGGTGTTTCCCAGTTGCCTCGGCTTTTCGTAGGACGTACCCGCCGACCTTTACGTTGCTCGACCTTACTCTTCTGTTGTAGAACTTCGTTGCTTTTTGCCTAACGGCTTCCGAACGAGCAGCCACCCTATCCCTGTCTTCACTGAAAAGCACGAGTTTTGCTCGGCGGGCTTCATTTTTTCGCTCTTCTGATTGTGTAACACCACTTCTACTGGAACTAGAGCTTCTGCCCCGAAAGTCATCCTGAACAGTGTTTCCCCTATGGCTCCATTTGGTGTGGTTCTGTATGCCCACAATACTTCGTCTAGCTCTTCTACCCAAGTCTTTTGTCCGTCTAGTCGCTTCTTGAGAGCACTCATTATCTTTTTGTTAGTGTTCTCCGCGAGACCGTTGCTTTGGGGGTGAGCTACTGAGGTCAATTGTAGCTTTATCTTTAGTCGATCGCAGAAATCTTTGAACTTATCGTTGTCGAACTGCCGACCGTTGTCTGTAACCAACACCAGAGGCATCCCGAAGCGGCTTAATATATTTTTCCTTACGAAATTCTCCACCTTCTGCTCGGTAATTGTAGCGACCGCCTCCGCTTCTACCCATTTGGTGAAGTATTCCACTGCCACTATCAGGAACTTCTTCTGTCCAGGACCGAGAGGGAAAGACCTCAGTATATTCATTCCCCATTGAGCAAAAGGGATAGGGTGACTCACGATTTTCATCCTCTCGGTCGGCTGATGGAGCAGGCTGCTGTTTTTCTGGCAAGCCTCACATCGGTCGACTTTATCTTGGCAGTCTTTCCTCATTGTCGGCCAGTAATACTCCTGTCTAATCAGCCTATGAGCCAACATTCTGCCTCCTACATGGTTTCCACACGTTCCTTCGTGGACTTCGGCCATTGCTTGTTCTGCCTCTTCTTCGCTCAAGCATCGCAGCAATGGCCAATCATAAGATCACTTGTATAGGGTGCCGTTAATGACCGCATATTCGGTCGCCTTTGTTCTCAGTTTCTTGGTCTCCAACGTTTCTTCCGGTTGTGTTCCCTCTAGGAGGTATCGTCTGATTAGTTCCATCCAGCTTGATCGACCGGTATTTACATCAAGCACTTCCTTGGCTTTCTAAATGCTAGGGCAACCCAGTCGTTCGACTAGAACATTTTTTTTGGCGTCTCGATCGGAAGCTATTTTGGAAAGCGCGTCTGTCTTAGCATTTTGAGCTCGTTCTATCCTACTGATCGAGTACTGCTCGAAATTACTTAATTCCTATTTTACCAGCTCCAGGTACTTGATCATGCTGCTCCCCTTGGCTTCATACTGTCCAGTGACTTGACCGACCACTACTTGGCTATCGCTATATACCTTCAGATGTTTTACCTCCATCTCCTTAGCCAATTGGAGGTCGACTATCAAAGCCTCGTATTCTGATTTGTTATTGGAGGCCTTGAATTCTAGCCGAAGAGCGTATTCCACCTTTTCTTCCATATGCGGGCTAATCAATACCACTCCTGCTTCGCATCCTTCGGCATTGGACGACCCGTCAACAAATAAGCTCTAGGCAGGGTGTTGCTCGTCTTGCGAGTTAGGTCGACTCATTTCTGCAACGAAGTCCGCCAACACTTGAGCCTTGATCGTAGTTCGAGGCTTATAATGTATATCAAACTCCCCCAGCTCTATCGCCCATTTTATTAACCGCCCGGAGGTCTCAGGCTTCTAGAGGCATTGCCTAAGAGGCTGGTCGGTCCACACCTCAATGGTATGACTTTGAAAATATGACATGAGTTTCCGCGCTGCAGTTATCAAGGAAAGAGCTAACTTTTCTATGGGCGCGTACCGTGTTTCTGGCCTGCTTAGTATCTTGCTGACGTAGTAGATTGGAAATTGCTCCTTGTCATCCGATCGAACCAGAACGGCGCTGACCACCTCCTCTGTGACCGCCAGGTAGATAATCAGAGTTTCCCCCTCGACGGGACTTTGCAAAATAGGTGGGCTTGTTAGATACTGCTTCAAGTGTTGGAAAGCTCTTTCGCACTCCTCCGGCCATTGGAACTGAGTCATATTTGCTTTCCTCAAGATTTTGAAAAATGGGAGACACTTGTCCTCCATTCTGGAGATAAATATGCTTAAAGAGACTATCCGTCCAGTTAATATCTGAACATCTTTCAAACACCGTGGCGAAGACATTTTGACGATAGCTTCAATCTTTTCAGGATTAGCTTCAATCCCCCGCTAAGTGATTATAAACCCCAGAAATTTTCCGGATGCCACACCAAATACGCATTTCTCCGGGTTCAACTTCTTCTTAAATTTGTCAAGGGTCTGGAAGACTTCTTTTAGATCTCTCACGTGCTCGGCGGTCGTCTTACACTTGACCACCATATCGTCCACATAGGCCTCAACAGATTGATCGATCTGTTTCTTAAAAACCTCCATGACGAGTCGCTGATAAGTGGCCCCGCATTCTTCAAGCCGGATGACATTACTTGATCGCAATATGTGTCCTGGTCAGTTATAAAGGCGGTCTTTTCTTCATCTTCAAGATTCATTTGAAATTGATGGTAGCCCAAGAAAGCATCCAAGAAGCTGAAAAGTTCATGTCCAGAGGTGGAGTCTACTAGCTGGTCGATCTTGGGCAAGGGGAAACTGTCTTTTGGACACGCTTTGTTTAGGTCGGTGAAGTCAATACACATTCTCCACTTTCCATTTTTCCTCTTTACGAGTACGACGTTGGCCAACCATTCCGGGTATTTGAATTCCCGAATGAACCCGGCTTTGAGTAGCTTTTCTATTTCCTTCTCAATCACCTTCTGGCGTTCTTTGCTTTGCCACCGCTTCTTTTGTCTAACCGGCTTGTAATCTTATCGAATACCAAGGGAGTGCGATGCGACCGATCGAGAAATTCCAGGCATGTCGCTCGGTATCCAAGCGAAAACTGACCTGTTTTCTACCAAGCAGTCCGTGATTTCTTTAACTAGGTCTTTCTGAAGCTCGGAGCCTAGATTTGTGAATTTGGAGCGGTCGTCTTCGTCCAGTATGACCCGTTGCGTTTCTTCCACTGGGTATATTCTCTCCGTCTCCTCGTCGGCTCTCACGTTAAGAGAGCTCGTCAGGACTACCGCCCCGTCTAGTATTTTTGTTTCCGCTAAGTAACATTCCCTAGCGATTCTCTGCTGACCCCTGACAATACCGATTCCATAGGGCGTTGGGAATTTCATCACTTGGTAGTAGATGGAGACGACCACTCTAAGAGCATTTTGAGTGGCTCATCCAATTATCGCATTGTACGCCCCCTAAAACTTGACAACTAAGAACTCAACGTCCTTCTCTATTTGACGCGGCTTTTGCCCGAACTTCACTTTCAAATAAACCCGGGCAAACGGGTAGGCTGATGCTCCAGTTACCCCTTTGATAGGTCCTTCTATAGGCAGTAGTCGATCCTCTGGTACCTCCATCTGCTTGAAGGCATCATAATACAACAGGTCGACCAAGCTTCCCGTATCAATCATTACCCGCTTCACCTTGTTGCCGTCTATATTCAGATTTACAATGAGCACGTCGTCATGAGGACAACTTATACCGTCAAGGTCAGACTCGTCGAACGATATCATCCCATCGTTCTACTTCTTTCTTTTGGCCGACAAGTCCTCGCCGACCTTTCTGGCATACCTCTTTCTTCCTTTAGCAGTGGATCCCCCTGCTATATTTCCACCAAATATCATGTTAATGACCCTCACGGGTCAGTCATCTTATTGCCCAGTGTGCCCGTCGCCTCTTGCCCTGGATCGTCCCCTTACTCCACGTCGATCGTCAGTATTCGCATATTGCCTCCCTCCATCATTCCTATCATTCCGCCTCCAATACTGTCGCCTGTTGTCGGGCCGACCGGTCTTATGCTCGTTATCTCGGTCGACGTTTTATTCGTGCTTCACAAATTGACCCAGTCTTCCCCTTCGGATGAGGGAATTGATTTATCTTTTCAATTGCCAGCAATCTTCCGTGTCATGACCGATGTCTTTGTGAAAACGACAATATAAATTCGGGTCCCTATCCTTGGAGGGAGTCTTCATCTTGTTGGGTTCTCGGATAGGTTCCCCTTCCGCTCTTATGGCCGTCATACCGTCTGTTGAGCGGGGTGAACTCTCGTCGATATCCCTGTCGATCGATCGGCTTTCTCCAGGTCGACTGATCCTTCTGTCTCTTGTGGTTATCATCCGCCCTGCTGCTCGGCCCGCGATTGTCTGCTCTGCGCTTTGTGTTTTTCAATACTTCGAGCTGGATGTACTTGTCGCCCGATTTCTTATCTCCGAATGGATCGGGCCGATCGAGGCTAATGACTTTTGAACTCCTCATCCTCGTGTTATTCATAAGTTACCGCCAACATGGACGAGCAAGTGAGGTCGGGGACCTCAACCGCTTCATTATTAAACCGAGTGATGAATTCTCGCAAGCTTTCATTCCGCCCTTGGGTCAATTGCATCACCTCCAAGGTCGTTTTCTGCGGCCGCTTACTTGTGGCGAATTGGTTGAGGAATAGCGACCTAAAGTCTTCAAAGCATGTGATATAGCTCGGAGGTAAGCTATTAAGCCATCGTCGAGCTCCCTCTTGAAAGGTCGTACAGAAAGTCTTACACTGAATGACGTCTGGAACGCAGTGTAGATTCATCATCGACTGGAAGTGCTGTAGGTAGTCTAGGGGATCGGTCTTTCCAGTATATTTTTCGGGCGTTGGTATTTTGGTGCCGGGCACCGGGAGGCTATCTAAGATTGCCGGAGTAAAGGGAGAGCTATAGCTGTTGGGCGATCTGGACGGAAGCTCGTGGCTGCATTGATCTGATCGTCCACGATTTTTTCTAGGGCTTCAACAGGGTGGTGATCGGTCGTTACACTAGTCGGCCGTGCGGACGGCTGCTGTTGTGCCAGTTGAGATTGTAGAATCTGGCGAATCAACAGATCAGCCGCTTCCTAGATCTATTTTCGAGTAAGGGAGGTGTGCACAGGTGCAGGAGGGTCTACGTCTGATAGGTGCTGGAGATTTGCGCGCATGTTGATTCCGACGATATCTTCCCGGGCTACGCTATGTTCTTCTTGTTCTACGTTTTGAGGTTGCGGTTGATCGTTCGGTTCAAGATCGCGGCGGAAGCATGATGTCTTCGGCATAGGTTGCAGTAATCGCAAACCCATCCGTTAGAACGCCAGAGCATGACGACAACGGCTTATGTCGAGTTAATTCGCCACCGACCGATCTACGTGTTTTTGGACGTGGTGCTCGATGTTGGGCCCCGGTGGACGCTAATGGCTCGCTTAGCTCGACGAGGTTGCGATGTTACCATTCGGATCCATGGAGCTTCTTTGCTTTTCGAAAGCTTCTCAAACGAAGGTTCGCAAAACAAGAAAGACGCTCGGGGTTGTTTCCGACAGCCTCCGACACTCAAGTCGATTCTTTTTAAGTGTGGGTATGATCGTTGGGAACGGAGAATATTAGGGTTAATGGTCACGCACTTTATTATGGCGAGTTATACTTATATGTGGGCGGATCTTTGGGTTTACGCTTTACGATGCATGGGAGACTTCTACCGCGAATGGGCCATGAGACGTGGATTGGACCTTAGGCGATCCTCGAAAGATAGATCGATCGCCTACTTGGTTACATATATGGTAGGTTCTACTAATACGATCAATTCAATTACAAATAAAATAGACAAAAAGATAAAAAAAATACTTTTTGATAATTATTTGTAAGGAAAAAATCAAAATAACAATAGAAATAAAATTTATATTAAAATAATTATAATAAATAATAAATAACAGTAATGATAACAATAATAATATAATTAAATACTTATAAATGAAAATAATTAAATAATTAAGGCGAGAGGCAACCTGGTTATTAGTGAAAGCTCGGGTTCATCCAGTTTTAGTCCTGATAAAGAGAAAGAAGCTCCCCTCAAAGTCCAAAACTAATATGATAATAATCACGGTTAATTCATTAACACAGCTTTACTTAACCGCATCTTTTCACTTATTTGACTATGTAATGACTTATCATTATCGTGGCTTTGTGATGACACCGTAGTTGAACCGTCACAAACCACCAAACGTCGTCAGTGGTCCTGTAATATGACATGTTAAGTCGTGCACTTCAACTTAGACACGGCTTTAACACGTTTTCGGCATTTAATGACTCATTACTTGTTTACCTAGGCTAATGGTGTTATTCAACGAGAAGATGGAGAAATACACTGTAGTCAAAGAAATCAGACGGTTGTTATACACTCGCTAATGGTGTTTCATGCTTAGTGGAAATGATTCAAGGGATTGGAAAATACTTTATAAAAGGTTAGTGTTATAATTTTTTATAATATAAAGCCTTTAACTTTATTTTCGAGCATATATTTAAAATATGTATATAATAATTTTATAAATTTTCTGTTTGAAAATTAATGACGTGAGTGTGAGTCGTGTTGTGCATATTGGTTTGTCGTCCACTCCATTGCCCAAATAAATATTCCCATTCATCAAATAAAATATAGGTTTGGTTGATAAGACACGCAAAACACATGGTTATGGTTTGCTAGTAAATATGGAGAAGACCATAATCATATTCAATCCAATCACCTTCAAGGCTTCAACAACACAAACGATAACGAGTTGGAATTGGAAGTTGGAACACTTGACTGGTAATGCTGAAGAATATATAATAATTTATAATCTATAAATTATTTAATAAATCATAAATTATGAGTTGTACTTGAACGTGGGCTACGACCCTTGTTAGTTAAACGACAAGTGGAGAACGAGTCCATAATTCAAAATAGTCAGCCGCACTTGCTTTCCCACCAATTTCTTTCGTTTTTTACTGCTACGCTACACAAGCGCGTCGTCAACTACTCTCCGCTTCCTCAGGAAACCAAAATTAAAAAGAAAAAAGTAATTCAGTAACAAATATACAAAGACAAACCATTCTAAAAAAAAATTATAATTATAATTAAACGCAACCTCTCCTCCTCCTCTCCCAATCTCTGATGCAGAGATGCGACTTTTAGGGTTCCAAAACCAACCCGCCAAAAGATCCGCTCCGTTTCGCAACAGTTCTCCCCCCGTTTCGTCCACCCGCATTGTCTCTGCATGAGTCGGATCCTCTAGCCGTGACCGTCAATGGCGTCCAAACCGTCGCCCCCTGCCTCCGCCGCCGGATCGGAACTTAAGGTCTCAATCTTCTGTTTAATTACTTGAGCTGTTAACTTTCTTCGAAAATGCATGTTTTTCCTGCTTTGTGCAATTGCTTATACGGTCCTCATTGCATTTTCTTGTTCTCCCCTCTTGTCGTTTCTGTTCTCATTTGACCGTGTTTTCAATGACTCGCGAGATTAAACATGGTGGTTAATTGTAGAGTAATTTACGTAGCACTTTCCGTGTTGCATTGCATAAATAACTGAATTTCGAGTTTTTTTATTTCCGTTATTCGGAGCGCTTATTGGAACTTTGTTTGAATGGGAATTGAGAAAATCTTGCGCTGCTCTTAGGGATTTTGGACGGTTTAATATATATATTCAGGTGTAGTTATTATACTTAGCTTGAAGCTTGGTCTGCATTACTCTTCTTTTTTCCTTTTGTGTTGCGTTTCTATTTGACTTTGTTTTTAGTTCTTTTAACTAGTTTTAAGCAATTTACTTCTTGGCAATCCGAACTACTTTGCCCGAGCCGTTTTAGCACATCAACCTTTTGGGAACTTTTTGAATTTACTCTTATTGTGGTTGCAAAGATTGTTTTTGACAACATTTTAAAAACTAAATCAGAAGTTAAACCAGTAAGACAAGAGTTTTAAAGTTTTAATCGAAATTAAATCGTTATACAATTAGCTAAAGATGGAATAAGTTAAAGAATTTGAATATGATTAAAAAGATTGTCTTACTTATCCAAGAATTTGAAGTTTAATTGAAAAAAATGTTAAATAAAATTAATTAATTTATTTTGGTTTATAAAATTTATCACTTAATTAATAAATAGATTAGTTTTAACAGTAAA
This sequence comes from Erythroxylum novogranatense, assembly GCA_029891385.1. Taxonomy (NCBI): domain Eukaryota; kingdom Viridiplantae; phylum Streptophyta; class Magnoliopsida; order Malpighiales; family Erythroxylaceae; genus Erythroxylum; species Erythroxylum novogranatense. The sequence continues at coordinate 12,028,637 of CM057228.1, forward strand.
ATTATTAAAATAAATCGAATCAAAAAGTTGAAAATCAAACCAAAAAATTAGCTAGTTCAAGGTTTTTATGGTTGAATTAATTGAATCAATTAAGTTTTTTAATCACTAGTTTTTGGTAATTGGTCGATTGTCAGTTGTAACTAGAATGGTCAATTGAAAACTTTCTGCAGATGACAGCATCAGAAGATATAGCTATTTCAACTAAAGGGATTATGCCAGTTATTGAATCCCTAAAAACCCAAGTTGCAGCTGACCGATGTGTCCATATAAAGGTATAGTCATATTATAGAAGATATTTGTTTTCTTTGGTTCAATATACATTTTGGTCTACTTGTATGTTCATGAATCAGATTCTGTTGAACTTTTTAGAGAAGGATGGAGGAGAACAAGCAAAAGCTGCTCTCTTTCACAAACCATCTTCATAAGTTGTCAAAAGAAAGGACCCGTAACCCTATTAGTGTCAGTGATGACAATTTGGATTTATTGACAAAGAGACAAAGTGATGCAATTGGCATGCACAGTGGTAGCAATGCTACTAATGGAGATAAGGATAGCCACAATTCTCAAGAAGACGGTCACATTTCAATGGCAGTTCTGGGCTCAAGTAATCCAGTAAAGAATGTTGTTCGACCTGTTAAACTCCCTGAGATCAAGAAACTACCACCATATACAACATGGATTTTTTTGGACAGGTGTGTCATGACTCCCACTGGCTTTTTCAAAGGGTTTTAAGAAATATACTATCGACAATCTTTAACCATATACCCATTATACGCTCGGTGTCAGAAAGCTTTATGTTTGCTTAGATGAATGTTTGTAGGCATTTAAGATATTTTTCATTCAATTTTTCTTATGTTATGATTCAAAGAATGTATTTTAACTATATGGCTAAGAAACCTTTGATGGGTGCTTACTGCAGAAATTGGTTTATTTAAATTAGTTTTTGGCTTATACTTTGGACATGCTTAATCCATTTTCAGTTTCTCAAATTAGTTTTATCTTTTTCATTGGAAATACTATTGCAGAAATCAAAGAATGACTGAGGATCAATCAGTGGTTGGTCGAAGGAGAATATATTATGACCAAAATGGTGGTGAAGCACTTATTTGCAGTGACAGTGAGGAGGAAGTAATCGAAGATGAAGAGGAGAAGAGAGATTTTGTTGAGTCTGAGGACTATATTCTTTGGTTGGTATAATCGCGTTATTATACATAAGTTCTGTCTATCTTTGGGTTCCTGCTTCTATGTAACAGTACCTTTGATATTTTGCTTGTTTATTCTGGCAAGCCATGTGTTTTAGTGTAATAATATAATGATAGGTGTTGCTTTAGAGATTGTATTATTGATATGTGAAAAGAGAGACAACTGGAGCAAGCTCTCCCTCCTGGTGAAATCCAGGTCTGAATATTACTTCACAATTTCCAAAATCGAGCCCCTCTCTTCCCCCTGCTCAGCTATATATTTCCCACCCTACTTCACAATTTCCAAAATCGTGCCCCTCTCTTCCCCCTGTTCAGCTATATTTCCCACCCCCTACATATTCTCTCTCCATAATTAACTATAGCAAACTCATAACAACTTGCCTACATAGCAGATTCCTCTTTTCCCAACTTGCTCCTACGAACACAAGTTCTAATGGACTTAGGTTGCTTAGGTAGTATAGGCTGATCAATAGGAGAGGTACTAACATATAACAAATTTCTTTGCTATAGAATTGGACCAATTGGTGGACTTCTTTAAACTGCTGGTATTGAATCTAGTGAATGAACAGTTTGGTAGGGTGTATGTTATTCATTAGGTTCTAACCTTTGATGGAATGGGAGTTTTATTTGCCGGGTGAGGCTCATAATGCATATTATATCTTCCCTAGCAAAGTCAAGGTTCTTTAGGTTTTGACTGAACATACTTTAATGTTCAAAAGTTGAGGCAAGGGTATGCTAGATGCATTAATTAGCTGATTATTGCTTGATTTTTTACTTCATAATTGTTTTCAGAAGCATAATGAGCATATTTGTTTGAGACAATTAAGTTCTGTACACAACTTTTATGAGAAAAAGCTGACTCTACAGCTGGTCATCAATTCAGGACCTTTTTTTTTTTTTGCCGGATCACCTTAGACTCATTGTCTCGTTCTACATTTTGTTATGAAATGTGCACCTTGTGCTTTACTCTTTATGTATAAGGAAGCTGATTATCCTTATTGATTATGTTTAACCAGCATGACTATCAAAGAAGTTGGGATATCTGACTCTGTCATGGAGTCACTGGCGCAGTGTCTTTCAAGAAGCCCAAGCGAACTCAAGGTATGTATGTATGAGTAGAACCTAGTGATAAATTTTCCTCCTTTACACTTTTAGAAGTAATTGATGTTTACTTGTCAGTACTAATATATGATAGAAGACTGGTCATGAGGTAAACTTTGCTCCAGCCGTCTCCCATTTTCTTTGTGGTGGCTTTACACAGATATGAAACACAGTCAAACATCTTATACAGGCAAGATACGAAGTTCTTATAAAGCAAGAAAAGACTGCAGATGATTCTAAAAACGGAGATAAGGAAGTGCAAACTTTGAATTCTTTTCTCAATAAGGATCTTGAAGCTGCTCTGGATTCTTTTGATAATCTGTTTTGTCGCCGATGTCTCGTAAGTAATTCCTTTGGCCTGAAGACATTTTATTTCATGTTCTCTTCTCTTCCTCCTTGTGTAGTTAAGATATTCTTGCTTTTTGTTTATATCTGCAGGTTTTTGATTGCAGATTGCATGGTTGTTCTCAGGATCTTGTTTTTCCTGTAAGTAAATTCTGCAAGACTCATTATTAAGTTGATGCAAAAGTGTCACGTTGAGATTCTCATAATTTTTTTTCGTACAACATATGTTCAGGCTGAGAAGCAACCTGTTTGGAACCATGCAGATGAGGAAAATGCACTTTGTGGTCCACATTGCTTCAAAGTGGTGAGTTTCTAGTTTATTGTTTATTATTATTTCTGTGTTTATTTATCTTAGATCAATTGGCAGTTGAACATAGTAAAGTTGTTTTAGTTGTTTTCATCTCAGGTTCTTAAGTCAGAAAAAAAGGCGATTCGAAATTCACCACAGCATGGTGACAATGAAGAACATTCTTTTCTTCCAGCTGATGGTGCAGCTGCAGGGTTGCATATGTCTTCAAGGAAGAAATCTTCTGTTCATTCCACTAGGAGGAGGGTTAGATCCAGCCAAAGTGAAAGTGCTTCATCAAATGTGAAAAACATGTCAGAGAGCAGTGACTCAGATATAGGACCTCGAGAGGACACCTCCTCTACCAGTCAGCTGTCTCCCACTAAGGCTAAGCTTATGGGTAAAGCTGGGACTTCTCAGAGAAATAGCAAGAGAGTGGCTGAACGCGTTCTCCATTGCCTGAAGAAAAAACAGAAGAAGACGGCAGGTTCTGATTCTGATTCTGTTGCCAGTGGAGGCCTCTTGCCAAATGATATGAAACTTAGGTCTGGGTCACGGAAAGAAAATGAAGACATTACATCTCATAAGAAAGGGAAATCTTCAGTTACTGGAAGGTCCAGTAGGAAAGAATTCATAGTTGATGCTTGCAACTTAAAGCGGGTTGGAGTTTATAATGGGACTAATAGTGAGATGGTTGTAGATCCAGCTTCTACAGCTAGTGGCGATGGTTTGAAGAAAGAAGAGTTTTTGGATGAAAGCATGTGTAATAGGGAGTTAATTGAGGATAGATCTTGGAAGGCCATTGAGAAAAGCCTATTTGAGAAAGGCATTGAGATTTTTGGCAGAAACAGGTCAGGTTTTGCTTTCAATTTTCTTATTTTTGATAAAAGATACCCTTCCATAGAAGGAAACCTGTTAACGTGAGAATGTGTAATCGATTTCATTCTTTTGTGTGTCATTTAGCTTTTTAAGCCATTTATTTATTAATGCAGTTCACAGGTCAATATACTATTTGCTCATATTTTCTCTTCTCTCCCTTTGCTTCAAGCAAGAATTATAAGACTAAGTTCATATGTCAACATGCTTGCATGCTGGTGCTTCAACTGGAATCATTTTGCTTGTAGTTTGTGAGAAGACGTGTTTTATTTCAGTACTCTATCTGACATTTATTTTTATTTCCGATAAAAGTTGTTTGATTGCTAGGAACCTTTTGACTGGTTTGAAAACGTGTTGGGAGGTTTTTCAGTACATGACCTGCTCTGAGAATACATGTCAAGGAGGTGATGCTAATTTTCTTGATGGCTATTCCAAGTTTGACGTAAATGGTTCAATGGTTAGTTTCAGTATTTGGCTTACTTATTCATCATGTTTTGAATTTTACATAGCTGCTGAGTGAATCATCTATTTATTTTTTTGGGGGGTGGTGTGCTTGTTGAAATGAATATCAGGGTAATAATGAATTGAGAAGAAGATCAAGATTTTTACGCAGAAGAGGTAGAGTTCGCCGCCTGAAGTATTCCTGGAAGTCTACTGCTTACCATTCTATTAGGAAGAGGATCAGTGAAAGGAAGGATCAACCTTGTCGTCAGTATAATCCATGTAGTTGCCAAACGGCTTGTACTAAGCAGTGTGCATGTCTTCTAAATGGTACATGCTGTGAAAAGTACTGTGGGTGAGCCTCCAATCTGCAGCTCAAACCAAAGCTTGATATTATCAATGTTCTTAGGTCCCTTTGTTTTCTTTTGCTGAATGATAATCATCCTTTGTGTGCAAATATTTGAAGTTGTCTATAAGACAATGCACTCCCTATACAATCTATGATTATGGGGTTATAGAGATGACATTTTGTATGGTCTGGGGTTCTATCTTTTCATTGACTGACATCTACTTATTTATCTAGATGCCCAAAGAGCTGCAAAAACCGGTTTAGAGGCTGTCATTGTGCAAAAAGTCAGTGTCGTAGTCGTCAGTGCCCATGCTTTGCTGCTGACAGGGAATGTGATCCCGATGTTTGTAGAAATTGTTGGGTCAGGTTAGTGGTAACTCTGTTCCTTGTACTTAGCGTTGCATTTCCACCTTGTCCTCTACCTCAATAAGATGCTGGTTGGAGACAGATGTCTTCGTCCCCTACTATGTATCCCATGATGGGTGAAACGATGGACTATAAGTTTGGGTTAAAATTTGCAAGGTTATTTTTGTAAACCTTCATTAGCAGGCAACACATGCAGTGTAAGTTTTGTCAGCATTGCTTTGGCAATTACGTTATTAACTTTGCTTTTGACTAGCACATTTTGTCCTTGGGAGAAGTTCCTCTAACATTAGACTGTATATTTTTTGCAGTTGTGGTGATGGCACTCTCGGCATCCCTAGCCAAAGAGGAGATAATTATGAATGCAGAAATATGAAGCTTCTTCTCAAACAGCAACAAAGGGTAACAATGTCCTACCATTTCTTCTATTACAATTGTACTGTTGCAGAAAAATTAGAAGATATCATGTGAGAGAATATTCATATCCTAAGCATATATTTAGCTGCTGGGCCATTGAAATAAGAATACTGTTGCTGCAGTTAAGATGTTTTTCTTCCATCGCAATGAATGATCACTACAATGACTATCAGGAGAGAAATTGTAGTTCCTTTTCTGGAAGTCTGATGTATCTAGTTTCCCATTATTTCTCTGCAGTCTAGTAATTTAGGAGTGCTTGGTGGTTATTTTAGCTGCATAGTTTTATTAACATGGGGAATTTCGGATCTTGATTACAATACTTGCACAGGTGCTACTAGGGAGATCCGATGTATCTGGCTGGGGAGCTTTCTTGAAGGTTATCACCCGAGTTGATCTTGATCTTTTCTTGGTTTTCATTATTGCTAATGTAAGCAAATATTTTATCCTTGCAGAATAGTGTTGGCAAGCATGAATACTTAGGCGAATACACGGGAGAGCTGATCTCTCACAGGGAGGCAGACAAGCGTGGGAAAATATATGACCGTGAAAATTCATCATTTCTATTCAATTTAAATGATCAGGCATGATATCTTTAGTACTTTAGGGTCTTGTGACAACGTTCAATTTTTCTGTGACGGGTCATGTGATTTGTGTTATTTACATATTGCAGTTTGTTCTTGATGCTTACCGGAAGGGTGACAAATTAAAATTTGCCAACCACTCCCCAGACCCTAATTGCTATGCGAAGGTATCAATTTCAGTGCAGTTTGATATGCTTCATGGCATTTACTTGGTGCATTTATCACATAAAACTCTTGCATTTGTTTTATTTACCCATAATCACCTCAAACAATTTATGTGCGCAGGTAATAATGGTTGCAGGGGATCATCGAGTAGGCATATTTGCGAAAGAAAGAATCGCGGGTGGAGAAGAACTTTTCTATGATTATCGTTATGAGCCCGACAGAGCTCCTGCCTGGGCTAGGAAACCTGAAGCATCTGGATCAAAAAAAGATGATGGCACACATCCAAGTGGTCGAGCTAAAAAGCTTGCCTAACACAAAGACTATGCATTTGTTGGAAACATCAAAATGAATTTACAATTTTTTGTCATCCTTCTACACGTACAAGAAGTACCAGGTCACTCGACGACTAGAATAGACGTTGAAGAGTGAGAGGCCATTGTCATCTCCAGAGGTTAGTTAACCGGATTTTAGTTTATTCAAGACAAAAGCATGAAAAGCAAACTACAAGTCCACGGAATCAACAGGATAGCATCCAACTTTTCATGTAAAAGAGCAATTGGTTGAGAAAGCTAATCTAACATTCTTTTTGACCAATTTCTTCATTAAAAGATTAGTGTTGAAGATTTCCTGTCCCGAAGACTGCCCTCTAACTATTCATCTTGAACAGTCTACAGTCGGGTTAATTGATTTAAGTATATACATTGCATCCCTCTCTCACCTATATTTAAATAGCGGGAGCAAAACTTCCAAGGCAACAGAGCTGCTATGGCATTAATAATCTATATTTGTTCAAAGACATCTTTCAAGGTTTGGTAACTCTGGAAAAGATGAATTTATTCTGGAGTCATACCAAACGTAAGGGTCTTTTTTTCTTCTTTTTTTTTTTGTTTGTGTGTGGATAATATTCTTCCCTCTTATTCTAAATCATGATCAGTATTGCTAAGCAATTTTCTTACCAGCCAAAGCAACCTGATGTACAAGATTGCTTTAAATATTGTTGCTTACTAGAGTCTCCCCAACTTCTATGCCCACATAAATATCTATTTTATGGCTTGACAGTTGAGGCATCGTATGAAATTGCCCCAGACTACTGTCAAAACTCAACACGACACTTAGCAGAGTTCCATGTGTTACGTTTCAGATGACCGGCTTATAGGTGTTAGCCAAGTTAAAAGGCAGGGGAGAAATCCACCGGGGCATGGCGCTAAATGATCTAATCATAAGGCGATATACCCCACCACGTGAAAGGCACTGACAAAGCCACGCAAGAGACAAAAATCTTAAATAAAGTGTAAAATTTGAGTAAAGATTTTTCACTGCAAAAACGACGCCGTTTACCACCATATATCATATTTACTGGAAAAAGAAAAGAAGGCTAAAAAGACGAGCTTGAAAAGAGAATAAAAGCTCCACTCCCCAGTAAACAAATGTTTCTATTTAGCTCTGTTCTTGTACCTTCGGTTCCTCTCTCTCTCTCTCTCTCTCGCTTCTCGAGCTCTGCATAAGAGTGGCAATGTTTGCGTGTTTCGTGGACCACCTTAGCTTATGGAGAATTCATCTCGAAATTGGGTACCTCTACCTCTCTCTCCTACTGTTTTCTTCGCTGTTTACGCATGCAGTGGTAACTCTCTCTCTTTCTGTCTCTTTTGGATTTGTTCACGATCCATACAGTTCATAGTTCCTGCTTTTCGACTTTGGAGCTGAAATTGTATGAATTTCAGGTGCTGGACTCCTGCTCGGCTGCTACCAATTGTGGACCAGGTCTATACTGTGGAAATTGTCCTGCTATGGGCAAGACTCAACCCATCTGCACCAGAGGCCAAGCTATCATACCCACTTCTGTTGTATGCTTCTTTCTTGCTTTCATGTTTCTGTTTCTGTTGATGGGTATGTCTCCTTTGCTGCTCTAACTTTGGAAAGTTTGTTTCTTTCCTGGGGTAGATCAACGGGTTGCCTTTTAACAAGTACACATGGTTAGTAACTCATAATGCGTTTAGTATCGTGGATGCGCCTCTCTTGTCGGGTCCCCAGAGACTGACATATTACAATCAAGAGGACACTGTGACTAATCAGTTGATGGTATGTCGTCGTGTTCTAGTTTTATTTTTTTTAATTAATGTGATCAGTCCTTCAATGCCACGTTTCAATCCCGAAAATCTGGAGGAAGGTAGGTACAGTACAAGTACGAAAACAGAAATTAACTTTTTCCTCCGTCAGAAATGTCCCTAAAATCAAGTTGAAATGGAGATAGTTGTTAAGCAGGCCTATCATCCTTTTCTTATATTCGATTTCTTGTTCGGGCTAAAAAAAATCTTAGCATTTTGTATCTTTCCTCTCTCAGAATTTATTCTAATGTTGCTTAATTTATGTTTTTTTTTATAATGATTGTTTTTTAGAATGGCGTCAGGGGACTGATGTTGGATATGTATGATTTCCTGGGCGACATCTGGCTCTGCCATTCCTTTCGAGGGCAATGTTTCAACTTCACGGCCTTTGTAATGCATCCTATCTGTTCCTAAAGTTTTTCAATAGTCTTTTGCAATAGTTTGTAACGTCTCCATCTGCGTCGTTCTCAGCAACCTGCAATTAACACTTTAAGGGAGGTGGGAGCATTCTTGACTCAAAACCCAACAGAGATTGTCACCATTATAATCGAAGACTATGTACATACTCCAAAAGGGTTGACAAATCTGTTCACTAACGCTGGTCTAGATAAGTATTGGTTTCCAGTCTCGAAGATGCCCAAAAAAGGTGAAGATTGGCCCACTGTGACTGAGATGGTGCAAGACAATAACAGACTTCTAGTTTTCACTTCTGTTGCTTCGAAGGAAGCAGAGGAAGGAATTGCTTATCAGTGGAAGTACATGTTGGAAAATGAGGGTGAGCATAAAAAATGACACATGTGCATGTTATGATGATTTTGTTTGTAATCATTTAATCTGATAAGTGCTTCATGATGTGAGTTTCTTTCAGCTGGAGATCCTGGGGTGAAAGCAGGCTCATGTCCAAATCGGAAAGAGTCAAAGCCTCTAAATTCGAAAAGTGCTTCTCTTTTCTTAATGAATTACTTCCCAACATATCCAGTTGAAAGTGACGCTTGCAAGGAGCATTCTACTCCACTTACTCAGATGGTTGATACCTGTTATAAAGCAGCAGGGAATGTGATGCCCAATTTTCTGGCAGTCAACTTTTACATGGTGTTAACCTCAAAAATAAACAAGTATTTTTCTTCAACATATTCTACTTAACCATCATCTCATAAAAATTGGGGGAAATGATGCAGAGAAGTGATGGTGGTGGTGTTTTTGATGATATGGATCGAATGAATGGCCAGACATTGTGTGGATGTAGTACTATAACTGCCTGCCAGGTCCGTTTATGCCAAACTAACTGAAATTATTTCTTCATTCCTGTCTTCTCAAATTGTTTGCCACAAGCCTATAAATTGCGATTTTTCACCTCTTTTTGGACAAATTTGAGTTGGATAATACCAATGTGGTCTATATTTTTGTGAGTTGATGGCTTGCAATTGCAAAATGCTGCCTTTGGTTCTATGTGATTTATGTATGGAGAGCTCGTTTTTTGTTTTTTCTCGTCTCAATATTTGAGATATTAATTCTAGTTTCTCTAAGTCACTGTTGTATGCATCTTCCAGGCTGGAGCAACTTTTGGATCGTGCAAAACTGTTGCTGTACCAAATACAAGTCCCGTGACAAATACAGCAGGGAGCTTTACAGGATCTGTTCAATTTGCAAGATCCACTTCGACAGACCTCTCTCCAAATATATGGCCCTTTTACCTATTTTCTGTTCCACTGATAGGATTCCTATCATAATATGATTAATTTACTTCCTGCTTTAGGTGGTTAAACTTAAACAGTTACTCCTTTAGTTTAGTCACGGGTTAGGATTTTAGTTTGTACTGTACACTCGCAACTAGTATTCACATTCCTACCTTACCCAGCATAAATTGTTAAGTTATGACATATGGGTGTGAAGAGATTCTGATGTTAAGGCAAAGAAAGGTTTTCACAGGAATTGAGGACCAATATTGTGAGAAAAGGGAGATGGAAGATATCAAAAAGTGTTTCAGGTACAGGGGTGCTTCAGAAGAACATCACTCTGTTTTTTTTTCTTTTTTCTTCAATGTTATTTTTAATATTTTCAGGGCTTCTATTCAATCAGCTTTATTTGCATTCCTTATAATCTCTCAACTTGATTGTTAAATCACCACAGACTGTCTATCTGGCCTAATCGTGTTAGTTCATGTACCTGCTCTTTGCAGTATATGTGTATGACTTGGCATCAACATTATAGTGGCTTGATATTGTCAAACTTGAACTGAATACTAGATTCAAGTTCTCGGATCACATAAGAGTAAAATATATAGGCTTTAAAAAAATTCTGTGAGCATAAACTGACCTGAGCTTAAATTCTTTTGATGTATTGCTTAGTTCGTTGGAGCAAACTTTGCATCTAACCGCTCATGTCAACTGTGTTCCCATATCTGTCATTGAATCTTTGTATTACGTTTCACTCTACATTGTCAAGTATAGAACTTACTAGCTTTTATGAGAGAACTGATGATAATCAATGTGTTCAATTTAGTTTCATCATTTTATTTTTTTTCATTTTTAACATATTCTTGCTTCCATGTTTTCAGGTTTTCTGTTGGCGATATATTGGAATGGAGCTTCTTGTATTATAGGGCATATAATGAATTGCAACCACGACCATATTTTTGGGATCTTGACTAATACTTGTACTTAAGCATTCCACGTTTTCTTTTAGTTGGAAGTCACTATTACGAGTTTTAACACATGCTTCTCTTCCGTTTTCCTCCATGCTTTATATCTCAAGTGTTCAGGCTGTGGAAGCTGCATTTATTTTCAATGCTATAACAGAGGCTTGGGTAAACAAAATATCAACTTGGAGCGTACATAATGTTATGTACAAAGACACACAGCTTAATAACCAACTGTGAAACGCAATTACAGAGCAGAAGCCTTTTCTGATCCTAAAACTAATTAGCAAGCTGGGAGTTTCGATGCCCTTAATTGTAGTTTATTGAATGTGCAAATTTGTGGACACAATTCAATCCAAAGCAGAAACAAATCTGCACAAAGAGCGATAAGAAATGCTGACCAAAGATGAGCAGCTCAAGCAACAGGCCAAACAGATGCACTTCCAACATTCACCAACACGCCTGAGGGCTTTATTTGAAGGGCTGGACTGATTGTAAGCAAGCCAACGAAGCAATCTATGGGGACTCGGGTTCCCCATACATCAATTGACTCCAGTTTCCGGCATTTATGTACAAGATTAAGAAGTCCGATTTCGGTTACATGACGGCAGCTCCATAGAACAATGCTCTGATTAAATGGAAACATACGAGAAGACGAGAAATTATGATGCACTTCATATCATCCTAAGCAGTATGTTAAAGCGATTCAATGATGCACTTCGTATAATCTTAAGCAGTATGTTAAAGCGAAAAACATAAATATCACTATAAGATCTCAAGTCATAGTCTTTTCTTCAGTGATTCCAGATGACTCACCTTCAGATGAGGACAGCTATCTGCAATAGCAAACAAAGACTCATCTGTGATAAATGTACCACCAACATTCAGGTGTTGCAGGGATTTGGCTCTTGATATCTGGGGATAAATTGCGAAAACTATGCAGATGAGATGACCAAAATTGTCAGAAATTACTAACACTAGACTGACAGTCTCATACCAGTTGAATAACACCACTGTCTGTGATCCCTGCCATACCCCACAAGGAGATTGAGGTTAGATTGCTGACACACTTGGCCGATGATATTTGGTAGAGTCCATTGTCCGTTATCTGACAACCCCAACAGCTCCTTGAACTGAAAATAGATGAGAGGAAACCGAGGTTTATGTACCTGTCACTCAACAATGGAAGGACGATACCTAGACCAAAAAGAAAATCCTTCGAAGGGCCATTCGGAAACCGAACATTGTACAAAAGAACAACGTTCTCGTTTAGATTTAAAAGTATACAATAGTAGAAAGATTGATACTTTTGAAACTTGGTATATCATTAAATGGCATAGTCCAATGAGTGTTGGGGAGAAGTTGCAGACAATTAAAGGTATGGGAAGCTATCCTTTAACTTCTTTCCTCTCCAGAAAATCTTAAAACTAAATCTGTCTTGAATCTGGCGAATTGGATTTAGACTCTCCTGGCAAGACTACCATAAATGTTTATTCTTCATGCTTCACTACAGGGCAACTAAAGCATCAGAACACAACCACACTGGTTCTGAACTACAATTCAGATCTAAGATTTTCGGTGGGAAAATAAACAATTATGAGCAGCTTCAAAGCTCGAGATTGTAAAGATTAGTCTTTCTGTGCATTCTTTATTATCCAATTGAGACGAACTTATCCCTGAAGTTGCAAAAGACTGCAGAATTCTCTGGGAAACTAAGATAACAAACATCTCTGATTCTTCCACCCATTAATAGAAACCAGGATCACCAAAGGAAAAATCTCTTCACGGGTAATGTTACCGTATAAAGGTTAAATTCCAAGTTCATCTTCTCAACTCCAAACATCAATTTATCAATAAGGAATTCATTCAAATCAATCAATCATGTCTCAACCCAGAACTACAACAAGAATCAAAAGGAGAAACACAAATGAACCTAAATACCCAAAGAAAGAGGCAGAGAGTGTACGGTACATATCGAGTTCTTTAAGGCCATAAGCATGTCGTAAGATACGAGCGGTAGTATCATCGTCCATCTTCCGACCGGCGAAGCTCAAGCACTGTCTCCTCCCCAAAGACTTCTTAACACCTTCTTTCCATTTCCTGCACACAGCACTTGCTCTGCACGCATACACCAACCACGGATTCTCACCATAAAGACTAAGAGCACCACTATAAGACAAGAAAACCACAGCAGTACTTACTGGGCCAAATCGGTGAAAGAAGGTGTCAAAACGAATACGTGGGCCAATACGTCCGTCGGCAACCGATCAATCTCCGCCTCTTCCGCCATAGCTCCGATCGAACTGCTACTTTTGGTCCCTACCACGGTGGCCACGGTGAAGGAAGTGAACACCAAAGAATTTATAGTTCTTCTGCTGTGTGTTGGCTGTCTAAATTGATGATAAACTCATAATTGCGAGAACTGAAAGAAAACGAAAGAATGTGGTCATCCTTCTGTCATAGTTTCCCGATTCTGACTTTTCTTTAGAATCTAGCCGTATCTGTTTTTAGCTTTATACTTTTCGTGAACAGAGTTGACGCCACGTGGATGTTTGTCATGCTCGTCCGAGATTCCTCTTTTGTCGGAGCCTTTTCTTTACGCATCCAACTTCTAACTTTTCAAAATGCAAAAACGGAATTTAGGAAAGAAATCCAATTCTTAACTCAAAGCCAATGGATCTTTAGGACATCAAGGGTATATAAATCTTATATTTGAAGGCATAGTGCCCTAAAAAGCTTGGAAAATACCAAAAAATGTGACCTTGTTGAATTTATTCAACGCACCAGTTTTACATTTACATAAAATCTACAAATTTACTATGTAGTCAATATTTTGAAAAGTATAAAATCATTAATTATTAGGAAATTAGTGTATTACAAAAGAAAATAAAATATTTATGATTTTTAAAAATCAAAATCTATTTAATTTTATGATATGATTAATGTATAAATATAATAAAGCATAAATTATAATTAGTATCTTATTAAAGTTTTTTATTTTTAATGGAATTGTTTCGTAAATTTGATTTCTAAAATAAAATAAAACAAACTACTAAATTGTACTAATTTTCCAAATTCTAATAATATTTATATGAATAAATTGAGTGAACTTTACAGATGATGTGAAAAAGGGTATATTAAGAGCCTAGCTCAGACATAACTAAAACTTATTTATAATAAAGTTTAGACTTTTAAATAATTTAATTAAAATATAAAATAGGTCAATGTTAAGCCACCGTAATTATACAAATATTTGATCTTTAATAATATCCATATGAACAAGTTGAGATAACACTACAAGTGTTATAAAGAGGATATATCAAAAGCACAACTTTTCTAGAGTTTTGCTTATTAATAATATAGTTTGAACCTTTTAGGAATTTGATCAAAATATAATTATAATTTCATTTAAAATGTTAATTAGAATTACAACTAATTTTAATTAAATACCAACCGATTACTTATTTATTAAATATCTTATATTTAACTATAAAGTTTCTCAAATTTAGCTTAATTTAATTATTTTGTTCTCTTTAACTATTCTTTTAGTATAACATATTATGTTATTATATATGATATAAATGAATACAAATTATAATCTTAAACTATTATATCAAGCTTTAGGATCTTATTTAAACTACATGAAGCTTTAGAAAGCTTACATGATTAGTTGTATCATGAATTTTAAAATCGAGAGGTTGATAAATATAAATTTCTTCTTGAATGAAATGCACTTTCCAAAATATTTGAAATAATTAAATATATGTGAGATGCAAATGTAAGAAATAATATAATAAGTTCTAATCTAGCTACTAGTGCAAATATTTTTCAAAATATATTCCTCCTATTAATTATACCCTTTAGTTACCTATCTAGCTTTGTTTCTTAAAATAGTTCCTAATTCATCTAGTTTGTTTTTAAACATCCTACTTAGTACCTATGATTTAGTGGTCTCTAAGTATAGACACTAAAGTCCACATCTTACTTATCTAAAATTAATTTAAGTCTTCATTCATAGTCAAAACCTAATTTTCATTACAAAAACTTCTTCTATAAGTTGAGGCTTAATTTGAGAAATAAAAGTAATAAGAAAAGTTTCTATAATGCGATCTAGTGATTACGTCTTATTGAATATCACTTATAACTTTATCGAGAAGATGATTCCTCTTAAATTTACAATCTCTTGAAGCTCCTCACTCTTCTTATCTCCCTCACTTGGTTTATATGAGGTGTCTTTGTAATCATTCTTAAACTTATTAAAGGCTAATTTCGTTAAATCACTAGATAGACCTATATAATCATCGTCTAGACTTTTATTGTAAACAAGATAGCTACATTCATTAAAAAGAATATACATAGACTCTTCAATAATAAGACTCTTCTTATTAGACACTTTATATGCTTTGCTAGTTGAGAAATAACCAAGGAGAATTCCTTCTTCTGCCTTGGAATCAAACTTTCTTAAGTTATCCTTAGTGCTCAAAATGTAGCACTTATAGCTAAAAATTTAATGTAACAAATCTTTAGTTTCTTTCTATGGCAAAGTTCATATGATGTTTTATTTCAAAGTTGGTCTTATGTACACTCTATTAGAGATGTGGCATGCATTTGCTATAGCTTATACTCAAAACAATTAGGAGCTCATATTTATTTATGATAGTCTTAGCTATGTCCTACATTGTCCTCTTTTTTCTCTCATCAACTCTATTTTACTAAGGGGTACTAAGAGTAAAGAATTTATGAAAGATACTATTATCTTCATAAAAAGATTCAAATATTTCATTGTTAAACTCCCTATTATGATCACTCTTAAATGATGCAATAAAAAGTTTCTTTTCACTTTAAACTCTCTTGATAAATTTTATAAATGCCTTAAAGCATTCGTCCTTACTAACTAAGAATAAAATCCTTGAGGTTAAGGTTAGAGATTAGATATATTCTTGCATGTTCAAGCCTCCTACATGAAATCCATGCATTTTTACTAATAGACATTAAGAACTTTATATATTTTTTAGAAGAAATTATTAAGATCAATTGTATAGATATTACCTTTTCTGTTATCTAAAAAACATAATGTTATTGCTAACTATTCTAGATATAATGCATTAACTTTTCTCAAAACATACTTCATAGTACTTACGATATAATTGGCTTACACTTGACAAGTTATGCTTTAACCTATCAATTAAAATCATATTTTCAATTGTAGTGTGATCTTTCTTACTAACTATGTCAATGCCAATTATCTTACCCTTGACATTGTCTCGAGATGTAACAAATACTCCATCTCTATCTCTAGAATTTATAAATCAAAATGCATCACTAATTATATGCCTTGATCATCATTATCGACATTTTTTTGTTCTTTTTCTTAAATACCTATAAAACAAAACAATCAATGTGTTTTATGTACTCAAATAAGCTTGGGTCCTTGATTGTTTGTATTTGGTTTCTTTTTAACTTACTTCCTTAAGGGTTTACTCATCAAGCTTTGCTTTATGAAATAAAAGTTGTCAATATGCCCATATTTTCCATAAAAAATAACATACTATGTTATATGAATAATATACATCCATGTTATGATGATGAACTTAAGATTTTGATGTATAAATATATTTTCAATCTTTTATATGCATACGAATTATAAGAATCCCTCCTTTTGGATATTAAAAGAATTGAATACTCCTTTGGATATAAGACATGCTTCTTTGATTATATTGATACTTATAAGGGATGTAAATTGTGTCATGATGTTATGCTTAGTAAGAGTCTTGTTACAAATAGAAGCTTGTTGCTTACTTTTAATTTAACGTTAAGGCTTAAAAGAGTGTGAGTGAAATTGCATGTTATCATGTATGTTTACATGAAAATTATGCTTTATCTTTCCTGAGAATGTTAAGTTCTAAGCCTATATTTAGAGTTATGCATGAAAGCATGGTGCTTGCTTTTAAAATAAGGCCTAGTAGATGTAACATATAGATATGATCTATGTGTATATTTTGATGTGGATACATCATATATAAGCTACTTCTCCTTTTGAATGCTCACTTTCAAAATCACTTATCATCCTAAGTGGAGGCTTTAAGTGCCTTCCTTTTGTTTTGTCCCTCTTCTCCTTCTTTTCATTTCCTTATATTGGTTATCGTCCTCGAGAGGAAGGTACTGAGACTTATATTTTAGTTCCATTTATTTGAGATGAATGATATTATTTGATTTATATTTTAAATCTACCTTACCTTCCTTGAAATCCTTTCTTTTGGAGAAATTATTTCTTATAAAAAACTTTATAAATTTCTTAGTGCGAAGCACAATATCTTTCTTATTACTTTTACCACTTAATGTCTATCATTCTTCACTTGATTCATCCTTTGAGGCTTTGAAAGATAAGTTTTTCCTTTTTGGAACTAGACTCTTTTTGTTTAGACTCTTTAAGCGTATTTCATAAGTGAGTAGTGATCTAATGAGCTCCTCTAATGGTAGTATATTTAAATTCTTTGTTTTTTATATTTTTTTCACCTTGGCATCCTAAGATTTTGGATAAGGCTTAAGCAATTTTTCACCATTTTAGCATTAGTATATGTCTTGCCAAAAAAGTCTTTGAGAGCACTAATAATGTCAATAAATCTAGTATAGATTGCTAGATGTGCTTTCATCATGCTTCATTTGAAATAATTTATATTGATGTATTAGCAATGCTCACGTTGCTCTCATTTACTTGATTTGTGTTCTTATGTGTAACTATTAAAATATTTCAAATTTCATAAGTCATTTCACCTATAAAGACTCAACTAAATTCATTTATTCTTGGTGCATAGAAACAAAATGTGAATTGCCATGTTATTTAAACAAATTAGTCTCTTATCTTAGGGATCATGTTATTTCCTTAGTTTGAAAACTTTTGTTAATCTATAAGTTTAACAGAATGAATAGACCACTTGAAATAAATTTTCAACCACTTGAAATAATTTTCATAATTCAATGTTTTTTTGCTATTAAGAAGAATTTCATTCCAATTTTTAATAAAGATAATCATTTTCATCAAAGAAACGAGTCATACTAATATTTTGGCATTTCTAGCTAAGTAAAGATGTAGATATAACTAAATATACTATGAATATCTTTTTTAAAATTTTGTTTGAAATCATAATAAAAGAGACCCACTTTGATACAACTTGTTGGTCTTTAATAGCACTCACGGTAAATTGAGTCGTAAAGAGTTTAAATTTTTTAAGGTAATAACGACCATTTATTGATTTTAAAGTAAATGATGAAATGTAATGACAATTTAATCAAATTCATTCAATTAACCAACAATAAACTAAATAGTATAGGGAATATAAATTATACAATAATTTTTATAGTGATTTAACCAACAAATCTTTCCTATATTTACTCCTTAAGTCTCTCTTGGCATTCCATGAATCTCTTCTTTCAACTAGATAAAGACGAACATTTTTACAACAATATTTGTTTGGTAAAGAACTCTAGTATAATTTTCCTTAAATATGAGGAGGAACCTCAATACTTCTTACAAGAATAACAACACCTAGTGAAAGTCTCACCAAAATGCCGGGTGTGGAAACGTTCAATAGTACATATCCTTACTTCTGTCTAGTAGAGAAGCGATTTTTGATACCTAAATTAACCTTGGTTACTTAATCCTTCCGACTTAAATGAACCTTGGTTACTCACTTTAATGGTCAACGACTCTTAATCAATGAACATCCAATGAACAAATTCTTGTAAATGCATAAAAAAATACTGTAAATATGTTATAGTAACACTTTAATGTTATAAAAATGTCCAACAATTAAATTTCCAAATATTTATACCCATATTAACCTCAAAATATCATCAGACCAAAAAGCTAAATATTTTAACGACTAGTAATAATGATATTGATCAACTAACATGTCATATTGTTCAATTAATGTATCAACTAATATCACGTACGGTCTTACTATACACAATTTTTCAAAACTCATGATATACTATTCAATCATACCTGAATATTGATTGAATAATGTGTCCACAAACATTGCGTTGGTCGACTACATTTATGTATCAGCCAACTAATATGCTTTGAAATATATTTTCAGAGAATTTTTCAAGTTCTTCTTAAGATCAAATCCCAACTTTTAGACCAAAACTTGACTAAAAAAACATGTTAAAAGTGTCATAAATTTTAAAAATCACCAAGAAAATGTATTTTTCATTAAAAAACCAAACAAAATTTTAATATAATTCAACATTAGTTCCGAAATAGTAAATTTAATCAAACTGTTCCAAGTAAACTAGTCAGGAGGTGGTGAGTAAAAGTCTCATACTAGATAGTGTGTTGCTGTCATGAGTTAGAAGAGACAAAAGTTTAAAAGTATTAGGAGGTGCTTTAATGAAAAAAAGTACGAGCGTGAAATGAAAGCTCATATTTAATATTAATAAAATTAATATTTTATTTTTAATTTTAATAATATTCTATTCATCTAAATTATCAGAAGAATGAAATTTATTGTTGGTTATATTTTATTATCATTTATTATTATCATTTATTCATATTTCTATTCTTGGAATCAATTATCCCTAAATATATGCTAATAAATTGCGCAGAAATATATAAAACTCCGCTAACATGAATGGTTGTGTCCACAAAAGAGAAAAATAAAATAAAGGGCAATGGACTTTTTAGTAATATATGCAATTAAAAATGAATTTATTTTTAAAAAAAAGTTTGGAAAATGGAAGAGAGAAGTGAAGACAAAAAATAAGTGAAAGTGTGAAACCATTTATAATCCCCGAAACTTATGCAAGTGGGGTCCATTCGAGGGAAGTTTGAAACGACCGAAACAGACAGCGTAGGAGATTGGAAAAGAGAAACAGTGAAGCACACACAAAACATCAAACCCAGAAAAACAAAAGCCAGATACAGACATAGAGCGGATGTCTGGTGCTTGACTTTGGTTTTCATATATGTCAGATACAGAGAACGAGAGTAGAGAGTAGAGAGTGGAGAGTTTTGAGGGGTGTAAATCATTTTTTCTAAAAAAAAAGAGAGAAGTTTTGTGGGTAGAGAAAAAAGAGACCTTGCAGAGAAAGATGACACGAGGCCAGGATTGCGAGGTTTTGAAGCGGGTTGCTAATCCAATTGGTCAGCAGCTAACCATGACACCTTACTACCATACTTGTCTCTACCCTCCCCGTAATTATGATTCATCTCTATCATTGGCAATTTCTTCTTTTCCAGATTACTATCACATTTTAATTTACTTCTTCCCTCTTCTTTTCACACCATATATGCCCACTAACCCCTACCCTCATTTCATCTCAACCCATTTCATATCACTAGCAAACAGATAAATTTCAGTGAGAGAGAGAGAAGTTGTTTTTGTTCTAAAGCTTTTTGCTTTATAACTTTTTCCAATCAATACCTGCTTTTTGCTACTGGGTATTGCCTCTTTTCCTCTTTCATGTTCTTTCTTTTTGTGTATGTGAGATTGGTGGTAATCATGCGTAATTCAGTGTCTCTGTGTTGTTTTATATCTTGCTTACTGATTGTTTGCGCAGTAATCATGCGTAATTCAGAGTTTTTGTGTTGCTGTATATCTTGCTTACTGATTGTTTGCGTACATGTCTGTGCCTTTTAAGCTGGGGGGTTTTTATTTTCTTGTTTTTCAACACTGTTAGATTTGAAGTCAATTTCTCATAGTAGTTTTAAGCCAGTTTACTGGGCTCTCCTTCTTTTCAGTTTTCTTAGAATCGTTTCTTTAATAAAAGAAATTGAAAATGTTCTCTAGATTTTAAACTGGTTTTCTTGAAGTATCTTTCAGGTAATGTGTTTCTAATGGCTTGAGTTTTGTCTTATTGGTTTCTTCGTAAATGTAGTTTTATCTTTGCCTCTTCGATCAAAAGCTTTTCTCCCATTCTTTTAATTTCTTTGTTTCAATTTGTGTTAACTAAACAAAATACAATCAACCATATTGTTGTTCAGTGGAGTTTAACTAATCAAATTCACAGAAGCCTTAAACATCTATTGTCCTAACTTTTAAGTGTTCTTTGATCTAATGTGCGTCTGTGGTGTCTAGCCCACATGATAAGATCGTCTTCTTGGTTGGGAGTTTTTGACTTTTTATGGTTTTATGGATATTTGTTATCATGGTTTGTGACACATTTCAATTTCACGATTGAAAAGAAGTGACAGGAATACTATCTTGATGCATGCTGTGAAATAGAGGAAGCAGGGTTGTTCAGTAAAAAATGAAAATGGATGTCCTAATTAAATGTATCTGTAAATCGAATAAAAGCGTGTATGCTGTATGACTGGATTGTTGTAACCTTAATCTCACAAGTTTCAATTTGTGGAATCTAGTCGATAGACAGTTCTCTTGTTTATATTTTGTTGGTAAATCAAGAGGCATGAATATAAACATAATTAACGCATGCTGTCTACAAGTAAAAAATTTTATGACTAAAATGATTTAGTTGATGCATTGGAAAAATCCAAAAAAACTCAAAGTAAGATAATGTATATTTTATAGGCTTGGTATTGAGTATTTGTATCTTCTCATTCCCTTTATACCTTTGTTTTCCTGCTCATACACACTCTAGTTGTAATTAATATGCTAAAATGCAAATGTTTGAAATTTTCCTTTGATAAGTTCTTATACTGTTAATCTATTATTAGACCTGCAAGACAGTCCTAATTCTCAGTCTTCTTCGAGTGGGTGGTGGAATTCAAAGATCACATCTCAAAATGGAAGGGCAAGTTAATGGCTCAAGCAACTACCTGAAAGAATCTGATTTGGGTGATGGATCCAATGGCATCAATCTTCAGGTTGAGCAAAACAGCACTGTTCCAGGTGATGCTCAGGTTCATGATGGGCATCCTGCCATGGATTCATTGGAGATTGTGAGTCCACAAACTTTGTCTCAGTTTCAGGATCTCTCTACCCCCCATGTTGGTGCTGGAATCAATCGAACATTGGAAATTAGACGTCCTTCCAATCTGAACCTGATAAATGGTCAGCCCTCAAATGAACCATCAGATGTGCCTAGGGCCAGTTCAAGTACTCAGCACTGTAACATAGACTTGAATGTTGCATTTGATGGCAATGATCAGGATATGGAGACAAGCTTTGGTTTGTATCGGGGCAGACCAGATGCTCCTCAAAATGGATCTCCTTGTGTCCCTACTGCAAATTCGGGCATGATACCATCTGGAATTAGAGGATCTTTGTTGGAAGCGAAGAATAATGGAGAAGGTCCATCTGACAGTACTTATGTGTCCTGCAAAAGAAAATTGGCCGAGCCTTCTGGAGAAATTCTTCTGGATGATAACTTAAGGTCACCTCAGCTATATGGCGATGCTCAACAAGACACTACCACTATCTTAGATACATTAAGTTCCCTGGATGATCATCAGAGTGCTAGCAATCCAGAGCAATCAAGTGCAGAATTTGTGGGCAGTGGGGAAGTAGTTACTATACTGCATCAAGCTTCAGATTCTGATAATCTGGGACATGGACCTCGGGATGGCGTAGGTCCTGGCTCGCATCAAATTTCAATTGTGGCAGGAGAAACAGGGAACTATCAGCGAAATATCCGTCTGAGAAGAGCTCCCAATGGACCAGAAAATTTTCCAACCAATTTACCAGCTTGGATCACAAGAAATAATAATATGCAATTGCCTGCTCTACCAACTGCTTTGTCATTCGATTGTGTTTTGAGCACTGGTTCTTCATCAGGGATAGTTCGTCCATCTACATCGATAAATCCTCATACTCTTCTTTCAAATAGTGTAAGAGGTGGAGATGCAGTTCCTACAGATGTAAATGCGAGGAACAATCCAGGATATGACATGGTTGTTACTGATTTTCAAAGGGGAAATCTGGAACATGTGCCAGATGGGTCAAACTTTCCTGGTAATATTGCCTCTGGTTTCCCAGGTGGCTCCAGTGCACACTTTCATCACCATCAGCCATCTGTTCCAAACAGGATTCCCTATGCAAGCATGCCTGAGGAACTTGTGCAGAGAATATCTCCAACATGGAATCGTCTGCCCAGCATTGCTGGGCAATTTCAACAGCGAATCCTAGGGCTTGCCAATCGAGTAGGGGCTCGAGTACAAAGTCATCACTGCCCTATATATTCTGGTTCTTCTCCTGCAGCAGGAGAGATGGAACCATCTGGGAGAGTTGGTGATTTGAGGTCTTCTATGCTACCTTTTAGATCAGGAATTACAATGCTGGCTGAGAGACAAACTGGTAATCTTACTGACTTGGGACTACAATTCTCAAATGCCGCACAGAGGAGAAGCAGATTAGTATCTGAGGTATGTACAATAAAAGAATTTTCTTTAGACTTTAGACTTGTGTTCATGAACAATTATTGTCCTGGCTGATGCCGTCACTTTTTTTCTTTTAGTAATAACAAGCACAAAGGAATGTCAGATTATTCTGAGTTTGTGTATCTAAGGATACTAGGGAGGGTATCAATGTTTAATGAAATGGTTTCCTGGCAAACATGATTTCCATTCACCTAGTATTTAATTGCTGAACATATTCGCCATGCAATTGGTGGGATGAAATTTTTGATGAGGGTAGGACTGTTTTCTGTTACAGTATGGACCAGCTCAAGCTATACTCAAAACATACCTGATTTTATTTTCCTTATTCACTGTTCTCTTCAGAGGGGTGAGGCAGCATAATTGGACTGTTGACAAGGAAGGTTCAGGCTTTTTAAGCATAAAGGTGTCTCAGAAATGTTGAAATTGAGTTGTAGTTCGTAAAATAGCTTATGGTGTGTGCTTAATGGATTGAAGAATTAAATACCAGTGGTTATGCGATAGTTGGTAGTTGGGATTTTTACGTCTTGCATCAGCAGGTACGTCCGGGCTCATTCTTGAACAGACCCACAATGCCTTAATTAAGGGTGTCTGAGCATTTGAGCTACAAAAACTGGATGTTGGCATTTTCTTTTGAAATTGGGAAAGTGAGAGAAGTGCAATGGAGAACACTAAACTTCTCTCAAAATTAGAGATTGAGGCTTTTCATTTGAAATCTGAAGATTAGAGGGTTGGAAATTAGGAATTACTCAATAGGGTCTAAGAATTACACTTAGAAGAAAACATCAAACCTTCTTGAAAACCCAAATTTGTAGAAAAAATTTCAGGATATGTTATTCTTGAAGGGTTGAGTATACACATATTTATAGAGAAGCTCTTAGAATCCTTATTCAAGTGGAAAAGAGTTCCTAACAAATTTAAACTAAATAACATATTAGGATAAGATATTTAAACTAAATAACATAATTCTATAAGTTCTAAACAATTAGGATAAGATATTTAAACTAAATAACATATTTAACTTACTACTATTCCCTGTTTAATAAAGAAGCTAACATAATCTAAATTTCAGCCCTTATTGTCTTTGCTTTCAATTGGTTAACTAGTTTATTTCTTTTATAGACTTTAAGTTCTTTTGCACCAAAACCACTTCTTTTGGCTTAGACAAGCCTATTAGACTTTCGTACAGAAAAAGTTCCTAGAGTAGGTCAAGCATATATCCTTAAGGAGTTGGTTGATATGCTAATATTTGGAGTGTTTTTATACAATATCTTACTTCATCTTTTTTCAATAGAGACAGTTGCACGGTGGTATACTTAGATGCATAACTTGGGTGCAATCCATATGGATCATTCGCCATATTTTGTCTTTAACATTCTTGAAATAGTAACTCCTTACTTTAATATCAACAGGTTCGCAATGCTTTGGCAATTGTACGTAGGGGGGATGCATTACAGCTTGAGGTATGTTACCAGTTTTATACTTGTCTTTACCCTTGGATATCAACCTTGTTTTTGGATTGCCACATCAGAAGACCAGTAAAGTACATAAAAGTTCATTAATCTTAATTAACAATTAGTAATAGAAAACAATTCTTTAACTTAAAAGGCGGCAATCTTCAGTGCTGTTCAGACTTTTTCTACAAGAAATTGATTAAGAGTTTACTGTGTGTTTTAATATTGTTGTGATATGGTAGGATGTCATGTTGATTGACCGTTCAGTGTTGTATCGCGTACCTGAAGAAGAGCCTGATAATTATCAAGAAATGCGTCTTGATGTGGATAGCATGAGTTATGAGGTAAGTAAAAAATAAGCCATTTGGTGATTACTGTTATAGTCCTTTATGTCTTAAAACATGTAACTTTACCCTGATTCTTGCAAGACCAAGTAAAGGAATTATAAATGTGTCACTTTCTTTTGCTTTGGAGTTGACTGATACTTCTTAATAATACTACTTCAGGAGCTTGTTGACCTACAAGATCAAATTGGATATGTCAGCACAGGGTTGAGTGAGATTACTATTCTGACTCATCTGTCCCACCAGGAGTATCAATCAAATGGCTCTTTCAAGGAAGAAGAACCATGCTCCATCTGCCAGGTAAGCTGCTTAAATGTCCTGCATGGATCAGCTGAAACAAGAAATACAAAAACTAGAGTGGTCCATGCATATATCAGATGGTTCAATATAGAATTAATTTCGTGGTTTCAGATTATATTGTGGTTAGCCCGTCATATGCAATTATTTGTCTTGCATGTTAGTTTTAGCGTCAAACGAAGTCCCTTAAATTTCTGATCGTCTATTATTTCCAACCATTTACAGGAGGAATTTGCTGATGGGGATAATGCATCGAAATTAGCTTGTGGTCATCCCTTTCACTTTGACTGCATAAAGCAGTGGCTTGTACAGAAGAATGCCTGCCCAATCTGCAAGGTGACAGCGCTGAATGTTTGACGTTGTTATTTTCTGGTGTGTCTAAGCGGGAATCGGTTTAGATCAAGGAAGTCTTTTTCGTGCCATGGAGCCCATTTCTCTTGACGCCTTCTACGAATGTTCCTTGAACTGCATGTTTCATGTTAGCAGTAAGAAGCTTTGTACTTCTGTTTATGCATGTCAGGACAGAAAATGCTAGCAGGGGACAAGCAAGTTTGTGAATTTCGTAGTCAGGACAGGTTGTTTTATTTGGCATCTGGACCTTAAACTTGGTTTTATTTTTAATGAAGTCGGAGGCTTTAACAAAATAATGATCCATTTTATGTGTTTTACAACTTCAGCTGGTTCATGGATGGTTGGGTTGTTTAAGACAGGCATTGGTTCTTGTCACGTTTGTAAGACGTCCCACGTATTAAATAAGCTTTCATTTTAATCGCTAATATAGGGTTGATACCAACTCTCCAAGTGTTTAATGTTGCTTGGAAGGGATTCAGCCTTTCCAATTTTCTCTTTTCGCTTGAGATCTTCTAAAGTTTTGATTAACATGACGAGAGAAAATTAGTGCTTTGAGGAGATAAAATGGAAAGAAAGAAAAAAAAAGACATCACTAAAAAATATTAAGACGGTAAGGGGCTAAAAAATCGATTATTTTAATTCATGTTTTAAAAATAGATAATTTTGTAAAAAAGTGTTTCAAATTATTATTATTTGACTTAAACTTGTTCTAAAAAAAAGTTGAGACATTTGGAATTGTTTGTTGATTTAGTAATGTCTATAACTATAATTTATAATAATTGATAAAATGATAATGATTGATAAATTAAAACTTTCAATTAATTTTTACCCTCCTTAAGAAATGAATGTAAATGTATAAATAAAAGGAAATATAAAAAAATAAAAATATAGAAATATAGACCTCTCAATAAGTAGAAAGATTGGGAAATAGAAAGATCCGATTTGTTTCGATCTCAATAGCCATGAGATTACTATATTTGTCGCCTTGTCGGATTCAACTTCACTGAGAACCATCCACGATTACATGGAAAAAAAAATAATAAACAAAGAGAAAATAAAAATGCAACTAATTACATGAGAACGAATCCTGTGGCTGTGCTCGATCATCAAGAAGCATATAGAATTCATGATATTGAGCTTTTGAATGGGGAAAACTTGTTGACTTCCTTTTTTTTTATCTTTTACTATCTCATCGAAAACAAACGTAAAATCATTCAATTTCCTGAATGAAACAATGTGTCAAATGTTAAAAGGTTCAATTGAGTAGGGAGGAACGGGAAAAGTCATTACGTGTAGTCCTCTTCCTTGTCATGAAATGTCTCATCTCCATGGAAAATGTTTTGAGGAAGCAAATGACAAGACAACAACAAAGAAGATATGACATGATCAAGTTAGGATTGTGTCACTCAGAATCCGCATGTACTTTTCAATCCCACACAAATACGAAGAATTCCAACTTTAGATAACATGCTAGGCATTTTGTTTAGTTCTCCAACCGATTTTTGAACAAACTGGTCACAAAAACCGATGACTGTTCAAGGGCCATCTCATCCACTTTATTTGGAAAGTTTCAAGTAATCAAATTAGATGATATCAAATTTTTTATTCTATATATTCTGTTATAATATTATTATGTTAAATAATATATAAGTTCTACATAACTATATAGATAAGATTTACCATAACTAGAACAAGAGATCTGATCTCATTCACACGATGAACTATAGTTGTACCTCTAGCTAGCCATAGAAAATACTTCCATTGTTATACTAGGAAGTCCATGAATGACATACTACTCTATACGTGAAATGTGATGCAAGTGGTGGCAGTAGACTGCAGATAGGCATTTCATGTGGGGTAATTGTTAGTACGTAAAGGAGACCTTATTACGTACTCCAGGATTACGTGAAATGATCAAAAACGAAAGTAATGCGAAATACCTAGATTCGGTTCCATCTCGAATTCTGATGCCGATTTCGAGCTCTAAACGTCTTCAAATCTCCCGGATCCTTTACGGAAAGCGCTCACCTACGCACAGGCTAGGCCTTTCTACAGTTTTCTCAGCGTTCCGAGCTTCCTTAACGGGTCAGGAACCTTATGCTCGTGAACGTTCTCTTTATGCTTCTGAGTAACTGCAGGAGACCTAACCTATATATATAGCTTCCATATCGGGCTTCCCCATCACAAGGTCGATATGGACTCGGTCCACACTGATCGGGACCCATTTTTCATCCGAACTTCGACCCATTAATTTAGATCATTTATTGGGCCACTTTGTTATCTTTATCCGGATCAAATGACGCAACTTAACCGGTAATTTATTTAAAAATAAAAATTGCAATTAATGTTAGTCCAACTTCAGAGACATTGACAAAATTGTCCTTTGGGGCAAAAATGTCTAACAGTAATGTGTCATTATCTAAAAATGTCCTCTTCTAGATAATGAAACTTCGCAGACGGTTAGAGTTATAGTTTATAGTTAAGGATGACAACAAACGAAAAAATGCGAAAAATACTTAATTTCAGTTCTATAACTTTAAACAAACTTTTTGAAGTTAAAACGAGCTCGAATTTACCACCTTTACGGGAGCTGCTCATCGGGACGCACATCTTTCTATAGTTTTTTTAAAATGTAAACTCTCTTAATGGGTCAGAGAATCTTTATATTTACGAATGATATGGGCAACTACAAGAGACCTTAATATTTATATATAACTTTTATATCGAGCTTCCTTATCAAAAGCTCGATATGGGTCCGATCTATACTGATTGGATCCATTTTTTATTCAGACTTCAACCCATTGACTTAGATCATTTATTAGGCCATTTTATTTTCTTTATTCAAATCAAATTACGTAACTTAACTGATAAGTTATTAAAAAAACAAAAATGTAATTAAAGGTTGTCCAATTTTATGGGAAATGTCGGAAATGTCCAACATTCTCCCCCTTGAACAATACTTAATTGCGATATTGACTCAAGTTTAAAAAATTTTAAAAACTCGGTTAGGTTGTGCTACTGTATTAGTCGACTATGTTTAAAAAATAAAACAATTGATCCAAAGATAACGAAAGTCTATCATTATGTTCTGCAAGGAATTCGATATCGAAAAATATCAAATATATGTATCATGTGTGACACAGATCCAATACAATCACGCATATCTAATACATCGCTAATATGACTGAGAAAATAGAATGTGGCAAACTAAGATGATATCTATATGATCTAAATTATACCATCTTCGTTTTAGGTATTGATTTCTCCAACTTTATGCTAAACTGTATTAGAGAAATTATGTTTTCTCTCACTGAATGCTAAACAATATTAGAAAAACTTGTTTCCTCTCACCGAAGAGAAAACTTGTTTCCACTTCTTCATTGCTGTCAAGCATCAGTTTCTCCTTCCCTTTATTGTGCTCTATCCTGTATATAAACCCCTGTATTATGGAAGCACGATGATCAAATGCTCCACTTTATAGCTACCAAAAAACTTAATACAATTATCGTAAAATTATATTCATAAATTGATAAGCTAAGGAGTTACCCGGTAGTCTTGGTCTTTCTTTCTAAGCCTTATTCTGCTAGCTTCTTTATGTCTGGAGGACCTTTACCAGTACTGGATTGACCAACATCAACATGTAGAGAAAATTTAGTCTTTCCACCTTTAAATTTAATGGACTTCATCTTTGCCTTCTCTTTTGTTGCTTTGAGGGCTGTAGGAGTAGCAAAGCTTGAGTTTCTCCTCCTTAACAATGCAATGGACAATCAAAGCATTGAAGTTCATTTCTCATCCAACGAATAATATGTTATTACCAGATTACTAAACTTTCAAGAAAGTGTATTCAAAGTCTAGTGAATTATGAAGACATCAGGAAGAAGAATATTCAGCATCTTCAATCTACTTTAAAGATGGATCATTCTTGATGTATACTCTATCCCTCCCCTTTCTCCTGTATACCTCGTAGAAATAATTCTTTCATCAAGACACTTATCTCAACATTAGGTGAGACCGTGTACTTTTGAGAGACATTACCAAAAAACTCCTTCGCTATGTCTGTGTCTAGAAGTCCACTAAACAGATTGTCAGGTATGGATCTCTTAATGGTCACGCATCATAATATGTTAAACTGATCCCAGGCTACATAAGTTGCTTTATGAGCTCTCGAGCTCATGAACGTAGGTGGAGATGACCTATCTGTCCGTATGATCATATCAATTTTAACTATATCCATAGCATTCAGTACATCATCCGTCCACTTTTCTTATTGAAACCGATTAGGGTTTTAACAATGACACTGATATTATTGACAGAAAAGGTGACTACAAGATAATAATGCATAGATCAACACAAATGCAGGATAAAAACAATACTTAAAGCCATTAAATAGTATCTTTATCAAGAATCCAATCACACATATTATGAAACACCTTTGGGCTGAATACATAATATATGCAATTAGACCTTCATATAAATGCAATCAAAGTACAAATTATCAACTCTCATGACACCACCACTCTGGGAGAATCGATCATTTGAGCAACAATTTTCCTCCATCTAATGCCTTTATACACATCTCAAAATTTTATGTAAGGTCAACATCTTTAGGCAGAATAACTCAACAAAAAATAATGACTTGAAAGGCCACTTTGATGAATACATCCTCGTCAGTACTCAAAAAGTCCACAAACACAAGACATACATCTTTATATTATCCTCACATTCTTTATGAACGTATGGTATGTAACAATGTAACATCAATAAATGCACAAACCCAAATACATTGTCTCATTGTCACACACTCGTGCTGAAGACATTCTCCGAAAACTTCATCTGAGACTTTTGTAATAGAAAAATCCCATTAGAGCGACTATTTGTGTCACCGAACACTATCACCAAGACACGAGAACCTCATGTATCTTCTTTATGACAAGTTCGTTGCACAACAAAAATGGCTTTAGAATGTCTTAAGTCCTTTTTTGAGTGATTATTATGCAATCCCGAACACTGAACATGAGATCCAAGACACGAGAACTTGAAATATTTCCCTCGTGTGATGTTTGAAGCATGAAAATTCACTCGAAATCGACTTCAAAATGACTTAATTTCTTTTTTGGAGTTAAACTTTAATTTATTGCTAATATAATAAATATAGAAAAATGAACAAATTCATGTTATAAATTTTTCGGACTCGAAAACTAACCCAAAATATCCTGGGACACCCTTACAAGAAATCTTAAAATTTTGATTGTTTTATAATTTTATTGTAGTGTTGATATCGTCGTGCGTGTGGAAGGGGAAGGCGCATGCATTATACTTGTCAGCACCGACGCGCCCAGCATGTGTGTGGTGCATGTGGCACACACACCAAACGCGAACCCACGTGCTCACATCTGTCAATGCGTGCACGTCCTGGTCCACACACAAGTCGACTATTGTCTCGTGCATGCAACACACGTGTTAGACGTAATTCCCTTCGAGCATTACTATGCACCCTTCAGGTGCATGTCTGACAGTCTCCGTCACCCCTATCAGAAAAAGGCGATTGTCGGTGAGATTCGAGCCAGTTTGTCAGTCTTTCTGGCTCATTTTCACCCCGTTTTTCAAAGCTAAACATATTTATACCAATTTCATGCATCAAAAAGCAAGAAACAAAATCAAGAAACAAAAGTTTATTCTCCAAAAACCTTACGAAGAAAAATAAAAAAATCTTCGTTTTTAACCATTCGATCAAGTTTCACCGCTCTAATACCACATGTAACACGTAATGAGGCTTTAATTACATATCCCAAATCAAATGTGAAAGTGCAAATGAAGAAATATAGAAAATACCTGATTTTGGTTCCATAATTTCAAATGAGTTTTTTGAAGTCGAAACGAGCACGAATCTATCTTCACCTTCACGAGAATTGTTCATCGGGACGCAGTCAACAATTTTCTACATCTTTCTCAAAACATAATCTCTTTTAATAGGTCAGAGAATCCTTATGCTTATAAATGATATGAGCAACTTGAGAAAACCTTAGCCTTTATATATAGCCTTCATATCGAACTTCTCTATCACAAGCTCAATATAGATCCGGTCCACACTAATCGGGATCTATTTTCTATCTGGACTTCGACCTATTGACTTAGATTATTTATTGGGCCACTTTATTAACTTTATTCGGATACAATTACGTAACTTAATTAATAAGTTATTGAAAAACTAAAAAATGCAATTAAATGTTGTCCAACTTTATGAGAAATGTCCAACACGTGTTATATATAAAATGAGTCAATTTTTTAAATATAAAATTTAGATTAAATTTAAATTTGAATTTATATAAAATAATTTTATTTTATTAACATAATTACTATTTTAAAAATAAATTGATTCAATAAATTTAACAAAAAAATCTTGAATTGATTAATTTTCAGTTCTATTTTTAGTTTTTGAGTTTGATTTAGTTTAATATTTTTTGTTAATAACTAATCAGTTTATTCATTAATTGGGTAGTTTTCAGAACTAATATGTTTTATAGATCAAAATAAATGAATTAATTTTTATTTAATAAACTCTTTTTAATTAAAATTTATATCTTTCAATGAAGGATAATATTTTTGATCATTTTAAAATTTTTTACTTTATTCAATTTTTAATCAGATATTGATTCTTTTAAACTTTAAGCTTTTATCTTACCGATAAAACTTTTGATGATTTTGAAAACATTAAAAATAATAAAACAATGTAATTTTAATAGGTAAAATATTAGAAGCCTAAAAACTCTATCCAATGCGCTACCTCTTTCCCCTCAATGTCAACTGCCATCCTTTTATTACCTCTTGCATGCTTCCTTTCTCATCTAGCCTTGTTAGTTTAATTATTATTCTATGTGAACACTAAATAAACTTATATTTATTGTCATCTCGTCCTGATTACTTCAATTCGTCACAAGAAGAATTCTTTTTCATCATCTTCTTCCCTGACGGAAGATTTAGTGGATTAGCACCATAACCATTCACCACTATATGGACACCTGTTGAATAAGAAAATGCTGTGAACGAGATAGATGCGTGTAGAATTGAGATTTTTCTCCACAAGAAATGTGCTTCTACATAATTAATGATTTCAAAGATTATTTAAAAGGCTAAAATTAAGAATTAAAGTTATAATTCTTAATTTTAAAAAAATTTATGAAACTCAAGTCTAAACCTTTAGTATTTAACTTTTTAAAATTTATTCTATACTTATATATGATTATAATACTAAAAATTTAAGAAACTTACGAAACTCGTCTAAAACTTTAACTTTTAAAGTTTTAATAAAATTTATTCATATGATTAGAGATGAAAGTGAGCCGGACTGGATCATATGTTACTCGAGTTTATATATATATATATTTAAAAAATTCAAAAGTAACGCTGTTTTTACATTATCTATCGGGCCGAGTATGGCCTAGGTAGCTAGGCCCAAGGCCCGGTCAAACTTCGAGTCAGGCCAAGATCGAGCCTAATTGCCAACCCTATATATATGATACCACCGTATAAATATGTATGTAGACTTTGAAATTAAATAATATTGAGAGACGGATTTTTATAAGAATAAAACTAATACTTAATATTATCATATTCTAATGTATTATCACAGGGCATCCACTTGTGCATCAAAATAGTTCTCACATGTTTAACAAACTGTTTGCTAACAGAAATTATAATAATAAGGTTAGTTAAAGTCCCAAATGCATCAAATCGAGGTGGTTGATGTAATAGGGTAAAAGATAAGATGTTCCTTAATTTAAAAATTTTAAAAATTTATTTAATTTTATTGTTTTCAAAATTTTCAGAGAAAACATTCTTTTAAATTTTGAAAGAAAATAAATAAGAACCACACACAAAATAAATATTTGATAATTTAATTTAGTTCTTAAAATTGAAACTAAAGAAGTAAATTTGTCAAAATTAAGATTTTATTATGATCATTTTAAACTAATAATTTAAATTAAATTAAATTAATTATAGTCAAATTTAAAAGTTAAATTGAATTATTACGTCGAAATATTTAATTAGTTCATATATAATATTTATATAATATAATTTTCATCATTATTTTTAATAGAAATATAAGAGAAATTTTTAAAGATTTGAATTAATTTTTATTTTTTTAAATTGTAAAAATGACTTTTTACTCAAATCTAATAAACAATAATTTTTATTTTTTAAAAGTATAAAAGTTTTTTTAAACTGAAATCTAATAAACAATGAGGATAGATCTTTGTTTAGTACGGATGATATGTCTACCATCTATGGGTGTGCTTCACGTGCCCCGGTGGGCAAGTGGATTCATGCCTTTTTCCTACTTGCGACAGTGGCGCGTGACTTTAGCAGCGGTTGAACTTGTACTTTCCTAGTTGTGACAGCATGTCAGTGTCTTAAAACCAGGAGAAAAGAGACATTTTTTTTTTGTTAAGAGAGGCATATTTTAAAACCAGCGGTTGAATACGTACTCTCCTAGACTCCTAGTTGTGGCAGTCTCCGAAATTGAACACCCAACACATTTTCCTCTTCTTCATCAATGGCTTGCGATTACCGTCCATCGGAGGAGATATCGCTTTTTCTTAATCAAATTCTCCTCCATTCATCTTCACCGTCGTTGCATATGACCCTGAACGGCCCACATGCTCAGGTGGTTGCGAAGCAGGTTGACGTTCAAAACCAGCGCTGCCTGTTAAGTCACGAAGTTCAAATGGTGTGCTCATGAAGAATCCAAGATTTATGGACTGATTGCATGGAGATTTTCTTTCGGCGTTACTAGGAATTAGTCAAATCTGTTAGTTATTATTTTACTTTCAATAAGTGCCCACTAGGCCACTACTTTAGTCGTGCAGTAGTTAGACTTCTACGTTGTTAGTTTCAAGTAAACATGGCAGTCATTTTAGGAAGAGTTAGTTACTTCATTTGTATTTAAATTCAAGAGTTGTGCAGTAGAAAGGGGGAAGCTATTTCAATCAAAAACTTTTGTGGTTTATTCTCACCATAAGTAGAATATTGTTCTTGGCTTTGACTGGGACCTATCATTGGTATCAGAGCTACTCTTCATGGCAACAAACAAAGAAAGAATTGAAAACGTAGAAATGGGCTTAGGGGGGCTCCAAAGTAGCCTAAGTACCATGGAGAAGGGTGTTAACGATAAGTTGCATCACTTGGAAGATGCAATCAATAAGATGACAGCGTTGCTTACCGCCAATCACACTGCAGCGTCTTCAAGCAATATTTTGGAATCTCTTGCTGTGCCACCACAGCTCAAAGATGGTTTCTACAGCCAACATGAAGGTAACCAATCACAGTTCTTTTCTAAATTAGCTAAGCTGGAATTTCCTCG
This sequence comes from Erythroxylum novogranatense, assembly GCA_029891385.1. Lineage (NCBI taxonomy): Eukaryota > Viridiplantae > Streptophyta > Magnoliopsida > Malpighiales > Erythroxylaceae > Erythroxylum > Erythroxylum novogranatense. Next base: position 12,063,650 of record CM057228.1, read on the forward strand.
ATTTTCAGGTGATGATCCTACAGAATGGTTCACCAAAGTGGGACAATTTTTTGAGTATCAAGGGACTGCAGAATCACAGAGAGTGGCTCTAGCTAGTTTTCATTTGGAAGGGGAAGCAAATCAATGGTGGCAATGGTTGCAGAGGTCTTATAAGGAAGAAAACAAGATGGTAACATGGGAGATTTTTCATGACGAGCTTTGGGCACGCTTTGGTCATATTGACTGTGAGAACTTCGATGAAGCCTTGTCAAAAATTAGGCAAATCGGTTCATTACGAGACTATCAAAGGGAGTTTGAGCGATTAGGTAATAGAGTGCAAGGATGGACACAAAAGGCTTTGGTGGGCACATTCATGGGGGGCCTAAAGCCTGACATTGCTGATGCCATTAGGATGTTCAAACCAAAATCACTAAAAGATGCCATTAGCCTTGCTCGGATGCGGGATGAGCAGCTGAATCGTCACCGCTAATTTCTACAACCTATCGACCGATTTACTGTAGAATCATCTTTAACAAAGTTTAAAACTGCATCACTACGAAGCAACTTACCTGGGATGAAATGCAGAAGCGAAGAGCCCAAGGATTGTGGTTTAACTGTGATGAGAAATTTTCCCGAGGACATCATTGCAGGGGACCTCAAATCCTAGTACTAGAATGCAGCAATGAAGGCTTAGATACAAAGGAGCCAAACAACTCAACGATATGACAATTGGAGATTTCATTCCATGCACTCGTAGGCTAATTTCCTCAGCCTCAACCTTGAGGACAAGGTTACAGTCGAAGGAGGTGGTAATGTTAAGCCACGAAGTTCAAATGGTGTGCCCATGAAGAATCCAAGATTTATGGACTGATTGCATGGAGATTTTCTTTCGGTGTTACTAGGAATTAGTCAAATCTGTTAGTTATTATTTTACTTTGAATAAGTGCCCACTACTTTAGTCGTGCAGTAGTTAGACTTCCACGTTGTTAGTTTCAAGTAAACATGGCAGTAATTTTAGGAAGAGTTAGTTACTTCATTTGTATTTAAATTCAAGAGTTGTGCAGTAGAAAGGGGGAAGCTATTTCAATCAAAAACTTTTGTGGTTTATTCTCACCATAAGCAGAATATTGTTCTTGGCTTTGACTGGGACCTATCACTGCCCCTCGGGTGTCGAGCAAGATGCGATCTTCAGGGAGGGAGCGAATGGTGGTTGGGGGTGTTTCTGGGAGAACGTGAATGCGTCCTCGTCGTCGATCGATGGGCTTAGTGAATTCAAGACTGATGATTGCAACGGAGAAAGCGAGGTTCTTTTAGTTTTCGTGTGCTTTTTGGGTTTTTTGCTATTGTTTGGTTACTGGGAAAATGTAGGAGAAGAAAAAGGTTTTGGATGATTGTCACTTGGCTTAAACCTGGAACAGATTAAGAAATGAAGATTAGTGTTCATAATGGGGATTCAACTATGCCTACTTGTCAAACCATCATGATCTTGAAGTTTAAATTTGAACAATGCAGGAGGGTCTCGGGACAATAGTAGATGAGGTGCCAGCAAAGCAGGCTCCCCCACGTAAGTCATCGAAAAGAAGCAGACCAGCAGAAGTTCACAATTTATCTAAAAAGGTTTGTTTTCTCATGAAGTAAGGCTCTCTACTGATGTAGTACTGATCAACCATTTTCCATTTGACATTGGGTTGTTCAATTTAATGTCACCATATGCGGGGTTGCTTTGGGCAGAGAAGGAGGAGCAGGATTAATGAGAAAATGAAAGCTCTGCTAAACCTGATTCCAAACTCCAATAAAGTATGCCTTCTTCTGGTTTGAGTACTTGCATGCTTGTTAATTTTGTTTCATTCGAGGATTTTGCTTCTCGTTAACTGAATTTCCATCTGCCGCAGACAGATAAAGCTTCTATGTTGGATGAAACCATCGAATAACGTGTTAAGTATTAAGTTAGTCACGTGGTAGTCAGGTGCTTAGTGTCGTTTGTTAACACTGTTGTATATATTATGAAATCTAGCTTTGTACTGAACTGTTGAGATAATAAACGAAGCTAGTTTATTTACTCTGTTTTCTCTATCTTTCTCACTTGGTTCTTCTGTTCATGGTATCAGAGCAGTAACGATCCCGACGATTGGTCGTTGCTGAAAGTCGATTGCAGCCTAATACCACACGGAGAAGTGTGTTAGAGCTCTACAGTGGCTGTGTTTTCTTCAGTGGTGAAGAAAGGAACGTTGCCTTACTGAATAGCGAGGCTAGGGTTTCGAGCTTGGACTCGTTTTTTTCTCAATCAGTGCCTTCAGTTTTTTTGTATTGCGATAATGGAGGGAGTCTCTGCGGAATCCCCTACTGGATCAACACTGGATCCTCGATTACGAGGTATACATGAAGAAAATCAGGTATATCTCTAGGGCTCGGATTATCTAGGTATGAGTTTAGTTACTGTAGTGTTGAATGGGAGCAATTTTTTGAGCTGGAGTAGATCTGTGAAAATTGCCCTGGGAGCTAAGATGAAATTAGGGTTTATCGATGGTACATTCCCGAAACCTAGTCCAGGCTCAATTGAATGTGATAGGTGGATTAGGACTGACTATATGGTTAGATCCTGGCTTTTAAATTCAATTTCAAAGGATATTGTCGAAGCTTTTATATACACAAATTCTGCCCAAGAATTGTGGTCAGATTTGGTCGAAAGATTTGGGGAGAGCAATGGGCCTTTATTGTATCACTTACAGAGGCAGATTAGTGTTGCATCTCAGGGTAATATGTCTGTAGCAAGATATTATACTGGTTTAAAGAAATTGTGGGATGAGCTTTGGTGTCTCATGCCTGTTCCACAGTGCACATGTGGGGCGACTGTGCAATGCATCTGTGGAGCACCTAAAGCTTTGGCAGATTTAAATTCCATGAATCAGTTAATGCAGTTTCTGATGGGGTTGAATGAAAGCTTTGATCATATTAGAAATCAGATACTAGTTATGGAACCACTACCTTCTATTAATAAGGTTTATTCTATGGTATTGAGGGTAAAAAAATAAAGAGAAATTCAGCAGGTTTTTGGTGAAGGGATGGATAATAATGCACTGTTTGCTAGTACTGGAGGTGGTAAGAAAGTTGTAGATGGGGGAGGAAAACAGTCCAAACAGAAGTTTGGGCATGGTGATAAGAGTGACTTGTATTGTAACTATTGTAAGAAGAATGGTCATTTAAAGAAGAATTGCTTTAAACTCATTGGTGTACCCGATTGGTACAAGGAGTTGCAAACCAAAAGAGCGAAAGGGACTGTGAAATATAATACTGCTAATACAGTACATGATACTAATTCATTTACTGTAGATAGTAGTAAAACAGTTACGAATGGTTCTGTTACTAATCATAATTCTCCACTGTCTGAATTGATTCAGCATGAGTTGCTGAAACTGGTTAAGAACAAGGCCCTCACTGATCCTCTTATGGTGAACCTTGCACAGCTCTCCGATTTTGCAGGTACACTTCCTCTATTAGCCCTTTCTAGTCTTGATGGTCTAGATTTATATTCTTGGATAATAGATACAGGAGCTTCTAATCACATGTGTGTGGATTTCTCTTTGCTAACCAAACCTATTATTCCTGCCAAATACATACTTGTTTATCTCCCTGATGGTACTCAAAATCAGGTCCATCACATTGGTGATGTTGTGTTACCAAATGACATTATCTTAACCGATACATTACATGTTCCTTCTTTCAAATTTAATCTGCTTTCTGTGAACAAACTTGCTAGATCCTCATCCATTACCTTTACATTCTTTCCAAATCACTGCATTTTGCAGGACCTGAAGACTGATCACATTTTGGCAGTGGGAAAGGTTATAGGAAAATTGTTTATCCTTGATAAGGATTCTTTTAAGGCAGATACAGTAGCAAAATTTTCATTGTGTAGTGTTGCTAGTCATGCCAATAATGTACAGTCTATGTCAACATACAAACTTTGGCATACACGCCTAGGACATGTTTCAGATGTTGTACTTAGACATGTAATTCCTTTTGATAATAAACATGTTGAAGAGATTAAAATTTGTGATGTTTGTCCACTTGCCAAACAACCTCGGCTGAAGTTTCCTCATAGTTCCATTCATACTGTTTCTATTTTTCAGTTGATTCATGTTGACATATGGGGACCTTATAGTCAACATACTCTTTCTGGGGGTAAATTCTTTTTAACAGTAGTGGATGATTTTAGTAGAGCAACTTGGACTTATTTCATGGCTCATAAGTGTCAAGTTCTCAAATGTTTGGACAGTTTTTTAAAGATGGTTAGGACACAATTTCATAAATCAGTTCAGATAGTCCGGACTGATAATGGGGCAGAGTTTTTGAGTGGAGATTGTCAGAAATTATTTTCAATTTTGGGAATTTTACATCATAGGTCTTGTGTCTATACACCTCAACAGAATGTGGTTGTGGAGAGGAAACACAAACATTTGTTACAGATAGCTAGAGCTCTCATGTTTCAGGCTTCTTTACCTAAACGTTTTTGGGGTGAGTCCATCCTTACTGCTACATATCTCATTAATACGCTTCCTTCCCCACTTCTCAAATGGAAAACCCCTTATGAGATTTTATATGGTTATCCTCCTAAGTATGATCATATAAAATCTTTTGGTTGTTTATGCTTTGCTACGAATATCAAGCCTCATAAGGATAAGTTTGATCCGAGAGCTTCCAAATGTGTTTTCTTAGGATATAATGCTGAACAAAAAGGATACAAGTTATTTGATATAACTTCTGGTTCTCTTCTAGTTTCTAAAGATGTAGTTTTTCATGAAACTACTTTTCCTTTTCAGTCCTTATCTCCTGCACCATTGGATATTCCACTTCCTTTAGTTTCTTCTGATCAATATTATGATGTTTTGACTGACCATTCTTCGGTTCCTACCTTCCCTCCTTCTATCACAAATTCTACTTCTCCTGCTCTTTCTGATTCTCCTTCTTTGCCATGTCCTCCTGTTCCTACTGTTCCACTGCGTAGGAGTTCAAGAGTTCCAATTAAACCAGTTTGGCTTACTGATTTTGTATCTCATGCCACTACAAACCACTTTCCTCCTCCTGCTGTTCATTCCTCCAACTATTCCCTTCCTACTTTCCCTTTTATTCCTACACCTCATTTGTCTTCCACATACATGTCTTTTTTAGCTAATGTTTATGTTATTGAGGAACCTCAATCTTATTATCAAGCTAAGGATCATGATCATTGGATACGGGCAATGCAGCAGGAGTTGACTGCATTAGAATCTAATCATACTTGGGACTTGACTTCTTTACCTGCTGGTAAGAAAGCCATTGGTTCTCAATGGGTTTTTAAGGTTAAGCTTAAGCCTGATGGGTCAGTTGATAGATATAAGGCCAGGTTAGTGGCCAAGGGGTATCATCAGATTGAGGGTATTGATTTCACTGACAGTTTTTCTCCTGTTGCAAAAACTGTCACTGTTCGTTTATTATTAGCTGTAGCTGCTCAATTTTCCTGGCCTATACATCAATTAGATGTAAATAATGCGTTTTTGCATGGACATATTGATGAGGAAGTTTATATGCTTCCTCCCGATGGGTATACTGCAGCTGGTCCTAATCAGGTTTGCAAGCTCAATCGATCTTTGTATGGTTTGAAGCAAGCCTCCCGTCAGTGGAATTGTGAATTCACTAAGTGTTTGCTTTCTTATGGTTTTCTTCAATCTCAGCATGATCATTGTTTGTTTATTAAGTCTACTGGTCTCCATTTTGTGGCACTGCTGATCTATGTAGATGATATATTGTTAACTGGACCTTCTGTGACTGTTCTAACTGATGTTAAACATTTTTTAGCTTCTGCATTTTCTGTGAAGGATCTTGGTCTTGCTAAGTATTTTCTGGGGTTGGAGATTGCTAGGTCTTCCACTGGGTTGTATATAAATCAACGCAAGTATGTGCTTGATTTATTGTCTGATGCGGGTTTGACTGGTGCCAAACCAGTGTGTACCCCTTTGCCTAAGGGCTTGAAGCTCTCGGCTGATTCTGGTTCCCTCTTGGAGGATGTGGGCCAATACCGTCGGTTGATTGGTAGGTTGTTGTATTTGGGATTTACTCGTCCTGATATCACTTTTGCAGTTCAACAATTGAGTCAGTTTGTGAATGCTCCATGTCAGGCTCATTGGGATGCTGCTATGCATTTATTGAGATATTTGAAGAGTTGCCCTTCTAAGGGTTTTTTTTTCCTGCTTCTGCTGTTTCTTCTATGCCTGCTGATTCTTCTCCTTGTTCACTTGTTGCGTTTTCTGATGCTGATTGGGGTTCGTGTGTGGATACTCGTCGTTCTATTTCAGGTTTTTGTATATTTTTGGGCCATTCTTTAGTTTCTTGGAAGTCTAAGAAGCAGTTACGATTCTCGATCTTGGTCAAGTTGAATATCGGAGTATGGCGCCCATCCTTGTTTGTGAGTTGTTATGGACTTCCTGTCTTGAAAGATTTGCAGATTCCTTTTACTTGTCCAATTCCTTTGTGGTGTGATAATCAGGCGGCTCTTCATATTACTGCCAATCCGGTGTTTCATGAGCGTACCAAGCATCTTGATATTGATTGCCATGTTGTTCGTGAACAATTCAAGTTGGGGTTTATTGCTCCTGCTCATGTTTCTTCCAAGCATCAGTTGGCTGACTTGTTTACCAAGGCCTTGGCTGCTCCTCTTTTTATTGTTCTGTTGTCCAAGTTGGGTTTGGTGGATGTTCACCAACCTCCAACTTGAGGGGGGGCTGTTAAGTATTAAGTTAGTCACGTGGTAATCATGTGCTTAGTGTCGTTTGTTAACTCTGTTGTATATATTATGAAATCTAGCTTTGTACTGAACTGTTGAGATAATAAACGAAGCTAGTTTATTTACTCTGTTTTCTCTATCTTTCTCACTTGGTTCTTCTGTTCATATCTCAAACAGCTCCAGCTCCAAGTACAGGTTTTTGACTAAACTAGTTCTGAACCTCGTGCTTTGCACGGGTTGTTGCAAAGTAAATAATGAATTTTAATAATAAAATTGAAAGAAAAAAATGATAAATCCCTTTATTAGTTCAAATAACACCTCAACCTACAAAAGGAAAGATCACGATAAGCAAATTTCAGAGGAAATATCTGATTTGATTTGAATAAGCTGATCGGTATACCTTGTTCGCGGTAGATATGCAAGTATTATTTTTCATAATGCTTTGAATAATGAGCATTGCCATGACTTTATTCATTTCATCGTCAAGATGATCCATTACACGAGGATCATTTGAAAGTGTCAAGGTAGTGGCAACATCGTTGTATTTTTCTAATGGAGCACTAAGAAGTGCTATAATTTGTTTTTTTTTGCCCTGCTATCTTCAAGCTCTGCCTTGCCAGAAAGCTTCTTAACACATTCCCCCTGTAAATAACATGTCAAGAAAACAAAAAAGTGAACATTTACAAATTCAATAGGAAAGGAAGCTGGAAATAGGAAGCCTAGAATTCTAATGGTTACTTGACAAATTGGCATAAAAGTCAAAAATCATGCACTTACAATGAAAATTTTATAACTCTATCTACCGAGATATCATACCAGGATTTGATCCACATAATCGAGCCGATCAAGGTGAACGCGTAGCGTAAATGTAAGGAGGGAAACATACAATGTAATTGTTTCAAGAATAGGCATGTCAACTTGTGCTTCAACTACTTGCCAGTGAGAATTTTATGGAAATCAACTTTCAACAAATGGTTCTAAAATACAAATAACAAACCTTGACATTGTAGATTATTGCAGATAAAATTTTTAAATAAGAACTATATTTGTCCAAATGAAACTGGACTTCAGCAAATCAGTTAGACATCACCAAAATGTCATTTAAAGATTAAAGAACTTTTTATCCACTCAAGATAACCGATTTACCTTCCCAATAGCATTGCTCAATTTAGTAAAGGCTTCTACATGCAGGAGCTCTGGCAGAACCTGATAAAGAACTATTGTCAATGTATGACAAAAGCATAACATTTGAGAACAACATCAATAAGACTTACATCTGGACTTGAAGCAGCATAGTTAGACAATCTATCCATTAGTTGTGATAGTAGTGTCTTGATGTCAACTGTTGACTGGAAACCAAAGGAAGGTCAGAACCAAAGAGAAATATATCAACTACATGTAATCATATTAAACTTAAGTCTTGCTCAGCACTCTGTCCTTTCCCACAGTATGGAATAGAATGAAAATGGTTTCTGGTTGAAGACGGGAATGATCAAACACGCAATCAGAAAAGGTTTTCATGCACAAGATTCCAAAATCAAACAGTACAGAATTCACTGAGCCCAACAGCAGAAAGAGTTGTACATTTTCCTCTATTTAACTGAGAACATGCAGATTTTTTCCCACCTAACAATTTGTCAGTACATTTGCCTCTGCTTGTTAAATTAGTGACTCTGCACAAGAATCCAACTAAATAGCAAAGTCACTGTCCCATGTGGCATAGTGTTTGGTGCCACCAAAATGATTATCAAAACAAAAACTAAATGTTAAATGGGAACTAAAGACATAACAGATAAAGAGATAGAATAAGAGACTAAAGAAATCTGGCTTGTTTCTTATTTTCTGAAAAAAAAAATCTTCTTGTTTCTTATGCCCGTGAAGAGAGGGCAAATGGGTCGATGAAGCAAGAGTGTGGACAAATGCATCACAGTAATGAAAAGGGGCAGGTCTTTATCAGAGCCATCAATTGCGAAGAACCCAACCGTTATATTTTCATGTTAAGCAGGTATGTATATAGGCTAACATGAATATGCAACCCCAGAAAAAGAAAAGAACTTAACAGATAAAATTCATGAGCTGAGAAAGAAAACTCAAAAAGAGTTTTTGGTACCGTCAATTTGCAAGGATAAGAGTCATGGAAGAATCGTCGTGGGATTGAAATCTTAAGAAGCAGCTCTGGGGTGACAGGGACAGAGACATAAACAGAGATATTGAGTTGCTTCAAACCAGAAGACACGAACTCAGTTACTCGAAATAAAAAATCAGTAACGAAATCAGTGAAGAAGAGAAGGAAAATACTTGATTGACAGAAGCATCGCCGAAAGAAAGGCTGATTTGATCGCGAGTGTATTTGGTGGAGGAACAAATGTCGTTATAAGCCTTTGATACTGAACGACTCCCGACTTTCTATTCAAACAAACAATACAAAAAAATCATATAGCTTCGCATGCGGATCCAAGCAAACGAAATTGAAAGGTACGTACCTGGATTAAACTGAGATTGAAGGAGTCGTGAGCTTGAGGCTGGAAGGTCGTGGATTCAGCTGCTCCCGAGAAGGGGAAAAGCGAGAAGGCGATACAAAATCGCAGATAATCTTGCGAGCTGTTTGCTTTGTGTATGCTAGACGGTGCTTGGAGCTATGCAAGAAGACTTCCGTGTATGCTAGATTCTCTGCGATTTTGGGAATTAGGGTTGTTTGAGTGGAGAAGCATGATGGAGAAGCATGAGTTTCGAGAAGCATTAAATGAGCCATTTAAATTTCAGAAGCAATAATATTATTTTAGTCGTAAAGGATGACTTCTATTACGAAGAAGCATTAAATGCTTATGGAGGGAAATGGAGAGGTAGAAATGGTGTACGTAAACCATTAAATGCTCCTGTGAAAAGCTTTACATTCTGTGAGTAACGTTAAATGCTTGACAAAGTATTGAAATTTTTTGGAAGGAAATTGAGAGGTAAGAGTTGAGTTTTAAGTAAGTAAGTAGATATTATATTATAAGCAAAAACAAAGTCACCCTCGTGCAAAATGCACGAGGTGACTTTGTTGTATAACATTATTATATATTAAATAATTTTTTATTATTATTATTATTATTATTATTATTATTATTATTATTATTATTATTTAAATTTATTATAATAATAATTATATCATAACAAATATATATATATATTATTTATTAGTATTAATTTATATGTTTATCTAAATATTATTTATGTTATTATATATACGTATATAATATATATATATATAATTACAAATATATATATTACTCATTAGTATTAATTATAATATATTTAACAACAATTAAAAATTCAATAAAAATTATTAATTAATTTTCTAATCATTTAATTAGTCAATAATACTAAATATTAATTAAATTAATTTTAAATAAATTATAACCTAATTAACTTATATATTTTTATCTTTTAATTAATTTTAATTTATACATAATTAATTTACAAATTACATTATAATTAATAAGTTGACTCGATCTTTATTATATATATTTATATAAGTATTATTTTTTATATATATATATATATATACAAAAAAGTTGAGAATTGTGCACGAGGGTGACTTTTATAAGCAAAAACAAAGTCACCCTCGTGCAAATTATATAAAATTATTATATATTAAATAACTTTTGTTATTATTATTATTATTATTATTTAAATTTATTATAATAATAATTATATCATAAAAATATATATATTATATATTAGTATTAATTTATATGTTTATCTAAATATTATTTATGTAAATAGTTTTTATTATATTATTATTAAATAAGTTTATTATTATTATTACTTTTGTAAATATAAATTTTGTTATTATATACATGTACATTATATATATTTATTTTATATATTACTAATTAGTATTAATTATAATATATTTAACCCCAAAAAGTGATCTTTAAAATATAATTAATTAACTAACTAATGTGTTAATTTTGATTTAACTGTTGATAATAATAATATAATAAAATAATTTTTAATAAATAATCAAATTTAAAAATTAATTTAATTAATAGATTAATTAATATTTAGTATTATTGACTAATTAACTTATATATATTTTTGTTTTTAATTAAATTTAATTTATATATAATTAATTTACAAATTACATTATAATTAATAAATTGACTCGATCTTTATTATATATATTTATATATTTATATAAGTATTATTTTTATTATATATATATATATATAATAGGCAAATTGAAGTCACCTCGTGCACTTGCACGAGGGTGACTTTTATAAGCAAAAACAAAGTCACCCTCGTGCAAATGGACGAGGTTGACTTTGTTATATAACATTATTATATATTAAATAACTTTTGTTATTATTATGATAATTTAAATTTATTATAATAATAATTATATCATAACAAATATATATTATTTATTAGTATTAATTTATATGTTTATCTAAATATTATTTATGTAAATATTTTTTATTATATTATTATTAAATAAGTATATTATTATTATTACTTTTGTAAATATAAATTTTGTTATTATATACATGTACATTATATATATATATATATATATAACTAATTAGTATTAATTATAATATATTTAACACCAAAATTGTTCTTTAAAATATAATTAATTAATTAAATAATAGGTTAATTTTGATTTAACTGTTGATAATTATAATATAATAAATAAATTTTAATAAATAATAATTTTGAAAAATTAATTTAATTAATATATTAATTAATATTTAGTATTATTGACTAATTAACCTATATATTTTTGTCTTTTAATTAATTTTAATTTATTTATAATTAATTTACAAATTATGTTATAATTAATAAGTTGACTCGATCTTTATTATATATATTTGTATATTTATATAAGTTATATTTTTATTATATATATATATACAGAAAAAAAAGGGGCAAATTGAGAAGTCACCGTCGTGCAAGTGCGCGAGGGTGACTTTGGTATTCATATATATATATATATATATGTTTGTAACATATTATATTATATAAATTAATACTAATTAGTAATATATATTTGTTATGATAATAATAGTAATAATTATTATCATTATTATAATAAATTATTTAGTATAAAAATATATAGGGTGACGCTTATAATAAGATTATTAAAGTGACCTCGTGCATATATCATTATTATATATTAAGTTATTATTATTATTATTATTATTATTATTATTTAAATTTATTATAATAATGATAATAATTATTATTATTATCATAACAAATATATATTACTAATTAGTATTAATTTATATATTTATCTAAATATTATTTTTATTATATATATGTATAATATATATATATATAATTAAAATATATAAATTACTCATTAGTATTAATTATAATATATTTAACAACAATTAAAATTTTTCTTTAAAATCTAATTAATTAATTAACTAATTAGTTAATTTTGATTTAACTGTTGATAATTATAATATAATAATAAAAATAATTATAAAATAATAAAAAAATTATTTAGTATAAAAAATATATACTATTTCAAAATGGCTAGGGTGAAGTTGGACAATAACGATTTTGACAATTTAAAACTCAACGTCGGTATCATGCATTTGTTCGACGGCGACATTGTTATTATGTTATTATAATAATTAGTTGTGTTTTAACAGTAAATGACTTTTACACTTCTGAAATTGTGTTTTAACAATAAATGTTATTATAATAATTAGTTTCCGAAATTTTTGGTGTGCGTGAGCTTTGTGTTAATAACATTGGAATTAAAGAACAAATAATTCTGCTACTTTGGAAAAGATTTAACAGTGACATTGTATAAGCATTAAATGAGTTCAAAAATATTAAATGATACTATGTAAGAAACAATTTTAAGCGAAAATAAGAGAATTTAGGATTGAGATTTAAGTATATAAGTAGATTCTCTCGTTTAGCTATGCCTTGCCTATAAGCAGTTTCAAGCCAACCCTGTGCTTTCAAACCTTTTCAACCTCTCGTTGTCACAATCATGGACATATTGGCAAGAGTGATCACCCTTTCTGTATACCGCTCTCTGAGTTTTGATATTATGCGGGCCTGAAGCCTGTTTTTGCCCTTAGGATATCACAATCTTAAACTAACCCTGTTAATTGTGGATCATCTGCTTCATATAAAACTGCTAGAAAAAGTTAGCAATGATGAGACTACGAGTGACAGGAGACGCACTGGCAGAATCTTGAAACAGATCTTACTCCTACTTCCTTGACAGATTGTTATAAATTTCAGATGTTGTCATTGAGAAGTGGAATCAGTTTGTACCCGGTGTCTGTTCCTGAGTTGCTGCAGCCTATTCATCTCTCTCGATCAGGAATTACAGTTGACCATGGGAATCAGTCTCAACGCATGAGTACGATAGGTCCTCCTCTAAACACCGATACCCTACCACAAAATATGTTGAATCTTCAAAACCAATCCGATCATCTATCAGCAAACAGTATGTTAAATATGATTAACTCGGAAACTCCATTTGGTTTAGAATCATCGGTCCAGTCTTATATTGGTCCCTTCCAGCTCCAGGCTTCTTGTCAAGTAAGTTCGTTCGATGCACACAAGGGAAATACGGCTTCTGGCAACTTACCATGTGAAGAGAATCTACAGGGGCGATATTCGACATGTTCATTCTGAAACGAATTCATCCATGTCAGGAAGTTGATGTTTTTGAGCTAGGACGAAAAAGATGTTGCAAATCATTAACTAAATGGGTTTTGCAAAGCTAATATTTTATTCCAGGCATTTTGGAAATACATGTAGCTGTAACGGAAGCCTCTTTCTTTTTCTTCCATTGAGACCCTAATTAGTGGATATTAATTAATGAAACGTAATGAAATGAAATAAAACGAAACATAACGGTTTATATTAGAATGGAATGTAATATAGTGAAAAGTTGTTTAGGAGATATGGAAGGATTCATAATGTAATGTAACGAAATATTATTTGTAAGATAGATGAAATGGAATGTAATGTATAATAAATAACTTTTATACCTCTTATATTAAAATGATAATTACAGGAAGTTTATTATTTTATTATTAATTATATATAAATATTACTATTAATTATTTAATATATTTTACTTTATTTTACGTGATTTATATTTAAAAATAATTTATTTATATTTTATTTATATAAAATATATACAAACAATTAAAGAATAATTTATATATTTTTTCTATTTTCATTAATAAAATTTTATTAAAATTTTATTTTATTATTAATTACATACAATTTATTATTAATTATATAAAATATTATTATTAATTATTTAATATATTTTATTCTATGTGATTTATATATAAAAGTAATTTATTTTTCCTTTTATTTATATAAAATATATACAAATAATTAAAGAATAATTTTAAATATTTTTCTATTTTCATTAATAAAATTTTATTTATTTTTATCAATCATATACAATTTATTATTAATTATATAAAATATTATTATTAATTATTTAACAAATTTTATTATATTAAATTTTAATTTATATTTAAAATAATTTATTTATATAGAAAATATACAAATAAGAATAATTTTAATATATTTTTATTAATGAAAATTAAATAAATAAATATATATATAATATTATTTAATTGTTTGTATACATTTATATATAAATAAGTAAATAAATAAATATTTTTAAATATAATTTTATTTTATTATTAAATATATATAATTTATTATTAATAATATAAAATATTATTATTAATTATTTAATAAACATCATTATATTCTATTTAATATATTAATATTATGATTTGTTAAGAGTTGATATTAAGAAGAATTATTGAATGTATATTAGATAGTATATATTTATTAGTTTACATTCTATCATAAATCCTCCGAATCAAAAATTTCTTATTTTCATTGTTTACGATAGAATAGAAGGTAACATAAAACCCTTCGCTTCTATCTCATTTTATTCCATTTCATTATGAAACTCTCAAGTAAATGATGAAAGTATGTTGCGTTCTATTTCATCCCATTATTAACCTCTAAACTAAACCAAGCCTTAGGAGTTGCCAACAACTGGGGGATTATTGAAATGACTTAAGATTTTAATGTGAATTCGGATCAGTTGTCAGATTATAAAAATAAATAAATTTTACTGTGAAAACTTACTTGAATCTAATGGAATAAACGTGATTGAGGTATTGATATCTTTTTTACTTTTGGCCTTTCAAAAGATACATATAAGTTGTCTGTCTTTGGGATATCAGAAAAGAAACACTTAATATTTTTTTAGAGATTGTAACCACTTATTTATATGTAATACTTATTCCTAATTAGTTTATTATAAATTAAGAATATAACACTAAAGTCTCCACGCATATAATAGTTTATACTTAATTAGATAATTTAGGTCTATTAACTTTATAATAACACATAATATATAATTATTAAAATATATATATACGTTGTAAATTTGATTGATTTCTCACTTGGGTTACATATATATAATTCTTTTAATTACATGTCATAATAAGCTTTATGAGTTTAAAATTATTATTAGTACAAAGGTATCTTTAAACAATTCAATCCTTCAATCATACTAATATAGGATTAAAAAAATATATCACAGTTATTGTGACCAGACATATTAATGGTCACATATATTTCGAGTCACGTGATTTTTTTTTTTGGGTAGAAAAGGGGAAAAGAAAAACTAAGAACGCAGGTACGCCATAGAAGAAGCATCAAGGACTAAGCGATGGGGAAGACCCGGGACTGGTGTTAGAGTAGTACCCTGAAGGCAATCGCCTTTAGCGCATTTTGTACAAAGTTGTGTACATACTTTATGAATAAATAAAGAAAGGTATATTTCATTAACTTGCTGTTCATTATTTATGAATGGATATTGATCTATAAGCAAATTAATGAAATCCATGATATATGACATAGCATGAAGGAAATTGTGATGTGATCATACTACTGAGATTCCTATCATGTGCAATTATGTCAATATCTAAATTATCCTAGTCATAGGATTCTCGAGACCGGACATCGGTAATCCGGAGTGACTAGTACATCTCAAGCTCCTTGATTTGATCAGCGGTGGATCTCGAAGTCGTAAATATGAGATATTTAGGGTTGAGATGTGGATGCTTACTAGAGGTAGTAAGTACATTGGATGACTGCTATGAGATCATCACATGGATGTCCTATTCTAATGTCGGTGATAATCTCATCATAGCAATGGTGCAAGTATCCTTAGACTTGAGGTGCTCGAGGATATCTTGGATATTGATTCGTGCTTTGACTCCATTCCTTGTTGCACTTTACGAAGTCGCTCATCGGATGGTGATTGGAGTGCAGCTTGAGGTATTGAAGGTAATTGAGTAGCCAATAGAGGATTCACCACTTCTGTGATAGCAGAAGATGATACCCATGGCCTCTTGTCAGGGTCATTACTTGGAAGTCTCTGGCCGGAGCATATATGTCATGAAGAATGTCTTCATTGACATATAAAGTAATGAGTCCCGGGACGAGAAGCGAAATCACTGGACTAGATTTGACGTAGTCAGTCTAGTAAGAGTTGACACTTTGCCCATACTCATAACCAAGTGGGGTATAGCATGGTGAAAGGACGAATTGCACGGTAATTGTCTATGGAAAGGTTCGTGATATGGTTCATGATGAATACATGTTCATTCGTCAAACCAATTACTTTCCGAT
Organism: Erythroxylum novogranatense; assembly: GCA_029891385.1. Lineage (NCBI taxonomy): Eukaryota > Viridiplantae > Streptophyta > Magnoliopsida > Malpighiales > Erythroxylaceae > Erythroxylum > Erythroxylum novogranatense. The sequence continues at coordinate 12,080,091 of CM057228.1, forward strand.
CAATTGGGGGTCATGATGTGTTGCTAGATACCGCTCATGACTTGCTTGGATTAAGTGTTAATCTAAGTGGCCAACATAACCGGGAACCTAATGGGTCACACGCATAAGAGTGTCTCGGAGAATTCGTAAAATAGTTTTGGACAGAGTTCTAATATATGGAGAGCGATCGGATTAAATGGATCCCGATGAGATCGAGATATGTCCCGATAAGATCGCGACATCGATATTGCTGAAAAACGTTTCCGGTAGGTTTTCCTATACCGGGACCCGGTAGGCCGGTAGGACCGACCCCAGTGTGACTGGACCACTTTAGCATTTATTTATTTATATATATATATATATAATTAATTAATATATATATATAATTAATTAATTAATATATATATATATATGTTGCTACGTGGATGGAAGGAGAAGATGAGAGAAGCTTCCTTTAGCTTTAATAAAGTAGCTTTTAATGTCTTTAAATGTTAAAGACATGTGTACTAAAAGAAAAAAAATGAAGAAGAAAGATGAGCATGGTCGTTGGTTTTGTATAAAAGGTTTAAAAAGGTTGTAAAACCTTAGTTGTCTTTGGAAGAAAGAAGATCATCGAAGCTCATCATCATCTTCTTCAAGACTCTCTTCTTCTCCAAGCTTCTCTTCCATCGTTATTCTCAAGCTCTCCAAGGACAAAGGTAAGAGCTAGCACTCTTTAATTTGTTCTAGCTATTCCCGGGTCAAAGGGTTTGTCCCGGTTAGGTCCTCCGATCTCTGCGTGGATACCGTTAGAGACGGTCTCCTTTGACCGTTATGGTTTGAGTTTGTTGTATAGACACATGGATCCTGGCTTTCGGGAAGGTCCCGGAACAAAAATTTTTGTTTTCTGCACCGTGGGCATGTGATGCTCACACCGGGATTTTCCTATAGTGGTATCAGAGACACTTGTGTCGTATATAACGAAGAAACCATGACTAGGTCGGAGTTGCCTATTGCTTGTGACGATGATGCATGTTGATTGTGTGAATTTCGAATTCAGTGTAGAAATATTGTTTTCGAAATTTTCTTGCCCAGATATGTTCACAAGATGTTGTTTCATATGTTTGTGGAAGCTCGGAATTTATCAATGTGATTTGATATGGTTTTGATAATTTATTTCCAATGTTCTGGTTGCTGTCTTTGTGCACATTCAATGAACAGGCATGCTTATAAATTCGAGAATAAATTGTAGAAAATTTTTTTTCGGATTTGCTTTCACCAACATGTCTCTAAGATGTTTATGAATGTCTATGAGAATGGAAAATTGTTTTCGAGGTGATTTACTATTTATTTGAGAATTTATTGTGTGCTGATGAGAATAACTGTGTTGAGGAACACAGATTCTACATTGGTTTTGTTGCTGAGGTTGGATGAGTTTTTGTTGGAAATAAATCCTGAAAAAAATTCATGGAACATTTTGTGAACATGTTGTAACCTCTGTAATTTTCTCATAATTTATTGAAATTGTTTCAATGAGTTTTTCAAGCAAAACACAGAGCTTGGCAGTTTTGAGAAAGTTGCTGGAGCTGTTTTGTTTTAAATGTAAAATTGTGTATTTCTTAATTCCAATGCCTTGGATCAATTTTAATGTGATTAAAAATGTGTTATATTGATGTTGCATGCTTTCCAAATTGAATTTCTTGAAATTGGGTTTCCAAATATTTTTCGGATGTCAAATGTGTCACATTAGCGTCTCGTTAGTGTATTTCGCTGTTCTGATTGTTTTGGCCGTCACAATTTTGTGACCAGTGCCGAAGTAGTCTTGATAAAGTTTAGACTACCTAGAGATACTTAGGGTGATAGTTTGATATTATCAAATTATTTGGAAATCTAAATGAATAAGAGTGTATTCATCAATTTCAAGTTTTTCATGTATAGTTTGACTATTTATGGTAAGCATGGAATAATGAAACTGTTTCATTGGTACATCATAATAAAGGATATTACACTTGGTATTGTGAATTGGAACTGCACGAATTGAGAAATTAGCCGATTAAATAGCAATTCCACATGGATAAGTCGACTAATAAAGATACAAGTCGACTTGTCTGCTTTATAAAGACGATAAGTCGACTTGCACAATGGTACAAGTCGACTTGTTAGTATCTGACTGCATAAGTCGACTTACACATGCATAAGTCGACTTACACACTAGCATAAGTCGACTTACACATACACAAGTCGACTTACAACATGCAAAGGTGGGATGATGGATGATTTTAGGTATAGACTCAATGTGATTGATGAAATGCCCTAAATCATTCCATATAGTCATAGTGACTATAATCCTACGGCTTGGAGGAGAAGAAGATGAGACCTGAAAACCCTCACACATCATATGAAAACTAACGTCTTCCATTAATATGGGGAGAACCAGAGTTCTTATAGAGTTGGGTTGTTGGGTAAACCCAAGCTCACTCTATACGGATATGTTCGAACCATGAAAATAAGATTTTCGGATTAATGGGTCGGTTTTTACTAGAAGTGTTGATTTGTTGAGTAAAATCAAGGTCAACGTGGACAGAGGCGAAATTGGGCAGTGTGCATCAGATGTACGCGCATCAAGAGTTGATAACCCAATGTGTGTGCATACATCACGAGTTGATAGCACTAGTCGATAGTTGCATCTATGAAGCAAATGGTATGACCGATACCTACCGATAGACCTAAGGTGGCTTGTTAGGTAAACCCAAGGTCATTTTAGTAATGTCGGATATCTATGATGCAATTGGTATGACCGATACCTACCGATTGACCTAAGGTGGCTTGTTGGGTAAATCCAAGGTCATTTTAGTAATGTCGGATATCGACCCACTAGGACATTTTGTCATAATGTTTCTTGGATTCGTACTGAGGGTTATGGATTCTTTAAAACTAGTGGGAGCCATATGCATGTCATTCAAGTCCTTATGATTATGCATGTAATTCTATTCTAACATTCTTTCTCTCTTTCCCTATAGGTTATTGAAGATGACTTCCAGTGTGAACTTGCGCTCGCTTATGGACTCCAACAAATTAACTGGACCTAACTTTCTAGATTGGCTAAGAAATCTGAGAATTGTTCTCAGGTCAGAGGAACTGGGATATGTCCTAGATGTTCCACTTCCGATCCACACGCCGATGCTTCGATGAGGATCGAAGCATATCGTAAGCATCTTAAAGGCGGTGACATGGCTACCGCATTATACTTGCCTCGATGTCACCGAGTTGCGAAGTAGCATGAGTCTATGGATGCTAATACCATAGTGTTTCATCTTAGAGAGTTGTTTGATGAGCAAGCTCGGTCGAAGGTTCGAGACCTCGAGGCTACTCTTCACTACTAAGATGACTCGAGTTCATCTGCGGCAGCAAGTATGCATCAAGATGAATGGGTATATTGAGAGGTTGGCCGTCTCGGGTTTTGTTATGGATTATGAATTAAGTGTTGACTTAATTCTAGTTGGATTGTCGATAGTTATTCACGGTTTGTGTTAAACTATCGGATGAACCAAATATCCACGACAATCCTCGAGTTGATCAATCTGCCAAGACAAGGCAATGAGCAAGCTATCAAGAAGGATAGCAAGCAAGTGCTTATGGTGGACTCTTCTTCGGTTCAAAGAAAAGAAGTCAAGAAGAAAAGGTCTAAGAAACCAAAAGGAAGTGCAGCCAAGAAGAAAACCAAAGAGCGCACCAAAGGAACTTGCTTCCATTGTGGCAAGACCGCCACTAGAAGTTTAAAGCGTAAAGTCTATTTGGAAGAATTGAAGCGTAAGAAGGCATCGATGCCTCGACTTCTTCGGTATGTTTTCATTGAGGTTAATACTATTTCGACCATAACATATGGGTATTAGATACGGTTGTGGCTCACACATATGCAATGATATGCAGGGCCTCGAGGACGATGAGATAGCTCATGAAGGGAGAACTAGACCTGCGTGTGGGAAATGGAGCAAGAGTTGCTGCATTAGCCGTAGGCACTTACTTGTTTTCACTCCCCACTGGGCTTGTAATTACATTGGATGAATGTTATTTTGTACTGTATTAACAAAGAACATATTATGCATTTCTTGTTTAAATAGAAATTTGGTTTCTATGTGACTTTTAGTGTGATGATTGTTCTATTAGTTTGAATGGAATGCTTTATGGTACTGGTACATTATGCAATGGAATTTACATATTAGATATGTCACATCCAATTATAAATGTCAATGACATGAAAAGACATAAACGAGATAATTTAAAATCAACTTACTTATGGCATTGTCGCCTTGGCCATATAAATGAGAGACGCATAGCTAAGCTCCATAAGAGTGAAAGTTTAGGGTCATTTGATTATGAATCATATGACACATGCGAATCTTGTTTATTAGGCAAGATGACTAAATTACCCTTTAAGGGAAAGGGTGAACGAGCGACTAGAGTATTAGACCTAATACATTCAGATGTATGTGGTCCGATGTCCATCCATGCCAGAAGTGGTTGTCTTTACTTCATTACCTTTATCGATGATTATTCTCGATATGGGTACTTGTATCTGATGAGTACAAATATGAAGCATTTGAAAAGTTCAAACAATTCAGAAATGAAGTAGAAAACAAACTTAGGAAAAGTATCAAGACATTACGATCAGATCGTGGTGGGGAATACTTAGACCAAGAGTTTTTGGATTATCTCAGAGATAATGGGATTTTATCTCAATGGACTCCTCCTTACACACCACAGCATAATGGTGTGGCAGAAAGGAGAAATCGAACCTTGTTAGACATGGTACGATCAATGATGGGCTTTGCAAAGTTACCAAAATCCTTTTGGGGTATGACTGAGGCAGCTTGTTTACTTGTTAAGCAGAGTTCCATCAAAGACAGTTGATGTTACTTCATATGAGATGTGGACTAACAAAAGACCCTATCTTACTCATTTGAAAGTTTGGGGTTGTCCTGCTTATGTGAAGCGGACAGAAACTTGATGCAAAGTCTGACAAGTGTTTGTTCGTATGATATCCTAAAGAAACAATGGGATATCAATTCTACCTTGCTGAGGAACAAAAGGTGTTTGTTTCAAAGCATGCTGTCTTTTTAGAGAAAGAGTTTCTTTTACAAGAAGACAGTGGGAGCAAAATTGAGTTTGAAGAAGTTCAAGATGCTCGAACAGACGCAGATCAACTGCCTGAACCTGAAACTGTGACTCATACAGATGAAGTAATAGTTCAACCTTCTACAACACACGAAGTTCGTAGGTCACGTAGGATACGCTCTGTTCCCGAGAGATATGGATTTCTCGTGAATGAACAGAATGACGTATTGCTCATAGAAGATGATGAGCCTACCACCTATGAAGAGGTTCTGAAGAGTTCAGAGTCTGAGAAATGGCTTCATGCCATGCAGACTGAAATGGATTCCATGTATGAAAACCAAGTATGGACTTTGGTTGAGGCACCCGAAGAAATCAAACCCATAGGGTGCAAATGGGTTTTCAAAAAGAAAACCGACATGGATGATAATTTGATTACCTATAAAGCACGGCTTGTGGCTAAAGGCTTTCGTCAAAGACAAGGAATTGACTACGACGAGACCTTCAGCCCAGTAGCAATGCTTAAATCCATTAGAATACTCCTAGCCATTGTCACTCATTATGATTATGAGATATGGAAAATGGATGTGAAGACAGCTTTCCTAAATGGAAATCTAGCTGAGGATGTGTATATGACACAACCTGAGGGCTTCACCTCCTATGATGGCGAAAAGGTATGCAAGTTTCAGAAATCCATCTATGGATTGAAACAAGCATCCAGGGGTTGGAATATCCGTTTTGATGAGGTAATCAAAGATTTTAGTTTCTCACAAAATCCGGATGAACATTGTGTGTATAAGAAGGTTAATGGGACTGCAATCGTATTCCTTGTGCTGTATGTAGATGACATATTATTGCTAGGAAACGATGTCTCGATACTACAATCAGTCAAGATTTGGTTGTCCAAACAATTTGCCATGAAAGACCTTGGTGAAGCAACTTATATCCTTGGGATAAAGATCTATAGAGATAGATCAAAAAGGTTGCTTGGTCTTTCACAATCAACGTACATAGACAATATGCTAAAGAGGTTTAGCATGGAGCAATCCAAGAGAGGGTACCTTCCCATCACTCATGGGATAACACTCTCAAAATCTATGTTTCTTAAGACACAAAATGAGAGGATGCGCATGAATATGATCCCGTATGCATCTGCGGTAGGATCTATCATGTACGCTATGCTATGTACGAGACCTGATGTATCATATGTTCTAAGTGTTACGAGCAGATACCAATCGGATCCTGGTGAGGGTCACTGGGTGGTTGTCAAGAATATCCTCAAGTACTTGCGAAGGACTAAGGATGTTTTCTTGATATATGGAGATGGAGATCTCAAAGTGAGCGGGTATACAGATGCCAGTTTTCAATCTGATAAGGATGATTCCAAATCCCAATCAGGTTACGTATTCACACTGAATGGTAGAGCAGTTAGTTGGAAGAGTTTCAAACAAGAGACGACTGCCGATTCAACAACCGAGGCAGAGTACATTGCCACTTCAGAAGCAACAAAGGAAGCAGTTTGGATCAAGAAGTTCATATTGAACTTGGTGTGGTTCCTAGCAGTGATGGGCCCATACAGTTGTATTGTGACAACAATGGGGCTATTGCGCAGGCAAAAAAACCAAGGTCTCATCAACGATCCAAACACGTACTCCGCAGATATCATTTGATCAGGGAGATCATTGGACGAGGTGATGTCCAGATCGAGAGAATTCTCACCGAGCAGAATATTGTTGATCCGTTGACAAAGTCATTATCACAAAAGAGTTTTGATTCTCATGTACTCGCCTTTGGTATTAGATATCAAGGCGATTGGCTTTAAGTCAAGTGGGAGATTGTTAGAGTAGTGCCCTGAAGGCAATCGCCTTTAGCGCATTTTGTACAAAGTTGTGTACATACTTTATGAATAAATAAAGAAAGGCATATTTCATTAACTTGTTGTTCATTATTTATGAATGGATATTGATCTATAAGCAAATTAATGAAGTCCATGATATATGACATAGCATGAAGGAAATTGTGATGTGATCATACTACTGAGATTCCTATCATGTGCAATTATGTCAGTATCTAAATTATCCCTAGTCATAGGATTACTAAGACTGGACATCGAGAATCCGGAGAGACTAGTACATCTCAAGCTCCTTAATTTGATCAGCGGTGGATTTCGAAGTCGTAAATATGAGATATTTAGGGTTGAGATGTGGATGCTTACTAGAGGTAGTAAGTACATTGGATGACCTGCTATGAGATCATCACATGGATGTCCTATTCTAATGTCAGTGATAATCTCATCATAGCAATGGTGCAAGTATCCTTAGACTTGAGGTGCTCAAGGATATCTTAGATACTGATTCTGTGCTTTGACTTCATTCCTTGTTGCCTTACAGAGGTCGCTCAAAGGGTGATGATTGGGTACAGCTTGAGGTATTCGAAGGTAATTGAGTAGTCAATAGAGGATTCACCACTTCTGTGATAGCAGAAGATGATACCCATGGCCTCTTGTCAGGGTCATTACTTGGAAGTCTCTGGCCGGAGCATATATGTCATGAAGAATGTCTTCATTGACATATAAAGTAATGAGTCCCAGGACGAGAATTGAAATCACTTGGACTAGATTTGACGTAATCAGTCTAGTAAGAGTTGACACTTTGCCCATACTCATAACCAAGTGAGGTATAGCATGGTGAAAGGACGAATTGCACGGTAATTGTCTATGGAAAGGTTCGTGATATGGTTCATGATGAATACATGTTCATTCGTCAAACCAATTACTTTCCGATCAATTGGGGGTCATGATGTGTTGCTAGATACCGCTCATGACTTGCTTGGATTAAGTGTTAATCTAAGTAGCCAACATAACCGGGAACCTAATGGGTCACACGCATAAGAGTGTCTCGGAGAATTCGTAAAATAGTTTTGGACAGAGTTCCAATATATGGAGAGCAATCGGATTAAATGGACCCCGATGAGATCGAGATATGTCCCGATGAGATCGCGACATCGATATTGCTGAAAAACGTTTCTGGTGGATTTTCCCATACCGGGACCCGGTAGTAGGTAGAAGCAAACCCAATGTGTTGGACCACTTGACATTTATTTATATATATATATATATATATATATATATAATTAATATATATGTTGCTACGTGGATGGAAGGAGAAGATGAGAGAAGCTTCCTTTAGCTTTAATAAAGTAGCTTTTAATGTCTTTAAATGTTAAAGACATGTGTACTAAAAGACAAAAAATGAAGAAGAAAGATGAGCATGGTCGTTGGTTTTGTATAAAAGGTTTAAAAAGGTTGTAAAACCTTAGTTGTCTTTGGAAGAAAGAAGATCATCGAAGCTCATCATCATCTTCTTCAAGACTCTCTTCTTCTCCAAGCTTCTCTTCCATCGTTATTCTCAAGCTCTTCAAGGACAAAGGTAAGAGCTAGCACTCTTTAATTTGTTCTAGCTATTTCCAAGTCAAAGGGTTTGTCCCGGTTAGGTCCTCCGATCTCTGCGTGGATACCGTTAGAGACGGTCTCCTTTGGCCGTTATGGTTTGAGTTTGTTGTATAGACACATGGATCCTGGCTTTCGGGAAGGTCCCGGAACAAAAATTTTTGTTTTCCGCACCGTAGGCATGTGATGCTCACACCGGGATTTTCCTACAACTGGGTTCTCCCAGATCGACCAAGGCTGACGAGAGCGGGCGTCGTGTTTATCTAAAAAATCAGCACAAGTGTTGCTTTCCCGAAGAATATGAGACACGGAACAGAACCACCCACGCCACATTAAGTGCCAGATATCGGCGATGACAAACCAGTAAGCATGGGAGAGAGGGCAAGGAACCGTAAGCAGTTGAACCGCATCGTGCGAGTCCGATTCGACAACTACACGACGGTACCCCCGTTGCCAAGCAAGATCCAATCCATGTCGGAGGGCAAGCAATTCTGCATACAGGGGGGTTGTAATGCCAATATCTCCAGAGTACCCCACAAGCCATTGGCCTGTCTCGTCACGAATGAGTCCACCATACCCAGCCGTCCCCAGATTGCCCGACGAGCAGCCACCCACATTAAGCTTCACAAATCCTGAGGCCGGAGCTTGCCAGGCGATCCACTGGGGCGAGAGTTGGGGGCAGTCCGACGGACAATAGCGAATACAATCATCAAAGAGCCACAAGAACCTCAGGATCTGGCCCGCAATCGGCACAACTTCATGGTTCAAGACCTCATTATTTCGACATAGTTCTTTCCAGTCGATCCTCCTTTGTTTCTAAGAGAGATCATATCGAACTAAATCATAGTGTAAACTCACAAGCTCCTTGAAGTTGTAATATTAAATCGTAAAAATTCATGTTACAAGTGTATAACCATAATTATCTGTAAGTGCAATTTTTCACTAAACTAACGTATCATCAAATGAAATAACACCCATATAAGCATTAAGCTTACGAAAGACTTTAGGTGGTTAGTAGATTCACAGTTATAGAGTTTGTCCCAAAATATATTCTGTAGATGTATAACCACTTTGAATTCTTTCTTTTAATAACCGAAAATTTAATGTTCATATGTTTTAACTTTGACAAGCTCTTGTTGTTGGTAGAATACAATACTATTGATTTATTGTCACAAAATAACTTTAATGATCTATTAATACCATCTATAATTTGCAACTTAATGACAAAGTTTTGTAGTTATATCTCATGATTAGACACAATAAAACCTCTATAAATTAATATTGTTGGGATCATGATATTTATTATTTTATAGAGATATTAATTAACCGATAAATTAATATTTATTAATTTAAAAGATTTTGTAATTGATTGAAGTTAAATTTTGATTACATCAAAAGCATTGTATCTTAGAAAAATCATGTTTTATATTAATTGAATGAATCTAAAACATAGATTCATTATACATAATATTAATGAAAACTAATAAATAATGTTCATTGTTTCTTAACAATTAAGTATTATTCATTGTATTTTTACTAAAACATTCAATGTACATATATACGTATGATGGAGATAGAAAATACTTTATAAATAAGATAGAAAATTTCTCGAAACCATACCCAACAATAGCTCCTCATCTAAAAGGTGTCACAAAATCAACAATGACGGATCAAATACGCAAAAACTTATGTGAGTACAAGAGAGATCATTCGACATGTACTCAAAAAGATTTGTAGTTATGGCTTGAAGAAAAATTTCATTTGAAAGTTAATCAAGGTACAATCAACACTAGAATCATATTTCACTAAATTGTCTTAGTTATATTTGTGTAAGTTTATATAATTATTAATTTATAATATTAATGGCACCCTATACATAGAAGTATTTTGAAAATATATTATCTTATTATTTTATCAAATTTTGTTAAATTTTCAACTAGCCCATGTCGGGACCGGAGAAAATTATCTTAGAGAGTTTATTAATTTACCGAGTATCAATTTAAATAGGTTCTACTGTACCTCATAATATGCTATAAACTCAACTATTATAGTGGAAGAAGTAATAAGTTTCACTATTTTAGGAAATAGTTCCTCTAACAATCAGGTAGATTTAGCTTGAAGTAGATTTACGACTATCTTGGCGTCCTATAAAATCGAAGTCAAAATACCCATTAATCTCTAGTTGATCCAATGTCCTGCATTTGAGTATGTAGACTTTTGTTCTCTTAAGATGCCACATAACTCATTTGGCCGCTTTTCAATGATCTATTCCTGAATTGCTCAAATATTTGCCCAATGTTCTAACAATATATGTAATATTTGAACTCGTACATACCTGAGCATATATTAGACTTCTTATAACCGAAGCATAAGAAATATTTTGTATTTCTTTAGTTTCTAAATAATTATTGGGGCATTGATTAAGACTAGATCTGTCTGCTTTAGCAACAAAGATATTACTTGATTTACTATCCTACATATAAAATTTCTTACGTACCTTCTCGATATAGTTCTACTGCGATAACCCAACAATACCTTAGGAACGATCTTGATGTATTTGAATTCCTAATACAAAATAGGTATCACTAAGAACTCTCATTTCAAAAAATTTTGATAGAAAATTCTTAAATTTGTGCAATAAGCCTATATTATTGCTAGCAAGCAATATACCAACATATAAAACCAAAAAATATATACTTACTCCTACATAACTTATGATATATACAATTATAAATGAAATTCATCTCAAAACCAAAAAGATGACAACTGATATTATTATAGTGAAATTTGCTTAAATATATAAATAGATTTCTTTAATTTGAAAACCATCTACATTGATACTTTAGGAAAAAAGTTTTCAAGCTGTTATATATAAATTACTTCATCATTGTAACCATTGAGAAACGTTGCCTTAACCTTCGTCTGATATAACTCAAGATCAAAGTATGTCACAAGTGTCATTATAATTATAAAAGAGTCTCTTGAAAAAATCGATGCCTTTTGTTTTTAGTAAAGCCCTTTGCAACAAGATGAGTCTTGTATCTTTTCATATTGCCTTTAGAATCTTTTTGGTCTTAAATATAGGTTTACATATACTAGAAATGGAGCGTGATCCCAAACTTTCATCAATATCACCATTGGGAATGTTATCTTAATATCCATATGATATAATTCAAGATCAAAGTGTGTCACAAATGCCATTATAATCTTAAAAATGTCTTTCGAAGAAACCTGTGAGATAGTTTCTATATAATTGATGCCTTATTTTAAGTAAAGCTCTTTACAATAAGACAAGCCCTATATCTTTTCATATTGCCTTTTAAATCTCCTTTAGTCTTAAATGTCCATTTGCAACCAATGACTTTGAGGAAATTGATTATATCATCTTTTACTATGCCAATGTCCATATCATATTCTTGGAGCAAGACAATATAATAATCCAAAATTGCACTTCTTATCTCTTTAGTGGTTTTTAAGGTTAGTGAGTTTTCCCTTTAAGAATATTCAATTAATTTTGATCGAGAGATTTTTAACATTTCTTACTGCATTGGAGTTGCTTCTTGAACAATGTATAGAATAATAACTTGATAATGATCAACAATAACTGTAGGAAGAGAAATGAATTCCTTTTCAAAAATAAAGTATCTAACGTTATCCTCCTTCAAACTCAACATCCTTCATAAATTTGGCATTTTTCTTCTCAAAAATTTATTTATTTATGACCATTCAGAGTATCTAACAAAATAGATATTGACTAGTCTTAAGTTTAGTTTCCTTTTATTTGTCTTATAAAGTCTTGCCTCAGTTGGCAAACTCTATAAATGAAAATGTTTTATACTAGGATTTTTTAGGTCCATAATTTATAAAGGGCTTTATTCATTTCCTTGGTTAGAATTTTATTAAGAATGTAAGTTATGATCCTTAATGCCTTTCTACAAAGCAAATGTGTTAAAATAGTGTGAATAATTATACTCTTTACGATATTTTTGAATGTTTTGCTTTATCTCTCAACAATATGTTTATGCTAGGGCTACCAAGCATAGTATATCATATTCTTCTAGAAATTTGGCAAATGATCGTAGACATTGTTCACTTGAACCATCATATTTGCCATAGTATTCACCACAAACAAATCTAATACTTTTAACCATTTTGCCAAGTTAATTTACAATGTTGGTTTTGAAAACTTTGAACATGTCTAATACCTATGAATGGTATCCATAATGCGAGTAATCATCTCTAATGTAATAAAATATTTTTTATCATTATAAGAAACTGTAGGAAATGGCCTACAAATATCTGTATGGATTAGTTTTAAGACATATGAAGATCTTTTGGCACCTATTCTTCTTATGTTTGATTGCTTTCCCTTAATGAACATGATACAAACTTCAAAGTTTTATATATTAGTTGATCAAAATTTCAATCTAATATAGGCATTTTAACTATTTGTTTAAAGATGTATCCTAAATACTTATACCATAATGAAGTAGAATTATCATTTGTTAATTTTTTAGTACCCCATGAATTAACATACGAGGATTTATTAGAAGAGACAACTATATCAAGTAAGTACATGTTATCATATTTTGATAAAGAACTAGAATCGATAAGCTTTAAATCTTGAAAAAAAACTAAATTATCCATTTCCAAAAGAAGAATAATCACTGCATTATCCAATATAGAAATATAAACTAAATTCTGCTTAAAATATGGTACAACATAAATCTCTTTCAAATCCAAATAATATCTAGTTCCAAATGATAACCTAAAAGTTCTTATTGCCTTTACTTCAATTGGCATTTCATCACCCATGTAGATATATCTTTCACTATCACTAAACTTTTGGTAGCTTAAGTGATCCTGCATGGATACATTTATGTGAGTAGTAACACCATAATCTAACCACCAAACATGTCTAGGTACCAAAATCAAATTAAACTTAGAATAAACCAAAGAAGGAAGTGTACCTTTCTTTGTATGCTAAACATGATATTTAGTGCACTTTTTTTTTCTTTTGAGAATTCTTTCCACAAAAGTAGCAAAAAAATTCCTCAATTTATTGTTTTTGTTCCTTAAGCTACTTCTTTTGTGGTACAATACTTGCAACTTCCTTATTTTTATTACTATTCATATTGTTTCTCTTATAGGTGGACACTAAATGAGCACTTTTAACCTTCTTTTTCTTTGATCTCTCTTTTTGCACATAATGTGAAACGAGGGAGTTAAGAGTCCATTTCTTTTTTTGACAATTGTAGCAAACTTTAATAATGTGCACAAGTAAGTCTTCAGACAACTTTAACTTTAGTGCCTTAGTTTTGAAACAAGATGAAACATTTCTGGAATGTACTTCATAATGTTTCTATTACCCTTATAACTCATATAAACAAGACTTGCTAGAAAAGTACTTATTTTTGCCTTTTTGTTTTTAGCAAATCGTTGTTCAAATTTCTTAAAGAACAATTTAGCATCCTACTCTTTGGATATTGTGCCCCTGAATGTTTTAAAAGTTGCATGTTTCAAAACTATAAGACTTTAAGTTATTTAAGTGTTCCCACTTTTCCCAGTCCCTTTTACAATCAAAGAAACATGCATTTGTAGATGCAAGAGGTTGCTTAATTCGAAGAGCAAATTTTAGATCTATATAGTTAGGAATAATCATGATGTTCTCTTTTCAAACTTTAAAGTATATGCCTTTTAGCACAATTATAGAGTTAATATTGGTAGATATTACAACAACACAAGCATTCACTTAATAAAGAACAAAAAATAAACAAAGCAACAAACTCAAAATTAAAATCTAAATGCAACATAATTAACATATTCAAATAATGACAACCTCGATATAAGATACCTAGTACAACATTGAAATTTAGTCTTTGGACAGAGATATCAATTTATAAGTGGTATGTAGTGATCAAATATTGATAATAAGTTCTATCATCTTTCTTTAGATAGGCTTATAATTTACATGAAAAGCTAATCAATTGTCGCTTATTTATCACTGTAACTATGTTTGAATTTTTGTCAAATAATAGTTTTCCTTTGTGCTCCACATGAAATTCTACATAACCATCGATATTTTAGAATTAATTAATCTATACAAAAGATGCTATTTGGTATCATATTATTTCAAATAATTACTACAAATACCAAAATTTGAATTTAAGTAATCAATTGTTTGATTAATATCATAATTCCATATTATTTCAACAATAAATCAAAGACATGAAGGTTATAATTCTTGGTCAAAATCAAAAATTATAAAACTTATAAACCTTAAAATATTCATATAAATAATATGTAATAATTATATGACATTTGGTCCATCTTTAATTCAAATAAATAATGTCCCAAAATATAAAATGATCGGTTAATGCTCACCCAAACCAACAAATAATAACAAAGTTTTGTTTATTAATCCAAAAATTAAAACTATGTAAACCTTAAAATGGAAAAAGCCATCAACATACGAAAAGAAATATACATTGCCAAATGATAAGATTACATCAAAATCAAAACAATCTGTAAATTTAAATAATCCAAATTGATATAGACTCTTATACTAATTGTTAGATTTTTTTATTAAAGGAAAAAAAGATACAGTTTATAAAACGAGTCGGGAGAAACTAACGCCCGACTGATCCTCAAGGAGGATAGAATGGCACCCACTGGGTGTGGTATCTAAATAAGTAAATCCAAGGTTGAACCGCACAGGATAGCTTGCTAACCAGTCCGTGCAACGATTACTCTCCGGTAGATATAGCGATGCATAATGGTCCAGTTCTGAGTAAACAATTCCCGGATCCCCTGAACGAGCGGATTGAGGATGGTAGACCAGCTCGCCTCAGAAGAGAGTAGGGTGAGCACCGTGATCGAGTCTACTTCAAGTTCGATCCGACAATAACCGAGTGTCCAATCAAGGGTGAGACCGGAAAGCACGTCCCAGAGTTCCGCAGTCACTGGGGTACACCAGCCGAGATTGTGGACAAAACCGCCAAGTCAATTGCCCGAACTGTCTCGTTGGAGTCCACCCGCGGTGGCTGACAAGGAGGAAGGTGTGCACGTGTCATCTGTGTTGAGTTTGACCCATTTGATAGGCGGTGTGCTCCAGCCGATCAATTGCTTGTGACGAGGCCGATGTCCCAAAATAGCTTGTTGCCGCCAGACTGCAGCTCGCTGGATCTGACCTGCAAAAGACACAATGAGAGAAATGGGTGAGGGAGGGTAAGTGAACTGAGGGTCAAAGATGCTCAAATTCTGCCAATTCCACAAAAGCCAACAAGTGACTCCAAAAGCAGCGACCAATCCTGGCCCAAAACGTGCGTGTGGGTCCTGAGGTTGGTGGTGAGCCACCGACAAGTCGACAAAGAGAAGAATTCGTGAGGAACGACGCGAGGGGGGAAGGAATCCCACACTTGGCGAGCTTTAGGGCAGTCGCGTAGGGTGTGCAGTGCGAGTTCTTCAAGCCCACAGTGGTAACAAGAATCGTCCGTAGTAAGGTGTCGACTCAGGCGATGGTGGTTGGTGAGTAGTCGATCGCGCGCTAGCAACCAAAGAAATGTGCGAATACGTTGGGGGCCTACCCATTGCCAAATTAACTGCCAACAGTTATCCATTGCGGTGGCCTCCTGGTCCAATATCATGGAATAGGTGGAGGCGACCGTGAAGTGCCCAGTCTCAGAATGGCCCCAAATGACCTTGTCTTGTCCTAGGAAGGGTCGTGGGGAACGTGCCGACAATGAGACGACATTGTAACATCCCACCCCCTCCTAGAAGGGTAAAATAGTAAAATTGGCATAGGATGAGACTAATAGGGATGTATGAGTAGTGTCCAGGTATACTGGTACTGGTGCTTAGTGAATTTGTGCACGCGAACTGTTTGGTCATGCATTCATGACATTCCCGGTAATTGGGCCTAACGGCATTTTATTGTGATTAACGTGGTTATGGGATTTGAAAAATTATTCTGAGTGCGCCATTGAGCGTTTTAAATTTTTTGGGATTTATAGGAATTTTTCTGGAATTTTCCGGAGAAAATTCCCGGACCGACAAAATTGCCGGTAACTGGCCTAAACATGTTTTGGGGTAGAAAAGGTGATTTTTGTGATTGAAAAATTATTTGGAGTGTACTGTTACATGTTTTACAATTTTAGGGAATTTCAATAATTTTCAAAAAAATGATTCGGGGAAAATTCCCGGAAATTCCCGGACCGAAAAATCGCCAATTGGCGAATCGGTCGATTTTCGGTAGCATGGGATATACTATTTTGGGATTTAAATTATGGCCATTGGAGTTGATTGGGTTCATTTTTATTAGAATTAATGGAATAAAATTTATTTAATGACTTTTGACTTTTCTTTCCTAAGTGGACTAATCTCCAATTGCCACCTCTCCACTTCATCAAGTGTTTTCCTTGGTTTGCTCATTACCTCTCAATCTCGTATATGTGTTAATAAAAGAAAGGTTGGAAGGACTTGGTTACTTTTGTTTATTCCACCGAAATCACTCTCCATTTGCAAGCTCTCCATCGTTTTTTCTTTCTTTCTTCTTTAGCTCCTCCATGAACTCAACCTATTCTCCTTGCCTTGCAACTTATATCTTCTATCCATGAGAAGCATGTATGGTGGTAGAAGTGAGTAGTGAAGGTGTTAAGTGAGCATAAAGAGAGAATTGAAGGTTGGAAGCTTGATAGGTAAGTTCTTTAATTCTTATGTTTAATGATGTTGTTAGCATGACTTGCATGTCATGGTTGGTAGAAGCTTTGAATGAGAGGTTGGGAGCATCTAGTATGCTTAGGGATGCATGATATTGATGTCTTTTATTGCTTGGATTAATGGGTATAAGGTTAGGGTTATGGATGAATTAAAAGTAGTATGATAGAAGTGATTATGGCTTAATTTTAAATGACATATGGATAATTATTTGAGTATTTGAATTGAGGAATTTGATGCTACCAATTTTTCAGTATTAGCCCTAGTATATGTATGACTGTATCAATATTTAATTTGTATTTATTTTGATGTCTAGTGGTGTGAAAAAGGCATTGGAAGTGATTGAACTAAGTTTAACATTGAATCTGGAAAATTGGAATTATAATTGATGTTACTGTTTTGTTCATAATTTATTGTGTAGAAATGCAAATGAGGTAAGGTTAGTGGCCACTGAAACTTTGGGATGTTGGTTTCAATTTAGTGTGAAATAGGTGTTGTTGAATTTCAATGATAGAAGGGTGAAGTTTTGAATGGAAAGTTACTGTTCCATTGCATGTGAACAGTAACCGAAACCACAACATATGAATTTTGTTGATTTTTATGAATTAATTAAGATGGAATTAGGGAAAATGGTCTTCATGGAAGTTGTAGAATATTGAATTATCGTTCCATTTCTACTGATCTTGATATTTTTAGAATTGTATATTGGGAGATATGAATTGATTACTAATGACTGGTTTTGAGCATTTTGGATGAAACCTAGCTTAAGTGTGATTTTGTGAGTTTACTGATTGGAGGCAATTTTAACATTTTATGTGGACTGAATTGGTGTGAGTGAGCTTCTGAAAAGTTGTAGAGGAAGAGATTACCTTGAAATTGATATTTGGTGTGTAATTTTTAGAAGTCAGAATTGGGAGTTATGATTTTTCAAAATTGCCCTACATTAGGTTATGAATGGTTGATCATAACAGAAACTTCCATAACAGTTTTGAAATTGTTAGAGATCGAATTGGATGATGAGTGCTTCATGAAAAATGAAGTTTGAGATGTTATCTTTACAGGGATATAAAGTTCTGATTTTATTGACTTGTGTACAGGAAGTTATGCTTGCTATAAGGTTACTGCCCAAATTGGAGGATTTCAGGAACAGTAACATTGAATGAATAAATTGACTTGTTTAGAAATAGAATTTGATTTTGGGTTGTTCATGGAAGTTGTTGGGGACATTGTGAACTTATTGACCATATTTTTGTGGTAATTTATTACTGAAGAATCAGTGAGTTATGAAATTGCCAATGTACTGCCCTGTGTTGCTGGAAATTGAGTAGGCAGTAGGTTTGATGGAGTATTTGACACCTTTAGAGTTGGAATTGATTTTTATGGTCTTCTTGAG
This sequence comes from Erythroxylum novogranatense, assembly GCA_029891385.1. Taxonomy (NCBI): domain Eukaryota; kingdom Viridiplantae; phylum Streptophyta; class Magnoliopsida; order Malpighiales; family Erythroxylaceae; genus Erythroxylum; species Erythroxylum novogranatense. The sequence continues at coordinate 12,098,717 of CM057228.1, forward strand.
AATTGTAGAGCTTTTCATAAGCTTTCCAACAAGGTATAGTTTGCATTTTTCAGAAATGTGTAGAAAGAATTATGGGTGTTGAAAGTTGGCTTGAAATCAAGAAAGTAAAGAAGGAATAAGGGTTAGGTATATATATCGATATTAATTTCTTTTGTCAATTTCTTTCCCGTCCGACGTCCGATTGACCTGATTCTAGAGGCATCGGATTCGTTGAATATTTAATTTCATTTTATGAGAAAACGGAAATTTTTAGACGAGAATTTGACGTAGCCCCTATTGACGGAACATGTGAACCACTGTTTTATTTAATTGGGGACCTATAGAGGTCCGATTGGCGCACCGTCAGCGCCTATGGATTTCTAATTTTTGATAGAATTTTATTATGGGAAAATATTGAATTGGGACCGGGAATTCATGAACATGCATATCTCATCAACATGAGCACAAATTTCATATTTAGTGACTCGTGCTTTTTCTGATTCATATAGAGGCCCAATTGGAGCGTCGATTGACCGACGTCACAGAGACTTCCCGGCATTAGCTCGGAAGTAATAGGTGAGTAACCTAGTTGGTTTCTCAAATTTCTGGTTGTTTACATGCTTAACGTGAATTACATGCAAAAGTGAATTGAATGATCACTGCATGACTACTGGCATGTATGGGATTGTTTTGTATGATTTTACTGTACTGAATGATACTGATACTGATAGACTGGGCTTTATAGCCATCATACTGAACACTGCTATACTGGGCTTTATAGCCATATCATTGACTTACTGCTACACTGGGCTTTATAGCCAAACACTGTACATTCATCGAATCATCGCATCGCATGCATAATTGCATGATCAGATAATGGACGTGCCCCAAGTTGCTATTTTCTTGAAAAGAGCTTGAGCTCTCATCAGATCGACCGGGCCTCGAGCCCGAGGGAGAAATCCCGACGCGCCCCCACTGAATACTGACTGAGCACTTGGGCACAATACTGAATAACTGGAAAGAGTCTCATATGCATTGCATTCGCACAAATAACTGTTCTGTGATAAGTACTGCTCTCGTGATAGTATGTGTTACTGTGAATGGTTTTCACATCTGGACATTGTTATTAATCGCCATCGGTAATTGATTATTATCGATCGTGCCAGACGCCACGGGCGTAATGCATGATTTGAGTGAACCATCGATGATGGTTTTCACCGAGTTCGCAAAACTCACCCAAAATTTGCATCTATTTTTCAGGTCTGAAGAATACCCGGTTGATACGGAGTATGTCTACTATAGACGAGTAAAGGTTAGAGATCGGGATCGGTTAAGCGTCTGCATTAGTGTCTTAGTAAATTGTGTTCGCAATCAACGTATAACAAGGCTTTATATTTTCTTGAGCCCATTGTGGTTTTGATGTTTTCTTGCATTGGTGATTGTAAATTATTCTTGGATGACTGTAATAAGCGAAATTGGTTTTATTGAACACGGATTTTAATTACTTATCGTGTTTGCCGTGTTAACGTGGAATCAATGGCTCCAAAAAAAAAGTATCGAGTTTTAAATTCATCGATAATACGCCACTCTCGCGGGACACGGACTCGGATATCACCAACGATATCGGGTTCGGGTCTTACGGGAGTGGGGTGTTACATTTAGGTGGTATCAGAGCCCAGTAGTACGTAATATATCTGGGCACAGTTTGGAACATAGGTTGCATGCATTTGGGTCGCGTCATTGCAGACCGTGGTAACTGATCCCTAGTCTGAGTCGCACGAGGATAAATCCTACGGGTAAATACGTGTCAAGTGACTAAGTGAGAGAAGAGTGAGACTGGATTAGTGTGAAAATCCCTAAAAGGGGATAATCAACTAGGAAAGAATCAAGGAAAAATGAATGAGAAGATTGATATTATACTGGGTTAGAAACCCTCGTATGTGATAGTAGAATGACTGTGTGGGCCTAGACTAATTACGAAATTCTGAATTAAACAGGCAATATTATGGTGACGGAGAACAGAAGATGTTGAGAACTTGGAGAGGTCCATTAGAGATATGGGAAGCATATTGGTTATAGTAGATCTAAGTGAAATTAAAAGCCCGGGATGGTTAGGTAATTATAGTTCTGACTGTATATGTCATGAAAAGGGGAAATATTGGAATTGAGTAAAATGTAGATGGTCTAATCGGGCATATTTTGATTCACTATATTCGAGTTAAAGATCAGTAGATATTATAAGCAGAAGATAATAGCGAAATGGAAAGAAGCTCAATAGAGTGCTGTAACGATTTACGGAGAACTGAAAGAACCGAAAAAGTAAGATGCCCAGTGCCTATTAGAGTGAGATAAAAGTGTACAGATAAACTGAACCATAGAGGAAATGAGCGGTAAATGTTTACGTGATTAGAAATGTGAAGTTCTTAAGGGGTTAAAGTAAGACAAAAGTGGACTGAGTGTGCCTGTATGAGAGAAACTGAAAAGTGATTCTGGTATCAGTCATTTAATTAAGGAAGGATATAAACGGAAAGGAGTCTTAAGGAAATCTGAATTGTATGGGTTACAAATTGTTTTCCGGATAAAATGCTATGGTATAGATTACAGAATAAGTGTGAAAGAAAGTGTTTAAGTGACTGTTACAAGGAACCGTTGTGAAAGGAATGTTCTGATATTTAAATTATGACATAAAATTGTTCTAATTGAGATTGTACGTATAGTGAAGAAGGATTGAAAAGCAATTAGGGATAATAATTGGTTGATGAGACTTTCGTGAACCGTATAAAGATGGTATCAAGACGAATGGTCAAATGGATAGAAGTATGGACAAAATTAAAGGTGAAATTGGGACATAACTCATATTGTTGAGGTTATTTGCACTGTGTGTACAGAAATGTAAAGTATCCAACATAAGTGAAATTTTAATTGGAGGTAATCCTATTGCAATGTGAAGTGAATCGATCTCCATTTATGATGCAAAACTGTTAAGGAATCCAGATTTGAAACGATGAATAAAAGAGTCCCAAACTGAGAATTGAGAGACTAAAATAAAATGGAAATTTTGGAGGTTTAAATATGGATGACAAGGTATTAACACATGTTGATATGAATGATATGAAAATAATTGAGAAGAGAAAATGAAAAAGAGTAACTGAATAGAGACAAGAGGGTCAAAAGGGAAACTGACAATGAGGTGATGTAGTGACATCTTCATAAAGAAATTGCAGATACACTAATTGTGGACTCAATGAAAAGGGTAAAAGATGTATGGTAAAGTCACCTAATAGGGATTTATGCGAGGTAAGCAAATGGTAGTAACTGTGATTAGAGACAGAATGTGTTTGGAAGTGTTGAACAGTAAAAAGTGAAAAGACCGATAGGACTAATTGAGGAATCTGATACTGATGATATACATACACTGGAGGAGTGGGCAGTGAATATTGAACTGACTTTGATAAATGGTACTGGTGTCATGTTCGCGATTGAAAACCTTGGAAACTGTAGATTCCTATAAGGATACACTGGGTTAATTTGAGGAAAGAGACAGGTATAAATACGACAATGCTGTAATGAACGAACAATTCTGCCTACTAAACTCAACTGGTGAACAGATAATGCGGCAATGAACAAATCAATTACAGATATTGAGATTTTCAATGATTGTCAAGCAGATTATGGGTAATAGTGAGGTGTTTCTGGAAAATTGAAGTTGTAAAAATAGTGATAAGAATGGTTAAGAGTGCAGAAGTAAAGTGATACATTTTATGATGAGTTTGATTATACAAATTAAATTGGAAAAACAATAGTGAAAAATTCAAAGAAGAAGTAAGTGTACCCGATAAAAAGGTATTAGAACAAGAAAGTGAACAGTCAAAGTTAGACATTCTAGTATTTGAAAAGTGAAATTGAGTAATTGTAGGTATAAAATAAAGTGATTATTGGCTCAAGTGTTTATAGGTTGAATGTCCAACAGGAAAAAGGTTTGATTATGATCGTAATATAGAGTTCTGATTTACTGGAGGAATATACTGCTACACTGCGCAGTGCCTACTGGGAGTCAAAGACCATAATGGATTTGAGACTAAAATGTGTGAAACAAAGGAAAGTGACTGAGGAAGACTGCATGGTTAGCTAAAGTGGAACCGGATCGGACAAATGAGACAGAATAAACTGTATATCCGGATAAAGTGTGAGAACACTATAGAATAGTGAATTGTCTTACGAGAATCGAATTTAAATATAAAGTGAATGGCATATAATAAATGACTGCATTAGGTACATTGTTACTGATTATAGTGAAGTGGAGTTAAATGTCACAGTATTGGTACCAAAGGAATGTAAATCATCCCTGACGTGGTAAAGAGAGGTACCAAAGAAATGGAGACGTACTCAATGGAATATAAATTGGACTATATGGCATTGGGGAAAAAGGTATTAGAAGGATAAAATGTGATCAGTGAATAGATTCGAAAATACTGAACTGAGCTACATATCGGAACCACAGGTAGTGACTATTCTAGAAATGGCAAGTGAGATAGCTAAGAAAATGAGATCGCCAACTAATAGTCTTGTTGAATCCGTCTACTGTACTAAGTGATAATGAGTGAGCCAAATTAGTAACTGAACCACGGAATGAGAGTGGTTACTGTGATCACTTGAAAAGTGAATCATTAAGTGGAAAGGTGTATGGGATATGTAGAATCATGTGATAACGGTCATAGTGAACCGTTGACTGAGAATTTCGAGGACGAAATTCTTATAAGGAGGGGAGAATTGTAACATCCCACCCCCTCCTAGAAGGGTAAAATAGTAAAATTGGCATAGGATGAGACTAATAGGGATGTATGAGTAGTGTCCAGGTATACTGGTACTGGTGCTTAGTGAATTTGTGCACGCGAACTGTTTGGTCATGCATTCATGACATTCCCGGTAATTGGGCCTAACGGCATTTTATTGTGATTAACGTGGTTATGGGATTTGAAAAATTATTCTGAGTGCGCCATTGAGCGTTTTAAATTTTTTGGGATTTATAGGAATTTTTCTGAAATTTTCCGGAGAAAATTCCCGGACCGACAAAATTGCCGGTAACTGGCCTAAACATGTTTTGGGGTAGAAAAGGTGATTTTTGTGATTGAAAAATTATTTGGAGTGTACTGTTACATGTTTTACAATTTTAGGAATTTCAATAATTTTCAAAAAATGATTCGGGAAAATTCTGAAATTCTGATCGAAAAAATCGCCAATTGGCTTAATCGGTCGATTTTCAGTAGCATGGGATATACTATTTTGGGATTTAAATTATGGCCATTGGAGTTGATTGGGTTCATTTTATTAGAATTAATGGAATAAAATTTATTTAATGACTTTTGACTTTTCTTTCCTAAGTGGACTAATCTCCAATTGCCACCTCTCCACTTCATCAAGTGTTTTCCTTGGTTTGCTCATTACCTCTCAATCTCGTATATGTGTTAATAAAAGAAAGGTTGGAAGGACTTGGTTACTTTTGTTTATTCCACGAAATCACTCTCCATTTGCAAGCTCTCCATCGTTTTTCTTTCTTTCTTCTTTAGCTCCTCCATGAACTCAACCTATTCTCCTTGCCTTGCAACTTATATCTTCTATCCATGAGAAGCATGTATGGTGGTAGAAGTGAGTAGTGAAGGTGTTAAGTGAGCATAAAGAGAGAATTGAAGGTTGGAAGCTTGATAGGTAAGTTCTTTAATTCTTATGTTTAATGATGTTGTTAGCATGACTTGCATGTCATGGTTGGTAGAAGCTTTGAATGAGAGGTTGGGAGCATCTAGTATGCTTAGGGATGCATGATATTGATGTCTTTTATTGCTTGGATTAATGGGTATAAGGTTAGGGTTATGGATGAATTAAAAGTAGTATGATAGAAGTGATTATGGCTTAATTTTAAATGACATATGGATAATTATTTGAGTATTTGAATTGAGGAATTTGATGCTACCAATTTTCAGTATTAGCCCTAGTATATGTATGACTGTATCAATATTTAATTTGTATTTATTTTGATGTCTAGTGGTGTGAAAAGGCATTGGAAGTGATTGAACTAAGTTTAACATTGAATCTGGAAAATTGGAATTATAATTGATGTTACTGTTTTGTTCATAATTTATTGTGTAGAAATGCAAATGAGGTAAGGTTAGTGGCCACTGAAACTTTGGGATGTTGGTTTCAATTTAGTGTGAAATAGGTGTTGTTGAATTTCAATGATAGAAGGGTGAAGTTTTGAATGGAAAGTTACTGTTCCATTGCATGTGAACAGTAACCGAAACCACAACATATGAATTTTGTTGATTTTTATGAATTAATTAAGATGGAATTAGGGAAAATGGTCTTCATGGAAGTTGTAGAATATTGAATTATCGTTCCATTTCTACTGATCTTGATATTTTTAGAATTGTATATTGGGAGATATGAATTGATTACTAATGACTGGTTTTGAGCATTTTGGATGAAACCTAGCTTAAGTGTGATTTTGTGAGTTTACTGATTGGAGGCAATTTTAACATTTTATGTGGACTGAATTGGTGTGAGTGAGCTTCTGAAAAGTTGTAGAGGAAGAGATTACCTTGAAATTGATATTTGGTGTGTAATTTTTAGAAGTCAGAATTGGGAGTTATGATTTTTCAAAAATTGCCCCTACATTAGGTTATGAATGGTTGATCATAACAGAAACTTCCATAACAGTTTTGAAATTGTTAGAGATCGAATTGGATGATGAGTGCTTCATGAAAAATGAAGTTTGAGATGTTATCTTTACAGGGATATAAAGTTCTGATTTTATTGACTTGTGTACAGGAAGTTATGCTTGCTATAAGGTTACTGCCCAAATTGGAGGATTTCAGGAACAGTAACATTGAATGAATAAATTGACTTGTTTAGAAATAGAATTTGATTTTGGGTTGTTCATGGAAGTTGTTGGGGACATTGTGAACTTATTGACCATATTTTTGTGGTAATTTATTACTGAAGAATCAGTGAGTTATGAAATTGCCAATGTACTGCCCTGTGTTGCTGGAAATTGAGTAGGCAGTAGGTTTGATGGAGTATTTGACACCTTTAGAGTTGGAATTGATTTTTATGGTCTTCTTGAGAATTGTAGAGCTTTTCATAAGCTTTCCAACAAGGTATAGTTTGCATTTTTCAGAAATGTGTAGAAAGAATTATGGGTGTTGAAAGTTGGCTTGAAATCAAGAAAGTAAAGAAGGGAATAAGGGTTAGGTATATATATCGATATTAATTTCTTTTGTCAATTTCTTTCCCGTCCGACGTCCGATTGACCTGATTCTAGAGGCATCGGATTCGTTGAATATTTAATTTCATTTTATGAGAAAACGGAAATTTTTAGACGAGAATTTGACGTAGCCCCTATTGACGGAACATGTGAACCACTGTTTTATTTAATTGGGGACCTATAGAGGTCCGATTGGCGCACCGTCAGCGCCTATGGATTTCTAATTTTTGATAGAATTTTATTATGGGAAAATATTGAATTGGGACCGGGAATTCATGAACATGCATATCTCATCAACATGAGCACAAATTTCATATTTAGTGACTCGTGCTTTTTCTGATTCATATAGAGGCCCAATTGGAGCGTCGATTGACCGACGTCACAGAGACTTCCCGGCATTAGCTCGGAAGTAATAGGTGAGTAACCTAGTTGGTTTCTCAAATTTCTGGTTGTTTACATGCTTAACGTGAATTACATGCAAAAGTGAATTGAATGATCAACGCATGACTCTTGGCGTGTATGGGATTGTTTTGTATGATTTTCTTGTCTTGAATGATACCGTCATCGATAGATCGGGCTTTATAGCCATCATACTGAACACTGCTATCTGGGGCTTTATAGCCATATCATTGACTTATGGCTACACTGGGCTTTATAGCCAAACACGGTACATTCATCGAATATCGCATCGCATGCATAATTGCATGATCGATAATGGACGTGCCCAAGTTGCTATTTTACTTGAAAAGAGCTTGAGCTCTCATCAGATCGACCGCCTCGAGCCCGAGGGGAGAAATCCCTGACGCGTCCCCACTGAATACTGACTGAGCACTTGGGCACAATACTGAATAACTGGAAAGAGTCTCATATGCATTGCATTCGCACAAATAACTGTTCTGTGATAAGTACTGCTCTCGTGATGGTATGTGTTACTGTGAATGGTTTTCTGTTACTGGACATTGTTATTAACTGCTTACTGGTAATTGATTATTACTGGACTGTGCTGTACGCCATGGGCGTAATGCATGATTTGAGTGAACCATCGATGATGGTTTCTCACTGAGTTCGCAAAACTCACCCAAAATTTGCATCTATTTTTCAGGTCCTGAAGAATACCCCGGTTGATACGGGAGTATGTCTACTATAGACGAGTAAAGGTTAGAGATCGGGATCAGTTCGCGTCTGCATTAGTGTCTTAGTAAATTGTGTTCCGCAATCACTGTATAACAAGGCTTTATATTTTTACTGAGCCCATTGTGGTTTTGATGTTTTACTGCATTGACTGATTGTAAATTATTACTGGATGACTGTAATAACTGAAATTGGTTTTTATTGAACACGGATTTTAATTACTTACTGTGTTTGCCGTGTTAACGTGGAATCAATGGCTCCAAAAAAAAAAAGTATACTGAGTTTTAAATCTACTGATGTAATACGCCACTCTCGCGGGACACGGACTCGGATATCACCAACGATATCGGGTTCGGGTCTTACGGGAGTGGGGTGTTACAGACATAGCAAAGGCAGGAGACAATCTTGAAAAGTAGGCCAGTGCCAATCCCCTACGTCGTCCACAAACTGATTGATCCGGAGTGTGCGCGAGAAAGGAGGAATGTGGGAGACAACATGATTGATAAGAGGGCCTATACCTGCTAGCCAGGGGTCCAACCAGAATCGAATCGTATCCTCGTCGCCAATCATCCATCTTATGCCCTGCAGCACCAAGGGCCACATCGCCTTTATGCTCTGCCAAATCATCGAGCTCCCAGTGGTGGCAATAGAGGTAGGTAGGTGGGTGACATCAAAGTTGTATTTGACAATAAAGACCTGAACCCATAAGACATGAGGTTTAGTCACCAGAGTCCACCCTAATTTAGCTAGGAAGACATCATTAGTATGAAATCTATAGTATGAATTCAAGTTAATCATGTTTGAATGTCAAGAGAAACTTGGTTACGAAACCGTACCTGAATTCATTGGAATTGACGTGATTAAGGTGTTTTGGCTCCTTTTAGCTTTTGACCTTCTAAGAGATGCATATAGGTTGTCTACCTTTACCAATGATATGATATCATAAAAGAAATCTTATGTTTTTTTTAAGGGATTAGAACCACTTATTTATATATGTTGCTTATTCCTACATTTGTATATCATACATTTAAAATATAATACTAGGGTTTATATTCCCATAATTAGATATTTAAGGCCCATTAATTTAAAATCTTATTATATCACTTTCAATCTTGAGTCAAACCTTACAATAGTCCATAACTCTAACAATAATAACATTTAAGTGTTTAATTGTTGGCTTGTTTTTATGAATGAAAGGCAAAGAAATAATACCACTATTAGAATGATGGGGAAGAGGAGAAGGTATATTTTAATTAGTTATTGAATTTAAGCTCAGTTGCTCAAAAGTTTGTTGCTTGCATTTTTAGGTACGTCTTAACCTTCCTTTTCTTTTTTGTTATTCACACTCACTTTACCTAACCAATTTAGTCTCATTTGAAGAGATTTATCGAGGGACAATTAAATTATAAGGACGCTCTAATTTCATATATGATTAACAACTTGTAGAGTAATAATAATTTCAATTTGAATTTAAAGGGAAAAACAAATTGAACAGTTAAATTTTAGGGACGCTCTAATTTAATACTAGATTATCAACTCATGAAGTAATAATAGTTTCGATTTGAATTTAAAGGGAACAATAGATTGAAAAATAATGGGCTAAGAAATTGATTAACAATTTTTTAATAAAAAGATATTTCACCTTGTAATATTTAATTCTTGTGTAAAATTTTAATCTTCCTTCTTTAAATTCTTGAGTGCTCATAAATATACAATTCCTACTTCATATGAAATTCAATGGGATCCTCAACTTTTGAATTTGCGAAGGTTCAAGTTCACATAAGTTGGATGTATGGTCGTGCCTAAAGGGCTCATAAGAGATTCTTAACATATCATAAGATTCCTTTAGAAATTATGTGAAATAACTTATTTTAATGATCCGACAGTGTTGAGTAGAATCAATAATTTAAAATTTTCTTCTTCTCTTTCAACAAGAAATTAGACTAAAAGCGTGTCAAGAGTTATTTATTGTCCACAGATTTATGGTGAGAACTATTTCTCATTTTATTTTAAACTCTCAAATTTTGACTAGTAATTATAAGTCTAAAATAATTAAAAAGATATTAATTAATAAGTTTAAAATAATCAATAATATTTTATAGACATATAAAATTTTCATCTCTTCTATTTTTATATGAAATTGTAATCATTATAATTAACTAACATATTATGAATCATGATGCCTTTTTATTTATAGTATCCTAATGATTCATCAAAAACTAAACTGACTCCTATATAAAGCATTAGCCCCAAAAACATAATTCCCCACATCTATTTTGACCCAGGTTGGCAGTCTAGACTGTAGATTCAAGTACTCTATTATGTCAGTATATAGTAGAGCCAAAAAGTGGAGAACATGAGATGCAAGTCCTATAATAGGACAAGAACAAATTTAGATACACGTACCCTTTTGTTTTTTCAAGCACAACAAAATTCATGTTACACTGGTTCATTCTCTGGCAGTGAGAAATTTATGTTTTATGTGATTACTTAATATTCACTGAGGAGAAAACTTGGTGTGCAATGACGCAAAACTAGGTTAAAAAATGACTTGATATTCAAGCTAATAAATGTTTTGAAAACGAATCACAACAAAATTAATTTATAGGAAATGTACCTTCCCCACTTACAATTGTCATTAATAGAGATCTAAAAACATTAGACTTCAGACGGTATAGTTCTGACTTTTACACGCCTATAGATCATCATGGCTTGGCTTTGGTTTGATAGTGTATTCTACACTCAAACAGTAACGCCAAGACTGTTCAACTCTACCCACCCGTAGGCACATCGGTCTCTAATCTTTTGAACTGTTGATAATGCCAAATCAACTATCGGCCGGACTTTCATCAGTTCTTTCTCTATTGCAGTTCTTATGCTGGTTTCCGCCTGCATATAAAGCCATGTAAATATTCAACTCCATAGACAAGATCATATTATTTTGAACGTGTAATCCAATGATGAAGAACAAAAAACCTTTTCTACGCAACGGACAGTGTCCAACAGATGGCAAAAATATGATAGCTGCCTGTAGAGGTCTGCTTCGGTGTACTGTGAAAAGATATTTCGAGTCAGCATTACGATACCTTAAAATAACAAACTGTATAGTTCCAGTAGTGAAAGCTGTCTCTTAGTCATTTCCCCCTATGTTAAAATAAACAAAGTGCACTCCAGGTCCATGGTATGATGAGAGAAACCTTTCTTACAAGACGACCGTTGCAGCGTGGATAGCTTGGACAAACTGTTCCCCTTTCAGAATCTCCAATCAGTCGCAGGTTGAGACTTCGAGTAGTGTGCTTGCAGGTTTCATCATCACACTAAAAGCAAAAGAAATTGGTGATGAGACTTCATCGTGTTCCAAGAGCATGAATAATTATTTAGCATATCACTATCTGCATATACTATACTATCATAAGTAGATTACCATCATTAAGCCTTTATAGTAAGTTGAAATAAACCGTTCCGCTTGTCCTTTGACCTGTAATACAAAGAATCGTTTAAAACAACTTCATGACTATTTTTAAGTTTAAAGGCAGAAACAAGAAACTGAGTCATTCCAAGCGGCAAATTTCAACATATGATTCGACTAGAGATAATCTACATGGAAATGTGCCCTAGATTGACAACTGAACTATCTGAATTTGGCAATGCCACCAAGGAAAACACACCAGACTGCATGCATTCCTCTGACATCTGAACTTGTACTTTTCATTTAATGAGATGCAAAACAGGTGCACTAAATAGAAGATCTTGAGGCATTCTACTGATGGACTTGCCAGGAACAAACAATTCACCTGGTTGGCTATCATTGCCGGAGACATTCTACCCAAATCAGCTTCTTCTGGACACTTGGGGCAACGCATTCTATGCCAAAAATTGAATTTAGATTGGTCTCCTGAAGCATCTATTGATTTTCCATCGAGTAATGAAGAAATGGAATTGAAGACAGCAGGACACTCAAAAGTACTAGAGCAGCTAGGACACGTCAACACCAATGGCTCACAACTTCTGTATCTGCAAAACATGGCAATCCAACAAATGTGAAAATATGTAAGGAGAATATGTGAAAAAAGAAAGTCATTCTTTCAAGCAGCAGTCCATGTATGGTTAACCATGGTTTCACAGAGTTTGGAAGAGGTTCCTCAGCACGACAATAAAAGCCACAAGTTAACTTGGGACTTGAGAAATAATTGAACTCATTGGACCTACCTCTCATCGTCATTGATGGCAAACAGAAGTGAGCTAGAAGGATCACTAGTAGCATCTTCGTTTGATTTACTTCGAAACTGAAAGCCATCAAGCATCATGTAAGTGCTACATGAAAAGTATCTATATCACAACCACTGAAACTCCAGCCTGGGATGCCAAACTTACCTTTGATGATTCAAGCCCCAGACAATCAGCCAAGCGCTCTGGGCTTGTACCCTGTATTGATGCACACAGTCGTGATACCACAGGATGGATTTGCTGAGACAAATAGTAATCAATGTCAATCATCCATTGTCCATCGTCTTTCTTTAATTCATCAGGATGTCTAGCTCGCTGAGCAATCCCTGTTGAACTTCCTGAAGCAGCACCCTGTTAAAGAACAGTATAAATAAAGTTGCATTTAAACCATACACAAATCGAGAACTATTCAGACATCCCTGAATTAAAGAAATTGGAATCACTGCATCCCAGACCTGCTCACAGCAAATTATATAGGGTACTGTATCACCAACAGAGCAACCACTAGTGTAACCACTTTGCTTCAACCTTAATGCCACCTAGACAGCGACAGTAAAATAATCTGTTAAAGTTGGCTATATAGGTGTAATCTAGTTAATGAAAGCAAAAATGGTACAAGAGACTCACTAGAACATGAGGTTGGTTTTTAGCGTCAGGATAGGCATCAGGTGGCTTGGTCAATGTCTTTGTGATTATGTATTTCTCAAGTGCTACTTGTCCAGTTCTCATTTCATCTTGTACCTGTTCAAAGTAAACAAATGTCATCAGTGCCAAAGTTTCCAAGGATAGAAAGAGGCAAGTTATACCAGAATTCACTTCTCAACTTAAAATTGTAACAAGAAGGGGTACTCCCATTCTCCAATAAAGATACAACACATATACTCCAACAGTGGACTTGAACCTCTTGGATATTCTGCATGCCTTCTATTTTGTCTTCAGCGTTAGCTTAAACAAATTCATGTAAGACTGAAATCTATAAGGAGGAGACACACTAACTCAATTCCTTAATGCCCAAACTTCTACTTTCTTGAATATGTTATAGAATACCAACTTTACCTTCATGAGGGAGTTGTGTATTGATTCTACTACGTCCTCACATGACCTGTGAGCATAAGATGCAAAGGAATGGTAAAGTAGATTTAACCTAGACATTTTTCTTGATATTCCAAATAAGAAAGACTGAATCAGAAGTGATAGATAACATACCCCCCAGACAGGATCTGAGCCAAGCAAAAATCTCCTAATTCCTTTGATAGCAAACTCCAGTCACGACGTACCATGTCAAGACCTTTACGTTCAATAACCTGGCATCAACAGTTGTTATGCTAATAATTTTCAAAAGGTAACTAAAAATAAAACAGATTCCAAGGTAAAACCTCGTATGGTGTCCCATCCTTAAATTGCAGTTTGACAGCTGCATATTTCTTCTTCTTGAGAAGCAGCATTCTCTTGTATATTCCATCGAGATCAATTTCTAGACATCGATATTTCTTGTTAACCTACATGCGTGTCATAAAAAACTTATGATTAAGGTGATCTATGCAGCAGCAAGTTAACAGTTAAGGCTATATCACTATTTTGATTTTTAAAAGAACTCCGTACACAGAGATTAACCTTCTGACTAAATGCCACATTTATTTTTGGATCGTTTTTGTATTTCTAGTCATCATTAGATTTTCCAGACAGTGAAAATCAAAATTAATGTATTTTGGCTATCCAAGATAATCTAGATACAAATCAACTTTTACTACCTTCTGTTTTATGATTGAAGAAAAAAATCACAGGTTTTTGCACTGTGCACAGTTAACATTTTTCTACATATAGTTGGTACTTTAATCACCTCTTGGATGACTTTCCCTGCAATGGATTTTGCTTTTGCTATATCATCTAGTCCGCTATAAATCATAATTGAATCTGTGTCACCATAGATAACCTGACATAAAATAGAGGACGTAAACTAGTCAAGTGAGATGTACCATGAAAGATCTTAAGCATAGCCTGGGAACCCCAACATATAGTACATACCTCTAAGTTCAAACTAGTTTGTACCAGATCAACAGTACTCTGTAGAATCTCCCGTCCCTGCATGGTTAGTTGTTAAACATTTATTCACATTCCTTTCATAATTATGGGAAGCAGAAATGTTACCTGTAGTGTAATAAGCTCTGCAAGAGGTTTTGCATAAAATCTTGAATTTGAGAAACCAAGGCATCCATACATACTGGGAAACCACCCATGCAGGTTTATATGCAACCAGAAAAAGAAGAGAGCATTTTAATTTTCCAAAAAAAAAGAAACAAAGAAGAAACAAAGATAGTGATCAAGACTAACAACAATCATGATTATTGTGGATAATAAAATGAACTAACACAAACCTATTTGCAGTGAGCTTTAGTGCTTGCTGCTGAATGTCAAGCTGCTGGAATTTTAGACCAGATGCAGTCTTCATCCATGACTTAACCATTCTCCTTCTCTCAACTAAATTTTTCAGCAACTATCAAATGCTACGTGAAATGAGTTATCTGATTCAACTTTAACTTAAAAATGTGAACAAAAACAAGGTCTACATGATTCCATGTTTCAAATGTAAGCACATTTGATAACCAAGTATACAAGAAGTTTCAACTTGAGAAAATGGTGGAATCACAAGTTCCAAGTAACTATCTTCCTACAAGTTTCACTGAACAATTAGTAACAGAGAAATCATTCAGGAGACAATTCAAACAACTAACAACAGAAACCGTAACCAGTTCATTATTTTAATTACTGACCAAGTTTCAGTTAATGAAAGTGAAATATATTCTGCCCATTTTCTGATGATATTCATCATTCCATCATATAATGTTCTCTCAACTTTAAAGTTCTGAACTTCTAGTCAAACTTGGAAGCTAAATACAAATTTTAACATTTAAATCACTATCAGATTCACTAAAGCAACTGCAATCCATTATATACGATGAACCATACAACTATACCTCAGGCAGAACTCCAGTTGTGTTACTAGAGGGTAACCTTGGAACTAAGCCATCTGGAGATCTTTCAACTGTTGTGAAGCAGATATTGTATTCCTGTACAATAAATCATCATGAAACTGAAGAAAAACAGCAATCACAGAAGTAAATTGAACTAAGAATGCCACTGGAGCAAGAGTCTTTATTAACCTGAATGATAGAAGGATAAAGGCTATTGAAGTCGAGAAGCAATACATATTTATCATATAGACCCTTTTTGGGTTCCAAAACCAATCCACCTGCATAAGCAGGACCTTTCTTTCCCTTTCCTTGAATATTCTGTTCATCCTCTAAATTAACAACATCAATGTCCAAGTCATCAACATTTTTATTTTCAGTGCCATTACTCATTCTTCTCTTTCCCATTTTCGCTTCCTTTGCATGGGAGGAAATCTTGTCTGGTACAATATATTTCTTTGCATGAAATGCATGCAATAGAAGGTACTCTACTCTTTGTGCCCTAGCACCCTGGAAAAGTATGCAGCATATGTTACGAAGTCACACATTGTTAACTGTGCAAAAATATATTGGGCAAGATCAGTGCAAAGAAGAAAATTGGGCTATTAAAGAGAAGAAGTTGGTAATGACTTACTTGGAGAGTTTTACTCCAGAGATTGCCACTGATATTAGTCAGCTGACGCGTGAGGGGAAGAATACTCAGATGAAACATAAGTTCCATAGACAGCCATGCATCTGTCTCACCATATTCAATCTGAATACACAGTATGAGCACATAAGAACAGTTAGGAGCAAGCATAGTATAAATATCTAAGCATTTCCTATATTAGTTAAACCTGATATCAGGAGATCTTGATTACCTTCTAAGGCTCAAGTAATGTCTCATTCTAAAACTCACAACTTAGCAAACTTCTCATTTATCAACCAAATAAAGGTGTTAAGCAATAAGTCAATGCTTTAGGACATGCAAAATATGATCTACAAGATTTTTATTACACAAGTAAATGCAGAATCAAGAAAAGCTATGTTATGATATTTCTCAGTAATTTCCTGTGTAAGAACTTTCATAATTGCACAAAACATTGATCAGTCATTAACAAGACATTGAATTAATTTCAGAGTAATGTCCCATTATGCCACATAATCCAAATGAATTGAAAAGAAGGAAAAACAAAGAGGTAGACAGGTAATGGGTTGGAACTTTAGTAAACCATTCATATCCCATTTTGAGCACAATCTACTGAAATTAGAACATGTAATCATTGTTGCCATTGGAACCTACTAGCTCAATTAGGGAATTTGATGCCTGGAACATCCCGGGTACATCATGTGGTGAAATCTCCTTCCGATCCTTGTTCAGTTGAGTCTTTGCGAGTTGTGTCAAAGAATAGCTAACCTGATAAACCAAAGACACAGACATGAAAAACTGCTTGCGGAACGTTAGAAATTTTCTGATTAGATTGATGCTCATCTAAACATTTTACCTCTTTCAACAGATCACGGGAACACAAGTATGTGTCACAGAGGAGCCGTCCAGCAATGCAAGACATTATCCCTGGACTTGCTCCTGATCCAAAAACAGCATTCCCTTTTGTCAATTTAGGCATGACAGAACGCTTTAGACGACCTATTTTGGACCACATGTTGCTTGGCACTCGACATGCCTACAAAAGAGAAGCACAACAAATTTCAAGCCAATAGCATCATCAAAGGTAAGATTATGGAGAGAGAATCCCAGTTTGAAAGAAATGAATAAGAAAAGGGAAAACAAGAAAAGATAAATTACGTCACCCCTTGCTAAAATGTCAGTCATAGCAACATTCAAGAATTGTAAATAAGAGGCTCATGGAAAACAAAAATAACATGTTTACCATATTCATGTCATTTAAAAATCAAAAATGACAATCACCATTAGCAAATCGCATCAAATATGCATTTGGGATTCATATACCCCCTCAAATTCCTTTTGTCTTATACAATTAAATAAGAGAAGGTATCCATCTTAGGAACCAATAGGTGAGTCCAAGCATCCTTTGGGATAGAAAGCATTTCAACTCACTTGGGCTCGGTGGAGGAGAACATCTAGGTCAAACCCAGATACATTATGCCCAACAAGAACATCGCTGTCCAACTGGTGTAAGGTGATCATCAAGCGATTCAGCAAAGCTCTCTCACTTGAACAAAATGATGAAATTTAGTTCAACAACAGGAACCAAATAAGTCATACAAGAAAAAAACTCTCAGCCTCAGGAACATCATTTACCTGCTTTCAATGGCTAAAACATTTGATCCAGCCTTCATATTTCTGTCTGCCACCTCCTTAGGGAACCCCATAGGAAATATTCCTCCATCAAGTTTACGAATAACAGTAAAATGGCTCAGCATACCAGCTTTTTTCCATTCTGATGCCAACATGGGAGTGTCAATCTGAAGAAAATTCTTCCTATAAGTGATGTCTATCTTACCAAAGAGCAGTTTACTCCAGCTAGCATATGACATACATGAAAATGCCACAAAAATAAACTTCAACCAGAATAATTCTGCAGCTAACATATTACTATTATAGGATAAATAAGACAGGGTCATAATTTCAACATTCCAACTAGAAGATTAGCTTGATGCCTTGACCTTTTCCCTAACAAGTTCGCACATAGAACTAGGTTTATAAACTGTAAACCATAAAAAAAAGGCATCCTAATCGAACAACTTAAACAGGAGACAAAATTGTACACCAAGACCCAACGCCTGGCAAACCACAAACAGCTACAACATTCTAACAAGGAAAAAAAATTTATTGAAGAATTGAAACTTGACATATGAAGGCCTTGAAACCAACCTTGACTTTGTTACAGCAGATAACAGATACAGCAACTATTTCATTCGCATTCTGCCTTTCATTTACGATAGTTTTCAGGTTTATTGCAGTAACAACAACTGGAGGAATCTCTGCTGTGCCTTTGGAGGAGGATGAAGTCCGTATGTCTCTGGAAGAATCAACAGTGATCTCAAATTTGCACCAGCTCACCTGCACCAAATTGTTACAGAAGAAAATAGACTCATTTCAATAGTACTTGACAGGAATAGTGAAAATGAAAGATTTCCATATCAACAGCCTCACCCTTTGAGAAGCTGGAATAGTTGAAAACTTTGAAATTGATAGCCATGAAGGCCCCTTAATCTTCCTTTTGACAAGAAAAAGCTCCAGAGCACTGCAGTCAATAGTATGCAGTCAAAGCACTGAACTTGCCCACAAGAAGTATAGAAGCAACTCACCAGTAACAGCACTAAATATAACAAGTTTCAGGAGCCATAATTAGAAATTCTTTTTCTATACATTCTTGCAAATCTAAACAACCAAAGGCAAATGTAATTACCTTGAACCTAATATATTATTCTAATCATTCAAACTCATATTTCACATTCAAAGGATTAATAAGTTACATTAGTCATAAGACACAGTTGAGATGGTCCAACAAATAGTATAAATGTTTGCATTAATTGTAACTAAGCTAGAAATTAAAAAGGAAGTCTCTGGAATTACCTGTCCTCTCAGTGCATGTATGAAATAGTTCAAAAATGCCAAATAAGGTATAGACAAATTTTATAAATGCAATCTCTATGCCAGGGAATTAGTGAAAATATGCACTATTTCTCTACCTGCGATGAGTCCCAATTAGTGCACTAAAAGTTTCTCCTTTTAGATCAGCTGGCAGTGGAGGTTCCTGCAGTAATAAAACCTAAATTAGTTAACAAGAAAATGATAGGTATTGGCAGTAGCAAAGCAGCAATGTAATTTCAAGACATCTCACGGAATTTCAGTGATATGTATCAAGTTGAATTTTGAGGAATCAAAACTTGAAGTTGCGTACCACTATACTGCAATGTTTGACAAAATTGGCATTGTACCTTGAATGGGTAGTTGATCTTAAGCACAAAATTCTCTCCAATGGGTATATCAGATCTCTCAAAAGCATATCTCCTCTGCAAGGTGTTCAGCACAATGAATAAGAAACAAAATGAATCATAAGATGTGTTGAAAGAATACTAAAAAGGGAGAAAAGCTGCAAATGACTTGAAAGTTGAAGGCCTAAGGTTCGTTGAATCCAGAAACCTTAACAGGGGCCATGGTAAAACTTGAAACATTGAGTGTCACCAGTTGGCTGGCTAGTTCATTCTTTAGTTCAAAAGCAATATCCTGTAGAAAGTATTAGTTGAAGTCATATGAAGATTAGGGAGAAGAAAAACATCATATGTATAAACACAACTTCAAATATGTGTCAAGAAAGACATACTTGCAGTTTTTTTCGGAAAGTTGAGGGAGAAATGCGGGACTCTTCAGCATCTTTTTCGAGCCTAATCATCTTATCAGGATCAAATATTGAACCATTTGGAATTGCATATACGCATCTTTGCATGTTCTTGACAACCACACAGCAACTGTGATATGCACTTCCTGCTTTGACCTGAATTTCAACCAGGAGACAGACATGTTGAGTTTAGCATTTGTCTCAATGACATATACTACTCTGATAAAACCATGTATAATCAGGAAAATATTATTTGAGAGGCAACTAGGAGAAAGAGGTAATCATTCATGCGAGCAAAGAAAGTTGGTCAAGTCAAAACAATTGGATTATTACCAACAATGCACCTATTCACTCAAGAACCGTCAGTTCTAGAAGACGTTCTACAGACTGCTTAAAAGGACATACGAGATGAATCAATTTATTATCTAACTTCCATATCTAATTAGCACTGTTGCTTTACAATATGCATGTTCTGCAAAAATAGAGGTTTATCATTATGTCAAAACTCAATCAGCTACCTTCCCAAGGAGATAGATGGTTCCCATGTTAACTCCAAACGTTTCCTCATGAGCATCAAGAACGTAAAATGGCAGTGATCCATCAGACTCCAACTGAAAGTCCGACTGCTCTTCGCTAATGCACTCGACTTTCGCCTCCTCAGTAACACCAACACGGTCTCCACTCCCGCCACTCCTCACTGCTTGCCACCCAGCTGTCGCACTCAAAGCAGGATCTCTTTCTTCGACACTAATCTTTGCATTGAGTTTACATCCACCTTCCTCCTCCTTGGCCACAGGCTCCACTTTCACTTCAACGGCATTTTCCACTTCCTCCTCACATAAACTTCCATCTGTTTCCAAATTTCGCAGTTCCTTTATTCCTTGCTCCTTTTTGACTTCTACAGTTAACCCCCTTTTTTCCACAACACTAGCTGAATAATCACTACTGTTCACATCAATCCTGTCTAATTCAGCCATAGCAACCGCATTATCATTAACAGTAACATGAGGCTCACTCTTAATCGGCTTCAAATTTTTGCTAGCCACTTGAGTTCTTCTACGCCTCTCTCTATCAGTCTCATCAGGTGCAAACTCCGCAATCACATCGTCAACGATACTTTCACAGTCTAAATCTTTAGCCTTACTTGAATCCCTATTTTTAAACACCGTCAAAGTAAACATCGCCGAAATCCTCTGCTTCCCCATCATCGCCGCCGCCGCCGACAACGCGGGATTCACTTTCTTTTGCTGCGTCTCTTTCTCTTTACTCTCTATCTTCTTCCTCTTAGGCCTGCTGCGTGGCTCGCCGCCGCCGCCGTCGGACTCGTCCGAGGATGGAGGCATACCGGTCTGCGACCAGTCCTCCTCCTCGCCTTCATCCCCGTAGCCGAGCCCGTCGTCGTCGACGATGAAACCTTGCGCCTCCTCTCGCCGGCGAGCCACCAGCTTGTCGTATTCCTCCTCAGGGACCGTGTCGTAGATTGGATCCTCCACCTTGACATCATATCCACCCCCATTCTCAGATCTACGGCCTCCCCGGCGTAGGGCCTTAAGTCTTTCGAGGGCTCCAGTCCTAGCTGTGGCTTCTATGCCCCTGCTGCGGCGGCGGCCAGCTACTATTGGCTGCTCGTCCGACATTTTCTCTCTCACGACAGTGGATCAAACCGAATTAGGACTTCTAATTGTGAAAATGGTATTTTGGGGATAAGCCATGCAAATTGGAGGGAAATTTGATAGATTTTGGCGCCAACGGGATTTGGTTCTTCTCTCTCTCTCCTCTATTGTTTTATTTCTTAAAATTATAAATTTACATGAATTTTTTTTATTATATTAGGTATTCCGGCTTAGTCGGACTAATCATAAGCTCTTAAGATCCCACCTCAAGAGCCCTAAAGGAAGTAAACTTGGAACTTCAAAATCCCTCAAGTTCCTACGTAGCCTGTACACTTCTGCATACAAATAGTCTTCACATACTTGATTGTTCAGCTAATGATTGATCGCTAGCCTTCCCTGCTCGATGTCGGTTCTATTAGCCCTGGGTTTCTAAGTAACTCCAATTCTCACATCGTCATTTGGGCGGCGTCGGTAATTGATCCGATCAAGGAACTTTACCCAGGGGACTAGAAGATCATCAATAGGAACAATTCATATTTCTTCTCCTTTGACATGACTCGAACTCAAAATCTCCTAAAAGGGAGAACCTTAAGTGAGAAGTTAAAACCATTTAAGCCACTCTTCTTGTTCCAAAAGGTTGTTCCAAAAGGTTAAGCCACTCTTCTTAGAACTATAAGAGGAAGTTTGAAATGTTTTTTTCTCAAGTTTTATTTAAATTGAATTTAATTATTAACTAATAATTTGAATTTATTATCTTTAAATAAAAATTGTCAAAAGATTTTGTTCATTTAACGAATATTTTATAATAAATTGTTTGAATTATTAGTCAAATGAAAATTTACAAGATTTAAGATAAATACAAAAGTCAAGGATAATAATATCTGATATTTTAAAAAAATATATAAATTTAGTTTTATTCAATCCATCCTTTTAACGCGAGTGTTTAAAAATACAGCAATAGCTCAAAATGGTACTTTTCCTGAGCCTAGAACCCTCAACATTAGGTACACAAGAAGTACGCCGAAATTCACATCTCTACATACAACATTGAATTAATTACAAGCCAAAAGATATGATCAAAATTGTCCCCAACGGCCACCACCATCGGACACTTTCTCCATTCAAATGACCAATATTGGGGGGAGTGGCTGTCGGAACTTGTGAGCTTCTTCCGCCGGCAGCCGGTGGAGGGGGTGCCATAGGAGGAACGTCACATGTACCAAATGTAGCATTTGCCTGTCAACCAGCCACATATTTACCAAATGCATTAGTTAATCATTGCAGCTACTTGAGAATGTTCACCTAATCTCAATAACACGTAATTGCAGAAATTTCCAAAACAAAGAAGATAAGACTGTGATCTTGATACGTGCTATGCTTAACATACCCTGCAATATGCAATACTGTCACATCCACAGGCGAGGTGGCCATTCATGCTATCCACTGCTTCTGGCGCTCCTCCGCCTTCACTTCTCTGCAAAAGGAATTTTAGGGGGGTGAAAAAAAGAGTTGATTTCAACCATATTCATATCTGCATTTGGTGCACCTAGTCAGTGAAAGAACCTGATAGAAATCAACAGCAATGAAGTTTGGCCATCGTTTGCCAGCTGCTTGGTAGCAAGTCTTGGTCATGCTTATTAACGAAGCTGAATTGTCCACAC
Source organism: Erythroxylum novogranatense (assembly GCA_029891385.1). Lineage (NCBI taxonomy): Eukaryota > Viridiplantae > Streptophyta > Magnoliopsida > Malpighiales > Erythroxylaceae > Erythroxylum > Erythroxylum novogranatense. Next base: position 12,121,862 of record CM057228.1, read on the forward strand.
AAGCTTCGGTGGAATTGGGATTAGTAGAAAAGTGATTCTGAAGAAACAGAGATATTGTAGTAGTGCTCAGTGGAGGTGATTCACCGCGATTTGTACATGAACCTGCTACCATCCCATCATCTCCATCTGCATCATTTGCAAAAGTTAATCTGCTCTGTGTCCTCATCACTAAAACAAGTTGGTTGATTTTAGGGCTTCATAATTAAGACTCACATTTATTTTCTACCACATATCTCCAGTTATAAGCTATGCCCTCGGAAGCCTCTTTACTTGATTTGGAAGTGAACACCACCAGACGCTGATTCTTCTGGACCATATCATCCACTGTTGGCCAATCTTCACCACTCTTGGGCATGTTTGACACAGGAAACCAGTACTTGCTTAGACCAGCAGCATTGAAAACCTTTGTCAAACCTCGTGGAGATGTCACGTAATCCTCAATGAAAATGGTGACAATCTCTGAGGGGTTGGAAGCTAAAAAGGATTCGATCTCTTTCAGCACATTAATGGCTGGTTGCTGCACGTCATTAAAGTTAGCCAACTGCGAATGATGAATTCAGAAAAAAGGAAGCAACAACGATGGATTGAGATTACACTTACAAATGCTGTGTAGTTGTAACATTTTCCAAGAAATGAGTGACATAACCAAATATCATTCCTGAAGTCATACATATCAAGCATGAGCCCTCGAACCCCATTCTACAAGCAAATACAGTTTTAGTATGTCTTGGTAAATTTGGTACATAAAACATGGATTTCGGTAAATTTCAGTGACTGTGATGAAGTACGCGTTTAAGTAGTGGAATTCACATCAAAGCAACGTCCAATAAATCGATCATAACACTCAACTTTGTTGAATTTTCCAATCCAACAGTTATATGACTCGAATTCTAATTTTGCTCCAATAGAATATCAGGCCGAAATTGAATTCCGACCAGCCGATTGCCAATCTAATGATAAGAATTTCCAGTGAAGCATAACTAAAGTGCAAATATAAAATGGTGAAGGTGAGATGGCGTTAGCTGAAATGCCTATTTTCAATCAACGACTGATAAAAATGACAGGACAGCTAAGCCAAGCCAAGATTTGCCTAACTTGTCTGTCTTCTGGAACTTTACTACGTGCTTTATCTACGCAAAGATCAGCATATGCTTTTGGTATGCCATCAAAAGCTTACTCTTCTTCTTTTTCTCCCAAGTATATAAAGTTAAACACTCACGTACTTTCATCGCTTTACCACTTTGGAGAGGTTTATACTAATTACTAATCCCCTCTCGTTTACTCTGCTTTGCTAATACTCTGTACACTTTGGCGAATCACATTCCTTCTGAAAAACTGAAAGGATAAGTGTCTCCGAAATTAATATTAATGTAATTTTTAAAATTTTTAATTTTGACACTGTGTTCTTCAAAATTAGGAATGAACAAAAGAATTAAAAGAACAAGAAAAAAATGTTTAGCTGGGAAAAGAAACCTTGTACACCGGGACAGATAAGTTGCTGATAAGATAGAAAAAACATGGTTGAAAGACGTCTATGTTTCGATTCAGTAAACGTGGCAACTATGTAAGCGGTAATAGGGAAACAAGAATCAACGCAAAGGTCTGACACGCAAAAGAAGTTCTCTTTGTTTTCCCAAGAAATGAAAAATGTCAAAGAGGTTGCTGAATAGTAAAAATATCTGACCTTGAGCTGATTGGTGACAGAGTCTTCTTGGTTCGTCGGAGATAGCAAAATCGAACCCGTCTCCGATTTAGCATTCATTAAAGCGTAGGAGTTGTGAGTCGTCAACCATGAGTATTTGTTGAATGCCAGACCTTTCACCTAACCCAAATCATCACAAATCATTGCTTTACTGTTGTCCACTTCGTTGCTCAAAAAACAAAAAAAAAAAGAGAGGAAAACCAGAAAAAGTCCCCCCGTTTACATTAAACGCAGCCCACCTTTGTTGTCGGGTTCAATGGCTGGACCCGGGTGCATCTGGGTCGCGTATTCCCATTCGCAGGGCAAGTTTCGCACCGTAGTCCGACATCGCAGTCGTTGTCGGAAGAACAAGTTTCCCCTAGCTGATTCGTTTGTGGAAAACAATGAACAATAGAAACGTAAGACCCAAGTACGAGAAATATTTAAAAAAGGAGAGAATCACAGGAAAAACCTTTAGACTGGAACATCTAAAAGCGAAGAAGCAGAGGAAAAGGAATGGAATTTGGAGATGGTGATTATTGGAAACATTGGAACCCTGCAAGCGAGAACAAAGAAGTGTTACAATGGGTTTATATACTTTTAGAGCGCCCCGTTTCTCAGGACAGAATTTAAGATTAAACCCAACTAAACAATGAAAAAAGAAACAAAAGATTTGAACTTGGATATGCGGTGATCATGGAGATCAGACATGCCTTCATTCTCGGATCACCGAGGAACATGGAAGAAAGTACAAGGTTCTTATAGCATTAGAGCCTATTGTCATTACAGTACATATTTACATAACGATGATTCATGCACATTTGGTCTTATATCTTTGTCATGTAGCATATTTCGGTTTGGTATTGTTATCTATTTTTTAAAGATCTTGCTCATCTTGGGCGATGGTTTGAAGTTGGTGGCATTAATTTGTTACTTGTCAATGTTGATCACTAGCGTGTGTTTGAATCATTCTTGCACGACTTGTACAAACCCAAACCAATGTAATTGTAAGTATTATACTTTGTCAATGAGCACGACTTGTACAAACCTAAACCAATGTTATAAGTATTATACTTGTCAATGATAAATATGGAGCTAGAGAAATAAAAATAAATACAAACCTTGAAATAAGTATAGTTGGACCGTGTCATTGACATGAATTCTCTCTTATCCTTTAAATACGAGTTCATTGAGTTGAGATAGAAAAGACGACAAATCCTTTACAGATTGGAGGGTCATTAAAAACAAAGCGACCCAATTTGTTTTAGGCATGGGCCTCACGTCATAAATACACTCTTAAGGCATTCCAACCAACTACCATCCAATTTTTTTTTTGGAATACTAAGGAAAAGAAAACAAGAACGAACTAGGGGAGACATCGATGATACAAGGTATCGTGAGAATCACGGGACATAATAGTGAAGACAAGCGACGGAGCCTCCTGAAGGGAGTGGACCCCGGGGTTGAAATAAGCAGCAAGGGCAGCAAGAATGTCCGTACTCTGATCGTCTTCCCGATATACATGTTGTAACTTCAATATATACATGTTGTAACTTCAAGTCCCAAGCTCAATACAACAGCTCCCGAATACCTGCCACCAAAAAAGAATAGTTAGTCGAAGGTAATCTGGATGTGGATAGGATATTTATTACCTCCAAGGAATCCACTTCAAGGCTAACTCGTCGGAAGCCCCTAGTTCAAGCCAAGTTAAGCCCCGATTAGCATTACAAGGAAATCACTAAATAGTGACGGAAACATACCGACGGAACGTATAGCGTCTGTGAATTGCGACGGGACACCCTAATCCGTCGGTGAAAACAAGAACATTTCCGATGATCAAGAAATCCGTTGCCAAAGTTGGAGGAAAAATTTCGCAGGGACTTATAGCGACGGAAATATGTCGATGAATACCGTATCGTCTGTAAATAGGGACGAAATTAAAATTTCGGTAGGCAAACTTGCCGGCTAGAAATGCTTCACCGATGGAAAAAAGCCGTCGGTATATTGCAAAACGTCGTCGGGAAGCTAGGTTAGAAAGCTTAATTCTGCGACGGTATTTTTAATTATACCGACGGATCATTCCGTCGCCAAAATTAAATTAAATCCGCCTGCGGCCGTCCCTCCTCTTTTCTCTCCCCGACGCTGCTCTTCTCTTTCTCTCCTCTCCTTCGGCGAAGCTCGTCTTCCGTGAACGTCCGACTAGCTACTGCGTCTCCGGCGACCACAGCGTCCGTCTTCTCCGACGACCACAACGTGCATCTCTCCTCTGCTGGATCCGAAGGCAAGAAAATCGTGGGTTGGGATTTTTTGGATGTGTTTTTGGAGTGATTTAATGCATTTCGTTTGTTAATTTTTGTTTGATTGGTCTTGTGTGAATGTTTTGCATGTTTATAATGAAAAGAATTAAAGGATTTGTGTGTAGATAGGGTTGAGATGATTTTGCCTGCAAGGTGTTCGATGAAATGCATGAAGGATGAATAAGCTTAACGCCCTGTTTGGAAAGCCATTAATTGAATTTAATCATGGGATTGAATTCAATTCTATAGTTTGGAAGCATAAAAAGGCAATGAATTGAATTCCCGTATGAGTTCAATTCATTGCCTCTTTGTAAGTTGAATTCACGCTGAAATTGCGTGAATTCAATTACAAACCATCCCACAAGTGTTCACTGCTCACGCACTTGTGGGATGGTTTTAGATAAAATAATAATTTATTAATAAATAACAATTTATTAATAAATATTTATTAATAGATAAAATAATTTTTAAGTTTTAAATAAAAGTTTAATTTTATTTAATTAATAATTTATTAATAAATATTATATAAGAGATTAAAATAAATTTAATAAATTAAAATAATTTATTTTAAGTTTATATAATATACATTATTAGTGATTCATTAACAAAATATATATTATTAAATTATCTTCAAATTATATAAATTTAAATTATAGTTATTAAATTATTTTATTAAAATAATTTAAATAAATATTAAGTTTTAGATAAAAGTTAATTTTAAAATTTTTATTTTATTTAATTAATAATTTATTAATGAATATTATATAAGAGATTAAAATAAATTTAATTAATTAAAATAATTTATTTTAAAGTTTATATAAAAGTTTATATTATTATTATCATACTAAAGGGTGATAATAATAATAATAATAATAATAATAATAATGTCCAATGTATAATAATAATAATAACCCATATATAATTTTAAAATAATAATAATAAAACTATATTATGTAAAAAATAAAAAGAATTGGGCGTCAGGCTCGCGAGGCGAGCCTCGCCTCGCCTCGCCTCATGAGCCTGACCAAAATTTATTTTTCTTTTTTACATAATATAATTTTATTATTATTATTTTGAAATTATATATGAGTTAATAATAATAATAATAATAATAATAATAATAATAATAATATTATTATTATTATTATTATTATTATTATTATTATTATTATTATTATTATTATTATTATTATTATTTACAAATTCCTTTTGGATATTTCATATATTTTGATTATTATTTCTATTGTTGTTATTATTATGACCCTTATTATTATTAATATTATTTATATTATTAGTATGATTATTTTATATAATAATAATAATAATATTTAAAAAATTATTATTATTATTATTATTATTAAAAGGAAAAGGTTGTGATAGGGTTGAATAATTAAAATCTATCTAAAAGACTTTTATTTTGGATAATATTATTTTTAGTCGAGGGTAAATGTGTCATATGAAATAATTGAATTCAATTCTAATCTTATTGGATTTATTCTAAATAGTGTAATTGAATTAAATTATAATATTACTGGATTTGTTCCAAACAGTGTAATTGAATTCAATTCATTCATTACTGGATTTGTTCCAAACAGTGTAAATTGAATTCAATCCCAACTTTATTAATGTAATTGAATTCAATTCGTTAATTAATTCAATTCAAAGGGTTCCAAACAGCCTGTAAATTCTTAATGAAAAGAGGCTTATTAGATGCTATCTAACACCTCTAATAAAAGTTCTTAAATTGACAGCATCATTATGCTTCACACAACAAAAAATGGATTTGATAACTTGGAAGCATGTATCAATAATAAGATGAAAGTATGGCTACTTCCTAAAGGTGATGGAAATTGATTAGAAGCTATAGATCCTCAACAGATTTGTACAAGGCAAGAATCAACACAATGAAGAAGAAAATAATGGCTTTTTGAATCCTGTTTACCATTCTCTTATATATACCACCATGTAACTCCTAACTTGCCCATAAGCTAGAATACATAAAGAAAATATCAATTAGGATAAGATATAATTTGTAATGAGCTATAAGCCAAATGAGTAAGCTTAGGTAAGATTAGTTCATAGACCCAGGAGTCCATAATATGATAAGCCATATAATGTATATACCATTAATGGTCTAAGTGTCACATGCACATAGTAATATGTTAATTTTTATAAGATTATTTTGGTTCATATTAATTAATTAACATCTCTCATTTGAAAAACATATTCATATCATAATACTTTTACATCAATATGTATAGTCAAACTAATTATACACAACCAACACATAAATAAGATGTATAAAATGTACAAAATTAGTTGCTAAAAATCCAAAAGTATGACAATAACATCAATATGGATTCAACAAATTAAAATGAATATCATCAAATTTGCACTCATCATAAATATAAAGTCCTAACTGGTGACGAGGAAGATGATTGTAATTTACATTTAAGTTCTGATAGCAATTAATTTATATTTGTAATAGGCTATTTTCTGTGGTAAAAACATTATTCCTTTTAATCATTGCAATTCTTATTCAAGGGATGTCGATGTGGCGAATGGTTCCCGACGGTAATAATTCTTACCGTTGGGAGGAATGTGGTAAATTTGTCCTGTCCCAAGGAATCACCAATGCAGGGAACAGTGTTGCAAAAAACACTCAGATTCGTTTCATCCATGATCGATCTTCTACTTGAAGGTGTTTCCTATGATTATTACATCTCTGTTTAAATTCTGTACATCTCATTTTCTTAGTTGAAGTGCCCATGACATAATAATCATTTGATGGTTTGCACTTCATGTTGCTCTAAGCTTCCTGTATTCTCAACGAAGAAATGAGTGCCAGATTTGGCCAGAGCCATGACACGACGTCATATGAACGATATGGCAAATCAGTTATTGTGAAAGATTCGTCAATTGCTCATACTGGGTCTGGATAATCACGTATGTTACCATATTCAGTTTCGATTTGTGTGACGGTGGTCTAATCGAAAGGAATCAAATGTGAATATATGTTCTTCCCTGTTTTAGGTGTAACTGTTCCCCCTTGTAGTAGTTCATCTGGACAATTCGTCTTCTACACCAAGAGCGGCGACACATTTACAATTTCCGCATCAAGTATGGCTATAGCCAAAACGTTATTGAGAGAAGCTGTCCAAATCCCTTCACTGGGTGAGGGAAGTCTGACTGTTTCTCGAGCTTTGTTTAAACGTGCCAGGACGCTTCTCGAAAATCCAGATGTCGGGGACTCATTTACTTTTACCGACTCTCATGTCACATGAAATCCGACGAAATAATTTCCTCATGCATTACATAATTCGACAAAGCTTAAAAGATGTTTGTTGTTGTATCTGTTTGAATTTGGTAAACACAGTCATAATTATATAATTGTTGACGTTGATTTGTTGTTGTTAACTTAAGTGCAAATTTTCAATGTCATTGGCTTATATGTTAATAACTTGTGTAAGCAATTGCTCTTAAGATTGTTATGTTTGTACAGAATTCGATAAATATTGTATTTCATTCATTAATATGGGACCTAAGCGATCACGTGAGGTTATGCGGCCGAGGATTAGAGGGATGTTCGGCGGGCAGTCATGTGAAGGTGGATCATCACAGTCTGCGACTCGCACTGACTCACCTGCTCCTACACATCCTCCCATTTCAGATGAGCCATCACCTGCTGCTACTAATGCCATACCATCCCCTACGCCAACTCATATATCATCCAATTCCATAATAGGGGATGGAGGACATGCTCGCCAGCCTGGATCTGTAGGAGATGATGGTAAAGTATATCACCATCATCAATGACCGATGAAAGTATGGCTATAGGATTAAGCACTTGTTTCTAGTAGATTAAGCCTTAGGCTTTTCGGTCCATTTGTACACTACAATAACTTCTGTTTTAGGTTAAATGCACTGCGGAATGGTTTCCAGGCATATGACCTCCACTTTTAAGGAAAGGATTGAACCCGATGGATATACGTGGAAGAATATCACCGCAGCTACAAAACAATTATACTTTCATGAGTTTGAGGTACAATATTATTTCTTTTATTTATTTAATATATATATATATATATTGTGTCATGATATATATATATATAGTTTTACATTAACTAACATTTTTTTTATTCTTTTATCAGAAAGCATTTATCTGGGACGCTACTTTGGACGAGAGCATATACAAATTCTGGGAGAGGCGGGCTCGTACACGTTATCGCGACTTCATTAACGCGATAAACAAGGCTGGTGCACCACCCCGCTTTATTTCGGAGGATATTTGGAGTCGTTGGCTGGCGTATTGGGCATCACTTGCAGCAATGTCCATCTCAGGACGTAACTCCGCCAACAGACGTGGAGGCCTAGGTCAACAGAGTCTTCCCGTACATACGGGAGGCTCAATAACTCACCAAGAGCATGCAGACAGACTTGTAAGTATCTACACTTTACACTATTTTTGTCGATAGTTAGCTTCGTTGTATTATGGATAATGATAATGGTCTAAATGTCTGGTGTCACTTATGGCTGTGTTGAGTTATTTTCTTTGTCTAACAGGAGGCGAATATCATACAACTTTTCGAACCTCTGCCGACATTTAAACGATTCTAGTTCACATCTAACATTTTAGTCTTTCTCATGTAGGAGAAGTCATTGGGCACCAAGCCAACCCCCCTTCAGTTATTTGTGCACACTCACACGAAGAAGCATGACGGTCTAACCTTCATCAACAACCGCTGTCGAGAGCTAAATGTATGTCCAATTATTGCATTTTATACATTTCTAAATACTGCTCTCATCCTTCTTCTTAATGTTAACTTCACATACCTTATAGGACCAATTACAACAAACCCTTGAGCTATAGTCGCAGGAGGAACAACCTGTAGACGTGTCTCAGACGTATTTTGAGGCCGTAGGTGGTAGGGATCGTCGTGGCAGGATATTTGGTATAGGTTCGTTTGGGAACTCATGTTATTCCCAATCTTCCATGTCCAGTATAGCAACGTCCACTAAGCCATCAAACAACAATGAAGTCATCGAGCTTCGGGTCACAGTACAAACATTAATGGACAAGATAGCTCATTTGGAAGAGGGGCAAACAGAGCGGGAGGAACAACAGATGAGGGAGTAGGAGCAGCGAATCAAGGAGCAGATGGAGCAACGAATCAGGGAGCAGATGGAGCTTTCCCTCAGGGAGCAGATGGAGTTACAGATGAGAGAGCAGATGGCGAAGATGAGAGAAGAGATTATGCAGATAGCTCAGTTGCGACCACCGTTCGAACAGTCGAAGGGAAGTTCTACAGAGGACCACCCACGATCACCACAACAATAGATAGTCGAACTCATTATTTTAAGATACAAACATAACAATTTATGGATCCTTTGCTGTGTTTATATCCAATTGTATAACAATTGACATTATTTATACCTTTGATGTACTGGTTGATGTGTGGATGTCTAATTATGTACATCCAATTGTATAACAATTGACATTATTTAAACCTTTGATGTACTGGTTGATGTGTGGATGTCCAATTATGTACAACCTAATGTTTTATACCAATTTTATAACACCGAAGAAATACACAATTCCGTCGGTATATTTAATCACCTTCACCGACAGAATGTTACATTCCGTCGGTAAAAAACCTGAACCAAATTTAAAGACGTACACATTACCGTCGGTAATGGATGAAACTATCCGACGGATTATATTTCCGTCGTTAAGGTTATTACTTACTTTCAAAACGTAGCGACGGTGATTCCGTTCCTAAATTATACCGACGGACATATTCCGTCGGTGATATATGAATTCTACCGACGTAATTTTTAATTAATGTCCGTCGCAATATAACAACAACGGATAATATTCGTCGGTTTTTCGTAGACAATACACCGACGGTCTTGTTCCGTCGGTAAGTAATAACAACAACCATGTTTACGACGATTTCTTCAGTCTTCGCGTTCCGTCGGAAAAAATAATTACCGACAGAATTGTCTGTTTCTCTGACGGAATATTCCGTCGGAGAACGTCAGTTTTCTTGTAGTGTAGACACCCCAAAGTTCTGCAGCAAGGGGGAGCTCAGGCCGATATTATGAAAAAAAACCCCCGCACCATCGGCCCCTACAATCCCTAATCAACCCACCAGCCGTGGCGATATTGGCCCCACTTTTAACTGCTCCATTAGTATTGAGCTTGACCCAGCCCACCAATTGGCCCATAGCTAACCCCTGAGTCCAATGCACACACCCCGCAACAATGCTAACTCAGACTGTCCAGTGGATATAGGTCAAGACCGCCCGATGGCCATCAGTAGGCCATGTGAAGCCCTCCTCAAAGATAGATTTATTGCGCCATTTTCAAATGAACCAATAGGTTACCCCATACATAGTGGACCAAGGAAACTGCTAAAAACGGTCCCTCTTATACAAATTGCCCGTCACCCACTGGTCAACATCCTAACAAAAGAAGTCCAGGTCACTGAGGACAGGAGCAAAAGTACACCAGAAAGCAATGACTTGCCTACAGTCCCGCAAAGCATGCAATGTTGTCTCCTCAAGGCCACAGGAGGGACACTGGTTGTCAGTCGTGAGATGTCTGGCCACCCGCTGTTGGTTAGTCAGAAGCATTTACTTGAGCACGAGCCGAAGGAAAGCTTGAATTCGCTGTGGACCGGCCCATTTCCAAATAGGATCCCAGGCTAGACCAGTGGCACCCGAACCAGTCCCCTCGATTAAGGTGTAAGCAGTTGCAGTAGAAAACGTGCCACTGGGAGTAGAGCCCCACCGAAACATATCCTCCACGGTGCTTGCCTGAGGTAAGTGGAGCACTGCAATATCCATACAAAGGTAAAGGGAGGTAGGCCGAATCGGTGCGATGCAAGAGTCGGCCCCAGTCATATAGTCCTGCACGGGTCAGAAGATCCGTCGCTGGAATGGAAGTGGTGGCCATGGAGACTAAAGGACCCCATCCCGACACCTAGGAGTCCAACCAAAACAGGATTCGCCGCCCATTGCCTAACGTCCACCGTAGACCTTGGCGGACATATTGCTAAGTCGCGGCAATACTCTGCCAGGAGTGGGAAGGCCTGGAGCGGTGAAGCGAAAGGGGAATAGTAGTCAGATCCAGACGGTACTTGGACTGTAAGACTTGGACCCAAAGTGAGGTGGGATGAGAAAGCAATTCCCAACCAAGTTTGGTTAAAAGAGCATCATTGGTGGTGCGGAGTCATTTTAGCCCGAGACCCCCAACAAGTTTGGGTGTACAAACGTCCTCCCACCAGACCAGATGCATTTTTCGGTGGTCACCGGTACCTCCCCAGACAAAAGTGCGTGTGAGCCGCTCCAACTCATCGCAGAGGTGACAGGGAAGACGGACCGTCTGCATGGTGAAAATAGGGAGAGCAGAGAGAACCGATTGGGCGAGGGTGACTCGCCCGGCTAGCGACAAGGACTGTGCCTTCCAACCAGAGAGTTTCTTGGTAGCTGCATCCATAACATGCTGATAGGTGCGCTTCGTGGTGCGTTCGTGGATAAGAGGAACTCCAAGATACTTCCCTAAGTTGGTCGTCCGAGTGACATGCAAAAAGTGACTAAGCCGACGAGCAACGTCAGACAATACATTTTTGGAAAAGAAAATCCGGGTTTTGTCAGTATTGACTTTTTGTCCCGAAGCCTTGCAAAAAGTCTCCAGGGTATGAGCAATAAGTTGAACTTGTGAATCAGTCGCTTCGACAAAAAGGACTAAATCATCAATGAAGAACAAATGCGAAATGGAGGGCCCAGCTGATCCCATATGGATTGGTCGCCATCTGCCAAGACGCACCTCTAAAGAAATAAGATGACCTAACCGTTCTATACACAGAACGAAAAGGTACGGAGAAAGGGGGTCGCCTTGGCGAAGACCACGAGAGGGACGGAACGGAGGAGACTTAGAGCCTTGCCAATCGACATGCATGGTGACCGTTGTCACACACTGCATAATAAAACGGATAAGCGTAGCTGGGAAGCCAATGTCCGACAATGTGTTGTGGACAAAGTCTCAACTGAGCCGATCGTAAGCTTTCTCTAAATCAACCTTTAGAGCGAGATAGTCGATCTTGCCGTGTTTCTGACGCATCGTGTGGATGACCTCTTGAGCAATGATAATGTTATTTGTAATGTGACGACCAGGAATAAAGCTACATTGGGTTTCAACCACCAAATGCGCCAGCTGAGGCTTAATGCGATTCACCAGGATTTTGGAAAGGGCCTTATAAAGAACTGTGCATAGGTTGATAGACCGGAAATGAGTCATCCTAGACGGAGAAGTGATTTTAGGGATTAAGACCAAAACCGTAAGATTAAGGTCCTTGTCCCATCAATCGGAGCTGAACACTTTCCTAAAATAATCCACCACTATGGGCCCCATCGTGGCCCATTGTTTTTGGAAAAAGAGAGCATTAAACCCATCAATCCCTGGGGCTTTATTGGGATTTATAGAGAAGACTGCAGTCCTGACTTCATGCTCATGAAGGGGAAGATTAAGGTCGCGCACGCTCCCGTCTGAGAGCCGCGAGAATTGACCGAAAAGCGGAAAGGGAAGAGGAGTCCCAGGGTCCTTCGAAAAAAGCTGGGAGTAGAAAGTGTGAGCTAAGTGACCCAGACTGACAAGGTCAGAAATAAGGGTCCCATCGGAATCAAAAAGAGACTCAACCTTCAACTTTCGTCATTTCTCAAGGGTCACTGTATGGTAAAACTTAGTATTGCGGTCCCCTTGAGAAATGCAGTCGCATCGAGCGCGCTGATGCCAGAAGATTTCCTCCTCACACAGGACTTGAGTCAGGTCGGCACTCAGTTTATCTTCCAAAACAAGCAGAGCATCCAAATTGGCTGTGGTGGTGGATCGGTGGATGCCCTCCATCCGAGCGAGGAGGCGGCGCTTTCGTTGGTATATATTTCCGAAGTTAGTGCGGTTCCAGCGCAAAAGAAGGGTGGAAAGCGAAGCTAGAGCTTGACTCAGAGGGCCATCGGTAGGGGACCAAAGCCGAGCGACTACTGTATCAAACTCCGAATGCGTGAACCTAGCATTTGGAAGCAGAAATTAGACGGGACGGTAGAACGATGGGATTGCTCATGCAAAGAAAGAAGCTGAGGACGGTGGTCAGAACCCATGAATGAAAGATGGTAATTACTCGTGTGAGGAAAGTGCTAGAGCCAGTTTGAGGACCCAAAACTTCGGTCAAGACGAGCTTGGATCCTACCACGACGCCATGTGAACTTAGAACCCACAAGCCCAAATCGTGAAGCCCATACTCTTGAACCCAGTTGCGAAAAGGAGGATTGACCACTCGCGAAGTTTGGGAACCGCCACGCTTGTCCGATTGGCTCAATTTAGCATTAAAATCTCCACTGACCAACCAAGGCCGATACGTTTGTCAGCCTATCCAGCTAAGTAAAGGCCAAAGGAGGGATTGAGTAGCTACTTGCGGACTCGCGTAGACAACTGTAAAATCAAAAGTGACGGAATTGATCGTGACAGTGGTGTGGACAAATTGATGATGGGCTACCACTACAGAGAGATCGATCCTGACCTACCATAAGAGCCAAATACCGCCCTAAAAGCCCATAGCTTCAACGCGAAAAGAGTAACCAAACCTAAGAGAACTAATAACCGCTTGGGCTCGAGGGCCACTTATACGAGTCTCAAATAAAGCAAGGATACTAGGCTTATACATACGCAAATAATTACGAAGGATAGCAAGGAAACTGGAACCCCTAGCACCTTGGCAATTCCAAGGAATGATGGACATAAAAGAAAACAGGAATTTAAATTATAGCCGAGGCCGAGTCCGTATCTCTAGTAAAGGCCGCGGGAAGAACTACTGTCGAGTCTGACTAAGCAGTAACCTCGTCAGAACTACGCGCTTCCTGGATCTCCATAATGTGAGGCCCAGTAGCTAGAGCGTTGGAGGAGGAATCGTTGGGGGGAGGGTCGGGGGCCTTCCGAGGACTAGGCCCCGACTGAGATTCAATGCCCTCCATTGGATTATGGCAGTCAAGTTCGGCCCGGGAGGACTCCCCAAGAGTGGGACCATCATAGAGCCTTACAGTATGGGAGGAGAGCTCTACAGCAAGGTGATTGGCCTCAGGGGAAGGTTGGAGTTGGAGGGGAGGGTCTGGTGGGAGGGTTGGAAGCCCAGAATCCTGGTGGGTCGTGGGGCGGGAACTTGCCCCATTGAGTGTTTGGAGCGGACCGTAGGGTAATTTTCTGGTTAGGGTAGAGATACTAGAGGTGGGCCCAGTAGTCTAAAAAGTCAGGCCCGTTGTCGCATGGGGGCCTTTCCCTTTAGCAGGTTTGGCTTTTGGTTTAGTTTTGGGCCCAACGACTGTGAAGACCGGGCCTGTGGTTGCATGGGAGGCGGTGGGAGCGATGGTGTTGTGAGGGGATGGTGTCCCAGCTTTAAATGTGGGGAAAAGACGTGAGGGCTCAACCGCTACGGCAGCCTGAACTGGTTCCTCCTGCGCTGCCAACACTGAAAATCTCGAGCCCCCCACTCTTGTCCCATCCCTGACCACGCCAGATGCAACTAGTCGTTGCAGAGGCTTCCGTGGAGCACGCCTGGGAACCTGGTACCAGTCGCCATACCCTGCGCCGGTGCCTCCCTCAGCCGACGCTTCAACATATTCTGTAAGAAAATCCCGGTGTGATCATCACATGCCCACGGTGCGGAAAACAAAAATTTTTGTTCCGGGATCTTCCCGAAAGTCAGGATCCATGTGTCTATACAACATACTCAAACCATAACGGCCAAAGGAGACCGTCTCTAACGGTATCCACGCAGAGATAGAAGAACTTAACCGGGACAAACCCTTTGACCTGGGAATAGCTAAAACAAGTTGAAGACTGCTAGATCTTACCTTGTTCTTGGAGAGCTTGGAAACCAACGATGAAGAAGGAGAAGAGATGAAGAAACTTGGTGAAGAAGATGATCGTTGATGAGAAAATCACATTTCTCTCTTAGGTTTTCCAAAAACCTATCTTCCTTTTATTAAAACCAACGACAATCCTCTTCCCTACTCATCAAATGCCATTTGTCTTTAACCTTTTAAAGACCATTAAATGCTTAGATGAGTGGGCTTCCACGTTAGGCATATATATATATATATATATATATATATATAAGTTAAAGATGATAAGGCTTCCTCTCCTTCATCCACGTTGGTCACATATATATATATTAATTAATTACTTAATTAATTAATTAATCTATATATATATAAATGCTGAGGTGGTCCAATCACACTGGGGTCGGTCCTACCGGCTTACCGGGTCCCGGTATGGGAAAAACTCCCGAAAACGTTTTTCAGCAATATCGATGTCGTGATCTCATCGGAACATATCTTGATCTCATCGGGATCCATTTAATCCTTTTGCTCTCCATATATTGGAACTTTTTCTAAAACTATTTTACAAATTCTCCGAGACACTCTTATGCGTGTGACCCATTAGGTTCCCGGTTACGTTGGCCACTTAGGGGTTAGCATATTAAGCAACTTTAGTCCGATTTATGTTATGTCTCTTTGACATTTTGGCATGCATTCATGGCATTTTCCGGGTACATTGGTCTAATGACACTTCGGATTGATTCGGATTGTATTAAGATAATTTTAATAATTTTTGGATACTTCGATGATTTTTAGAAATTGTTGGTGATGTATTTAGTATTTTTGAACAATTATTTGGAAGTCATTATTTTATGACGGAATTTTTGGTGAATTTTTAGAAGCTGTCTGGGAATTCTGGGTACTTGTTTGTTCTAAGAATTCATAAGTGTATTTTTTGGTAATTAACTATTCATCCAATAGTACTAATTGAATAAGTGGATGAATATATACGGGTTGATTAATTATTTTGAGACAGAACTGATAGCGTTCATCGATGTTGTTTCTGATTTCGATCTACTTTTTTGCTGCAGATCACGAGGTTAGTCCTTTTGATAATGAATCTATGGTCTGTTCTTGTCCTTTATAAGATAGTCGGATGAGATCTGATATTGGTAAAAGAAATTTTTAGATTTATAAGATTTGACGATTTGGATGATTTTGATAGGTTAGATTTGTTAAATAGGTTAGTTTTTAAGTGATGATGCTAAAAGAATTGAGAAGAATTGAGAAGAAAAGAAAGGAAAGTGAAAAAAAAAAATTTCGGAAGTCGAAGAAGATGATGAACAGTGCAGCATAGTGATGAACAGCGTATAGTGAATAGTGAACAGTAATAATACGTATTTGTGAATAGTAATACGTATTTTTGAACAGTATCCGTATGTATTTGTAAACAGTAATAATACGTATTTGTGAATAGTAATACGTATTTTTGAACAGTGGAATCCTGGAAATTTGCATGAACATGCAACATGTATCATACAGTAATTATGCACAATAACAATTTGTATTTGTGTTCCCTATTATAGAGGAACGACCACTGCCAGATATTTCCGGGACTTCGAGGCAATAAATAGTAAGGGCGATTTAAGGTCGGTAATCAGGACTTTCAGTAATGTCAATAATTTCAGTAAGTAATACCGGTAATTTCTATAAGTCATTTCAGTAAGTATATCGGTAATAAGTAAGAGACCCGAGACGGTCTCACTTTGATTTTTTTTCTGTACTGAATTGTGTACTGGTCCAGACAATGAATGTCCGCGTGCTCATATGTCTTTATCTTGATTGTAATCGTTAGGATAATGAACGTCCGAGACGATTGTTGCATGATTATTTTATTAGAAATGCTAATTTATTGCACATGAAATATCTGGAATGATTTGTTCTGTCCGAGTTGTGGGTAAATAGGCTTGCCTAAAAGGGTCTATAACACTTCTGTGACACTTCGGTGTCGAGACTTCGATCTTCTGTGACACTTCGGTGTCGAGACTTCGGTCTTCTGTGACACGTCGATGTCTTTTGATATGGACACTTCGGTGTCGAGACTTCGGTCTTCTGTGACACTTCGGTGTCGAGACTTCGGTCTTCTGATAAGTCCCGTTACCCACTTCTATTTTATGGACTTTTGATTTGTTTTGTCTGTTAATGATAACATCTGTTATGAAGTGCATTTTGCCTGAGTATTAATCTCTGAATGCATGTTTATATCGTTATTGTGAAAAGAAATTGGTTAAATTAGATAAATGATTACTCACTAAGCTATAAGCTTAGCACAGAGATTTGCCCGTGTAGTGCAAGAGCAAAGAGATTAAGGACTGGGACAAGTCAACCGCAGTGGCCAAAAGAGTCTGAGTTTTGTGTTGCGCGAATATGTATTTTGTTTGGTTTGTTTGGGCCTGTAAATATTTTTTCGATTTGTTTCTAAGTCTGAAATGTATTATATGTGTGTTAAACTTAGTTTTTAAAACAATGCATATGTGTAATGTTTGATTTTGTTTGTTCTGTCTTGGGTGGCATCCATGTATCCTCCCAGGGGGTATTTGGGTGTTACAAAGTCGACTTGTACCATTGTGCAAGTCGACTTATGCGTCTACAGTGCACGGACAAGTCGACTTGTGCAATGTGTAAGTCGACTTATCCATGTGGAATGCTATCTAATCGGCTAATTTCTCAATCCGTGCAGTTCTAATTCACAATACCAAGTGTAATATCCTTTATTATGATGTACCAATGAAACAGTTTCATTGTTCCATGCTTACCATATATAGTCAAACTATACATGAAAAACTTGAAATCAATGAATACACTCTTATTCATTTAGATCTCCAAATAATTTGAGAATATCAAACTATCACCCTAAGTATCTCTAGGTAATCTAAACTTTATCAAGATTACTTCGACACTGGTCACAAAATTTGTGACGGCCAAAATAATCAAGACAACGAAATACACTAACGAGACGCTAATGTGACACATTTGACATCCGAAAAATATTTGGAAACCCAATTTCAAGAAATTCAATTTGGAAAGCATACAAAATAAATATAACACATTTTAATCACATTAAAATGATCCAAACATGGAATTGAGAAATACACAATTTATCATTCCAAACAAGACGACTCCAACAACTTTCTCAAAACTGCCAAGCTCGTGTTTTGCTTGAAAACTCATTGAAACAATTTCAATAAATTATGAGAAAATTACAGAGGTTACAACATGTTCGCAAAATGTTCCATGAATGTTTTCAGGATTTATTTCCAACAAAAACTCATCCAAACTCAGCAACTAAGCCAATGTAGAATCTGTGTTCCTCAACACAGTTATTCCCATCAGCACACAATAAATTCTCAAATAAATAATAAATCACCTCGAAAACATTTTTCCATTCTCATAGACATTCATAAACATCTTAGAGACATGTTGGTGAAAGAAAATCCGAAAAAAAAATTCTACAATTTATTCTCGAATTTATAAGCATGTCTATTCATTGAATGTGCACAAAGACAGCAACCAGAACATTGGGGAATAAATTAGCAAAACCATATCAAATCACATTGATAAATTCCGAGCTTCCACAAACATATGCAACAACATCTTGTGAACATATCTGGGCAAGAAAATTTCGAAAACAATATTTCTACACTGAATTCGAAATTCACACAATCAACATGCATCATCGTCACAAGCAATAGGCAACTCCGACCTAGTCATGATTTCTTCGTTATATACGACACAAGTGGCTCTAATACCACTGTAGGAAAATCCCGGTGTGAGCATCACATGCCCACGGTGCGGAAAACAAAAATTTTTGTTCTGGAACCTTCCCGAAAGCCAGGATCCATGTGTCTATACAACAGACTCAAACCATAACGGCCAAAGGAGACCGTCTCTAACGGTATCCACGCAGAGATCGGAGAACTTAACCGGGACAAACCCTTTGACCCGAAAATAGCTAGAACAAGTTGAAGACTGCTAGATCTTACCTTATTCTTGGAGAGCTTGGAAACCAACGATGAAGAAGTAGAAGAGATGAAGAAACTTGGTGAAGAAGATGATCGTTGATGAGAAAATCACATTTCTCTCTTAGGTTTTCCAAAAACCTATCTTCCTTTTATTAAAACCAACGACAATCCTCTTCCCTACTCATCAAATGCCATTTGTCTTTAACCTTTTAAAGACCATTAAATGCTTAGATGAGTGGGCTTCCACGTTAGGCATATATATATATATATATATATATATATATATAAGTTAAAGATGATAAGGCTTCCTCTCCTTCATCCACGTTGATATATATATATATATATATTACTTAATTAATTAATTAATTAATTATATATATAAATGCTGAGGTGGTCCAGTCACACTGGGGTCGATCCTACCGGCCTACCGGGTCCCGGTATGGGAAAAACCCTCGGAAATGTTTTTCAGCAATATCGATGTCGCGATCTCATCGGGACATATCTCGATCTCATCGGGATCCATTTAATCCTTTTGCTCTCCATATATTGGAACTCTGTCCAAAACTATTTTACGAATTCTCCGAGACACTCTTATGCGTGTGACCCATTAAGTTCCCGGTTATGTTGGCCACTTAGATTAACACTTAATCTGAGCAAGTCATGAGCGGTATCTAGCAACACATCATGACCCTCAATTGATCGGAAAGTAATTGGTTTGACGAATGAACATGTATTCATCATGAACCATATCACGAACCTTTCCATAGACAATTACCGTGCAATTCGTCCTTTCACCATGCTATACCCCACTTGGTTATGAGTATGGGCAAAGTGTCAACTCTTTACTAGACTGACTACGTCAAATCTAGTCCAAGTGATTTCAGTTCTCGTCCTGGGACTCATTACTTTATATGTCAATGAAGACATTCTTCATGACATATATGCTCCGGCCAGAGACTTCCAAGTAATGACCCTGACAATAGGTCATGGGTATCATCTTCTGCTATCACAGAAGTGGTGAATCCTCTATTGACTACTCAATTACCTTCGAATACCTCAAGCTGTACCCAATCACCACCCTATGAGCGACCTCTATAAGGCAACAAGGAATGGAGTCAAAGCACAGAATCAGTATCCAAGATATCCTTGAGCACCTCAAGTCTAAGGATACTTGCACCATTGCTATGATGAGATTATCACTGACATTAGAATAGGACATCCATGTGATGATCTCATAGCAGGTCATCCAATTTACTTACTACCTCTAGTAAGCATCCACATCTTAACCCTAAATATCTCATATTTACAGCTTCTGAGATCCACTGCTTGATCAAATCAAGGAGCTTGAGATGTGCTAGTCTTTCTAGACTACCGATGTCTAGTTTCAGTAATCCTATGACTAGGGATAATTAAGATACTGACATAATTGCACATGATAGGAATCTCAGTAGTATGATCACATCACAATTTCCTTCATGCTATGTCATATATCATGGACTTCATTAATTTGCTTATAGATCAATATCTATTCATAAATAATGAACAGCAAGTTAATGAAATATGTCTTTCTTTATTTATTCATAAAGTATGTACACAACTTTGTACAAAATGTGCTAAAGGCGATTGCCTTCAGGGCACTACTCTAACATATTCTGGGTGTGTCCTTGACGCCAATGGTTCACTAGACCACGGCTCCTCTGGATGGGTGGTTGCCGCAGCGATTGGGGTGACTAACTGTGGAGATGGGAGTTGGGGGCAGATGTCTGCAGTATGGCCAATTCGCCCGCAACAGAAGCATAACTGAGGCAGGCCCTCATAAGCAATTCGTAGAGTTTCTCCATCCAGTTCCACGCTATGTCTCAGCGAAACGATCAGATCGACGTCCACAGCCAACCGGACAAACTTGCTACGGTTCTGCAGTAGTGTGGCTTCATCTATGGGAACGGTCGAGCCTACTAAATCCCCGAGCGCAGTTATGATTTGCGGGTGATAGCGTGCAATGGGAAGATCCAAAATGCAGATCCACACCAATACTCTGTTCGCCAAATCGTGCGAAGGCCTGAAAGTCGGGAGCCACCGCTGCATCGAGAGGACATAACCAAAGATAACCCAGTGCCCTTGCATAAGAGCTTTGAGATAGTCATCGTCCTCCTTAAATCTGACGAGGAAGAAGTCATAATCAAAATCCACAACTTTCATCGGTCCCCGGGGATGCCATAGGGACGCTAGTCGGGAACAAAGGAGGCGATAGCCAATATTGCGTCCCAGAAGTTTGATGACAATAGCATTCGTCCATTGGGAATCCAACTTTTCGCGTAGGTTACGAGAGAGGGTAAGCCCTCCTGCATGGTCAACTGAAGGTTGGATGTCTCCCTCTTCGATTTCTATGACTTCATCAGCTGGCCAGGGGCTGAGTTCAGCGACAGCCGCATGACCTTGCATTGCCGCACTATATGACTGGAGAGGGGAAGATGGGTTCTCCTCCTCGCGCTTACGGGTTCAGACGCGTTTAAGAAGATGGCCAGCCTGGCCCTGAACCTCCATGGCATCTCAATGGCAAGAGTCAGGACGGGTGCCGGAGAAGAAAGCCGGAAAGGATGAGAAAATAGCTTGAAAATAACGTAGGATTACTGTGCACTGGTAGTCACTGGTTACTGTTCATACAGTGAATTGGGTAAAGATCCGTTGCAAAGTGCTTGTACTTATTGTTTAGTTGGCTGGAAGTGCACTTCGCCAAAGATGTCGACTCCTTCCCATTTGTGGCTGTCGATATGTATATTTTCTTTTAATTCGTCACCACGCTTCTAAGCTTTGTCTGGCCACCAGAAATGCTAGTTAGCCACCATTTTTTCTGTGTCAGACACTTCTAGAACAAACTTAACCTTTTTCTCCAAGCTTGTCTACGCTTGCATAAGTTCTGTCGTTTAGTGCCATTATTACAAGTTGCTTAAAGCGCCGCAGGTTACGTTTCTCATGCAAAGGAAAATAATCCTGACTTCTAGAATTAGACAATAGTTCTGCTGGATTCTGGCGGAACTGAACGTTGCCGTTTGGATCCATGGAGTTGGTTGCTCTTTGTGGTAGTTTCGACATGAAGGTTCCTGCAAAACAAAGAAGGCACGTCGGGGGTTGTGTCCTGATTAGCCCCTTCGACACTTAAGTCAGTCTTTTTTGGTGAAGATAGGTTTTCTATGAGAGGAAAAGAACTAGGGTTGCAATTACGTACCTCTGTTATGGCAGAGTTATACCTTATATATGATGCATGTGCTAGGTTTAAGTCTTTACGTATGCATGGGAGTCTTCCATCTGCGGATGGGCCGTGTATGCGTGGAGTGGGCCTGACGCAAGTATGAGACTGATCTTTGGAGAATGGATCGATCGTCCCTTGGGTTATTATGTCTGGACTCGGGCTCAGCACGACCGGCCCGACCATAAGCACCCTACTCCTCGAGTCTGAGCAAAGAGAAGGGTCGAGGGAGTATGCGTGGGTCTTGTAGCTCGTCCGTGAGACAGCTCGAAGTAGGCCTGATCGGTTGGGTATTAGCATTATAGCTCGTCAAGTGGGACACTTCGAGGCGATCTTGATGGTCGTCGTATTGGGATCGGTCAGCTGAGAGTCCTAATAGGTCGGCATTGGAGCTTATTGCATGATAGCTCGCGCCAAAGTAGATCGGGTAATCATCATTAGTGAGCGCGTGAAGGTACTTGGAGCATTTATTATTGATGGCCGCCTCGGCGCTTTTGAGTAATCAAACGTATCATCTTCAGAATCATTGCAATTGTCATATGTACGTCCTTTCACTCATTGCGCCGCTCTAGATTTCGAACAACCCTAATGTACCTCGGCTCTGATTTTGCCACGTGTCTATGCTTGGCTCGGATTTCTCCACGTGTCAAGCCAGTCTTCTATAAGTACTCAGGATCAACGGACTGTGGGTTTTCTTCACGCTTGCTTCGTTCTCTTGCCTTCACTATACTTTCATTTGCCCTTTCTTGCTCTCAATTCCCAGAAATTTCTTTCAACCGTCGTCCGATTTCCCAACTTCATACCACTAAATAGGTACGTTCCCTTCCTTCATTTCCCCCTTCTAAACTTTTTTTCAAAGGTTTTCTGCTTGGTAAGCATGTCGACGGTCAGTGCTAGAAGTACGGTGGGAGAGGTTGAAGAAATATCGACGAGAGAGCGAAAAGATGGGTCGGTTGTGGCGAAGCCGCCAAGAGTTGAATCGACGATGACCCCTCCTGAGCTGAAACGGTTGGTCATTAGGAATAACATCCCTATGGCTTGGGGGCCTAGGTTGGTCTTGGGGAACGAGCGAATCCACAGCAACTTGAGTGGATATTTCGCCGTTTCCTATAGTTTTTTCTCGGTTGGTGGCATGAGGCTTCCATACGCCCCGATTGTCGACGAGGTGTGCACGGTCTATCAGCTGATGCCGAGCCAGATTCCTCCGAACGGCTGGAGGTTTATCAACAGCTTGGCCTTGTTGTGCCATCAGTTCGGCTGCCGCCTTTCGATTGGCATCTTGCGCCATTTTTTGAGGATGAACCAGAGCCCGAGCTCTGGGGCTGGGGTCCCTTCTCTGCTGTATAGAGATGCTAGGTATCGACCGGTGGGAACAGCTTCAAAAATCTCCTCTTGGCGGACGAAATATTTCTTCGTGAAAGCCCCAGGATCCTCCTTCGAGTCTCGGCCGTAGAGGTATCCTTTAGCCGAGCAGTGGAATGACGCATCGAGCATATCCCTTAGAAGAGAAGAGTGGGTAGTAGTTGGTCGCATAAAGGAGATCGGCCGATACAACTTTGCTCGGCTTATTCTAGGGCATCGCGGGGGGCCTTCGGCCGATTCTTTTCTACTCGACCCCCTGCCACAAATTAACAGGCTAGGAGAAGAAACCGCCCCGTCTGGTTGACCCTTCGTGGTTCATTTACTAACTGCATTTTTTGATTATTGGTTTCTCTTTTTGAGTTGTTTTGTTGTTATGCAGCCATGGTGAGGATAGAAGATTTTGGCGGGTCCTCCTCTAAGTCTAAGAAGCAGGCCGAGCAGAGGAAGAAGAGGAAGGAGATGGGGACTGGTGAAGGCGCCGCTCCTTGATGGGCTAAGCCATTCCATAGTGACGCCGATCCCTCCATTCTTTGAAGATCGAATCTGTTGTGTTGAGCCGTTGCCGATCATGCCGGCCACCAAGCAATTTGCCGATTTGGGCGAAGGAGGAGGAGGAGGAAGTGGAGCCTCCTCTTAAGAGGAAGAGACTGATCCGGCTTGGTGATCTACCATCCGGCCCGTCTGGTCAAGGCAGGAAAGAGAAAGAGAAGAAGGGCGAGGGAAAGGCGGCGTTAACACCGAAAGCGTGGGAGTCTGCAATCGTTCGCCAAAGCGCCTCGATCGGGGACCTCGAAGTGTCCCATCATATTGTCGAGAGGATTACTCCCCCCGTGGATAATCTGGAGCTGGAGCAGACCATGGATAAGAAGAGTAATCTGGAGCTGGGGTCTCAACTCCTTTGTAGCGGTATATGAAGTGCGGTGATGTCCTTCGCAGTGGTGCAGCGTTTGAAAACTCTGGACTGGGAAGTCCAGGACCTCCATGAGCAGGTGAAGACTTTGAAGGACGAGCTTTCAGAGGTCAAGGAGGGGAGAGACTTCCTCCAAGCTCAGAACTCTTCCTTGGAGGAGGAGAAGAAATCCCAGGAGGAAGCGATGGGCGTCCTGAGGCTTCAACTGGCCATGGGGGAGGAGGAGAGGAACCAGCTGGCTGCAGCGAACGACAAGCTGAAGGAGATGGTGGAGAGCTTGGTAAGAAGTACCTCGAGGATTGCCACATAGCAGAGGATCGAGGCAATAAAACGATGGAAAAGGCAGTTTCTAAACAAGAAATGTTTAGAGCTTGCCTGTGATCTAACCCTCTCGGTCCTAAAGAAGTGCCACGCGGCTCACATTCCTGAGGGGTCAGTGTGTCCTTCATTTGAGGAGTATGCCGAGCCGTTTCTTCCCACAGCTCTCGGCCTATCCTTAAAGGATATGAAGGGGTAAGCCGAGGGAGAACGGCCCATTGTTTCAGATGAAGAGCTGGATCTTAGCTCAGAGGAGGAAGAGCTTCCTCATGAAGGTATTCCTCCAGTTGCTCCCTTAGGCCCTACTCTCGCTCCGATTGCTCCGTCAACTTTTGAGGTTTCTCCTGTGCATCCACCGAGTTTCGAGGCTTCTCCTGTTCCCTCAGCTACTCGTAGTTCCCCTTCTGCGGACTTTTGAAGCTCACCTGGTCGGGCTTGTGGCCAGGACGGATTCAAAAATGAAATTCTTATTTTGCCCTTCATTATTTGGAAGTCATTTTTCGCATTTTATGTTCTTTATTTTCGATCTATAGTTGGATTAGATAAAGTTGCTCATGGTTGACCGACGTCGAGGCCGATCTATAGTTGAGGCCGAGCTGTGGTCCCAAGGATCTTGTCTTAGCGACCCGGTCGAGCCATGTCGAATTCGATCGATGGTTCCAAGGATCTTGTCTTGACAACCTGGTCGATCTGTAGTCGAGGCCGAGCTGTGGTAGCAAGGATCTTGTTTTAGCGACCCAGTCGAGCTATGTTGAAGTCGATCGATGGTTCCAAGGATCTTGTCTTGGCAACCTAGTCAATCTGTAGTCGAGGCCGAGCTGTGGTCCCAAGGATCTTGTCTTGGCGGCCCGACCGAGCTATGTCGAAGTCGATCGATGGTTCCAAGGATCTTGTCTTGGCAACCTGGTCGATCTGTAGTCGAGGCCGAGCTGTGGTCCTAAGGATCTTGTCTTCGCGACCCGACCGAGCTATGTCGAAGTCGATCGATGGTTCCAAAGATCTTGTCTTGGCAACCTGGTCGATCTGTAGTCGAGGCGGAGCTATGGTCCCAAGGATCTTGTCTTGGCGACCGCATAGAAGCTATGTCGAAGTCGATCGATGGTTCCAAGGATCTTGTCTTGGCAACTGGTCGATCTGTAGTCGAGGCCATTTGTGGTCCCAAGGATCTTGTCTTGCGACCCGCCGAGCTATGTCGAAGTCGATCGATGGTTCCAAGGATCTTGTCTTGGCAACTGGTTGATCGTAGTCGGTAGACTATGGTCCCAGGATCTTGTCTTGGCGACCCGACCGAGCTATGTCGAAGTCTATCGATGGTTCCAAGGATCTTGTCTTGGCAACTTGATCGATCTGTAGTCAAGGCCGAGCTGTGGTCCTAAGAATCTTGTCTTGGCGACTCGACCGAGCTATGTCGAAGTCGATCGATGGTTCCAAGGATCTTGTCTTGGCAACTTGGTCGATCTATAGTCAAGGCCGAGCTGCGGTCCCAAGGATCTTGTCTTGACGACCCGGCCGAGCTATGTCGAAGTTGATCGATGGTTCCAAGGATCTTGTCTTGGCAACCTGGTCGATCTGTAGTCGAGGCCGAGCTGTGGTCCTAAGGATCTTATCTTGGCGACCCGGCCGAGCTATGTCGAAGTCGATCGATGGTTCCAAGGATCTTGTCTTGGCAACCTGGTCGATCTGTAGTCGAAGCCGAGCTGTGGTCCCAAGGATCTTGTCTTGGCGACCCGGCCAAGCTATGTCGAAGTCGATCGATGGTTCCAAGGATCTTGTCTTGACAACCTGGTCGATCTGTAGTCGAGGCCAAGCTGTGGTCCCAAAGATCTTGTCTTGGCGACCCGGCCGAGCTATGTCGATGGGATTTTCTACTTTGCCAAATTTAATGAAATTCCTTCTTGCTGAGAAATCTGAAAACCCCTTTATTGATGATAATGAGGGTGCGGGTCATTAAAAAACCTGACTGGCAGGGTTAGGAAAAAGGTACCCACAGTTTGTGTACAAATAACAGTAATAAACAAAGACTAACTGAAATGAAACTTATCTACTGGTAAAACGCCTTCAAGTTTCGGGAGTTCCAGGGCCTCGATAGTATCTTCCCGTTCGCATCGTGAAGGATGTAAGAGCCATGTCCGGCTTGCTTGACGACCTGGTAGGGTCCTTCCCATGCTTGTCCGAACTTTCTAGGGTGTTTCCCAGCCTCCTCGGCTTTTCGTAGGGCGTATCCACCGACCTTTATGTCACTCGGTTTTACTCTCCGGTTGTAGAACTTCGTTGCTTTTTGCCTGACGACTTCCGAACGAGCGGCTGCCCTATCCCTGTCTTCGCTAAGAAGCACGAGTTCTGCTCGGCGGGCTTTATTATTTCGCTCTTCTTCATAACTCGACACTCTTTGGTTATGCAACACCACTTCTACTGGAACTAGGGCTTCTATCCCGAAGGTCATCCTGAAAGGGGTTTCCCCTGTGGCTCCGTTTGGTGTGGTTCTGTATGCCCATAACACTTCGTCTAGCTCTTCCACCCAGGTCTTTCGGCCATCTAGGCGCTTCTTGAGAGCACTCATTATCTTTTTATTGGTGTTCTCCGCAAGACCGTTGCTTTGGGGATGAGCTACTGAGGTCAACTGCAGCCTTATCTTTAGTCGATCGCGAAAATCTCGAACTTTTCGTTATCGAGCGCGACCATTATACGTAACCAGCACCATAGGCATCCGAAGCGACATAGTATATTTTTTCTTCGAAGTTTTCCACCTACCTTTCGGTAATTGTGGCGACCGCTTCTACTTCTACCCATTTGGTGAAGCACTCCACTGCCACTACCAGGAACTTTTTCTGTCCAGCACCGAGAGGGAAGGGCACTAGTATATCCATCCCCTACTGAGCAAAGGGGATAGGATGACTCACGATTTGCATCCTCTCAGTTGGCTGATGAGATAGGCTATTGTTTTTCTGGCAAGCCTCACATCGGTCGACCTTCTCCTGGCAGTCTTTCCTCATTGTCGACCCAATAGTACCCTGTCGATCGACTATGAGCCAACATTTTATCTCCTACATGGTTTCCACACATTCCTTCGTGGACTTCGGCCATTGCTTGTTCTACCCCTTCTTCGCTCAAGCATCGCAGAAGTGACCAATCATAAGATCGCTTGTATAGGGTGTCATTAACGATCGCATACTCGGCTGCCTTTATTCTCAGTTTCTTGACCTTCGAGGTTTTTTCTGGTTGTCCCCCTTTGCTTCATATTGCCCGGTGACTTGACCGACCACTACTTGGCTATCGTTATACACCTTGAGATGTTTTACCTCCATTTTCCTAGCGGTTGAAGTAGGCTATCGAGCCTCGTATTACGCCTCGTTATTGGAGGCCTTGAATTCTAGCCAAGGCGTATTCCACCTTTTCTTCCATATCTTGGGCTAACCAATACTACTCTGCTCGCATCCCTCAGCGTTAGACGACCCGTCAACGAATAAGCTCCAGGTAGGGTATTGCTCATCCTGCGAGCTAGGCTGGCTCATTTCTGCAATGAAGTCTGTCAATACCTGTGCCTTAATCGTCGTCCAAGGCTTATATTGTATGTCGAACTCCCGCAGCTCTACCGCCCACTTTATTAGTCGACCCGAGGTTTCAGGCTTTTGAAAGCACTGCCTGAGGGGTTGCTCGGTCCATACCTCGATGGTATAACTTTGGAAGTAAGGTCTTAGCTTCCGAGCCGCCGTTATCAAGGAGAGGGTTAGTTTTTCTATAGGCGCATACCGCGTTTTCGGTCCGGTCAACACCTTACGGATATAATAGACCGGGCGCTGCTCATTTCCCTCCGATCGAACAAGTACTGCGCTGATCGACCCTTCTGTAACTACCAAATATAAAATCAGATTCTCCCCTTCAACCGGGCTTTGCAGGATAGGAGGGGTAGACAAATATTGCTTTAAGTGTTGAAATGCTTTCTCGCATTCATCCGGCCACTGGAACTGGGTTACATTCGCTTTCCTTAAAATCTTGAAAAATGGGAGACACTTGTCTCCCAATCTGGAAACAAACCAGCTTAGAGAGACTATCCGACCTGTCAATATCTGTACGTCTTTCAAGCATTATGGTGAGGGCATTTGGATGATAGCTTCGATCTTCTCTGGATTAGCTTCAATCCCCCGCTGAGTAATCATGAACCCCAGGAATTTTCCTGATGCCACACCAAAGACGCATTTTTTCGGGTTCAACTTCATCTGAAATTTGTTGAGGGTCTGGAAGACCTCTCTGAGATTCTCCACATGCTCCGCGACCGTCTTACTTTTGACCACCATGTCATCCACATAGGCCTCGACCGATCGACGGATCTGTTTCTTAAAAACTTCCACGACGAGCCGCTGATAGGTGGCCTCCGCATTCTTCAAGCCGAACGACATTACTTGATAATAATATGTGCCCTGGTCGGTTATAAAGGCAATCTTTTCTTCATCTTCGAGACTCATCTGAATTTGATGGTAGCCCGAGAAAGCATCCAAGAAGCTCAAAAGTTCATGTCCGGAGGTGGAGTCTACTAACTGGTCGATCTTGGGCAAAGGGAAACTATCCTTTGGACATGCTTTGTTCAGGTCGGTGAAATCGATGCACATTCTCCACTTCCCGTTCTTTTTTTTTCACTAAAACCACATTGGCGAGCCATTCAGGGTACTTGACTTCTCGGAATAACCCGGCTTCGAGTAGTTTCTCTATTTCTTTCTCGATCACCTCCTGTCGCTCTTTGCTATGCCTTCGCTTCTTTTGCCTAATCGACCTATAGTCATGTCGAATGCCAAGAGAGTGCGATGCGATCGATCGAGAAATTCCTGGCATGTCGTTCGGTACCCAGGCGAAGACCGATATGTTTTCTACCAAACAGTCCATGATTTCTTTAACTAGATCCTTCCGGAGCTCGAAACCTAGATTTGTGAATTTAGAGCGATCGGCTTCATCCAGTACGACCCGTTGCGTTTTTTCCACTAGGTTCATCGTCTCTGTCTCCTCATCGGCTCTCACATCAAGAGAGCTCGTCAGGACCACTGCCCCGTCTAGTGTTTTTGTTTCCGCTAAGTAACAATCCCTAGCGATTCTCTGCTGACCCCTGATAGTACCGACCCCATGGGGCGTTGGGAATTTCATCGGTTGGTAGTAGGTGGAGACGACCGCTCTAAGGGCATTTTGAGTAGCTCGCCCAATTATCGCATTGTACGCCCCTTGAAACTTTATCACTAAGAACTCAATGTCCTTCTCAATTTGACGCGACCTTTGCTCGAATTTTACTTTCAAACAGACCCGGGCAAACGGATAGGCCGATGCTCCAGTTACCCCTTTGATAGGTCCTTCATAGGCGTGAGTCGATCTTGGTACCTCCATACGCTTGAAGGCATCATAATACAACAGGTCGATCGAGCAGCCCGTATCAATCATTACCCGCTTCACCTCGTTGCCGTCCATGTTTAGATTTACACGAGCGCATCATCATGAGGACAACTTACACCATTAAAGTCGGACTCGTCGAACGATATCATCCCGTCGTTCTCCTTTTTTCTTTTGGTCGACGAGTCTTTGCCGACCTGCTTGGCATATCTCTTTCTTCCTTTAGCGGTGGATCCTCCAGCTGCATTTCCACCAAATTCATGTTAATGACCCTCACCGGTCGGTCATCTTGTTGCCCATCGCTCTTGTCGCCTCTTGCCCTTGATCGTCCTCTCTCTTCTAAATCGATCGCTTTGTATTAAATGATACGCCTCCTCCATCATTTCTATCATTCCGCCTCTAATATTTTCGTCTGTTGTTGGGCTGACCGCTCTTGTGTTCGTTATCTCGATCGGTATTTTACTCGTGCTTCACAAATCGGCCTAGCCTTCCCCTTTGTATGAAGAATTCGATTTCTCTTTTCAATTGCCAGCAATCTTCCGTGTCGTGACCGATATCTTTGTGGAAACGACAATATAAATCGGGGTTCCTATCCTTGGAGGGAGTCTTCGTCTTATTGAGTTCTCGGATAGTTTCCCCATCCGCTCTCATGGCCTTGATGCTTACGCATATAAATCATTGGGCGGTGAACTCTGTCGATATCCTGTCGATCGTTCGGTTTTCTCCATTTCGGTTTTTGTCGCCTTGCGAACCACTTGCTCTGTCATTTGGCGAGCGATCATCTGTCCGACGCTTCGTATTTTTCAACACTTCTTCGAGCTGAATGTACCTATCTGCCCTGTTTTTTATTTCCTGAATAGATCGAGGCTGATCAAGGGCTAACGATTTTTTGAACTCCTCATCCCTCGTGTTGTTCATAAGCACTGCCAACATGGACGAGCAAGTGAGGTCGGGGACCTCGACCACTTCATTATTAAACCTAGTAATGAATTCTCGTAGGCTCTTGTTCCTCCCTTGTGTCAGCTGCATCACTTTCAAGGCTGTCTTCTGCGGCCGCCTACTTGTGGCGAACTGGTTGAGGAATAGCAATCTAAAGTCCTCAAAGCACGTGATACAGCTCGGAGGTAAGCCATTGAACCACCGTCGAGCTCCTTCTTGAAAAAGTTGTCTGAAAGCCAGACCGAATGGCGTCTGAACGCAAATCTGATTCATCATCATTGGAAGTCTTGTAGGTAGTCGAGGATCGGTCTTTCCGTGTATTTTAGTGTTGGTATTTTGGTGCCGGGCGTCGGGAGACTATCCAAGATTGCCGGAGTGAAGGGAGAGCTATATTGAGCTGTTGGGCGATCCGGGCGGAAGCTCATGGCGGCTTTGATCCGATCATCCATGATTTTTTCTAGGGCTTCAGTAGGGTGGCGATCGGTCGCGTCATCTTTGTCTGCCGTCTGAGCATTGCTTGTTAGTCTTTGGTGAGGCCTGTAGAATCTGGCGAATCAACAGATCAGCCGCTTCCTCAATCTGTTTTTGGGCGAGGGAGGTATGCAAGGGCGCCGAAGGATCTGCATCTGATTGGTGTTGGAGATTTGGGCGCACATTGATTCCGGCGTTATCTTCTAAGACTACGCTCTGTTCTTCTTGCTCCAAGTTTTGAGGTTGCAGTTGATCATTCGGGTCCGAAGATTCCGTGCGGGAGAGATGATGAGTGGGCGGCAGGGTTGCAGGTAGCTGCAAACCCATCCGTTGTAACGCCAGAGCCATGACAGCGACTATATCAGGATTAGTTGCCGCCACTTGACTGATCTGCGTGTTTCTAGATGTGGCGCCCTGAAGTCGGGCCCCACGGTGGGCGCCAATTGGTTCTACCGGATTCTGGCAGAACTGAACGTTGCCGTTTGGATCCATGGAGTTGGTTGCTCTTTGTGGTAGTTTCGACGTGAAGGTTCCTGCAAAACAAAGAAGGCACGTCGGGGGTTGTGTTCCGATTAGCCCCTCCGACGCTCAAATCAGTCTTTTTTGGTGAAGATAGGTTTTCTATGAAAGGAAAAGAACTAGGGCTGCGATTACGTACCTCTGTTATGAGAGAGTTATACCTTATATATGATGCATGCGCTAGGTTTAAGTCTTTACGTATGCATGGGAGTCTTCCATCTGCGGATGGGCCGTGTATGCGTGGAGTGGGCTTGGCGCAGGTATGAGACTGATCTTTGGAGAATGGACCGATCGGCCCTTGGGTTATTATGTCTGGACTCGGGCCCAGCACGACCGGCCCGACCAGACAACAATTTTGATAGACTAGTTAATTTTAATAAATTTAAGTGATTTAAAATTTATCTTAAAGATTTATGTGTCTATATCCAAATGAAGACAAATTGGTAAAATAAAGAAAAACTGATCTTTTTTTTTGGTTATGTAAATTTTATTATATCATTGAAAGTATTTCTTTCTTTATATTCCAACATTAAGTAGTTTTAAATTGGTTAGTCCAGAACTCTTCAATGGAATTATAAATTGCCATGTAACGTGTAATTTTATATAAGAGAGGAAAAATAAAAAGTTATTTTGCAAAAATACTTTTGTTTCATTACTTGCACGAGTCTATAAATATCTGTGAATATCTTTTATTTTAAATTGTATATAAGCCGTGTATGATCTCAAAAAGGAACCTCTATGTCTTTCCAATGTCCATAATTTACCTAACTCAATTATGATAATTAGACACTTAGTATAAAGGTCATTCTTAGTTCAGAAGGCATATGAGATGCAATCAACAACGACAACAAGAAGGCAGAGATGACAAATCTCACCCAGCCCAACCTATCGTGCCCTAGTATGAAGTCACATGTCAGGCTATATTAATTAGTCTTTGGATCAAATTGGGGCCTTTGAGGTTGTTCTAATGCCTAACTCAACCCCACCTAAAATGACATCATTTTAGGCCTTATAGGAAGGTATAACAAATTCATCAAATTTATTTATTACTAAGTTTTGGATTTGGTGATTTGCTTATTTAGGATATCTCAAAGTGCGTGTTTTTTGGGAAAAGCATCGAAGACATCCTTAAATCACTAGATGCTATACGCACTTGGGTATGGTTTTAACTTTTTCCTAACCCCATCTCTTCTTTTCTTGTAAGATCCTTAATTAGGGTTCTTTGTTATTAGAAGACAAGGTGACGCCATGTCTCCTCGTAAAGTCAAAGAGCGGCGAGAAGGTGTGACTCTAAGTTTAACGATCATCAAGGGAATGGATGAGTTTAAGTATGGGTTTCCACCAAACGGCTTATCAGTTGCTTCAAACAGATGGTGGGGTATAGTCAAAAAATAATTACATAGACGAGGTTATAGATATGTATGGAGCAATCTTGCAAATATTGTATTAGATTCTGGTTCAGCCTGATTCTGGCGGAACTGCACGTTGTCGTTTGGATCTATGGAGTTGGCTGCTTCTCGCGAGAGCTTTGGCTTGATGATTCCTGCAAAACAAAGAAGGCACGTTGGGGGTTGTTTCCCGGTAAGCCCCTCCGACGCTCAAGTTAGTCTTTTGGTGAAAGTAGGATCGCTGTAAGCAGAGAGAACTAGGGTTATGATCACACGTACCTCTGTTATGGCAGAGTTATACCTTATTTATGGAGCATACGCTAGGTTTAAGTCTTTACGTATGCATGGGAGACTTTCACTTGCGAACGGGCCGTGGATGCGTGAATTGGGCCTGGGCTTGGCATAGCCGATAGGTGTGAGACCAGTCCTTGAGAGATGGACCGATCGACCCATGGGTCATTATAATTGGGTTCGGGCCTAGCACGACCGACCTAACCATAAGCCCCCCTACTCCTCGAGTCTGAGCAAGGAGAAGGGTCTAAGGAGTATATTAGGGTCTTGTAGCTCGTCCGTGGGACAGCTCAGGATAGGCCCGATCGGTCGGATATTGACATTGTAGCTCGTCTATGGGACAACTCGTAGTTGGCACGATATATCGGATATCGACGCGTAGTGCGTGACTGCTCGTATTGGGATCGGTCGGCTGAGTGTCCCGATCGGTTGGCATCGGCGCTTATTGCATGATAGCTCGCATCAAAGTAGATCATGTGGACCTTATTAGTGAGCGTGTGAAGGTACTCAGAAAAATTATTACTGACGGCGCGTGCTTTCTGACAGATAGTCAGAATTTGTAACCGTTGTGCAGCTGTCACGTACGTCTCTTCAACTACCTCGCTGCTTCAGATTTCTAGTAACCCTAATTTACCTCCGCTCAGATCCGGCCACGTGTCTGAGCTCGGCTCGGATTTTCACCACGCATTAGGCATTGGTTGGAACGCTCGTTCGACTGGCCTTCTATAAGTACTCGGGATCACCGGACTATGGGTTTTCTTCACGTCTGTTTCGTTATCTTGCTTTCATTCTGCTTTCACTTGTTCTTTCTTGCTTACAGTTTTTGGAAATTTCTTTCAACCGTCGTCCAATTTACCAACCTCAATCCACCAAATAGGTACGTCCTTTTCCCTCGTCTCCTCTTCTAAATTTCTTCTCTGTGAACATGTCGTCCACCGGTTCTAGAAGTGGGCTTTGCCCAGGGGACGAAATCGCTGAGGGGGCGCCTGAAATAGCGGCAGAAGTAGTTATGACTTCGGGGGTGAGGAACGTCGAGAAAATCTCGACGAGAGAGCGGAAGGATGGGCTGGTCATGGAGGCACCACCGAGAAATGAGTCAACAATGACCGTGGGGGAGTTGAATCGTTTGGCTATTAGGTTTAACATTCCTAGGTCCTGGGGGCCTAGACTGGCCTTGGAGCATGAACGAATCGACAGCAACTTGAGTGGGTATATTGCTGTTTCTGATAGTTTCTTTTCGGTCGATGGTATGAGGCTTCCGTATATCCCGATTATCGACGAGGTGTGAGCTGACTACCAACTGATGCCGAGTCAGATTCCCCCGAACGGGTGGAGGTTCATTAACAGCTTGGCCTTACTGTGCCACCAGTTTGGCTGTCTGCCTTCGGTCGGCATCCTGCGTCACTTTTTAAGAATGAACCAGAGTCCGCGCTCTGGGGTCGGGATCCACCTTTCTGCGATCTGAGATGTTCGCCATCGTCCGACCGAACGACTTCAAAAATCTCCCTTGGCGATTTAAGTACTTCATTGTGAAACCCCCAGGATTCTCCTCCGAGTATCGACCGTGGAGGTAGAACGACACATCGAGCATATCCCTTAGTAGAGAGGAGTGGGAGGTGATTAGCCGCATAAAGGAGCTCGGCCACTACGACTTCGTTCGGCTCATTTTGGGATACCGCGGGGGGGCCTCGGCCAATTCCTTTCTAATCGACCCCCCGCCACAAATTAGTGGGCTAGGAGAGAAAACCGTCCCGTCTGGTTGACCCCTCGTGGTTGAATTATTTGTTGTATTTGTAAATATTGGTTTCGCTTTCTGACCTGTTTTTTTTACTGTGCAGCCATGGTAAGGATAGAAGATTTTTTCGGGTCCGCCGCTCCCCCTAAATCTAAAAAACGGGCCAAAGGGAAGAAACAGAGGAAGGAGGCAGAGATCGGTGAAGGCGTCGCTGGTTGCTGCCCTCCTCCCATCAAGAACCGTCTGTCGTCAGGTCGACGTCGTTCTGATCGTGTCTTGAAGCTGGCCGAGCGGGTTCGGAAGGGGAGGAGGAAGAGGAGGTGAAGCCACCTCTTAAGGGAAAAAAGACCATCCAGGTTTCTGGTCACTCTTCTCGCCCTTCAGACCAAGGCAAGGAGAAAGAGAAAATGGGAGAGCTTATGCGCGATCGAGATAAGGGCAAGGGGCGAAAGCGAGCAAATGAAGGCGATAAATGGGAGCCAGCGATCAGTCTGGATAAGACTGCATCACTCGCGAACCTCGATGTGGTTCTTCATATTATCGTAAAGGTCGTTCCCCCTGCGGACGAGGAGCACATTGACTCACTAACCCATCAGGAGCTGTCGGCCCGTATCGTTCGTAACTGTGTGAGGGAGTTGGCTTTCGTCTCCTCGATGCATCGACGTACCGAACTGCCCGACGGGACTGTTCAGTCGCTGGACTGGGAGGTGCATGACCTCCTTGAGCAGGTGAACACTTTAAGGGCCGAGCTCTTTGAGGCCAAGGAAGAGAAGGATGTTCTCGGGGATCAGCTCTCTTCTTTGGAAGAGGAGAGGAAGTTATGGGAGGAAGAGAGAAGTGTTTTCAAAGCTCAGTTCGCTACGGGGGAGGAGGAGAGAAACGCTTTGAAAGCTTCGACTTCAAGGAGGAGGAGGAAAAAGCAGGCGATTGCGTGAAGGGCGTGGCCAAGGAGTGTGAGGTCTTGCAGGGGGAAGTGGAGTCGGAGAGAGAGCTTAAAGAAAAGTTCCTCTAGGACTGTCATGCAACGGTGGAGGGTAGACACAGGATCGAGGATATGCTGAGGGAGTTGCGATGCTCCCTCAAGAAGCAGAGGGTCGAGACGATAAAGCAGTGGAAAGAGCGATTCCTTCACGGGGAGTGCTTAGAGTTCGCCTGCGACTTGGCCCTCTCGGTCCTGAAAAGGTGCCACGAGGTTCACGTTCCTGACGGGTTGGAGTATCCTTCATTCGAGGATTATGCCTCGCTGCTGCTCCCCGCTGCTCCTGGCCTTTTGTTGGAAGAAATGAGGGAGAGGGCTGAGGGAGAGCGGACCTTTGTTCCGGACGAGAAACTGGACCTTAGCTCAAGTGAGTGGGACGAACTTTCTCACGAGGATATTCTTCCGGTTGCTCCCTCAGGCCCTACTCCTGCCCTGACTGTTCCGTCCATTTCTGAGGCTTCTCCTGCTCCCTCGGCTGTTCATACCTCTTCCCCGGCTGTTCATAGCTCTCCTTCTGCTGATTTTTAAAGCTCACCTGGTCGGGCTTGTGACCAGGATAGATTCAAAGAAATGAGATTCTTATTTTTGTCCTTCATTATTTTGAAGTCGTTTTCCGCGTTTGTTTTCTTTATTTTTGATCGATAGTAGGATTTGATAAAGTCGCTCATGGCCGAACGGTGTTGAGGTCGATCTATAGTCGAGGCCGAGCTGTGGTCCCAAGGATCTTGTCTTGGCGACCCGACCGAGCGATGTCGATGTCGATGTCGAAGTCGATCGATGATTCCAAGGATCTCGTCTTGGCAACCTGGTCGATCTGTAGTCGAGGCCGAGCTGTGGTCCCAAGGATCTTGTCTTGGCGACCCGGCCGATCGATAGTCGAGATTGATCGAGGGTTCTAAGGATCTTGTCTTGACAACCTAGTTGATCTGCAGTCGAGGCCGAGCTGTGGTCCCAAAGATCTTGTCTTGACGACTCGGCCAATCGATAGTCGAGATTGATCGAGGATTCCAAAGATCTTGTCTTGACAACCTAGTCGATCTGCGGTCGAGGCCGAGCTGTCGTCCCAAGGATCTTGTCTTGGCGACTCGGTCGATCGATAGTCGAGATTGATCGAGGGTTCCAAGGATCTTGTCTTGACAACTAGTCGATCTGTGGTCGAGGCCGAGCTGTGGTCCCAAGGATCTTGTCTTGGCGATCCGGCCTATCGATAGTCGATATTGATCGAGGGTTCCAAGGATCTTGTCTTGGTGACCCGGCCTATCGATAGTCGAGATTGATCGAGAGTTCCAAGGATCTTGTCTTGGCAACCTAGTCGATCTGCGGTCGAGGCCGAGCTGTGGTCCCAAGGATCTTGTCTTGGCGACCTGACCGAGGGATGTCGAAGTCAATCGATGGTTCCAAGGATCTCGTCTTAGCAACCTAGTCGATCTATAGTCGATGGGATTTTCTACTCTGCCAAATTTAATGAAATTCCTTCTTGCCGAGAAATATGAAAACCCCTTTATTGATGATAATGAGGGTGTGGGCCGTTAAAAAACCTGACTGACAGGGCCAGAAAAAAGGTACCCACAGATTGTGTACAAAAAATAGTAACAAACAAAGATTAACTAAAATCAAACTTATCTACTGGTAGAACGCCTTCAAGTTTCGAGAGTTCTGGGGCCTCGATAGAATCTTCCCGTTCGCATCGCGTAGGATGTAAGAGTCATGTCCGGCTTGCTTGATCACCTGATAGGGTCCTTCACATGCCTGTTCGAGCTTTCCAGGGTGTTTCCCAGCCGCCTCGGCTTTTCGCAGGACGTACCCACCGACCTTTATGTTGCTCGACCTTACTCTTCTGTTGTAGAACTTCGTTGCTTTTTGCCTGACGGCTTCCAAACGAGCAGCCGCCCTATCCCTGTCTTCACTAAGAAGCACGAGTTCTGCTCGGCGGGCTTCGTTATTCCGTTCCTCTTTATAGCTCGACATTCTTTGATTGTGCAACACCACTTCTACCGGAACTAGGGCTTCTGCCCCAAAGGTCATCCTGAACAACGTTTCTCCTATGGCTCCATTTGGTGTGGTTCTGTATGCCCACAATACTTCGTCTAGCTCTTCTACCCAAGTCTTTTGTCCGTCTAGACGCTTCTTGAGAGCACTCATTATCTTTTTGTTAGTGTTCTCCGCGAGACCGTTGCTTTGGGGGTGAGCTACTGAGCTCAACTGTAGTCTTACCTTTAGTCGGTCGCAGAAATCTTTGAACTTATTGTTATCGAACTGTCGACCGTTGTCTGTAACCAACACCATAGGCATCCCGAAGCGACTTAGTATATTTTTCCTTACGAAGTTCTCCACCCTTTAGTTGGTAATTGTAGCGACCGCTTCCACTTCTACCCATTTGGTGAAATATTCCACTGTCACTATCAGGAACTTCTTCTGTCCAAGATCGAGAGGGAAAGGCCCCAGTATATCCATTCCCCATTGAGCAAAAGGGATAGGATGGCTCACAATTTTCATCCTCTCGGTCGGTTGGTGAGACAGACTATTATTTTTTTGGCAAGCCTCACATCGGTCGACCTTATCTTGGAAATCTTTCCTCATTGTTGGCCAGTAATACCCCTGTCTAATCAGCCTATGAGCCAGCATTCTGCATCCTACATGGTTTCCACACATTCCTTCGTGGACTTCGGCCATTGCTTGTTCTGCCTCTTCTTTGCTTAAGCATCGCAATAGTGGCCAATCATAAGATCGCTTGTATAGGGTGCCATTAATGACCGCATATTCGGCCGCCTTTGTTCTCATTTTCTTGGCCTCCGACGTTTCTTCCGGTTGTGTTCCCTCTAGGAGGTATCATCTGATTGGTTCCATCCAGCTTGATCGACTGGTATTTATGTCGAGCACTTCCTTGGCTTTCTGAATGCTAGGGCAACCCAGTCGTTCGACCAGAACATTATTTTTGACGTCTCGATCGGAAGCCATTTTGGAAAGCGCATCTGTCTTAGCATTTTGAGCTCGTTCTATCCTACTGATCGAGTACTGCTCGAAATTACTTAACTCCTGCTTTACCAGCTCTAGGTACTTGAACATGCTGCTCCCCTTGGCTTCATACTATCCAGTGACTTGACCGACTACTACTTGGCTATCGCTATATACCTTCAGATGTTTTACCTCCATCTCCTTAGCCAATTAAAGGCCGGCTATCAGAGCCTCGTATTCTGCTTCGTTATTGGAGGCCTTGAATTCTAGCTGAAGAGCGTATTCCACCTTTTCTTCCAAATACAGGCTAATCAATACCACTCTCGCCCGCACCCTTGGCGTTACCGACCCGTCAACAAAAAAGCTCCAGGCAGGGTGTTGCTCGTCTTGAGTTGGGTCGACTCATTTCTGCAACGAATTCCGCCAACACTTGAGCCTTGATCGTAGTCCGAGGCTTATAACGTATATCGAACTCCTCCAGCTCTACCGTCCATTTTATTAACCGCTCGGAGGTCTCAGGCTTTTGGAGGCATTGCTTGAGAGGCTGGTCGGTCCACACCTCAATGGTATGACTTTGAAAATATGGCCTGAGTTTCCGCGCCGCAATTATCAAGGAAAGAGCTAACTTTTTTATGGGCGCGTACCGTGTTTCTGGCCCGCTCAGTACCTTGCTGACGTAGTAGATCGGAAATTGCTCCTTGCCATCCGATCGAACCAGAACAGCGCTGACCGCCTCCTCTGCGACCGCCAGATAGATAATCATAATTTTTCCCCTCGACGGGGCTATGCAAAACAGGTGGGCTTGTTTGATACTGCTTCAGGTGTTGGAAAGCTCTTTCGCACTCATCTGGCCATTGGAAATGAGTCATATTTGCCATCCTCAAAATTTTGTAAAATGGGAGACACTTGTCCCCCATTCTGGAGACAAATCTGCTTAGAGAAACTACCCGTCCAGTTAATATCTGAACATCTTTCAAACACCGAGGTGAAGATATTTGGACGATGGCTTCAATCTTTTCTGGATTAGCTTCAATCTCCAGCTGAGTGATCATAAACCTCAGGAATTTTCCGGATGCCACACCAAAGACGCATTTCTCCAGGTTCAGCTTCATCTAAAATTTGACAAGGGTTTGGAAGACTTCTTTTAGATCTCCCATGTGCTCGGCGACCGTCTTACTCTTGACCACCATATCATCCACATAAGCCTCAACAGATCGAACGATCTATTTTTTAAAAACTTCCATGACGAGCAGCTGATAAGTGGCCCCCGCATTCTTCAAGCCGAACGACATTAATTGATAGCAATATGTGCCCTGGTCAGTTATAAAGGCAGTCTTTTCTTCATCTTCAAGACTCATTTGAATTTGGTGATAGCCCGAGAAAGCATCCAAGAAGCTGAGAAGTTCATGTCCAGAGGTGGAGTCTGTTAGAGTAGTGCCCTAAAGGCAATCGCCTTTAGCGCATTTTGTATAAATAAATAAAGAAAGGCATATTTAATTAATTTGTTGTTCATTATTTATGAACTGATATAGATCTGTAATCAAATTAATGAAGTCCATGATATATGACATAGCATGAAGGAAATTATGATGTGATCACACTACTGAGATTCCTATCATGTGCAATCATGTCATTATCTAAATTATCCCTAGTCATAAGATTCTCGAGGCTGGACATCAGAATCCGAAAGACTAGCACATCTCAAGCTCCTTGATTTGATCGGCGGTGGATCTCGAAGCTGTAAATATGAGATATTTAGGGTTGAGATGTGGATGCTTACTAGAGGTAGTAAGTACATTGGATGATTCGCCATGAGATTATCACATAGATGTCCTATTCTAATGTCGGTGATAATCTCATCATAGAATGGTGCAAGTATCCTTGACTTGAGGTGCTCGAGGATATCTTGGATATTGATTACGTGCTTTGACTCCATTCCTTGTTGCCTTACAGAGGTCGCTCATAGGGTGGTTCTTGGAGTGCAGTTTGAGGTATTCAAGGTAATTGAGTAGCCAATAGAGGATTCACCACTACGTGATAGCAAAGATGATACCCGTGGCCTCTTGTCGGGGTCATTACTTAGAAATCTCTGTCGGAGTATGTATGTCGTGAAGAGTGTCTTCAATGACATATAAAGTAATGAGTCCCGTGGGCGAGAACTGAAATCACTGGACTAGATTTAACGTAGTCAGTCTAGTGAGAGTTGACACATTGCCCATACTCATAACCAAGTGGGGTATAGGATGGTGAAAGGGCGAATTGCACGGTAATTGTCTATGGAAAGGTTAGTGATCCGGTTCCTGATGAATATATGTTCATTAAGTCAAACCAATTACTTTCCGGTCAATTGGGGTCATGATGTGTTGCTAGATACCGCTCATGACTTGCTTAGATTAAGTGTTAATCTAAGTACAACATAACCGGAACCTAATGGGTCACACGATAAGAGTGTCTCGGAGAATTTGTAAAATAGTTTTGGACAAAGTTCCAATATATGGAGAGCAATCGGATTAAATGGATCGATGAGATCGAGATATGTCGATGAGATCGCGACATCGATATTCTTGAAAAAAGGTTTAGGGTTTTTCCAATACCGAAACCCGGTAGGACCAACCCTGTGGTGGACCACTTGATAATATATATACATATATATATATATATATATATATATATATATATATATATATATATATATATATATATATATATATATATATATATATATATATATATATATATATATACATGTGTGTACGTGGATTGATGGGAGAAGATGGAAGAAGCTTCCATTTTCAAGCTTAGTCATTAAGTTCATTTAATGGCTAAATGAAAAAAATGAATAAAAGGTGAATGGAAGATGATGATTCTCGTAGATGACATATAAAAGGTTTAAAAACAAGTTTTAAACCTAAGTGAAAAGGTCATCATCGTGGGTTGAAAGAAGATAAGAGAAGATTGAAAGGAAAAATTGTTCTCCCTCTCATCTCATCATCGTTCTTCATCATCTTCAAGCATCTTCTTCATCTCTTCCTCCATCATTTTCCAAGCTCTCCAAGAACAAGGTAAGATCTAGCAGTCTTCAATTTGTTCTAGCTATTCCCGGTTCAAAGGGTTTGTCCCGGTTAGGTTCTCCGATCTCTGCGTGGATACCGTTAGAGACGGTCTCCTTTGGTCATTCGGTTTGAGTTTGTTATATATACACATGGATCCTGACTTTCGGGAAGGTCCCGGAACAAAATTTTTTGTTTTCCGCACCGTGGACATGTGATGCTCACACCGGGATTTTCCTACAATGGTATCAAAGCCACTTGTGTCGTATATAACAACGAAACCATGACTAGGTCGGAGTTGTTATAGCTTGCGATGATGATGCATGTTGTATGTGTTGAATTTCGAATTCAGTATGAGATATAGTTTTCGAAATTTTCTTGCCCAGATATGTTCACAAGATGTTGTTGCATATTTTTGTGGAAGCCCGGAATTTATCAATGTGATTTGATATGGTTTTGCTAATTTATTCCCTAATGTGCTGGGTGCTGTCTTTGTGCACATTCACTGAACAGGCATGCTTATAAATTCGAGAATAAATTGTAAAAAAATGATTTTTTGGATTTTATTTCACCTACATGTCCCAAAGATGTTTATGAATGTCTATGTGGATTGAAAAATGTTTTTGAGGTGATTTACTATTTATTTGAGAATTTATTGTGTGCTGCTGGGAATAGCTGTGTTAAGGAACACAGATTTTGCATTGGCTTTGTTGCTGAGGTTGAATGAGTTTTTGATGGAAATAAATCCTTAAACAATTCATGGAGCATGTTGGGAACATGTAGTGACCTCTGTAATTTTCTAAGAATTTATTGAAATTGTTTCAATGGGTTTTTCAAGCAAAACATAGAACTTGGCAGTTTTGATAAAATTGCTAGAGTTGTTTTGTTTGAACTAAGAAATTGTGTAATTTTCAGTTCCAATGCCTTGGATCATTTTTAATGTGATTAAAAATGTGTTACATTGATGTTGTATGCTTGCCTAAATGAATTTTTTGAAATTAGGTTTCCAAATAATTTTCGAATGTCAAATGTGTCTCATTAGCGTCTCGTTAGTATATTCCCTTATCTGGATTGTTTTGGCCGTCACAAATTTTGTGACATGTGCCGAAGTAGTCTTGATAAAGTGTAGACTACCTAGAGATACTTAGGGTGATAATTTGATATTCTCGAGTTATTTGGAAATCCAAGTGAATAACAGTGTATTCACTGATTTCAAATTCTTCATGTATAGTTTTGACTATATATGGTAAGCAACAATGAAAGTGTTTCATTGGTACATCATAATAATGTGTATTAGACTTGGTGTTGTGAATTTGAATTACACGGATTGAGAAATTAGCCGATTAGATAGCAATTTCTTTTGAATAAGTCGACTTACACAATGTACAAGTCGACTTGTCCGTACACTGTAGAAGCATAAGTCGACTTGCACAATGGAACAAGTCGACTTGTTCGCAGTACGATTGTACAAGTTCGACTTTACACATGCATAAGTCGACTTACACAGAGGCATAAGTCGACTTATACATACACAAGTCGACTTATAACATGCAAAGGAGGGATGATGGATGATTTTAGGTATAAATTCAATGTGATTGATGAAGTACCCTAAGTCATTCCATATAGTCATAGTGACTATAATCCTACCGCTTGGAGAAGAAAAAGATGAGACCTGAAAACCCTCAAATCATATGAAAACTAACGCCTTCCATTAATATGGGGAGAACCAGAGTTCTTATAGAGTTGGGTTGTTGGGCAAACCCAAGCTCACTCTATACGGATATGTTCGAACCATGAAAATGAGATTTTCGGATTAATGGGTCGGTTTTCACTAGAAGCGTTGATTTGTTGAGCAAACTCAAGGTCAACATGGACAGAGGCGAAATTGGGTATTGTACATCAGATGTACATGCATCAAGGTTGATAACCCAATGTGTGCATACATCAAAAGTTGATAGCACTATCGATAGTTGCACCTAAGATGGAAATGGTATGATTCGATACTGCCGATTGAACTAAGGTGGCTTCATTGGCAAACCCAAGGTCATTTTAGGAATGTGGGATATCTATCTATGATGCAATTGGTATGACCG
Organism: Erythroxylum novogranatense; assembly: GCA_029891385.1. Lineage (NCBI taxonomy): Eukaryota > Viridiplantae > Streptophyta > Magnoliopsida > Malpighiales > Erythroxylaceae > Erythroxylum > Erythroxylum novogranatense. The sequence continues at coordinate 12,166,361 of CM057228.1, forward strand.
ATACCTACCGATTGAACTAAGGTGGCTTGTTGGGCAAACCCAAGGTCATTTTTAGGAATGTCGGATATCGACCCACTAGGACATTATTTCATAATTTTTCTTGGATTCGTTATGAGGGTAATGGATTCTTTGAAACTAGTGGGAGCCATATGCATGTCATGCAAGTCCTTATGATCATGCAAGTAATTCTATTCTAACATTCTTTTTCTCTTTTCCCTATAGGTTATTGAAGATGACTTCAAGTGTGAACTTGCGCTCGCTTATGGAATCCAACAAATTAACTGGACCAAATTTTCTTGATTGGCTAAGAAATCTGAGAATTGTTCTCAGGTCTGAGGAACTGGGATATATCCTAGATGTTCCACTTCCGATCCACCTATGCCGACGCTCGATGAGGATCGAAAGCATATCGAAGATCTTAAAGACAAGGATATGGCTACCTGCATCATGCTTGCCTCGATGTCACCAGAGTCGAATAAAGATGAGTCTATGGATGCTCATACCATAGTGTTTCATCTTAGGAGTTGTTTGATGAGCAAGCTCATCGAAAGGTTCGAGACCTCGAGGCTACTCTTCACTACTAAGATGACTCGAGTTCATCTCGCATGCAAGATGACCAAGATGAATGGGTATATTGAGATATTGGCCGTCTTAGGTTTTGTCATGGATTATGAATTAAGTATTGACTTAATTACGGTTGGATTGTCTCGATAGTTATTCACGGTTTGTGTTAAACTATCGGATGAACCAAGTATCCACAACAATCCTCGAGTTGATCAATCTTTCAAGACAAAGAGAGCAAGCTATCAAGAAGGATAACGAGCAAGTGTCGATGGTGGACTCTTCTTCCGGTTCAAAGAAAAGAAATGTAAGAAGAAAAGGTCTAAGAAACCAAAAGGAAGTGCAGCAAGAAGAAAACCAAAGAGATCGCACTAAAGGAACTTGCTTCCATTGTGGCAAGACCTGGTCATTGAAGCGGAATCAGTAAAGTCTATCTGGAGGCCGAAGCGTAAAAGGCATCGATGCCTCGACTTCTTCGTATGTTTGTCATCGAGGTTATCTTGCTTCGATCATAACATATGGGTATTAGATACGGTTGTGACTCACACATATGCAATGATATGCGGGGCCTCGAGGACGATGATGCACTCATGAAGGAGAGGTAGACTGCGTGTGGGAAATGGAGCAAGAGTTCTTTGATTAGCCGTAGGTACTTACTTTTGTCACTCCCCTTTGGGCCTGTAATTAAATTGGATGATTGTTATTTTGTACTGTATTAACAAAGAACATATTGTCTGTTTCTTGTTTAAATAGAGTTGGTTTCCATTTGACTTTTAGTAACAATGATTGTTCTATTAGTTTGAATGGAATGCTTTATGGTACTGGTACTTTATGCAATGGAATTTATATATTAGATATGTCACATCCAATTATGAATATCAATGACACGAAAAGACATAAACGAGATAATTTAAAATCAACTTACTTATGGCATTGTCGTCTTGGCCATATAAATGAGAGACGCATAGCTAAGCTCCATAAGAGTGGTAGTTTAGGGTCATTTGATTATGAATCATATGACACATGCGAATCTTGTTTATTAGGCAAGATGACTAAGTTACCCTTTAAAGGAAAGGGTGAACGAGCGACTGGAGTATTAGACCTAATACATTCAGATGTATGTGGTCCGATGTCCATCAATGCTAGAAGTGGTTATCTTTACTTCATTACCTTCATCGATGATTATTCTCGATATGGGTACCTGTATCCGATGAGATACAAATCTGAAGCATTTGAAAAGTTCAAACAATTCAGAAATGAAGTAGAAAACCAACTTGGGAAAAGTATCAAGACATTACGATCTGATCGTGGTGCGGAATACTTAGACTAAGAGTTTTTGGATTATCTCAGAGATAATGGGATTTTATCTCAATGGACTCCTCCTTACACACCACAGCATAATGGTGTGGCAAAAAGGAGAAATCGAACCTTGTTAGACATGGTACGATCAATGATGAGCTTTGCAAAGTTACCAAAATCCTTTTGGGGGTATGCAATCGAGACAGCGGTTTACTTGCTAAACAGAGTTCCATCAAAGACAGTTGATGTTACTCCATATGAGATGTGGACTAACAAAAGACCCTATCTTACTCATTTGAAAGTTTGGGGCTGTCACGCTCATGTGAAGCGGACACGGTCGAGATAAACTTGATGCAAAGTCGACAAGTGTTTGTTCGTAAGATATCCTAAAGAAACAATGGGATATCAATTCTACCTTCTGAAGAACAAAAGGTGTTTGTTTCAAGCACGCTGTTTTTAGAGAAAGAGTTTCTTTTACAAGAAGACGGTGGGAGCAAAATTGAACTTGAAGAAGTTCAAGATGCGCCAATGCACTCGGATCAATCGCTCAACTCAAAGCGTAACTCATACGGATGAAGTAATAGATTCAACCTTCTACACACACGAAGTTAAATGGGTCACGTAGGATACGCCTGCTCCCGAGAGATATGGATTTATCGTGAATGAACAGGATGACGTATTGCTCATAGAAGATGATGAGCCTATCACCTATGAAGAGGTTCTGAAGAGTTCAGAGTCTCAGAAATGGCTTCATGCCATGCAGGCCGAAATGGATTCCATGTATGAAAACCAAGTATGGACTTTGGTTGAGGCACCCGAAGGAATCAAACCCATAGGGTGCAAATGGGTTTTCAAAAAGAAAACCGACATGGATGGTAATGTAATTACCTATAAAGCAAGGCTTGTGGCTAAAGGTTTTCGTCAAAGACAAGGAGTTGATTACGACGAGACCTTCAGCCCAGTAGCAATGCTTAAATCCATTAGGATACTCCTAGCCATTGCCACTCATTATGATTATGAGATACGACAAATGGATGTGAAGACAGCTTTCTTAAATGAAAATCTAGCTGAGGATGTGTATATGACACAACCTGAGGGCTTCACCTCCTATGATGGCGAAAAGGTATGCAAGCTTCAGAAATCCATCTATGGATTGAAGCAAGCATCCAGAAGTTGGAATATCTGATTTGATGAGGTAATGTCAGACCCCGATCCCGGGAGCCCGATTGTCCGGGGATGTGAGCCCGAGTGGAGCCCATCCCCGAGATACTTGTCTTGCTGAGACCTTAAACTTGACACTCTTACTCTTACTATAGTATCATAGACGTCGGAACCCGTTTTCGGAGCCCAACTTTCGTTGTCCTGAAACCTTGCGCTTATAATCTTGCAGGATTCTTAATTGTAACTCCACCTTCGTGGCAAGCACACACCATGTATACACTAAAATCATGGCTTGACTTATTCATATAATTTGTAGCTTTATGTCTCAAGTTCTCCCTGAAACAAGAATCACCTTAATCGGAGTCATATACTCAAGATATACTCCAAAAACCTAAGAGAGTTCATACCTGAAACATGCCCTCTTAACTGACCTTTCACTTGTTTTAGAACAAACTTTCTCAATTTAACTCCAATTGATACCGGATTTTATGGAGTGAAAGATATGTGTCTTATAAATCCAATGGTTCAAGCCTCACCTCATTTAGAGGTCGTATGAGGGAAATATGCCCAAAACAACGGACCATGCTCACTTCCGAAATCGAATCAAAACTCTTTTGGCGCGATTGCTATAAATTTTAATCTATAGCTCCAAATGTTTTCGTTCTTTCACCATATGAAAGTAGACATCTAGATCTACAACTCTTATGAAGACTACAAAGGCTGATTCTATCTCCTACATTCTGCAGCGTCCTATTTTTCCATCGTCTGATTTCTATCATCTGGTTTTCTATCGTCTGATTTCTATCATCTGGTTTTCTATCGTCTGATTTCTATCATCTGGTTTTCTATCGTCTGATTTCTATCATCTGGTTTCTATCTTCTGCTTTCCTTCCTTCTGCTTTTCTATCTTCTGATTTCCTTCCTTCTGATTTCTATCTTCTGATTTCCTTCCTTCTGATTTCTATCTTCTGATTTCCTTCCTTCTGATTTTTATCTTCTGATTTCCTTCCTTCTGATTTCTATCTTCCGATTTCCTTCCTTCGCTTTTCTATCTTCGATTTCTATCTTCCGCTTTCTTTCCTACGCTTTTCTATCTTCGATTTCCTTCCTTCGATTTCTATCTTCCGATTTCCTTCCTTACGCTTTTATCTTTCGATTTTCTTCTTCTCGATTTCTATCTTCCGATTTCCTTCCTTCGCTTTCTATCTTCCGATTTCCTTCCATTCCTTTTCTATCTTCCGATTTCTATCTTCGCTTTTCTATCTTCGATTTCTTTCCTTCGATTTCTATCTTCCGATTTCCTTCCTTCGCTTTTATCTTCGATTTCCTTCCTTCCGATTTCTATCTTCGATTTCCTTCCTTCGCTTTTTCTATCTTCCGATTTCCTTCCTTCTTTTTATCTTCGATTTCCTTCCTTCGATTTCTATGTTCGCTTTCCTTCCTTACGCTTTTTATCTTCCGATTTCCTTCCTTCCGATTTCTACCTTCGATTTCCTTTCTTCGCTTTTTCTAGTAAGGATCATATCTTTTGATTCCGAACTCCAAATTTAGCAAACGATATACCCTTGAAAACTCTAAACTCCTACTACAATCTTCATGAAGACTCATTGATCTAATTCATACCAAGAGGGTCTAATATCGAGGTGAAGTCTTGTCAAATTTTAGGAAAATTTGACAAGCGCATCCCCTTAAAATGCAACTACCCAATTTTCAATTCTAAGACTTCCACCGCATAAAACTCATCATACAACCTCATATAACATGATTAAACCCTAAGGTATCTTCAAACACCATTCAAGCAACAGCCACACTCTTAATCATCTATCATATCCAAACTATAACAATGATTCAATTGTCTTAAACATACATGGATTTCTCAAAATACATTAAACCTAACATTTTTACTTTCATAATTCATTCATTCCATCTTCATCAAATCATGTCATATTCATACTAATGCTTTAGTGGGCATTTCAAGCCCAATTACAATGAAGTTTCAAAATACAATATCTTTTCAAATGCAACTAAAGCATTGTTTTACAAAAATCATTTCAAATACAAAATCAAAAGAAAATCTTGGAGTAAATGCCTTTAAGCTTGCTCCTCGGGATCCCGCCATTTCTGGAAAATTTTAGGGGTGAGCTTTACGCTCCTGGGTAACACATTTATATTTATATATCAAGCAGTCCTATTAGTTATTCATACTTTTAGCAATCTTTCAATACAATCGTAATACATGCATCATGCAATGCTCATCAATACTCAAACATAATTTCTCACAATTCAAACATTCATCATTCTTGCATTTTCATGTAATCACATATGAAACACATCAAATGGCTCGGTAAGTCCTTATTCTTGGCAACCATATAGTCTCATTTCATGAGTCTATATGGGCAAATCTTTAGAAGTCCAAAATGTTGGATCATCCTATGCCATAATCAGACGGCAAAGGCGAAGGCTTCATGGTCAACGCACGTGATGCTTCTTAGGACAATACTTTACCCACATAACATAGCAATCATGAATCATACAAGGAAATTGACTCGTTTTATCCAATTCATTGTTTCTTTGAAATCATCTTTTCATACATCGCTCATGCCTTTCATTATATTCATTCAACAAGTTTCTTCATGACGGTTTCAATCATCATTAAGCATTTAATACGCCACATTCATCATTCCATCACACACATTTAATACAACAACCAAGTGATCAAAGCTCATTAATGTCATGCATTTATTTACATTTGTAGCTTATATACATAAAGATAAATATGAAACCCACCTTTTATCCTTGCTTAAACTTGCCAAGGAAGTTCCTCTCCTTGTTCTTCTCCTCTTTCTTGTCCTCCTTCAAGCATAACAAGAAAATAACCCCATATCAACATAGGGTTTAGAAATTGAAATACCTAAAATCTAAATCATGAAATTCATAAGAGAATCACTAGACCCATCTTATTCTTCATCTTTCTAACTAAAACCCAAACAAAACTTAACCTTAAACCAAGAACTTACCTTAAATCCTTAACCAACCAAGTGGTTTCTTGGTTCAAAGTGAAGCTTAGACTCCCTCCACACTTTTTCTTCTTGGACTTTCTTCAAAACCCACTCACTTTCATGGAAATGCCAAACCCTAACAAGCCTCTTCTTTCTCCTTTTCCTCCCTCCTTTCACGACACTCTTCTTTCCTCTCCCTCCAAATTTCGCTTTCTATCTTCTTTTCCTACAAAATCACTTATCTCCTTCCTTATATACTCCTTTCTAAATTACTTAAGCCCAATAAGCCTAAGCCCAACTTACTTCCTTCTTCTTTCTTCTTCTTCTTTTCATTTCTCCTCCTTACTTACTCAAGCCCACTAACTCTTTTCCTTCAAGCCCATTGCATTAAATTCTCTCTTCTTTCTTACTTCATTTCGACCCAAAGCTCAATTAATACATTAATTACACCTAACTCACCTAAGTCCAACTAACATATTTAACTTCATAAATTCTTCACCTAACTCATTAATGCTATCATATATTAATTTATGATACCTTAATTAATGCTAATCTAACTTAATCAATTTAATCTAATCATGATTAATCCTAAAAATTTTGGGCTAACATTTCTCCCCCCTTAAGAAATTTCGTCCTCGAAATTCTTACGAGTCATCAAGAGGTGTGGATACTTCTCCTTCATTGCATCCAAAGGTTCCCACGCCGCTTCTTCAATCGCATGATTCCTCCACAGACCTCGACTAGCTTGATTGTCTTGTTTCGAGGATCTTATCCTCGCTATCCGAATTGCCACAGTCTTTCTTCATAACTCAAATCATCGCCAATTTGAACTTCGAGGTGCGAATGATGTGAGAAGGATCGATCTGTACCTCCTCAAAGATCGAGACATGGAACACATCATGAATCTGCGACAATTCGATTTTAATGTTAACCTATAGGCCAACGGCCCAATCCTCTCCAATACTTCATACGGACCCACGCATCGAGGGCTTAACTTCCCTTCTTATCAAATCTCATAACTCCTTCCATGGAGACGTCTCGAGGAACACCTTGTCACCCATGATATTCCATTTCTTTTCATTAGCATCGGCATAGCTTTTCATTCTCGCCCTAGGCGGCCTTAAGTCGCTGTTTGATTACCTCCACTTTCTCAATCGTCATCCGACCAACTCGTCCCACTAGCTTCCTCTCACCTTCCTCATCCCAAAGATATCGAGTCCCGCATCTTCGCCATAAAGGGCTTCATAAGGAGCCATCTCAGATGCTCGAATGGTACTAATTGTTGTAAGCAAATTCGACCAACGGCAAATGATCATCCCATGCTCCTCTGAAGTCCATGACACATGCTCTAAGCATCCCTCTAGAGTCTGGATTGTCCTCTCAGATCGACCATCCGCTCGAGGATGAAACGTCAGATCAAATTCAGCCTAGTTCCTAATGCCTCCCGCAGACTTCCCAAAATCTCGATGTGAATAATGGATCCCCGCTTGATATTATAGAACCGAACTCCATGCAACCTTACCACTTCATCAATATACTTCTGGCTAAGACTTGCAATGAATCTGCTTGCTTGACCGCCAGAAAATGTAATGACTTGGTTAACCGATCAACTATAACCCAAATGGCATCATGCTTCACGGGTCCTAGCAAACCCATCGAAAATCCATCGTGATCCTTTGCCACTTCCATTCAGAATGGACAATGGCCTTAGCATGCTCAAGGTGCCTCGTGTTCACCTTGATCTGTCGACACACTAGACATCCGCCACATATTCAGCCACGCCCCTCTTCATGCCTTTCCACCGTAAATGTTCCTTCAAATCTTTGTACATTCGGTGTGTCGCTGGGTGCATGGAATAAGGCGATGTGTGCCTCATCCATGATTTCATCCTTAATCGCTTTATCATTGGAATACACAACCTGCTTCCGACTACCATTAGCCCATCATCCCTTACTTGCACTTCTCGATCGCTACCATGTTGAATTTCATCTCTCAACTTACTTAATTTCAGATCCCGCTCCTCGCAACTCCTCGACCTTCTCCCTAAGGATAGTCTCACTCAATCGAGCAATAACACCATCCGATCTATTCTGGCTTTAAACCGATCTTCAACTTGGTCATCTGCTCCAACAGGCAAGTAAACCGATTGCACATAAGCTATGGATGACTTCCCGCTCAAAGCATCCGCCACTACATTCGCTTTGCTCGATGATACTCTATCATCGTGTCATAGTCCTCGAGCAACTCCAACCATCGCCTCGCCTTAAGTTCAACTCTTTCACTCATAATGTACTTAAGACTTTTGTGGTCCGTGAAGACCCTTGTCCGAACCCCATACAAGTAAGGTTCCAAATCTTTAGGCAAAATTACGCGCTAACTCCAAGTCATGAGTTTGATAATTCAACTCATATGGCTTCAATCGCCGGAAGCATAAGCTATTACTTTGTCATTCTCAGATCAAGACACATCCTAAACCCTTCCTCAAGCATCATCAGACAATCAGATACCCCTCGGGTCTCCATGGGCAAAACCAATCTTGGAGCACTTTTCAACTGTTCTTGAGCTCCTCAAAGCTCTTCCGACATTCCTCACTCCATATGAACCACCGATTCTTTCTTAAGCTTAGTCAAAGGGCGCCTATCATTGAAAATCCTTCTATAAATCTCCTATAATAACCTCGCCAAGCCTAGGAAGCTTCTTACCTCTTTCACCGCCTTAGGCTCTTGCCAATTCACCACAGCCTTCTACTTTCCTGATCAACATGAACCTTTGTTGGAAATCACATGTCCAAGGAAAACTACTTCACGCAGCCAAACTCACACTTCATCAATTTGGCATACAGACTCCTGCTCTCTCAATCTCGCAATACAATCTCGAGATGTCGTTTCATGCTCTCCTTCATCCTTAGAATAGACCGAATGTCATCAATGAACACAATGACAAACCGATCTAAGAATTCATTAAACACCCTATTCATCGGATCCATGAAGGCGGTGGGGCATTGGTCAATCCAAGGGCATGACCCTAAATTCATAGTGTCTGAATCGTCCCGAAGCGTCTTACTTACATCGACTTCGATTCGGAGTCGATGATATCCCGATCTTAAGTCAATCTTCAAAAGACCCTTGCTCCTCATGGTGATCAAATAAATCATCTATCCGTGGCAACGGATACTTGCTCAATCGTCATCTTGTTAAGCCTTCTATAGTCTATGCACATCCTCCACGCTCCATCCTTCTTCTTAACAAACAGACCGGAGCTCCCCAAGGTGAAGAACTCTACCGATGAACCGCTTCTCCAACAATTCCTCGCATTGCTCCTCGAGTTCTCTCAATTCAACTGGAGCCATTCTATAAGGTGGTATGAGCTGGCGGCGGTTCGGAATCAAGTCAATTTCAACTCAATTTCTCACACGCGCAACCCCGTAATTCTTTTGGGAATACATCAGAAACTCCTCACAACCCGATAATCTTCTAATTTGCCCACATTCACTTCAATCCACTACATGCGCCAAAAAGGCCTCACACCTCGCTCATCATATTGTCACCAACATAGTCGAAATGATCCTCAGACCGGCGCCTTCCGTCCCCTTGAAAACCACTTTCGATCATTGCCTGATCAAACTCTACTTCTTTCAAACTACAATCTAGTCACTTTATACTTCCATGACATCCATCCCCAAAATGACATCCAACCTCAAGGTCTAGAGGTAGTAGATCTACTACCGGTCTAGCCGTCGACATCGAGCTCACAATTTTATAGATCATACTAATCACCACCTTACCCCTAAAGGAGTACTAACAACCGTAAAATTGTCCATAACCTCAGACACATAACATGCATATTCATACTTGCAGATACAAATGAATGGGTGGAGCCAGATCAATCAACACATAAATAGAGAGTCGAATAGCATAGCCATACCGCCACTACTTCCTGAGCGGCCGCAGACTTCTTCCCCGGTCATGGCAAAGACTCGAGCTGGTGCTCGACTTTGTCCTCTAGGTCTCTCGCCGGATATGCCTTCCTTGCAGCTCCCGAATCGCCCACACCATGATCGCCGAGATGCCACTGCTTCGCTTCTTCTGGGGCTCGAGATCGAGACCCTTCCCGCCTGACCGCCTGGGACAATCCTTGATTCGTGCCCCTTTGGCCACAGCCCAAAACATGCTCCTATCTTCAGCATGACATTCCCTCGTGAAATCTCCCATGTGATCACACGGGATTCCCTCACCTGTCCATCCCTGACTCACAGACCGAAGCTTCAGACCGTAGTAGCCCTAGGTCGCTTACTCTTAGTGGGGCCACTGCTACCCACACCACTCACAGATATCGAGTTCTAATGCTCCTAGCAGTGCTGGAGCACTCATGCCTTTTCTCAAGAACGCTCGTTCTTCCTCTTCTTAGTCACTTCACCCGGATGTTCTCAAATTTCACGACAAGAGCAAAGATCCACCACCTTTGGTAATCACTAAGTCAGGATCACCACTTTTCTCGGATCCCTAGGTGTAATCCACCTCAAATTCTCGACATTTGTCTTCTTCAGATTGCCACGATATTGGTGATACCGTGATAATCGAGTGAACTTCAATTGCACTCGCCACACTCAACTCCCTCTCGAGCGAGATTCAAAATTCCTCGGCCTTATCCCGCATGTAGACCATCGAGAAGTACCTCTCGAAGGCCTCTAGAATTCCTCCATGTCAAGATCGGAGGTACTTACTCGATCATGGGCACTCGATTCCCACCAAGTCAAAGGCATCCCCTCGAAGAAGTCGATCGCATAATCGAGCTTCTCATCATCATTACACTTCATCCGATTGATGACCTCTCGGTCCTCTTTAGCCATGCTTCACTTTCCTGGATTAGTGGTCCCATTGAAGTCAACTCGCCCATACTTTCTGAGCTTATCATACGCCCGCTTTTCTCATCGAAATGGTACTTGAGTTTGTCTTCCTTGGCCCATGGCATAAGAAAGCCCGGGCGAATGCCCTGGAAGAACTGGGATCCATAGGTTCACTTGAGGAGGTGGAGGTGGGCGGCTCATGTTGCACACTTGGTGCATCGGAATCGAAACAGAATGGTCCCCGCATCCTGCGGAACATACGACTCATCCGCATTCCGCTGAGAGTCTGGGCCGACATTGAGCTCCTCGAGTTCTCTTCGAGGCTGCATTACTCCTTCAATTTAAAAAATCGGTGAAAATCTTTAGTTCACATAAAACAAATTCAATTCCTCATTTGAAAACAATGTTGCATGTTATGCATTTAAATAAAGGTACATACATCACATAATTCATGTAGGAAAATGCATGCTGACTTGACCCTTAGACATCCCACTAAGGTTCCTAGGAAACCCTAAATTCGATTTCGCTCTGATACCACAGATGTCAGACCCCGATCCCGGGAGCCCGACTGTCCCGAGATGTGAGCCCGAGTGGAGCCCATCCCCGAGACACTTGCCTTGCTGAGACCTTAAACTTGACACTCTTACTCTTACTATAGTACCATAGACGTCGGAACCCGTTTTCGGAGCCCAACTTTCGTTGTCATGAAACCTTGCGCTTATAATCTTGCAGGATTCTTAATTGTAACTCCACCTTCGTGGCAAGCACACACCATGTATACACTAAAATCATGGGTTGACTTATTCATATAATTTGTAGCTTTATGTCTCAAGTTCTCCCTGAAACAAGAATCACCTTAATCGGAGTCATATACTCAAGATACACTCCAAAAACCTAAGAGAGTTCATACCCGAAACATGCCCTCTTAACTGACCTTTCATTTGTTTTAGAACAAACTTTCTTAATTTAACTCCAATTGATACCAGATTTTATGGAGTAAAAGATATGTGTCTTATAAATCCAATGGTTCAAGCCTCACCTCATTTGGAGGTCGTATGAGGGAACTATGCCCAAAACAACGGACCATGCTCACTTCCGAAATCGAATCGAAACTCTTTTGGCGCGATTGCTATAACTTTTAATCTATAGCTCCAAATGTTTTCGTTCTTTCATCATATGAAAGTAGACATCTAGATCTACAACTCTTATGAAGACTACAAAGGCTGATTCTATCTCCTACATTCTGCAGCGTCCTATTTTTCCATCGTCTCGATTTCTATCATCTGGTTTTCTATCGCCTGATTTCTATCATCCGGTTTTCTATCGCCCCGATTTCTATCATCCGGTTTTCTATCGCCCGATTTCTATCATCTGGTTTCTATCTTCTGCTTCCTTCCTTCTACTTTTCTATCTTCTGATTTCCTTCCTTCTGATTTCTATCTTCCGATTTCCTTCCTTCGATTTCTATCTTCCGATTTCCTTCCTTCCGATTTTTATCTTCCGATTTCCTTCCTTCGATTTCTATCTTCCGATTTCCTTCCTTCATCGCTTTTCTATCTTCCGATTTCTATCTTCCGCTTTCTTTCCTTCGCTTTTCTATTTTCCGATTTCCTTCCTTCGATTTCTATCTTCCGATTTCCTTCCTTCGCTTTTTATCTTCGATTTCCTTCCTTCGATTTCTATCTTCCGATTTCCTTCCTTCCTTTTCTATCTTCGATTTCCTTCCTTCGCTTTTCATCTTCTCGATTTCTATCTTCTTCTTTTCTATCTTCCGATTTCCTTCCTTCCGATTTCTATCTTCGATTTCCTTCCTTCCGATTTCTATCTTCCGATTTCCTTCATACGCTTTTCTATCTTCCGATTTCCTTCCTTCGCTTTTTATCTTCCGATTTCCTTCCTTCCGATTTCTATCTTCCGATTTCCTTCCTTCCGCTTTTCTATCTTCCGATTTCCTTCCTTCCGCTTTTTATCTTCCGATTTCCTTCCTTCCGATGTCTATCTTCCGATTTCCTTCCTTACGCTTTTCTATCTTCCGATTTCTTCCTTCCGATTTCTATCTTCCGATTTCCTTCCTTCCGCTTTTTTTATCTTCCGATTTCCTTCCTTCCGATTTCTATCTTCGATTTCCTTCCTTCGCTTTCTATCTTCCGATTTCCTTCCTTCGCTTTTTATCTTCCGATTTCCTTCCTTCGATTTCTATCTTCCGATTTCCTTCCATACGCTTTTCTATCTTCGATTTCCTTCCTTACATTTTTTATCTTCCGATTTCCTTCCTTCGCTTTTTATCTTCCGATTTCCTTCCTTCCGTTTCTATCTTCGATTTCCTTCCTTACGCTTTTCTATCTTCTGATTTCCTTCCTTCTGCTTTTTATCTTCTGATTTCCTTCCTTTTGATTTCTATCTTCTGATTTCCTTCCTTCTGCTTTTTCTAGTAAGGATCATATCTTTTGACTCCAAACTCCAAATTTAGAAAACGATATACCTTTGGAAAACTCTAAACCCTACTACAATCTTCATGAAGACTCATTGATCTAATTCATACCAAGAGGGTCTAATATTGAGATAATCTTGTCAAATTTTAGGAAAATTTGACAACACATCCCCTTAAAATGCAACTACCCAATTTTCAATTCTAAGACTTCCACCGCATAAAACTCATCATACAACCTCATATAACATGATTAAACCCTAAGGTATCTTCAAACACCATTCAAGCAACAGCCACACTCTTAATCATCTATCATATCCAAACTATAACAATGATTCAATTGTCTTAAACATACATGGATTTCTCAAAATACATTAAACCGAACATTTTTACTTTCATAATTCATTCATTCCATCTTCATCAAATCATGTCATATTCATATTAATGCTTTAGTGGGCATTTCAAGCCCAATTACAATGAAGTTTCAAAATACAATATCTTTTCAAAATGCAACTAAAGCATTGTTTTACAAAATCATTTCAAATACAAAATCAAAAGAAAATCTTGGAGTAAATGCCTTTAAGCTTGCTCCTCGGGATCCTGCTCATTTCCTGGAAAATTTTTAGGGGGTGAGCTTTCGCTCCGTGGGTAACACATTTATATTTATATATCAAGCAGTCCTCTACAGAATGATTCCTCCACAAGACCTTGACTAGCTGAACCGTCTTGTTCCTGAGGACCTTTTCCTTGGTATCCAGAATTTCCACTGGAAGTTCTTCATAACTCAGATCATCCCTCAGCTGAACCTCACTAGTTTGAATGATGTGAGAAGGATTTGATCTATACCTCCTCAACATAGACACATGGAAGACATCGTGAATCTGCGATAACTCTGGAGGTAACGCCAACCTGTAGGTGAGTGGGCCAATCCTCTCAAGGATCTCATAAGGACCCACATACTTCGGACTCAACTTACCCTTCTTGCCGAACCTCAATACTCCTTTCCAAGGAGACGTCTTAAGGAACACTTTCTCACCGACTTCATACTCCATCTCCTTTCGGTGAGCATCAACATAACTCTTCATCCTATCCTGTGCTACCTTAAGCTGCTGCTTAACCAAATTGATTTTCTCAACGGTTGTCTGAATCAATTCTGGTCCTTCTAATTGCCTCTCTCCTTCTTCGTCCCAACAGATCGGAGTCCCACACCTCCTACCATACAAAGCCTCATATGGAGCCATCTGAATGCTCGAATGGTACGAATTATTATAAGCAAATTCGACCAACGGCAAATGTTCATCTCAAGCTCCTCTGAAATCCATCACACAAGCCCGAAGCATCCCCTCAAGAGTCCGAATGGTCCTCTCAGATTGACCATCTGTCTGAGGGTGAAAGCTGTACTAAAATTCAGCTTCGTCCCCAAAGCTTCCCAAAACCTCGAAGTAAACCGAGGGTCCCTATCAGACACAATCGAATCCGGAATCCCATGCAACCTCACTATCTCATCAATATACTTCTTTGCCAACACATGCAAAGAATCAGTCTGTCTAATAGCCAAAAAGTGGGCTGACTTGGTCAACCGATCAACAATCACCCAAATGGCATCATGCCTCTTGCTGGTCCTAGGCAAACCCATCAAAAAGTCCATCGTCACTCGTTGCCACTTCCACTCCGGAATAGGCAACGACCTCAACTTGCCCGAAGGTGCCTGGTGTTCAGCCTTGACTTGTTGACACACTAGACACTTACTGACGAACTCTGCTATATCCCTCTTCATGCCTTTCCACCAAAACTGCTCTCTCAGATCTCGATACATCCTGGTGCTACTTGGATGCATGGCATAAGGCGCATTGTGTGCCTCATCCTTAACTTCCTGCACATCAGGAATACACAATCTACTCCCTACTGTCATAAGCCCATCATCCTGTACATCTATCTCAAAAACTTTGCCATTCCGAATCTCATCCCGCAGCTTGCTCAAATCTACATCTTGAGCCTGCAATTCCCTAACCTTTTCCCTGAGAATCGGCCTCACTTTGAAATTAGCCAGAAGACAATCCGGCTCTTCTTGCGTCAAGCTTATCCTAAGCTTGGCCATCTTTTCCAATAAAGGAAGATAAACCGATCGAACATGCGCAATCGACGACTTCCTGCTCAAGGCATCCGCCACAACATTGGCCTTACCCGGATGATACTCAATCAACAAGTCATAATCCTTTAGTAGCTCGATCCACCTTCTCTGCCTTAAATTCAATTCCTTCTGGCTCAACAAATACTTCAGACTCTTATGATCGGTAAAGATCCTCGTCTGAACTCCATACAAATAATGTCGCCAAATCTTCAAGGCAAAAATCACAGCTGCTAACTCCAAATCATGCGTCGGATAATTCATCTCATAAGGCTTCAACTGCCTCGAAGCATAAGCTATCACCTGATCTCCCTGCATCAAAACACATCCAAGACCCTTCCTCGAAGCGTCACTGTATACCGAATAATCTTCATCTCCCGAAGGTAAAATCAAAATCGGGGCACTCGTCAATCTGCGCTTGAGCTCCTCAAAGCTCTTCTGACACTCCTCACTCCAAACAAACTTCTGGTTCTTCCTCAGTAACTTCGTCATCGGAGCGGCTATCATGGAGAATCCCTCCACGAATCTCCTGTAATAACCTGCTAAACCCAGGAAGCTTCTCACTTCTGCCACATTCTTTGGTGCTTCCCAATTCACAATCGCTTCTATCTTCTTCGGATCCACATGAACTCCTTGCTCTGAGATCACGTGTCCAAGAAATGAAACTTCCCGCAGCCAAAACTCGCATTTATCGAATTTGACATAAAGCTCATGCCTTCTCAAAGTCTCCAAAGCCATCCTCAAATGTTCCTCATGCTGCTCATCACTCTTGGAATACACCAAGATATCATCAATGAAGACAATGATAAATTGGTCCAAGAATGGCTTAAATACCCGATTCATCAAATCCATAAATACTGCAGGAGCATTCTTCAATCCAAAAGGCATCACTAATAATTCAAAGTGCCCATACCGAGTCCTAAAAGCAGATTTCGACACATCCGACTCCTTAATCCTCAACTGATTATAACCCGATCTCAAGTCTATCTTCGAGAAGACTCTCGCCCCTTGCAATTGATCAAACAGATCATCAATGCGAGGAAGCGGATACTTGTTCTTCACAGTAACTTGATTCAGTTTTCTGTAGTCAACACACATCCTCAATGATCCATCCTTCTTTTTCACAAATAGGACCGGAGCTCCCCAAGGCGAAGAACTCGGTCGAATATACCCCTTCTTCAACAACTCATCCAATTGTTCCTTAAGCTCTTTCAATTCCGCCGGAGCCATCCGATAAGGCGGAATCGAAATCGGCCTTGTACCTGACAAAAGCTCAATAGGAAACTCAATTTCTACCGTGGCGGTAGTCCCTGCACCTCAGAAAGACGTCTGAGAATTCCCTGACTACTTGAATATCCTCCAGCTTCCCTCTATCAGCTCTGGAGTCTATCACATAAGCCAAAAATGCCTCACAACCTTTACTCATCATCCTCTCCGTTATCAATGCTGAAACAATTCTGGGCGGACTCACTTTCCTGTCCCCAGTAAACACCACTCTTTTTCTACTATCCAATTCAAACTCCACTGTCTTCTGTTTACAATCCAAACGGGCATTGTACTTTTCCAATATATCCATGCCCAAAATCACATCTAAACCGCTCATTTTCAGTGGCATCAAATCGACCACTAGAAGTTCTCCAACAATGCGAATCTCACAACCTCTATATACTTGACTAATCACAATGTACTGACCGATTGGAGTACTCACCATCAACGGAGTATCCAAAGGGCTCACAATCATATCACACACGGGTCTACTCGAGGAAACAAACGAATGAGTAGAACCCGGATCAATCAAAGCAATCCCAAAGATCGTAAAATAATCGAACTGCATCAAAGGACAACATCTCGTGTGGTCTCAAAGATCCTCCCTAGACATCGTGAAACACCCAGCGGTGCTCGCCTCTCGGTCTTCCGGAAGATTCACCTCTTACCAGATCTCGAATCGCCCACTTCAGAAGCAGTTCTCCGTCCCATAGTCTCTGCCCTCCTGAGCTCAGATCCGCCTCTCTCTTGTCGTAGAGGCCGAGGACACTCTCTCGCAATGTGTCCCTTCTCCCCACAGCTTGAAACAAGCTCCGCCAATCAAGCACTCTCCTCTATGAGCTCTCCAGAGTGCTCACACTTCGACTAACGATCTATCCCTCGCCCCTTCTACCGCCGCCCACCGAAGCTTGGTGAGAAGCAGTAGAAGTCCTCATCGGCCTCGATCGGCTCGCACCACCGCTCCTCTCCTCTCGACCGTGGGAAGCCCCTAGCACTCCGGTTCGCATAGGAGTACTAGTGCTACCTCCTCTCTGGATCGCCTTCCGCTTTCTCTTCTTGTTCACAAGACTTTGATATTTTTGATATTTTCCACTGCAGAGTGCGCTTTCAACCAACTGCTGGAAGTCGCAAAAATTCTGCACAATTACCTTCTCTCTGATTGCTAAGTGCAAACCCGATTCAAACCGGCGACATCTAGCAGCCTCGCTCAGTATCAGATCTGAAGCATACCAGGATAGCTGTGTAAACCGGTGCTCATACTCGCTAACTTTCATATCCCTCTAAGTCAAACTGAGGAACTCCCTCTGCTTCTGCTGAACATAGACCTCTGACAGATACTTCTTCCTAAAAGCCACAAGGAATTCCTGCCATGCCAACCCATCGGCCTCATCTGCTCCTCAGCACAGTCTCCCACCAGTGAAGAGCATCTCCCTGAAGCAAACTCGCAGCATAGATGACCCTCTCGTCATCCTCACACTCCATCTGGTCTAGCACTCTCTCAGTCTTCCACAACCATGTCTCGGCTTCCTCAGGATCGGATGTCCCAAAGAAATCCACTGCTCCATACTTCCTCAACCGGTCAAACCGTCACCCTTACAACTGGGTTGAAATGAAGGTGTGGCATCCACCCATAGCTCGCACGAATGCCCGAGTAAAGGCCCAGAATAACCTGATCCAAAGGAGGCACTTGCTCTTGAAAGCGACGACTCGAAGTGGCGACAAAACGGGCTCACTACCTAGCCCTACTGAAGCCTCAAGATTCCACAGGCTCTTGACTCATCAGTCCTCTCCTCCCTAGTCGGAGAGTCAGGTGCTGCAGATTCTTGCATAATTCCTCGTGTCCTTCTACGAGGTGGCATCGTACTCCTTCAAAGGTAAACACTAAGGGTTAGCTATAGGCCAATCTACATGTATGCATGATATGCATGTCACTTAATACAATCAATTAATGCAACAAATAATCATAGATCAAACAAGTCTTCCTATATGCATTCTAAGCCAAGGACACTAAACCTAGGCGCTCTGATACCAAACATGTTCAGTCGGGCCCGGATCCTCGATTCCCGAGGCAGCCCTCTGTCGGCGCTGCGACGGGCGCTCCATATACCTTCGGACCCGATCCCAACACCCATACAAGGAACCATTCGATTCGTATAACAATACATATACTCATACATATACATATTCTACACATTCATTCTAAATATGCATTAACCATCTCAAATTCATAAAACATATGTCATTATCATTCGAAGGAATTCAATAGGTATTCTCGACATATAACATAATACAAAATGAACTTTAATCCCAAAATACAAAAGTATGCTCCATGATGAAATGCTAGTGGGCTAACCAAAGTACTAACTTAAGACAAGGCTCCTAACTAGCTTGGCGTTTCCGATGTCTTGCAAGGTTGACAATCGTCTCGATCCGCACTTTGAGGAGGGAGAGTAATGGGACGAGCTAAGCTTCGGTGGCATATCGTTTATAGTCGTTGGCAACGAGCCACACAATCAAGCAATATACATATATCACTAGCAAATCACAATTCATCAATTTATTCACATTCATATAAACATAGGTCATGCAATTTCTATTTCTCAACATAATAATTCTTATGCAACAAGTCGGTCATAGCAATCATGTGTTATGCTCAACAAGTCCATCGTGTATGCACAATCAATTGGCTCGAGAGTTCCGTAAACGATCCGGATAAACCAAAGGTAAATCCGTAAACTATCCTAGTCCGATTTCTCAAGGATCTCATTGCCACAAGTGGGCAGCCGGGAGAAGGCTTTACTGTCAACGTGCACGTGACTCCATCCGTAACTCTCTTACCCAAACAAATCACATAATCCATTCGATTCATGCTCAAGGCATTTTAACAAAGCTTTCGAAGTTCTCATTCTTTTCATTTGTGCAAATTGCCATAAGGCTTAACAAGCCATGCATAATCATAAATGCAAATTTCAATATTTCAGATCATACCATGCAAGCAAGCAAGCATACACAAGGCATTTTGCCCATACACACAATAACCATAAACATATTACCCACCTAGTATCGCTTGAGTATCAGACTCACTGCTGTCATTCCTCTTGCGATTGGGTCAAATCAGCTTGTTTCCCTATAATAAACCAAGTTCTCATTTAATTAATATCCAAAGCAAATATTCCATAAAGCGTGACAATCAAAATAAAGCATTAAAGGTCTATCTATGACTTCCATCTAAAATCCCGAACCCTTCGAAACCAATTCCAAACTTCCCTTCTTCTTACAATTCGCAGTCCTTTATTTCTAGATCACAACGAATCCAAAATCACCTCAATCGGACTTCTACACCAAAAGATATCCCTAAAATGTAAAAATCTCACTTTCAAAAATAGGGGAGCTCGCAGCAGCGAAGGCTCGCTCGCCACGGCGTGCACCAAAATGTGCGCCGCGACGTGCTCATCACCCGCACGCCACGGCGTGCTCATCACCCGCGACGTGCACATGGTGCACGCGGTGTGTCACCAATCCACCGCACGCCGCGGCATGCTCTTGCGCACGTCGGGATGTGCGGGTCGGAGCTTCGACTCCGAACCCCTGATTTCTACATTTTTCGACTTTCATTTCTTCCCAAGCTCAAAGGCAACACACATAAGTCTTAGATCAAGTCTCAAGCTACATTTCTAACCCATTAACAACTCAAAATCAAGCACAAATGCATCAACCCAAGGATCTACCCATCTTTTCACCCAAAAACCCTAAATCGTCGATTCTGCTACATATCCAACATATCTAAGTTTAAAGCTAACCATAACAAGTTAGATCCAATTTAAACTTACTAGGAAACGTCTTAAATCTACCGAAAATTGCTGAAATTGCAAACTCTTTCTTCTTCTCCTCTCCCTTCACCGAGGGCACTATTCCCTTTCTTTTCTCTTCTATTTCTTTCTTTCTTTTCCTCTTCTTCTTTTCTTTTCTCTTAACCTAAGGCATGGGACAAAAACCAACTTACCCCTCTTTACAAGCCTAAACCCATTCAAACCTAAGCAATCTTCCTAAAATGTCCTTACACACTTTTAACTTTTACCCTATAATCTCCATGTAAAACCACATCATAACAAATTAAGCTCAAATAAACCGAATTTATGCACTAATACTCCCAATTTACTCAAACTAAGGCATAAAACCACAATTATCACAATTCATGCTTAATATTATCATAAAAAAATTTTTGCGGTCTAACATAGAGCATATAATACATCGGGTCTCGTACATAGCATTGCGTACATGATAGATCTTACTGCAGATGCATACGGGATCATATTCATGCGCATCCTCTCATCTTGTGACTTAGGACACATAGATTTCGAGAGTGTTATCTCATGAGTCATGGGAAGGTACCCTCTCTTGGATTGTTCCATGCTAAACCTCTTTAGCATCTTGTCTATGTATGTTGATTGTGAAAGACCAAGCAATCTTATTGATCTATCTCTATAAATTTTTATCCCAAGGATATAAGTTGCTTCACCAAGGTCTTTCATGGCAAATTGTTTAGACAACCAAATCTTCACAGATTGTAGCATAGAGACATCGTTTCCTAGTAATAATATGTCATCTACATATAGCACAAGGAATACGATTGCAGTCCCACTAACCTTCTTATACACACAGTGTTCATCCAGATTTTGTGAGAAACAAAACTCTTTGATTACCTCATCAAAACGGATATTTCAACTCCTGGATGCTTGTTTCAATCCATAGATGAATTTCTGAAGCTTGCATACCTTTTCGCCATTATTGAATGTGAAGCCCTCTGGTTGTGTCATATACACATCCTCAGCTAGATTTTCATTTAGGGAAGCCGTCTTCATATCCATTTTTCATATCTCATAATCATAATGAGTGGCAATGGCTAGGAGTATTCTAATGGATTTAAGCATTGCTACTGGGCTGAAGGTATCGTCGTAGTCAATTCCTTGTCTTTGACAAAAACCTTTAGTCACAAGCCTTACTTTATAGGTAATCACATTACCATCCATGTCGGTTTTCTTTTTGAAAACCCATTTACACCCTATGGGTTTTATTCCTTCGGGTGCCTCAACCAAAGTCCATACTTGGTTTTCATACATGGAATCCATTTCACCTTCATGGCATGAAGCCATTTCTCGCACTCAACTCTTTATAACCTCTTCAGGTGGTAGGCTTATTATCTTCTATGAGCAATACGTCATTCTGTTCATTCACGAAATCCATATCTCTAGAACAGATCGTATCCTACGTGATCTACTTAATTTCGTGTGTTGTAGAAGGTTAAACTGTTACTTCATCCGTATGAGTCACAGCTTCAAATTCGTAGTTGATCTCGTCATTCGAGCATCTTGAACTTCTTCAAGTTCAATTTTGCTCCCTTCGCCTTCTTGTAAAAGAAACTCTTTCTAAAGACAACATGCTTTGAAACAAACACCTTTTGTTCCTCAGCAAGGTAGAATTGATATCCCATTGTTTCTTTAGGATATCCTACAAACAAACACTTGTCAGACTTTGCATCAAGTTTATCTGACTGTATCCGCTTCACATAAGCAGGACAACCCCAAACTTTCAAATGAGTAAGATAGGGTCTTTTGTTAGTCCACATCTCATATGGAGTAACATCAACTATCTTTGATGGAACTCTGTTTAACAAATAAACAGTTGTCTCGAGTGCATACCCCCAAAAGGATTTCGGTAACTTTGCAAAGCCCATCATTGATCGTACCATGTCTAACAAGGTTCGATTTCTCCTTTCTGTCACACCATTATGTTGTGGTGTATAAGGTGGAGTCCATTGAGATAAAATCTCATTATCTCTGAGATAATCTAAAAATTGTTGGTCTAAGTATTCCCCACCACGATCGGATCGTAATGTTTTGATACTTTTCCTAAGTTGGTTTTCTACTTCATTTCTGAATTGTTTGAACTTTTCAAATGCTTCAGATTTGTATCTCATCAGATTACCCATATCGAGAATAATCATCGATAAAGGTAATGAAGTAAAGACAACCACTTCTAGCATAGATCGACATCGGACCACATACATCTGAATGTATTAGGTCTAATACTCCGATCAGCTTGCTCACCCTTTCCTTAAAGGGTAACTTAGTCATCTTGCCTAATAAACAAGATTCACATGTGTCATATGATTCATAATCAAATGACCCTAAACTTCCACTCTTATGGAGCTTAGCTATGCATCTCTCATTTATATGGCCAAGGAGACAATGCCATAAGTAAGTTGATTTTAAATTATCTCGTTTACATCTTTTCGTGTCATTGACATTCATAATTGGATGTGACATATCTAATATGTAAATTCCATTGCATAATGTACCAGTACCATAGAGGATTCCATTCAAACTAATAGAACAACCATTGCTACTAAAAGTCAAATGGAAACCAGCTCTATTTAAACAAGAAACAGACAATATGTTCTTTGTTAAAACAGGTACAAAATAACATTCATCCAATTTAATTACAAGCCCACTGGGGAGTGACAAAAAATAAGTGCCTACGGTTAATGCAACAACTCTTGCTCCATTTCCTACTCGCAGGTCTAGTTCTCCCTTCATGAGCTGTCTACTGTCCCTGAGGCCCTACATATCATTACATATGTATGAGTCACAACCGGTATCTAATACCCATATGTTATGATCAGAAACAGTATTAACCTCAATGACAAACATACCTGAAGGAGCCGAGGCATCTGATGCCTTCTTCTTCTTCAATTCTTCCAAACAGACTTTACAGTTTCGCTTCCAGTAGCCAGTCTTGCCACAATGGAAACAAGTTTCTTTTGGCGCAGTTTCTTTGGTTTTCTTTTTGGCTGCACTTCCTTTTGGTTTCTTAGACCTTTTCTTCTTCAGTTTCTTTTTCTTTGAACCAAAAGAAGTAGAGTCCACCACGAGCACTGGCTTGCTATCCTTCTTGATAGCTTGCTCTGTTGTTTTGAGCAGACTGATCAACTCTGGGATAGTCGTGGATATTTGGTTCATCCGATAGTTTAACACAAACTGTGAATAACTATTAGACAATCCAACTAAAATTAAGTCAACACTTAATTCATAATCCATAACAAAACCCAAGACAACCAACCTCTCAATATACCCATTCATTTTCAGTTCATACTGCACTGCAGATGAACCTGGAGTCATCTTAGTTGTGAAGAGTAGCCTCGAGGTCTCGAACCTTTCAGACCGAGCTTGCTCATCAAAAATCTCTCTAAGATGAAACACTATGGTATTAGCATCCATTGACTCATGCTGCTTCTGCAGCTCTGGTGACATAGAGGCGAGCATAATACAGGTAGCCATGTCACTATCTTTGAGATGCTTACGATATACTTTCTGATCCTCATCAGAAGCATCAACAACAGGTGGATCAAGAAGTGGAACATCTAGGACATAGCCCAGTTCCTCAGATCTGAGAACAATTATCAGATTTCTCAGCCAATCGAGAAAATTAGGTCCAGTTAATTTATTAGAGTCCATAAGTGAGCGCAAATTCACACTAGAAGACATCTTCAATCAACCTAAAGAGAAAGAGAGATAGAATGTTAGAATATAATTACATGCATGAACATAAGGACTTACATGTCATGCATATGGCTCCCACTAGTTTCAAAGAATCCATAACCCTCATTACCAATCCAAGAAACATTATGACAAAATTTCCTAGTGGGTCGGTATCCGACATTACTAAAAATGACCTTGGGTTTACCCAACAAGCCACCTTAGGTCAATCGGTAGGTATCGGTCATACCAATTGCATCATAGATATCCGACATTACTAAAATGACCTTGGGTTTACCCAACAAGCCACCTTAGATCAATCGGCAGGTATCGGTCATACCAGTTACATCACAGGTGCAATTATCGACTAATGCTATCAACTCAGAATGTATGCACACATTGGGTTATCAACTTCGATGCTGCACATCTAATGTACACTACCCAATTTTGCCTCTCGCTCACGTTAACCTTGAGTTTACTCAACAAATCAACGCTTCTAGTGAAAACCGACTCATTAATCCGAAAATTTTATTTCCATGGTTCGAACATATCCGTATAGAGTGAGCTTAGGTTTACCCAACAAACCGAACTCTATAAAAACTCTAGTTCTCCCCATATTAATGGAAGGCGTTAGTTTTCATATTATGTGAGGATTTCAAACTCGGTCTCATCCAAGCTGTAGGATTATAGTCACAATGACAATATGGAATGATTTAGGGCATTTCATCAATCACATCGAATCTATACCTATAATCATCCATCATCCCACCTAAGCATGTGTAAGTCGACTTGTCTGAGCATGCAAGTCGACTTATGCTACTGTGCACATGCAAGTCGACTTATACCATTGTGCAAGTCGACTTACCTAACTACTGTGCACGAGCAAGTCGACTTGTGCATGTGTAAGTCGACTTACCTGAGAATGCAAGTCGATTTATGCATGTATAAGTCGACTTATATTTAGAATTGCTCTCATCGGCTAATTTCTCAATCTGTGCCGCTCCAATTCACAATACCAAGTGTAATATACTTTACTTTGATGTATCAATGAAACACTTTCATTGTATCATGCTTACCATATATAATCATATTATACATGAAAAACTTGAAATTGATTAATACACTATTATTCCCTTAGATTTCCAAATAATTTTGAGACAACCAAATTATCTTCCTAAGCATCTCTAGGTAGTCTACACTTTATCAAGACTACTTCAGCACTGGTCACAAAATTGGTGACGGCCAAAACAATCAAGACAATGAAATATACTAACGAGACGCTAATAAGACACATTTGATATCCGAAAATTTTTAGAAACCCAATTTCAAGAAAATCAGTTTGGCAAGCATACAACATCAATGTAACATATTTTTAATCACATTAAAAATGATCCAAGGCATTGGAACCGAAAAATACACAATTAATCATTCCAAACAAAACAGTTCCAGCAACTTTCTCAAAATTGCCAGGCTCTGTCTTTTGCTTGAAAAAACTCATTGAAACAATTTCAATAAATTCTGAGAAAATTAAAGAGGTTACAAAATGTTCACAAAATGCTCTATGAATTTTTTCAGGATTTATTTCCAACAAAAACTCAACCAACCTCAGCAACAAAGCCAATGTTGAATCTGTGTTCCTCAACACAGATATTCCCAGCAGCACACAATAAATTCTCAAATAAATAGTCAATTACCTCGAAAATATTTTTCCATCCTCATAAACATTTATAAACATCTTAGAGACATGTCGGTGAAAGAAAATCCGAAAAAAAAATTTCTATAATTTATTCTCGAATTTATAAACACATCTGTTCAAGGAATGTGCATAAACACAGCAACCAGAACATAAGGGAATAAATTAGTAAAACCATATCAAATCACATTGATAAATTCTGTTCTTCCACAGAAATATTCAACAACATCTTATGAGCATATCTGGGCAAGAAAATTTTGAAAAAAAGATTTCTATACTGATTTCGAATTTAGCACAGTCAACATGCATCATCGTCACAAGCAATAGGCAGCTCCAACCTTGTTATGATTTCTTCGTTATATACGACACAAGTGGCTTTGATACCACTGTAGGAAAATCCCGGTGTGTACATCACATGCACACGGTGCGGAAAACAAAAATTTTTATTTCGGGACCTTCCCGAAAACCAGGATCCATGTGTCTATATAACGAAGTCAAACTATAACGACCAAAAGAGACCGTCTCTAACGGTATCCATGCAGAGATCAGAGAACCTAACCGGGGCAAACCCTTTGACCCGAGAATAGCTAGAATAAAGTGAAGACTGCTAGATCTTACCTTATTCTTGGAGAGCTCAAGGAGGAGACGATGAAGCTTGGAGAAGAAGAAGATGAAGCTTGAGAAAGATGATGAAGAGAGAAGAAGAATTTGATTTTAAAACCCTTTCTTCTTAAAACCAACGACCATCAACTCTTCATCCTACATTTGCCATTTGTCTTTAACTATTTAAAGACATTAAATGCTAAAGTGGTGAGCTTTCCATGTTAGCCTATATATATATATATATATATATATATATATATATATATATATATATATATATATATATATATATATATATATATATATATATATATAAATGTCAAGTGGTCCAATACACTGGGTCGATCCTACCGGTCCTTGTATGGAAAAACACCAAGACTGTCTCAAGAATATCGATGTCGCGATCTCATCAGGATGTATCTCGATCTCATCGGGATCCATTTAATCCTATTTCTCTCCATAAATTGGATCTCTGTCTAAAACTATTTTACGAATTCTCTGAATCACTCTTATACGTGTGACCCATTAGGTTCCTGGTTATGTTGGCTATTTAGATTAACACTTAATCTGAGCAAGTCTTGAGCGATATCTAGCAACACATCATGACCCCCAGTTGACCGGAAAGTAATTGGTTTGACGACTGAACCTATGTTCATCGCGAACCATATCACGAACCCTTCGATAGACAATTACTGTACAATTCGTCCTTTCACCATGCTATACCCCACTTGGTTATGAGTATGGGCAAAGTGTCAACTCTTACTAGACTGACTACGTCAAATCTAGTCCAAGTGATATCAGTTCTCGTGCTGGGACTCGTTACTTTATATGTCAATGAAGACATTCTTCATGACATATATACTCCGGCCAGAGATTTCCAAGTAATGACCCTGACAAGAGGCCATGGGTATCATCTTCTGCTATCACAAAATTGGTGAATCCTCTATTGGTTACTCAATTACCTTCGAATACCTCAAACTGTACCCAATCACCACCCTATGAGCGACCTGTGTAAGGCAACAAGGAATGGAGTCAAATCACAAAATCAGTATCCAAGATATCCTTGAGTACCTCAAGTCTAAGGATACTTGCACCATTGCTATGATGAGATTATCACCGACAATAGAATAGGACATCCACGTGATAATCTCATAGTAGGTCATCCAATGTACTTACTACCTCTAGTAAGCATTCACATCTCAACCCTAAACATCTCATATTTACAGTTTCTGAGATCCACTGCTTGATCAAATCAAGGAGCTTGACATGTGTAGCACCCCACTCCCGCGAGACCCGAACACGACATCTACAGTGATATCCGAGCCCGTGACCCGTGAGGGTGGTATGCTAGAGCAAATCAAATACACTTTAAAACTCGTTATGAAATTTTTTTCTTTCAAAAACGGTTGAGTGCGCAAGAACAATAAATAATTTGGACCCGATTTATAACAAAAACATTTTTTAAGATATAAAACAATTTTAGTCATTAACTAGCACTCAATAGTGCTCAATCATTTCATAAATAGAAATGCATGACCCAACTGGGCCCAATGCCATTTCTGAACATTTTCAGTAATACAATACCATTACACATAATCAATTGGGGCCCACTTAATAAAATCACTACACTAATGCAGATGTGAACAACACTGATCCTGACCCTTTACTCTGCCTTGCTAGCGGTAGTCATACTCTCGTTTGTCTAACGGGGTACTCTTCATTTTCTGAAAAAAATAAGTGCAATGTTGTGTGAGTTTGCGAATTCAGTGAGAAACCATCATCGATGGTCCACCCAACTCATGCATATACATACAATTCACATTATATCACATATTAGCACATTCATCAAATCCCATGCATTCAATTTCACGACTATGAGGCGTTTCGCCTCTCACACAATTCACATTTGATCATTCATATATGCAATGTGCATATGACACTTTCATTTTCTTTTCGTTGTTGTGACTGAGCGCCTATCACTTATCGTAAATCGGACGCGTTTAGGAGTAGGAGAGCCCTCGGGTATGCACTAACTCCCCGGTTCAAGAATGATATTAGCATTTTTGGCAAGTAGGAGAGCCCTCTAGGTATGCACTATCGCCCACCCACATTAGGGATAGGAGAGCCTCCTGGTATGCACTA
Organism: Erythroxylum novogranatense; assembly: GCA_029891385.1. Classification (NCBI taxonomy): domain Eukaryota; kingdom Viridiplantae; phylum Streptophyta; class Magnoliopsida; order Malpighiales; family Erythroxylaceae; genus Erythroxylum; species Erythroxylum novogranatense. The sequence goes on from CM057228.1 coordinate 12,195,022, forward strand.
GTCCCCTCGAGCTCAAAGCTTCGGCTCAAGATGATGGCGCCTCAGTCAACAACTATCTTTATCTTATCGCTCAATTATGCATGAATGCATATGTCACTTTCCATTTTCAGTCGGTTTCTATTTCGTACCATTTTTATTTCTTCGACCTTTGGTCCGTATTTCAATCATATGCATTCAATTCAATTTACTTGATGCATCCATAACATTTACTCAAATTAACACTTCAATATCACATTTTCAATATTTCAACACCCATGGTGCGAAATCAATCAATAGCAATCACATATATCCATCCTTAACTCCACATGGCATAAGTACATACAATTAAACACATATAGATCGAGAAACCAACTAGGTTACTCACCGCACTTCCGAAGCTACACACTGAAGTCCCAAAGATACCCGTGGAATTGCTCCAATGGTGCCTTTAAAAGCAGTCAAATAATCTCACATTACCAATTATACCAATTCCAAAGAATCAATCATGCATATGTATCGAATAGATTACGATTATACATGTTATGACATTCCGAATTTTCTCAATTTGATCACTCTCACTCTAATTCATAACAATTCCAGATACCATAATTCAATTTACTAATTTTCATACTCTAAAGTCACATTCCAACTAAAATCACGTTCACTATTCATTGCCATTCGATATCCGATAATCATCGAATTCAATTCCAAATTTCCATCTTATCAATTCAAATTTCTTAGTCTCTAATTTCCAATTAATCACTAAGGAACCAATTCATTTGAAATCAAAACCTCAAACTCATTACTTGTAACAATCATCTCATAAACACTTAAATTTCATTTTCGGAAAATAAGGTCCCTCGCCGCGGCGCATGGTCGCTCGCCGCGGCGAGACCTCTTCCTTCGCCGCGACGCACGCTTCGTTTCTCCCCGCGGCGAATCCACGCCTGCTCGCCGCGACGTGCGCCTTGGTCTCGTCGCGACGTGTAGACGAAATCCTCTCGCCATGGCAAGACATCTTCACTGTCGCGGCGGCGCATGATTTCAGCTCATCGCGCGATAATCCATTTCTTCGTCATGACGTGCACGATGGGGTGGCTTCGCCAGCGGCGGCGATCAGAAATGCATCCAAACCCGAAATTCTTCCGATCTTCTGATATAAATTTACCCAAATCCATTCCAAACACTCTCAATCAATTTTAAACATTAAACCCAACTTATTTCTAACCTCAAATCCATCATTTAATCGTTATTCATCAAATACCTAAATCAAAATCAATGAAATTCTCAAAAACCCTAACATTCGAAACTTATCAATTTCTACACAATTTCATACTCAATTCAATGATCAAAGTAAACGACTTAAGGCATAAAGGAGCAGAAACTTACTTGATTCAAGCTTTCAACCTCTTAAAAATCACTAAAGCACTTCAACGATCAAGCCTAAACACATCGACGACAATCCTTCATTTCTCCTCCAATATTCATCATCTTTCTCAAATCCGATTTAGCTAGGTTAACAACGATGATTGGAGCAATTCAAAGGAAGAAAATTGAAACAACAATCAAGAACGATGAATCGCGAAGGAGAAGAGAAGAAGAAAATGAGATTTTTTTTTCAAAACCAAAAGGGAATCGGTAGAAGGAGGCAAACTCAAAGGTAAGGGTATATATAAAAGATTTTAAAGCTAAGGGCATGTTTGGCAACTCTTATGCCACATGCCCAAATCTTAGGGTCTAACAATCCAATTCTTATTCTATTTTTCTCCCAATTTCGCAATGGTTTGCAACCATAATTCTAGAAATCACACCTCCAATTGTTTCATACCAATTGTCAATCAATCACGGACCCAGAATCCAATTAATCAGTCTCTAAGCCAATTTTTCGATCCGGAACCAATACTCTAAAAATTCCAGAAAAATTCCGATAATTTCACAAAATTAATAAATACCCATTCCCATACTCAAATTTCAATTTCACTCCAATTCTATATTCAAAACCTGATATGTACAATTATAACCAAATTTTCACTTTACACAATTTAACCGGGAAATTGTCATACATGTATGTATATTCATATGCTTATGAAATCAACAATTATTTACCGATGTCTATAGAAACTATAATGCATGTACAATGCAACATTTGCCTGTACTCAATTCGGACCCGATCTAAATTACTGATATACCCATCACATCGGTAACGGGATGTTACAACATGTGCTAGTCTCACCGGATTACCGATGTCCAGTTTCAGTAATCTTACGAGTAGGGATAATTGAGATACTGACATAATTGCACATGATAGGAATCTCAGTAGTATGATCACATCATAATTTCCTTCATGCTATGTCATATATCATGGACTTCATTAATTTGCTTATAAATCAATATCAATTCATAAATAATGAACACCAAATTAATGAAATATGTCTTTCTTTATTTATTCATAAAGTCTGTACACAACTTTGTACAAAACGCGCTAAAGGCGATTGCCTTTAGGGCACTACTCTAACAGTACGCCCCTTGAAACTTCACAACTAATCCGTCTGACGCTTCGTCCGACGATCATCCGTCCGACGCTTCGTATTTTTTAGCACTTCTTCGAGCTGAATGTACCTATCTGCCCTGTTTCTTATTTCCTGAATGGATCGGGGCTGATCAAGGGCTAACGATTTTTTAAACTCCTCATCCCTCGTGTTGTTCATAAGCGTTGCCAACATGGACAAGCAAGTGAGGTCGGGGACCTCGACCGCTTCATTATTAAACCGAGTGATGAATTCCCGCAAGCTTTCATTCCGCCCTTGAGTCAATTGCATCACCTCCAAGGCCGTCTTCTGCGGCCGCTTACTTGTGGCGAATTGGTTGAGGAATAACGACCTAAAGTCCTCAAAGCACGTGATACAGCTCGGAGGTAAGCTATTGAACCATCGTCGAGCTCCCTCTTAAAAGGCCGTACAGAAAGCCTTATACTGAATGGCGTCTGGAACGCAGTGTAGGTTCATCATAGACTGGAAGTGTTGTAGATAGTCCAGGGGATCCGTCTTTCTGGTATATTTTTCAGGCGTCGGTATTTTGGTGCCGACTACCGGGAGGCTATCCAAGATCGCTGGAGTAAAGGGAGAGCTATATTGAGCTGTTGGACGATCCGGGCGGAAGCTCATGGCTGCATTGATCCGATCGTCCACGATTTTTTCTAGGGCTTCAACAGGGTGGCGATCGGTCGTTATACTAGTCGGCAGTGCGGACGGCTGCTGTTGTGCCGGTTGAGATTGTAAAATATGGCGAATCAACAGATCAGCCGCTTCCTCGATCTGTTTTCGGGTAAGGGAGGTGTGCACAGTGCAAAGGATCGCATCGATAGGTCTTTGGAGATTGAGCGCATGTTGATTCCAGCGTTATCTTCCAAGGCTACGCTCTGTTCTTCTTGTTCCAGGTTTTAAGGTTGCGGTTGATCATTCGGGTCTGAAGACTGCGTGCGGGAAGCATGGTGTGTCGGCGGCAGGGTTGCAGGTAACTGCAAACCCATCCGTTGTAACGCCAATGCGACAGCGGCTATATCAAGCTTAGTTGCTGCCGCCTGACTGATTTGCGTATTTCTGGATGTGGTGCCCTAATGTCGAGCCCCACGGTGGGCGCCAATTGGTTCATCCTGGTTCTGGCAGAACTGCACGTTGCCGTTTGGATCCATGGAGTTGGTTGCTTCTTGCGAGAGCTTTGGCTCGATAATTCCTGCAAAACAAAGAAGGCACGTCGGGGGTTGTTTCTCGATAAGCCCCTCCGACGCTCATGTTAGTCTTTTGGTGAAAGTAGGATCACTGTAAGCAGAGAGAACTAAGGTTATGATTACACGTACCTTTGTTATAGCAGAGTTATACCTTATATATGGAGCATACGCTAGGTTTAAGTCTTTACGTATGTATGGGAGACTTTTACCTGCGAACGGGCCGTGGATGCGTGGATTGGGCCTGGGCTTGGCATAACCGATAGGTGTGAGACCAGTCCTTGAGAGATGGACCGATCGGCCCATGGGTCGTTATGATTGGATTCAGGCCTAGCACGACCGACCCAACCAGATTCAATACCATTTTTAGTTTTATCATGGTATAATATCCGCGCTTTTCGAATCAAACATATCGTCTTCAGAATCACAGTTATATTGTATCATGTACGTCCTTTCATTCATCGCGCCGCTCTGGATTTCGAACAACCGTAATGTACCTCGGCTCTGATTTTGCCACGTGTCTATGCTTGGCTCAGATTTCTCCACGTGTCGAGCCAGTCTTCTATAAGTACTCGGAATCAACGGACTGTGGGTTTTCTTCACGCTTGCTTCGTTCTCTTGCCTTCACTCTACTTTCATTTGCCCTTTCTTGCTCTCAGTTCCCGAAAATTTCTTTCAACCGTCGTCTGATTTCCCCATCTCAAATCACTAAATAGGTTCGTCCCTTTTTCCTCGTCTCCTCCTCTAAAGTTTCTTTTCCAAAAGTTCTCTTCTTAGTAAGTATGTCGACGGCCAGTTCTAGAAGTATGGTGGAGGGTGTTGAAGAAATATCGACGAGAGAAAGGAAGGATAGGTTGGTTGTGGAGGCGCCACCGAGGAATGAATCGACGATGACCGTGGAGGAGTTGAATCGGTCAGTACTTAGAAATAACATCCCCTCGTCTTGGGGACCAAGGTTGGCCTTGGGGAACTAGCGAATCCACAGTAACTTAAGTGGATATTTCGTCATTTCCGATAGTTTTTTCTCGGTTGGTGGCATAAGACTTCCATACGCCCCGATTGTCGACGAGGTGTGCGCGACATATCAGTTGATGCCGAGCCAAATTCCTCCGAACGGCTGGAGGTTTATCAATGGCTTGGCCTTGTTGTGCCATCAGTTCGGCTGCCCCCCTTCAATTGGCATCCTGCGCTATTTTTTGAGGATGAACCAGAGCCCGAGCTCCGGGACGGGGGTCCCTTCTCTGCTGTATAGAGATGCTAGGTATCGCCCGGTAGGAACAACTTCAAAAATCTCCTCTTGGCGGACGAAGTATTTCTTCGTGAAAGCCCCAGGATCCTCCTTCGAGTCTCGGCCGTGGAGGTATCCTTTAGCCGAGCAGTAGAATGACGCGTCGAGCATATCCCTTAGTAGAGAAGAGTGGGTAGTAGTTGGTCGCATAAAGGAGCTCGGCCGATACGACTTTGCTCGGCTCATTCTAGGATACCGCGGGGGGGCTTCGGCTAATTCTTTTCTGCTCGACCCCCCGCCACAAATTAGCGGGCTAGGCGAGAAAACTGCCCCGTCTGGTTGACCCTTCATGGTTCATTTACTAACTGCATTTTTTTATTATTGATTTCTCTTTCTGAGTTGTTTTGTTGTTGTGCAGCCATGGTGAGGATAGAAGATTTTGGCGGGCCCTCTTCTAAGTCTAAAAAACAGGCCGAGCAGAGGAAGAAGAGGAAGGAGAAGGGGACTGGTGAAGGGGTCACTCCTCCAGTGGAGCTAGGCCATTCCACTGTGACGCCGATCCCTCAGACTGCTAAAGATCATCCTGTTGTGTCGGTGCCGTTGCCGATCGAGCCAGCCAGCGCGGGCCGAGTGGGCTGGCCAGAGGAGGAGGAGGAGGAAGTGGAGCCTCCTCTTAAGAGGAAGAGACTGATCCGGCTTGGTGATCTACCATCCGGCCCGTCTGGTCAAGGCGGGAAAGAGAAAGAGAAGAAGGGCAAGGGGAAAGGGTGAGCAGTTAACGTCGAGCAGTGGAAGTTTGCAATCAAGCTGGCCAAAACTGCCTCGATCGGGGACCTCGAAGTGTCCCACCATATTGTCGAGAGGATTACTCCCCCCGTGGACGAGCAGACCATGGACAAGAAGAGTAATCTGGAGCTGGGGTCTTAACTCCTTCGTAGCGGTATACGGAGTGCGGTGATGTCCTTCGCAGTGGTGCAGCGTTTGGAAACTCTGGACCGGGAAGCCCAGGACCTCCATGAGCAGGTGAAAGCTTTGAAGGACGAACTTTCAGAGGTCAAGGAGGGGAGAGACTTCCTCCAATCTCAGAACTCTTCCTTGGAGGAGGAGAAGAAATCCCGGGAGGAAGCGATGGGCGTCCTGAGGCTTCAACTGGCCACGGGGGAGGAGGAGAGGAACCAGTTGGCTGCAGCGAACGACAAGCTGAAGGAGATGGTGGAGAAGGAGCGGGAGCTTAGTAAGAAGTACCTCGAGGATTGCCACATAGCGGTGGAGGGCAGAAATAGGACTGAGGACACATTGTGGAAGCTGCGGGGTTCTATGGAAAAGGCGGTTTCTAAACGAGGAATGTTTAGAGTTTGCCTGTGATCTAACCCTCTCGGTCCTGAAGAAGTGCCACGCGGCTTACATTCCTGAGGGGTCAGTGTGTCCTTCATTTGAGGAGTATGCCGAGCCGTTTCTTCCCGCAGCTTTCAGCCTATCCTTGGAGGATATGAAGGGGACAGCCGAGGGAGAACGGGCCATTGTTCTGGATGAAGAGTTGGATCTTAGCTCGGAAGAGGAAGAGCTTCCTCATGAAGGTATTCCTCCAGTTGCTCCCTTAGGCCCTACTCCAGCTCCGATTTCTCCGTCAACTTCTGAGGTTTCTCCTGTGCATCCACCGATTTTCGAGGCTTCTCCTGTTCCCTCAGCTGCTCGTAGTTCCCCTTCTGCAGACTTTTGAAGCTCACCTGGTCGGGCTTGTGTTCAGGACGGATTCAAAAATGAAATTCTTATTTTGCCCTTCATTATTTCGAAGTCATTTTTTGCGTTTTATGTTCTTTATTTTTGATCTATAGTAGGATTAGATAAAGTTGCTCATGGCCGATCGGCGTCGAGGACGATCTATAGTTGAGGCCGAGCTGTGGTCCCAAGGATCTTGTCTTGGCGACCCGGCCGAGCTATGTCGAAGTCGATCGATGGTTCCAAGGATCTTGTCTTGGCAACCTGGTCGATCTATAATCGAGGTCGAGCTGTGGTCCCAAAGATCTTATCTTGGAGACCCGGTCGAGCTATGTCGAAGTCGATTGATGGTTCCAAGGATCTCGTTTTGGCAACCTGGTCGATCTGTAGTCGAAGCCGAGCTGTGGTCCCAAGGATCTTGTCTTGGCGACCCGTCCGAGCTATGTTGAAGTCGATCGATGGTTCCAAGGATCTCGTCTTGGCAACCTGGTCGATCTGTAGTCGAGGCCGAGCTGTGGTCTCAAGGATCTTGTCTTGGCGACCCGGCCGAGCTATGTCGATGGGATTTTCTACTTTGCCAAATTTAATGAAATTCGTTCTTGCCGAGAAATCTGAAAACCCCTTTATTAATGATAATGAGGCTGCGGGCCGTTAAAAAACTTGACTGGTAGGGTCAGGAAAAAGGTACCCACAATTTGTGTACAAATAACAGTAATAAACAAAGACTAACAGAAATGAAACTTATCTACTGGTAAAATGCCTTCAAGTTTCGAGAGTTCTAGGGCCTCGATAGTATCTTCCCGTTCGCATCGCGAAGGATGTAAGAGCCATGTCAGGCTTGCTTGACGACCTGGTAGGGACCTTCCCACGCTTGTCCAAGCTTTCCAGGGTGTTTCCCAGCCGCCTCGGCTTTTCGTAGGGCGTATCCACCGACCTTTACGTCACTCGGTTTTACTCTCCGGTTGTAGAACTTCGTTGCTTTTTTGCCTGACGGCTTTTGAACGAGCGGTTGCCCTATCCCTGTCTTCGCTAAGAAGCGCGAGTTCTGTTCGGCGGGCTTCATTATTCCGCTCTTCTTCATAGCTCGACACCCTTTGGTTATGCAACACCACTTCTACTGGAACTAGGGCTTCTGCCCCGAAGGTCATCCTGAAAGGGGTTTCTCCTGTGGCTCCGTTTGGTGTGGTTCTGTATGCCCACAACACTTCGTCTAGTTTTTCCACCCAGGTCTTTCGGCCATCTAGACGCTTCTTGAGAGCACTCATTATCTTTTTATTGGTGTTCTCCGCGAGACCGTTGCTTTGGGGATGAGCTACTGAGGTCAACTGCAGCCTTATCTTCAATCGATCGTAGAAATCTCTGAACTTTTCGTTATCGAACTACCGACCATTGTCCGTAACCAGCACCATAAGCATCCCGAAGTGACATAGTATATTTTTCTTCACAAAGTTTTCCACCTTCTGCTCGGTAATTGTAGCGACCGCTTCTGCTTCTACCCATTTGGTGAAGTACTCCACTGCCACTACCAGGAACTTTTTTTGTCCGGCACTGAGAGGGAAGGGCCCTAGTATATCCATCCCCCACTGAGCAAAGGGGATAGGATGACTCACGATTTGCATCCTCTCGATTGGTTGATGAGATAAGCTACTGTTTTTCTGGCAAGCCTCACATCGGTCGACCTTCTCCTGGCAGTCTTTCCTCATTGTCGGCCAGTAGTACCCCTGTCTGATCAGCCTATGAGCCAACATTCTACCTCCTACATGGTTTCCACACATTCCTTCATGGACTTCGGTCATTGCTTGTTCTACCTCTTCTTCGCTCAAGCATCGCAGCAGTGGTCAATCATAAGATCGCTTGTATAGGGTGTCATTAACGATTGCATACTCGGCTACCTTTATTCTCAGTTTCTTGGCCTCCGAGGTTTCTTCTAGTTGTCCCCCTTTACTTCATATTGCCCGGTGACTTGACCGACCACTACTTGGCTATCGCTATACACCTTGAGATGTTTTACCTCCATTTTCCTAGCCAGTTGGAGGCCGGCTATCAGAGCCTCATATTCTGCCTCATTATTGGAGGCCTTGAATTCTAGTCGAAGAGCGTATTCCACCTTTTCTTCCATATGTGGGCTAACCAATACTACTCCTGCTCCGCATCCCTCAGCGTTAGACGACCCGTCAACGAATAAGCTCCAAGCAGGGTATTGCTCATCCTGCGAGCTAGGCTGGCTCATTTCTGCAATGAAGTCTGCCAACACCTGTGCCTTAATCGTTATCCGAGGCTTATATTGTATGTCGAACTCCCGCAGCTCTACCGCCCACTTTATTAGTCAACCCGAGGTTTCGGACTTTTGAAGGCACTGCCTGAGGGGTTGGTCGGTCTATACCTCGAAGGTATGACTTTGGAAGTAAAGTCTTAGCTTCCGAGCTGCCGTTATCAAGGAAAGGGCTAGTTTTTCTATAAGCGCATACCGCGTTTCCGATCCGGTCAACACCTTCCGGCGTAGTAGACGGTATTTTCATTTCCTCCGATCGAACAAATCTCGCGCTTATCGACCCTTCCAGAATCGCCAAATATAAAATCAGATTCTCCCCTTCGACCGGGCTTTGCAGGATAGGAGGGGTAAACAAATATTGCTTTAAGTGTTGAAATGCTTTCTCGCATTCATCCGGCCACTGGAACTGGGTTACATTCGCTTTCCTTAAAATCTTGAAAAATAGTAGGCACTTGTCTCCCAATCTGGAAACGAACCTGCTTAGAGAGACTATCCGACCTGTCAATATCTGTACGTCTTTCGAGCATTATGGCGAGGGCATTTGGATGATGGCTTCGATCTTCTCTGGATTAGCTTCAATCCTCCACTGAGTAATCATGAACTCCAGGAATTTTCCTGATGTCACACCAAAGACGCATTTTTTCGGGTTCAACTTCATCTAAAATCTGTTGAGGGTCTGGAAGACCTCTCTGAGATTCTCCACATGCTCCGTGGTCATCTTACTTTTGACCACCATGTCGTCCACATAGGCCTCGAATGATCGACCGATCTGTTTCTTAAAAACTTCCATGACGAGTCGCTGATAGGTGGCCCCCGCATTCTTCAAGTCGAACGGCATTACTTGATAACAATATGTGCCCTGGTTAGTTATAAAGGCAGTCTTTTCTTCATCTTCGAGACTCATCTGAATTTGTTGGTAGTCAGAGAAAGCATCCAAGAAGCTCAAAAGTTCATGTCCGGAGGTGGAGTCTACTAACTGGTCGATCTTGGGCAAGGGGAAACTGTCCTTTGGACATGCTTTGTTCAGGTCGGTGAAATCGATGCACATTCTCCACTTCCCGTTCTTCTTTTTCACTAAAACCATATTGGCGAGCCATTCAGGGTACTTGACTTCTCAGATGAACCCAGCTTCGAGTAGTTTCTCTATTTCTTTCTCGATCACCTCCTGTCGCTCTTTGCTATGCCATCGCTTCTTTTGCCTAATTGGCCTGTAGTCATGTCGAATGCCAAGAGAGTGCGATGCGACCGATCGAAAAATTCTAGACATGTCGCTCGGTACCCAGGTGAAGAATGATCTGTTTTCTACCAAACAGTTCGTGATTTCTTTAACTAGATCCTTCCGGAGCTCGGAACCTAGATTTGTGAATTTAGAGTGATCGGCTTCATCCAGTACGACCCGTTGCGTTTCTTCCACTGGGTTCATCCTCTCCGTCTCCTCATCAACTCTCACATCAAGAGAGCTCGTCAAGACCACCACCCCGTCTAGTGTTTTTGTTTCCGCTAAGTAACACTCCCTAGCGATTCTCTGCTGACCCCTGATAGTACCGACCCCATGGGGCGTTGAGAATTTCATCGCTTGGTAGTCGGTGAAGACGACCGCTCTAAGGGCGTTTTGAGTAGCTCGCCCACTAAGAACTCAACGTCCTTCTCAATTTGACGCGGCCTTTGCCCAAATTTTACTTTCAAACAGACCCGGGCAAACGGATAAGCCGATGCTCCAGTTACCTCTTTGATAGGTCCTTCTATAGGCAGTAGTCGATCTTCGGGGACCTCCATCTGCTTGAAGGCATCATAATACAACAGGTCGACCGAGCTGCCCGTATCAATCATTACCCGCTTCACCTCGTTGTCGTCCATGTTTAGATTTACAACGAGCGCGTCATCATGAGGACAACTTACACCATCAAGGTCGGACTCGTCGAACGATATCATCCCGTCGCTCTCCTTCTTTCTTTTGGTTGACGAGTCTTTGCCGACCTACTTGGCATATCTCTTTTTTCCTTTAGCGGTGGATCCCCCCGCTACATTTCCACCAAATATCATGTTAATGACCCTCACCGGTCGGTCATCTTGTTGCCCATCGTTCCTGTCGCCTCTTGCCCTTGATCGTCCTCTCTCTTCTCGTCGATCGCCTGCATTCGTATTCTGCCTCTCTCCATTATTTCTATCATTCCGCCTCCAATACTGTCGTCTGTTGTTGGGCCGACCGCTCTTATGTTCATTATCTCGATCTGTATTTTGCTCGTGCTTCACAAATCGACCTAGCCTTTCCCTTTGTATGAGGAATTCGATTTCTCTTTTCAATTGCCAGCAATCTTCCGTGTCGTGACCGATATCTTTGTGGAAACGACAATATAAATCGAGGTTCCTATCCTTGGAGAGAGTCTTCATCTTGTCGGGTTCTCGGATAGTTTCCCCATCTGCTCTCATGGCCGCCAAGATTTCGTGATATAAATGCATTGGCGGGGTGAACTCCTGTCGATATCCCTGTCGATCGGTCGGTTTTCTCCAACTCGACTGGCTTTTTGTCGCTTGTGCGAACCACTTGCTCTGTCATTTGGTGAGCGATCATCCGTCCGACACTTCGTATTTTTCAGCACTTCTTCGAGCTGAATGTACCTATCCGCCCTGTTTCTTATTTCCTGAATGGATCGAGGCTGATCAAGGGCTAACGATTTTTTGAACTCCTTATCCCTCGTGTTGTTCATAAGCGCTGCCAACATGGACGAGCAAGTGAGGTCGGGGACCTCGACCACTTCATTATTAAATCTAGTAATGAATTCTCGTAGGCTCTCGTTCTTCCCTTGTATCAGCTGCATCACTTCCAAGGCCGTCTTTTGCGACCGCTTACTTGTGGCGAACTGGTTGAGGAATAACAATCTAAAGTCCTCAAAGCACGTGATACAGCTCGGAGGTAAGCTATTGAACCACCGTCGAGCTCCTTCTTGAAAAGCTGTACAGAAAGCCTTGCACTGAATGACGTCTGGAACGCAATGCAGATTCATATCATCGACTGGAAGTGCTGTAGGTAGTCCAGGAGATCGGTCTTTCCAGTGTATTTTTCGGGCGTTGGTATTTTGGTGTCGGGCGTCGGGAGGCTATCTAAGATTGCCGAAGTGAAGGGAGAGCTATATTGAGCTGTCGGGCGATCCCGGCGGAAGCTCATGGTGGCATTGATCCGATTGTCCACGATTTTTTTTAGGGCTTCAGTAGGGTGGCGATCGGTCGTCATATTGGTCTACCGTGCAGACGGCTGCTGTTGTGCCGGCTTAGACTGTAGAATCTGGCGAATCAACAGATCAGCCGCTTCCTCAATCGGTTTTCGGGTGAGGGAGGTATGCACGGGCGTCGGAGGATCTGCATATTGGTGTTGGAGATTCAGGCGCACATTGATTCCGGTGTTATCTTCCAAGGCAACACTTTGTTCTTCTTGCTCCAAGTTTTGAGGTTGCAGTTGATCATTCGGGTCCGAAGATTCCGCATGGAGAGATGATGAGTCGACGGCGAGGTTGCAGTAGTCGCAAACCCATCCGTTGTAACGCCAGAGCCATAACAGCGGCTATATCAGGATTAGCGCCTTCGCTTTGACCGATTTGCGTGTTTACGGGCGTGGTGCCTCAAGTCGGGCCCCACGGTGGCGCCAATTAGTTACGCGAATTTTGGCGAATCAGCGTTCTTGTTTGGATCCATGGAGTTGGTCGCTCTTTGTGGTAACCGGCGTGAAGGCTCTGCAAAACAAAGAAAGCACGTCGGGGTTGTCCGATTATTTCTCCGACGCCAAGTCGGTCTTTTTATGAAGATAGAGAGGAAAAGAACTAGGGTTGCGATTACGTACCCCTGTTATGGCAGAATTATACCTTATATATGATGCATGTGCTAAGTTTAAGTCTTTACGTATGCATGAGAGTCTTCCATCTACGGATGAGCTGTGTATGCTTGGAGTGAGCTTGGCGCGAGTATGAGAATGATCTTTGAAGAATGGACTGATCTGCCCTTGGGTTATTACGTCTAGACTCGGACCAAGCACGACCGGCCCGACCAGAAAAAAACTTGATTTGATTCAGTCTTTTAGAAGTTGCGTTTTCATCCTTCTCCTACATGAGTTGTCTACTCTGGAATACTTCCTGGTTCTTCCCATTGTTTCAGCAAAAATTGTAAGAACATAATTTTCAGCTCCATCATCTCTTTCTCAACCTTTTCCGATTGTTTTGAAACTCCGATAACATTTTCTCGTTCCTATCTTTTGAATCCAGAAACATTGTCTCGTTCCTGGTCTATGCCTTCACCAAACTTCTCACGTTTTCTTCGAGCCTGCGCACCTCTCGTCCCTTCTACCATGGATTCCTTCCTAGAATCTGACTGCTCTAATACCAATTATTGTATAATTTTGGTGATAACATGATTACAGTGTCACTCCCGTGATAGTATCCGTATGCTACGAATGAAGAAAGGAAACAAATGAGAGAGAGAGCAAATTCTAGAATCACGGAGAAAAAAAAGTTTTATGTCCATATAGTCGTTAGCGTTTCATCTAATTAAATACACGTGATAGTAAGGGCTACAATGTGTGCTGGTCTAGGATTACATTCTACGAGCCTTATTTAAACGACGCGAAATCCGCAGAGTAGCTAATGCTACCGTTTAATCGTCACTCGAGCTGTTTCCCGCGTCATGGTATCTTCTGTCTAGCCAACCACCAAAAAAAAGTATACGCATTTAGCCTGACTTTGTTGCATCTAACGTGTAAAATGATGTCTGAAACCAAAGTGTAGACGTTTCAGTGACAAAAGTTCTTACAATGGTGCGTCGTGGCAGAGTTTTACGCTGTACTCTGATGCATTAACCGAAAGGATGGTCAATTAGGGATAGCCATTTCAATTTGCTTGGTTGTCTCCAAGCCATGTTTCCGCGGCCTAAGACCGGCGAAACCACTCGCCATGATCTAATATAATAAAGGCCAAAAAATTCGCACAACTTTGACAAAGCAGGGCATGTGCTACGGATGAGATAAATAGTCATGTGAAACTGTGACCATGTACAAGTTTACGTTTCTGTAACGGGTCAACTCAGGCAATCACGCGTGTGAAAGTGGAAAGAGATTAGTCCAGTTGGATTAGTACTTGCGCACACTATTTTCAGAAGCTGGGGTCCGAAGTTAGAAGATCCTATAAATCTTTCAGTTCAATTTTATTTTTAGTCTTCTTTGAATAGGACTTTATTTATGCTCAACTGCTCACATACTATGGTTAAGCAATTCAAGCAAGGCTTTAATTCATGAATTGGTCTCAACTTCTTAAAGTTTACCAATTAGAGTTAATAATTCAATATTTTAAAATTAAATAATAAATTTAATTAAAGCGTAACATCACCTTTTAATCACAAAAAGAACAAGGTTATTGGTGCGAGTACAGAATTTCCGTCAAATAGCATTATCTTCCTAATACGTGTCCTGCTGGCTTCCAATCAAAAAACTGAACACTTTGGAGTGGTTTTGAGCTCTGGGAACCATTTTCTCCCTGACTTTAGAGTATGAGAATTGATTAGAAATTTCAAATGGGAACTTTCAATGTCAGCCACCATAGCTTGCAAATCGCGTCTTGAACAGGGTTTGAAGCTACTGGTAAACCCTGTTTTTGACTCCTGAAAAAAAATGGTGAAAAGCAACTAGAAAACTGAGCTACGTATAAATAAACACAAAAAACAAATACAGTAGACAATCCCAGCTACTTCCTGGCAAGTCCACCTTCCCCTATTAATTACCTTCATAAACACAACATCGATAACAATAAACAAACCACATCACAACGTGCACTGCCGTAACGTACGTTCTACATTTCCTGAAAACTATCAAACGCTCAAGCCTCTGCAAAAGCTACTGGCATCATCAAACACTACCTAGTCAGTCACAGACAGTAACCAACAATGTCAGCTCATCTCTCCAAGACAGACTCGGAAGTAAGCAGCCTAACCCAGTCATCGCCGACCAGGTCATCTCCTCCTCGAAGCCGCCCTGTGTACTATGTTCAGAGCCCGTCAAGAGACTCTCATGACGGCGAGAAAACCACCAACTCTTTCCACTCAACGCCGGTGCTTAGCCCGATGGGTTCCCCTCCACATTCGCACTCTAACTCTTCTTTGGGGCCTCATTCTCGAGAGTCCTCCTCTACACGCTTCTCTGGGTCTCTCAAACCTCACCAGCATCGCAAAAACGATGGATCGACTCATCGAAAAGGTCGCAAACCGTGGAAGGGTTTTGATGCCATTGAAGAAGAAGGCCTTCTTGATGGTGACATTGTCACGCATGGCCTTCCTCGTCGATGTTACTTTCTGGCATTTGTTGTTGGCTTCTTAGCGCTTTTCACTTTGTTTTCCCTGATTCTTTGGGGTGCAAGTCGGTCTCAGAAGCCCACCATCACCATGAAGGTAATACGAGAACAGAGCGTATCAGAAAAGATAAAAAATTCGCTCAATTTTTTCTTTCGAATCTGTTATGTTCACAAGAATGAGCAGAGACTGAAATGGTTGTTTTGATTGTGTTGGATTCTACAGAGCACAATGTTTGATCAATTTGTTGTACAAGCCGGAGCGGATTTCTCAGGCGTAGCCACTGAAATGGTGTCCATGAACTGCTCTGTCAAACTCACATTTCGTAATACTGCTACATTTTTCGGTGTCCACGTTACATCAACTCCGTTAGATCTGTCCTACGCTCAACTAACTGTTGCCACCGGCAATGTAAGCATTCCAACAATTGTCTCTTACGTGGTTGTCTCATATATGATTTTCGGACAAGATGCAATTCAATCTTCGTCAGAAAATTATCAATACAAGTGTGATATGGCCATTGCATTATGTCTGACATGAAAGAAGAAAATAAATAACATTTGACTTAATTTGTCGAAACTGATTGTCAATTGCAGATAAAGGACTTTTATCAATCAAGAAAGAGTCAGAGGTCATTGACGGTGTTGGTGAAAGGAAGTAGCATTCCATTATATGGCGGGGGAGCCAGCTTGAGTAGCTTGAACGGTGCACCGATTCAACCAGTGCCATTGACTCTAAGCTTCAAGGTTCGGTCCAGGGCTTATGTTTTAGGTCACCTTGTCAATCCGAAGTTCTATAAGAGGGTCAAATGCTCTGTGACCATGGATCCTCAGAAAATGAATGTAGCAGTTCCTTTGAAGAACAACTGCACTTATCAATAAATTAAAAAAAAAAAAAAAGTGAAATTTTTTTTTTCATGCACAAGATTTTCTTACAACGTTTCATCGGAGTTGGCAAAGACAGAAGCTGTAAGTAAATTTCCTTGCTGTTTTCCAGTCTAAATTGAATTTGAAACATATGAATAATGCATTATGACAGCGAAACAACACAAGACCTGTCTCTAGCGGAACCTCCGATGAGTCAAACTTCGTCGGTGACAATTGTAGTCGTACGACACCGTTTTGGTAATTTAGGGACTTTTTCTGGTTTTTTTTAAACTTGTAATGTAAACGAATGCTCCTCCGATCGTTTAGAGGGCCCGAACGATACGAATCCTGATACAATTGTTTATTCGGCCCAAAAGGTCCAATGAGCACAAGTCGATGGCCCACCTTTCCCACGGTTCAAATCGAAAATCCAAGATTTGTCATGCTTACGTTATACTGCCATTTTGTCACATCATATATTCATATTTGCACTTTTGCAACCATCTCTCCTAAAGTTGATGTTTTGGTGTAATTTTAGTAGATTCTATTTATTGAATTGATAGATTTTTATAGGATAGAATGATAGGAAAAAGTGAATTGATCCTTCTATCAACTATTAAATGACGCTATATTTAATTATCATAAAGGAATTGTATAAACATAATTTGTAATCAAAAGTCACAGAATTAAGTGAGAGAAGTATTATATTTATAAAATATAAAAAGTTGCATATATATAATTGATCTTTAAATTTTACTTTTTATTATTGATTAAACTCAAAATTAATCTATATATAATAGAAAAACAAATTCAATTTGTAGTTCAAAGAATATTTAAAATTAATAAAATTTTTGTTGCATTTATAAGTTAGGTCAATTAAGAGATTTCGTACTTGCATTGACATTTTACAAGGACTCGTAATCAAAGTCCCGCTGTATTCATTCTAATGACCCACCAAAACTTGTCCTTAGGCTTTCATTGCTACAATGTGAATGCTCTTGCTGCCCTTGAAGTCCCTTTATACACATTACTGGTATCATTCAAATCATGACCTAATAAGTTTATATTCGAAGTTATTGCCCATCATCAACTTCTAACCCCCGCTTTGTCAATTGTTTATCAAATCACATTGGCACGACAAACTTGATTTGGACTAAATAGATCACACATATTTTGTGTTATTCAAGGAATTAATTTGATAATTGATCAGACCATTTTCAATTGAGGTATAAAATTTAATTATGAAAATTTAAAATTCAAACATTAAAGCCAACTTTACTTATTAATTTAACAGAGAGCTTGGATAGTCGGAGAGACTTCAAAACCCAAGTAAGCAAGTCCCAAGGTGTTATTAATGCTCAACCAAGAGGCAAAGCGCACTTGAACTGCCAAGTAACCGATCGAGTTCTGACCGGTACCTGTCGATCTAAAAAGGTATATATAGGATATATTCCTAGATGCTCTACCAAACTTGTCAGACTCGCCAAAGTCCCGTAATTAACTCTTGCTTGCAAATAATCAAAGCGCGGAGCAATCATGGGTTAATATTTCACGACGAGGACATCGCTTTTCTCTTAAGTAAAACTACAACACCAAGAAAACATTCTTTTTTTAATTAATTATGTATTCTTTATCAAAAAGCCAAGCGACGAGATCTTATCCCAGAAGGAACCTCGACCTTTTCATACGAGCAAGGGGAGTATTACTTCAAGGAGCATATTTAAGAGCTACAACTAAATCAATTAGGCGGCAACCTGATCTATAGTTCAACAGTTCCAAACTAAATACCAGCAAATTGGAGTAAATAAAGCTGCTTACGATAGAGATTTAACCAATTTTGTATTCCAATGAGAATATACGAAAGATTCAGCTTGTATGTACACAATGTTTTAATATACTATTCAAGGCGACTTGAACCACCTCTCCTATGTCAACCTAAGAGTCAGTGGCCTAAACCTTGAAACTCTAGGTCTGCCTGCTACTCATTTAGTCATTTACAACATGAAAAATTAAAAGAAACAAAAATTAACTCAATCATTATCAAAATTCAATCAAGTCTCGAAACCCCTTGATGCGACCTGGAGAAAGTCTCCCAAGTTGCTTGATTTCAGTTCCCGTCATCTGACGCAGACCCAACTTTCAGAATCTGACCATTTGCATTTCTCATCACTCGCCAACCGCTGGACTCTCTCCTCCGGCGCTACCGACCACTCGAACCTTGACTCCTCCACCGCACCCGAACATGATTCAGACCCCGTCGGCGATGGTTGGTCCCAAAAGCAATCTGGGAAATCAAAATGGCCTCTAGGCGATGACGGCAATGATTGCTGATGACCCTTTAATGTGACAGAGGATTCGTTGCTTCTTGTAGTGGTAGAAACAAAAGGATGATCCAATAACATCTCAGCCGTCCATCTCTTTCTGGGATCCTTAACAAAGCACTTGGACAAGAAATCCTTCCCATGTTCGGACATGTCTTGTGGGATTGTTGGTAATTCGTCTCCGACTCCGATACGGATTAGCAACGCCGCCACGTTTGTCTCCGGCTTACAATTCCACGCCGGTTTTCCAGTGATCATCTCAACCACCGAACATCCAAGTGCCCAAATATCTCCCGGCGTCTCGTACTCATTTTCGTTGACTGATTCTGGTGACATGTACAAAGGCGTTCCTCGAATTTCCGGCCTCCTCTGTTTTTCTTTGCTTTGTTTCTCTCCGACTCTCTTCGCCAACCCAAAGTCTGCAATCTTCACCTCACCATTGTTGGACAGTAACAAATTGTGAAGCTTTATGTCACAGTGAACAAACCCTTTTGCGTGGATGTGAGACAGACCCTTTAGTATCGCTCTCGTGTAGCGTTTAACGTCTGATTCCGGCAAGCAACCACCGGTGACTCGATTGGCTAAACTACCACCTGGTGCGTACTCCAACAGCAAGTTATAAAACCTCTCCCCATTTTCCACACTGCAGCTACCGCCGAAACTCTTGATGATGTGAGGACAAGAACCAAGTTCATTCAAAACCACCTTCTCGTTCACGACTAAAGCAGAGTCCCAAGCACTGCACGACTTCACAGCCATACATCGATCAGAGCCTCGCTTAGGCATCGCAAGACTGACTGTCGACGTACTACCGCAACCAATCGTCTCTCCACGAACCCACTCCATAGGAGCGATCAAAAGGCAAGCACTACCTCAGCAGTTTTTGTGAAGGATGAGTTCTGTTTTTCTTGAAGAATACGTTGAGAATTGAGTAAACAGAGGACACAACGAACTGGTGGGGAGAGAGGGGGGGTTGCGTTTATATATGGCGTGTGGAGGGTTTAGTAAAATTGCGTATGAAATTTAAGAAACACAAAAAGAGGGCTTGAAATTTCAATGGTTGGTGTAATTAATGCACGTGATAAGCAAGGATATTATTTTTTAAAAAATATTTTATGCATTTTCAATTTGGTAGGAAATAGCGTGGTGAGTATGCTCAACCCGACGCGGCTAGAGATCGTTTCTGATACTTCTCTCTCGGAACAGGACTGTGGACCCAATCACCACAATTCCATTATTAGCACTGAAATGTAACAAACTTGATCAACGTTAAACACGCTTTTCTTAGAAACCCATCAAATATATTGCAATTTCTTAACTCGCGGAGGATAATTTTTTCCAACTATTCTGGATATGTTTTTTCGGTTGAGAGATATTTTTTCTAGTTGCTAAAGGATTATTAAGTTTAATATTGGTACGTGTCGAGCATTTTCTTTAAACAAGTCATAATTAATGGACGTTCATACTCACACTTCAAAAAACGTGCAATTGCGTGCAGCCAAGAGAAAACACAAGTCGTTTGTCTCTCTGTCCAAGAAGCAGGTGGAGTGGTGGACATATATCATTATGTGAATTAAACTCCTAATTGCCGGAGCGACACTTAACCATATCGTGTTTGTCTCATGTAAGATCACGCCAATGGGGTTAGCTTTCTGTCGACGTGAAACCTCCTAAAGGCGTGTCTTAAAATCACCACTATTGTAATGGTAAATACTGACCTGGAACAGGTTGTGTGTGAGAAGAAATAGGCTTGCTAGAAATTGTACTCACTTATGTGCCCACCACTCATGTGCCATTGCTTCATGATATTTTCACAGCTCATTTATGTGTTACTACCCTGCATGTTGTGCATAATCCGTACGTATCTGATATATTTAATAATAATAACATGAAACTCCTTTTTTTCTGGGATCTAAAGAAATATTTCAAATAATGTACGACCATAATGTTACTCTATTGCCCCCTTTTCCCGGATTAAAAAAATATCTGAAAATCCAACTGTTATAATCTATAATCTATATTCTCTGTTTTCTTCTTAGATATAAAGTTATCATTATCATCAACACTCAATTAAAATTAGACAGCCACTAATATCTAAATCAGAATTTATCTAACAAATCCACATAGTAGATATATTTTTTGGATCAGGATCTTTAATTATTTGTTTCCTAATAAATAATGGATCTACCCATACGTACATCGAACGGATACTGTTGGGATATTTCTTCAATTAAAAAATAATAAAATAAGCATCATATCTTGTACAACTAGGGAGCATAACAATATTATAAATTGACGAAGAAAAGGTGGGCAATCAATTGGGAACCACTTCGGCAGCAACAGGAGGCATACAGAAAAAAGTATTTTGTTTAATAAATTTAATTTGACTAATATTAATAAGCTAGAGATAACAGTTGAAAGAATGGCAGAATAAATCTTTCTGCTTCTTTTTTTTTTTACTGATAATTTCATTGCATCTGTACATCAACTATATATTTAAAAACTCTTAGCTGTACGTTGACACTACAATCATGGAATCCATATTACAGTTTCCTATTTTACAAACATTGCTAAAAACAAGCCGACAGATCCCATCAGATCAGTAAGAAATAAATACAAAATATCTTAACACTTCCCCTCAAGTTGGTGCATAGATGTCGCTCATGCCCAACTTGCTTATACACTTAGAAAACACTTGAATTGAAACTGCTTTAGTAAGAACGTCGGCCAATTAATCCTCTGATCGAATCTTTGGTAACTCTAGTATCTTTCCATCTAATTTCTCCTTGATGAAGAATCTATCTACTTCCACATGCTTGGTGCGATCGTGTTGAACCAGATTATGAGCAATATCACACGCAGCCTTATTGTCACAATACAGTTGAATTGGTTGTTGAGGTGGATAACCCAAATCTGTCAAGAGGAGTTTCAACCATAATGCCTCACATATTCCAAGTGCCATTCCTCTAAATTCAGCCTCTGCACTTGAGCGGGCAACAATATTTTGTTTTTTGCTTCTCCATGTAACAAGGTTTCCTCCTACAAAAGTGAAATATCCTGAAGTAGACCGCCTATCATCTATCGCTCCAGCCCAGTTAGCATCCGTGTATACATTTATGCCTTGAAAGTGTGCAGATTTTGTGAACAAAATTCCCTCATTGAGTTGATTTCAAATATCTCAAGATACGCATAATCGCATTCATATGTTGTTCTCGGGATTATGCATAAATTGACTTACAACACTTAAGGCATAAGCAAGGTCCGGTCTCGTGTGTGCTAGGTACATCAATCTTCCCACAAGTCGTTGGTATCTCCCTTTATCAAGCTGGAACTTGATTAGGTTCAATACATAATTTCAAACCTTCTTCAACAGTGTATCAACTGGTTGAGAAGTTGTCATGCAGTTTCTTTTAACAAATCCAAAGTATATTTTCTTTGGCACAAGAAAATTCCTTTAGCTGATCTAGACACTTCAATCCCAAGAAAAAACTTTAGTGGACCAAGGTCTTTCATCTCAAATTCCTTAGACAAGTAGCTTTGAAGAGCCTTCCTTTCTTCAGGATCATTTCCAGTCACCACCATGTCATCGACATAAACAATAAGTGCAGTGATCTTACCTTGTTGTCTCTTCAAGAACAAAGTGTGATCTGTGTTGCTTTGACTATAGCCAAATGCCTTCATAGATTTTGTAAATTTTCCAAACCACGCCCTTGGAGATTGTTTCAGCCCATACAGTGATTTTTTTAACTTGCACACTTTATGATCATATACTTCTGGTACCCTGCATCTAGGAGGAAGATCCATATAGAATTCTTCAGACAATTCACCATGTAGAAAGGCATTCTTTACATCAAACTGTTGCAATGACCAATCCAAATTTGCTGCCAAAGATAATAAAACTCGAACTGTATTAATTTTAGCAACTTGTGCAAATGTCTCTGTATAGTCGGTTCCATAGGTTTGAGTATATCCTTTAGCCACCAATCTTGCTTTAAATCGCTCTATCGTGCCATCTGCTTTGTACTTGATTGTATACACCCAACGACATCCCACTGTTTTCTTTCCTGGTGGGCATTTGACAAGTTCCCACGTATCATTTTTTTTAAGGATTTCATTTCATCATTCATAGCTGCTCTCCACCGTGAGTCAGCTAAGGCTTCCTGCACATTGTTAGGAATAGATACAGCAGATAATTGATTCACAAAAGATTTATTTGATTATGATAAACGGTGATTTGACACATAATGACTCATTGGATATCTAGTTTTACTAGAAATTTCAGGTTCATAAGTGGTCTTAGAGATACCTCTATTGTGTCGTGGAGGTAGCTGTCTTTTTGTTGGTTCAGATGCTAACTCAGGAGCATCCTTAGTCGGCAACGATTGGTTTGGTACATCAGTTGCTTCTGGTGTGATGGATGTAGGGGATAACGAACCCATAACTTCAATTTCTTGCTTCTCTTGACTTTCAGTAGCACCCAAATATGATTCTTCAATTTCTTGGTGCTCTTGATGGTTTCCAACAGCACCCAAATCTGATTCTTCAATTTCTTGGTGTTCTTGATGATTTTCAACAACACCCAAATCTGATTCTATCGTGTCCTGGTTATCAGGTGCAGAAAGTCTCACTTCTTTATAATCTAGAGACAAAACTTCTTTTTGACACTCCCCCTGAAGTTCTGGCTCAGAGGAAAAATACATAGATTCTTCATGAAAAACAACATCCATTGTAATAAACATTCGCTTAGTTGGAGGATAATAGCATCTGTACCCCTTTTGATAAGCAGCATTCCCCAGAAAAACACAACGCAATGCACGAGGAGTTAGTTTGTTACGCTGGTTTTTATGAAGATGTACGTATGCCACACAACCGAAAACATGCGGAGTCAAATTTGGGACTTCTGGTGCAATAACCGTTTCAGCAAGAGCTTGATATGGTGTTATAAAATTAATGGTGCTAGAAGGTACCCGATTGATCAAATGTGTTGCATAAATGAGTGCTTCTCCCCAATAAGATAAAGGCATATGAGCTTCTATTAATAAAGCACGAACAACTTCTAACAGATGACGATTTTTCCTCTCGGCTACTCCATTTTGTTGGGGTGTATTAGGACAAGTCGTTTGAAGAATAATTCCTTGTGCTTCCAAATATTGCTGAAGTTCATGGCTAGAATACTCTCCCCCGTTGTCACTGCGTAAAACTTTTATTGTTGCATTATACTGGGTGCAAATCATTTTATGAAACTTTTGAAACAACAAATTCACTTCACTTTTGAATTTCATCAAGCACACCCAAGCCACTATGGTACAATCATCTATAAAAGTAACAAACCAACGTGATCCACCTAATGTATTCACCTTTGATGGACCCCAAACATCAGAGTGTATTACCATAAACGGAATCAAAGTTTTATTCATATGGGGCGAAAAAGACACCCGGTGACTTTTTGCAAGCTCACAAACGTCACACCGGAAACTAGAACCATCAAATTTTGTAAATAACTTGGGAAATAACTTCTTAAGATAACCAAAAGAAACATGTCCGAGCCTTCGATGCCATAGCCAGATATCATATTTTTTTTGTTTTGTTCTCAAAATTGTCCACCGAAAAAGCTTGACGTAACTGATTTGAACTTTGCGACTCCAATTCCAAGTAATACAACTTTCCTTGTCTAGTACCACAACCAATCGTCCGCCTCGTTCGAATGTCCTTAAACACACAACGTTTAGGCCAAAAAATTACAACACAAAATAGAGCATCAGTAATTTGAGAAACGGACAAGAGATTATAATCCAAAGATGGGACAACTAATACAGAATCTAAGTTCAATGTATTAGTGAGAGACAAGGATCTTTCTCCAATGATAGGTGCTGATGAACCATTAGCAGTGGAAATAAATTTTTGTGAGGAAGGTTTAAGGGATGAAATTTTTCCAGAATCAAATGTCATGTGATCCGTAGCTCCGGAATCAATTATCCATGTATTATTAGAAACAAATGCAGATGAATTTAAAGCCTTACCACCATTACCTTTTGTTGCTATCAATGCTGTTGATTTTTCAGCAATACCTTCCTCAATATTTGCTTCTACAGTTGCAGCAGTAGAGGTATTGCTTGTAGTTTTCTTTCTCAAATCACGACTATGATCCCACCATTCTGGGTATCCCACAATTTCAAAGCAACGATCCTTTGTGTGTCCTGGTTGATCACAGTGGGAGCACTTAAAATTGGATTTGTTGGTACTTGTAGAAGCCTTAAATCTGGTTCGAGCTTGATGGTTTTGAGATGATCGGTTCTAATTCGATTTATTTCTGCTCACCATGGCAGATGCTTCATATTTTTCAAGTTCTCCATTCATTGTTGCGTGGCGGACAGACTCACGACAAACCAATGAGTAACATTCTTCTAATTCTGGAACAGGATCCTTTCTTAAAATTTCACCGCGAATTTGTTCAAATTCCGCATCTAAACCAGCTAGAAAGATGTGCACTCTTTGTCGTTGAACAGACTTGCGATAAGAGACCACATCATTCTCATTTTCCATTATCACCCTATCACGACGATCAAGCTCACTAAAAATTTCAGTTAGTTCTCCATAATAAGTAGAGAGGGATTTACTATTTTGTTTTGCAGAAAATGCCTTCTGATTTAACGTGAAGACTTGTAGTTCATCGGCTCCATCATAAAAACTTTTTTGATTGCTTTCCAAATATCTCGGCGGTGGGTATGCGAATATATCGCTCATAATCTCTCGGAGATATAGACATCAATGACCACCTCTTAACTTTTGATTGTCGGTGTACCACTTCTCATATCCTCATCCTTTTCTGCGGTGGGTGTGTGCTCCCACGAATAAATGAGAGTTTTTCTTTTTCAGCAATGTGCATCTCTATTATCTGAGACCACATATCGTAGTTTGTATCATTCAGAATAATCCCAGCATTGAAAGATGAACTTTCAGATTGAACGATAATTGGAGCAGACTTAGCTCCAGAAGTTTCAACATCAGATTTGCCCATAGCTCTGATACCAAGTTGAAAGAATGGCAGAATACATTTTTCTGCTTCTTTTTTTTTTTACTGATAATTTCATTGCATCTGTACATCAACTATATACTTAAAAACTCTTAACTGTACGTTGACGCTACAATCATGGAATCCATATTACAGTTTCCTATTTTACAAACATTGCTAAAAACAAGCCGACAGATCCCATCAGATCAGTAAGAAATAAATACAAAATATCTTAACAATAACATATTTAAACGTGTTTATATTTTCAATATTTTTTAATTCAATTCTTATATTTTTAAAAATTTTAAATTACGTGATCAATATTTTAAAATTTTAACAATTAAATTAAAAAATATTAATTTTTTAAATATTTTTTAATAATATTTTTTAATTCAATTCTTATATTTTTAAAATCAGAATTAAAAAATTTTAGAATTAAAAATTTTTAATTCTAAAATTAGAAAGGACGGACCAAGTTGTGACGCGGGAGCTGTGGTCATCAATCTGTAGATTCCGAATGCAAATTGCAATTGTATTTAGGTGTAACAGTGTTCCCAATTGCGAGGGAAACCACGTTTGATTGGGCAGCCAACCTTAACCATCACATGTTGGCACGTTCTCCTCAACTTCTGTTACTAATTTCACTCCTCGCCTCCCTCCTGTTCCATCATCTCTGTCACGCGGCCCCTCTGATCTTTCTGCTCCTCGGATCCCACCAAACTGGAACAACTGTTTTCACTGTGCCGCATAAATAAATATCCTTCTCGTACTCAAGTGAAACGCCCACCTTAAGCGACCCTATATTTCAGTCTGATATTATATGAGAGAGGTAAATTACGATTTAATCTTAACCAATTTTTTGAAAAAAATAATAAATACTTAATGCGCATAAAGAATCATTATATTGAATGAGCTCTCATATTATTATTACCGAGACTCGAACCTAAGACCTTATACTTACTTTCCTTCCTAATAACTAGCTGAATAAATATCCTTCTCATCAACTTGGTGCGTCGTCTTCAAATTTGTTTTAAAATTTGCGTTAAGTTATAGTGTCGTTAACTTAAGAAACATATGCTTATTTTATTGTTGCGACAAATCCATTTCAACAACAAAAATTTTTAAATTTAAATTTTTTAATTCACTGTTTAAATTTCATTAATTATTAAGATAAGAACTTCTATTAGTATTTTCGACAGTAATATCTAACTTAAACACACGAGTCTAATTTGAATTTTATAAAATTTACAAACATTTTGTTGAAAATCTAATATAAAGTAAGAAATAAATATATTAAAATTTTAAATATGTTTGTCAGAATGCAATTGATTAGGAGAAGATTTTTTTTTTTTCCCAGGAAATTAGAAGTTATTGGCATTCTGACGCGGAAGGGTCCTTTGCTTTTCTCTGGACCTCAGGAAAATATGCGGCGGAGGAAGTTTCGGCTTTTGGGACTTAGCTAAAAGCCAAGTAACGAAACTTGACCTCTCACGTGCTCCTAACTATAACTTTAGGTTCAAGATTAGTTGCTGATGAAAACCAGCCCAAGTTGTACCTGCAAGTCTAGCTAACTAAGGTAGCTCAAATACATGAACACAATGTATTCGTACATGCAAATGGATCATCCACTTGCCCAAATACTAGCGTAATTGTCAAGAGATTGATCAGCATTTCACATGCAACCAAGGTTAAAATTCCATGAAGTAATTGATGGGTATAAAAGAAAATGTATTTGTGACCTGATACTTTTCATCCGTATACTTTATTAAAGTATTTGTTCTCCTTTGTATTGAATACTCGTATTTTCTTCAAAGACCCGTATTCAGTCAATTGCTCCTCCTTCATGTTCTGCGAAAACTTTATCTCACCATTTTTAACTTTCAAAATTGGTTGTCCGCTTAAAGCTAGGTAGTATATTATTGAAGGAGTCTAGATTTTCTGTCTAATATTATGGTATCTTATTGTATCTAAGGAATCTCAGCCATCTATTTATATAAGTCCCATGTAAGTTTTGCGCGAATCCCGTAAAATAAATGACTGAAATTTTATAAAATAAAATAAGATAGAGTAATATTAGACAAAAAATTTTGTCCCTTATTAAAAATGCTATTACAGCACCGTAGACTGAGCCAAATATAACATGGTCCTTTGGTTTGAACTTTGACGTGTGAGTTTAACTTATTCTTTGGTGAGTGTTTGTTGAATCTAATGGTCTTCATAGCATCAAAGATCACGTGCTTTTTAAAATTGGCCATTTCGACCCATTCGCGTTTAATTTACTTGACTTGAGAAGGTCATAGTCCTATGACCCATATTTAATCATATTCGCATACAAGGAGTTGGTTATGTGGTACTTATAGTCGGTTTAAGGTAACTTACAAGCTACTTTAGTTTTATACACTTGCAATTCCCTAATATGTTAACTATGTATTAATTTGTTATAAAGTTAAATGAAAATTTTAATCCTGATAATAAACTAATAAAATTTAATATATAGCAAATTTATATATCTAATAGAAATTTAAACAAGTTTACAAGGTTCAATCTAAACATTTTAATTTTTAATTTTTAAAATTTTATTTCACAAGTCATTTCATTCACTTGAGGCTTTACGTTCGTAAACTTGCACACGTGTCAAAAAGCCTACGAGGGTTGTGGTGGATTTGTATGAGCTCTTCCATCTTTAACGTTAGGGTTGAACAAATATCGTATCCATGTGACGTCTTTGAAAGAAAAACGTTAAGAGTTGAACAAAATGGTGAGATATGATATGTAAAAAGAAGTAGGGAAAAAGGAGCTGAATCGCCGCCGAAACGTGAATTACCCTTGGGAAGGAGAGTGCAGTGTTAGTGCGTTACGCTTCTGTCGGTTCATGGAATACCCCACGTGAGCTGGAGAGATACATAGAACCCAATGCAATGGCGATGGCGATGGCGATGGCGATAGGCGACGGTGCCAGGCGACCACCACCATGTCTGCTCAATTTTTATTTGTTAAATGGGAAAGGAAGGGTACAAGGAGCGTATGATTGCAAAAGTAAAGAAAGAATGCACCGAACTATCCCACGATTTGCATCGGTACGTGGCCTTACGCTACAGTGGTCAATTTCTGGTTCTTTGGTGGGCTTTCCTTCCGTGCCAGATCTATTACTTAATATGCACCGATGACGTGAGCTTGACCCACTACCCCGCTGTAGCTCAAATTTGACCCTCCAATTTGCTTCTCCTCTTATGTTCCCACTGCTCTGTCAACTAAAGGTTACTTCAACTTCTTCCATGTTTGTTTTTGTCAGCATTAAGGAATACCGACTCGGGGTATTGATGGCTTTTGATAAAAATTCATGTGATTTGAGATGGATTTGATTATGGGGAATTATGCTTTAACAAATATTGAATGCCAGTTTTGAAACATGATAAAATTACTATTTTAATAAAAATAATAGATTTGAATCATAAAATAATATTTTGTAAAATGCTGACTATTATACAAGAATATACTCTTTTATGAATAAGCTATTGAAAAGTATTAATATAAATCTTGAAATAATATAATATTTTATAGTTAGCATCAACTAGATCTTCAATTACACTTACATGCTAAATACAATTTTTATCCGATTAAAATTAAAATATAAATTCAATCTAGATAATCCTTTAATTTTCATATTGCTAACTCGAAATATCAAAACTTTGCAAAATCAAAACATTAACATATCAGTGAGATACTTCTCGTGTGAGAAATTGATTTACTAGATCGATTAAACCAGAAAAGAAAAGAGATGATGTAATTAATTTAAAACCGCATGTATCATTATTTAAGAACATACTACAAATCATATTTTATTTTGTAGTTGCTGCCGGTGAGATTCGATGTTTCTGAAGTCGAACAGTGAAGAAGAAGGAAGATTTGATTTCGTGGACCAACCGACGCATATGACAATGAAAGTGGATCGATATGGGTCTCCTACAACTGAATTTGATCTGCCAATCACGAGATTTTCATTTTATTTTGGTGGGATTAATTTGACCAATTTACGCCCTCCTTTTTTTGCCATGGATTCAACGTAGAAGAGTAAGAAGAAAGACCAGCCATCAGCCAACCAAAAAGAATACCAGATTCAGTTCACATTTGTCACGTTTATTTTATTGTATGGATAGATACAGAGTGAAGGATGTTCACATTCGTTTAATGGTTCAAATGCCTTGACGTTATTAACGAGCTTTCCCCGAAGTAGACTGCTTGGCTTTTGGATAATCAATGTAGCTGTCCCTTACCTAATCGCAAAACTACATTGACCGTTTTCATTCCCATCTACAGAACAGTAGGTTATGGTATTCTATTCCATATTCTTCTTCCCTTTTTTTTTTATATAAAAAACATTCACACAACGTGGGTATGAAAAAGGGGTTACTGTCATGAATTGAAACATTTTATTTAATTTTTAATTATTAAATAATTATTACTTATACACAATAATTTAATTAAATATGGATACACAATAATAATATGTTCCGTATTTTCTTTAAATAGCTTGTTTGAATTATGAGAGGACTTGAAATTTATAAGTTATACTAAATGAAATGAATGTTCCGGCAGACCTAATTTTCTAACATTAACATGGGGTTGACATCCTTTTATACTGTACATAGGAAATATGGATAGACTCGAATAAAAAGAAGAGCACGTGTGAAAAGAGTGCTTTGACCTTCGCGTAGTTTTTCCTCCACTCTGTTGTCTCTTCCCCACCTTGGAAGGGTCTAAATTGCGCAATAAACAAAATATTACAATTTCATTTACTACGTTGAAGAGTCTAAAGCTGAAGCTACGCGGATCCCTGTTTGTTCAGTCCAACCAGAAATGGATAAGGATAGTACGTAGCAGTTAATTTAATAACGACTACATTAAATATAATTGAAACTGGGTAGCCTAGAACTCTTCTTATATTCTCTTTACTTTGAATAAATCCTCCTGCGAGGGTCTGAATGTGGACTTAATCCTACGTGAGGTCATGAAAAGGCAGGGGGAATTGGACTGGTCCAACTTATTGTTCGCCAATTGCCATATTCAACTTATTTGCGTGTTGGGTTTTGTAGAGCACCATATGTTTATGTAAAGCCCAGTTAGTTCATGCCACACAAAACCCCATCCATCATGCCGAATGCTGAAACTGATTCTCTCTATTAGGAGACAGCGTGGGTATGGTCAGGACAAATTGGATGAAATCCAGCCCAACTAGCCTGAACTCAATTGACAAAATCCAAACGTTAACGATGACGTCTGTGTCTGATCGCAGGACTGACCATGCCGACACATTTCCCACGGGATTACCTTAATCCAATATATAATATTTTTTAAAAATGTAAATAAAAAGAGTATATCATATACTAATTAGACGGAAAAAACTACGTCCCGATTAATCTTTTAAAAGAAGAGTCTGACATCCTAAAGAAGGAACATCAAAATAAGTAATCCCAACGTCGTCAGGATAAGCCGGGATAATAAGTCAATCCTCACATCTGTTGCTCTCTCGGTGCACATGTCGATGAACAACAGCCCAATTTCTGATGAGAAGTTCGAGAATACCTATGACGAGAGGATTGTCAGATTGAGAGCGGGACGTCAAAGAGGAAAGGAGCTGATGCACGACTATCGAGTCCATTTCCAGCTCTAGTCGACGAAAGCCTAAAAGTCAAGCCATGGGTGAGACCTGTGTAAACAGCTCAGAGCTCCGCTGACTGAGGGGAGCATTATCCTATGAACTGAGAGAAGCCACCAAGTCAAATACCGGCACTGTCTCGATTTGATTAAACTGGCTTGCTTTTCTACTTCAATCCCAGCATGTTTGGGTCACCGTAACCAAAACATATGCCTGGAAAAGACTAGGCCTGCGCCCAGACAAGCTGGTCCTGAGACAGCAATAACTACAGTCGCATTTAGTCATTGATTGCGAGCCTTCACCCACTAAATCATGCTACCGTTTTACGTTCCTAGCTCAGGAGAAGCAGCTTATAACTTTTTGGATTTTTAATTGGCAAATCATACGCTGATTGATGGCAGAATCAAGCATTTAAGTATTTCGATTTTCAACTAAAATTTTGATCCTTTTCTTTAAACATCACCTACCAATAGTACTTAGCTTCCGGCATTTAATAAGCCATCTCCATGACCGTTTTGGGAGTTCCCGAAGGTAGTTTTAATGATGAAATCACACATTTTCCAGCCAAACTTAGGTTAAGATTTCCCACACTCATTCCAGACAAACATCACGTCTGAATTCTGTTCCCATCAACACAAAACATTAAATATATATTGATACTCATAAAGTTCGCATCAAAATAATGCCATAACCGTTTCGAACTGACACGCAAATTAATCTCCACATACAATTACTCGCATACATCTTATCACCACAGAACCAGACATGGAGCGGCAACCAAAACACGCAACTCATTACTCATCTCCTGCAACGAGTAATCCTAGAACACCCTCTACTGTAGGGGTTTACAGGAGTCCTAGCTTTGAAGCAATTGTGAGTGTAGTAAGACCTCCCAGAGCGAGGGGGGCAAGGAATTCTGTTAGCCGACAGAGCACCGTACGAGATATAATAATGAAATCTACGCCAGAACAAAGACCTGCGATCCATCTTACCTTCGTCGCTAACTAAGCCAACCAACCCATCATCCTCGTCGTCCTCGTCCTCATCCAAACCCCCGTACATTGCCACAGAAAGCGGCCACTCCGCAGCGTCGGTGATTAACTTCAAGCTCTTGTCGTCGGCATGGGCTTCAGTGGATGTAGAAGAAAGAGTGAGAAACAGGACAGAAAAGAAGAAACAGAGAGTGAGCTTCTTGAATGTGGAAGCAGCCATAAGGAGGGCTATTCGGAGTAATGGAGTTTAATGTTTTGGTCTAAAGTTTGGCTGCTTTTGAGGTGTGTTAAAAGGGCAATAGAAGAGGGACAAGAGGTCACATGCTATAGCTGGAAGTACTAGCACTGTGCAAGAGGCTGAGAGGGTGAGAATTGATTGGGTTACAGCTGTGCTTCATCAATGCTGCATCAGTAGGGAGGAGTTCTTCCCTGTGTTAGGCATCACAGTTGCATTTCAGTTTATAGTCCCGTGATAAGCTTGTAAATGTGGACTGATGAATCAAAGTTGTGATCGTGATAGTGATAGTGATAATTGAAGGTGTGAGATGGATTGGTTGTTTAGTGGGGCATTTGTTTGCTGCTCTGTGCCAGAGGTGGAGGCCCCACTCTGCATCAAGCTATTACTTTTTCACGCTCTTTGGGGGAAGGCGCCGTTTCTTGTTTAAAATAAAGAATGAAACTTTACGAGAATGTTGATAAGTATTAGATATGCATACAGACCAATGCAGGTACAGTCCTATCCGGAAGTTGGCTTCCAATTATTGCAGACAAGTTCGGTGAGAAACATATTATACGAGCTAAACTGGGTTTTGGTTGGGACATAAAACTAATTCAAAACAAAAAGGATACGATTTATGATGTGATGCACCTGGGAAAACGCAGTACTAATTTAAGAGTACAGAAAACTAAATCTAATTTAAACTTAGTTAAAATGGTGGGCCTATTAGATCAATGCTGTCTAACTATCCAACAATTCTCCTGACCAAAACTTGTACGCGTTGTCCACAATTGGCTGGACTCGAGCCTTTAATTAACCCAACCACACATTCCTTACACGCATATCACATGCATGATTGGAATTATATTGAGTTGGCCAATAATTCATCATATAAGCCTTGGAAATATGGGGCATTTCCAAATTAAATTGTGAAAGGGAAATAAGAGCCGTTTTAATAGCTTCCTTCTACATCATTTTGGGTTTGAGTATGTGGATCGACTCTTTTAAATTAATGCCTATTTCTACTCTTTTGGTAGACCCAATTAATGTTGGGCCATGATCGAACTTGGCGGAATTGGAACTTTGAGCTAGTGCTAGAGAAAATTGGGCCAGATTATACTCGGACGAATGGGGCTATGCTCTTTGTTTGGTTGGTTCATAATGACTTGACAAGTTTTCAAGTGTGTGCAGTGGAAGGGTCTTTCCTCTTAGTTGAATGAACGTTCCTGTCCTTTAAGACTATCTGTGTCCTGAACCCAAAACTAAGAGGACTAGTGGCATTGAAGATCAAAGAATTAGAGGGAAGCATCAGGACCCGGAAAAACTAGAGGATGTAATCTGTGAAATGATGGCAAACCAGGCCTGGACGACCTAGTTGCGCAACTCAATCCAGAGTTTTGTGCCCGTGTTCAATCATAGTCTAGTTTATAATGTTTTGCACTGGGCGAGAGACTCGGGGCATGTGCTCCAATTCTTCAGGTGGGTCGAGCGTTCTGGGTTGTTTAATCATGACAGCGAGACTTATCTGAAAATCATTTAGATTTTGGGTGTTGAGAGTTATGATACTCTATTTAAGGTGATCATGAGGAGAGGGAGGCAGAGAGGTATTTTATCAAGTGAGGGGATGGAGCCAACAAGGCATACGTATAATATTTTGTTTTGTGGTTTCTTTTGTCACTGACGTTGGAAACAACAATGACTTTTTATGAATATGAAGAGTAGAGGGTTGTCCCCTGATGGAGTCACTTACGATGAATGGGTATATTGAGTTAAAATTAACGAAAGTTTAAGTCTTTTTAATAATTAATCTTTTATTTTAAGTTTTATGTTTTTCCAAATTTAGTTAAAAGTCTCTTTGTTCAAATTTTTATTTTTATTTTAATTTCTTTTAGTTTTCAAAATTTATGAAATTTAAGATTATATATTTAAGTAATTAAAATTAATTATTAATAAGAATTATCAATAATTCAATTTTACTTTATAATTTAAGTAACTTTTATAATTTAATTTAATTAAATAATTATTAATACATATAATTGAATTGAAAATAATTTGATCTAATAATTAAAATATATTTAAAATAAATATTAACTTTTAAATAAAAACTTATTTTGAAATTATTTATTTTAATATAATAAAATAAATTTTATTAATAATTTATTAATAGATATTATATAATGATTAAAATTAAATTATCTAACTAAAATAATTTATCTTTAAGTTCCATCTAATATGCAATTATTATCAACGATAAAAATATAACAGTTAATTAGAATTTTTTTCAAACTTTACTCAATTTTACAATTATAACTAATATAGCGAATGCCGTACCGGACTTGATATCGGATTAGGATTTAGTACAGTATTGTACCAGAACTGATCAATACTGGGTACCTTTTTATGTAATTTTTTAAATTTATGAAATATTTTTTAATTTTTTTTAGAAATTGCAAAATAGTCTACTGTCATGTTATGCAGATTGTATTGTATAGTTTATAAGTTTATATCAACATTGTTTCCAAAAATCATAATAATAAATAATAACCACAATTAATATGAAATAATTATAATTTTAAATATTTAACATATAAATAATAACCACAATTAATATAAAAAGACAATTATTATCGTACAAATATAAAATTAAGAACAATACAAATTATTTAAAATATTACAATTTCATCATATAATAAATAATAATTACATCAAAACATTCAATAAAAGAATAATAAATATCCTCAACTCTCAAACTATTACAATTTACGACAAGAGTTCGTGATGAGAAACTAACCAAGTAAAAGTGAAACCTGCAACAAAAATATTGATAATTACATTACATATATAGAACTTAACATATACATTAAATATAAGTAAAATTTAAAGAAGAGGAAAAGCAAAAACCTGAAACTTCATTCGATCGTCTACAGGAGGATATCCGCTATAACTACACTGATCTCAGTTATTATTTGGTATAAAATCCTCATCATTGAGAGGAGCCTTATGATCGTCATCATTCAAATTCAATGCACCAAATGACATGTCAATGCTTTCCCAACCAAAATTATCTTCTAAGTCATTCATATATATTAAATCTAGTTCCTCAAAAGCCCAATCTACTAAAAGATTGATATTATCAAAAGAAATTGGATCTGTTGAACTACTTGTATTATTAAGAATCCAAGTAAACAATAAAATTTAATTATTAGAAAATTATAAGAAAATATATCAAAATTAATAATGACAATAACATACATTTCTCGAAGTTTTAAATTGTAACGAATGAATACCAAATCATTCAATCTTTTATGCTATAATCTATTCCTTTTCTTGGAATGGATGAATTCAACTGTGCTCTAGTTTCATTTACAACCTGTTGCACTCACACATTGACTTAAAATTCGAATTGCAAACTTTTGCAATTTTGGAATACTACTTTCGAATTGATCCCACCAAGAAACTGTAAATCATAAGATAACAAAAGTAACATTGTAAACAAAATAAAGTGATAATTGATTTTCAAAAAATAAGAAAAAGGAAACAACAATTACTTTGAGAAAGTTTTGCAATTTTCCGAATAGCAATCGACAAACCAAAATCTTCAGAAGACTGCTTATAAAGCTCAATTTGCGAGCTTAAGAGATCTTGTATTAGTTCGTGGCCAATAATTGTTATAATAGTGAATAACATTCCTCTACTAACTTCAACTTTCTTTGTAAAATCTGGTATGAAATATACACTAAGATTAAAAAATGCCATTGCTGCAAACAACAGAGAAGACAGTTATTTTTCTCATCTCTCATTGATGTTTGCAAGATATGGTGTATACAAAGAGGGCTTATGTTTTAGATTGGACTTGATTGCTTCCTTCTTCCTTTCCATGACATAAAAAAAACCCATTGTTGACTTTTCTTCACTTTCAGCCAATCGATGTATCCTCACCAAAGGCTCATAAACTTGGACAACACATTGCCATTGAGACTAAAATTCTCGATCTTCTAATATAATGATAGAAACTTCTAATCCAGCATTAGACCTAGCATGCTAAGATGCAATCCACTTTTCACTTGTAAGTATTTGTTTTAACTATTTCTTTATTGAAACAAAAGACTGAAATGATAAAAATTCATTGCAAATCTTGTCACACTAGGATAACACAAATTCCTACTATTGATAAATTCCTTTTTCATTAAATTCAAAACTCATGCACAATTATATATAAACTTTGTTACCTTTTTAGCTTTCTGTATAGTCTCATCAATAATAGGAAAATGCTTAGGATCTACTATATTCTCCAGCATTAGGTCAATGTAATGTGCAGCACAAGGAGTCCAAAAAAAATTATACCTATTCTATAACCTTCTTCCTATAGCTTTATAAGCTAAATCATTGTCAATAATGAATTGAACAATATTTTCTAGCTCACCACATTCACGACTTCATTAAATATCTCAAATAAAGTATCAGTATTTCTAATAATGCCAATTGTATCAATCGATTTCAAAAACATTGAGCCATTTGCAGAATAAACCAAAAAGTTAATAATAGGCTCTTATCTCCTATTTGTCCTATCATCACACATGATTGAACACTCAAAAGTAGCCCAACTCACTCTTCTTTCAACCAAATAACTTTTAATTTCAGTAACTAAGCAACTCAAAAGTTTACCTCTTAAATCATCAATCGAAGGAGCTTTGCATCCCAAACCATAAGAGGTTGTTGCATCCACCATAGGTTGATA
The DNA here is from genome assembly GCA_029891385.1 of Erythroxylum novogranatense. NCBI lineage: Eukaryota > Viridiplantae > Streptophyta > Magnoliopsida > Malpighiales > Erythroxylaceae > Erythroxylum > Erythroxylum novogranatense. The sequence goes on from CM057228.1 coordinate 12,232,070, forward strand.
ATAATAAGACTGAGAAGTATTGAATGATGAATTTGTATCATACCACCATCTAACTACTGTCATATAGACATTGAGAGTCACATCTCTTGATTGTATTGCACTACGAATTGAAGGCTGGGACCCAGGAGTTATTCGTGGTGCAAAAAACTACTTACTTGCCTTCTTCGTTTCCTCACATCAGGGATGGAACACTACCACTATCATTACCACCTTCAACATTTCCACAATCACCACGAAAACCAACAAATGAACTTCTACTACCAATTTCAAAATTCAACATTTCCCTTCTATCTTTCTCATGTTGATATTCTTCAAGCAATGTTTTCATTTGCCGCTTTACATCATAACTTACTTTTTTTTAGGGTTCTACATCTCCTTTAACCCTAACTAAATGCTTCTTTAATCGGATGATTCCTCCACCTTTGAAATGTTTGTTACAAAATAAACAAATTGTATGGTTCTTCATACCTAAGACCAATACAACACGAGCCCAAGTTGGATTATTGCATCTTCCTAAAGCAGTTTGATCAGGAGTACCTGAACTTTCTTCCACTAATCTGTAACAATAAATAAAGACATATATTAAAATCATACACAATTCAATTTCATCTAAAACAATCTAATTTTATCTGACAAAATTCATTAATAAGTCAGAAATCAATAATTCAAGTTTTCAACATACACAGTTGCATAATATGCAGGTCCAGCATATGGAATACAACTCATTTTGTATGATTACATTCCTACATGAACATTTATAAATATATATATTAATAGCTAAGGTAGGACTTGGTTTCTTTATAATGAGAGCATATGTTTGTGTTTATTAATTGGACAAATATTTATGAGCATTGAAGATATATACATTCATGTGTACGAAAGTGAAACTTGTAGCTAATAAATAAACCACAAACTTGTTAATAGGACTTTACAAGTTGTAAAAGGAAATTAGTTTTGTCTCATATTATTGAAGTAACAAGATATGTTAACTTATGATTAAACTGTACACATGATAGGTTGAATGTTAAGCTTCACCATACTTTAATGACATACAATTCAATGAAGAAATACATATCAATTTCTCATGACAATGAAAGAACTGATAGATGCATGATTTTTCAATTGATAACAATAAGTTCTGCTTAATCCACAAGCCTAAGACATTGACTTAATCACTTTAATGACATCTTATTGAAGCTCAAGTTTAGTATCAACAATAAAAAAAGGATGGAGCTTGACTATATTCCAAGGTATTGAATTTATTTAGATTTTATTTTGGAAATTAATAAAGAAGTTGATATATCTTGTATAATATATATAAGTAACAAGGAGTTTAGTTTGTTAAAAGATAACATATAAATTGTAAGATATCCTTTTTAGAAGTGAAAGAATGCAACCATTATTTCATATAATTTACAATAGTCCTTTGAGGAAAAGACAAATTGAATCTCAAAACCTCAAACACTTCTTTAAGCCAATGTTTTAAATTTAATATTTAAAATTGGGAAAAATTATTATCAATTATTTATCTTATTCATTCTTTTTTAAAAATGGAGGAAATTTTAGTTAACTTTCATTGACATAAAAAGAAGCATAAATTATTTAAATGTATTTATTTTAATTATATAAATTTCTAAATTCGAATACATGCATGGATCGGAAAAAATCATATTCATAATTACTCTTGCAATGCCTAAAAGTCATGTTTCTTTTGTATGATGAATTGATGATAGTTTGTGATTACTTACAAGTTGCAAATGCAAAAGGCATGGTATGCTTAAAATTAAAAATCTCAATTCATGTATAGCTGAATGAACCAAATCTTGATTCATGACCAACATCATCAACTCCATTCAAAATATCCAATTCCATTCAAATTAAAACCTTGCATCAATCATCATTCGTTCTACTCATTCAAAATATCCAATTCCAAATTTCCAACCTAACACAAATCACAAATCCACAAAATTTGTTTCCAACTTCCAACTTCCAACTTCCAACTTCCAACAATTCAATTTTAACCTATTCACAACGTCAATATTCACAAATGCAATTAAGCAAAAAAAAAAAAACACAACAAAAAATTCTCAACGTATGTGGGGATTTGGAATTTTGGGTCGGGCTACTCGAGTCAGATTTAAATCTAGATTTTTTTTTCCAGATCTTGCAACTGTCAACTTCATAATGGTGGTAGGCAGCGGTCGATGGTCGACGGTGGTGGAGAGCGAATGGTGGATGGTGGTGGGCATATGGTGGAGGCTAAAAATGGTTCGGCTGTGGTGACGATGAGTCCGTGAGTGGCGATGTATGGAGATTGGAGAGGGGGGTGTGCAGTGGTGGCATGGAGGAAGAGGAACCAGTTGCCGACCGAAGAGAGCCATTAAAGAGGAGAACAAGAGAGAGATTGGAGAATGAGAGAGAAGCAGATGGATGGGTCAGGGGGTCGAGAGCTTTTTAAGAAAATGATCAATTTTGCAAATAAGTCCTTGGGCTTTTCAAACCTTACAGTACCAGTCGATATTTAACTAGTATTTTGAATGCCAGCCGATATCGACCGGTATCCACGACTGAACTTGTGCCGTTCCATTTTTTGACCGGTACGAAATGGTAGTCATCACACTGATTATAACACGTACTTTAAAAAGTGATAATTAAATACTAAAACTTTTTTTCGATTATAGCCTAATGTTAGTATTTTCGTTTATGTTATTGACGTGACTTGCCACATAAGACAGATATCCTTAACACTTTTTATACGTTATACTTAATTAAAATTAAGTTTGATTAACTTGTTTAACTAAATTGCATCATTTTGGAATTAAAAAACCTCAATGAAAGTCGTTGCCTAAATCGTTAGAATTGAAAACCCTAAATCAGTTTGTTTTTGCATAGAAAGAGGGCCTAGGGTGGCAAATTAAGATTTCATTTAGATTGTTAGAAATTGTTTCGTTGTCATCTCACATCAACATGAGAGAGTGTTGTTGTTGTCTTGCACTAGCATGGTAGAGTGTTGTCATGAATTATTTCGCATGACAGATTCTTCTCACACCAGCATAATAGCTATGTTTGTTACAATAAATGCTTCACACCTTTTCTTTAACTCCAAAATGACAAAGTTTGATTTAAGGGTACTATCTTAGAGTTCGGATCCTCTGTCCAATTTTATGGTGTCTTATTCTGTCTCATGAATTTCAACCATTTATTTATGTAAATCCCGCGTAGGTCCCGTATAAATGAACGTGGGACCCGTATAAATGAATGATTGAGATTCATAGGACAGAATAAGACACCATAATATTGGACAAAGGATCTTGTCCCCTATCTTATGTGGCAAGTCACATCAACAACATTAACGGAGATACTAACGTTGAACTAAACTTGAAAAAATTAGAATTTTGAGCATTTAATTACCACTTTGTTAAGTTTGGGCTATAATTACAAAATTAAGTAAAGTTTGAGATTTTTTGGTATATAACCCAAAATATAACTACATTGATATTAACAATTAATATTAACAATCAAACATGTTTTTGTTTTGTTTAAAAATAATAAGAACTAAAAAGAAAATTAAAACTAAAACTAAAACCCTGACATAAAATAAAAATAGAACCAAATATCCCTAAATAACCGATGTAAAAATGGAACCATTGTTAAAATTTCATAAGACCTCTAAATAATAAGAGGTGTGGGTAACACTACATCAAAGAAGTTGGCAAAAAGGCAAAAAATAACTCTAATATTTATCCTTAAATACACGTTAAATCTTAATCATTTTAATAGTTACAAATATTTAAATTAAAATTCATGTAAATGAAAATTTTAATAGAGAGCTAATTCCATGAATTATCTATCACATAATTATTAATGTGATACAAATTTATAATATTTTATTTTAGAGTGAAATTATAGACTTGTATCTATGCCACATAATTTTGTAAAATTCAATTAATTGTCAAAAATTTAAAAATTATAATGCATTAAATTATTTAGATTAATTAAATTATTTAACCTAATTTTAACTAAATCCTTGATTTTATAATCTCTTAATTTAGCCTCCTAGTTTCTTCTCAGTAGACTCCTCATATGGTCAAAGCTCTAGTCTTTACCTTGTTTCTTCTTGTGATATGGAGGATTGCCATATCTACGAGGTGAAAACATCCCAGTACCGTTGCTTTTTCTCGTTTAATGCCACCACCATTTCCACTAAGAACTACCTTCATACCCAAATTAGTGTGGTTGAGTTGAATTTGAGGTGGAGGCTAAGCTGATCGGGGAAGAAGAAATGATCTCACTCTTCCACCATTTTCATAACCCATAAATCTTGCTCTGCTCTGGATTTGTCCGGATATGCTATTGTAAATGGAGCTGCTCATATTGCAAATCTCCTTTCACCTGCTCTCATCCCCAGAATTGTGGTCTCGGTATTGATTCTTGGTTACGATATTGTGAAGTAGAAGAACTATTAAAGTTTCTAAATGAATAGACCAGGTGAAGAATGAATATTGGAATTTTAGAGGTTAATTATCTTAAGATTGGGATAAAATTAAGGGATTGTAAAATTAGATTAAATAATTTAATTAGTTAAAATAATTAAAATTAATGATAAAATAAAATTTAGAAAATAATTTGATTAATTATAATATTTTAGATTTTTAAATATGGCATAATCTTATAATGTCACGTGACACATATATGAAACTGTAGACATATTTTAAAAGTAAAACATTTTAAAAATTTGAAACTGTTATAAAAGATAGAAATAATATGGTGTACCACTAATTGTAGATGCACCATTTAATAGTTAGTGTACATATGGATTGGTTTGGTTTTACCTAACACAAGAATGAAGTAGGTGGTATTGGTTAGGTTTTACCTAACACAAGAATGAGGTAGATGATTATTGGTTAGGTTTTACCTAACAAAAGAATGAGGTAGATGGTTATTGGTTAGGTTTTACCTAACACAATAACATATATGGAGTAGGTGGTCACATGTGTATTAGGTGGTTAAAATGTACTATAAATAGAAGGGTTAACTTGATGTAAGATACACCATTTTTTCATAAGAAGAATTCTCCTCTCCCAAATATTTTTACATTTTAGTTTCGGTTTTATAACACGTTATCAGCACGAAGCTCTCATTTCTAAAATTCGGCTTATCAACATCAAGCAATCGTAAGGTTCTTCCGTCTACCTACATCGTACAAACGTTATTCGGTTTACGTACATCAAACAAACGTAAGTTCTTCTGTTTATTTATCCTAGTTACGATGTTGTTAAAATAAAGTTCTTCTTTTTATCTACATTAATTTTACTTATAATATGATTAAAACAAATTATAGACGACTCATTTTTTATCTTCTTTAAATAATGAAAAGTTATTACCACCTCTAAATCGTAATTTATTGTATTGTATAATCATAGTTGTTTAAAAAATAATAAAAATAAAAAATGTATAACTACTATATATATAACGGTAAATTTATAACGGCTAGGTAACGGTAAAATTTTTTTTCTTCTATAAATAGATACCACTCCTTCATAATTTACGTCATCCCTACACACTATTTCTTACCTCAAATTTCTTACAAATTTTTTTTTCAAATGTTGTCTGCTATTTCATTTTTTTGTATCATTATCATCATTATATATCTTTGTTTCATTCTTAGTGTAGAGCTAAATAATTCAGTTCGCATATATTTTCTCTTAGTAATACCATGTATTATGATCCCTATGTTGCTTCTTGGCATAGCATTTGAGCAAGGCATGTAATTTATTTAATGCAATATCGATTTGAATACATGAATTAATTATTTCTCTCTATCTAGTTGCCAACATGTCCAATCTTGCCAAAATTGAATTCGCTGCTCTTGATGTTGCGGGCCATAATTATATGTCGTGGATGATTGATGTCGAAATGCATCTTGAATCAATGGATCTTTTAGATACCATTAAAGAAAATAATACAACATCAAAACAAGATAAAGCCAAAGCGATGATCTTCATTCGTCGTCATCTTGATGAGGGATTAAAAATAGAATACCTCACAATTAAAGATCTAAGTCATTTGTGGAAAAATTTACAAGAAAGATATGACCATCAAAAGGAAGTTTTACTTCTGGCTTCTCGTGATGAATGGAGCGCTTTACGCTTCCAAGATTTTAAAAAGGTCAATGAGTATAACTCAACTATGTTTAGAGTTGTCTCACAACTACAATTTTGTGGGCAAACAATCACTGAGGAAGATATGTTAGAAAAAACATACTCTACCTTCCACGCAGCAAATGTAACATTGCAACAACAATATCGAGTGAGTGGATTTAAAAAATACTCTGACCTGATTTCATGCCTCCTTGTAGCCGAAAAGAATAATGAACTTTTGATGAAAAATCATCAATCCCGCCCTACTGGCGCGACAACATTTCCAGAAGCAAATATTGCAATTCGAAATGAAAATGAAAGAAAAAATCATCATGGGCCTAGTCGTGGTCGCGGTCGTGGCCATGGTCGTAACTACATTCGTGGCCGTGGTCGTGGACGTGGCCGAGAAAGTTATCTATATAACTCTCTTCAAAGAAATACGAGCCACCACAATAACAAGCACCATATTAATGATGTTCATGGAAGTTCTTATAGGACTTCAGGAGATTCTTGCCTTAGATGTGGTACAAAAGGACATTGGGCTAAAGTTTGTCGAGTTCCTGAACATCTATGTCAGTTATACAAAGCATCCTTAAAAGGGAAAGAAAAGGAAGTGAATTTTACTGAATAACACCCTTTAGGTGATTGAACTGACTTTGGTACTTTTGATTTTGATTTCATTGAGAATCATAATCCTTCAGATGACTCTACATATCTGAATGCTTCGGATTTTACTGATGATTTTGTGGATCAGGGCATTGTTGGTGGCAGTAGCAATGGAAATTAAAATAACATACTTATGTTTGTGTTAAGTATTATTATGTTTATTATGTCACTCAGTTTCAATTGCTTGTTATGTTACTAGTTTCAATTACAGTATTGTTTTTAAGTTAACATAACATCTCTTTCTCTTTATTCTTGCGCAATTTTCTCATTAGATTATTTATTTTTATGCGAAGTTTTGATATGGATCGATTACGTAAGAGGAGCGGAAAATAATGATAATTTATGCATACCGGATAGTGGCACAACGCACACTATCACGAAAGATAAGAGGTTATTTTCGAATTAAAACCAACAAAACAATTGTGAATACAATATCAGTCCTGAGACTTGATTGAAGGAATTGGCAAGGCAAATTTCACATTACCAAATGGCACAAAGTTCACAATACATGATGCCTTATTTGCGCTAAAGTCTAAAAGAAATTTGTTGAGTTTTAATGATATATATTCTCATCAATATGATACTCGATCAGAATCGAGGAAATATGAAATATATGTATCTTACAACTCAGTAAATCGGGAAAGATAAACATATTGGAAAAACTACCAATGCTCCCTCTTGGATTGCATTATACATATATAAATGTGATGGAATCTAATATGGTAGTGAAAGCAAAACACATTGATCCTTCAATGATATCTATTTGGCATGATAAATGGGTCATCCAGGATCAACAATGATCGAAAATAATTGAGAATACATGGACATCCATTGAGTAATAAAATGATTACTCAAATAAATAAGAGTCCATGTACATCTTGTTCTCTTGAAAAACTGATCATAAGGCCATCACCAGCTAAAATAAAATTGGAATCACCTGTTTTTCTTGAACGTATTCAAGGTGATATATGTGGATCAATTCATCCACCATGTGGACCATTTCGATATTTTATGGTATTGATAGATGCCTCCAGCAGATGGTCTCACGTTTGTCTACTATCAACTCATAATATGGCATTTCCAAGATTTCTTGCACAAATTATTAAATTACGAGCACAATTTTCTGACTATACAATAAAGAAAGTCAGACTCGATAATGATGGTGAATTCACATCCCAAACTTTCAATGACTATTGTATGTCAACTGGGATTAGGGTCGAGCATCCTGTTGCTCATGTGCATACTCAAAATGGTTTAATTGAATCTTTAATTAAACGCCTTCAGCTTATTGCTAGACCATTGATGATGAGAACAAAGCTTCCAATTTTCGTATGGGGTCAAGCAATTTTACATGCTAAGGAATTAATTCGCATCCGACCAAGTGCATATCATACATACTCCCCACTACAACTTGCATTTGGTCAAGAGCCAAATATCTCCCATTTGAGAATTTTTGGTTGTGCAGTATATGTGCCTATTGCACCACCACAACGTAGTAAAATGGGACCTCAAAGAAGATTGGGGATATATGTCGGCTATGAAAGTAAATCTATTATTAGATATCTTGAACCTCAAACGGGTGATATGTTTACAAAGACGTTTTTTTGATTGTCATTTGATGAAAATACTTTCCGACATTAGGGGAGATTATAAGCATTGATGCAAGAAATTACATGGTGCGAACCATCATTATTGTATCTTGATCAACGCACAAAACAATGCTAAATGAAGTGCAAAGAATTGTGCATTTGCAAAGAATTGCAAATCAATTACCGATGCTTTCGAGATACAAAAGAGTGACTAAATCATTTATACCAGCTGTAAATGCTCTTGCTCGGATTGAAATCCCAAAAGGACAATCTGAGAATATGGTCACTCATGAATCTACGACACGCATGAAGCGTGGTAGACCAATCGGTTCCAAAGATAAAAATCATCAAAAAAGAAAAGGAGCAAATGTGATTAATGACCCCAAGATAGATAAAAGTGTTCCTTTAGAAACACAAGATGAGGATAGTGTCCCAGAAGAGACACAAACTGATATTAATCAAGAAATCGCAATTAATTATATTCACACAAAAGAATTATGGAACCGGAATGATATGAAAGAGATTGATTAAATATTTTCTTATGCTATAGCATGTGATATCCTCAATGAAAATGAAGATCCCGAACCAAGATCTATAATTGAATGTCAAAATAGACATGATTGGGTTCAATGGAAAGATGCTATTGAAGCTGAATTAAATTCTCTTAACAAGCGTAATGTGTTTGGACCTATTGTCCTTACACCCCAAAGTGTAAAGCCTGTAGGTTACAAATGAGTTTTTGTTCGAAAACGAAATGAGAAAAATGAGATTGTGAGATACAAAGCTCGACTTGTTGCACAAGATTTTTCTCAAAGACCCGGAATTGACTATGAACAAACATACTCTCCTGTTATGGATACAATTACGTTTAGATATTTAATCGACAACAGTTCTTGAAACTGAAAATGCGTCTTATGGATGTTATTCTGACTTACAGACGGATCACTTGATAGTGATATTTACATGAAAATCCCTGAAGGATTCAAAATGCCTGCAGCATTAAAATCACAACCAAAGGAAATGTATTCGATCAAATTGCAAAAATCTTTATATGGACTAAAGCAATTTGGACGCATGTGGTACAATCGTCTAAGCGAGTATCTATTAAAGAAAGGATATGTAAATAGTCCTATTTGCCCTTGCGTTTTTATAAAGAAAACAACATCCGGATATGTGATTATCATTTGTCTATGTTGACGATTTGAATATTATTGGTGCTGCTAAAGAAATCTAAGAAACAATGGTGTACTTAAAGAAGGAATTTGAAATGAAAGATCTTGGAAAACTAAATATTGTCTTAGTCGCAAATTGAACATAGACCAAGCGGAATCTTTGTGCATCAATCGACATATCTGAGAAAAGGTATTGAGGCGTTTTAATATGGATAAAGCAACTCCATTAAGTACACCAATGGTTGGTAGATCGCTTAATGTTGAGAAGGATCCATTTCGCCTTGCGAAGAAAAGCGAAGAAGTTCTTAATTCAAACGACATATCTAAGTGCGATAGGAGCTCTCATGTATCTTGCTAATTGTACTAGACCGATATAGCTTTTCTTTGTTAATCTACTAGCAAGATTTAGTTCATTTCCTCTGAAAAGGCCTTTGGAATGGAATTAAACATCTATTCATTATCTTTGGGTACAATTGATTTGGGATTATTTTACACTAAATATGCAAAACAAGTTTTGGTTGGTTATGCAGATGCAGTTACTTATCGATCCGCATAAAGCGGATCCCAAACGGTTATGTATTTACGTATGGAGGCACTGCAATTTCTTGGCGTTCACAGAAACAAACACTTGTTGCTACTTCTTCAAATCATGCTGAAATCATTGCACTTCATGAAGCAAGCCGAGAATGTGTATGGTTAAGGTCAATGACGTACCACATTTTAACAACTTGTGGCTTATCGACCAACAAAGAACCAACAATCATATTTGAAGACAATGCAGCATGTATCGCTCAAATAAAGGAGGGTTATATCAAAAGTGATAGAACCAAACATATCCCTCCGAAATTTTTCCAATTCACCCAAGATCTCGACAAGAGCAAAGAAATCAACATCCAGTATATTCAATCAAGCAACAATGCTGCGGATCTTTTCACAAAGGCACTTCCTACTATACCTTTCAGGAAGCATGTCCACGAGATTGGAATGCAACATCTAAGAAATTTATGAGGAAGAGCTCATTGTGTTAAATGAGGGGGAGCTTACGCAGTTGCACTCTTTTTCCCTTATCATGGTTTTTATCCCACTGGGTTTTTCTTGATAAGATTTTTAACGAGACAACACCAAATGCGTTTAAAGACCAGAGAAGAGACAATTATATGGCACACCAAGGGGGAGTGTTATAAAAGATAGAAATAATATGGTGTACCACTAATTGTAGATGCACCATTTAATAGTTAGTGTACATATGGATTGATTTGGTTTTACCTAACACAAGAATGAAGTAGGTGGTTATTGGTTAGGTTTTACCTAACACAAGAATGAGGTAGATGATTATTGGTTAGGTTTTACCTAACAAAAGAATGAGGTAGATGGTTATTGGTTAGGTTTTACCTAACACAATAACATTTATGGAGTAGGTGGTCACATGTGTATTAGGTGGTTAAAATATACTATAAATAGAAAGGTTAACTTGATGTAAGATACACCATTTTTTCATAAGAAGAATTCTCCTCTCCTAAATATTTTTATATTTTAGTTTCAGTTTTATAACAGAAACTTTAGCAATAATGTAACGGAAAACTAACAAAGTCAAGTTGTTGTTAGAGAGGATAGGCATCCAAGCTTGTCACCCTTGTGTCAAATCTCAATTTTTCATAGTTGAAACTTCAATTGAATCCAGATGGTTGAAGTAAGAGAGCTATCTTCCTTTTTCTGCTTAGAAATGGAGCTCCTAATTTTTATAGGTTAATTTGAATATTTGTGAAATATTACGGTTTAATTTAAACACATTAAAATGTTAAGATCTAACTTTTATTTAACTATAAATGTCAAAATTATTTTTTGCTCAAAGGAGTTTAACAATTATTTGAGTCCAATATAGGTAATTTTAATTTATTAAATATTTTAAAATACTTAGTTTATAAATTAGTACATATATATGAAAACTTATTTAGTACATATTAAAAGGGACAAATTACGAGTTCTATTGTTATTAAAAAATAGAATAAGAAAATAAATTCATGATAAACTTATTAATATAATCAATTCATTCAATTATTAATTAAATTTCATAAAATTTAAAGCATTTTATTTCACATGATTTCTATGTTATTATAAATTAAAGAAAATTAGATAAAATTGAAGATTATGTAATATGATTGTCAATAATAAAACTAATATGATTCGATACTAGTATTAACAAAGAATAAGGATAATTCTATCGATATAAGTTTAATTAAAAAGGATTCATAAATACTATAAAAAGAATATGAAGCCTTGCACTCCATAATTGAGAATGATAATATTTTAGAGTTGATAGTCATTAGTAAGTTAGATAAGATTATAAGCTATCAAAAACTTAAAATAAGACCTTCTTTCATTGAAGAAAATCTCTCAAAATTTTTGATTAGTCAATAATACTAAACTATCAATTACAATGATAAGAGAGGTTTTATAAACATAAAATTTAGGAACTAGAGTCTACAAAACAAAATAAAATTTTAAAATCCTAAGCAACTAAACCAAGAGTTTATTAAGTTCTTGTTATTGTTGTTATAGCTAAACCATGAGTTTAGTACCTGTCCAAGTAGCACATTAGTATCAATTTTATTATGTAATTTTATGAGTGTTTTTTGTAGATTAGTTTGATGTTGGATACAAGTTTACTTTGGCATCGATTTGTTTTTATTTCTCTAATCAACAAACCAGTGAAAGATTGGTATGAGACACCAACATGCCATTGACATTGGTTATATTATGTAACCTTACTCTTTATTTTGTTCCTTTATTTAAATCAATATTATAGGTTTGACTTCAATCTTTTAAAGTAGCAACACTTCACTCATTGCATAAAGATTTACCATTAGATCATTGAAAACTTTTTTGGTTTTCTTTGTTATACTCCTTGTCAATAGTCTTCCAATGTTCTTTAATAGACATCCAATAACCTTCGGTGCCTTAATTAAATAAATTGCAATTTTTAGACCCCTATTTATGGATCCCTTGCTTTGAAACTTGTGTAGCTTGAGTAAATAACTGACTCTTATTATTTTCTCTCTCCTTAAAAGGATTTGTAACCAAATCAACTTTTTCATCTACAAATTTAAAAATAAATAAATTAACAATATTAAAAGTGATATGAACATCATATTCATTTAGTAAGTCGATCCTGTAATGGTTGTTATTCACTCTTTTCATGACTTGACAAATTCTATATCCTCTTAGTTACAACTTGTACTTTTGTTTGCATAAAAACCTCTTCTTCCTCATTTTTAGAGAATTTTCGTACAATGAACTTGACATAAGGGAGATACTTGAGGTTTTCACATCTTGTGTGATAGGTTCGGTGTTTGGTTACGCATGATAGTTTCTCTTATTGAGATTTTTAGCCATAAAAGTCTTAAATAAAATTTACTAACAATGTTTTCATCATTAGTGTGTGCCAATTAGACTGTGCATTTGGTTTTTGCTTTTATTGACAACATGTTGTCACATACTGTATGTCCATAAAGAATGTGAGGATAACATAAAGATGCATCCCTTATATTTGTGGGCCTTTTGGGTGATGAGAATGTAGTCATTACAATGACCTTTCAAGTCAGTATTTGGATTGTTTCGTTTGCATATTAGGGGATGTCTATGGTCCCATGTTTAGTTATTCTGCCCAGAGGTGTTGGTCTTATATAGGATATTGAGATGTGCATAAAGGCATAAGATAGAGGAAAGTTATTGCTTAAATGATCTATTCACCCACAGGTGGTAGTCTCGTAAGACTTTGAGAGTTAATTATGTCTGCTCTGATTACTTTTACGTAGAGGTCTAATTGCATACGTTATATATTCAACCTATAAGTGTTCACAATATGTATAATCAGATTCTTAATATAGGTATTATTTAATGACTTTGAGTATCGTTGTTGTTCTACATTTGTGTTGATCTTTGCATTATCACTTTATAGTCACCTTTTCGATCAACAATCACAGTGTCACCATTGAAACCCTTATTGGTTTCAATTCGAAGAAGTGGACAATGGATGTATTGATCATCGATATGGCTATATGAATGAATAGGCCATATCTTTATTTATATACAACAACTCGAAGGTTCATAAAAGAGCCTATACAATTTGGGATTGGTCAAACAGATTATATTGCATGACCATTAAAAGATCCATTTCGGACCATCTACTGAGTGTACTTCTGGAAACAAACATAGCAAAGGAATTCCTAAACCATGTCTCTCAGAGGTATACGGTCTCATCTAATGCTAAGATAAGTGCCTTCATGAAAGAATTATTCTCCATGAGATAAACTAGAGAAGGGGAAGTGCAGAAGTACATATCAAGAATAGAATGTATCTATAATAGACTGAAGGCACTTAATATTCCTCTTCTTGATGTCTGCATAGTTCACCAAACTCTGAATACACTCTCTTTAGAGTTTAATAATCTGATGATAACATATTACTCACAAGATGAGGAATGAGACTTCAATTCTTTAATTACCCATTATGTTGCTTAGGAGGAGAAACTCAAGAATGCTGGTCCTATATCCCTCGAAGATGAAGCCTACCAAGTTCAAAGGTAGAAAGTCTAAATCTTCTCCACATGTTGATGTTAGTCAGCCTAGTATCGCTAAGGGTCTACAGGATGTTAAAGAGGAATGGACATAAAGGTTTGACTAACTACTAGAGGTTTAAAGCTTGAAATGAAAGACAGAAACCTTCAGGTAACTCCTTGGCTTATCAATTTATTAATCTAATCTTACGATAATCGCTTCAAGTTCTTAGTGACTAGATAGTGGAACATCTAATCATGTTGCTTCCAAGATGCAGGCGTTCATATCTAGGATAGAGACAACTAAAGGAAAGAAGAAACTAATGGTTGGAAACAATGAAGAAGCTACTGTAATATCTATAGGGGTTGTATATTCTGAACCTTTTTGCAAGGTTTATTTTGATTTTACATGATACATTATATATTTTATCTTTGTATCAATTTTCGATAAAGAAGGTGATGGTTTTGTATTTAATGCTTCAGTTGTACAATTTTCATTTAATACAAAACATATTGGTACAACTTTCTTGTCATATGTTTTATATAGAATATTTTTTGCCTCAAATTAGATATATACTTCTTCATATCTTGTCGAACAAGTAATGAAGAAGGAGAACCCTAATGAAGGTTAAGTCATGCATGTGTGGCATAAAAGTATAAATCACATTTCTATAGTTAGGATTGAGAGATTGATTAAGGAAAACATTCTCCCAATTCTAGATTTTGATGATCTAGAAACATGTGTTGACTGTTGCAGGGATAAGTTGACTAAAATATGGAAAAAGGGGTCAACTCGTGCTTCTGACTTATTGGGTCTGATACATACATATATCAGTAGACCTTATACAATTGCAAGATGCAATTTTAGATATTTTCTAACTTTTAATGATGGTTATTCCTGTTACAGTTATATGTTCTTGCTTAAGGAAAAGTCTTAAATTTTTTATGAGTTCAAGATCTTTAAGAATGAAGTTGAGAACTGATTGGAAAAATCCATCAAGATGTCAAATTTGGTTGTAGAGGAGAGTATGGTGTTTCAGGACATGAAAAGGTCCGTTTGTCAGATATATGAAATTATTTAGAATAGTGAATGAATTCACTATGCCAGATAGTCCTGAGCAAAATGGTGTGGCTGAAAGGTGTAACTGCATCCTAAAGGACATGATGAAGTAAATGCAGAACAATACTAACCTACCTGATTAGTGTATAGGGCTACCCTGCTAAGGTGCGCTAGTATAATCCTTATGAAAGCAAATTGCAAACTCGTTTACTCATTGCTGCTTAGTTGGATATCTCGACCACTCTAAAGGCTACAAATTTTGTTATAGAGAAACAAGGGTCAGAGTAGTGAAATAACAAACGACTAAGTTTCTGAAATACGATGTCTATGATGATGGTAGGCTCTCTTACCTCTCAAGCGATAACAAGATGGATACTACAATTATTTTGTATAAGCTACGTATACAGTCAGTTCAAGTGGATCAAGGTCTTATTACCATGCTTATACAAGAACAATAACCCATACTTGTATAAACAGAGGTTTTTATGATACAAGAACCAATGCAATTGCGTAGATCTACTAGAATGAGATGACCTATTATCCCATTTGATTACATAGTCTATTTGGATGAAAAAGACTATGATATTAGAAATGTTGTGGATTCAGTTATTTTTTCAAAAGCTATTTTTAGACCCCATGTAGATTATGGTGGGAAGTGGGATGCAATAAATGATGAGATATAATTCGTGAAGCATAATAAGGTCTGAGAGCTAGTTAATTTGTTACAGGATTGCAAACCTATTAGTTATAAATGAGTTTGAAATACCAAAAGGATTTAAGGATAAAGTTTAGTGGTTTAAAGCTCGCTCAGTTGTCAGATGGTTCACTCAAAGAGAAAGGTTTGACTTTAATATTACCTTGTCTCCTATATCCTCGACAGATACTTTTCGAGTAACTATGACAATTTTAGCTAATGATGATATAGAGTAACATCAGATGCCTGTCAAAACTACTTTCCTAAATAAAGACTTTTATAAAGAGGTTTATATGGTATAACCTAAAGGATTTCAGAATCTAAATAGAATTGATACAGTTTGTACATTAAACAAATCAATATATGGTTTACATCAAATCTCTGAAAAGTGTTACCTTATATTTGATGAAGTTTTGACCTCTTTCGACTTCATAGAAAATAAAGTTGAAAGATGCTTCTATTACAAGATCAAGGGGAGCAAAGTTGTCTTCCTATTATTGTATGTAGATGATATGTTGCTTGTGTCAAATGACTTGTCCATGTTGCATAAGATTAAGCAACTTTTAGGTAAGCATTTTGACATTAAGGATCTTGGTGAAGCATCTTTTGTCTTATGTATTCAGATTTATCGGAACAGATCTTAACACTCATTAAGCCTCTCACAGTGTGCATGCATTGAGCATGTGTTACAAAAGTTTAATATGGTTGATTATAAATCTATTATAGCACTGATCTCTTATAATGAGAGATTATTTTTAGCACAGTATCCAAAGAATGAAGTAAAGAGGGAGGTCATAATGAATGTTCTTGATTCTAGTATATTTGATAGCTTGATTTATGCTCAAGTGTGCACTAGACCAAATATTGCATTTACTGTTGGACTGTTGGGTCAATATCTGGCTAACCTAGATATAAACCATTGGAATGCGGTCAAGCGAGTGTTGATACACTTAAAGAAAACTAAGGATTATATGTTAACATACTGTAGAGTCAAGAATCTAAACCTTATGTGGGTATTTGATTTTACATGTGTCTAGATGATTGAAACTCCACTTTAGGTAACATTTTCATGTTAGTAGATGGCGTAGTATCATGGAAGAGTGTCATGCAGACATTATTGACTTCCTCAACAAAGCATTCGAAGGTTGCAGTATGTTATGGGACTGCTTCGCAGACCGTTTGGCTCAAAAACTTAATTTCTGAGTTGTCTGTGGTTGATTTAGTTGCTAAACCCATTCGATTGTATTGTGATGATCTTGCTACTGTGTTGTTTAACAACGATAAGAACATCACAGAATCTAAGCATTTGGAGGTAAAGAAGTTGTTACAGAAAGGTGACATTAAGGAGGAGCATTTGAGGACTAAGGAAATGTAAATGTTAACTGATCTTTTAACTAAAAGACTTCACCCATATGAGTTTGAAAAAAACATGTATACAGTATGAGTGTATTAAAGTTCTTGGACACTGTTGTTAGGGATCATTATGTTTGCTCCTTATATGATTATACATTTTGATGTGTTATGACAGTATAGTGGTTTATCAATAAATATTATTATCGTTTATCCTCAGTACTATGTTTTATCGTACATTGTCATAATACATGTAAAAGTCTTAAGATTTGTGTCGATCTTAAGTAGTTTAAAGGTCATTAGGATTGATCTTGAGCCTATATCATTAAGACATACATAGTTTAATATGTATATCCATGGATTTTAACATGACATAGGGTGATATAAGTATTCAATCTCATAAAAGTTTTCTCTTATGCAATTTAGCATTCAGTGAGAGAAAAAAAGATATCTCTAATGCAGTTTCACATATGTAATTTAACATAAAGTTTAGAGAAATCAAGTCCTATAAACAAAAAGATGATATATATCATATTATACAAGTATCATCTGAGCTTTTCATACTTCATTTTCTCATTCATGTTAGTGAGATATTAGATATGCCTGATTATATTGGACCTGTGTCATATATGACACATGTGTTTGATATTTTTCAGTATAGAAAGCCTTACGAGATGAAATGATAGACTTTCATTATCTTTAGATCAAATGTTTTGTTTTGAACTTGGTATACCATACAATGATTGACTTAACCATATTTTGAACTGGTTTTAACTTTATGTCAAAACCGCAATTGATATTATCTAGGAGGGAGAATGTTAGATATTTTTCCCATTTGGTGGACAACAATCGATTATATTTTAATTGTTTTAATAACTTATTGGTTAAGCCAATCGTATTTGATTCAAATAAAGATAATAAAGTGATCCAATAAATGATATAGATTAACGAGAGTCGAAGTTCAAGAGAAAAAGGACCCCAATTAGTGTGGACTAGATCTATATTAAACCTGGGATGGAAAAGCTCGATATGGATACTATATAAAAAGGTTAAGGTTTCCTACAGGTGCTCATGTCATTTGTTAATGTAAAGTTGTTCTGATCCATTCAGAGGTTCACGTTTTGAGAAAACTATAGAAAAACGCTGATCACATCCTATCGAGTAGATTCGGTGAAGATGTAGGTGGATTTGTGCTCGTTTTGACCTCAAAAAGTTCGTTTGAAGTTATGAAACTGAAATCAAGAATTTCCCGCATTTCTTCAATTATTTCCCTTTCATGTTCGATCCGGATCACATAGTAAGGCTCATGTTACATTTTACATTCATATTATGGCGTCGTTTGGTTAGCTACCAATCAGCTATTTTTCAGCTGATTGATATGCTTCAGCTGTTTGACTATTCAAACATCTATAAAAGCTGTTTGAAGAGCAGCTGATCCCATGGCTGTTTGTCTTCAAACAGCCAAAAATGAAAACGCTCTTATAGAGGAGCGTTTTCATCAAACAACTAAATTAATTTTTTCCAATGTCGATTTTTTCCTCTTTGTTACAGTCTCATTCCATTCATTTTCTCTAGATTCTTTATTTTCTATTGGGACTGTTAAGGATTGCTGCTTCGGATGAATGATTCAAAGTTGCCCTCCATGTTGTGATGAGACATGGTTAAATCGTTTGAGTAAGCATGCATTATCATTGTTGATGTTCTCGTGATACCCTTTTGGTTTTCTTATTATTTTTGTTGTTGTTAATATAATAATAATAATCATAATATAAAAATAATAATAATAATATAATAATAATAATATTATTATTATTAGTATAATAAATAATAAATAATAATAGTACTAATACTAATACTAATAATAATAAAAATTATTATTATTATTATTATTATTATTATTATTATTATTATTATTATTATTATATGTTCTATGTTTTATTAAAGTTATAAATTTAATTTTGTAGAATTAAATATCTAAAATCTAAATTCTTATAAGAATATTTATTGAAATACTAAAATATATAATATTTATATTCTTATATTTTTAAAGTCATGTCCTTATAAGTTATTTTACACTTAAGCAATTATCTTAAGCAATTTAATTTTACCAAACATCTTTTAAAAAATTTAATGTAGTCATTTGGTAAATCGATTTATATAATCATTATCATTAACAATTAATAAATCATTATCATTTATCGGTGATCGCCAAACAGAACTATACCTTTTTCATACAAAATTTCGGTTTTTAATACTATAATGCTTACAAGAATTAAAAACGCTATAGGCCTCGGAAGCTTATTGCTTGTAAGAGAGCTCTTTCGAAGGACCTGTCCAAGATAAGCAACTATTTCGTTGACTTTATACCCGATGCTAACGTGAAAAGATGTCACATTAGTCCACAGTGATCAGATAACGAATCCTCGTTATTGGACCAAAGAAAGTTGGAGCTTGTAGATATAAATTCTTGATCTGACGAGAGTAGTGCACCGTCAATTTCTCACAAAACTAACTTTACGGAGTTTGATAATGATGGCATTTATGAAAGGAAGAGTTACAGTAATGCTTAGCAGAGATGAATTCTGAGAACACCGTATTGAAGCACACGCCCACTGCACACAGATAAGCCAACCCTTTTAGTTATCAAGCATTTTATGTTTCATACATTTGTGGACTGTGAAAAGGTTGCTTCTATTACTGACTTTATCAAACATTATGTAATTACGCGAATAAGAGTTGAGGGAATCTGAAAAGCTGCAGAAACTCTATTTTGTGCATTTTATGCAATGGCGGTGCAGATTATCATTTTATAAAAGAAGAAATTCTGGCAATGTCTGTGTGTTGGAGTGACGGGACCACCTTCTGAGGACTGATGAGGAGTGTAATTATCTGTTCAGCCACTAGGCCAGTAAAAAACAGTATCACAACATGTCTGTGATATAGTCTGGTAATATATTTCATTCTCTAATAGCAATGGGTCTCTGATACAGATAATTAATATTCGTTGCTTGCCTATAGTTAATAAGCAAGGTACCAATACTTGTTGAATGTATCCGGTGAGTTCTCTTTGAAGGAAGGCCCTGCACGTGCATCTTCATAATCTTTACACTGCCAAGATAAGGTGGCGATTGAATGATGATAATTCAGATGAGTGAAGGATGAGATAATCAAGACAACCCTTCGACCATAACTGTGCACAACACAATTTGAAACCTTGAACTACTAGCTGGCTGCAATGAATGACAATCTGATCCATTTGACTAATATTTAATATCTGCAGATTAACAGTACCAATGAACCGAAAGGCTGACTGCTACACTTTTGATTATTCAGATTCATTTCTAGAATAAGTTTTCCTCCAATTTGTCCCATATGTAGAATTAATACAAGAACTTGAGGTCCTTAGTCCTTACTACAACTTTTCAGGAAAACTGAGAGGCACCTCTCAAAACAGAAGTCAATTATACGGGCTAGAATCTAAGATGGTTCTACGGTATACAAATGGTCAGTCTGTGTAATTTGCATGCACTAGGGGTCACCATCACAACCAACTCTCCTAATCTACATTGAAAAGTGTGCCAAAGAGCTGTAGTGTGAGCCCTAGAGTCGATGTCTGCAAAATAGTAGGCCCATGATGATCCCCCAATGCACCAATCTCTCAGCCGCTGGCATGCCGGAATCATTATCCGGCCACCTGCTGATTGAGATGTTATATCCCTGCAATTCAACAAAAGCTGCCCCATATCTTTGTTTGGAGGTGCAAATAAAAAAAATAAGGCAGGGTGGGTTGCTCTTCTGACATATGTCATGTGACTGTGGGGTTTCATTATGATTCTTTTTTTTGTGCGAAAATGTAAAGTTTTATGCAAAGCAAAGCAAACACTTGCACAGTTGCACTCAAGAATGAAAAAGCATTTAAAGGAAAGTCTCTCAACTCAAAATGGTTCATGCATCAGTTCCCTTTAATTTAAGCCATCTACTCTGTGGGTCTATTCTTATGGAAGTTCTATTTACCGTTGATCATTCGTAGATATCGTTTGAATTTTAATGGCTAGTAAGATCAGACGGCTATGAATGTTTATCTAAATGATTACCCCACATGATGGGCCGTCGCTATAGAAAAAAATAAATTCACCATGAATGAGCTGAGACTCTTTTGTGAGGACTCTTTGCGTGAATATAATATCTGCACACAACTTGCTATATAAAGCTTTCGGATGGCTGTAAACCCTACTGAACTGTGATGGGTGTCTGAGATAAGCCTGCAAAATTTCCAATATCTATAACTACACTTTCTGTAGTTTTTCTTTTTCTTCTTTCTCTCAGCTTCTCCATACCTCTGTTAGCTAATCTAGCTCTTCCAAGCCCATTCCTTCTCCATCCCTGCACTTCTCCTACTCCACACCTACGGTTTCTGTTCTTTTCCTGATATCTTGGGCTACGATTTTAAAGGCTCTTTTGCAAGAATCATGGACGTTGACTTGATGAAATCGTCAACAGGACATGAACAGATGGACATGCTGACAATGATGATGCAGATGGATCAAAAGCTTCCTGATTTCTGCGAGCCTTTTCACAGCGCTAGTACTTCACAAGTGCATGACATTCAGTTCTCCAATGGAAATCCGACTAGCACGATTGTGCCTCCAGCATCAATGTATCATAACCCACAAGCTCTCATGAATCCACCTCCTACTCTGCCTTTTGTTGGCACACCAATCCAAGAACCTGTAACACCACCTCTCCAATCGAACATGGTCGGTGGCAAGTTCAAATATGGACCTCCATTCTCAACTGCAAACTCGTTCTTATCTTCCGCAGAAAAGAAGAACTCCACTGCAGCTATCAGAGAGATGATTTTTCGTATAGCAGCAATGCAACCAATCCATATAGACCCAGAATCCATAAAGCCTCCAAAGAGGAGGAACGTGAAGATATCTAAAGATCCACAGAGTGTTGCTGCGAGACATAGAAGGGAGAGGATTAGTGAGAGGATAAGAATTCTGCAGAGACTAGTGCCTGGAGGTACCAAAATGGATACAGCATCTATGTTGGATGAAGCTATACATTACTTGAAATTTTTGAAGAAACAAGTACAAGCTTTAGAAGAGGCTGGGGCTAATAGGCCAATGGGTAGTTTTGGGTTCTCAGGAATGACAATTCCAAATGTGGGTTACTCATCTTTGTTGAAAAATTGCCAACCTGCTTCAAATATGGTGGGCTCACTGCAGATGCTTAGATGAGAGATCGAGACAGGTTGTCTGTGCTGTACGCCGGTGGTTCTTTGGGTATTGTAAATTACGATTAGGGTTGTTATAATCTTGCTTCGTTTGTGATTGTCCCAAACAACTTTATTGTATGAGTTACTTTGTTCAAAAGTTCAGTGCAAATCTCTTGACGACTCTACCACACACTAAAGGGAAGAAGAAGCTTACGTAATAACACGGAGAATTAGTTATGTCAAGGAACATGACATAATCACTCATAGAACTTCATCATTCTGAGAAAGAAAGTACACGCAAGTACTTATGTTTCCCTTTCAAAGATCTTGTCTTTTGAATTCTTAATTCCCATTGTTTCTATATGTTGGGAAATCGGGTCCGGATTTGATCCGACCGCAGCGAAATAATCACAATTTTTTTTTGTGATTTTTGATTTCCCGAAAATCAAGATATATTTTAATTCTATAAAATGATTAACAAGAATCATAATAAAGTGAAATTTAATTCGTACCTTATCCTGAAGCTTAATCCTTCTCTTGATGCATCCCTCGAATCGTTTTCGAAACCTATCCGTCTCAATCACTGTAGCCGCACAAGTGTCCGGCCTCTAACAGTATCTACAAAATGAGTTTAGAGAACTCTATAAATTTTATAGAGAGGGTTAAGCATGAAGTGCTAGCTATATAGAGCTTAAACCTATTTATAATAAACTTTGGACGTCTTAGTAATTTAATTGAAATTAAATACTAATTTCAATTAAACTTTAATTAGAATTACAAATAATTCTAATTAATTACCAATTATGTCCAAATAAGATTCAATATCTTATATTGATCTTTATTTATTAAATATCTCATATTTAATCATAAAGTTTCTCAAACTTTACAATCAAGTCCAACTTGATTAAATTAATTTTTCTCTCTTCAATCCATTTTATATGTGTGGCTCATTAGGTTACCAAATATGTTGGCAATGATTATAAATTATAATTTTAATTCATAATTAAAATTAGATAAATTAAAACTTCTTTTAATTTATCTTTAATTCTCCAATTAAACAATTTATAATCATAGATCAAGATTGGCGTCTAGCAACGCATCATGACCACCCAAATATTTAGGAATGTCAAAGTAATTTTGATTAACCTTTTCGTGCATGATTTTTTCATATAATTCAATCATTTCATCAACCAATGTTCCAATTAGACATAGAGCATAGAATTAATGTATACTCTATTTTGAGTCCAATTATATTAGTTCTCCGCCATTAGCTATTGATTCAATTAGTAATATTTGTAAACTGTTTACAAAATATCATTCTACCTTGGTCAAGGATTTCCCGAATCAATATTAATCGAGAACAATGAAACATTCTCCCTAATTACTTTAGGGTGATGAATCCTATCTTGATCATTCAACTATCTCCATATAGTTCATGCTACATCCAATGATTATCGTTTAAATGACCTTGATAAATAGATCACGAGTAGTATCAAAATATAGCAATCCCCATACAAGATAACTTTGATGACCTCAAGTCAAAGGATCACTTATACAATCATCACAACGAGAATTCTATAGACATACAAGTAATGTTCTAAATGAATTTCTCATATCGGGTCTGTTCAGTGAACTTGTTATCTAGCAAGCACCCACACGTTTGTTTATGTATCTCTATACTTTAGCCTATGAGACCGATTACTTCCTTCATAAGGAAAAACAAAACGTGTGCTAGTCTTTTTATGTTCTATTAATGTCTAATGTTAATAGAACAATGACTAGGAACATTTTATGAATAATACATAAATGCAATATGAATATCATAATTATAATTTCATTATAATTTCATTTGTAATGCATAATTATCCCATGGACTTTATCATATACATCTAAACATGTACAAGATAAAGAATGCATTCTAAAATAATTTATCACTAAACTACAACCAAAGCGATTGGCTGTAGGGCATAAACCAACAATCTCCCACTTGCACTAAGCCAATCATTTAAGTATCTAATACCATATCACCATATGACGATTGTTCTACTAATAAAGTAGTGACTTAATGAGAGAATTCTACAAGATTCTCTATAGTGAGCACTGGATTAAATCTTACAACTCATAGCTTAATTATCATCATAATTAAGAAAATTTGCCTAAACACATTCTTGGTTCTTTGATGAGACATTAGTTCCTTATACATGTCCATTGACTCTAATGTTCTACAATACGTTACTATTTTAAACAATGCAAAGAAACTATATTAAGTTCATTAAAGAACTTGTTGATCTAATTAATCATTTCCACTAAATGAAAAATATATTATGACTTAATTAGCAACCAATTGCTACATTGGAACTTTTCCAATCCTAAATGATAATGTTCTAAGTAAATAAACCTTAATTAGGATTTACTCTTTAAAGTTATATCCTTATCATCTTGAACTCAAATATCAACTCATACGCAGAGTAATGGATATCTTTAATACTTCACAAGTATCTGATATCTTAAATACTAAATATCTTTAGTACATTATCTATGCACTTGGACTTAGAATAAGCTAACAACGTCCAATCTATCTTTATAGATCTGATTTCCAGAATTAAGTTGTTATCTTTTCATATCCAACAAGAGTTGTTCTTAGACAATTATATGTTCAACAATTGAAAGTTAGAATTGTTGTTCTCTGTGAGCATTATGTCTCCACACACTCCCACTAAAGAGGGCAACTATACTCCCACCAACCTTCTTGTGAAGTGATAAATTCACAATCATTTCTAAAATAAACTCTTTGAATTCATCATGAAAGTAAATCTTTCACTGTCTCGTAGCCTTTCAACTATACATCAAATGTATTATTAAAAGTATTAGTTCCAATTAGATGTATAGTCATGAGATTTGAACCTTTCAAATTCTTTCTTACTCCCACTACTTATCTTGAGAACCATTCTCCTATAAGCATACATTGAAACAAACAATTTGTTTAATAGGTTTGTAAGATTATATCAAACCTTTTGGATATGTTATAACCCTTTATTACCCATTTTAGTTATAAACTAAATGGATAATATGTGTGATTCAACTAAGCATCACATCATTGAATCATTAACTTTAACTCTTTCAAAGACCTAACATTTCATATCTAATATGAAATCTAGCTAATTGATTCAACTGGAACTATAGAAGGTAAATTATTGTACTAGGCATCGCTATAGAAGAAATAATGTTGCATTCTACAATATCTCATATTGTATGTAACTCCTTACATAAATCCATAACTTTATGGAATTATGTTGTGAAGGTACTCACTAGAGAATTTCATTCTCTATAGATAACTGATCATTTCAAAATTACCACAATAATCTCATTGACATGCTTCAGCATTCTCAGTGCTTAATTTCTACTTAGATTTAAACAATTTGAACTTTTCAAAGTTTTAAATCATCATTTTATTTAATACATATGACTATATCACATAAAGTCATTAGTAATAAAATAAAATAAAACATTATCCTTTTATGAATTGTTATTCCATCCAATACAACACATGTATAAAATTCTTCAACACGTGTAAAATTCTTCAACTTTACAAGTTTCACAAGTGCCATGCGATTCATAATCAAAATGATACACATATCCTTGTATGTAACTTTATGATTCTCGTTCTATTGATTTAATCAACATGGCATAAAAGGATTGTCTCGATTATCCAACTTTTAATTCTTGCCATTTATGTTAAATATAAATCTCCTTTGATCCAATACATATACAAACTATTTGCATAAGCTTGAATCAACTACTTTTATTTAACAATCTATTTCTTATCATGCTTTGAACATTACAATAATGTTGAATCTAAATTTAGTATCAAATACTCCTAAGCATGAATTAGAAATACATATGATCTCTATCATATCACATAAAGGCAAGAAAAATAATGCAATCATTTTCTTCTAATGATAACTATTATCATTCTATAACAAAGCGTATAATTGTAGTCCACAATTATGCTTTTAGTAGACTAAATTAAGTGAAACAACTTCAACAAGGTATTATACCTTTTAGCTCTACTTTATACAACCTCTTGCATCTTATTATCATGGTGTTGACATACATCTTACTTGTTGTCATCAAAGTTTATGAGACATTAGTCAACTCAAAATGTCAATACATCTTGTCATTCATAAGATTTTGACATATCCCAAAAACTTTAACACCAAATCCTCAACAAGGATTATGACAAATTTGCATAATGTGCATACAATTTTCTTTTCTAACTTTTGGGAACACTTCTCAAACATATCCTATGTCCAAGAACTTGAGTTCACTAACTTAGTATCAACTATACTAAATAAGGTAAATTCCACTAAGAACAAAATATAAATGTAAGAAAAGCAAGTAATCAATTATATGCCATGACTACAAAATAAGATTAGGACTTTAATCATGCATTTAGTTACTCCCATTATTTTATTCGAAATAATAGCCCTCACTACTATTCGAAAAGATTACTATAATCTTTCTAGTGGACTAGGATCCTATTCAAATATAGTTGACCTTGAGTTTGTTCAACAAACCAACTAGACTTAAATTAGGTAGATAACAACTTTATCAATCACATCTTATGTGACGTCTAGATCCGTTAGGTGACAACTCTTGCCAAAATGTATCTTATATATCATTCCTAACACTACCTCTAAATTCATGTGATCATGAGTTTGCTCATTCAAATCACACAAATTTAGTTAAGTAGAACCCACTATTATAAGATTAAATATATTCGGGTTAAAGGGGCCTTGAGTTTACTCAACAAGTCTTACAATAAACAGAACTCTAGTTTATTGTTAATCACGTTCTTAACGCGTACTTAATATTTTAACGAGAGATTTTAATTTAATTTGTCTCATCAAACACAAATTACATATAAAATATCACATATATAAAACATACAATTTATCATGCATCTAATATATATATCAATCATATAAATAAAGTATGCAACATATGCACTCATAATCAAATTACATGCATAAAATATCAAGTTTCGTTTGATTCCAATTATCACATATATAAAATATAGAATTTATCATGCATCTAATATATATATCAATCATATAAATAAAGTATACAACATATGCACTCATACTCAAATTATATGCATAAAATATCAAGCTTCGTTTGATTCCAGTTATTGATCTTCATAATCTAAAATAACATTTCCAACTCCTTGAAAAATTAAATTAGATTAATACTATTGATTCCTAAATAAATTAAATTCCTATTCCAAATAAAATTAAATATTATTTGAAAACAAATTTTCAAATCCAATTTGAAACTATTTTAATTTTCTTGACTCCTTTAATAATAATTTAATTGAAAATAATTTTCAATAAATTATTCTTCTTACTTATTATAATTTAAAAACTTCTTTTCAAAATTATATTGATAACATATTCTAATCCAATTAGAAAACTATTTCTAATCTAATTTGAAAATACTATTTCTAATCTCATTAGAAATTACTATTCCTTAATTAGAAAACTATTTTTAATAGTACAAGGAAACTACTTTCAAAGTTAAATAAAACACTTTTAAATTTAATTAAGAAAGTCTTTATATTATTTATTTAGAGATTGATTTCTTAATAAATTAAAAATCTTTCTTTAATAGATTAGAAAACTATTTTTCAAAATATTAAAGAAAACTTCTTTTCTTGATAAATAAATGAAAACACTTTTCAAATTTTAATCAAGATAATATCATTTCTAATAAATCAAGAAATTTATTATTTATAAATAAAGAAATAATTTCTAAATAAATAAAATAACAATTTTTAAACAAATAAAATTTAAGAATTTAATTTATCTGAATCAAATTGAAATAAATAATTTAATTAAGAAACATCTTCTTAATTATTTAAGAAAAAATTTCTCAATTTTAAGAAGTCTAATTAATTAATTTCGATCTAATTGAAACTATTTCTAATTAATTAACTTCAATCTAATTGAAATTAATTAATTCTAATTTTAAAATAATTTTAAATTAATTAATTTCAATATAATTAACTAATTAATTCTAATTTTATAAACAACTTTTCTAAAATTAATTAGGAATCAACATAATTATTAATCTTAATCTAATTAAGAAAATAATTATATTAATTTTGAAAATGATTTTGAATTTTAAAAATTTTAAAATTGTTTTAGGATTTAATTAAATTAAAAATACATTATTACTAATTTAATAATTCCCATTTTAAGTTTAAGTCCTACTTAAACTTGTAACCAAACAAATTCAAAAATAGATTTGAAATATCTTATTCTAACATCCAAACAACCCTTATTCTAATATTAGTATGGACTTATCCTTGTGTCCAAACAAGCCTCTTCTTCACCTTAGAAAACCCTAAACTCAAAGAAGTTTGCCACCGCCACCATCTTCATGGCCTTTAATTTGCACCGCCGTCTGTTTTTCTACTTTAGGACATTTTCATGGAGCACCGCTTTATGCTACAACATCCACATGTTGCTTGCAAGCCATTTAGTAGCCTTATTCATTTTGAAGCTAGAAGACTTATTCCTATACACTGTTCATTGATGGGACAAATAAAGATGGACCACCATCTTTATTCTTCACGCCTCTGCTGGCTTCTTTGTTCTCAGATTCAACGTTTTTCCAAATTGTTTTAGCGCCGCATATAGCCTTACGCTTGACGTTGATTTGCCTTCCCTCATCCACGCTAAGATGTCTCTTTTCTTATCTGTACGTCCTTGATTCTTCACTTCTTAACGCGTGAATGACAGAGGAAGAGGGTTATGCAGAACACGCACAGGTACAAGAAAGTAAACAACGACGAGGATGCAAACTACGTTTCAGATGTTTAACACTAAACAGCTTTCAGATTCTTAATCAAAAGCTATTGGGTTTATTCGGTTTTCATCTGAAACACTTTCCAAACATTAATCGCAAACCTTTTGCAATTTAATTCCAAAATTACAATTAATAACAATCAAACAAATTTATAAAATTATAGAAATAAAATTTTGTTATGATACCACTGTTGAAAAATCGAGTCCGAATCTGATTCGACTGTAGCGGAATAATCACGAAATTTTTTTGCGATTTTTGATTTTCCGAAAATCAATATCTATTTTAATTCTATAAAATGATTAACACGAATCATAATAAATCGAAATTTAATTCGTACCTTATTCTGAAGCTTGATTCTTAGCTTGATGCATCCCTCGAATCATTTTCGAAACTAATCCATCTCAACCTTGTGGCAAATGCATGTCATTCTACTACAACAATATCCACATAATGAGTTGAAAGAACTCTGTAACTTTTACAGAGAGGGTTAAGCATGAAGTGCTAGTTATATAAAGCTTAAGTCTATTTATAATAAGTTTTGGACGTCTTAGTAATTTAATTGAAATTAAATATTAATTTCAATTAAACTTTAATTAAATTACAAATAATTCTAATTAAATACCAATTATGCCTAAATAAGATTCAATATCTTATATTGATCCTTATTTATTAAATATCTCATATTTAATCATAAAGTTTTTCAAACTTTACAATCAAATCCAACTTGATTAAATTAATTTTGCTCTCTTCAATCCATTCTATATATGTGACCCATTAGGTTCTCAAATATGTTGACAATGATTATAAATTATAATTATAATTCATAATCAGAATTAGATAAATTAAAACTTCTTTTAATTTATTTTTAATTCTCCAATTAAACAATTTATAATCATAGATCAAGATTGGCGTCTAGCAACGCATCATGACCACCCAAATATTTAGGAATGTCAAAGTGATTTTGACTAACCTTTCCGTACATAATTTTTTCGTATAATTCAATCATTTCATCAACCAATGTTCCAATTAAACGTAAAGCATGAAATTAATGTCTACTCTATTTTGAGTCCAATTATATTAGTTCTCCGCTATTAGCTATTGATTTAATTAATGATATTTGTAAACTGTTTATAAAATATCATTCTACCTTGGTCAAAGATTTCCTGAATCAATATTAATCGAAAACAACGGAACATTCTCCCTAATTACTTTAGGGTGATGAATCCTATCTTGATCATTCAACTATCCCCATATAGTTCATGCTACATTCAATGATTATCGTTTAAACGACCTGGATAAAATAGATCACGAGTAGTATCAAAACATAACAATCCCCATACAAGATAACTTTAATGACCTCATGTCAAAGGATCACTTATACAATCATCACAATGAGAATTCCATAGGCATATAAGTAATGTTCTAAATGGATTTCTCATATCGGGTCTGTTCAGTAAACTTGTTCTCTAGTAAGTACCTATACGTCTGTTTAAGTATCTCTATACTTTAGCTTTATGAGATCGACTACTTCTTCATAAGGAAAAACAAAATGTCTGTTAGTCTTTTTATGTTACTATTAATGTCCAATCTTAATAGAACAATGGATGGTAAACATTTAGGAATAAAACATAAATGCAATATGAATCTCATAATTATAATCTCATTATAATTTCATTTGCAATGTATAATTATCCCATGGACTTTATCATATACATCTAAACATGTACAAGATAAAGAATGTCTTTTAAAATAATTTGTCACTAAATTACAACCAAAACGATTGACTGTAGGGCATAAACCAACACTATATTCACCCCAATTCTCCTAAGAACTTTGTACTTCCATGGATCTTTTTTTTTTGAAATAAATTAAGAAAGTCTATAGGAATGCAGTCAAGCGTTTTGCATGGATGAAGCATGGTAAAACCCAAAACTAGAAAAACTTGTTCTTCATTACTCACTAATATTCTTGTTTTCGATGACATGATTCCCATATATATCTTTGAAACTGAGTACTAAAACTATAAGGAGGTTTCTAAGGAAAAATAAGCCACGCAGTTCCTTACGATAAAGGTCTATAATGACTTTATGGTCGACCTTGATGCTCTAGTGACTGACGTCCTAAGCATGCAAAGGCCAGACTTGAAAATCTTATATCTTAGCTTGATTAACATACATACGCTGGGTTAGACCAATCAATTAAGCAGATATAGCTACATGAGGCTTAATTAATTTGGGAAGATTAGTTTAGTATCATGCCATATATACCTCGTCAGTCGTCACTAATTTATATGAACTTGATATGTATTCCTTAGGTGCCTAGCTACTACAAGCTGAAGCATGTGCTGCATGATAACCATAAAGCCAGTATCTAGTGAAATAGTCTACCTTGTTTTTGAAGTTATCGCTATTCATTCTAAATAACAAACAAGACAAAGAATAACTGGATAGATACGAAAAGCTAATAAAAAATCTTGTCAATCTAAATTCAAGCTAGTAAAAGATATGTTACAAAACATAAGAAAATATTATGTTTAATTATTTTATAACAGCGTCAACAATAATTCCAATACATAGCTTTGCAAAAGTCGGAAGATGATAGCCTTTCTTTTATATTTTATAAAGAGATTATTCCGTGTTTGTAACTTTACCGATGACCTTTGTTTTTGGTTTTAGTTGGCTAAGTAGGGACGGAGTCAGACTCAACTTTAAAGGGAGGCCGGGGGTCAACATCTAAGTGGGGCACTTATATTTTTAAAGGGGGCCACTTATATTTGTAATTTTAAAAATTTTAATTATATAGGTAATTTTTTTTAAAAAAATTTGAAACGGGGGGCTATGCCCATAACATGGCTCCGTCCCTGTGGCTAAGGTTAAATTTAAAGAGCAGAACAATTCCGATCTCTTATCACATAAAGCAAAACCTTTCTATTTTTACTTATTTCGAATAAATAATTACTTAAAAATTTTTCTCAGCCGATTAAATATTCTCACTTATCATTAGTGTTACACTTTCTATATCTACTTATGGCATAATTTGCAGGCAAAGTTATGACTTGGGAGTGGTAGACGATTCCATTCTTAGAAAGGGGAAGAATTTTTGGAGGAGATCTGAGCACGGGTGTGATTCTACTCCCCTTAATGGGCAAGAAAATAAAGAAGAAGGACCCTTTGTGTTTTTTTCTATGTTATTTTAGTTCTTCGCCAGGGAACCTATTGAAAGAGAATGGGTAGGCAGGTTGCCTCCCAGGGCAGGGTCGAATTATAGTAATGTTCATGTCTCAAGAATCATGCCCCGCTAAATTCCAATCCTCTTATCTAGCCAAAACCAAATAGAACCAAAATGGATTCCAAACAAAACAGAAGAAGAACAAAAAAAAAGGGAAAATGGGTCAAACCACATCTATCACAAAAGAATAGACCCCATGTGTGACATCCCACAAAGGACCCAACATACCTCACAACGCGTTTTGATCCTTAGTGAGGGGGGAGACCCCTTTTAAGACTGATTTTTTTGTATATCATCCAAGCAAGTGCATTGTATGCACTTTCTCAGACACATACCATCATTCTTTCTATCATTTCACACCTTTCTCATCCATTTTTCTTTTCATAGGATAAGTTCTCATGTTCTTTGTGACAGGATACTTAAAAGGGGTGTGAGGATTCCTAGAGTTTTTACCTTGTTATCTCTTGCCAGCCTATTCCTTTCGGTCGGCCTTCGTTCATTTCATAATCTTATAAATTAGAATTTTTAAAATTTTCATTAGACATTGTAAATGATGCGAGACAAAATTTTGATTACTATTTGCCTTGCCATTCTCCTTGTTATTCGTTTTTTCCTTAAAACCATTGTCTTTTTTACTATTTGACGTCATCGTATGTGTACTAGATTTACGACTTACAAGAGAGAAGAAACGCAAGCTGGTCAAGGGAGCTCGAAACATAAAATTCATATTTTCATTTTATAGTTATTTTTTAATATAAATTTGCCTTGCGATATAATATACGGTGAGACTAAAATGTGTAGTTGGTTGGATTAGATCTTGGCAGGAATGCTTACTTTAAAGGGGCAGGTGGAAGACGCAGATCTATCTTCTTGGACGATTCCATCAGCATGTTCATGTCCCTTATGCATGCGAGGTTAGATGCATGAATTCTGCTCTCTATATAAACATTATCCCAAGACAAAAATCTAATACTCAATCTCAGTCTTTCTCTACGTTTTTGGATAGGTAACATGACCTGAAAGTGGAAATCAGGAAAGAAAGGACAAATTTGAGCCCTTTTAATGTATAAAGCTAATTTGTTTCAATAACTTCATCATTTGATAAAATCTTTGAAAAAATAAAAACTTGAAGCATTTTCTCTTCCCTCTATCTGGTCACACTAAAAAAAATTACTATCATTAGTTTACTAGCATAGCAATTAAGTTTTAAAAGGAAGTATTGGCTTGGGTAGAGGCAATAAGGTGCTTTTTCTTTGTAAATAGCCAATTTCCAATACAAATGGATAAAATACCTTTGTAAATAAGGAAGTATTGGCTTGGGTGAATCCTTCATTCACCAACCCTGTTTTCCCGACCCACATATATTCCTTGGGTTCACCCTTTATCGGGAATGTGAACTTTTTACCTATGAATGCAAATTGAATATATTTTAAATTTTACATTTTAAATTTTTAATTCGTAAAATATGTAATTGTACCTTTCACTACTATACAAATTTCATCATTTTTTAAAATCTACGAGTTTTTGAATTTGTATATACTACTAATTAGTGAGCTTAGATTCATGTTTGTGGTTTCATTTTAGTAAATCTTCAAGAAACTATTATTTTTTCATTAAGGATACATTGGGGATTATCGTGGCATATTTTAATTGTAACTGTACATCTATGAAAATTGAATTGATTCTTGTTTTACTTTGGGGTATTTAATTAGCTAGGTTTTCACGTTGTTAATTGTTCGAGGACAATGAACGAGTTAAATGTTGAAGAATTTGATAAGTCCTTATTTTACATATTTGTAGAGATTAAATTAGTCTTGATTTAACATTTTTATTGCATATTTTATGTCGAATTATATGATATTTTCTTATATTTGATTCATTGATTTTTACGTGATGATTTTGAGGAGATATCACGAATTTGAGCGTAAGTTTCTCCATAATTGTCTTATTGAAGTGATTTTAGAGTTATTTAAAAGTCAACTCAAAGGGCCACATTTTTGTTGAAGACCTAAAGCAAAACTTACACCTGTATCAAGTGCATGTGTGCACCCAAAAAGTTTTAGAATAAAACTGGCGTCGGTCTAGAAGTGCAATAAGCGCCAATTCTTACAACAACCATTTTAAGATCATGCAGAATTACAAGTTTAATCATGTTAAAACTCTTTTATGTAATCCTAACTTATAAATGCTCTTAGTATAGTTCTTTGTATGGAATTTTAGAGGCTAAAGACATCCTTCTTTATCACTAAACTTTCATTTTTAATGCATAAAAAAGGATTTGGAGCAAGATTAGAGGAGAGCATCATAAATCTTTTAGTTATCCCTTCCCTTTCTTTCTTATATGTTAGGATTGTCTTATTTTAATTTTGTTTTTGTTATGCTCAGTATTTAAAAAGATAGTTAAGGTTAGGGATGTCTCATGATGAATTCTTAAAATTTTAAATGCAAAATTTTCTTGGTTTATTTTTGAATTTATTCTCTTTATTCTGAGTTATTAAATTTATGCCTAATCAATATAAATTTAATCTTAAGGATTATATGAAGGACTGAATGTAACACCCCACTCCTGCAAGACCCGAACCCGACATCGATGGACAATATCCGAGTTTGTGCCCTACGAAGGTGGCTTGTTAGAACACTCAATCAGTCAAAACTCGATAATTGTTTTTTGTAAAAATTTACTCACACGTATACAGAAATCAATAATCGAAAAAGCCCATCCTAATCATAAACTTATTTAAGTTCATCAATACAATCATTAATATTTCAATAACCGTTTGGACCCTTTCACAAATATAAAACACTTTAGTCATTTCAGAGTACAAATTTATACAAAAAGTTGCGAAAAATATAATTCAATACAAAATAGAGAAATACAATGCAGACGCTAACTGATCCCGACCTCTATCCTTCACTTGAATGTTGTAAGTATACTCCTGTTGGCCTAACGGGGTATTCTTCTGATCCTGAAAAATATTTGCAAATTTTGGGTGAGTTTTGCGAACTCAATGAGTGACCATCATCGATGACTCACTTAGTCACATAACACATAATTCACAATATTTCATATCTAATACAATTTAATCATTCATATTATGCATATGCAGTGTACATGAGACCCACTTTCTGTTTGTTACTTTGTTGTGACCGAGTGGCTAACTGTCCCGTATAGGACTTATTGATAACTGTCCCACATAGGGCTCATTGATAACTGTCCCATATATGGCTCATTAACGTTGAGCCTGAGGCTCTGATTCACTTTTGAGCTCGAAGCTTATTTTTACTCGTTGAACTTTAAGCTTTGATCGATGGCTACTCTAGTCACAACAACCATTATATTTCATGAAATGAAATAAATCACTCATATTTGCATGCTCTTATTCAATCATATTCACTTATCATCAAACCAGAGTCCAACATTCAACATATAGTTGAGAATTCACACTTTCACTTGCATGCGATTACACATTTCGAAAACACTTAGCAATCACTTCAATACACTTAGTTCATCTAATTCACATTCAAGTAGCACTTCAATATCCAAGTCAACCATCACAATCATCGGATCTCCTGTTTGGAAACCAACATAATCAATCACATTTACAAAATCATTCAATAGTCAAATAATACAATAATTCAAATAACAAACAATAAAGTGAGACCATCTTGGTCTACTCATAGTACGCTCCAAATTAGCACTAGCTTCAAGATCTGGAAACATTTGAATGCAGATTTTTATCCAGCACATCAATATGCCAAACACACGATGCATACACACATTAATAATTGCACAATTATAAGCATTCACTTATGCACAAGTGTGTATATAAAATATGTACCATGCATGCTCATGACAATCCTGGGTGTCTTTCCCTTATTCTCATTACATTATCAGTCTTATATCCAAAACTCATCTAAGTATAATTCATACTTAGGTTTATGCCTCTCTAAAATTATTGACATTACAATTCATTATTCATTGGCTTACTTTCAGATTTTTCCAAAACCCCCTTTCGGGTCTATTGTTTACATTCAATAACAGTGTACTATGCCTACCTTCCATCCAGAGATTAAACATCTTAGAGTCTGAATCATAATTTGAACTTTTTGAGACAATTTGTAGGCTTATATCTCTGGATTACTCCAAATTAAAAATAATCTCATTTGGAATCCTATAGATCCAGATATAATCAAAATACTGAAGTATGTTCAATGGAATAACCCCAGTTCATATAATTTAAGAGTACACTCACTGAACCCGCCTCGCATTTCCCCCTCAATCTTTCTCAATTTATTTCAGATGGCTACAATTTTTGGTGGAGATGTAGGGCAATGTCTTACAAGTTTAATGGTTTAAGAATCAATTCATTTGGATGTCTAGAGAAAAAGTTATGGCTAGGTAAAAAACAAAGATAGAAGAAGCAAAACACAGAAGAAGATGACGTCATTACAGAAGAAGTAAAAAGACAGAAGAAGCAAAACACAGAAGAAGATGACATCATCACAAAAGAAGCAAAAGACAGAAGAAGAAAAACACAGAAGAAGAAAAAGACAGAAGAAGTAAAACATAAAAGAAGACACCTCAGCAAAACACAGAAGAAGTCACGTTAACAAAACACAAAAGAAGACGAGTCAGCAAACACAAAAGAAGACGGGTCAGCAAAACACAGAAGAAGTAAGATACAGAAAAAACGTGTCAGTAAAACACAGAAGAAGATGCTTAAGCAAAACACAAAAGAAGCAAAAGACAGAAGAAGTAAAACACAGAAAAAGACGCGTCAGCAAAACACAGAAGATGACACGTCAGTAAAACACAGAAGAAACAAAACTCAGAAGGAGCGAAACACAGAAGGAGCGAAACACAGAAGGAGCAAAACACAGAAGGAACAAAACACAAAAGAAGTAAAACTTAGAAGGAGCAAAACATAGAAGGAGATGAAATTATCACAGAAGAAGAAAAAAGACAAAAGAAGCAAAACACAGAAGAAGATGACTTCATCACAGAAGAAGTAAAAGACAGAAGAAACAGCTTCACTTTTAAACATCTTCTCTTACAAGGACCCTGACTTTCAACTCAGATATCCAAAATTTTCATACTATATATTGTTGAAAAATAAAAGGAAGATCTATAACTTTCATGAAGGCCATTTTAACGAATCTATCAAGATTGGTACAGAAGTTTCACAGAAGTTTCAGATCGAGTTATTGCTATTTCAACTCCAACCCACTTTTACATCACCTAATCACTAATAATCGTTCAAAAACTAATTTAACACTATAACCAAATTTGTTTCCTCTCAACCATATAGTATTTATGAATATACACTTAAATACCATTTTTCATGCAGATGACAGTAACTCATCAACTTTCTTTCATAAATCCCCAACTCTAAAGGATTTATTCATTACTTATCTGTTGAAAACTCTACAATATTCAAGCCCTAAACTCCATGCAATTTACATATTTCACGGTGTATAATGACCAACTTCTGGTTTTTCTTTAGGTAGAAGACACAAATAGCAAAGTGGTTTTGATGTAGGAAAGGAAAAACAGAGAAATCTTTTAGAAAGGGTTGGATGAAAAACTCTGTGTCTGGGAAGAGAATATGAAGGAGATGATAATGAAGAATGAACTTAGACATATAACTTAACTTTTCAACTCTCAGATAACAGTAACCTACTTCTAGCAGAAGTACAAAAG
Organism: Erythroxylum novogranatense; assembly: GCA_029891385.1. Lineage (NCBI taxonomy): Eukaryota > Viridiplantae > Streptophyta > Magnoliopsida > Malpighiales > Erythroxylaceae > Erythroxylum > Erythroxylum novogranatense. Next base: position 12,270,316 of record CM057228.1, read on the forward strand.
CCTAAGTGACACTTGTCACTTTCCTAATATCTAAGCTCTAACTTAGTTTTTTTTAAACTAACTCCCTTAAACTCTCATCTTTACAATCTAACTATCTCCAAATCTTCATTTGATGTCTTTTTCCTATTTTCTATAATTTTCTGAAATTTATGCCTAAATTCACCAAAATTCATAACTCAATCTGATTATACCCGAAATTATTCATGAATGCATGTACAATTATTTTCATGAGTCACAACTTCACTATTCATATGTATGTATATGACATAATATGCATGAACATGGAAATACATTTCTAACTCTCATTAATTACTCACATTTACCATTTTAACCTTCTCACAAGAATGTGATGTTACATTGAAAGGAGAAATGTGATCTATGTACTAGGAGTATAAACACTTTGGCACTAAAGAACGAAAACATCCTAGACTATCAGGGTATCCAAATAAATTAAAAATGGTTAATGAGTTTAATTAGGTTAGATTATGTAGTAAGAGATCGTAGTTATCTAATTAGACATATTAGTGTATCTTGGGAGAGGGTATAGATACTTTGTTAATTTTCATTTCAATCTAGCTAGAAAGATAATATTGCATAATAATTGTAGTTTCACATAAAAGAACCTTAGAGTCTTAACATTTGTTTACTTAGATTTCCTTACATTATCTTAAATGGTTCAACTTTATTAGTTTAGCAAATTAGTTCTTTTCTATTAAATATTATTTCTTTAGTTTTATTGTTAGGTTAGGATTAATAGACATAATGTTAAAGTTCTTGTGATATCGATCTAGTTTTAATTACTTGCTACAATTGACTCTACATACTCACATATTTGGTTGATTAGTGATGATAAGTCATTTTGCGATATTAGAAAATAAATAATAAAATTGATCATTTAAGCGTACAGAGTTTTTCTATATGACTACAGTATGAATAATCAACTCCCCCTAAATCTATGCTCTACAGAAATTATTAATAGAGATTAAAATCTAAACCATTTAAGCATAAATATAACATCATCAACATTTGTATGAAGATTAAGATAATATCAATAGATGTAAGGTTAAATGCAAATTGACATGATAAAACATCTTAGAAAAACACCAAAATATATCCAATAATTAAAAATGCAATATTAATTTCAAATGCATATAATGAAAATCCATGACATTAGCCATTGCTGAATCTAATATCAAAAACTTTTACCCTTTTTTTAAACATAAAAAAGAAATCTATTACCTAAAAGAAAGAGCATGGGAGTGAATCAAAATGAACAACTTATTAAGGTGATGGAAAGATCTGAGAGCATAGTTTTTAATCCAAAAATGCCTCTAAACAAATATTTAAAACATGTAATAATACATCAAGATTTTATTTAAAAGTAAATGCAGGTATCAAAGGAGATCATAATTAAATAAAATTCTAGTTAATCATCCCTAATTTTCTATTAATTATAAAAACCCATCCTTATTTGTTAGTTTAGTGACTATGTTAGCCAATTGATGTAATAAATTAATAAATAAATTAATAAACTCTAGTCTAATATCTCTTTTTTTTAAACGGAGGAACCCATAGTTGCTACCATTTGGATGCGCATTAGGTAAACCTCCAGATTGATGCAATAGCTTGCAAATCATATCAAACGGGTACTCCGTACTAGGCAAGCCCTATACAACAGGCTCGATCGAGAGAGTGTAGATAGGGGAAATCGAACAAAGAATCTTTTGGCTCAATGCCTATCCACTCTACCAACTCGACCACCCCCTAAGGGATGCTTGGTTGATGGGTTTTAAACCAATATTACTTTGGAGCATTTATAAATATGGTCAAATGCATCATAAGTTTTTGAACTGGGGGTTCATCAATAGACATTTCTTTTTTTTGAATAAAACCATTTAAAAATGCACTTTTAACGTCCATTTAAAATAATTTGAAATGCATATAAGATGTATGTGCAAGTAATAGTCTTATAGTTTCTAATCTAGATATTGTTATATACAAGTTTTATAAAATCTATGCCCTCCTCTTAATTGTATCCTTTATCACCAATCTAACTTTATCTCTCACAATGGCACTAAATTTAGCTAGTTTGTTTCTAAAATCCATTTACTTCCTATGACTTGGTAGTATCTTATTCTATAAACTAAAATTTCATACTTTATGTCTATCTAATTGGTTAATTATTCATTTATTATAAGTACTCAAATTTCATTAGTAAGGGCTTTTTCTATAGTCCTTAGTTCAATTCGACAAACTAGAGCGAGATGTGATATTTCTAAAATATGATCTAGTAATTAAAATTTATTAAAAATCAACTATGATTTGATTTGAAGGATGATTCTTCTTGAGCTTCCAACCAAAGGGAACAAAATAAAGAAACCGAAGTTTATACCGTGAACGAAATGAGTCCACTTTTTGGATCTTGTGTGCCACAAGCGGGCAATTGGGAGAAGGTGTTATGTCGATGTGCATGTGACTACGAAACGGCTTTACTCTTGCCCAAACACAATCAATTTTCATGCTCAATTCAATCAATCACAAATTCATATTCTCATACTTTTCTTCTTTCCATTTAAAACGTCAAAGTCTTTCAATACGTAACATAAAACACATCATAATGCATTTTTCATATTACAACAAATTCACAATTTAGCAATTCAAGCATATACACACACACATAGACATATTGTCTATTTACACAATAATCATAAATATTTTACCCATCTTATTATAACTCTTAAAAATTCAAACTCAATTTGGCCCTTTACCTTGCTCTTGGGTAGGATTTTCTTGATTTCCTAAAGCAAACCAATTTTTCATTAAAATCTGATTCAACAAAACTCCTAAAACTTCAAAATCACAATAAATGAAATAATTGCTAAATTGAGTTTAGCATTAACTTACCCATGATCTATTTATGTTAGAAAAGCCAAAACCTAGTTTAGAAACCCTAAAAATCAATTGGGTCTCTCAATCAACTTCTTCCTCCATTCATTCCCAACACAAAAACTCATTTTTTCTACTTTCTTTTTCAAACCAAACAAGAAGAAAATAGCAAGGAGCTTACCTTAACAAGATGATTCCTCTTCTTTTCTTCTTCTTTTCCTTCTCTCTCCTCCCATGATTTTTATTCTTCTTTTTCTCTCCCACGTTTTTCTCTCTTCCTCTCTTCTCTTCCATGACTTTCTCTATTCTCTTCTTCTCTTTCTTAATTCAAGTCTCATCTTTAGCTTATTCTTCCAAAATTGCCCCTCACTTACTTGCCCTTTCCAATTTTGCCCATTCTTTCATTTAATCCATCTACTAACTCCTTTAATCTTCTCAATACCATACTCTAATTTAATTCTAACATGCCCATTCAAAATTTTAATTTCTACTTAGGCCCACTAAATTAATGACCCAATTCTAAAAATAAATAATTAAACAAACAAACAAAACATAAGTAAATAATTAAACAAACAATAAGTAATTAAGAAAATTTTTCAAGATCCATTAACTCTCCTCCCCTAAAAGAATTTCATCATCAAAATTCTTACCTGAGTCATTGAAGAGGTGTGGATACTTCTCCTTCATTGCTTCAAAGGGCTCCCATATTGCCTCTTCTTTTACATGGTTCTTCCATAAGACTTTGACCAGTTTTACTGTTTTATTTTTTAAGATCTTTTCCTTTGAATCCAGGATCTCCACTGGTTGCTCCTCATATGTCAAATCCTCCCTTAGTTGAATTTCTGAAGGTTGAACTATATGTGAAGGATCTGATTGGTACTTCCTCAACATCGATATATGAAAGACATTGTGAATCTTAGACAATTCCGCTGGCAAAGCTAACTTATATGCTAAAAGCCCAATCTTCTCAATAACCTCATAAGGGTCTATATATCTTGGACTAAGCTTGCCCTTCTTATCAAATCTCAAAACTCCCTTCCATGGAGAAGTTCTAAGAAACACTTTGTCTCCAACTTCAAATTCCATCTATTTTCTATGTGCATTCGTGTAGCTCTTCATTCTATCTTGAGCTACTTTAAATCTCTGTTTCACCAATTTAATCTTATCAACTGTAACCTGTACCAACTCAGGCCCTATAAGTCTCCTTTCACATTCCTTATCCCAACAAATAGGAGTTCTGCACCTCCTACTATACAAAGCTTCGTAAGGTGCCATCTGAATTCTTGAGTGATAGGAATTATTGTAAGAAAATTTGATTAAAGGAAAATGATCATCCCATGAGCCTTTAAAGTACATAACACAAGCTCTCAACATTGCCTCTAGAGTCTGTATTGTTCTCTCTAATTATCCATCAGTTTGTAAATGAAAAGTAGTACTAAAGTGCAACTTAATTCCCAAAGCCTCTTGTAAGCTTTCCCATAATCTAAAGGTGAACCTGGGATCTCTATCCGAGACTATAAACCTTGGAATCATATGAAGTATGATTATGTAACGCCCCAAAGTAGGGGTTAGAATATTAACGACATTTAGTACGAAATATGCTTACTATTGGAATATGTATTAAATTGTGCATAAGTATTATGCTTATTCTTGGAATATGTACTCAATTGTGCTTCAGTATTTTGGCATGCATTCATGGCATTTTAAAGATACATTGGTTTCATGAAACTTTGAGTGATTAGGACAATAGTAAGATATTTTTTATATTTATAGTATTTTTCGGATACGTCAATGATTTTTAGAAAGTGTTGGTAACGGATTAGTATTTTTTGAACAATTATTTTGAAGTTTTATTTTATGATGAAATTTTTAGTGCGTTTGGAAGTTATGCGGAACTTACGGATATTAGGTGATTAGAAATCATAAGTGTGTAATTGGTTTTAAGAGTACTATTATATGAATAAAATAATAATAAATGGACGGTTTAGATAAGAGACAGCTGTTAATCATTTGACACGGCTTATAAATGTGTTTAATCTGCAAACAAGAAGAAACCCAATAATAAGACTTCGAACATTTGTTCTTCACCGACAATATTTCAGCTCACTCTCACTGTCAAAGTTTTCTAAAATTAGTAAGTACTCACTCTCTGTTTTCATACGAATTACATCCTTGTTGTTGTTTTGGTTTATTGGTTTTGAGTTTTCAGTTTTATGGTGTTCATGGTTTTGTTTTTGTTTCTGATCATTAGTTTTGCGATCTTTGGAGTGTCAGTTGTTTCTGACGATTCTGATAGGTTAGAAATCCTGTATAGATAAGGTTTTAAGTGAATTGCTAAAGAAATTGAGAGGAAAAAGAAAAAAAAATGAAATAAACAGTGATTTTCGTAAGGTAGGAGACGATGAACAGTGTCAGTGAACAATGTGTGAACAGTATCGGTGAATAGTAAATAGTAATAGTAAATAGTGAATAGTAAATAGTAAATAGTAAATAGTAAATCGTAATAGTGCATAGTGAACAGTATTGCTACAATATGTCTCCGTGAACAATATCCGTATTTGTGAACAGTCGTATACGTATTTATGAATAGTACAATAGAGAGAAATACTGAATTCCTTTATTCCCATAGATATACCATTAATTCTCAAATGCTATGCCAATAAGCAGCATAAGGATCATAGGAACTACTAAGAAGAGAAAAAAAAAGTGAGCTTCTTTTGGCTCTACACTAACACTAAGAATCAAACAAAGATACAGAAAGATAAGAAGTATACAAAAACATGCGATAGCGGACAACATTTTGAGATGTGGTTTTCGCTACAGAAGAAATTGTGAGGTAAGAGAGAAAGAATGTGGAGGGATGAAGGAAATTATGGAGGAGTGGTCTCTATTTATAGAACAATTTTTTTTTGACCGTTATTTACCAAGTTATCTATATATATTAAAGTATTTGATTTGTATATGAATTTGGACATTTTCTGATTTAATAAATTAAAACGGAATTAGTGAATTTGCCTACATCCGGATCTATAGAGTACGTTCTTGATTAATCCCGAAAATTTGTCATGAACATGCATGATATATATGCAAGAGACTTTAGTAAATTTGTCCTCATGTACAATAGTAATTTTTGTGATAGAGGACCGCACTGATCGATTGATTCCGGACATTGCTTACACGCCAAGGCAATAAGCGATAAGGGTGATTGAGGTAAGTAATTCCGACAAAAGTTTGTTAGTAGGAACATAGTCTGGTAAATAAATTCGCATGTGTCGATAATATCGGTAAGTAATTTAGACAAGAATTTGTAATAGACACAGGATGGTCTCACTTTGATTTGTTTCTTGAAGTAACTTGATTGTGATGTGTCTTGAATTGTTAATTGGTTCGGACATGAAGGTCCGAGGTATTGATTGATGATTGTGATATTGAAGTGTTGTGTTCTGAATTTCGGACAATGATTGTTCGAGGCGTTTGCCGCATGTTTATATCATTGGAAGTGCTACTTGCTTTGCACATGAATTATCATAAATGACTTTGTTTTGGTTTACAAACTGTTAGTCCGAGTTGTGGGTAAATAGGTATGCCTAGAAGGGTCATGGCGCTTCGTGACATTTCGTGTCGAGACTTGGTCTTCCGTGACACCGGTGTCTTCCGATATGGACACTTGATGTCGAGACTTGATCTTCTCGTGACACCGGTGTCTTCGATATGGACACTTCGTGTGTCGAGACTTGATCTTCGATAAGTCCGTTACCCACTTCTATTTTATGGACTTTTGATTTGTTTTGTCTCATTAATGATAACATCTCATTATGAAGTGCATTTTGCACAGTATTAATCTCAATGCATGCTTATATCGTTATTGTGAAAAGAAATTGGTTAAATTAGATAAATGATTACTCACTAAGCTATAAGCTTAGCACGGTGGATTTGCCCCGTGTAGGTACAGAGCAAAGAGATTAAGGACTGGGACAAGTCAACCGTAGTGGCCAAAGGAGTTAGAGTTTTTGTGTCACTCGAATATGTATTTTGTTTGGTTTATTTGGGCCTGTACATATTCTTTGGATTTGTTTCTGGAAAGTCTGAGATGTATTATATGTGTGTTAAACTTAGATTTTAAAACAATGCATATGTGTAATGTTTGATTTTGTTTGTTCTGTCTTGGGTGGCATCCATGTATCCTCCCAGGGGGTATTTGGGTGTTACATCTTTTGGTATCAGAGTGCCTGGTTTAGGCGGTTCTGGTTTAACCAATGATTGCCTATTGTTTGCTGTTGAGTGTCTAAGTTGTGTTATGGCCTAATGCGGTGTCCCATGTTTTGTCTATAGTAAGCACGATGGAAGGATCTCACGAGATTGTTAACGAAGTTGCTGAGAGTAATCAGCTGGAGCAAGCACGGTCGGAAACACCTGGACCATCAAGGGTCAATCGAGGAGAAGCTGAGGTTCCACCTCCTCCTCCAGCTCAGGGAGAAGCTTTGCTTAAGCTGTACCAGGATATGATGACTTTGGTGCATCGGATGACAACACCTAAGGCTCCGATTGATCAATTGAGGAAATATAGAGCTAAGGAATTTACTGGAACTTCTCTGGAAGAATTTGAAGGAGCCGAGTTCTGGATTGAGAAGGTGAAGAGGGTACTGGACGAGATTAGTTGTCCAGCAGAGCAGATGGTGCATTGTGCTGTTTCACTTCTGCAGGGAGCAGCTTATGAATGGTGGAAGTTCGTTATGAGGAGTCCCTAGCTACCGGTCCCACTGACTTGAGATTTTTTTGTCCAAGAATTTAGAGCCAAGTATGTGACAGAGGCGTACAGGAAGGATAAATGGAAGCAATTTCTGAACTTGAGGCAGAGAACTTTATCAGTTGCTGAGTATGATTGGGAATTCAACCGACTCAGTAAGTATGCCCCTAACTCTGTGCTTACTGAGGAGTTCCGTTGTCATCAGTTTAAGGACGGATTACATGATTCGATTAAGGAGCATTTGGCAGCGGTTACTGTGCTACAACAAGTGACTTACCACCAGTTGGTACAAGCTGCAATAAAGGTCGAAAGACAAGAGACGATCAGAAAAGAAAGAAGCCAGAGAAGAGGCTTTACTCGAGGAGGCCAGTCTTTGGGAAAACGAAGTCGGGAAGGTAGTTTCTCTACTCCAAGAGGTGCTCAGAGATCAGGGATGCGAGGAAGGCAACAAAACTATCCTACTGCCTCTAGTAGAGATTCCATTGGGAGTCACGGTTCTAGTGTTCCAGAGTGGCCACACTGCTCTAAGCATCATTGGGGTGTCATTGGAGAGTTACAGTGCATGTTTTGGTTGTGGCGATCAGATCATGTGGTTGCAAATTGTCCCGGAGGCGATACCGAGATAGCACAAGCTAATAGAGAGGTTTCTCGGGCATCGATTGCAAGCAGAGGCCGAGGAAGAGGTCGGCGGATATCGCCAGAGTAGAGCTAATCTGAGTTCCCAATCGAAGCGTGAATCGACCAATTTGTACCTGCTGCTTCAGCTCGGGCTTATGCACTGAAAGCTCGTGAAGATCAGGAGGCACCAGATGTCATTGCTGGTATGGTTTCTCTCTTTGATTATGAAAAGTATGCATTATTTGATCCTGGATCTTCGCATTCATATATTTGTGCTGAAGAAATGTTTGATAAGGAGATGCTTATAGATCAGTTAGAATATGACCTGCATGTAACTAGTCCTCTGGGTAGTAGTGTGTTGGTGAATCAAGTGGTTAGAAATTGTCCAGTTATGATTCAAGGAAGTGAGTATGCAGCGGATCTGATTACGTTACCATTTCACGAATTTGATTTGATTCTGGGTATGGATTGGCTGTCTAAACATCAGGCAGTAATTGATTGTATGGCTAAGACAGTTTTCTTGAGGAGGCCCGACCAGTCTGAGCTTGTATTTCATGGTGGTTGCACACGTGCTCTGATTAATGTAGTATCGCTATCAAGCTCAAAAGCTTCTCGAGGAAGGGTGTGACGCTTATCTAGCTTTTGTACTTGATACCCAGAAGGAAGGTGCTAAGGAGAAATTGTGTGAGATTCCTGTAGTGAACGAGTTTCCAGATGTTTTTCCTGAAGAATTGCCTGGAGTCCCTCCATAGAGAGAAGTGGAGTTATCTATCGAAGTTATGCCTAGTACTGCTCCGATATCTAGAGCACCGTATAGAATGGCTCCCATTTAGTTGAAGGAGTTGAAGTTGTAGTTGCAAGAACTTCTGGATAAGGGGTTTATTAGACCCAGTGTATCACCGTGGGGTGCGCCGGTGTTGCTCGTAAAGAAGAAGGATGGTACACTGAGCATGTGCATCGATTATCGGCGGTTAAATAGGGTCACGATGAAGAATAGGTATCCTTGCCAAGGATTGACGATCTATTTGATCGGTTGAGAGATGCAGAGTGTTTTGAAGATAGATCTGCGATCGGGTATTATCGACTTCGGGTAAAGGATGTGGATATCTTGAAGGCGCATTTAGGACCGTTATGGACATTCTGAATTCCTAGTAATGTCGTTCGGGTTAACTAATGCTCCAAAGAAGCATTTATGGATCGATGAATAGAGTATTCAGCCTTATCTGGACCATTTGTTGTGGTGTTTATTGATGATATCTGGTCTATTCCAAGAATGAACATGAGCATAGTGAACATCTCCGAATTGTATTCTGAGACTTTTACGGAAAGGCGGTTGTATGCTAAATTGAGTAAATGTGATTTACAGCACAAGAGGTATCATTCCTAGGACATGTTGTCTCATCGAAGGAATTAGAGTTAATCTAGTAAGATAGAGGCCGTTGTTAATTGGAAGCCACCAAGGAACGTGATGAGGTGAGAAGTTTTTCGGGTGCAGTTGGATATTACCGTTGATTTGTTAAGGGTTTTCGGTGATAGCATCCCTTTAACTAAGCTATACGGAAAGGAGTGAAGTATGAATGGTCCGATAGATGCCAGAGTAGCTTTGATCGGTTGAAAAGTATGCTTACTGAAGCTCCTGTATTAGTTCAACCTACTTCTGGGAAAGAATATGTTCTGTATAAGGATGCATCTGGGATTGGGTTAGGTTGTGTTTTGATGCGGGAAGGAAGGTAGTTGCTTATGCTTCTCAACAACTAAAGACTCATGAATGTAATTACCCTACCATGATCCGGAGCTTCTGACGATCGTGTTTGCTTTAAAAATTTGGCGACACTATCTGTATGAGAAAAAGTGTAGAATTTTCACAGATCATAAGAGTCTGAAGTATCTGCTTACCCAAAAGGAACTGAATCTGAGACAACGGCGATGGTTGGAGTTATTTAAGGACTATGATTGTATTGTGGACTACCATCCGGGTAAAGCTAATGTTGTAGCAGATGCCTTAAGTCGAAAGACTATCTCAACTTTATCTTTGAAGCGATTGGATGGAAGTTGGGATCGATGGAGCCTTGATGACTCGATTGATAGCAAGGCCCATGTTGAGACAGAGATTTGTAATGCTCAAAGAGTCGATGATAAGTTACAAAGAACTTATCATGGCTACTCGAAGGTAAGCGATCCGATTTTTACGTGCAAGGTGACGGTGAATTGTATTATAAGGACCGGTTGTGTGTGCCAGCTAATGATGAATTGAAGAACCAATTATTGTTTGAGGCTCATAATACAGTATTTACTATGCATCCGGGTGGAAATAAGATGTATCAGGATTTGAAGCAGTATTATTGGTGGAAAGGTATGAAACGGAATGTTGTGGATTATATTGCAAAATGTCTGACGTGTCAGCAGGTTAAGGCTGAGCACCAAGTTCCATCTGGATTGTTAAATCCTATTCCTATTCCTCAATGGAAATGAGATAATATTACCATAGACTTTGTCACTGGACTTCCTCTTACTCAAAGAAAGCATGATGCTGTATGGGTCATTGTGGATAAGTTTACCAAGTCCGCTCATTTCTCACTGCTCATTCCGATTATTCTTTGGATAGACTTGCAGATTTGTATGTGAATGAAATCATTGAGATTGCATGGAGTACCATTGTCTATCATTTCAGATCGTGATCCTCGATTTACTTGAGATTTCGGAAAAGTTTACAGAAGCATTGGGTACATGACTCGAGTTTAGTCTCGCTTTTCATCCCAGATCGATGGACGATCGAGCGAGTTATCTGATTTTGGAAGATATGTTGAGGGGTTGTGTGTTAGAGTTTCCCGGGAGTTGGGATAATTATTTGACTTTGATGGAGTTTGCTTATAACAACAGTTATCAGACGAGCATTGGCATGGCACCTTATGAAGCGTTGTATGGTAGAAAGTGTAGAACTCCGGTATGTTGGACGGAGTTAAGTGAAAACAAGATGATCGGGCGGACATTGTGAAGATATGAAAAAAGATTCGGATAATTCAACAGAGATTGAAAGTCGCCGATGATAGCGTAAATCGTATCTTGATCTAAAAGGAAGGATATTGAGTTTCAAGTCGGTGATAAGGTGTTTCTGAAAGTGTCACCATGGAAGCATATACTGCGGTTTGGAAAGAAAGGTAAGCTTAGTCTGCGATTCATTGGTCCTTATGAAATTCTGAAGAGGGTTGGACCAGTAGCTTATCAGTTAGCTCTTCCTGGAGAATTGGCTAGATTGCATGATGTGTTCCATGTTTCTATGTTGAGGAGATATCGATCGATGCCACTCATAAGATATCGGTGCAAAGAGATTCAGCAACAGGATTTGTCGTATGAAGAAGGGTGGTTTCCATATTAGCAGAAGTAAAACAACTGCGCAACAAGTCAGTCCCGTTAGTAAAAGTCCTCCGCAACATCATGGAAGTGAGGAAGCCACCGGAAATCGAAGAAAGCATGAAGGCTCGAGATCCGTACTTATTCGGATCGGTATGAATTCGATGTGAAATTTCTTAAGGAGGAAGAGTCAGAACGCCCAAAGTAGGGGTTAGAATATTAACGACATTTAGTACGTAAATATGCTTACTATTGGAATATGTATTAAATTGTGCATAAGTATTATGCTTATTCTTGGAATATGTACTCAATTGTGCTTCAAATATTTTGGCATGCATTCATGGCATTTTAAAGTACATTGGTTTCATGAAACTTCGGAGTGATTCGGACAATAGTAAGATATTTTTTTTATATTTATAGTATTTTTCGGATACGTCAATGATTTTTTAGAAAGTGTTGGTAACGGATTAGTATTTTTTTGAACAATTATTTTGAAGTTTTATTTTATGATGTAATTTTAGTGCGTTTGGAAGTTGTTTGGAACTTCTGGATATTAGGTGATTCCGAAATCATAAGTGTGTAATTGGTTTTAAGAGTACTATTATATGAATAAAATAATAATAAATGGACGGTTTAGATAAGAGACAGCTGTTAATCATTTGACACGGTTTATAAATGTGTTTAATCTGCAAACAAGAAGAAACCCAATAATAAGACTTCGAACATTTGTTCTTCACCGACAATATTTCAGCTCACTCTCACTGTCAAAGTTTTCTAAAATTAGTAAGTACTCACCCTCTGTTTTCATACGAATTACATCCTTGTTGTTGTTTTGGTTTATTGGTTTTGAGTTTTCAGTTTTATGGTGTTCATGGTTTTGTTTTTGTTTCTGATCATTAGTTTTGCGATCTTTGGAGTGTCAGTTGTTTCTGACGATTCTGATAGGTTAGAAATCCTGTATAGATAAGGTTTTAAGTGAATTGCTAAAGAAATTGAGAGGAAAAAGAAAAAAAAATGAAATGAACAGTGATTTTCGTAAGGTAGGAGACGATGAACAGTATCGGTGAATAGTAAATAGTAATAGTAAATAGTGAATAGTAAATAGTAAATAGTAAATAGTAAATCGTAATAGTGCATAGTGAACAGTGTTGCTACAGTATGTCTCCGTGAACAGTATCCGTATTTGTGAACAGTCGTATACGTATTTATGAATAGTACAATAGAGAGAAATACTGAATTCCTTTATTCCCATAGATATACCATTAATTCTCAAATGCTATGCCAATAAGCGTTTTAAGGATCATAGGAACTACTAAGAAGAGAAAAAAAAGTGAGCTTCTTTTGGCTCTACACTAACACTAAGAATCAAACAAAGATCTGAAAGATAAAGTATACAAAAACATGCGATAGCGGACAACATTTTGAAATGTGGTTTTCGTCTAGAAGAAATTGTGAGGTAAGAAAGAAAGAATGTGGAGGGATGAAGGAAATTATGGAGGAGTGGTCTCTATTTATAGAACAATTTTTTTTACCGTTATTTACTAGCCGTTATACTAGCCGTTATACTATATATTAAAGTATTTGATTTGTATATGAATTTGGACATTTTCCGATTTAATAAATTAAAACAGAATTAGTGAATTTGCCTACATCCGGATCTATAGAGTATGTTCTTGATTAATCCCGGAAATTTGTCATGAACATGCATGATACATATGCAAGAGACTTTAGTAAATTTGTACTCATGTACAATAGTAATTTTTGTGATAGAGGACCGCACAGATCGATTGATTCCAGACATTGCTTAAGACGTCAAGGCAATAAGCGATAAGGGTGATTGAGGTAAGTAATTCGACGGTAAAGTTTGTTAGTAGGAACATAGTCACGATAAATAAATTACATGTCAAGAATATCGGTAAGTAATTTAGACATAAATTTGTAATAGACACAGGATGGTCTCACTTTGATTTGTTTACTGAAGTAACTTGATTGTGATGTGTACTGAATTGCTAATTGGTTCCGGACATGAAGGTCCGAGGTATTGATTGATGATTGTGATATTGAAGTATTGTGTTCTGAATTTCGGACAATGATTATTCGAGGCGTTTGCCGCATGTTTATATCATTGGAAGTGCTACTTGCTTTGCACATGAATTATCAGAAATGACTTTGTTTTGGTTTACAACTGTTAGTCCGAGTTGTGGGTAAATAGGCATGCCTAGAAGGGTCTGTAGCGCTTCTGTGACACTTCGGTGTCGAGACTTCGGTCTTCTGTGACACTTCGGTGTCTTCTGATATGGACACTTCGGTGTCGAGACTTCGGTCTTCTGTGACACTTCGGTGTCTTCTGATATGGACACTTGATTGTCGAGACTTGATCTTCGATAAGTCCGTTACCCACTTCTATTTTATGGACTTTTGATTTGTTTTGTCATTAATGATAACATCTGTTATGAAGTGCATTTTGCACGAGTATTAATCTCGAATGCATGCTTATATCGTTATTGTGAAAAGAAATTGGTTAAATTAGATAAATGATTACTTACTAAGCTATAAGCTTAGCACGGTGGATTGCCGTGTAGGTGCGAGCAAAGAGATTAAGGATGGGACAAGTCAACCGCATGATGTGGCCAAAGGAGTCGAGTTTTGTATCACTCGAATATGTATTTTGTTTGGTTTATTTGGGCTGTACATATTCTTTGGATTTGTTTGGAAAGTCTCGAGATGTATTATATGTGTGTTAAACTTAGATTTTAAAACAATGCATATGTGTAATGTTTGATTTTGTTTGTTCTGTCTTGGGTGGCATCCATGTATCCTCCCAGGGGGTATTTGGGTGTTACAGATTACCTCATTTATGTATTTCTTGACCAAAACATTCAAAGAATCCGTCTGTTTAATTGACAAAAAATGAGCAGACTTGGTTAGCCTATCCACAATCACCTATATTGCATCATGCTTCCTGCTGGTCCTTGGCAATCCCATCAAGAAATCCATCATAATCTTTTCCCACTTCCATTTGGGAATTGACAAAGGTTTAAACTTACCTAAAGGTGCTTGGTGTTTAGCTTTGAATTGTTGGCACACTAAGCATCTCTCTTCATTCCTTTCCACTAGAAATGCTCCTTCAAATCTCTATACATTCTCGTACTTCCTGGGTGCATTACATAAGACGCATTGTGTGTCTCATTAAGAATCTCGTCTTTCAGCTCTTGCATATTAGGAATACATAGTCTGTTCCCTACTACCATCAATCCATCTTCCCTTACCTCTATTTCAGAAGGTTTCCATTTTTAATCTCTTCTCTAAGCCTGCTTAAGTACTCATCATGTTCCTGCAATTCCTTAATCTTCTCATTCAATACTGGCCTTACTCTAAAGTTAGCCAATATACAATTAGATTCAGCTTGTTATATCACCTTGAGTTTGGCTAGTTCCTTTAACAAAGGAAGATACACTGTCTCCACAAGTGTCATAGTCGATTTTCTACTCAGTGCATTTGCTACTACATTAGCCTTCCCTGGGTGATAATTAATCATTAAATCATAATCCTTTAACAGTTCTAGCCTTCTTCTTTGTCTCAAGTTCAACTCTTTTTGACTCATCAAATACTTAAGACTCTTGTGGTCTGTAAATACCCTAGTAGTGACTCCATAGAGACAATGCCTCCATATCTTCAATGCAAAAATTATGGCAGCTAACTCCAAGTCATGTGTAGGATAATTTATCTCATAAGATTTTAATTGTCTAGAAGCATAAGAAATTACCTTATCTCCTTGCATCAACATACAGCCTAATCCATTCCTCGAGCCATCACTACACACTATGTACCCATCATTACCCGAAGGTAAAGTCAAAATTGGTGCAGTCATCAATATGTACTTAAGCTCCTCAAAGCTTTTCTAACATTCATCTATCTACACAAATTTCTGATTCTTCCTGATCAATTTAGTAGGTGGAGCTGCTATTATGAAAAAGCCCTCTACAAACCTCCTGTAATACCCAGCTGAACCTAAAAAACTCCTCACTTCTACTATATTCTTCGGTGTTTCCCATTTCACCACAGCTTCAAATTTTCTCGGATCCACATGTACTCCGTGTTCTGAAATTACATGTCCAAGAAAAACTACTTCCCTTAGCCAAAATTCACATTTTTCCAATTTAGCATACAATTCATTCTTCCTCAATGTCTCCAAGGAAACCCTTAAATGTTTCTCATGCTCCTTGTTACTCTTAGAATAAACCAATATATCATCAATAAACACAATGATAAATTGGTCTAAGAAGGATTTAAAGACTCGATTCATCAAGTCCATGAAAGTTACAGGTGCATTTGTTAACCCAAAAGGCATGACTAAGAACTCAAAGTGGCTATACTGTGCTTTAAAAGCAGTCTTTAACACATCGGACTCCTTTATCCTCAATTCGTGGTAACCTGATCTCAAATTTATCTTAGAAAAGACCCTTGTCCCTTGCAATTGATCAAACAAATCATCAGTGCATGGGAGCGGATATTTGTTCTTGATGGTGATATGGTTGAGTTTCCTATAATCCACACATATCCTCAACGATCCATCTTTCTTTTTTACAAAAAGGACCGGAGCTCCGCAAGATGAAAAGCTTGACCTTATGTACCCTTTCTCTAATAATTCTCCCAATTTCTCCTTAAGCTCCTTCAATTTCACTGGAGCCATTCTATAAAGCATAATCGATATTGGCATTGTGCCCGGAAGAAAATCAATGGAAAATTCAATTTCTCTAGGTGGTGGTAGTCCTGGTAATTCCTTGAGAAAGACATCAGAAAATTTCATGACCACATGTATTTCTTCTAATTTCCCTCCATTTGTCTTTGTGTTTACCATATAGGCCAAAAATGCTTCACATCCTTTCCTTATCAGTTTTTCTATTGTTAAAGCTGAAACTATTTTAGTCGAACTCACTTTTCTGTCCCCCATAAACATCACCTTTCTACTATTGCCAATTTTGAACTCCATAATCTTTCGTTTGTAGTCCAAGTTGGTGTTATACTTCTCTAAGGTGTCCATACCTAAAATCACATCTAATCCTCCTATCCTCAA
The DNA here is from genome assembly GCA_029891385.1 of Erythroxylum novogranatense. NCBI lineage: Eukaryota > Viridiplantae > Streptophyta > Magnoliopsida > Malpighiales > Erythroxylaceae > Erythroxylum > Erythroxylum novogranatense. Next base: position 12,286,995 of record CM057228.1, read on the forward strand.
TGGCAATAGATCAATCTCTAATTGTTCCCCTCTAATATGTATCTCACAGTCTCTATATACTTAGCTAATAATAATACATTAACCAATTGGAGTACTAACCATCAAAGGAGTATTCAATGGGCTCAGTTCTTTACCATTCATAATTCTACTTGATGAAATAAACGAATAGGTGGAACCTGGATCTACCAAAACAACAATATTCTCATCAAATAATTTAATCATACCAGGGACGACTTCTGGAGCTATCTCTGCATCTTCCCTCGTCATAACAAACACTCTAGTTGGTGCTTATCCCCTTGGTCTCCCTAGAGGGTTTACTTTCCTGGCTGCATTAGAACTTCTACTACCCACTTTCGTTACTGTCCTGTGTCCCATTGTCTCCCCTCTTCAAAGCTTGCATCTATCTTCTCTCATGTCTTGTATTCTAAAGGCACTCTCTTGCCATGTGTTCTTTCTCCCCACAATTGAAGCACGCTCTAGTCAATCGGTAACACTCCCCTCTATGAAACCTTCCGTAGTGATCACATTGTGCCTATTTACACAATAACCATAAATATTTTACCCATCTTATTGTAACTCTTAAAATTCAAACTCAATTTGGCCCTTTCCCTTGCTCTTGGGTAGGATTTTCTTGATTTCCGAAAGCAAACCAATTTTTCATTAAAATCTGATTCAAAACAACTCCTAAAACTTCAAAATCACAATAAATGAAATGATTGCTAAATTGAGTTTAGCATTAACTTACCCATGGTCTATCTAGGTTAGAAAAGCCAAAACCTAGTTTAGAAATCCTAAAAATCAATTGGGTCTCTCAATCATCTTCTTCCTCCATTCATTCCCAACACAAAAACTCATTTTTTCTACTTTCTTTTTCAAACCAAACCAAAAGAAAATAGCATGGAGCTTACCTTAACAAGATGATTCCGCTTCTTTTCTTCTTCTTTTCCTTCTCTCTTCTCCCACGATTTTTCTTCTTCTTTTTCTCTCCCACGTTTTTCTCTCTTCCTCTCTTCTCTTCAACGACTTTCTCTATTCTCTCTTCTCTTTCTTAATTCAAGTCTCATCTTTAACTTATTCTTTCAAAATTGGCCCTTACTTACTTGTTCTTTCCAATTTTGCCCCTTCTTTCATTTAATCCATCTACTAACTCCTTTAATCTTCTCAATACCATGCTTTAATTTAGTTCTAACATGCCCATTCACAATTCTAATTTCTACTTAGTTCCATTAAATTAATGACCCAATTCTAAAAATAAATAATGAAACAAACAAACATAACATGAGTAAATAATTAAACAAATAATAAGTGATTTAGAAAATTTTCAGGATCCATTAGCGATTTAGAAAATTTTTCAGGATCCATTAGCTTACGTGTAAAATGACATAAGAGGGTATGACTTAGAAAAAAGATTTACAAGGACACGAGTATTAGTTCTTTATAGCTTAGGGGGTGGTTAGTTCACATCAAATTTTAATATATTCTAATTAATTATATTTTATATCGTTTTGTTAAAAATAAAAATAAAAGCGTTAAATTTTATATCAAATTTTAGTATATTCTAATTAATTATATTTAATGTTAATATATTGCTAAAAAGAAAATTAAAATTTTGTTTAATTTTATATCAAATTTTAATATATTCTAATTAATTATTTTTAAGTTTAATATATTCTAATTAATGATATTTAATTAATTATATTGTTTTACTAAAATTGTGAATTTTTATATCAAAATTTAATATATTCTAATTAATTATATTATTTTATTAAAAAAGAAAAAAAAGAAAAAAAAAGTGTCATGGGCATAACAGTGAGTGTCATGTCCATGATACTCCCTGTCACGCCTGTGACAATTTTCTCACATCCGTCACGCCTATGACAGTTGAGAAATAACTTTCATTCCTCTCATATTCGTGGGTTGTGGAGTATTTCCCAAAACTCATATACTAAAATACTGTTCATGCAATGATAATATATAACCAACCGATATTTTGAAGTGAATCACACGTTAATACAACACTTAGAAAACGATATTAGAATGCAAGAGAAGGAGGGGTTGAATTGTGTATTCCCCTTTTTATAAATATTTGGAAAACTATTTGTTAGACAATAAAATTCTTTACAAAATTTTTATAGATTCTGATTGATCAAAATTTTTAATACTATATATATAAAACTAAGTAATGATAAATTTTGAAACTAAAATAGAGATAGAGAGTAAGAGTGGTAGACACGAAGATTTATCCTGGTTCACCCCAAACTGTGGACTACGTTCAGTCCTCAGAGTTTCTTCTGAGATTTCACTATCTCTTCAATCGTTACAAGTATTCTTTCAGTGAGCCTCTTCAGGTCTCTAGAACCAGTATTCTTTCACACTTAGCCTCTGCAGCTATCTGCATAACTTTTCTTCTCGAAAAATATTTGAACACTTTATTCTGTAAAAAATAGACTAAGCTAAATCACTTTTCACGTAGTAATTTTTCTCGCTATTTAGTGTAAGTATCTGTAAGTTTTTTTGTGTATGCTGTTTGTGTAACTTTGTAATCTTCGACTCGACTTGTATTTATAGCCTTCGTCTCCAAGCGCTTCTTGATTCTTGAATCTTGAATCTTTAAAAAGCAGTTAATCGGTTGAGTTACGTAACTAAACTCGAGCCCGACTCTTGCGTCTGCTTCTTTTACTGCTCGTCACGCTTTTGCATTTATACCTTTTGCATTTGCGTCTGCGTATGCGTCTGCTTTGCATTTGCATTTGCGTCTGCGTCTGCGTCTACTTTGCATTTGCATCTGCGTCTGCGTTTGCGTCTGCTTTGCATTTGCGTCTGTGTCTGCGTCTGCGTCTGCTTTTGCATTTAAGTCTGCGTCTGCGTCTGCTTTTGCATTTAAGTCTGCGTCTGCGTCTGCTTTGCATCTGCAACTTTCCCGTGTCTTTCATCGTCTGTGTCGTCTTAAATGCGTGTTGACTTTAAGCTGTTTCAACCGTGCGTATGCAGGTTAAATGCGTAATGCGTCAGGTATCGACTTCGTCATTTTGTTTTTCTTTTTATTTGATCTCTTTTTGTTATACATCAAAATCATATTTATGTAAAGTCATTTTGACTTAACAATATCCCCCTTTTTGAGTATAACAAATTATATACAACAAAAGAAAAGAAAAAATTTACAGATGTTGCAAAAGTAAAACAAAACTTATCTTCTTCCTTTCTTCGTCTGCTGTGGTCACACCTTCTTTGTCTGAACATCCTCTCCTCTTTTGTTTATTTTCTTCTTTTTTTTTGCTCTCCCCCTATTTGTTATAATAAAAAATGATTATCGATGTTGGCTCTTCAGCAGTTCTGTTGGCAGCTTCTTCAGATCATTCACTGTTTCCTTTATTTCGTTGACATCACCACGTAATCTACTAAGCTCATCTGGTGGGTCAATCGATGAGGAGGCTTGATCAACATCTGCTGATGGAGGAGTGAAGGGAATCGAAGTAGTGTAAGCATCAGAGGATGGAATGTAGTCTTCATTGATCTCAAAAGTAGGTGGACGAATGAACGTTTCAGCTTCAGGAAGATTTATGTCAAAAGGAACAGGCAGCATCAGCAACTGTCTTTCTTGTAAGGGTGATGCTTGTGCTTCAATAGACAGTGTATTAGACAGAGGGCTAATACGTAGAACTGTCTGAACGAGGAACTCAATAAATGTTCCTATTCTTATTCTTCCCCCTACTGGACAGTCTTCCTCCTTATTAGTATAGTTGCAACTCGCTTTATCTGGATCTTGTGCAGAAGCGCATGCCTCATCAATTCTTCGCACTTCTTTTGCAATTTGATCTGCGGACAGATCATTACTGACATCTTCTTCAGGAAATAATTTTTACTTCCCTTTAGTAAAATCTTTTGGATATCTTGGCTGTATATCTGGTGCAACCATTATCTCTGTGTTTTCTGTGATTGGAAAAATAGTACACGGATGGCAGGGACGTTTTGAAAGATATAACATAGTAGCAGCAAACCTCAAAGTATCGTAGAAGTTCTTTTCATCTTCTTTGAGTAACTTCCATGTGTTACTATTAATCACCATAGGTTGTACCATAGCCACTATCTTCTTCACTGGTTGAACACCGATTGCAATAGCGATCCTTTATGTCAGTAACTACTTCTACCATTTTGATCTTCAACTTCTGTTTCCTCAAAAACTTATGGTAGTTATATACCATCAGACACGGTTTATCATCATCCGAATATGATACTGCTGTTGCTTTTTGTTGTGCTTCATTAGGAGTCTCCTGAACCGGGTTTTCCTCTACTGGTTCTTCCTATTGAGCAATAGGCGTTTCCTGAACCGTGCTTTCCTCCACTGGTTCCTCCTGTTGAACAATAGTGGTTTCTGAGCTGCATAATCGCTTTCGGTTTGTTTCTTCTTGAACAACATCAATAGTTTCTTTCTGTTGACTAACTTCCTCAGCAGTTGAAATGGTCTTCTTTCGACTAACCTTCTTAGTCTTTGCCTCTACTTCAGTCAGTCTTACGGATTTCTTTACTGGAGATTTTCCTCTCTCAGATTTTGATTTTCTCTTCCTCTCAGTCTCTTTGGTTTTTTTGGCTGTATCTTCTTCCAGAATAGAGACTAAGGATCTTGTGGCTCTGGATGCACAAGATTGAGAGGATTCTTCCCGACTCTGTTATTTAGCAATCTTTTCTTCTTGTTGTCTCAGAGTCCTAATTCTCGGTGATCTCTTAGCTTTCTTTACAACTTCGCTCAAAAGACTTTCTCCTCGTCTTTTTGGCGCACTTTGTTTCATCCTCTAGGATTGGCTTTCTTGAAATGAGGACTACTTTGTTTCATGAGAGGTCTCCTATCACTCTCCTTAGTTCATCGACAGCGATTTGATACTTACTGGAGTAGGAGATCTTGGAGCGGGAGTCTTCTTCAATACATGCTCCCCCTCAGTTCTTGACTTCCTTGAAGAGTCGGCTCGGTCTTTGTCTACTGTGCTCAGACCCATTCGCCGTATTGTGTGTGCATCGATCTTGCTCTTCACAGGAACAATTCTTCTAATTCCTTGGTGCAGACGAATACCGGATTCCTTAAAAATCCTCATCAAAAGCATACCATAAGGATAACTGGTAGATTCCTTTATCCCCTTAACCATATAATGAAAGATTAAGAAGGGTAAATCTATGGCATTTCGATTCAGTAGGTAGAACAGACATTGTTCATCCAAAGTGGTCACCAAATGTCTTGAACCAACTCTGGGTAGAATGCAATTAAACAAAATTGCGTGAAGCACCCTAGCCTTTGGAATCAAATTGGATGTCTTCCTCTCCCATGAATCATTAGTGCCATATAGTTGCCTTCTGATATCTTCTTCTTTCATACCGACTTGGGACATCCATCCGGCCTTGGTAGACAGTTTCTCACAAACCGATGGACAATCGGTCACCTTCTTTATAAGCTCCTTTGTCACAACAATAGATATCCTATCTACAGAAGATACGATAGTGTTGTCTATTAGATGAGCGTTCTTCCAAAACTCATATACCTCATTCGTGTATACTGGTTCTTGTATCTGGAAGAAGTTCCTCCAACCAGCTCTTATGATTTCTGGTTCTACATCCATGCCGTCTCTTCTTAGTGACTCAAAGTTCACATGTCTTCTATAAATCATAGGTGCTTCCATTGTATAGAGCAAAAGAAACTGTCTTCTGGAGAGCTTTTTGAGTGAGATGTTTTGAGAGAATTAGTAAAGCCGAAATGAACCGTCAGGAGATGATGAAAAGACTACAATAATTTCACCTTCAGTCTACTTGTAGGATTATGGTCCGGTGGGTTCTATAATCATTAAGAACCTCGAGATTATCAGATTTTTCCCTCTAAAAATCTTCCTTGTGAGAGAAGTTACCAGCTGTAACTCACTGTAACTAACGTCGTTAGCTCTGACGTTACTTTAGTCTGACCGTTCACTTAACATAACCATGTTAAGGTTGCGTCTTATCTTCTGGAACCGTTCTTCACTCAGTGGTTTAGTGAAGATATCTGCCCACTGAAGCTCTGTTTCGATGAATTTTAGAAGCACCACTTTCTTTTGAACATAGTCTCTCAGGAAGTGATGTCTGATTTCTATATGCTTCACTCTAGAATGCTGAATTGGATTCTTCGATAGATTGATTGCACTGGTGTTGTCGCAATAGATTGGAATCTCCTCTTCTTGAACTGAATAGTCTTGAGTTGATACTTGATCCAACGTCGTGAGCGAAGACTCACGGACATATAATACCTTTAGCGGTTGATAGAACAATTGAGTTTTGTCTCTTGCTTGACCAGGAGACTAGATTTCCTCGAAGAAAGTGACATCCTTCACTTGTGTTCTTCCTTTCGATTCTATCTCCGGCATAGTCCGCATCGCAATATCCGATTAACCTGAAATCTTTACCTTTCTCAAACATTAAACAAAGATCAGTAGTACCTGCGAGATATCTCAAAAAATTTTTAACAGCAATAAAATGAGACTCTCTAGGATCGGCTTGAAATCTTGCACACAAGCATACACTGAACAAAATATTAGGTCTACTTGCTGTAAGATACAGTAAAGAACCGATCATCCCTCTATATAGGGTTTGATCCACCTTCTTACCAAGTTCGTCTTTCGAAAAAAGGTTTGAAGGGTGCATCGGAGTTGTCACAGGCTTCACATTATTCATATCAAATTTATTTAACAACTCTTTCACATACTTTTGTTGATGAATGAAGATCTTCTCTTCGGTTTTCTTAACTTGCAACCCAAGAAAGAACTTTAACTCACCCATCATACTCATTTCAAATTCTTTCTTCATTAGACTCTCAAACTTTAAGACTGACTCTTTTCAAGTAGCACCAAAATGATATCATCAACGTAAATCTGTACTAAGATAAAATTATTCTGAAAATTCTTCCTAAAGAGCGTCTTATCAACTTGACCTCTACTGAAACCATTTTCTATTAAAAAGGTACTCAGACGATCATACCAAGCTCTAGGAGCTTGCTTTAGGCCGTATAAAGCTTTATGAAGTCTATAGACATAGTCTGGGTTTTTAACATCTTCAAAGCCAGGTAGTTGTTTCACATACACCTCTTCATCTATAAAGTCATTCAGAAATGCACTCTTCACATCCATCTGAAACAACTTTATATCATGGTAGATCGCATATGCTAACAAAATCCTTATAGCTTCAAGTCTCGCTACTGGAGCATATGTTTCATTGTAGTCTATTCCTTCTTGCTGATTATAGCCTTGTGCTACTAATCTTGCCTTATTTCGACTCACTCTTCCTGATTCGTCTAACTTATTCTTAAAAACCCATCTGGTTCCTATAATGGATTTCTTAGAAGGTTTCGGAACTAAGGACCAGACGTTATTCCTAGTAAATTGATTCAGCTCCTCTTGCATGGCTAACACCCAAGCTTCGTCTTGAAGAGCTTCTCAACTTTCTTAGGCTCTACTTGGAGATAAAAGCTACATTAGCTTCTTTTACGAATCTGGACCTTGTCTAACTCCTTACGAGGTCTCTCAGATAGTTAACTCTTACGGATGAGAACTTTTATACTTCAATCTCTTCTTAGTTCAATAGTTTCTGGAATATCTTCACTTTTGTTCTCATGAGTGTCTGATGAAGGAGTTTCTGTGGTATCATCTAAGTTCTTTGAAGGACCTTCATTTTCCATGTCATCTACCTTATGAGGTTGAGAACTATCATCAAACTTGACATGGATGGTCTCTTCAACAGTCTTTGAAGTAAGGTTGTAAACTCGAAAAGCCTTAGACGATGATGAGTAGCCTAGAAAGATTCCTGGATAGGTCTTCGAATCGAATTTATTCAACAGCTCTTTTGTATTCAAAATGGAACATTTGCACCTGAATGGATGAAAGTAAGATATGCTTGGTCTTCTTTCGTTCCATAACTCATAAGGAGTCTTCTTTAACATGGGTGCTAGTAATTCTAATACGAATATAGCATCTTTGTATTCACGACTTACGCTTGAAATACTTAGGAAGATTCGTCTCACATAGCATGGTCTTTGCCATCTCTTGAATCTTCCTATTCTTCCTTTCAACAACTCCATTCTGTTGTGGAGTTCTAGGGGCCGAGAAGTTGTGGAAAATTCCATTCTCCTCACAGAATACTCTAAACTTCTCATTTTCAAATTCTCCACCATTGTCACTCCTGATATTGGCTATGAACATTCCTTTTTCATTCTGTAACTTTCTGGATAAGGTTCTAAAGCACTTAAAAGACTCTTCTTTGTGTGATAAGAACAATATCTAACAAAATCGAGTAAAGTCATCAACAATAACAAATCCATATTTCTTTCTGCCAAGACTTATTGTCCTTGTTGGACCAAATAAATCCATATGTAACAATTCTAAAGATCTAGATGAGGTTACAAAACTTTTAGAAGAAAAAGAGGTTTTAACTTGTTTTCCTTTCAAACAATTTTCACAGAAAAATTCTTTGTCAAAACTTATTTTTGGCAAACCTCTTACCAAATCATGTTTTACCAATTTTGAAATATGTTTCAAAGAGACATAACCTAGCTTTTTATGCCAGATTAGTCTTTCTTCTTCAGAAGATAGAAAACATGAAATATTTTGACTTTGAAAATCTTCTAAATTGAGAAAACATGAAATATTTTGACTTTGAAAATCTTCTAAATTGATTTTGTAAAGATTGTTTCTTCTCTTGGCAGAGAAAAGTATGTAGGAAAATCCCAGGAGGTACATCACATATGCAGTGCGGAAAACAAAATTTTTGTTCCGGGACCTTCCGAACCAGGATCCGGTATCCGTATGAAGACATAAACCTAAATAGCCAAAGAGACTATCTCTAAAGGTGATCCACGCAGAGATCGAAAATCTAACGGATCAAACCCTTTGACCGGGAATAGCTAAACAGTTAAAGCACTGCTAGAGCCTACCTACTGTCTGGAGAGTGAAGGAAGCGTTGGAGGAGGATGAAATCCTTGGAGGAGAAGATGAAGAATTAATGGAGAAGATGAAGAAATAGGTTTTTCTCAAAAACCTTACTCTCTTCCTTCAACCCACGATGATGCTCTTTCATCAACAAAGAAACACTTTCTTTTTATTCAAAAACTCATCATCTTACCCTTTCCAACGATCATCACCTTTTATATGCTTTCATTTTGTCATTTAGTCATCATTAAAGTGATGACTAAGCATTCTAATGGAAGCTTCTTCCATTAGCTTCCTCCATCCACGTGATCTACATATATATATATATATATATATATTAATTAATTATTTAATTAATTAATCATATATATATATGTATATAATTATAGCAGTCCAGTCCACACTGGAATTGGTCCTACCGCCTATCGGCCCCGTCTTGTAAACACTCGAAACCTTTCTTAGCAATATTGATGTCGCGATCTCATGGGACATATCCCAATCCATCGGGATCCATTTAATCTAAAGCTCTCCATAATTGGAACTACATCAATACTTTTTTCTGATTCTCGAGACACTCTTAAGCGTGTGACCTTTAGGCTCCGGTTATGTTGGCACTTAGATTAACAATTAATCAGAGCAAGTCATGGCGGTATCTAGCAACACATCATGACCCCAATTGACGAAAAGTAATCGGTTTGATGTATTCATCACGAACCGGATCACAAACCCTTCCATAGACAATTACTGGTGCAATTCGTCCTTTCACCATCCTATACCCCACTTGGTTATGAGCATGGTCAAAGTGTCAACTCTCACTAGACCTGAGTCTAGCCCAGTGATAACAGATCTCGTCCTAGGATTCATTACTCTATATGTCCATGAAGACACTCTTCATGACATATTCACTCCGCCGAGATTTACAAGTAATGATCTGACAAGAGGCCATGGGTATCTCTTACGCTAATCCAGTGGTGAATCCTTTATTGGCTACTCAATTATCTTCGAATACCTCAAGTTGTACCCAAGCACCACCCTATGAGTTACCTCTGGAAGGCAACAAGAAATGGAGTCAAAGCACAGGATCAGTATCCAAGATATCCTTGAGTACCTCAAGTCTAAGGATACTTGCACCATTGCTATGATGAGATTATCACTGACACTAGATAAGATATCCATGTGATGATCTCATGGCAGGTCATCCAATGAACTTACTACCACTAGCAAGCATCCACATGTCAACTCTAAATATCTCATATTTACAATTTCTGAGATCCACTGCTTGATTCAATCAAGGAATATGACATGTGCTAGTCTATCCGGATTAATGATGTCCAGTCTCATTAATCCTATGACTAGGAGAATTTGAGACAACGACATAATTGCACATGATAGGAATCTCGGAGTATGATCACATCATAATTTCCTTCATGCTATGTCATATATCATGGACTTCATTAATCGATTAAAGATCCAATCAATTCATAAACAATGTTCATGAACATCAAATTAATGAATTATGTCTTTTCTTTATTTATTCATTCGATCTACATACATTTGTGAATAAAAGCAGCGCTAAAGGGATTGCCTTTAGGGCACAAATAAAACGATGCAGTCCTTGAATAAGTCGACTTATCCAATGTACAAGTCGACTTATCGGTATTTTCAAGAACAAGTCGACTTATCGGTGGTACAAGTCGACTTGTACTTACTAAATCTCCCAACGACCTAAAGCCAATCGCCTTAGTATCCAATACCATAAGCGAGTCCATGAGAAGCACAATTCTCCTGTGACAATGGCTTTGTCAGCGAACGATAACACTTTGCTCGTGGGAATTCTCTATTAGGATATCATCTCGACTAATGATCTCCCGAATCGGCTGAGTACGAGTTCGGATCGTCGATAAGACCTTGGTTCCTTTGCCTGCGCATTAGCCCCATTGTATCACAATACAATCCTATGGGCCCACGGCTAGGGACGGATCAAGTTCAGTAATGAACTTCTTGATCCAAACCGCTTCCTTTGCGCATCTCATGCGGCAATGTACTCTGCCTCGGTTGTTGAATCAGCAGTCCTCTCTTGTTTGGAATTTTTCCAACTGACCGCCACGCTATTTAGTGTGAATGTATATAACGATTGTGATTGAGAATCATCCTTATCAGTTAGATCTTGGCATCGAATGCCGCTCTGTGGAGATTTCCATCTCCATGGATCAAGAAAACATCCTTAGTGCTTGCAAGTACTTGAGGATATTCTTGTGACCACCGATGACCCTCACCGGGATCCGATTGGTATCTGCTCGTAACACTTAGAGCATACGATACATCGGGCCTCGTACATAGCATTGTTCCATGCTAAACCTCTTTCGCATCTCATCTATGTACGATACTTGTGAAAGACCAAGCAACCTTTGATCTATCTGCATAAATCTATATCCCAAGGATATAAGTTGCTTTACCAAGGTCTTTCATCGCAAATTGTTTGGACAACCAAATTTTAACTGATTGCAGCATAGAGACATCGTTTCCTAGTAACAGTATGTCATCTACATACAACACAAGGAATACGATTGCAGTCCCATTAACCTTCTTATACACACAATGAACATCCGAATTTTATGAGAAACCAAACTCTTTGATTGACTCATCTAAACGGATAATCCAACTCCTGGATGCTTGCTTCAATCCAAACATGGATTTCTGAAGTTTGCATACCATTTCGCCATCGATGGAAGTGAAGCCCTCAAGTTGTGTCATACACATCCTCGGGTAGATTTCCTCTCAAGAAAGTTGTCCTCACATCCATTTGCCATATCTCATAATCATAATGAGCGGCAATGGCTAGGAGTATCCTAATGGATTTAAGCATTGCTACGGGGTTGAAGGTCTCGTCATAGTCAACTCCTTGTCTGTGACGAAATCCTTTGGCCATTAGCCTCGCTTCATAGGTAATCAGATTACCATCCATGTTGGTTTTCTTCTAAAACCTCTTTGCACCCTGTGGGTTTTATCCCTGCAGGTGTAACAACCAAAGTCCATACTTGGTTTATGTACATGGAATCCATTTCAGATTTCTGGCTTAAAGCCATTTCTCAGACTCTGAACTTTTCAGAACCTCTTCATAGTTAGCAGGCTCATCATCTCATATGAGCAATACGTCATTCTGTTCACTTACGAGAAATTCATATCTCTAAGGAGCGGTCGTATCCTACTTAACCTCTGAAATTAGTGTGTAGTAGAAGGTTGAACTGTTACCTCATCTACATGAGTTCTGAGTTTCAAGTTCGACGATTGATCTATGTTTGTTCGAGCATCTTGAACTTCTCAAGTTCAACTTTGCTCCCACTGTCTTATTGTAAAAGAAACTATTTCTTTAAGAAAACAGCATACTTGGAAACAAACAACTTTTGTTCCTCAGCAAGGTAGAATTGATATCCTACGAACAAACACTTGTCAGCTTTGCATGAAGCTAATCTGACTGTGTCCGCTTCACGTAAGCAGGACAATCCCAAACTTTCAGCTAAGAAAGATAGGGTTTTCAGTTAGTCCATATCTCCATATGGAGTAACATCAACTGTCTTTGATGGAACTCTATTTAGCAAGTAAACAGCTGTCTCAAGCGCATATTCCCAAAACTGTGCAAAACCTATCATCAATCGCACCATGTCTAACAAGGTTCGATTTCTCCTTTCAGTCACACCATTGTGCTGCGGCGTGCAAGGTGGAGTGCATTGAGATAATATCCCATTATCTCTGAGATAATCCAAAACTGTTGGTCTAAGTATTTTCCACCACGATCAGATCGTAATGTCTTCATACTTTTACCAAGTTAGTTTTCTACTTCATTTCTGAATTATTTGAACTATTCAAATACTTCAGATTTTGTATCTCATCAGATACATTTACCCATATCGTGAATAATCACCGATAAAAGTAATGAAGTAAAAACAACCACTTCTGGCATGGATGGACATTGGACCACATACATCCTAATGTATTAGGTCTAATATTCCATTCACTTGTTCACCCTTTCCTTTAAAGGATAACTTAGTCATCTTGCCTAATAAACAAGATTCGCATGTGTCATATGATTCATAATCAAATGACCCTAAACATCCACTCTTATGGAGCTTAGCGATGCGTGTCTCATTTATATGGCCAAGCCGACAATGCCATAAGTAAGTTGATTTTAAATTATCTCGATTATGTCTTTTCGCGTCATTGACATTCATAATTGGATATGACATATCTCATATGTCAATTCCATTGCATAATGTACGAGTACCATAGAGCATTCCATTGCAACTAATATAGCAACCATTGCTACTAAAAGTCAAATGGAAATCAGCTCTAATTAAACATAAAACATACAATATGTTCTTTGTTTAAAACGGGTACAAAATGACAATCATCCAATTTGAATATAAGCCCAGTAGGGAGTAACAAGACAGAAGTGCATACGGCTAATGTAGCAACTCTTGCTGCATTACCTACACGAAGGTCTAGTTCTCCTTTTATGAGCTTTCTACTGTCCCTGATGCCCTGCATATCATTTCATATGTATGAGCCACATCCGGCATCAAATACCGATATGTTTGGATCAGGAATAGTATTAACCTCAATGACAAACATATTTGAAGAAGTAGAGGCATCTGATGCCTTTTTCTGCTTCAAGGACTCCAGATAGATTTTACAGTTTCGCCTCTAGTGGCTAGACTTGCCACAATGAAAGCAAAATCCTTTTGGGGCAGAATCTTTGGTTTTTCTTTGATGGCACTTCCATTTGGTTTCTTGCCCCTTTTCTTCTTTGAACTAGAAGAAGAAGCATCCACCATTAGCACTTGCTATCTATCTTGATAGCCTGCTCAGCTGTCATGAGCAGATTGATCAGCTCAGGAATTGTTGTGGATATTTGGTTTATCCGATAGTTTAACACGAACTGTGAATAACCATCAGACAATCCAACCAGAATTTAGTCTCTACTTAACTCATAATCCATTACAAATCCTAAGACAGCCAATCTCTCAATATAGACATTCATCTTCAGGGTATCTTGCTGGCGATTGTCCTGGAGCCATCTTTGTGATGAAGAGAAGCCTTGAGGTCTTGAACCTTTCAGACCGAGCTTACTCATCAAACAACTCCATAAGATGAAATACTATAGAGTGAGCATCCATAGATTCGTGCTGCTTCTGCAGCTCTAGTGACATCAAGACAAGCATAATGCAAGTATCCATATCACTATCCTTTAGATGCTTACGATATGCTTTCTGATCCTTATCAGAAGCATCGGCAGCAGGTGCATCTGGAAGTGGAACATCTAGGACGTATCCTAGTTCCTCAGATCTGAGAACAATTCTCAGATTCCTTAGCCAATCAAGAAAATTCAGTCCAGAATAGAGAGCGAAAATTCACACTGAAAGACTTCTTCAATCAACCTAAACGCGATAGAGAGAAGGAATGATAGAATAGAAATGCCTGCATGATCATAAGGACTTGCATGATATGCATATGGCTCCCACTAGTTTCCTAGAATCCATAACCCTCTTTATGAATCCAAAGAAACAAAGTGACATAATGTCCTAGTGGGTCGATATCCGACATTGCTAAGAGTGACCTTGAGTTTGCTCAACAAGCCACAACTTAGGTCAATCGGTAGGTATCGGTCATACTAATTGCATCATCGATAACCGACATTAAGAATGACCTTGAGGTTAGCTCAACAAGCCACCTTATGTCTCGGGAGGTATCAGATATACCAATTACATCTTAGACACAACTATCAATCGAGTCTTTATCAACTTGTTGATGTGTGCACTTCATTGGGTATCAACTCTTTGATCGCATACATCTAATGTATGCTACCCACTTCGCCTCTGTCCACGTTGACCTTGAGGTTAGCTCAACAAATCAACGCTTCGGGAAAACCGACCTATTAATCCGAAAATCTTATTTTCATGGTTTGAACATATTAAGTATAGAGTGAGCTTGAGGTTAGCTCAACAACCCGACCTATAAGAACTCGGTTCTTACCATATTAATGGAAGGCGTTAGTTTTCATATACCGAGGAGGGATTTCGAGTCTCTTCTTCTCAAAGCCGAAGGATTATAGTCACGAAGACTATATGGAATGATTTAGGTTTCATCAATCGTATTGAATCAATCCTTATAATCATCCATCATCCAACTGAGCATGCCACAAGTCGACTTTCATCAAATGCAAGTCGCCTTATTGCATCTGCCTTACACACAAGTCGACTTGTATGACACAAGTGGACTTATGTCTGCCCGATGAACAAGTGGACTTATAAGGTGCTACAAGTGGACTTATCTCGAGATCTGAACAAGTGGACTTATTACATCCACAAGTCGACTTATCCAAAACTCTTGAACAAGTGGAAACTTATACCTTATACAAATTCGACTTATTCGTGGAATTTTGCTAAAAACTCTAATCGGCTAATTCCTCAATTAATGCAATTCCAATTCACAACACCTACATACCTAAGGTAATATCTGAAAAATTTGATGCCTCAATGAACAATTCATTGAACCATGAAAGCCTTAAATAGTCAAACTATATGAAAAACTTGAAATGAGTCAAAACTCATTAATATCCAAATAATTTAGGAACACCCAAATTCTCACCCTAAGCATCTCAAGCTAGTGCATACACTCTCAAAACTACTCCGGCACTTGTCACAAAAATTGTGACGGCCAAAACAAGCAAGAAAATGAAATGTACTAACGAGACACAAATGTGACCAATTCGGCATTCAAAAATTCTTGGAAAAACAACTTCAAGCAATTCAATTTGGAAATCATACTACATCAAGATAACACATTTTTAATCATATTAAAAATAGTGCAAGGCATTGGAACTGAAAAAGCACCCTCAATCAAGCCAAGCAAAACAGTCCCAACAATTTTCACCAAAACTGTCCAGTTCTGTACATTGCTTGAAATGATCAATGAAACAATTTCAATAAATCATGAGAAAATTATATAGGTTACTAAATGTTCAGAACATGCTACATGAATTTTTTCAGGATTTTAGGCCATCAAAAACTCAGTCAACCTAAATAACAAAACCGATTCAAAATCTGTGTTCATCAGCACAGCAATTCCCAACAGCATATAATAAATTCGTGAATAAATATCCAATCACCTTGAAATCCAATTTCCATGCTCACAGACATTCACCAACATCTTAGAGACATGTAGGTGAAGGAAAATCCAGAAAACGATTTTTCTAGAATTTATTCTCGATTTTATACTACTGCCTATTCACAGAATCGTTTCAAAAACAGCATCTGTAAGCTTAGGGAAATAATTAGCAAAAATTTATCTAATCAAATCAATAAATTCTGAAAATTCATAGACATATTCTCTAACATGTTATGAACATTCCTGGGCAGAAAAAGTTCGAAAAATGCATCTCTATACAGAAACGAAATTTGGACAGTACACATGCATCAACATCAACAACACTTAGGGTTTCTGATCTAGCTTAGGTTTTAGCTTCATACGGGATACCAGACGCTTTGATACCACTGTAGGAAAATCCCGGGAGGTACATCACATGTACAGGCAGCGGAAAACAAAATTTTTGTTCCGGGACCTTCCGAACCAGGATCCAGGTATCCGTATGAAGACATAAACCTAAATAGCCAAAAGAGACTATCTCTAAAGGTGATCCACGCAGAGATCAGAAAATCTAACCGGATCAAACCCCTTTGACCCGGGAATAGCTAGAACAGATTAAAGCCTGCTAGAGCCTACCTCTGTCCTGGAGAGCTGAAGGAAACGTTAGAGGAGGATGAAATCCTTGGAGGAGAAGATGAAGAATTAATGGAGAAGATGAAGAAATAGGTTTTTCTCAAAAACCTTACTCTCTTCCTTCAACCCACGATGATGCTCTTTCATCAACAAAGAAACACTTTCTTTTTATTCAAAAACTCATCATCTTACCCTTTCCAACGATCATCACCTTTTATATGCTTTCATTTTGTCATTTAGTCATCATTAAAGTGATGACTAAGCATTAATGGAAGCTTCTTCCATTAGCTTCCTCCATCCACGTGATCTACATATATATATATATATATATATATATATATATATATATATATATATATATATATATATATATAATTATTTAATTAATTAATCATATATATATATATATATGTATATAATTATAAGCGGTCAGTCACACATTGGAATTGGTCTCACAAACTCTAGGGCCCAGTCTTTGAAACAATTCAGGAAACCTTTCTTAGCAATATTGATGTCGCGATCTCATCGGGATATATCCCAATCCCATCGGGATCCATTTAATCCTAAAACTCTCCATAATTGGAACTCATCCAATCTTATTTCTGATTCTCGAGACACTCTTAAGCGTGTGACCCTTTAAGCTCCGGTTATGTTGGTACTTAGATTAACAATTAATCTGAGCAAGTCATGGCGGTATCTAGCAACACATCATGACCCCAATTGACGGAAAGTAATCGGTTTGATGTATTCATCACGAACGGATCACAAACCCTTCCATGAAGCAATTCTGTGCAATTAGTCCTTTCACCATCCTATACCCCACTTGGTTATGAGCATGGTCAAAGTGTCAACTCTCACTAGGCGAGTCTAGCCCAGTGATAACAGATCTCGTCCTAGGACTCATTACTCTATATGTCCATGAAGACACTCTTCATGACATATTCACTCTCCGAGATTTACAAGTAATGATCTGACGAGGCCGTGGGTATCTCTTACGCTAATCCGAAGTGGTGAATCCTTTATTGGCTACTCAATTATCTTGAATACCTCAAGTTGTACCCAAGCACCACCCTATGAGTTACCTCGGAAGGCAACAAGAAATAGAGTCAAAGCAGGGATCAAGTATCAAGATATCCTTGAGTACCTCAAGTCAGGATACTTGCACCATTCTATGATGAGATTATCAGCGACACTAGATAAGATATCCATGTGATGATCTCATGGCGGGTCATCAATGAACTTACTACCACTAGCAAGCATCCACATGTCAACTCTAAATATCTCATATTTACAATTTACGAGATCCTTGCTGATCCAATCAAGGAATATGACATGTGCTAGTCTATCCGGATTAATGATGTCGATCTCATTAATCCTATGACTAGGAGAATTTGAACATTGAAATAATTGCACATGATAGGAATCTCGGGAGTATGATCACATCATAATTTCCTTCATGCTATGTCATATATCATGGACTTCATTAATCGATTAAAGATCCAATCAATTCATAAACAATGTTCATGAACATCAAATTAATGAATTATGCCTTTTCTTTATTTATTCATTCGATACACATCATTTGTGAATAAAACGCACTAAAGGGGATTGCCTTTAGGGCACAAATAAATAGTACCGTCCTTGAATAAGTCGACTTATTCAATGTATAAGTCGACTTATCGGTACTTTTCAAGAACAAGTCGACTTATCAGTAGTACAAGTCGACTTGTACTTACAAAGTATAGACCCATCTTTGTTTCTGACTTCGCAAAGATTTTGATTGAATGTAACTGTGAAACCAGAATCACACAATTGACTGACGCTAATCAAGTTATGCTTCAGACCATCAACAAGCAGTACATTATTTATGCATGCAAAGGAATCTTTACCTATTTTCCCGATTCTAATAATTTTGCCTTGCTAGTTGTCTCCGAAAGTTACTGATCCTCCCTTCTTATACTGAAGGTCTAGGAACATAGACCTTCTTCCCGTCATATGTCGCGAGCATCCACTGTCTAAATACCAATAGTGCTTGCCGTATCTTCCAAGGAAGGATATCTGCAGGAGAAACTATTTTATTTTTTGGTACCCATATTTTCTTGGGTCCTTTACGGTTAGTAATATGCATATGAAGTGATCTTTGATGCATATAACTAAGATGTTGATTAAAATGAAATGTCTTATGATTCCCTTTTTGAAAGATAGATTTTTTACGAGACTGAGTCTTGTTTCCTGTAAACCCTAATCCAGTCTTATCACTCGGTTGTCTACATTTTCCAAGCATTTCATTCATTTTCTTTGTACTTTCTGTGAAAGTAGCTAAATCAGCTGATAGATTCTTAATCCTTAGTTTAAGTTGATTGATTTATTCTGATCTGTCTACAACTTTCTTTTTATTTTCTAATTGTTTCTTTAGACAAATATTTTCTTTTTCTATTACCTCAGTATGTCTAATATTTTTTGCATACTTTTTCTTTAACAGCTTGTACCGTTTCAGAATAGCATGAGAATCTTCTAACAATTCTGAGTAGGCATCATGCAAATTATCGTAATAAGATTTTACCTCCTCATCACTATTTTCCTCGGCCATCAGGCAGATGTTCGCATGTTCTGATGACTTGGAACCTGTATCTGATTCAGATGAATCTAGGTCCTCCCATGTTGCCATCATGCTTTTCTTGCCTTCTCTACTCTTCTTTGGTTTCTTCTTGAGAGTAGGACATTCGGACTTGTAGTGTCCAGGCTGATTGCACTCGTAGCAGATGATAGAAGACTTCTCTGGTTTAGCTTCATCTTTCCCACTCTTTCTGAATGTCTGGTTCCCTCTGGACTTCTTCTTCCACATGCGTTTAATCTTTCTGGAGATGAAAGATAATTCGTCATCTTCATCACTTGACTCTGGTTCTAATTGGCTGGAGTTGTCATCCTTTGATTCTTCAATTTTCAACGCTTTGGATGACTTCCTCCTTCTCTGAGTCTTATGATTCTTTTGTCCGGCCTTCAGTGCTATCGACTTGTCCCGCTTGGGCTTGTCTTCAGCGTTGAGTTCAACTTCATGAATCTTTAAAGATCCCAGCAACTCATCTAGCTTTAACACGTTCAAGTCTTTGACTTCTTGCACCTCAGTAACTTTAGGTCTCCATCTTTTAGGAAGACTTCTTAGAATCTTTCGAACATGATCTTGATTGTTGTACGTCCTTCTAAGAGCTTTCAATCCATTGACAATTATTTGAAATCTTCCAAACATTTGATCAATAGATTCTTCATCTTTCATCCTGAAAAGTTCATATTGGTGCACAAGAATACTTATCTTGGATTCTTTAACTTGGCTTGTGCCTTCGTGAGCAATGGACAATGTGTCCCACATTTCTTTTGCAGTGTCGCATCCGTGGACTTTGTCGTACTCGCTGCTGCTTAGGACACACGCCAAGAAAAATTTCGCCTTTGAATTTAGCTGTATTCTTGCTTTTTGATTAGTCGTCCATCTGTTCCGTGGAATGAAATTGCCTTCTTCATCTACGGGTGTATAGGGTTCGTTCTCTATTACGTCCCAAAGGTCGACATGAGTAGATTCGATGAATAGCCGCATCCTATCTTTCCAATAGTGATAGTCTTCTCCGTTGAATGCTGGAGGTCTAGTGACTGAGGCTCCTTCAGCGATGTATATATGTGATTCCGCCATTATCTTTAATCCACACTTCGCCAAAGTGATTCTTGGATACCTTGCTCTGATACCAATTGAAGTGAATCACACGTTCATACAGCACTTAGAAAACGATATTAGAATGCACGAGAAGGGGGGGTTGAATTGTGTATTCCCCTTTTTATAAATCTTTTGAAAACTATTTGTTAGACAATAAAATTCTTTACAGAATTTTTATAGATTCTGATTGATCAAAATTTTCAATACTATATATATAAAACTAAGTAATGATAAATTTTGAAACTAAAATAGAGATAGAGAGTAAGAGTGGTAGACACGAAGATTTATCCTGGTTCAACCTAAACCGTGGGCTACGTCCAGTCCTCAGAGTTTCTTCTGAGATTTCAATATCTCTTCAATCGTTACAAGTATTCTTTCAGCGAGCCTCTTCAGGTCTCTACAACCAGTATTCTTTCACACTTAGCCTCTGCAGGCTATCTGTACAATTTTCTTCTCAAAAAAATATTTGAACACTTTGTTACAGAAAAATAGCACTCAGCAAAATCACTTTTTCACATAGTAATTTTTCTCACTATTTCGTGTAAGTATCTGTAAGTTTTTTTGTGTAACTATTTGTGTAACTTTGTAATCTTCGACTTCGACTTGTATTTATAGCCTTCGTCTCCAACTGCTTCTTGATTCTTGAATCTTGAATCTTTAAAGAAACGGTTAATCAGTTGAGTTCTGTAACTAACTCGAACTGACTCTTGCGTCTGCTTCTTTTCTGCGTTTGCGTCTGCTTTTGCATTTGCGTCTGCGTCTACGTCTGCTTTTGCATTTGTGTCTGCGTCTGTGTCTGCTTTGCATTTGCGTCTGCGTCTGCTTTGCATTTGCGTCTGCGTCTGCGTCTGCTTTGCATTTGCGTCTGCGTCTGCTTTTGCATTTGCGTCTGCGTCTGCGTCTGCTTTGCATCTGCATCTTTCCCGTGTCTTTCATAAATGCGTGTCGTCTTAAATGCGTGTTGACTTTAAGCTGTTTCAACTTAAATGCGTATGCGAGTTAAATGCGTAATGCGTGCGTATGCGACTTCGTCTGTTTTGTTTTTCTTTTTATTTGATCTCTTTTTGTTATACATCAAAATCATACTTATGTAAAGTCATTTTGACTTAACATATTTTTCATTGCCAAACCCATTGATATCTTCCAAACCCATAAACTAAGGAGGCAGTTAATATTTCTTTGAATATTCTCGTATGAATTTAGAAAGAGCAAAAGAAGTCAATACTATCATTTCTCTAATATCTTCTATCAAGTTTTAAGAACATCGAAAACTCTCTCAATACAATTTCTCAATGATGAATGAGTTCGATTAAAAACTTCTCGAGATCTTCTTGGATTGACAAGGGCCAACTGAAGAATTCGAGATATCACTAAAATGTCACTAAAATTAAGCTTGAGGATGAGTTCGATTGAATCACACTAGGAGTTTTTCTTCTTCTCAAATGCAGCACTAACGAGCTTAACATGAAATTGAGTCTGTAAAAATGATATCGATTTAATTTCTAATTTAAAGAAATATAATTTTTTGTTATTTTAATTTGAATTTTAAAAATTTTAAAAATTAAAACTATATTTTTAATATATTAGACTAAAATAAATGTATTTAAAAAATTATTTATATTAATCTATTAAAATTTAAACTTAGATAAAAATAATTATTTTAAATTTGACTTACTAATTTTACATTAAATTGAATTGAATTAAACACAATATAAAGTAATAATAATATTATATACTAAATATTGATATAAAAGGGACCTAAATATCAGTCTATACAAAATTATTTAATATAATATAATTAGAGATAACAAATTTAAGTATTTAATTTTGAAAATTTTAATTTAATATTAAATTTTTAAAATGTTAATTTAATGACTAATTTTTAAAATTTTTGTATAAATTAAGTCAAATTTATATCTCTATCTATATGTCTATCTCTTTGAGTAATTTGTAACAATTTTTGGATATAATAGTCTTTTAATCCCTTAATTTCTCGGCCACTAGAGGAAAAACGTTCCTCATAGTAGTGTTTTCAAAATTAGCAGATTAAGTTCAATCTACCAACTTAATCAACAAATTACCAAATATAATTATCAGCAGTTTGAAATAGTCAAACAACTACAACTTTTCAATCTGTCAAAAAATGGCTAATTAGTCATTTACCAAACAAGGCCTAAATGTACACCACCAATCAACTTCATTTCCATCTCATTTTATTTTTATTGAAATTAATTTTTGTTACTTTAAATTTATTTAAAAATTATTTTAAAAAATTTTCATTTTGGCTCCGCCCCAAATATATGGTCATTCCATTAATTATTGTTCGATTTGGTTGAAATATTATACTAATATTCTTCAACAACAACAACATCTAGTAGAAATCTTGCTAGCATGTGGAGTCTTTGGGTATACTAATATTCTTGTTAACTCAAAATTTATACTTGATTAGTCTTATGTTTATATAGTATGTAACATTTAAAAGCTTGTACATTCTCAAACAACAAAGGGAGTACCTTAGGCTATTAGGCTTTTTAGGGAGTTTAATAAAGCTATGGAAAGTCTTCTGAATAACAGCTCATCATTTAAGCAGAGAATAGGGTAGTTACTAAGACTCTTCATACTTAATAATTAATTTGAAGATGTTTGCACTTGAAGTAGGAGGGACATGCTTAATAATTGAAACTTTTCTTCGTTTCTGTTTGTAAAAGAAAAATGAGTATTTATAAATTACTGTGAAAAATTGATTGTTTGTAGTTGTAGAAACATTGATTGAATTAGGCAACATATAATGAACATGTAAAGAGCATAAGTATACTTATTTAACTTAAAGAAATTTTGAAAGCACTTTGTATAGCGTTAATGTTCTAAATTAACCTTTATGGTAGGGTTGCCACTATTAGTAATTAGCAAATGTTTATTAGTAATAAAAATTCGTAGCTAACTTGAGCGCATGTGCAAGATACGTAGACAAACGTTTGTTTATAAGCCTTACCATTATTATTCTTGTTCCTGTTTTTGATTTAAAAAAATGGTCTAACGAATCTTGAGAGCATATGCAGCCTATTTTAGAACTTGTCTCCTTTAATCCAGTGAATTAGTTATGGAGGCATCTTTGCAGTGCCCTCATATATCGACCTATTGTCTGTCTCTAGCTACAAAACTTAGCAATCAAAGGTGTGCAAGTGAGTCGCACCAGTCAATACTTGGTGAGAAGTTTGTCTGGACGAGGAAAATGAGAAGAAACCCACTAATTGCTAATGCCGTCTACTTCAATAATTTAAGGAAGTATAAGCAAGAGAAAAGTATCACAACCTGAGAGCGTCAATTAAAAAAGTAATCAAACCATCAAAGCTGATTGATGCATAAGATTAGAATACTTAAACTTCAATCCATGTCTCTAATAAATATGGTCTGGCATTGCTAAACACACTAGGGAATGCTATTCCAGGTTCCAATCTTTAGATAGGAATTAAAACTTGTAGATA
Organism: Erythroxylum novogranatense; assembly: GCA_029891385.1. Lineage (NCBI taxonomy): Eukaryota > Viridiplantae > Streptophyta > Magnoliopsida > Malpighiales > Erythroxylaceae > Erythroxylum > Erythroxylum novogranatense. The sequence goes on from CM057228.1 coordinate 12,310,892, forward strand.
TGGAGTGCAACAAAGGTTTCTCGAGCAGTTATTCGGTTCTGAAACCTGAAGAAGTAAAGTTCTTCGACCTGATTCGCATTTTATTCTTCAATGACATCGAGAAAAGAAAGTTCGTCGATAGTCCAAAGGAGAAGGAGGAAAGTTCCCAGGGATGATGGCTCATATTCATTTCCATTGTGGTTCAGAAACTGTTGTTGTTTTCTTCCAAGCTAATGTCGTGGATCGGGTCCTTGATCGAGATGTGGATTAATCCTTTGTCAAGCAACGGTAGTTTGGGCAGGCTCTTGCTGAATGTTTTTACATGTTGGTCTCTCTGCCTCTGTCTCTCTTTTTTCTATACATATGTTAATCTTTAAAATCTTTAGACTAATTGTGTATAACATTTGTGCGTGTTCTGAATTACTATTTTTGAAAATTTAAGGATTCGTTCGATCTTTTAAAATTTAATTAAAATTTATTCTTTTTATAGCCGAAGAATTGATGATATAATTTTTCTTCCCAGACTTTAAGCAAACTTTCATTTGTCGATTTTGGTATGGCATCAGAAAATGAGGTATAAGGCAAAAAGAAAGTTAAAGAAAGAGAAGGAAAAAGATTGGCTTCAACACCATCAAGTCAGGAGACAATATGTATAAATAATATGAAATGTGGGCTTCATTGTTGAAAATTTTAAAAATAAAATATGTAGAAAGTCAAGTGAAAATAATTATTGAACGAGTATAATGGTCTAAATAAAAATAAAATATTTTAAATAATATTAAATGAGGATAACATATTTCTACTTAAATAAAAGGGAAGAGATAATAATCTTTAAATATAATTAGGATAAAATTAAAATTTTATCTTTTAAAAAGACAATCTTTTTAAATGTGAATTAAGCATCTTCACTTAGTTTTCTTGCATGTTTTAGCAAGATAACACATATTTAACATTGCAAAAACACTTCATAGTATAATTAGGCTGGAACACGTTGGCTTAATTGCATCTTGATAAACGACCAAAAGAGTTAAGAAGACCAAGCCTGTAACTTGAGTGTTCTTATGCTTCTTTTTGTGCATTGACGTTATATAAAGTTTTAGTACCATTCAATAAACACTTAAAACGTGCAGGAGGAAGGTAGATCAATGTTATTTCATAAATTAGTCGAAGAAGGCAGGTGTTTGGTGTTGACTTACTGGCCAAGCAGAGATGGTCAATGAACTAGGCTACGGTACCTGACTGATGAAATTATGAGCAGCTTAAATAAGATATATGGGCTTAGGGTAAAAAAAAACAATAATCGTTCGTGTAAAGGACGCCCGTTACTGGACCAACCTCATCTTTACTGCTCATATACTCATAACAAACATAGCATGTCATCATTTATCTTCTCCAATAATAAACTTCAAGAATGATTGCTCCGTAGCTCCTTAAGCTATGGCAAATAACTATCCTCTGCCTAAAAGCCTGAGACAGAACCAAGTGCCTTCAACACCGAGTAAATAAGAATTAAGCTTACACAAAATGAATTTGGTATTCCTTTTCAAAAAAATGAATTTGGTATACCTTTTCAAAAAACATGAATTTGGTATATATATGTATAAATAAGAACTACTGAATAACTTTTGCGGCAGATGATACTTACTTTGATTAATCTGGTTAATGGACATTATTGATATTTGAGTTATGTTAATCAAAATTGTTGATGTTTGACTTGTAAATATATGTATTATTGATGTTTGACTGATATTGATGGAGCTTGTTGATATTTGAGTTATGTTAACGCAACTTGTTGATGTTTGACTTACATTTATACCTTTTTTTTTTTTATGTTTAAGCATAATGTAGATATTTGATTTATGTTAACATAGATTGTTGATGTTTGAGTTATATTTATGCATATTGTTGATGTTTGAGTTTAAAATTGTCTGATTTTGAAATAAAGGACCAAGGATTGTCGGTTATCGACTACACCAATATTTCATTCGAATGAGAAGCCAAAAAGACATGTTCCCAAATAGATGTCTTCAGAAAATTGAAGCAATGTGTGTGATTATTGGACCTCTATCAATGTTAAGGTTTGTTTTCTTTGTTTTCATATTTGTTTCCATTAATCTAGGTACACAATTTAATGATTATTTCTTTTCTTTATTTAAGAAAAGTGTGAGAAAAATGAAACATCCTCACAACTAATACTTCAAATCATTTGTTGCCCGCAAAATTAAAATGTAAGTTTTTATTTACAAGTTATAATTATATGAGTAAATATAATATTATTTATTGTATTTTGTATTTTTCATAAAATGAAGTCATAAGGAACTACATGCAGTAGATAACACTCTACATAGAAGATTGCATTTTTTAAAAATCTTTAGTGATACAGTCTAATAGATATGTTATTCTCCAAAAAATCAAAGGTGAAAATATGGACGTGATGTAGGATATAGAGTGCTAAAATTCATGTTCATATTCAGAAAGAAGTCGAAGCATTCTCAACTTAAAACACCGACATGTCAGATGTGTCACCAACCGTATGCTTAAAAAACAATAAGGTAAACAGCGTGAGAAGCATTAAACAAATAATTAAACGCTTGTCCTCCTTGCCTGACTGATTACCCCTTTCTAAAAAGTACCACAACTTAAACGTGCCAATAAAAAAAATCAAAATTTAAAGCATCAAAGTTGGTTGATGCATAGAATATTTCATCAAAGTTAAATCCAACCAACCTACACGTTTTCTCCATATAAACAAGGTCTGGCCTCCAGAACCCACAAGCTCGGGCTGCGCCAAGTTCCAATCTTTAGATAGTAATCAAAACTTGCAGCTATGGAATGCAACAAAGGTTTTTCGAGCAGTTATATGGTTCTGAAACCCGAAGAAGTAAAGTTCTTCGACCTGATTAGCATTTTATTCTCTACTGACATCGAGAAAAGAAAGTTCGTCGACAGTCCAGAGCAAAAGGAGGAAAGTTTCCGGAGACGATGGCTCATATTCATTTCCATTGCGGTTCAGAAACTGTTGCTGTTTTCTTCCAAGCCAATGTCGTGGATCGGGTCCTTGATCGAGATGTGGATTAACCTTTTGTCAAGCAACGGCAGCTTTGGCAGGCTCTTGCTGAATGTTTTTACAGGTTAGTCCCTTTGCCTCTGTCTCTCTTTTTTCGACAGATATATGTTACTTAATAATCTTATAAAATCCTTAGATTAACTATGTATAACAGTTTGCACTAGAACAGATCTACATGTGTGAGTGTTTAAGAAAATAGGGACTTTCTGAATTATTTTTAAAAATATAAAGGTTTACTCAATCTGATCTAATTTTTAAGTAAATTGAGATATCCTTAATTTCTTCTTTTTCTTAAGTCTGAAAAGAACCGATAGTAGAAATTTGTTTGCCCCGTACTTTAAACAAACTTTCATTTGTCGTAGCAAAAAAGGAGGTATAGAGCAAAAAGAAAGTTAAGGAATAGAAGGAAAAAGATTGGCCTCAAAATTTTCAGACATCACGTCAGGAGACAATATGGACTGTTAGTGATAATATGAAATGTAGACTTACATAGTTGAGAATCATTTTCAGAAAAGAAAAGATGTATCGTACATGCAGAAAGTCCAGTAAGCATAATTATTGTGTCGGGCATACTATTCAAAATGAAGAAACGAAAATATTTTAAATAATATTCATAAATTTCACTTAGTAATTTATCATCGCAAGAAATATATATGGAACAGTTTGGCTTTGATACAGTTAATTACTCGCATTAAAATGGAGAACTGACTCTCCATCCAGATGCTTGTTAGTAATTAATTTCCTATTGATAGACGTCCAAAGAGTTAGGAACATAAAGCATTTAACTTGAGTATTCTAATGCTTCTTTTTATACATTGATGTAATATAAACTTTTAGTACCATTCAGTACACACTTAAAAAGGTGCTGGAGGAAGGTAGGTCAATGTCATTTCATAAATTAGTAAAAGAAGGCAGGTGTTTGGTGTTGACTTACTGGCCAAGCAAAAGATGGTCAATAAGAATTTAGGGCAAAAGCATAATTTATGCTCAAAATATGGGTCATGGGGCCTGTTTGATGAAATTATGGGCAGCTTAAATAAGATATATAGGTTTTGGGTAAAAACGACAATAATCATTTGCGTAAGGAACCCCAGTTATCCGACCAACCTCATCTTTCCAGCTCATGTACACGTAGCATGCCATCATTTATCTTCTCTAATAATAAACTTAAAGAATGGGCATTACTCCATAGCCTGAGACAGAAAGAAATGTACTTCAACACCGAGTAAATAAGAATTAAGCTTACAAAAAATGAATTTGGTACATAGGGTATAAATAAGAACTACTGAATGAGATCAGTAGCCGATAACTTTGTTACTTGCTTTGGTTAATCTGGTTCAGGGAAGCTATTGATTCCTGATAAGACATCACCAAGTTTCACATCATTCATCGGCTGTTTTGACGAGCGGAAGGAGTTGGATAGGAACATCAAACCGGGAGATGCTAATTACTTAGCAGCACTCTCTATGATGGCTTCTAAGGCTTCCTATGAGAACAAAGCTTACCTCTACGGAATAGTCAACGATCACTGGAAGGTATGAATATGACTTGAATTTCTTATGACCCATTTATATGGTTGATTTATTAGTTCATAACCACATTATTTTATATACCCAATTAGTATCTTATAAAACACTGTTGTAGCTGAAGCGTTGTTCTAATTTAAAAGATTAAGTACCTTGGGGGAAAACACACTTTCTTTTTGTTACTCTTCTATTTATTTAACATATCTTATCTACTTGATTACTTGTAGTTCATCCGAATTTCTTGTGTTATGCAGATGGAGTTCTTGGGGTTTTATGACTACTGGAATGGTAAGAAGCAACATAACGAAAGACTCGAATTATCAATCTCATCAAATTTCCTCACGTTTAATGTTAATGAAAATTAATTACACACTACATAACAAGAGGAACCCCAATTGAACTAATGCAGATTATCAAAATAAAGCTACAACGCAAGTCTTCCTGCTGCGTGACAGAACTGGTGACCAAGACACGATTGTGGTGGCCTTTAGAGGCACCGAACCCTTTGACGCAGATGCTTGGTGCTCTGACTTTGACCTCTCGTGGTACGAACTTCCTGGATTTGGTAGGATTCACGGTGGTTTCATGAAAGCTCTAGGATTACAAAGGAACATTGGTTGGCCGTTGGAAGTGAACCAAGACGATACTAGACCTACGCCAGCTTACTACGCCATTAGAGATATATTAAGAGAAATATTGTCCCAAAATGCTCAAACAAAGTTTATATTGACCGGTCACAGTTTAGGTGGGGCGCTAGCAATTCTTTTCCCAGCAATTTTGACGTTGCACGACGAGAAGTTGCTTTTGGAGAGACTAGAAGGAGTGTACACGTTCGGGCAACCTAGGGTAGGAGATGAAACATTTGGAGCTATAATGGAAAATAAGCTGAAAGAGAATCGTATCCGATATTACAGGTTTGTTTATGGTAATGATATGGTCGCCAGGTTGCCTTACGATGACTCTGCCCTTATGTTCAAGCATTTTGGGACTTGTGTTTACTACAACAGGCACTATGAAGGAAAGGTATACGACTGTGATCTCTTCAGAATACTCTTCTCTTATACATTAGAATTACTACATTTTAACTAATATTAGTACTATCAATTTAGGTACAATTATTAATAAACTGAAATTAATATAGGGTTTTTAGGATTAGTTCATATTCTATTATTTTATATTTGGTCCCGGCCCGGTAACATTGGTATGACGTATATAAAACAAAATTTTCAACTAAAAGAATATCTTTAAAGCTACGTACAAAATTTTCTTGTTATGCTTCTCTTCTTCTGTTCACGCCTACTAGCTGTCCTTAATCAATTACAGGTTGTCGTGGAAGAACCGAACAAGAACTATTTATCGCCACTTGCAGTCATACCCATGATTGCAAACGCTTCCTTGGAGCTGATAAGAAGCTTCACGATTGTCTACACAAAGGGACCAGAATATAGAGAAGGGTGGCTGTTAAGAGTTCTTAGGTTTATTGGATTAGTAATCCCTGGCTTGCCAGCTCATTCAACCAAAGATTACGTTAATTCAACACGCTTGGGGTCGGCTGACTTACTTTTGGGACATCAAAAAAGATCACAATAAAAATAGGATCGTACTGAAGATGCTGCTATATGTTTGTAAAATAAATTGCGAATGTTACAATTATTATGTGATTTGAGTTGTGAATTTTACAATTAAAGTAAAAGATAAATTGTGAATTGCAAATATTATAATGAAGAAATTATTTTTCTAATATATATTTTATTTAATCTTTAAATTTTATTATATAATTAAGATGACTAATCTACCCTTTTATTTTTTACGAAGTCCTTAAAATAAAGAACTATTATAATCCAACTATTTGCTTTTTTTTATTGATAATCATTAAACAAATAATACTAAAAATATCTAAATAGCTCAAACGTGCCTAGTCCGGATGGGTATTCTGTGGGTTTTTTTCAACAAACTTGGAACATCACGGATCCTCTCTTAACTCATGTGGTTCTGGAGTTCTTTTCTTCTAGCTCATTGCTAAAGGAGATTAATCATACTTTTATTTGTCTAGTTCCTAAGACGAATAGGCTCGCGATGATTACAGACTATCGCCCAATTTCTTGTTGTTTGACTGTCTATAAAATTATCGCTTCATTACTGGCAGATAAATTGAAAGTAGTGTTGTCAGAGGTGGCCAATCTGGCACAAGGTGCTTTTCTACCATTGAGAAACATCGGTGATAATATACTGATTCTTCAAGAGTTGTTGGGGGAGTATCACACTAGAACTTTTTTTCCATTGAAGCTTGACTTATATGAAGCTTATGATACTATTAGTTGGAAATATTTGAAAGCTTGTTTAGAATCCATCGACTTACCTAATAGATTTTGTCACTAGATTCAGCAATGTATACAAACTACGTCGGTGAGTGTATTAGTGAATGAGGTTTTTACGAGAACTTTTGTTAATACTAGAGGGATTAGGCAAGGAAATCCACTTTTCCCTTACCTATTCACTCTAGCCATGGAGAGATTTTGAAGACTTGTTTCAAAACTTGTGGATAGCAATGGTTTGTTTCAATACCATTTTAAATATAGAGATTTAAGATGATAAGTATACACATTTTCTGGTTAGTCGGGGGATGAAGATAAATGAGCAAAAGAGTGGCCTATATGTGTCCTCCAATGTTGGGAATCTTGAATTGATAAGCAATATAGTGGGGTTTGCACTACAGGAAACTCCTTTTCGCTATTTGGGGGCTCTTACTAATTTGGGTGAGCCTATGTATTAATAATTTATTCCTTTATTAGAAAAAATGAAATCTAGAATCCTTGTTTGGCATAATAGATTTTGAATAGTATGCATGTCCACTGGGCAGCTCATATGGTAATCCCAAAGAAAGTGATCAAGGAAATGGAGAGGTTACTAAAATATTTCCTATGATCTAGTAAATCAGAAAATAGTGAAGGGGCCAAAGTGAAATGGAGTGAAATTATTCTTCCAAAGAAGCATGGGAGATTAGAGACATTTCGATTACTCAAATGCAACGAGTTTTGCTGCTAAAGAGGATTTGGAGATTTTTTGTAGATAAGGAAGCTTTGTGGGAGAAATGAGTGCAAACTTATCATCTTAAATCTCAAAATTTTTGACAGCTCCAACAAAATTGTGAATATTTATAGATTTTTAAGAGCATGTTGAACCTTAGGGAGCAAATTTATCCTTGTATGAAGTATAAGGTAAGGGATGGAGAAGACATATGGTTGGGTTATGATAATTAGACTGAGTTCAGTCCTCTTCGGTTCGTAATGACTTACAATTGTTAAGGAGTAGGATTCCTAAAGAGGCTAAATTTACATGGTTGATCTAAGAGAGGGATAGGATCCATAATATTAGGCATTTTCAACTATTGGAGAACTACTTACCTGAGCTGCCTATTATACGAAGGAATGATAAGTTAATATGGACTTTACATGCTTGCGGAATATTAAATAACAAATTGGCTCTTAATCTACTGTTGGTAACAATTGAGTCAATCCCCTGGGCAAAAACTGTATGGAAGCAAGTGTTGAGTCCTAAAATTGCCATTTTCTTATGGTTAGTTATAAAGAACATATTAAGAACAAAAGATCAATGGTTTGAGAGTTGTGGTCCGCTATACGTCTTATGTAAACAAGTAAATGAGAGTAGATATCATCCGTTCTTTAAGTGCAGTTATAACAAATCTGTGTGGAGTAGAATTTTGAACATGATTTGACTTCCAAGGTTCTCTTTTGATTGGGATGAAAAATTGAAATCTATCATTCGGTACTCCAACTCAGGTCAAAGGAATAGATTAATCATCAAGACTTATTTCCAGATTGTGATATATTATATTTGGTGGGAAAGAAATAGGATAATCAACAATAATGAGGAGCAACACAATTATGAACTTGTCGAAACAATTGTCAATTTGATTAGAGAGACTATAACTGCCAAAGGGAAGCAAGACAACATTAGCTAAGAACTTACATCGTTATAGTTAATCTGATAGTTATTTGTAATTGTTGTACATTCTGTGTAGTGTAGCTTTTTTACTGCTTGTAGAATCCTTGAGGAGGATCGTGTATAAGTTTATGCTTTGTTAATAAATTTCCTTTTAAATTTTAATAAAAATATCCAAATCAAATATATTGTTCAACCCAATCACTCTATAGTTGTCCACAAAAAAATTAAGTTCCCTCCATCTTATATCTCAGGTCAATTTGTTAAAATTACTAATCATATACTCATAACTGTCAATTTTCTCATTATCTGCTATATTGTTCTACAAATCACTTCATTTAAATCCAAAGATAAATAATCTTAAGGTGCTTGACCTTTTGAGTTTTTTTTTTAATATCATGCCAAAGCATTTAAAGTTTTTATTTAAGTGGCCAATTTTTTAAAATCTTAGGGGGTGTTTTGTTTTCATTTTTTCCCGTTTCTAGTTGTGGTTTTTATTAAAAACGAAACTTCCTATTAAAACACATTTGGTTCATTATTATTGTATTATGGTGTTTTAAAAAATAAAAAACTACAACCATTTCACAAAAAACGTTTCCCTAATATTTCACAACAGGTTTTTGTGTATTCTAAAACATTTTTTTCTCTTTACGTCGACTTTAGCATTTTCATCTTCAGGCCCTTACTGTGATTTTTCTGGCGATTGCTCCAGGTTTGAGTTCTATTATTTTGTTTCTATGATTTTTCCACGTATTTGGTATCTGTGTGCACTTTCCTATCTGGTTGTTATTCGTTTTATTTGTTTCTGCGATTTCTTGTAGCATCCCGTTACCGATGCGATGAGCATCGTGTTATGAGTGTAGAGTTGTTAGTGCTTAATTTGTGATCGAGTGTTTTGTGGCCTCGATTTTAGAGATAGATCATTTTGCACATGCATATACATAGTGACATGTATTCATGATTGTTCGGCATTTGATAGTGATTGTGTTTGGAAAGTGAAATTGAGATGATTTTGTGAATTGTGATTATTTAAAATGTTGAAATAATTGGGTTAATGAAATCTTGCGATTATGAATTTTGGTGAAATTATTGTATTTGTATATGCTGGTAAATTTATGGTGTATTGGAAGATATATTTATAGTTGGGAGCAAGAATTAATTAAATGAAGTGTTGGAGATAGTTTGGTTATATTGGAAGGGAGAACTAAATGGAGTTAGTTCAAAAGTAACTAAGTTATAGTTTATTCATTAAGAAAGTGACATGTGTACTTGGACTTTGTACCTAGCTAGGAGTAGGTGGTCACTATTCCTTGAGGGCTGATGGGTTAAGTCTTGTCCAAGCCTTCTTTATTCATTTTCTTCCTAAAACTTTCTCTCGGAGACATAGAGCTTTCTACCCAAATTATCTTCTAAGGGACTTTGGTGTTTTCTTTCTTTCACCAACCTTTCTCTACCTTTGGTGTTGTCGACTCTAAGGAGAATCCATAAGCTGATCTTTTCGTGTGGAGTTTAGAGCTTGAAGATCTGTTTGAGTTCTCAACAGTAAGTGTTAGAGAAACCCCTCACATTAGAGATTTATGAAATAAAGTTGAGAGATTTCTGTCGTTTTCATGGAAAGATGTATTTCATGTGTTTGTTCATAAATCCTGGGTAGTTGGGGAGGAATAAATTCTGTTATAGTGTTAAATGAGTGGTTGAGAAAACTTTTAGTGTTCGGTGATATGTCCTGGACAGAAAAATCAGCTGAAGCAAAAATCAGAAGGAAGGAAAATCAGCTGAAGCAAAAGCAGACGATATGGACGTGATATCGATAGATTTAGACAAAATTTCCTTCTTGAAAGTTGTAGATCTTTCTTTTCTCTATGAGATAGATGTCAAGTTTGTCCAATTTGGATATTGGAGTCAAAAGATATGATCTATATAAGTGGACATGTTCTGAAGCGAAAACCAGCTGAAAGGAAAATCAGCTGAAGCGAAAATCAGTTGAAGGAAAATCAGCTGAAGCAAAAGCAGACGATATGGACGTGATATCGATAGATTTAGACAAAATTTCCTTCTTGAAAGTTGTAGATCTTTCTTTTCTCTATGAGATAGATGTCAAGTTTGTCCAATTTGGATATTGGAGTCAAAAGATATGATCTATATAAGTGGACATGTTCTGAAGCGAAAACCAGCTGAAAGGAAAATCAGCTGAAGCGAAAATCAGCTGAAGGAAAATCAGTTGAAGCAAAAGCAGACGATATGGACGTGATATCGATAGATTTAGACAAAATTTCCTTCTTGAAAGTTGTAGATCTTTCTTTTCTCTATGAGATAGATGTCAATTTTGTCTAATTTGGATATTGGAGTCAAAAGATATGATCTATATAAGTGGACATGTTCTGAAGCGAAAACCAGCTGAAAGGAAAATCAGTTGAAGCGAAAATCAGCTGAAGGAAAATCAGCTGAAGCAAAAGTAGACGATATGGACGTGATATCGATAGATTTAGACAAAATTTCCTTCTTGAAAGTTGTAGATCTTTCTTTTCTCTATGAGATAGATGTCAAGTTTGTCCAATTTGGATTTTGGAGTCAAAAGATATGATCTATATAAGTGGACATGTTCTGAAGCGAAAACCAGCTGAAAGGAAAATCAGCTGAAGCGAAAATCAGCTGAAGGAAAATCAGCTGAAGCAAAAGCAGACGATATGGACATGATATCGATAGATTTAGACAAAATTTCCTTCTTGAAAGTTGTAGATCTTTCTTTTCTCTATGAGATAGATGTCAAGTTTGTCCAATTTGGATATTGGAGTCAAAAGATATGATCTATATAAGTGGACATGTTCTGGGCAGAAAAAAATCAGTGAAGCAAAATCAGAAGGAAGGAAAAATCAGTGAAGCGAAAACCAAATTGAAGCGAAAACCAGTGAAGGAAAAACCAGCTGAAGCGAAAATCAGCTGAAGCAAAAATCAGCTGAAGCGAAAATCAGCTGAAGCAAAAATCAGCAAGCAAAAATCAGTGAAGCGAAAACCATTGAAGCAAAAATCGACGGAAGGAAAGCGATGCATGCATAGATCAGTGTTTTGAGGATAACTTGAGTTATAGAACTCCAAATGACCTGATTCTTGAAGCATTGGTTTCCTAACACATTTCTTAATCTCTCCACAAACAATTTATGGGTTTTAGTATTAAATTGGAAATGATTAAGTGAGTCAAAGTAAGGGTATTGGTGGAGGAACATGAACTAGATGTTTTTCTTGAACATGTTTCGATGATGTGATGATATCTTGGTCTATGGTATTCCAGTTAAGGTGATACTTGATTTGTTATGAACTAGAGAAAGAGGTCTATCATTGTGATAAAGATTGAGAGTTTGAATTTTGATTTACGGGATTGCAAGTATCGAAAGAGAGTCCATTATAGTTTAATGTGACCAAAGAGTTACGTTGTAACTAGCGGAGTATGATTAGAGTTTGAGTGAGTGAAATTGAATTAAAGGGAATGCTATTGACCTAGTGAATAGTGAATTTTGGTTGTAAAGTGGCGATAGCGAATTGGGTTTAGTCCGGTAGAATCATGAACATGCATCATACAAGTTTGAATTAAAGACATGTGCATTATTGAATATCTTTAATTGAGCACCTAGTGATGAGAAATTGTTTGATTGTTTTAGAGGCTCCGTTGGATCGTCGGACCACGGATATTCTTGGGACTTCGAGCGAGAGCTCGGAAGTTACTGGTGAGTAACCTAGTTGGTTCTTGACTTTTAAGTGATTATATGTTTGTGAATATGTATAAATTAAGTGTAAAGGTGAGTGATATACATGTGAAGTGAATGAGCTAAATGCAATAAGTGTTAGTGATTGTACCAAGTGTGATCTACATAAATGTGAATTCATGTGAATGAGAATCGGTGTATATAATTGTGAATAAGAGCTCGATTGTGACAAGTGAGTGAAGTGAGATAAATGTGCTAGTATTTGTGTAAGTGTGGCGCATGCCTAGCATGATATGAGGTAAAATTTACCGTTGTGACTAGAGCACAGATGATTGAGCTTTGAGCTCGATTATCGATGAGAGGGCCTAGAGCCAAATCGGCGATGAGTGCATACCAGAGAGCTCTCTACTTGCCTAAATGTGATCATTGTGAAAAGGAATAGTGCATACCGGAGGGCTCTCCTATCCCTAAAGTGAGTGGGCGTAGTGCATACCCCGAGGGCTCTCCTACTTGCCAAAATGTGAATATAAATGCTCAGTCACAACAATGTCATAACAAGAGACTTTGCATACATATGCATCCGAGTGTATAGTGTGATGGAGAATGCGAGTGACATCTGAAAAATGTGGATTGATATGTGATTTTGTAATTGTGTAAATTGTGAAGTGTAATGTGAGAATTTTGTGTGAGTGTAAAGTGCGCATTGTAATATTGCGTGTGATATAATATAATGTGTAAATTGTGAATAGTGTTTATAAAGCGTTAAAGTGTAATTTGAGATATAGTATAGGTATATGCATGTGTTGGATGAACCATCAATGATGGTTTCTCATTGAGTTCGCAAACTCACCCAACATTGCAATATATTTTTCAGAGACGACGTCGGTAGGACTCTAGCTCCGGGATAGACGCGTTTCGCGGTGAGTGTTCGTGATCAAGGCGTGATGGATCATAGGTCGGTCATTTGGGGTGACTTCTTTTGGGAACATTGTTTTGGGATGACTTAGTATAGGCGTTTGTATCGGTTTCCTTTTGAGATGTATTTAGTCATGAGGAACTGATAGGTGGTCTATATTTTGGGATTGATGTTATAAATGAATGATTATTATGGTTTTAAATTTCAGTGATTTTCATATTGTGGAATTTAGTGTATTGATGCCATGCGAGTGTTTAGAGATTGTTTTCGTAGTAGCACTTCCTTATCGTGGGATATCGTCGGAATGACCACAGGCGTCCCAATGTGTACCTGCGGTGGGGCGCTACATTAGGTGGTATCGAGCATGGTTTGGCATCTTTTGGGCATAGTGTGTTTTAGGCACAATTTCGGTCAAAAGCGTAATTGATCGAATTCTTATGTGTTGTAGGTCATCCGTTCTTGGGGATCAAGTGGATCAACCGGTGACCTAGGATCCGTGGGAGCTAGTAGAGAGTCCCCTATGCCTCATTCGATGAGTTGCCTCCGAGTTCCGTGAGACGGGGCGGAGGTTCGATAAATTGCGCATGGCGGCGGTTGACTTCATGGCGACTGGAGCCTGCGGAGGCCGAGGATGGTTAGAGAGGACCGAGAGAGTCTGGATCGAGATGAGTTGTGATGCGAGAGGGCGTTTTGACTATCTGATGTCATTGCTTGAGGTCCGGCTTCCGTTGGTGGAAGGCATTCGGCAGTTCTTCGTGGCCTGCTTATTGACTTGGGATGATTTCTGCGGGCATTGAGAGATAATTTCATGCCCAAGGATTATCTAGAGATGAAGATGCGAGAATTTCTTGGTGAGACGAGGCGGATGTCGATGGCAGATTATGAGGTTGATTTAATGAGTTAGTGGGATATGCCTCTTACGTGGTCGCCTGAGTCGGATGATGCGGGAAGTTTGAGGTGGACTCAATTTTGAGATCCGTTCCGCCAGCGAGCGGATATGGATTCCTTTATTGATTGAGGCAAGCTGCAGTGAGAGTTGAGCGACTTACGAGACAGAGACGAGTGAGTCGGTCAGGCCCCGATGGCAAAAGACCGAAGCGGTAGTCGAGGCGGTGAGTAGAGGATCTAGTAAGCGCCAAGCCGGGACTTTCGTGTCGTCTGGCAGAGGCAGCGAGCGATTTAAGCGAGAGGCGATTTTCTCGATCTGGTTTGATGGCGGCGTAGTGGTGCTAGAGGCTCGGGATGAGTATCCCATTGTGTGAGTTCTGCGAGAGGAGGCATAGTGGAGAGTCTTTGGAGGCTCTGGAGCTTGTCTCAAGTGTGGTTCAATGGACCACCAGCTCAGAGTGTCCTTTCCTTTGTGGAGGCCCATCTGCTATGACGGGTAGATCTGGCAAAGGCACGACAGTGCAGCAGAGCCGTGGAGGTGGATCGAGGTTCAGAGGCCGAGGCAGAGCAGAGGATCGGTGGTGAGATCGAGGGACAGAGCGTGAGCGGCGGTCCAGGCCGAGTCTATCTATGACTCGGCGGGAGGCTCGAGAGTCTCCAGATGTTGTTCTTGGTATGCTTCTAATTTCGGTTTTGAAGCATATGCATTGATGGATCTGGATCCACTCATTCATTTATTGCACCGCATGTGGCATGTAGATTACATTGTGATAAAGAGAGATTGCGGTGTGGGCTAGAGGTGAGTACACCTCTGGTAGTCTGACGATATTGGGAGAGGTGCTGTAAGGGATGTGTGATAGTGATTGATCAGCAGAGTTGAGTGCGAGATCTCATAGTGCTATCCTTGAGAGAGATTGATGTGATCTAGGTATGGGTCGACTATCGCCCATAGAGTTTGTGATGGATTGTTATACCAAGGAGGTTGTGTTGGAATCTCTGGTCACCGAGATTTTTTTCGAGGTATTAGTCAGCAAATGCCGGTAGGATGATTCCTTTTATGAGTGCCACGAGATTGATGCAGAGAGGATGTGAGGCCTATTTGGCCCATGTGATCGATTCTAGAGTTGGCGAGAGATTAGAGGATGTCCTGTGATCGGGGAGTTTCGGATGTGTTCCCGATGAGTTACTGGGTTTGCCACGGATCGGGAGGCGAGTTTGGGATAGACCTCGTTCGTGTACCGCTCTATATCTATTCCTCCATATAGGATGGCACGGTGGAACCGAGGGAGCTTAAGGCTCGATTCAGGAGTTATTAGATAAGGGTTCATTAGACCCGGTGTTTCACTGGGAGCTCCGGTGTTGTTTGTGAAGAAGAAAGATGGGACATTGAGGTTGTGTATCGATTATAGGCGACTTAATCGGTTCTTGTCAAGAATAAGTACCCTTGCCTAGGATCGATGATTTATTTGATCGATTCAGGGGAGCTCGAGTGTTTACTAAGTTAGACTTGAAATCGTGGTATTATCGGTTGAGGATAGCGGAGGCCGATGTGCCTAAGAGTGCGTTCGAGGAGTAGGTATGGGCATTTGAGTTCTTAGTGATGCCGTTTGGGTTGACTAATGCCCGCAGCCTTCATGGCCTTGATGAATAAGATCTTTCAGCCTACCTTGATCGGTTTCGATTGTGTTTATTGTGATATCCTAGTGTATTCGAGGTCGAGAGAGGAGCATGCGAGCATCCGAGGACCTATATTGTAGATTATGAGAGAGGCAGTTGTATGCCAAATTTGCGAAATGTGAATTCTGGCTTGATGAGGTGGTGTTCCTAGGACACATAGTGTCCGGTGAGGGTATCCGAGTGGATCCTCACAAGATTGAGGCAGTGCAGAGTTGGGAGGTTCCGAGGAACGTGTCAGAGTTGAGGAGTTTCCTCGGACTAGCAGGATATTACCAGAGGTTTGTCGAGGGTTCTCGGTGATCTCGGCTTTTTGGCGAAACCGAGGAAGAGTGTGGTTTTCGATGGATGATGAGTGTCGAGGAGCTTTGAGGAGCTCAGCGGCGTTTGACTCTGCACGGTGTTGGCGTTGCCATCGTGGTCCGGAGGATATGTGGTATTGATGATGCGTCGCGGCGGGGTTTGGGTTGTGTCTTGATGCGGCATGGTAGAGTGATAGCGTATGCCTCGAGGCAGTTGAGGTCTCATGAGAGGAATTACCAAGGCATGATTTAGAGTTGGCTGCGGTTGTGTTTGCCTCGAAGATCTGGAGACATTACTTGTATGGAGAGCGTTCGGATCTTCACGGATCATAAAAGCTTGAGGTATCTGTTGAGTCACGAGAGTTGAATCGAGACGAGAGGAGATGGGTGAGTTGTTGAAGGATTACGATCGCCTATTGAGTACCACCGAGGAAGGCCAATGTGGTGGCCGATGCCTTGAGTAGGAGATCGCATGGTAGTGTAGCTCAGATTCGGGTGTCGAGGTTGCCGTGCCTAGTTCAATTGAGAGCACTTAATGTGCGGATGGATTTGGCTCGGGATGGAGCCTTGGCAACTACTCGAGATTGAGACCGATGTTGCAGGATCGGATCCGGGCAGTTCAGGATCAGGACCTAGTGTTAGTGAGATTGATGGATAGAGTCAGAGCAGGGTTGACTGCTGAATTTGAGTTGAGAGATGGGACTCTTTGGATGGGTCAGAGATTGTGTGTGCCTAATGTGGGTGAGCTGAGACAAGAGATTTTAGAGGAGGCGCATGTAGCCGCTTATGCGATGCACCCTGGAGTCACCAAAATGTATAATACTCTCAAGTTGCATTTTTGGTGGTCAGGTATGAAGAGACAAGTGGCAGAGTTTGTTTCTCGATGTTTGGCGTGCGGTGAGTTAAAGTGAGCACGAGCCCCGATGGGTAAGTTGCATTCGTTGCCCATTTGGAGTGGAAGTGGGAGCGAATCACTATGGATTTTATTATGGGGTTGTCGAGGACGCCGAGGCAGCATGATGCGATCTGGGTCATAGTGGACCGATTGACCAAGTCGGCTCATTTCTTGCCAGTGCGAGAGAACAATACTCTCGATCAATTGGCTCAGAAGTATGTGACAGAGATTGTGCGACTGCATGGGGTCCCAGTGTCTATAGTGTCTGATCGGGATCCCAGATTTACTTCGAGGTTACGGAGGAGCTGCGATCATTATTGGGTTCGAGGTGAACTTTAATCTGCGTTTCATCCTCAGACAGATGGGCAGAGTGAGAGGACTATCAAGACTGTTGAGGATATGCTGAGAGCTTGTGTATTAGAGTTCAAAGGTGCTTGGGATCAATACTTGGCTCTGATTGAGTTTGCGTACAATAATCGATGCAGAGCGGTATTGGGATGGCACCGTATGAGGCCTTGTATGGCGGTAGTGCAGATCACCTCCTTCTTTGGGATGAAGAGGGTGTGAGGATGCTTGAGGGCCCCGAGCTGATCCAGGATCTGATGGATAACGTGAGAGTGATTAGGAGTCGCATTAAAGCACTCGGGATGAGCGGAAGAGTTATGTGGATCATCATCGACGAGAGATAAAGTATCTTTGTGGGTGATAGAGTGTTCCTTGAGTGTCTCCTTGGAGAGGAGTTACGAGGTTTGGCCGTAAGGCAAGTTGAGTCCAGATTATATCGGCCCGTATGAGATTCTTGAGAGGATTGGACCATTAGCCTATAGATTGGCGTTGCCTAGTGAGATGTCCCGATTACGATGTTTTCATGTGAGTATGCTCGGAGATACCGCTCGGACCGTCGCATGTGATTCCGGCTCAAGAGATTGAGATAGCGAGTGATATGAGTTATATTGAGGCCGTACAGATTATCGGATCATGGGTCAAGCAATTGAGGAGCAGGTGATTCCATTGGTGAAAGTCCTATGGAAGAACCATTCTTGAAGGAGGCAACTTGGGAGACCGAGGAGCACGTGAGGAGGGTACCCTCATCATTCGACCGGTCGGTATGAAATTTCGGGACGAAATTTTCTTTTAGGAGGGAGAATTGTAGCATCCGTTACTGGCGCGATGAGCATCGTGTTATGAGTGTAGAGTTGTTAGTGCTTAATTTGTGATCGAGTGTTTTGTGGCCTCGATTTTAGAGATAGATCATTTTGCACATGCATATACATAGTGACATGTATTCATGATTGTTCGGCATTTGATAGTGATTGTGTTTGGAAAGTGAAATTGAGATGATTTTGTGAATTGTGATTATTTAAAATGTTGAAATAATTGGGTTAATGAAATCTTGCGATTATGAATTTTGGTGAAATTATTGTATTTGTATATGCTGGTAAATTTATGGTGTATTGGAAGATATATTTATAGTTGGGAGCAAGAATTAATTAAATGAAGTGTTGGAGATAGTTTGGTTATATTGGAAAGGGGAGAACTAAATGGAGTTAGTTCAAAAGTAACTAAGTTATAGTTTATTCATTAAGAAAGTGACATGTGTACTTGGACTTTGTACCCTAGCTAGGAGTAGGTGGTCACTATTCCTTGAGGGCTGATGGGTTAAGTCTTGTCCAAGCCTTCTTTATTCATTTTCTTCCTAAAACTTTTCTCTCGGAGACATAGAGCTTTCTACCCAAATTATCTTCTAAGGGACTTTGGTGTTCTTTCTTTCTTTCACCAACCTTTCTCTACCTTTGGTGTTGTCGACTCTAAGGAGAATCCATAAGCTGATCTTTTCGTGTGGAGTTTAGAGCTTGAAGATCTGTTTGAGTTCTCAGCAGTAAGTGTTAGAGAAACCCCTTCTTGTTAGAGATTTATGAAATAAAGTTGAGAGATTTACATCGTTTTCATGGAAAGATGTATTTCATGTGTTTGTTCATAAATCCTGGGTAGTTGGGAGGAATAAATTCTGTTATAGTGTTAAATGAGTGGTTGAGAAAACTTTTAGTGTTGGTGATATATCACGGACGGAAAAATCAGTGAAGCAAAAATCAAAAGAAGGAAAATCAGTGAAGGAAAATCAGTGAAGCAAAAGCGAGCGATATGGACGTGATATCGATAGATTTAGACAAAATTTCCTTCTTGAAAGTTGTAGATCTTTCTTTTATCTATGAGATAGATGTCAAGTTTGTCCAATTTGGATATTGGAGTCAAAAGATATGATCTATATAAGTGGACATGTTCTGAAGCGAAAACCAGCTGAAAGGAAAATCAGCTGAAGCGAAAATCAGCTGAAGGAAAATCAGCTGAAGCAAAAGCAGACGATATGGACGTGATATCGATAGATTTAGACAAAATTTCCTTCTTGAAAGTTGTAGATCTTTCTTTTCTCTATGAGATAGATGTCAATTTTGTCCAATTTGGATATTGGAGTCAAAAGATATGATCTATATAAGTGGACATGTTCTGAAGCGAAAACCAGCTGAAAGGAAAATCAGCTGAAGCGAAAATCAGCTGAAGGAAAATCAGTTGAAGCAAAAGCAGACGATATGGACGTGATATCGATAGATTTAGACAAAATTTCCTTCTTGAAAGTTGTAGATCTTTCTTTTCTCTATGATATAGATGTCAAGTTTGTCCAATTTGGATATTGGAGTCAAAAGATATGATCTATATAAGTGGACATATTCTGAAGCGAAAACCAGCTGAAAGGAAAATCAGCTGAAGCGAAAATCAGCTGAAGGAAAATCAGCTGAAGCAAAAGCAGACGATATGGACGTGATATCGATAGATTTAGACAAAATTTCCTTCTTGAAAGTTGTAGATCTTTCTTTCTCTATGAGATAGATGTCAAGTTTGTCCAATTTGGATATTGAGTCAAAAGATATGATCTATATAAGTGGACATGTTCTGAAGCGAAAACCAGCTGAAAGGAAAATCAGCTGAAGCGAAAGTCAGCTGAAGGAAAATCAGCTGAAGCAAAAGCAGACGATATGGACGTGATATCGATAGATTTAGACAAAATTTCCTTCTTGAAAGTTGTAGATCTTTCTTTCTCTATGAGATAGATGTCAAGTTTGTCCAATTTGGATATTGGAGTCAAAAGATATGATCTATATAAGTGGACATGTTCAGGCGAGAAAAAAATCAGTGAAGCAAAAATCGAAGGAAGGAAAATCGGTTGAAGCGAAAACCATTTGAAGCGAAAACCGGTGAAGGAAAACCAGCTGAAGCAAAAATCAGCTGAAGCGAAAATCAGCTGAAGCAAAATCTGCTGAAGCAAAAATCAGCTGAAGCGAAAATCAGTGAAGCAAAAATCAGTGAAGCAAAAATCAGTGAAGCGAAAACCATTGAAGAAAAATCGACGGAAGGAAAGCGATCGTGCATAGATCGGTGTTTTGAGGATAACTTGAGTTATAGAACTCCAAATGACCTGATTCTTGAAGCATTGGATTCTAACACATTTCTTAATCTCTCCACAAACAATTTATGGGTTTTAGTATTAAATTGGAAATGATTAAGTGAGTCAAAGTAAGGGTATTGGTGGAGGAACATGAACTAGATGTTTTCTTGAACATGTTTGATGATGTGATGATATCTTGGTCTATGGTATTCCGATTAAGGTGATACTTGATTCGTTATGAACTAGAGAAAGAGGTCTATCATTGTGATAAAGATTGAGAGTTTGAATTTTGATTTACGGGATTGCAAGTATCGAAGAGAGTCCATTATAGTTTAATGTGACCAAAGAGTTACGTTGTAACTAGCGGAGTATGATTAGAGTTTGAGTGAGTGAAATTGAATTAAAGGGAATGCTATTGACCTAGTGAATAGTGAATTTTGGTTGTAAAGTGAGCGATAGCGAATTGGGTTTAGTCTTAGGTAGAATCATGAACATGCATCATACAAGTTTGAATTAAAGACATGTGCATTATTGAATATCTTTAATTGAGCACCTAGTGATGAGAAATTGTTTGATTGTTTTAGAGGCTCGTTGGATCGTCGGACCACGGATATTCTGGGACTTCCAGCAAGACTTCGAAAGTTACTGGTGAGTAACCTAGTTGGTTCCTCGACTTTTAAGTGATTATATGTCTTTGTGAATATGTATAAATTAAGTGTAAAGGTGAGTGATATACATGTGAAGTAAATGAGCTAAATGCGATAAGTGTTAGTGATTGTACCAAGTGTGATCTACATAAATGTGAATTCATGTGAATGAGAATCGGTGTATATAATTGTGAATAAGAGCTCGATTGTGACAAGTGAGTGAAGTGAGATAAATATGCTAGTATTGTGTAAGTGTGGCGCATGCCTAGCATGATATGAGCGGTAAAATTTACTGTTGTGACTAGAGCACAGTGATTGAGCTTTGAGCTCGATTATCGATGAGAGGGCCTAGAGCCAAATCGGCGATGAGTGCATACCAGAGGCTCTCCTACTTGCCTAAATTGTGATCATTGTGAAAAGGAATAGTGCATACCAGGAGGGCTCTCCTATCCCTAAAGTGAGTGGGCGTAGTGCATACCCCGAGGGCTCTCTTACTTGCCAAAATGTGAATATAAATGCTCATCACAACAATGTCATAACAAGAGACTTTGCATACATATGCATCCGAGTGTATAGTGTGATGGAGAATGCGAGTGACATCTGAAAATGTGGATTGATATGTGATTTTGTAATTGTGTAAATTGTGAAGTGTAATGTAAGAATTTTGTGACAGTGTAAAGTGCGCATTGTAATATTGCGTGTGATATAATATAATGTGTAAATTGTGAATAGTGTTTATAAAGCGTTAAAGTGTAATTTGAGATATAGTATAGGTATATGCATGTGTTGGATGAACCATCAATGATGGTTTCTCATTGAGTTCATAAACTCACCCAACATTGCAATATATTTTTCAGGACAGCGTCGGTAGGACTCTAGCTCCCGGGATAGACGTTTCTGCAGTGAGTGTTCGTGATCAAGGGCAGCGATGGATCATAGGTCGGTCAGCTGGGGTGATTTCTTTTGGGAACATTGTTTTGGGATGACTTAGTATAGACGTTTGTATCAGTTTCCCTTTTGAGATGTATTTAGCTTTGTAGGAAGCGATAGACTGGTCTATATTTTGGGATTGATGTTATAAATGAATGATTATTATGGTTTTAAATTTCAGTGATTTTCATATTGTGGAATTTAGTGTATTGATGCCATGCGAGTGTTTAGAGATTGTTTTCGTAGTAGCACTTCCTTATCGTGGGATATGCGTCGGAACGACCCACGGGCGTCCCAATGTGTACCCTGCGGTGAGGGGGCGCTACATTTCTTCACGTATCTGTGACATTACTTACATTTTTGGCCTTTAAAAGATCATCGTCTTTACAGAATACAACATGAAGGAATGAAAATTACTCTTTTTAAATTACTTGTTATTCATTGTTTCTACGATTTCTTTGGTGGCTTTGCTTGTGTCTGTTTTCGTAATAGTAGGTCAAAGCTGCTGCTGTTCTAACAGTGGTCAGAGAAAAGGAGGTGGAGGAGGATCGTTAGTGTCGTTATTGGCCAAGCCTCAACAGCTCTGAAGATCCAATTTTTTTTTGTACACCTTTACCTCTCTCTACTCTTCCTACCTTCCCCCTCGCATTCATCCCCATTCCACACTCACACCCTCAATTTGCATAGACTTTTGGATTGGGAACTATTATTTCCCATTTGTGTTTTTTCTAAGTTCAATAGTATCTGTTGCAAGGCGTGTTGATTTCTTCAAGATGAGTGTTGCGTGTAGCCTTCTATTTACAGAATGTGCCTTTTATGCAACAGATACTATTAAAATCCTTGTGTTCTACTTGTCTACTTTTTCCTTCTGCAAATAAATCTGTATCTACACTCGTGTCCATGCTCGCAACCCAATACATATTAGACATCTTATAGTATTCACGACTAAGTCATATATATCATCTAAGTGCAACTCAAATAAAAAGAACATGAAATTTGCAGCTGCAAATCTGAACTTCAAAAGAACATCTCTAGTACATTTCCTTACAAGTCAAACCTCACATTCCATCGACGCTTTTCTTCATTGTCTGCATTATACACTTTTTATATCTCAAAATTTAAGTATTAATATTATCCATATTTGTTCTTTTCCTTTTCTCTTTGAGAATGTGGATATGGTTTTCTATTGTTATGTAGGTGATTAGATGACCTTGTATTGCATGCTCTATTTTGGCAGTGTGGTTGTGAAATAGTGTTAATTTGTTATGACCAAGATGCTCTGTGCAATTCCAACTTACAGTAGCTGATATCAATTACAATATTATACTGTGTTATTGCCCAAACAAAAAATATACTTAATAGTAACGCTTTGCTTCATCATTTACACCATCATCATGATCACCATCATCGTCATCATCTCATCTTGAGACTCCAAAATCTTGAACTTTGTTGTTCTATAATAAAAGGTTTTTTCTTATTCACTTGGAAACATCAACCTATCATAAAAGATTGGAGGGTTCAAGGAGTTCTTTTCAATAGTTTAATTGCTTGGGTTTCTTTTGGTGGGCCTAGATACACAAAACATATGTCGGTTAGACTGATGAGGTATGGTTTTTAGAGTAGTTTTGTTCAAGGTGGAAGGAATGGTGTAATAGGAATATTTCAAGTCTTCATGTAATAGCTTTTGTTAGTGTAGAGAATTGTTGGTTTTTGCATTTGTATGTGAGTTTGAAGCTTATCCTCTTGTCTTCACGTGTTAGGATGTGAACTTACTCTACATGTCTTCATATAATAGCTCTTGTTAGTGTGGACAATCGTTGGTTTTTGCATTTGTACGTGAGTTTATTAAAGAAGTCAACTTACTCTGCATGTCTTCACATAATAGCTCTTGTTAGTGTAGAGGACCGTTGGTTTTTGCATTTGTATGTGAGTTTGAAGCCTATTATTGTCCTCTTGTCTTCACATGTCTTCCTATTGTTACGAAAGTGAACTTACTTTGCCACATGAATTTATTGTCTTCACGTAATAGCTCTTGTTAATGTAGAGAACCAATTTTTTTTATTGTGGAGAACAATGCATTATCACATGTTTATTTTAAACTTTATTTAACATTTAATACTTTGTAAATATTATTGTGATTGATGTCACTCCTATGTTATTACATTTAGTTATGAAAGGCTTGAACAATATGAATGATTACAATGATTATATGAAAGTAAATGAAAAAGATGAGTTATGGAATGATACTATAAAGATGTATTTAATCTTCCTGGTAGTTGAAGAAGTGAAGAAGGGAAATCGGATGACTACTACCTTTTCGAAATCTGGTTGGAAGAATATTAAAGCAAGGCTTTAAACAAAGTTCAATAAGGAGTATATTAATATTCAATTGAAGATAAGTATAATGGACTAAGGGCTAGATTGAAAAATTTCAAGAACTTATTCAAAGGAACAGGAATCGGTTACAACTCTTTTACTAATGAAGTTAATAATTCAAATTAATATTAGAAAAATCTATTCAAGGTAAAATATGTCTTTTGTTTTGTTAATATATTATATTATATAACATTCATTCTCATTTATCTTTTTCATCATTATAGGTACAAAAAATGGCTCACATATTCAAGAAAAAAGGATGTAAGAAATTTTTAGACTTATGTCATATTTTTGGAGATACTACTACAACTGGTATATGTGCACATCCATTAAGTAAATCTCCATTGAATAGTACAGAAGAAGAACATGGAAAGGATATTGATGAAGATTACTCGTATAATGGAAAAGAAGATGAAGATAAAAGTTCTCCGTCTAGGAGAAAGAAGTCTCTTGAGAACAAGAAGGTAAAGAAGATACATTCTAATATTGTAGAAGATGCCTTACTTATAATTAGTGAATAATCAAAAAGGAAGAATGATTTACTTGAGAAAAAATTGAGGGAAACATCACCCACCACAGAGAATAGATCTCAAGAGTCTAACATAATGATGAAATGTCTGAATTCTTTAGATGAATTGGGTGTTGACGGTGTGTAATATAAAAAAAACTGTGAAGGCTTTACATGATTTTCCACTTTATAGGGATATTTTTTTAAAGATGACACAGACAAGGAAGCTGGATTGGATTATGTCGCTTTAGTTATATTTTTATGTTATTGCATATCGAATTTTTATTGATTTGACACTTTTATATTAAGCACTATTCTATATTTTGAACATTTTTAGTTTGTGCTTTGTATGAATAGTTGACATAATTTTAAGTTTATATTTTGTATGAATTTTTTATATTTGATTAAATATACATGATTGAATATTTTATTAGTTATTTAATGTTGACATTGTAGATACTTGGATTTCTTATCAGATTTCTAATTAGAGTCTGATGATAAACTAAAGAAGGTAATCATTATTTCTGTAGCTGCGGGAAAGAACAAATATTTTCAATTACAAAAGCAACCACGTAGAACTTCTACTCTACCAGGTAATAATTGGATATTAGAAATTTTGAATGAAAATTCTATAAGGATTTATGAAAACTTAAGAATGAGAAAGACAATCTTCTTGAGCTTATATGATGAGTTGAAGAGTTTAAGGGGCTTAAAGATAACAAATCATTTGACTGTGAAGGAACAAGTAGCAATTTTCTTGATGACTATAGGGTATAATGAGACAACTAGAATCAATATAGAATGCTTTCAATATTCGACCTGGACAATTTCTTAGTACTTTAAAAAAGTCTTATATGTAGTTAATCGTCTTGCAAAAAGAGTCATTACTCTACCATCTTTTACTAATACACCTCTTGAGATTCAACATAGTTCAAAATTCTTTCCATATTTTTAGATACATTCATATATTTAATTACGATTTTAATTATATCTTTATGATTAAATTTTATTTTAATATATTTTTCAATTTTTAGGATTATATAGGAGCAATAGATGGTACACATATTGATTTACATGTTTCGATCGATGAACAAACACCATATAGGGGCAAAAGAATTAATCCAACTCAAAATATTATGTGTTGTTGCTCATTTGATATGCGTTTTACATATGTAATGGCTGGATGGGGAGGTACTGTAAACAACTCTCGAGTTCTTTTGAAAACAGTGACAAATATAGCGAATCAATTTACTATGCCTCCACACGGTATTATATTATTTTAAATAAATATAATAATTATGATTTATTTTTAATATCTTTTTGTTAATATTATGCTCTTTCTATGTTAGGTAAGTACTATTTGGTTGACTTGGGCTACACTAATATGCTTGGATTTCTTTCACCATATCGAGATGAAAGATATCATTTACGAGATTATAGAGGCAGAGAAAGACCTCAAGGTCCACAGAAATCGTTTAACTACAGGCATTTTTCATTAAGAAATGTTATTGGAAGATGTTTTGGCGTTCTAAAAACAAGATTCTCTATACTTAAAAACACGTCGAGTTATGATATAAAGAAACAAAAATATATCGTTATTGCTTATTATGTTATATACAACTATATTAGAATATATGGACAAAGCAATGAATTATTTGAAAGTTGTGCTAAAAATGAAGAACAAATTAGCGGAAGTGAAAATGAAGATGCAAGTTCTCAAGTGGAGTATAATATCATTCCAGCATAACTTCGAGGTATGTCTTGGGAGCGAGATAAAATTACTAAACAAATGTGAAGTGATTATATTATTTGTAATTTATGTTTCTTTTTGTAAATGATAGTACTATTATGATTTCAAGAATTATAATATGATGGACATATTTTATTTTTTGGTAATTATGATGGACATATTTTATTGATTAGAACGATTTAATATAATTTCTAATTTATGTAATTTTATTATATACAATTAATGTGTAATTTTTAATAATATTTGATTTGCATATATTTAATTTTAGCTATAATGATAATTAATTAATTTAAAATATAATGTATTATATTATAATTATTACACATAATAGTATAATTACAAAAATAGAAACATGATAATAAAACTAAATATGTTTTTGTTTTTAGTTTTATTAGAAATTTCAACAAAATAGGTTTTCGTTTTTTAAGGAAAAAATGAAACAAAAAATAACAATGAAAAATAGAAGTGGAACCACTCTTTAACAATTCAGTTCTAGAAGATAGTTTTTGCTTATGTGACTAATGAATGGGTATCTACATGACATTTAGTATGCATATCACATTATTAAATTTTTTTTACTAAACTTAAGGATTATTATAGATGTGAAAATATAAATTTTTATTTTTTACTAAATAGTCCAAATTAAGTGTAGTTGTTTATTCAAGATAATGCATGGACAAGTTGTTTCAAAAGCTATGTGACGGAGCATGTTTTAACTAGGTGTAAAATTTATCTATGATTTAAGTTGATAAAACTTAACTAAGAATTAAACATACTACGACAATGACCAAAACAAAAATATAAGCAGTTAACAAAACTTCTGTGCTTTTTGATACCCCAGAAAAGAAGTAGAAACAGTAGCAGAAATGAATTAGCAGCAAGATGAGAAGGGATCTAATAATAAAAGACAAATTAAGTATTAGATTCTATAAGAATCAGAGAATATTATCAAGGAAAGAAGTTTTCTTATTACTTTACTAATCTGGAAATTACAAAACTTTTATAGACAAACAAATAAACTAGCACGTGAAGACCACGTGAGAATAATGCTAACAGCTAACCCAGCTAATTACATTAATTAGTAAAAGGAACATTAATACACCCCCCTCAAGATGGTACTTCATGAATGCTAAGAAGACCCATCTTGCCAATGGACTGATAGAAAGCTGGAGCATACAGAGATTTGGTGAAAATGTCTGCTAGTTGAGTTGATGAACGAACATGAAACAAATTCAAAAAACCATCTCGAACCTTATCTCTCACAAAGTGATAATCCACTTCAATGTATTTTTTCCTTTCATGAAAAACTGGGTTATTAGCAATATGTAAGGCAGCTTGGTTATCACAATAAAGATGAACAACCAATTGAGGTAGCTAAAAAGAATCCAGCAAGGCTGCTAACCAAACAAGTTCACATATAACAACAGCCATGGCCCTGTACTCTGCTTCTGCAGAAGATCTGCTAACAACAGCCTGCTTCTTAGATCTCCATGAAATCAAGGAATCACCAAGATACACACAATAACCTGTAACACTTCTCCTAGTGCCAGGACAAGATGCATAATCGGAGTCCACAAAAACTGAAAGCTGCAAATTGGATATGCAAGAATAAAATAAACCAAGTGCAGGATTTTTCTTCAGGTATGCCAAAAGATGATAAGCTGCCTTCATGTGTGGTTCCCTAGGAGATGACACAAACTGACTAAGGCAATGAATAGTGTGAGTGATATCAGGCCTTGTGTGGGTGAGGTACAACAATCTTCCCACCAATCTTCTATAAACCAATGGATCTGGCAAAAGTTCACCTTCATTAGCAGTGAGCTTTTGGGAAGGAACCATTGGTACATCTGCAGGTTTAACTGCCAACTGACCAGTATCTTCCAACAGCTGAAGAGTATATCTCCTTTGTGAAACAGATATACCAGTTGCATTTCTAACAATCTCAAAACCGAGAAAATACTTCAAAGTACCAAGATCCTTGAGCTGGAAACAAGACTGCAAAAACTCCTTTACTCTATGTAATTCATCCAAGTTCTTCCCTGCAAGAACTATATCATCTACATAGACCAAGAGTGCAATAAAATCATCTCCTGAACCTTTAGTGAAAAGAGAATGCTCATGAGATGATTGGGTGAAACCAAACTTCAGGACAACATCAGAAAAACAGTGTACCACTGCCTAGAGGCCTGTTTTAAACCATAAATGGATTTATGCAATTTACAAACCATACCAAGTTGCTTATCTCTATATCCAAGTGCTAACTTCATATATACTTCCTCATCAAGAATACCATTCAAGAAGGCATTGTTGATGTCAAGCTGCAAGAAATCCCAATTATTAGCTGCTGCCAAAACTAATAAAGTCTTAAAAGTTGTCATTTTAGCTACAGGTGAGAAAGTTTCTGTGTAATCAATTCCTTCAAGCTGTGTAAAACCCTTTGCAACCAAACGAGCCTTGTATCTATCAACAGAACCATCGGCCTTGTGCTTAACCTTATAAACCCACTTGCAATCTATTGCTCTCTTTCCGGTAGGTAAAGGAACTATTGACCATGTTTGCAATGTCTCCATGGCCTTAAGTTCATCATCCATAGTTGCACACCACTCAGGATATAGGGCAGCTTGGTGATAAAATTCAGGTTCATAATGAGAGGAAATGTTGGCAATAAAGTTAGTGTGAGTTGGTGAAATCATTTGATTGGATAAGTGTTTTTGGATAGGATATTTTACAGCTGCATTGCAATGGAAGTCTTGCAAATAAGTTGGAGGTTTAACATTTCTGGATGATTTTCGTAGTTTAGGGAAATTTGGTTGGTGGGGTATTGTGGTTGAAGACGTAGATTCAAGGACTGAAATATCTGGTTGGTGGTCATTAATGGCTAAAGGAAGAGAATCATGTGACAAGAGAATGTCATCATGAGCAGGAAAAGATTCATGAACATTATCAATGACAGCAAGTAATACTAGATCAAGAAAAGGGTCAACCATAACTTCATTAGTGATCTTATGAAAAGGAAATAAATGTTCATGAAAGACCACATCTCGAGAAATAACAAATTTATGATGATGAATGTCATAAAGTTTGTATCCCTTAACTCCAATAGGATACCCCATGAAAACTGCAGGAAATGCTCGAGCACTAAATTTATCCCTCTTAGATTTTAAAGTTGATGCAAAGCACAAGCAACCAAAAGATCTAAGATGCATATAATCAGGCCTCTCATCAAATAAAAGTTCATGAGGTGACTTGTTACCTAGAATGACAGCAGGCAGGAGGTTGATCAAGTGAGTGGTAGTCAACAAACATTCGCCCCAAAACTTGATAGGGACCTTGGACTGAAAATACAAAGCCCTGGCCACAGACAACAAGTGTTGATGCTTCCTTTCAACCACAGAGTTTTGTTGAGGATTTTCAACACAAGAAAACTGGTGAAGTATTCCCAATTTACCAAACAACTCAGTGAAGGTCAATTCAGGTGCATTATCTGATCTGAAAACCTTAACGTCTCTGGAAAACTGCCTTTTAACCATGCTGATAAAGTTAGGAACTATAACCAAAACCTCAGATTTATGCTGCATCAAGAAAGTCCAAGTGGCCCGAGTGTGATCATCAACAATAGTGAGGAAATACTGTTGACCAACATGTGTTTTATGCTTGTAAGGGCCCCAAATATCACAATAAATAAGATCAAAAGCTTGATTAGCAACTTTATTCATTGAAGGAAAAACCAACCTCTTTTGTTTAACAAGCGGACAAACGCTACATGGTAAACTTTTATTACATGTAGGAATTGAAACAACATGTTTCAAATTATTCAAAACAGTGTCACTAGGATGACCTAGCCTATTGTGCCATGAATCAAAAGAAACAGAATTCACAAGTACATAATGTACAATAGATCTAAACTGTTGTGTCTCCAAAAGATACAACCCATGCTTCAACTCACCCTTCCTAACCACCGTGCATTGGTCTTGGATCAAGCATTGTGTTTTAGAAAACGACAAAACCAGATTAGAATTAGAAAGCAAACTCCCAACAGACAAGAGATTGAACAGAAACTCAGGAACAAACAACACATCATGAAGAAGGATAGCTTCAGTGACCTGCACATTCCTAGAAAAACTCATAGGAACAACGGATTTGTTAGGCAAAGTGACACAAGTGTTTTCTATCCTCCTAAGAGACAAAAACTGATCCCTATCATAACACACATGCTTAGATGCTCCAGTGTCAAGTATCTAACAAGAACTAGCATCTATAGGCAAAGAAGAAGCATGAGAGAAAACCATACCATGCATAGCCATATTCACAATACAATCAGACGAAGAAGCAGCAGCCTGAAGTTGATTGGTGAGCATATCAATCAATTGCTGACACTGAGTTGCAGACAAAGAATTTGTAGCAGGAGCAACACTAACACTATTTGCAGAAACAGAGGTATTTGGTGCCTTTCCTGCAGACTTAGATTTGGAGAAATATCAAGGAGGATAACCAATCAACTTATAGTACTTGTCACGAGTGTGACCAATGCGCTCATAGTGAGTACAAGTAGGTCGATTCTTCTGTGACCTAGGTGTACTAGAACTATGTTGAGTAGCAAAAGCAACAACATCATTTGCAAGAACAGGATTACAAATACTTCTTTGATTTTCTTCTTGAACAACAAGAGAAAAAACTTTAGAAATATCAGGGAAAGGATCCATCAAAAGAATGTTACCTCTTGTAGGACTGTAAGACTCAATATCAGGGAGAGGATCCATCAAA
Organism: Erythroxylum novogranatense; assembly: GCA_029891385.1. Classification (NCBI taxonomy): domain Eukaryota; kingdom Viridiplantae; phylum Streptophyta; class Magnoliopsida; order Malpighiales; family Erythroxylaceae; genus Erythroxylum; species Erythroxylum novogranatense. The sequence goes on from CM057228.1 coordinate 12,342,220, forward strand.
AGAATGTTACCTCTTGTATGACTGTAAGACTCATTAAGTCCCATCAAGAAGGTCATCACATACTCCTTTTGATGTTTATCAAGCATCTTGCAAACACCACCGCAAGAGCAATTCAAACATGAGCACAAGGGTTTGGTGGAGTACAACGCTTCCCAAACAATCTTCAGCTCAGTAAAATATGAGGTAACAGAGAGAGGTCCCTGAGAAAGTGCAGCTAATGTCTTTTTCAACTGAAAAATGCGAGGTCCATTTTTCTGTTGAAAACGCGTCTTCGAGGTCTTTCCAAATATCAACCATGAGATCATGGTACAACAAACTTGCAGAAATTTCTTTAGAAACGGAGTTAATAATCCAAGAATTCACTAGATTATTGGCTCGAGTCCAAGAATGAAAGCGATCTGAAGCTAGATCTGGCTTCGAAATCGATCCATCAATGAATCCGATCTTATTTTTGGCAGATAACGCCATAAGCATCGAACGCTTCCAAGTATTATAGTTATCAGATGATAATGGCTGAGAAACAAGTAACAAACCAGGATTATCACTCTGGTGAAGGTAGTAGGGGTTGTCGCCATGAGCAAAATCATCATTTCCCATCATGAATCAAGAGAAAACTGAAAAATAAAGGTGTTTGGAAGCTGAGAAAATGCGAGAAAGTGAGGAAGAAAAACAACAGTTACGCGAGAAAGTGAAAAAATCGCTCTGATACCATATAAGAATCAGATAATATTATCAAGGAAAGAAGTTTTCTTATTACTTTACTAATCCGGAAATTACAAAACTTTTATAAACAAACAAATAAACTAGCACGTGAAAACCACGTGAGAATAATGCTAACAGCTAACCCAGCTAATTACATTAATTAGTAAAAGGAACATTAATAGATTCCTAATAATTCATGTATTATTTTTACTAAACTCAATCAATTCAATTGAATTAATGAAAAACGGAATGGTTAAAATACCAATAATTAAAATAATTAAGTGATCCAAATTCTAAAAATTTAAAATTTATTTCTTGGTTGTTTATACATTCTTAAGGATAATTATATTTATGAAAATATTTTTATCAAATTGTCCAAATTAAAGTTTATTCAAGATAGAACATGGACAAGTTGTTCAAAAAGCTATGTGCTGGATCACTTTTTAACTACGAGTACGCATGTTGGGACTATGATTTAAGAGCTTCGAACCAAATTTTCAAGTTGCATTATCAAAGCTTCCTCTTTCAAACTTAACCCATCGGCTTAAAACCCCTAAATTATCCATTTATCTATTTGGAACATATCCAGAAATAATTTTGTTCTGGCAATTAAGTTCTTTGATATTCTACTGAACATTTACTACTCAATAACTCAATTCAACCTAACTTTATATATAATAAGCATTGATGATCTTTGTTATTACTGTCCCCCTTTTTGAGGAGATGAAAAGAACAACATTGTTGAATCTATTTAAATTATTGAGACTCAATCATAAGTCAAAACTTTTATTTGTGGACGGCCACAGGCACAGACCTCCTAAGTCAGCTGGCAGTTTTGGACTCTGACGTTTTCTTCAAGTCGGTGGTCGGCGAATGCTATTGCCGTTGTAGGCCGACTATACACTAGACGCGTCATGTACAAACTGTCTGAAGTGTATGAAGGACATTGATATGATTGCCCCAATTTTTACTTCTATCGGCCACCATCAAGCTTGTAATAATTCACAGCCTTCCCCAACACACTTTTGCTTCTGATTTGCATCTTCTCCTTAGGTACCCCAAGTCAATATGGTGGAACCCTCAACCTGTCTCTATCTATTTGACCAACTAAATCCAGCCACTACAACCTACTGACTATATCACCAAACCTTCCACCTTCATGTACAGATCACAAGCCCAACCCTGAAGCAAAAGAATAATATGCCACCGCATAACGCCAAATGTTCTCCCTACCCCAAGTTCCCTCTATATCATGCACCTCTAAGAATATGATCTGATTAATCCCTTTATATCATGTACAGAATAACATTCAGAGCTATGTCCGCTTTGGTTGATATCTCATTCCTTTCAACAATAATTTAAATAGATTCAAAAATTTTGTCCTTTTCATCTCCTTAAAATTATTTCTGTTCTGCTGATTTTGAAACTACAACTAAGTCTACCAAAGAAAAGATCACTTCGGATATTAGTTTTTAAGTGAATAAATCTTCTTAAAATAGACTATAGCTCGTTTCCTTATTTTAAAAAATCCACAAACCTTGGCCAGACACGAACTTGACACTATCCCTATCGATTCCGTTGCATGTCATGTTGGTTGAGTTGGCTTGTTCAATTACTAAAGATTTGATAAATATTACCATAAATAAATAATCTTGTACAGCTGCTAACTTTTCTTTTCATAAATACATGATAACATTTTTACTAAATTTATAATTATGGATGGAAAGAGAAAACATAATATTGAACTACCTTGATACATAAGACTATTAAACTTCACATGGACTCAAATCTAAGGCTATATTTGGTTGGAGTTTATTAATGAAATGTAATATTATTATATCGTTTGGGAGGAAAGTTTATAATAGAATGAGATGGAAAATGAGGATTTTATATTACATTTCATTCTATCTTAAATACTAAAATGAGAAATCTTCGATCGGAGAATTTAAGATGAAATGTAAAATGATAAATGACTTTTACTATATTACATTATAAACTATTCTTCTAAATAACATTTCACAATATTATATTATGAACCCTTTCATCCTTCCAAAAATAATTTTCTAATATTACATTCATTTACACTTCAGTTTATTATAAATTATGTTAGAATGTCAAGTGTGAGTAAGAATCCCACGTTGAAAATAGATGAAGCGAGTAAATGACATATAAGTATAAATGACCCATAAACTTAATGTCTTAAAGTTTCGAGTTGAAATATGGTGTCAAAATTTATGAATATGTTCTCTCACTAGATTCATCATGAAGATCTCCCATAAAAGTGGGTTCCCCATATTCAACAAATCATTCAATTTCATTAAAAACTTTACATCCAACTAATCATAGTCTAAGGCTAATAATCTGCTGTTGTTGTATGACATAAGTCCATACGCCCAACAGTATCTAGACAAATATTAAGACTAGTTTGGTTATATTTATTTTATATTTTTAAATTAAAGAAAATATCTTTGTTTGAGTTTTAATTTTTGTTTTAATTTTAATTTCTTATGATTATTAAAATCATAAGATTTAAATTTTATATTTCTTTTTATAATGAGATTTATTATCGACTACATATATATTATTTAATTATTTAATATTAATTATTAAAATTATGAATAATTTAATTCAAAATGTATATTCACTTATTTAATATTAATTACTAATACGAATTATGAATAAATTGATTTAAAATTTAATTCCATTTATAAAATTAATTTAAATATTATTTCAATACTTTAAATTTACATTATCTTTAAAGTGTATAAATTTTAAATAAAATTATTTTAAAATTAAAGTATATATTTAAAATGAGTAAAATTTTATAGATAAAATTTTAACTATTTAACTATTTAATAAAATATAATAATTTTCATTAGATAAATATTATACAAGAAATTAAAATAATTTTTGATTTATTGACGTATTTATAAAAATAATTTATTTTAAGATTTATTAATATATAATTATTAAACATTATCAATCAAACAAGTTTTTTAAATAAAGTCTAAAAATATTTAATAGAAAATAGAAGTAAAACCAAATGGCCTCTTAATTTATAACAATCAGTTGGTTTATTGTATAATCAGCAGAAATTCGTTAGAGTTGGTTAAAACTGTTAGTTGTTTAACTAAAATGTAACGCACCACTACCATAGAGTATATGCTTGAACATCCAGAGGACATTCAAGAACATTCCTTATGAAAATGACATATTAAAGCAATCATATCAACTTGTTATGATATCATACAGAATATAAGTATTTCCAAAGATCAAAACTCCTCATTTCATTCACAAAATGAAACTTACTTACATTGTCATTACATTTCATAATTCATGTTTATACATAACATAACATAACATTTAGGAGTTTAAAGTTCTATACAAAAAGTTCACCATGAAAGGAGAAGCTAAACAAAAGTATTCTATTTAGACTCCGCATGTATCAGCTGACTAGACCTTTGAGCCATTCTTGTATCCAAAATTGACAATACTAGATTTCTATTATATCACCTTAGAAGCTAGGTCTTCCTTGTATCTGAAAATCACCGTTACAATTTTGATGAGCTTGCGAACTTAGTAAGTGAACCATTATTGATGTGCTCACTCAACATAACACAAATATCACAAGTGTATTTCCCAATTCAGCAAATGTATCACGTCATTCAATATTAAATACCAGATCACAATATACATCATATCTCAACAATACATCATGAACTACAAACATTTCATATAATCATTTCTGAATAATCCAATCATTTATACCAATCATTCATATCATCAACATGTACACAAACATTGTATATTAATTTATCAACACAATTCAGTAATTCTTCGCAATCATTCACATGATACATGTATATATATTTTTACTTTGTTATGACCGAGCGCCTATTTATTGTCCCTTATCTATTGTGGATACCTGACTTATTTCATATTTTGTCTCATACCTATTATAGATACTTGGCCCATTAATAATTGAGCTTGTAGCTCTTTATGCACATTTTTGAGCTTTAAGCTCTTTTCCACACTGGTCACTCCGATCACTAATCCTTTATCTAATCATGCATAACAATGTGATGGAATGCATCAACTCATATAATATGCTATAAATAACTTTCATTCAATGGGCATAGTCATTTATCGCATTTATCAGGTCTGAGTTCGGCATTCAACATTTAGTTGACTACACATTTTTCATATTCACATACAATTAGGAAGCACTTCCAATACAATCTCGATTATCAAACTCTTCGGACCATCAATGTCCGGAATTATCACAATCATATCAATAACAGTTCAATATCTAAAAGTTAATCGAAAAATATTCAGTCATAGTAAGAAAACATCTAGGTTAACTCACAGTATGCTTCAGATAAGCTATTGCCTTGATGACCAGACAATGTCCGGATGCTGATTGTGCTTCTTTAGTCATGCAATACACACATATAGTTCACACATTACCAAGTTGATCAATCATATGAATATTCAATCATGCACATATATAGGTGTCATGTTCAATGCATGCTCAATTGACTTTTCCAGGTATGTAACTATTTATAAATCTTGACCATTTAAACATCATATTTTGTATACTACCATTTTGCAATCAGGTCTTTACCTTTAAGTTAGCTTGATTTACTCCAAATTCATTAACCATACTTTACACTTATCCTTGAATATTTTCATGACCAAAAGCCTCTTATAACATATGTTGGACCTCGTCTCCGAGGCCCAACATTCGAAAACACAAAAACGTAGAAGACCCAAAACCGACAACATACCGACCACAATTTGGGGGACTTACAATAGGAATTTCAGATCGGCTTCTTAGGGACATTTGTACCTCATATTCTAACGATTCTAACGCCTCTGAAATTACTCAATTCGGATTAGAAATGAAAAAGTTATGGTTAAAATACTATCTTAAAGAAACAGTAAAAACTGACCCTCTACCGACTTCATGTTAAAATTTGAAAACTTTAGAGGCTAAATTGCTGATCGGTTCCTTCATAAAACTTGTAGGTTTATCACTCTAGTTTAATTTAAGACAAGAATCGCCTAGATCCGGGCCTTATAGCTCAAGATATTTTAAAATAAGTGAAGTACATTCAGACTTTGACAACCGATCGTCATATTTTGTTCCAAACCACATTTTTCAAATTAAAATCAATACTAACCAATAAGGTATAAAAAGATAGAAAATTTTCTTAGAAATCCAACGCTTCAAAAATCGACTAAATCGGAGGTCTGTGCAAAAAGTTATGGCCAAAAGAAGGAAGAAGGGTTAAAACCAAAAGCAGACGATGCTGAAGACGATGACGTCATCACAGACGAAGATGACGTCATCATAGACAAAGTGACGTCATCACATATGAAGTGACATCATCACAGACGAAGTGACGTCATCACAGACGAAGATGAAGATTAACTTCGTCTGACCTTTTTCTCCAGAACGTCTCCACTTTGAAGATGAATAACTTTTCACTCAGATGTCTAAAATTTACAAACTTTATACCGTTAGAAAGATAAAAGAAATATCTACAACTTTCCAGAAGGGAATTTTGCCAAAATCTATCTATATCAATCCCAAAATTGCCCCTAAAGTCAGAAGATAAGACTTTCATTCCTGCACCAACACTACACCCAAATCTTAACTTCATGACAATATTTGAGACTCTTAGACACAGAATTGAAATTCGATGTCTTCTTACAAAATGTAGCCATATATCTCTAGTTTAATCCAAAATAAGAATCATCTTGTTTGGATTACTAGAGAAAACGTTATGGCTAAAAGACTGAAGCATATTCAGTGAACATTTTTCAGATCACTACCAATCTTATCTCTAAATCTTTCCTTATCACAACTCATAAACCTTTGCAAATTCCAGCAAGCTATCCCAGGACAAAACCCAACAGCAACTCAATGATCTAAAGACTCATACATAAACCCTTTTCAAGGTCAAGCATAGATCGCAAATTAACAAATTCACATGAAGAAGAGAGTACTAGAGCTCTCATCTCTTTATCAATCATTCAAGAGTTCAATCATAGCTTTAATTACATATCAGCATATTCATCATATCCATCATGAATCAAGTACCAAAATACAACATATGAGATGCTCAATGCTTAATATGCTTATAAAACCATTCCGAAAGCTAGTTACTAACTTAATACAAAAGTGTCTAAAGTTTCTTGGAGTTATGCCCGATGCCTTGTAAGGTTCCACGATCAACTAGAATTTGCACCTGAGGAGGGAGAATGGGGTGAGCAAACACGGCTCAGTGGCTAACACCTCTATAGCCATCGAGTAATGAGTCATACAACACATAAAGAATCCAAAACATTTGCAGTCTATCATATAAAGCACAAATAACTCAACTTCATCACATAAATCATAAATTAGCCCAAAATCATCACATAAAGCATAACATGGAATCTTATATCAATTAAAACACATATTATGCATCATAACACCAAAAATGATGAAATGCACACAATTGGCTCGAGAGTTCCATAAACACGACGGAAATCGAAGTTTACCGTAAACACGATGAGTCTATTTTTTGGATCTCGTAAGCCTCAAGCAGGCAGCTGGGCGAAGGCTAAGGGGGGGTCAACGTGCACGTGACTATCGAAGTAGGTTCTCTCTTGCCCAATCACAACTAATTTATGCTCACACATTACGGCACAAGCATAACATTTTATGCTTCTTTCATTCTATCAAATCATCATAGTTTCTTTCCTTTTTTTCTTGCAAACCAAATGAAAACACTTTCAATATACACACCATTTAACAAAGATAGAACACATAGGGCATTTGCCCATTTCACAACAACTATAAAAATGTTACCCACCTATCGTCGGAATCCGAATTTAAGATCGCCCTTCCTCCTTGTCTTGAGTGGGGTTCTCTTGAGTTCCTTCAATTAAATCACACTCCATTTAATAAATACATTCCAAAGAAAGGCATAACATGCATAAAATCATGCAAAGGTAAAATAAACTCTAAACCTAACCTACCCATAAGCCATCTATGTCAGAAAACCCAAAACCCTAACTTAGAAATCCCAAAAATCCATAGATCTACCATTCTCTTATAACTTTCTTCAATCTCTACACAAACCCTAACTTCCATTTCCTCCCATTTTCGAACCCAACACAAACAAAGATAGAACTTACCTCTCAAAAGTAGTTTTCTCTTCTTTCTTCCTCCCTTCAAGCTTCCTACAGCTCTCCCTTTTTCTTCTTGGCCGAAACCCTTCTTTCTCTTGGCTCACGATTTCTCCTCTCTTCTTCTCCTTAGCTCTTACGACAACTTGCTTCCTACTCTTCCTTTAATTCCTTTATATCTCAACTTAAAGCCCTACCTCAAAACTATGTAGTTTTGATACTCCTTTAAGCTCACTTGCATTTCCTTTTGGGCTCCCCTTCCTCCCAAGCCCACTATACATTAAAGCTCATTCTTTCTAACAAACCTTTATTTGTCTCATATGGCTCTACACTTCAAGCTCACTTCCAATAATCCAATCATACTAACTAATCCCAAGGCTCAACATAATCTATATATATCTATACACACATAATTGAAACAATTAAAGCAAAAATAAAGAATAAGTCAAGTAAATCGATAAATCAATAAATAAATAAAAATAAAAATTTTCGAGGCCCAACAATTCTCCCCTCCTAAAAGAATTTCGTCCTCGAAATCCTTACCTGAGTCCATGAAGAGGTATGGATACTTCTCCTTTATGGCTTCTAAAGGCTCCCAAGTTGCCTTTTCGGTCGAATGGTTCCTCCACAAGACCTTTACCAGCTTTACGATCTTATTCCTTAACATCTTTTCCTTTGAATCTAAGATCTCCACGGGTTGCTCCTCATAAGTCAAATCCTCTCTCAACTGAACCTCTGAAGGTTGAACTATATGTGAAGAATCTGATCTGTACTTCCTTAGCATCGATACATGGAACACATTATAAATCTTAGCTAACTCCAATGGCAAATCTAACTTATAAGCCAAAGGCTCAATCCTTTCAATGATCTCATATGGGCCTATGTACCTCAGGCTAAGCTTGCCCTTCTTGCCAAACCTCAAAACACCTTTCCATGGAGAAGCTCTAAGAAATACCCTTTCTCCCACTTCAAATTCCATCTCTTTCCTATGGGCATCCGTGTAGTTCTTCATCCTATCTTGAGCTGCTTTAAGCCTTTGCTTTACCACTTTGATTTTATCGACAGTAGCCTGTACCAATTCAGGTCCTACAAGCTTCCTTTCACCTTCCTCATCCCAACAAATAGGAGTTTTGCATCTCCTACCATACAAAGCCTCGTAAGGTGCCATCTGAATTCTCGAGTGATAGGAATTATTGTAAGCAAACTCAATCAAAGGTAGGTGATCATCCCACGAACCTTTGAAATCTAATGCACAAGCTCTCAACATCGCCTCCAAAGTTCGTATCGTCCTCTCCGATTGTCCATCAGTCTGCAGATGGAAAGCCGTACTAAAATGCAATCTAGTCCCCAGAGCCTCCTGTAAACTTTTCCAAAATCTGGAGGTAAACCTAGGATCTCTATCAGAAACTATCGAGCTTGGAATCCCATGAAGTCTGATTACCTCATCCACGTACTTCTTAGCCAAAACATTCAAAGAATCTGTCCGTTTAATTGGCAAGAAGTGTGCTGACTTGGTGATTGAGCCAAATTTATACTATAAATTTGCCCTGTTTTCTTAAGTAATTATGCACTTGTTGACTCCTAATTCATGATTTTTGTGCTTAAATTGGTTCTTAATATCGATCTTTTATAATTTGCACATTGTCAGTATTTTGTTGTCATTTGATATTAATTTCTGCATAACTTTTATTGGGACAATTATACTGCAAATGTGTTGTATTTTTGTAGTAACAATTGGAATCAACAAGAGAAAGTCAACACGTCGTGAGAAGCCATCCATTCGTCGGGACGAACCAACACTCCCATTCGTCGCGACAAATTAATTTGGTATAAATTGATTCGTCGCGACGAGTGACCATTTTTATTCGTCGCGACGAACTTTATTCATTAGTCGCGACGAATGTCGGATACCCCGGCCCTTAAATAGCAAAATTATCCACCGTTCAACCCGCCCGATTACTCCTATAAAACCTTCCATTTTAGGTTAAAAGAGGACGGCCGTATTCCGAGGTAGCTCTCCATCTTCTTCGTTTTCTCTGTTTTCTCTAATAGGTGTAGTTTTCTTATTTTGCAGGTGGGAGACCACCAACGACGAACATCAGCAACCGCAACCCTTTCATTCCTCATCCTCAACCATCATTTGTATTCTGTCTCTTCCACCAGTCGTCGTTGGAGCCATGGGTAACTTTGGAGTTCCAGCAGTGATGGCTTCTTCCACGGTTATGCAAGGCTAAGGTTTCTGTCTCCCGAAAATGTAGCGAAGGTCGGAGTTTCATGAGCTTCAAGGGGTAATCAACCATTGTTTTAGATTTCATCATGTTTTGTAAAACCTCCGAGTTGGAGATTGCGAGATATGATGGATTGAATCCGGTTATAGTTTAATCGGATGTTAAACTTTGATTTATGGTGTGGATTAGTTTCTGTTGGAATGTTGTTCTGAAATACATGAAGTTTCGTGTATGTTAAACAGATTTGCTTGAGTTAATTTAATCTACCTAGTTGTGTTTGATCGAATTGATTGTGTTTTATCTGGTTAACCTATTGCATAAACCATTTCATACCATACACTAAGGTTTTTAACAAGATTTAATTAATCGAGTTGATTAATTAAATTCTTGGACTTAACGAGTTGTTAAGGTTATGTTTTCGAAACTTAGTGGATTTCAAACCTCGACATTTATTTTGAACGATGATGACCCGAGCCACATTTTCAGGAGAACTTTAGTTAATTGTTTTCAATCTTAATTATTTCAAATTGTCTTGCCTTTTAAAAATCCCAAAAACATCTATTTCATACTTAGCTTTCTTTAATTTTTAAGATCAAGCCAAAACTCCCGTTTTAACTGCTTTCTTGCATAATTCAAACATTAGGATAATCTTAGAATCAATTCTGCACTGGTTCCTTGAGAGTCGACCCGAGGTTGCACCCTGTGTTGCAATTCTTGGTATAAATTGATTTTGACCGGTTTCCAAGGATCAATCTTCGGATTGAACGATAAGCCGCGATCACTTGGTCAACCTATCAACGATCACCCATATAGCGTCATGCTTCTTGCTAGTCCTCGGTAATCTCATCAGAAAATCCATTGTAATCTTCTCCCATTTCCATCCCGGAATCGGCAAAGGATTAAGCTTGCCTGAAGGTGCTTGGTGTTCAGCTTTAATTTGCTGACACACTAAACATCTTTTAGCATACTCTGCCACATCTTTCCTCATTCCTTTCCACCAAAAATACTCTTTCAAATCTCGATGCATCTTAGAACTCCCTGGGTGCATTGCATACGGGGCATTATGCGCCTCATCAAGGATCTCATCCTTCATCTCTAGCATGTCTGGAACGCACAATCTGTTGTGCATAACCATCAATCCATCTTCCTTCACCTCTACACCAGAAGGTTTGCCATTCTTTATCTCTTCTCTAAGCTTGCTCAAGTACTCATCCTGTTCCTGTAATTCTTTAATCTTCTCCTTCAATACTGGTCTCACTCTGAAATTTGCCAAGATACAATCAGGTTCAACTTATCTCAACGTCATATCAAGCCTGGCTAATTCCTTCAGCAAAGGAAGATACACCGTTTCCACATGTGCCATAGTGGACTTCCTACTCAGAGCATCGGCTACCACATTAGCTTTCCCCGTATGGTAATCTATCACCAAGTCATAATCTTTCAACAATTCTAACCATCTCCTCTGCCTCAAATTCAGCTCTTTCTGAGTCAACAAGTACTTAAGACTCTTATGATCTGTAAATACCCTAGTGGTAACTCCATATAAGTAATGTCTCCAGATCTTCAATGCGAAAATTATAGCAGCCAATTCCAAGTAATGAATAGGATAGTTCATCTCATAAGGCTTTAATTGCCGCATAGGCAATCACTTTCTACCCTTGCATCAATACACACCCTAAACCCTTCCTAGAGGAATCACTGTATACAATGTATCCATCATCACCATAAGGTAATGTCAAAATCGGTGCAATAGTAAGTCTATTCTTCAATTCCTCAAAACTGTTCTGGCACTCCTCAGTCCACTCAAATTTCTGATTCTTCCTCGTCAATTTGGAAAGGGGAGCAGCTATCATAGAAAATCCCTCCACAAATCTCCTGTAATATCCGGCTAATCCTAAGAAACTTCTCACCTCAGCTACATTCTTAGGTGCTTCCCATTTAACCACAGCTTCTATCTTTTGTGGATCCACACGCACTCCATGCTCTGAAATCACATGCCTAAGAAATACCACTTCTCTTAACCAAAATTCGCACTTGTCTAATTTGGCATACAATTCATTCTTTCTCAAAGTCTCCAGAGCAACCCTCAAATAATCCTCATGCTACTCGTCACTCTTAGAATAGACCAATATATCATCAATAAAGACAATGATAGATTGATCTAAGAAAGACTTGAAGACTCTATTCATCAAATCCATAAAGACTGCAGGAGCATTCGTTAATCCGAAAGGCATAACCAAAAATTCAAAGTGGCCATACCTAGTTCTGAAAGCAGTCTTTGACACATCGGTTTCCTTTATTCTCAACTGATGATAAGTCGATCTCAAATCTATCTTAGAAAAGACTCTCGCCCCTTGCAATTGATCAAATAAATCATCTATGCACGGGAGCAGATATCTATTCTTAATGGTGGCATGATTCAGCTTCCTATAATCTACACACATCCGCAACGACCCATCTTTCTTCTTCACAAAGAGAACCGGAGCTCCCCAAGGCGAAGAGCTCGGCCTAATATAACCCTTCTCTAAAAGATCCTCCAATTGTTCCTTAAGCTCCTTCAATTCTGTCGGAGCCATTCGGCAAGGCGGAATTGAGATCGGCGCAGTACCTGGAAGAAGCTCAGCGGGAAACTCAATTTCTCTAGGCGGGGGTAGTCCTGGCAATTCCTCAGGAAAGACGTCTGGGAATTCCCTGACTACAGGATTGTCTTCCAACCTCCCTCTATCTGCCTTCGTGTCTAACACATAGGCCAAAAATGCTTCACGCCCCTTACTCATCATTCTCTCTGTTGTCATCGCCGAAACAATTTGAGGCGGACTGACTTTTCTATCTTCCATGAATGCCACTTTTCTGCCATCCTCTAGCTCGAATTCCACTGTCTTCTGCTTGCAGTCTAAATTGGCATGATACTTCGCTAATGTATCCATACCTAGGATCACATCCAATCCTCCCATCTTCAAAGGCATCAAATCCACCACAAATTTTCCTCCACTAATCCCTATCTCACAATCAGATACACTTGATGATAATAATATATCGCCGATTGAGTACTCACCATCGCGGAGTATCCAATGGGCTCAAAATCCTTCTAGCACGCGATCCCACCCAAGACACAAAAGAATGGGTAGAACCCGGATCAATTAAAGCAAGAACATCATCATCAAACAATTTTACCATACCCGTCACCACTTCTGGAGCTGTCTCTGCCTCCTCTCGAGTCATTGCAAACACTCTAGCTGGTGCTTGCCCCCTAGATCTATCTAAAGGATGAGCTCTTTTAGGTGCACCAGAGCTACCCACTTCAGTCATAGCCTTCTATCCCACTGTCTCTGTCCTCCTGGAAGCTTGCATCTGTGATCCCTCTCTTCTATCCGGCTTAGGACACTGTCTGGCTATGTGTCCTTTCTGCCCACAATTGAAGCATACTCCTGTCAATCTGTGACATTCTCCCCTATGGAGATTCCCACAGTGCTCACATTTGGGAAGAGGTGGCCTCTCCCCATCAACTCTTCTACTGCCGCCCACCGTTGAGGCTTAGTGAGAAACAGTAGAGGTCCTCATAGGTCTAGGCCGGCTTCCACCGCTGCTCCTCTCCTCAGACTGCACAGGAAAGGCTCTGGCACTTCTCTCAGGCATAGAAGTACCACCTCCCCTCTTGAACTGATCTCTTCCCTTTCTTTTCCTGTTGACTGCACTCTTGATGTTCTCGATGTTCTCAACTCTCAATGCTGCTTCAACCAGCTGTTGAAAGTCGCCAAAGTTCTGCACTACCACCTTCTCTCTGATAGCTAGGTGCAGGCCCAACTCAAACCTGCGGCACTTGGCAGCCTCAGTGAACATCATCTCTGAAGCATACCTCGATAACTGGGTAAACCGGCGCTCATATTGATGAATGTCATCTCCCTGGGTGAGACTGAAACTCCTCTCGCTTCGCTGAATGTACACTTCAGACAGATACTTCTTCCTGTAAGCAGCCAGGAAGTCTCCCCATGTCAACCCCATCGGCTTCAACTGACTCTCCGGTACACACTCCCACCAATGCAAGGCATCACCCTGAAGTAAACTGGCCGCATAGACCACCCTCTCGTCATCCTCACACTCCATCTGATCCAAGACCCTCTCGGTCTTCCTCAACCAGGTCTCGGCTTCCTCAGGATCCGTGGTCCCATAGAAGTCCACCGCTCTGTACTTTCTTAACTTGTCAAACTGCCTCCCCTTCTTAAATGGGGCCGAACCAGAAGCCTGTGGCATTTGACCCATAGCCTGAACAAAAGCTTGGGTAAATGCCTGGAACAATCTTGGGTCTAGAGCAGGCACTTGCTCAGACTGACTAGGCGACTGCTGCGTCTGAGATCGGAGGGGCTCACTACTCTGCCCTAGAGAAGCCTCAGCTAGGGCCACTCCCGGGGCTACGGACTCATCCGTGCTCTCCTCTCTCAGTGGAGAGTCAGGTGCAATTAAACCTTGCAGAACTCCTCGTGTCCTTCTAAGAGGTGGCATCTTACTCCTTCAATGAAAGTATTTATGATTAGCTACAATTCTTTTTAATCTTAGTTCCTATATGTATGCATGATATGCATGTCACTTAATACAAACAATCAATTCATAATGCAAACATTTAATCACATAGCAAAACAATTTTCCTACTATGCATCCTAAGCCTAGGAGTGAAACCTAAGTTCTGATACCAAACAATGTTGGACCCAGTCTCCGAGGCCCAACATTCGGAAACACACAAACGTAGAAGACCCAAATTCGACAACATACCGACCACAATTTGGGGGACTTGCAATAGGAATTTCAGATCGGCTTCTTAGGGACATTTGTACCTCATATTCTAACGATTCTAACGCCTCTGAAATTACTCAATTCGGATTAGAAATGAAAAAGTTATGGTTAAAATACTATCTTAAAGAAACAGTGAAAACTAACCCTCTACCGACTTCATGTCAAAATTTGAAAACTTTAGAGGCTAAATTGTTAATCGGTTCCTTCAAAAAAATTGTAGGTTTATCACTCTAGTTTAATTTAAGACAAGAATTGCCTCGATCTGGGCCCTATAGCTCAAGATATTTTAAAATAAGTGAAGTACATTCAGACTTTGACAACCGATCGTCATACTTTGTTCCAAACCACCTTTTTCAAATTAAAATCAATACTGACCAATCAGGTATAAAAAGATAGAAAAGTTTCTTAGAAATCCAACGCTTCAAAAATCGGCTAAATCGGAGGTCTGTACAAAAAGTTATGGCCAAAAGAAGGAAGAAGGGTCAAAACCAAAAGCAGACAATGCTGAAGACGATGACGTCATCACAGACGAAGATGATGTCATCACAGATGAAGTGACGTCATCACAGACGAAGTGACGTCATCATAGACGAAGTGATGTCATCACATATGAAGTGACATCATCACAAACGAAGTGACGTCATCACATACGAAGATGAAGATTAACTTCGTCTGACCTTTTTCTCCAGAACGTCTCCACTTCGAAGATGCATAAATTTTCACTCAGATGTCCAAAATTTACAAACTTTATACTGTTAGAAAGATAAAAGAAATATCTACAACTTTCCAGAAGGGAATTTTGCCAAAATCTATCTTTATCAATCCCAAAATTGCCCCTAAATTCAGAAGATAAGACTTTCATTCCTGCACCAACACTGCACCCAAATCTTAACTTCATGACAATATTTAAGACTCTTAGACACAGAATTGAAATTCGATGTCTTCTTACAAAATGTAGCCATATATCTCTAGTTTAATCCAAAATAAGAATCATCTTGTTTGGATTACTAGAGAAAACGTTATGGCTAAAAGACTGAAGCATATTCAGTGAACATTTTTCAGATCACTACCAATCTTATCTCTAAATCTTTCCTTATCACAACTCATAAACCTTTGCAAATTCTAGCAAGCTATACCAGGACAAAACCCAACAACAACTCAATGATCTAAAGACTCATACATATTTTTCAAGGTCAAGCACAGATCGCAAATCAACAAATTCACATGAAGAAGAGAGTACTAGAGCTCTCATCTCTTTATCAATCATTCAAGAGTTCAATCATAGCTTTAATTACATATCAGCATATTCATCATATCTATCATGAATCAAGTACCAAAATACAACATATGAGATGCTCAATGCTTAATATGCTTATAAAGCCATTCCGAAAGCTAGTTACTAACTTAATACAAAAGTGTCTAAAGTTTCTTGGAGTTATGCCCGATGCCTTGCAAGGTTCTACGATCAACTAGAATTTGCACCTGAGGAGGGAGAATGGGGTGAGCAAACACGACTCAGTGGCTAACACCTCTATAGCCATCGAGTAATGAGCCATAAAACACATAAAGAATCCAAAACATTTGCAGTCTATCATATAAAGCACAAATAACTCAACTTCATCACATAAATCATAAATTAGCCCAAAATCATCACATAAAGCATAACATGGAATCTTATATCAATTAAAACACATATTATGCATCATAACACCAAAAATGATGAAATGCACACAATTGGCTCGAGAGTTCCATAAACACGACGGAAACCGAAGTTTACTGTAAACACGACGAGTCCATTTTTCAGATCTCGTAAGCCTCAAGCAGGCAGTCGGGCGAAGGCTAAGGGGGGGTTAACGTGCACGTGACTATCGAAGTAGGTTCTCTCTTGCCCAATCACAACTAATTTATGCTCACACATTACGGCACAAGCATAGTATTTTATGTTTCTTTCATTATATCAAATCATCATAGTTTCTTTCCTTTTTTCTTTCAAACCAAATGAAAACACTTTCAATATACACACCATTTAACAAAGATAGCACACATAGGGCATTTGCCCATTTCACAACAACTATAAAAATGTTACCCACCTATCGTCGGAATCTGAATTCAAGATCGCCCTTCCTCCTTGTCTTGAGTGGGGTTCTCTTGAGTTCCTTCAATTAAATCACACTCCATTTAATAAATACATTCCAAAGAAAGGCATAGCATGCATAAAATCATGCAAAGGTAAAATAAACTCTAAACCTAACCTACCCATAAGCCATCTATGTCAGAAAACCCAAAACCCTAACTTAGAAATCCCAAAAATCCATAGATCTACCCTTCTCTTCTAACTTTCTTCAATCTTTACACAAACCTTAACTTCCATTTCCTCCCATTTTCGAACCCAACACAAACAAAGATAGAACTTACCTCTCACAAGTAGTTTTCTCTTCTTTCTTCCTCCCTTCAAGCTTCCTACAGCTCTCCCTTTTTCTTCTTGACCGAAACCCTCCTTTCTCTTGGCTCACGATTTCTCTTCTCTTCTTCTTCTTGGCTCTTACGACAACTTGCTTCCTACTCTTCCTTTAATTCCTTTATATCTCAACTTAAAATCCTACCTCAAAACTATGTAGTTTTGATACTCCTTTAAGCTCACTTGTATTTCCTTTTGGGTTCCCCTTCCTCCCAAGCCCACTATACATTAAAGCTCATTCTTTCTAACAAACCTTTATTTGTCTCATATGGCTCTACACTTCAAGCTCACTTCCAATAATCCAATCATACTAACTAATCCCAAGGCTCAACATAATCTATATATATCTATACACACATAATTGAAACAATTAAAGCAAAAATAAAGAATAAGTCAAGTAAATCGATAAATAAATAAATAAATAAATAAATAATAAAAATTTTCGGGGCCCAACAACATATGAACAATTGTTACTTTAAATATGGAATTTCATCAAGCTAGACTTATACATTCACCAAACTTTTTCCAACAATGTATATTCATACATTTACCTAATTCTCATTCATAAATACCCCATGTTCTTCGATGCTCATTCATCCATACCTTATATACATTACTCAGGTCTTTAAGGTCATGTTTGCATTAAAAGAACTCATTTATTCCTTTAACAACCTATAATTTCTATAATTGAACTCAACCACAACAAAACAGTCCATTCTTTAGGTTAGGACATCAATTAATTATATAAACTTATCAAGCTCTTAACCAATTAATCAAGCAACAATCTAGGCTTATTCTTAGCCTTAATCAAGTCCAAATATACCAATTTAGTGTGAAATTTCTCAGCTGGTTGAACATGTACACAAGGCTGAAATTAAAATTCCAGAATTTGTCATCAACATCACTAATGTGTGTAACTTTACTACCTTCAATACTTCACGAATTTTACAAGCTTAGAGACGTCACAAACACCTGAAATTTTCTAGATTTCATGTCCTTTAAGGTTACTTTATTTCAGATTAATTTAGCTTCCATATTGGTTACACTAAGGCTTACAAAATTATGTTCTCTTATGCATTAACAATCAATTTTTTTACAAACACATTTACAGCTCTAATTTTCCAGATTTAAAAACACCTTAATAACACCTATCTTTAGCAAGAATTCGTCATCAGTTATACTTCAAATCCCAACTTAAATCATCTAGACAACATCCCATAAACTACTGCTTTCGTACATGCAAAAACATAATAGAAAAGTGCCCATTCATTCTCCATTTTCTAGCACATCTTTAACATCAACATCATATACAATCTATCTCATTTCAATCATCATAATCTTTCTATTATAACATGCCATAAAGATCAATACTTTATTTACTTGTTTATCTCAAGTTCCACCTCAATTCATCAAGTTAACCTAGCCCTCCATGCATGCAAGATCATCAAAAATTCAAGGTGGAAATTGGATGGTTTTTAATTAGGATAAAAGACAACAATAATCTGGTTCTTTGGCTATCTTGTGAAGGGTAAAAGCATGTATTTGATGTGGTAATTTAGCATAGCTCAAGAAAAACAGAAGAATGGGAGATAGAAGCAAGTTTTGGTGGTGAGAGATGAAAAGAGAAGAAGAATGAACAAAGCTGAAACTACTCCTGCAGAAACGTAACTCCTTAGATGCTAGATGTCACCATGTTACATTGACATATGTCCCTAAGCATGTAAGCCATTTATCCCCTCCATAAGCTACCAAATGTCACCTAGTTACTAGTCTATTTGTCACTCAATCATTGTTGTCATTTGTCAATTAATTAGCCATGCCAAATGTCACTGATTTGTCTATGCCATTTGTCACTTATTTCATAGGCTTAGTCATCTTAATTTTTCATGTGTCAATTTGTCTTGCCACTTGGCATTTTTCTTAGTCTAAATATACAATTTAATTCATCACTTTTCTAATGATAACAATTAATTCCAAATTTACCACTTGTAATCCATCAAACCAAAATTCAAGACATAAGTAATACACAATCAAATCATAATCATTTTAAACCTTTCATACCCTGGAATATGTCAATTGAGTGTATATATTATCTTTACAACGTGTACGAAATCATAATTCAAGTGTGTACGCTAATGATATGCATGTGAAGGGAATTCATTTCATGAATGCTAAAATGATATGACTCATATGCAATAATGTAAGGCTCTAAACCTTCATATGGAAAACGGGCTATTACAAATCTCCTCCTTTTAGAAATTTCGTTATTGAAACTCTTACCTGATTGATCAAACATATGGGGGTATTTTTTCTTCATGTTCTCCTCAATTTCCCATATAGGGCTTCTTCTCTTTAATGATTCCTCCAAAGGACTTTAACCAATAGGATCACTCGGCTTCTCAGTTGCTTAGTTTGATAACCAACTATTTTAACCGGTTCCTTCACATAACTTAAGTTAGTTACAACTTCAACCTCCTGAGTCGGTAACACATTTGTCAGATCTGACCGATATCTTTCGAGCATACTAACATGAAACACATTATGAATCTGAGCCATCTCAGCTAGTAGTGCTAACTTGTAAGCTAATAGTCCTATTCTCTCAGTAATCTCATATGGATCAATATATCTAGGACTTAACTTACCCTTTTTACCAAACCTTGGCACTTCTCACTAAGGTGATACTGTTGGACCCCGAACTTTCCGTAGAAATTAGAAATATTAAATGGAATTAAATGAGTGTGTTTGTATAAGTATTGTGTTATAGATGTTATTGTACTTAAAGGAGATTGATGAGAAATGAAGTGATTGGTTTTGATGACTTTGAAATTTGAGTAGAGTTGTATGAGTTATGAAAGTTAAAATGAACTAGTTGATTGAAATGAAAGTTGAAAAGCAAGAAATAATTAGTGAAAGTGTTATATTTTGAAGAAAATAGAAAGTTTGATTTGAGAGTTGAATTTTTGATTTAGGCACATTTTGAGGAAATGATCTTCATGAAGTTGGTAATGTTGAGAGCTTTTTGTGGCCATAAAGTTTGATAGTTTTCGATATCGGAATAAAAAGTTATGATCTTTGGAAGTTAAGTGTATTTTGCTTTGGTTTGGAAAATGCTCTAAGTGTAGGATTGTATATGTTATATTTTGAGGCGATTTTCGTACTGATGTGGTTTGAATTGGAATAAATGGTCTACATGAAAGTTATAGAGAATTTGAATAGCTTTAAACTGATGTATGATATGCGATTTTTGGTTGTGGAGGTTGAAAGATATGATAATGTGAAATTTGGATATTGCTTAGGTGATGGCTATCAGGGCAGAAACTTCGAATGAAAATTAACTTAGCTAGAGGTTGAAGTTACTTTGGAGTCCTTCATGAACATTGTAGAGTTTGTTTTTACCTTTCCATTGATATAAAGTACGAAAATATTGGACAAGGGAGTAGAAAGTTATGATTGTTAGAAGTTCTGATGTTGTTTAGCGTGAAGCTGATTGACCAGTCACTTTGTGTGGAGTTTTTGACCCATTTAGAGGTCGATATGATTTTTAAGGCCTTAATGAAAATTGTAGAGGGTTCTTTTACCTTTCTATAGACACCGAGTTTGACAAATTTGGAGTTCTGGATCAAAAGTTATATTGTTTACAAGTTTTGTACTGTTGAGGAGTTTATCGATCGGTCACCTTGTAGCAAACTTTTGGTTCCTTTAGTGTCCGAGCTTGCCTTTGATTCTTTCTTTAAAATGGTAGAGATTTCTCTTAGCTTTCCAACGAAACAAACCGCGACTGATTTGAAGCTCGGAGTCAAAAGTTATGAGGGTTTGAAGTTTAGAGGTCAGATTGTGTGGCCGATTGCTTGGCAGCGAGCGGCCGCGCACGCCCGATCGGCAGCGAGCGCCCTCGCACGTCCGCTCGGGCGTTGGTCGATCGGCCCGCGGGGTGGATTTCCAGCCGACCGACCTTTATTCCTTGTTTTGGCCATAACTTCTTCGTCCGACATCCGATTGATCCGATTTTTGAAGCGTTGGATTCCTAAGACATTTTCCTATCTTTCCATACTAGATTTATTGGTTTTATCATTAAATGGAAAATGATCGACCTGATCTAAGTGAGCTAACCTGTGGAAAAGGTCCTAATAGTGTTTAGTATTTTGGAGATATCTCGATCGGTAGAGCTCCGATCGATCTGATTCTTATTGCTAATTAAACTAGAGAGATGGGGCTACAAATGTTATGAAGGAGCCGATCAACAATGTAGCCTCCAAGACTTTCAAATACGGGTCAGAAGTTAGGTATAAAGTTCAGTCTCAGCTTTGTAATGGTATGAGCAGTGTTCAGTATTTTGGCTATATCTCGATCACTAGAGCTCGGATTGAGTTGATTCTTATTGATAATTAAAATAGAGACATGGGGCTACAAATGTTATGAAGGAGCCAAGCTATAATTTAGCCTCTAAGACTTCCAAATGCAGGTCAAAATTTCAGTGTAGTGTTCAGTCTTGGTGTTGTAGTGGCTGAACAGTGTTCACTATTTTGGTGATATCTCGATCGGTAGAGCTCTGATCGATTTGATTCTTTTTGCAAGTTAAACTAAAGACATATATCTACAATTCATCTGAATGAACCGATTGACAATGTCACCTCTAAGACTTTCAAATACGGGTCGGAATTAGATGTAGTGTTCAGTTTCAGTTTTGTAATAGTCTGAACATCGTTCAGTATTTTGGAAATATCTTGAGCTATAGAGCTCCGATCGATCCGATTCTTAAAGGTTTGGATTCGTAATACATAGAGGAACATTTCTATAGAAGAAAGTTTTGTCAAATGGCTTCATTTACCTGGTTGAAATAATCAGACAAGATGTCAGTTATAAAGACCAATGAAGGGGCAATTTTGGAAGGTCACTTAAAGGATTAAGTTTTAGGCTTATGAGTAAGGACAAATGGGTCAATTTTAAGTCATTTAATGACATGCCATTATAAAAGCAAGTGGGCTGTCATTTTAAGAGGCAACCCACGTGATTGAGCCAAATTTATACTATAAATTGGCCCTGTTTTCTTAAGTAATTATGCACTTGTTGACTCCTAATTCATGATTTTTGTGCTTAAATTGGTTCCTCATATCGAGCTTTTATAATTTGCACATTGTCAGTATTTTGTTGTCATTTGATATTAATTTCTGCATAACTTTTATTGGGACAATTGATACTGCAAGGGTGTTGTATTTTTGCAGGAACAATGGAGTCAACAAGAGAAAGTCAACACGTCGTGAGAAGCCATCCATTAGTCGGGACGAACCAACGCAGACATTCACCGCGACGAATTTATTTGGTATAAATTAATTCGTCGCGACGAGTGACCATTTTATGCGTCATGATTTAACTTTATTCATTAGTCGCGACGAATGTCGGATACCCCGGCCCTTAAATAGCAAAATTATCCACTGTTTCGACCCGGCCTGCGCAGACTTCTTATAAAACCTTCTGTTTTAGGTTAAATGAAGCGGCCACATTCCCGAGGTAGCTCTCCATCCTTCGTCTTCTCCATTTTCTCGATAGTTTTGTTTCCTCTGTTGCAGATTCGGCGCCACCTCCGCATTTACGCCCACCATCATCATTTTCATCTCTTCCATCATTCGTCGCACCCATTCTCAACTGTTCGTCGTTGGAGTCATGGACCGAGGTGATATTCCAGCAGTGATGGACTCACCCAGCATCATGCGTGGCTAGGGCGTTGGATGTAGCGCCCCCTTACCATAGGGTATCCACCAGAACGCCCGTAGGTCATTCCGATACATATCCTACGACAAGAGACCTGTTGGGACCCGATCCGGGAACCGGATCCCAACCGAATAAACTTAACACGAAGAACGAATGACGGAATCAATGGAAACGGAAGCGAAAGGAGCCAGAAATTTCGGATCGAAATCAAAATGCGGAAGCGCACAAATCCGAAAGTCGCGGGTTTAAAGCAAATACTAATCGAATCAAGCGAGCAGATTCAATCGAATATAGCGAAGCGTTAAATAATCGAATCTGAATCACAAAGAGGCTAAACGAATAAGTTTAAAGCGGATCGAATCGAATGCAAATCGAATTCGGATAGAAAACAAAGTAAGCAAACAAATCAATGTAAATCAAACACTTTCCGACATCCGTGACTAAGCAAAGAACATGAAACAGAATCGCGTTGGGAATTCTAAGACGTTCCAAAATCTGATATAATTTTTTTTTTCTTTCTTATTCTCATTTCTTACATCAATCACATCCATATAATTTCCCATAGGAAAATTCATTCTTAAACCCGAAACTCAACAATCATACAAATTCTTATTTATCCATACAAATCGCAAATTACATTTTTTTTTTCCAATTTTTATCGAAATTTCAAAGATAACTACGCCTTTTTCCTAACCCAAACTCGCAAGGGTTCAAAACACTTCTATAATCCCAAACACACTCAAAATCATCGGACACTCCGTCCGAATCCAACACCAAAGAAACACACATTTAAACCTAACACTTCCATAATTCTCAAATCAACATACCACTCTCATAACTCAATCAAATTCCCAAATCAATCATACATATAGATTCCCAAACTATTCATAATTTCATATACAAATTTCTCAATCATTTCCGATACTCAACTTTATACACGAATACACTTTTGCCAAACTTATCTAAAGTCATAAACATATTCATACACAAGATCCAAATTTCTCAAAAACCAACGTATTCAAATGTCGAAACTGACGTCTTGACATACGTCTTCACATTCTTTCATCCGATCTCTGCGTCAAACACGGAGATGGGGATGAAAGGGGGTGAGCTCAAAGCTCGTGGATAACACATTTATAAACCGATAAATAAGTCAAATCATTTTTAATACTCTTTTTGCCAAAAGGCTAATTTTTTCAAACTTTATAATTTTCAAACAATTTCCTCAAACCCATTTTTTTATATATTTTCAAACTTTTCATAATAATCTCACTTTTTCTCATTTTCAAAACTTCTTGAATTTTTCATAAATATGAATGCGAACACATAAACAAATCAAAACATATAACACATCGTAATGGTCTGTTCGGTCCAAACAGAACGCATCGCGCGTTCACAGTAGCGGTCATGCGATCGTGAAGCGAACGATACTACACTTTTTCCGCATAATGTCCGGTGTAGCCGTGAGGGAGTCCAGAACGACTCCGTACACTAGCGGGCAGCCGGAGAAGGCTTAACAAGTAGAGACAATGACTCACCAAAGGACCTAACCGACCCACATAACACATAATCGAAACGAGATTTCAGAATGCCCGAAGGCACTTTTCAAATTCTTGATTTTCCACACATTCACATAATGCATACTATTAAATCACTCAATCAATCAATCAATAACTTCAGCACTTTTCAAAATTAATCTCACAATTCATCAATTCACATTAATTCCAAGACATCTAAATCCTCAATTTCAAAAATTCTCAAATCTTAAAATTGGCCTAAACCAATTTATCCAAATTCAATACCATAAAATACAAATTCTTCGAAATTGATTTCATATATCACCAATTCATCATATTTCCTATAATTCTACACCAAAATATCTCAAAATTCTCAATCATAAAATTTAACCTAAACCTTAATCAATTTTTCATCCAAAATTAAACCCAACCTAAAGCATATACATCAAAAACAACTTCATAAACCACAAACCCAAGTCCTTTTCCATACTTCTCAATTAAAAATTCAACAAAAACTTCAAATTGAACATCTTCTCTTACCTCATTTATCCTCCAAATTCGAATTTTCTTGGCTCATGAAGAAACTCTCTTCATTCTCCACTCTTTTCCTTCTTGGAAAAATCCCAAAAGCTTGAAGAATTGAGTAGAAAAATTAAAACTAAACTTTCTCTCTCATCTTTTCTCCATACCCGAATCTCCACTCTTCTTTCTTCTTCTTATTTCTTCTTCTTTCCTCTGGAAATTTCCAGCCACTTTCGTGGCTTTTAATATGCCAAAAACGACATCACCATCTGTGTTTCATTAAATGATGGTTAATTGACCAAATTGTCCTTGCATTTACTTTATGCCATTCTCACTTGCGGTTCTGATTCGCACTATTAAATTGAAGGAATTTGTCAAAACTTCCTTCTCGATAAATGTTCCTCTCACTCATACGAATTCAACGTCACTGACCGCGCTCAATTCGGAGCACTACATCAAAAGTTATGTGCAAAACAGTGCGGAAATATCCATATTCTAACACATTTCTTATGTACGATTATTTCCGTCCAAAATTTCACATTCTTAATCCCGGAATTGAAACTCGATGTCTTCATCACAATTGTAGCCTTATGTCTCTAGTTAAATTCAAAACAAGAATCGTCTCATTTCGATTCCCAGATCAAAAGTTATACTCAAATTACTCACAGGTGTTCCCAAACCAAAAATTAAACCCTAATCCGAACTTAAATTCAAAAATTAACAGTCCTAAGGGCAAAATTGACATTTCATGTCTTCATATGATTTGTAGCCCCTTGTCTTATCTTTATTTCCCCTCAATAATCGCTTCAATCGGATCTCTACAGATCCCGAATTTCACAAAACACTGAATCATGCTCGGAAAATTTCCCGACTCACTTTGATTAAATTAATCATCATTAATTTAACCTCAAAAGTTCACAAATTTCTTATAAAATGAAATTCAATGTCTTAGGAATCCAACGCAAAAAGAATCAACTCAATCGGATGTCGGACGGAAAAGATATAGGCAAAATAGTGAGCAAAGGTCGGATTAAAACAAAGAAATCAAAATTTAAGAAGCAAAGCGGCGTCAGATGCAGACGGACGCCCAACTCATGAGGGCGAGACGCCGTCATGAGGGCGAGACGCCCGCCGCTAGGCGAGGCGTCGCCCTAGCGAGGCGCACAGCTCGCGAGGGCGAGCGCAACGCCCGCCTCGCCAGGGCTCGCCCTAGCGAGGGCGCTAAACCTTTTTCCTTTTTTTTTTTTTTTTCCCTCTAAACTCCCAAAATTCATAACTTTTAATCCCGAACTCCGATTTTGACAAACTTAGTCTCTATAGAAAGCTTAAAGAAAGCTCTACATCTTTCACGAAGGACATAAAACTCAATTCGACTCCTTGGGAAGTCCATTTTCCGGTCAAAGATACTATCCTCTATACAAACTTGTAAAAATCATAACTTATTATTCCGAGATCAAAAAATTGCATACTTTATATCGAAATAAAGATCAAAACAAATCCTTCAATTCTCATGAAGAACATCAAAGCTCAATTAACCTCTAACTAGGTTAATTTCTCAGTCAAAGTTCCAACCAATATAAAAGTCAAACCCGATCAAACATAAACTTTGACCGATCATAACTTTCACTCCCGATATCGAAAAATTACAAACTTTATGTCCACAAGAATCTCTTAACATAACCTACAAGTTTCATGTAGATCATTTTATCAAATTATGCCTAAATCAAAAGTCAACTTTCAAAGGCCAGAAAGTCAACTATTACACAATTTTTCATATTTTCATACTTTCTCTCTTTATTTCATGATCTTCAACTTAATTTCAATCAACTCATCCACTTGATCATAGTCAAATTGTCACTCAAGGTTCGGGGTCCAACATTTCTCCCCCTCTTAAAAGAATTTCGTCCTCGAAATTCATATTTACTTAACTTTCAAGTCACTCATTCTTGCATACATTTCTTTCTAAACAATGATCATCAAGCACTTTCTTACTAATTTCTTTTCACAACTCATAATCAATTTCTTTTTCATCACATTTACTCTTCATACATATTCTCAATCTCTTCACAATTTTCACTTCCTTAAATCATATATCACTCATATCATATCAACTTACTATATTCATAACTTACTGTTTCTACACTTCTGGACACAAGTCAATGGTCCATTTCTTAAGGAACCCTAATATGGTTCAATCATCATTATGCCATCATTCTTTCATCTATATCAATTCATCACAATTTCTCAAGAAGTTCTAATCTTAATTTCCTCAACACATTCCAAAAAAAATCAAACATATTCTGAGCACTCAAATCAAACCAATCATTTGAATTCGTCAAATAGTCATGCATATCAATTTTCAAATTCCTAAAGGCAATCATACTTCTTTCATCAAAATCAAATGATCACTTAGCACATTCTCACAAATTCACTCTTATCTTTACAAACTCGTATCAATTTCTTATTCATACTCATACGCCCAAGTAAGATCATATTACTGGGCTCTGATACCATAAATGTTGGGACCTGATCCGGGAACCGGATCCCAACCGAATAAACTTAACACGAAGAACGAATGACGGAATCAATGGAAACGGAAGCGAAAGGAGCCAGAAATTTCGGATCGAAATCAAAATGCGGAAGCGCACAAATCCGAAAGTCGCGAAGCGGAAACAAATACTAATCGAATCAAACGAACAGATTCAATCGAATATAGCGTTTAAATAATCGAATACTGAATCACAAAGAGGCTAAACGAATAGTTTAAAGGGATCGAATCGAATGCAAATCGAATTCGGATAGAAAACAAAGTAAGCAAACAAATCAATGTAAACTGAAACACTTTCCGACATCCGTGACTAAAGAAAGAACAGAAATGTAATCGTTGGGAATTCTAAGACGCTCCAAAATCGATATAATTTTTTTCTTTCTTATTCTCATTTCTTACATCAATCACATCCATATAATTTCCCATAGGAAAATTCATTCTTAAACCCGAAACTCAACAATCATACAAATTCTTATTTATCCATACAAATCGCAAATTACATTTTTTTTTTCCAATTTTTATCGAAATTTCGGCAGCATAACGGCTGCCTTTTTCCTAACTCAAACCTGCAAGGGTTCAAAAACACTTCTATAATCCCAAACACAGCTCAAAATCATCGGACACTCCCGTCCGGAATCCGAACACCAACAGAAACACACATTTAAACCTAACACTTCCATAATTCTCAAATCAACATACCACTCTCATAACTCAATCAAATTCCCAAATCAATCATACATATAGATTCCCAAACTATTCATAATTTCATATACAAATTTCTCAATCATTTCCGATACTCAACTTTATACACGAATACACTTTTGCCAAACTTATCTAAAGTCATAAACATATTCATACACAAGATCCAAATTTCTCAAAAACCAACGTATTCAAATGTCGAAACTGACGTCTTGACATACGTCTTCACATTCTTTCATCCGATCTCCTGCTCGAAACCTGGAGATGGGGATGAAAGGGGGGGTGAGCTCGAAAGCTCGTGGATAACACATTTATAAACTGATAAATAAGCCGAAATCATTTTTAATACTCTTTTTGCCAAAAGGGCTTAATTTTTTCAAACTTTATAATTTTTCAAACAATTTCCTCAAACCCATTTTTTTTATATATTTTTCAAACTTTTCATAATAATCTCACTTTTTTCTCATTTTTCAAAACTTCTTGAATTTTTCATAAATATGAATGCAGAACACATAAACAAATCAAAACATATAACACATCAGAATGGTCTGGTTCGGTCCAAAAGTAATCGTATCGCTGCGTTCAGCGTAGCGGTCATGCGGTCGTGAGCGAACGATTACACTTTTCCGCATAGCGGTCCAAGTAGCCGTGAGGGAGTCCAGAATCGAGACTCCGTGCCACTAGCGGGCAGCGGAGAAGGCTTAACAAGTAGAGACAATACGACTCACCAAAGGATCTAACCAACCCACATAACACATAATCTAAACGAGATTTTAATGCCCAAGGCACTTTTCAAATTCTTGATTTTCCACACATTCACATAATGCATACTATTAAATCACTCAATCAATCAATCAATAACTTCAGCACTTTACATAATTTAGCAATGCATACATAACAAAATGAACTTTCGAAATTTCTATTCTTCTTTTCAAACATAATTCAAACTTGTAATAATTTTTCCAAATCCTTTGGAAATCACAATTTCAAACATTAACCAACCTTTCTTTTCAAACACTTACTAAAACAATAATGTATCAAAATCCAAAATTTTGCTTTCTTCAATTTTGAAAATTGCTTTCTTTAATTTTTCAAAATTGCATAATGCTCACAAATCAAAATATAAATATGCTACCCACCTCAATTATTGCTTAAACTTGATTTCAAGCTCCAATTGATCCTCGCTTTTCTCTTCCAAAATACCAAACCTAAACCATAATCATCCAAATTTCACATCGAAAATACTTAATTTTCACAATCAACTTAGGAATTCACCAATTCCATTTACATTCAAGTTATTTCAATCTCCAATTTTGAAAATCCCAATTTTCAAAATTGGCCTAAACCAAGACACTCAAATTCAATCTCATAAATAACTTAATTTTCAAAATTAATCTCACAATTCATCAATTCACATTAATTCCAAGACATCTAAATCCTCAATTTCAAAAATTCCCAAATCTTAAAATTGGCCTAAACCAATTTATCCAAATTCAATACCATAAAATACAAATTCTTCGAAATTGATTTCATATATCACCAATTCATCATATTTCCTATAATTCTACACCAAAATATCTCAAAATTCTCAATCATAAAATTTAACCTAAACCTTAATCAATTTTTCATCCAAAATTAAACCCAACCTAAAGCATATACATCAAAAACAACTTCATAAACCACAAACCCAAGTCCTTTTCCATACTTCTCAATTAAAAATTCAACAAAAACTTCAAATTGAACATCTTCTCTTACCTCATTTATCCTCCAAATTCGAATTTTCTTGGCTCATGAAGAAACTCTTCATTCTCCACTCTTTTCCTTCTTGGAAAAATCCCAAAAGCTTGAAGAATTGAGTAGAAAAATTAAAACTAAACTTTCTCTCTCATCTTTTCTCCATACCCGAATCTCCACTCTTCTTTCTTCTTCTTATTTCTTCTTCTTTCCTCTGGAAATTTCCAGCCACTTTCGTGGCTTTTAATATGCCAAAAACGACATCACCATCTGTGTTTCATTAAATGATGGTTAATTGACCAAATTGTCCTTGCATTTACTTTATGCCATTCTCACTTGCGGTTCTGATTCGCACTATTAAATTGAAGGAATTTGTCAAAACTTCCTTCTCGAGAAATGTTCCTCTCACTCATACGAATCCAACGCCACTGACCGCGCTCAATTCGGAGCACTACATCAAAAGTTATGTGCAAAACAGTGCGGAAATATCCATATTCTAACACATTTCTTATGTACGATTATTTCCGTCCAAAATTTCACATTCTTAATCCCGAATTGAAACTCGATGTCTTCATCACAATTGTAGCCTTATGTCTCTAGTTAAATTCAAAACAAGAATCGTCTCATTTCGATTCCCAGATCAAAAGTTATACTCAAATTACTCACAGTGTTCCCAAACCAAAATTAAACCCTAATCCGAACTTAAATTCAAAATTAACAGTCCTAAGGGCAAAATTGACATTTCATGTCTTCATATGATTTGTAGCCCTTGTCTTATCTTTATTTCCTCAATAATCGCTTCAATCGGATCTCTACAGATCTCGAATTTCACAAAACACTGAATCATGCTCGAAAATTTCCCGACTCACTTTGATTAAATTAATCATCATTAATTTAACCTCAAAAGTTCACAAATTTCTTATAAAATGAAATTCAATGTCTTAGGAATCCAACGCAAAAGAATCAACTCAATCGGATGTCGGACGGAAAAGATATAGGCAAAATAGTGAGCAAAGGTCTGATTAAAACAAAGAAATCAAAATTTAAGAAAAACGGCTGTCAGACAGACGGACGCCTAACTCATGAGGGCGAGACGCCGTCATGAGGGCGAGACGCCGCTCGCTAGGGCGAGGCGCACAGCATGAGGGCGAGCCTTGCCTCGCGAGGGCGAAGGAACGCCCGCCTCGCCAGTATGCAGGCGTCGCTAATGAGCGCCAGATGGGCGCCACTGCTAGGCGAGCCGTCATCGCCTAGCGAGGCGCTTAAACCTTTTCCTTTTTTTTTTTTCCTCTAAACTCTCAAAATTCATAACTTTTAATCCCGAACTCCGATTTTGACAAACTTAGTCTCTATAGAAAGCTTAAAGAAAGCTCTACATCTTTCACGAAGGACATAAAACTCAATTCGACTCCTTGGGAAGTCCATTTTCCGGTTAAAGATACTATCCTCTATACAAACTTGTAAAAATCATAACTTATTATTCCGAGATCAAAAAATTGCATACTTTATATCGAAATAAAGATCAAAACAAATCCTTCAATTCTCATGAAGAACATCAAAGCTCAATTAACCTCTAACTAGGTTAATTTCTCAGTCAAAGTTCCAACCAATATAAAAGTCAAACCCGATCAAACATAAACTTTGACCGATCATAACTTTCACTCCCGATATCGAAAAATTACAAACTTTATGTCCACAAGAATCTCTTAACATAACCTACAAGTTTCATGTAGATCATTTTATCAAATTATGCCTAAATCAAAAGTCAACTTTCAAAGGCCAGAAAGTCAACTATTACACAATTTTTCATATTTTCATACTTTCTCTCTTTATTTCATGATCTTCAACTTAATTTCAATCAACTCATCCACTTGATCATAGTCAAATTGTCACTCAAGGTTCGGGGTCCAACAAGACCACTACCGACAACAACCACTACACTCCTCATGGCATCACAATCATAAGACAGTAATAAGAAACTGGCTACTTTTTAAAACCAAACTAGATTCCATTTCATTCATTCAAAACTTAATAATTCACAATCACAAGATTTTTAAGTTACACATGTTTCACATAATCGCATCGCATAATAACCAGATCTAACTATC
The DNA here is from genome assembly GCA_029891385.1 of Erythroxylum novogranatense. Taxonomy (NCBI): domain Eukaryota; kingdom Viridiplantae; phylum Streptophyta; class Magnoliopsida; order Malpighiales; family Erythroxylaceae; genus Erythroxylum; species Erythroxylum novogranatense. The sequence continues at coordinate 12,374,412 of CM057228.1, forward strand.
GCCTCCAAAAGAAAGCCCGGTGACCGACCTTTCGAGCCATTGCTTTTCTCGCCAATCCATCAGATACTACTTCTACAAATTCCGAGGAGCTATCTGCTCATGCTAGGCCCGAAAAATAAGTTGCAATTTTGGGTGAGTTTATAACTCAATGAGAAACCATCATCGATGGTTCTCCCAATTCATGCATCATATAAGCATGAAACAAGATACACGCAGAATTATACAAAACACAACATTGATACAACACAAGAAAATTTCAGTCACAAGACAAGAAATATACACCCGCTAAAAATATTGTCGATATAGAATCCAAGATGCAATGCACATGTGACTCTTTTTCCAGATTCATTTCAAGATTGTGACCGAGCGCATAATGTTGATCAAGATAGACGCGTGTCGGGAGAATTATCTCCCATCGAGCTCGAGGCTCTGCTTCAAAGATATCGAGCTCTAGGCTCGGTTCAAGACAAAGGCACCTCGGCTCACAATTTTCCTTTTAATACAGGATGTATTTGTGCATGAATGCACATGTTTCACAACAAGAAACATGGTATTTTACAATCCAATATTCAATCCAATTAAACAGCTACCTCATGTAAATTCACAACAAGAATACCACATAATCCCCGTAGGCAATCAATCACGCTTATAATTCATGTAATCCCCGTAGGCGCCAGTCACAACAATAATTCATGTATTCCCGTAGGCAATCAATTCACAGCTAACACATAGATTGGAATAACCAACTAGGTTACTCACCTAATAACTTCCACGCTAACGCCGGAAGTCTCGCCAATCTGTGGAACGATGGTCCACCTGAGCCTCTATAACAAATTAAATGAATAACTATTACCATTGGTGTAAATGATTAAACAATGCACATGAAATCAAGAAATGTATATAATGCATGTTCATGGAAATCCCGCCCTAATCCAATATTTCCCATAATAAAATTCTATGAAAATTAGAAATCCATAAGCGCCGACGGCGCAATTCGGACCTCTATAGGTCCCCAATTAAATAAAACAAAGTGTTTACAAGTTCCACGATAGGGCTACGCCAAATTCTGCCTAAAATTCCCGATTTCTCAGAAAATGAAATTAAATATTCAACGAATCCGATGCCTCTGGAATCAGGTCAATCGGACGTCGGACGGAAAGAAATTGACAAAAGAACAATTGTACCTTTTAATAACAAATAATAATCAAAATAAAAATAATTATATATATATATATATCGAAGCGTTACCTCTGGGCGAGACGCCGTCATCGAGGCTTAAATCGCCTCACGTCATGAGGCGAGGCGGCGTCCTCGCGACCAGCCACTAATTCGCCATGAGGCTAAACGTCGCTTCATGAGGCTGGCCGAGTTTCACTGCTACCTCGCCTTTTTTTTCCAGATTTCAATCTTAATTTCCATCCACTCTAACTTTTAGCACACAATTCAGAAAAATACCCACTATACCTCATTGGAAAGCTTATGCAAAGCTCTACAACTCTCAAGAAGACCAAAAAAATCAAATCCAACCCTAAGGGTATCAAATAACCCATCAAACCTTCTGCCTACTAAATTTTCATCAACACAGGGCAGTACATTTACAATGTCATAACTCACTGATTCTTCAGTAATAAATTACCAACAAAAATATGTTCAACAAGTTCACAATGTCTTCTACAACTTTCATGAACAACCCAAAATCAAATTCTATTGCAAACCAAGTCAATTAATTCACCTAATGTTACTGTCCCTGAAAACCTTCAATTTGGGCAGTAACCTTACAACAAGCATAACTTCCAGTATACAAGTCAATAAAATCAGAACTTTATATCCCTGTAAAGATAACATCTTAAACTTAATTTTTCATGAAGCACTCATCATCCAATTCGATCTCTAACCATTTGAAAACTGTTATGGAAGTTTCTGTTGTCATCAGTCATTCATAACCTAATGTAGGATCAGTTTTTGAAAAATCATATCTCCCAATTCTGACTTCTAAAAATTACATACCAAATATCAATTTCAAGATAATCTCTTCCTCTACAACTTTTCAGAAGCTCACTCACACCAATTCAGTCCACATAAAATGTTAAAATTGCCTCAAATCAGTAAACTCACAAAATCACACTTAAACTAGGTTTCATCCAAAATGCTCAAAACCAGCCATTAGTAATCAATTCATATCTCCCAACACACAATTCCAAAATAGCAAGATCAGTAGAAATGGGAAGATAATCAAATATACTACAACTTCCATGAAGACCATTCTCCTAATTCCATCTCAATTAATTCATACAAATCAACAAAACTCAGATGTCATGGTTGCGGTTACTGTTCACAGGCAATGGAACAGTAACTTTCCATGCAAAATTTCACCCTTCTATCATTGAAATTCAACAACACCTATTTCACACTAAATTAAAGCCAACATCCCAAAGTTTCAGTGGCCACTAACCTTACCTCATTTTCATTTCTACACAATAAGTTATGAATAAAACAGTAACATCTATTACAAATCTCATTTTCCAGATTCAATGTTAACCTTAGTTCAAACACTTCAATATCTTTTCACATCACTAAACATCAAAATAAATACAAATTAAATATTAATACCATCATACATATATTAGGGCTAACACTGAAAATTGGCAGCACTAAATTCCTCAATTCAAATACTCAATTAATTATCCCTATTCAATCCAAAATCAAACTATAACATTAACTTCAATGCATCTTCACCTAGCCTCATCCCTTTTTCATCAAATCATAATAACCATCACTTTAATGCCTACCTAAACCTAATACATGCTTTAAACCCATTTATTAACTACCCCACACTATCATGGCATTTAATCCATATGAAAGACATCATTAAACTCAAATACTTAAATGAAACTTACCTAACACAATTCTCCTTCAAAGCTTCTACTTCCAACTTTTACCTTCTAACCTTTATACCAAGCTACCACCTTTTCCTTCTCAAGTATATAACATACTCATCATCTAGCTTTGATGAGACCAAAGAAATGAGCTTAAAGCTATGGAGAAAAAATGGAGAAAAGGAAAGCAAAAATCGATGGTTGCAAATGAAGGGTTGGTGTTTTGTGTTTCGGATGGCTCCTTAAATAGCCTAACAATTCATCTTCTTCTTTAAAACAATACATATCCGAGAATTGAGAGGAAAGGCATTTAATGATGCCTTTTTCAATGGCAACTTATAATAGGTTCTTACTTAAAGAAAAGTCAAAAATATATTTATTTAATCCAGTCCAAAGTTTTACTCCATTTAACTCTAATGACCCTACTTTCATCCCAAAATAATATACCCAATATTATCGTACACTGGTAGCGATCTTTGCTACCGAGAATTGACCGATTCGCCAATTGGCGATTTTACCGGTCCAGGAATTGTTTCCGGAAAAATCCAGAAAAATTCCTAAAAATCCCTAAAAATGTAAAACGATTTATGGCACAGTCCAAATAATTTTCCAAACTCAATTACCCCATTAATTTCACACAAGAGTTCAATTTCAACCCTAAGTTTAAAATGACATGAATGCATGTATACTATGTGCATGTGCAACCCGTCAAGAATTATAGAGACTATATGTCAGATGCGCATGCCGAGATATAATTACATATCCCAACCCAACCTAATTACCAAAATACCTTCCTATAGAGAGGGATGTTACAATTCTCCTCCTAACAAAAATTTCGTCCTCGAAATTCTTACTGACCGATCAAAAGGTGAGGATCTCGTCTCCTCATATGCTCCTCGGTCTCCTGTAGCCTCCTCATCGAATGGTTCCGCCAGAGAACCTTCACCAATGGAATACTCTTATTCCTCAATTGTTTCACCGAGACCCGATAATCAATCGGCTCCTCCACATAACTCAGACATCGAGACCTCAATCTCCTAAGCCAGATCACATGTGTCTGATCCGACCGATATCATGGAGCATACTCACATGGAAGACGCCATGTAATCGAGACATCTCACTCGGTAAAGCTAGCTCAGAGGCCAAAGGTCCGATCCTCTCGGTGATCTCAGATGGACCAATGTACCTAGGGCTTAACTTCCCTTTCTCCCAAATCTCAAGACACCACGCCACGGTGACACCCGTAAGAACACTTTGTCGCCCACATTATACTCAATGTCCCTCCTATGCCGATCAACATAGCTCTTGTTTCATCCCGAGCCGCTTTAATGCGATTCAATCGCTTTCACTTTATCAACAAGATCCCGAATCAACTCAGCCCTCAATCATCCTTACTCCCTCTTCGTCCCAATACAAAGGCGATCTACACGGCGCCCATACAAGGTCCTCATATGGAGCCATCCCGATGCTACTATGATAGTGATTGTTATATGCAAACTCTATCAAGGCCAAGATCGATCCCATGCTCCTCTCGAACTCCAATACACATGCCCAAGCATATCCTCAACAGCCTTAATCGCCCTCTCACTCGCCCATCCGTTCGAGGATGAAACGCAGATCAAGTTCAACCTAGCACCCATAGCATCGCAAACTCGCGTAACCTCAAGTAAATGGGATCCTCGCTGACACTATCGACATCGGAACCCTGCAGCCTCACTATCTCCGTCACATACTTCGGGCCAACTGATCCATAGTATTATTCTCCTCACCGCCAAGAAATGAGCCGATTTAGTTAACCGGTCCACTATGACCCAGATAGCATCACGTCGCCGACGCCCCAGGCAACCCCATAATGAAATCCATGGTGATCCGCTCCCATTTCCACTCCTAATAGGCAACGAATGAAGCTTCCCATCTGGAGCTGGTGCTCGCCTTTAACTTGCGGGCACGCCAAACACTGGACACATACTCACCACCGCTTCTTCATACCAGCCACCGTAAATGTTGCTTAATGGTGTTATACATCTGGTAGTACCAGATGCATAGCATATGTGGCCATGTGAGCCTCCTCCAGATCTCTCGCCTCAGATCATCTACATCGTGCACACAAAGTCTACGCCCTATCCATAGAGTCTCATCTCTCACATCAAACTCAGATCTCAAATCGGCCTTCACTTTCTCAATCAGCCTCACCATAACAGATCCTTATCCCGAACCCTCCTAATCTCCGCCCAAGAGCATCGGTCTCAATCTCAATGTAGCCAATAATACTCCATCCCGCCCAAATTCATCAAGACATTCAAAGCTCTCAATCGAATCAAATTAGGCAATCTCATTGCTCGAATCGAAGCAGACATCAGATGTGACTTTCTACTCGAGCATCGCCACCACATTAGCTTTTCCAGGTGATACTCAATAGACAGTCAGAATCCTTCAACAACTCAAGCCACCTCCTCTGCATCTCAAATTCAACTCTCTCGGCTCAAGAGGTATCTCAAACTCTTATGGTCAAGAAGATTTGAAAGGTCTCACCATACGTAATGCCTCCAAATCTTCAATGCAAATACGACTACAACTTAACTCCAAATCATGAACAGGATAGTTTACCTCATGAATCCTCAACTGCCTCGAGGCATAGGCAATGACTCTACCATGTCAGATCAAGACACATCCCAATCCTCGATGTGATGCATCACAGACACCTCAAATCCTCCGGTCCCAGATGGAATAGCCAACACCGGCAAGAGTCAACCGATGTTTCACTCCTCAAAGCTCTTCCGACATTCCTCGGTCCATCCGAATGGCACATTCTTCCTCGAAGTTTTGTCGAGGGCCGAGATCAATGAAAACCCTCGACAAACCTCCGTAATAACCACCAATCCAAGGAAACTCAATCTCCCAGACATTCCTAGAGCTTCCCACTTCAAAGATCGCTCTACCTTACTTGATCCACCAATACCCTCTCCATCACTATATGCCCCAAAAGATCACTCGATCCACCAAAATTCACATTTGCTGAATTTGGCTAACAACCTATCTCTCCCTCATCGCTCGTAATACAATCCTCAAATGTTCACTATGCTCCCGCTCATCCCTCGAATACACTAGATGTCATCAATGAAAACTATAACAAACCGATCCAGTAGGCTGAAATACCTTATTCATCAAGGCCATAAAAGCTGCGGGGCATTTGTCAACCCAAACGGCATCATTAGAAACTCGAAATGCCCATACCGCTCCCGAATGCACTCTTAGCACATCGGCCTCTCGTAATCTTCAATCGATAGTAACCAGATCGCAGATCTAACTTGGTGAACACCGAGCCCCTCGAATCGATCAAATAAGTCTTCGATTCTAGGCGGTGGGTACTTGTTCTTTCATCACACCCGATTCACCGCCTATAATCGATGCTGCAACCTCAAAGTCCCATCCTTTTCTTCACAAACAAAACTGGAGCTCCCCATGGTGAAACACTAGGTCTAATGAACCCTTCTCCAAAGAACTCCCAAGAATCGAACCTTCAACTCCCTCGCCCACAAAGCCATCCTATATGGAGGTATAGATATAGGAGCGGTACACGAACGAGGTCAATGGTAAACTCGCCTCCGATCCGTGGCAAACCCAGAACTCATCAGAAACACATCCGAAATTCCTAACTACGGAATATCCTCAAGCCTCTCTTTCAACTCGTGTCAATCACACGAGCCGATAGGCCTCACAACCTCCTGCATCAACCTCGTGGCACTAAGGAAAGAGATCATCCGGCCGCATCGCTGGCTAACTCCTCGAACATCGCCTAGTCGACCAGAGACTCCAAAACAACCTCCTCGTATAGCGGTCCATGATAGCCCTATGAGCAAGAAGCCAATCCATCCCTGAATGACATCGATCTCTCTCGGAGGCAACACTATAAGGTCTCGCCTCAATATCGCTTGATTAATCAATCGAGCATCCCTGCGCACCTCTCCCAACGCAAGAGTCATACCCAGAGGTGTACTCACCTCTAACCCATATCGTAACATCTCCCTATCCCCATGCAATCTACATGCCATATGAGGTGCAATAAAGAACGCGTGGATCCAGATCCAAAGAATGCAAATGCCTCAATATCGTAAAGGAGAAGCATACCACCACAACATCGGGGAATCCTGGCCCCTGTCAGCGTCATGGCATACACTGGCTCGATCGTGGTCGGTCGCCCGACCCTCAGACCTCACAAAGGACCCCTCAGCTCTACCACGGCCTCTACCTCGGCCCCTCTGTCCGGATCCACCCACTCTACTCACAGTCATACTACTCCCGACTCGTCCACTACCAGCAGGTTGAACTCTCAATGTATCAGGGCAATCCTTGACCTGATGCTCATTCGAGCCGCACCTCAAACAAGCCCCAGTAAGCCACCAACACTCCCCACTGTGTCTTCTATCACAATGCGGGCACACTGGAGAAATCTGCCCAGAGCCTCCGCCACTACCACTACCAACGATCCAAATCTCCCCTCCGCCCAAATCCAGATCGCCTCAAACCTCCCGAGACTCGAAAGTCCCGCTCAAGCGCTTACTAAAGCTCCGCCAGAGTCGCCTCGACTATCATGGGCGCTTACCGGGACCCAATCTCACTGTCTCGTCTCATCACCGCTCCACTCTAACCAAAGCAGATTTCAACTCAATGAATGTACCCATGTCCCACCAAGCCAACCTGGATGCGGATCTCAGTGTTGAGGCCATTCTCGAACCTCCAGACTTATCACCTCGGTCGGGACCATCACAAGAGTATAATCTATCACCATTAAATTTTACCTCATAATCACCACCGACATCCTACCCCGCTTTAGTTCCGTAAACTCCTCGCATCTTCATATCAAGATAGACCTGGGCATATAATTATCCTCAAGGCCCTCGTAAACTCGGCCCACGTCAACAAGCAAGGCCTGGTGGTACCGCTCGCACAGTCTTCCACCACTTATATGTCGGGCTCGCAATGTTGATATTGCATAATCGAACCTCTCATCAGTTCGATCCATCTGGTCAAGACTCTCTCATCCTCTCCAACCATCCTCATTTCTACGGGTCTCAGATCGCCATAAAATCTCTATGCCTTGCACAAGCAGAAGTCATACCTCCTTTCCGCCTCACGGAACTCGAGGAGGCAACCTCAAGACGAGGCATGAAGACTCCTACTTGCTCCCACGGATCCTCGTCACCGGTCGCTCAACCCGATCACCTAGATCAAGACCTAAAACAAAACAAAATTCGATCGGTTTCAATAGCCCATCGATTCATACCTATATTGTTACTATTCCAAAAGATGCCAAACCATGCTCGATATCACTAAATGTAGCGCCTCACCATATAGGGTATCCACCGTAACGCCTGTAGGTCATTCCGATACATATCCTACGACAAGAGACCACTACCGACAACAACCACTACACTCCTCATGGCATCACAATCATAAGACAAGAATAAGAAGCGGCTACTTTTAAAACCAAACTAGATTCCATTTCATTCATTCAAAACTTAATAATTCACAACTGTCAAGACTTTTAAGTTACACATGTTTCACATATCTTGATCGCATAATAACCAGATCTAACTATCGGTCTCCAAAAGAAAGCCCGGTGACCGACCTTTGAGCCATTGCTTTTCTCGCCAATCCATCAGATACTACTCTCTACAATCCGAGGAGCTATCTGTCTATGCTAGGCACGAAAAATAAGTTGCAATTTTGGGTGAGTTTGCGAACTCAATGAGAAACCATCATCGATGGTTCTCCCAATTCATGCATCATATAAGCATGAAACAAGATACACTTGAGAATTATACAAAACACAACATTGATACTGAACAAAGAAAATTTCAATCACAAGACAAGAATATACACCCGCTAAAAATATTGTCGATATAGAATCCAAGATGTAATGCACACGTGACTCTTTTCCATTCATTTCAGATTGTGACCGAGCGCATAATGTTGATCAAGATAGACGCTGTCTGGGAGAATTATCTCCCATCGAGCTCGAGGCTCGGTTCAAGATATCGAGCTCTCAGGCTCGGTTCAATCAAATGGCGCCTTGGTTCACAATTTTCCTTTTAACAGTGTGATGTATTTGTACATGAATGCACATGTTTCACAACAAGAAACATGGTATTTTACAATCCAATATTCAATCCAATTAAACAGTTACCTCATGTAAATTCACAACAAGAATACCACATAATCCCGTAGTAGGGCAATCAATCATGTTATAATTCATGTAATCCCCGTAGGCGCCAGTCACAACAATAATTCATGTATTCCGTAGGCAATCAATTCACGCTAACACATAGATTGAATAACCAACTAGGTTACTCACCTAATAACTTCCACGCTAACGCCGGAAGTCTCGCCAATTCGTGGAACGATGGTCCTTTGGAGCCTCTATAACAAATTAAATGAATAACTATTACCATTGGTGTAAATGATTAAACAATGCACATGAAATCAAGAAATGTATATAATGCATGTTCATGGCAATCCCAGCCCTAATCCAATATTTCCCATAATAAAATTCTATGAAAATTAGAAATCCATAAAGCCGACGGTAAGCAATTCGGACCTCTATAGGTCCCCAATTAAATAAAAAAAGTGTTTACAAGTTCATTCGATAGGGCTACGCCAAATTCCGTCTAAAATTCCCGATTTCTCAGAAAATGAAATTAAATATTCAACGAATCCGATGCCTCTGGAATCAGGTCAATCGGACGTCGGACGGAAAGAAATTGACAAAAGAACAATTGTACCTTTTAATAACAAATAATAATCAAAATAAAATAATTATATATATATATATATTTGAGCGCCCGCCTCTGGGCGAGACGTCATCATGAGGCTTAAATCGCCTCACTTGTCGCGAGGCGTAGGCGTCACTCCTCGCGACCAGCCACTAAATCTCGCCTCGCCATGAGGCGTAAACGTCGCCATGAGGCTGAAGTTTCCACCGCTACCTCGCCTTTTTTTTCCAGATTTCAATCTTAATTTCCATCCACTCTAACTTTTAGCACACAATTCAGAAAATACCCACTATACCTCATTGGAAAGCTTATGCAAAGCTCTACAACTCTCAAGAAGACCAAAAAAATCAAATCCAACCCTAAGGGTATCAAATAACCCATCAAACCTTCTGCCTACTAAATTTTCATCAACACAGGGCAGTACATTTACAATGTCATAACTCACTGATTCTTCAGTAATAAATTACCACAAAAATATGTTCAACAAGTTCACAATGTCTTCTACAACTTTCATGAACAACCCAAAATCAAATTCTATTGCAAACCAAGTCAATTAATTCACCTAATGTTACTGTCCCTGAAAACCTTCAATTTGGGCAGTAACCTTACAACAAGCATAACTTCCAGTATACAAGTCAATAAAATCAGAACTTTATATCCCTGTAAAGATAACATCTTAAACTTAATTTTTCATGAAGCACTCATCATCCAATTCGATCTCTAACCATTTGAAAACTGTTATGGAAGTTTCTGTTGTCATCAGTCATTCATAACCTAATGTAGGATCAGTTTTTGAAAAATCATATCTCCCAATTCTGACTTCTAAAAATTACATACCAAATATCAATTTCAAGATAATCTCTTCCTCTACAACTTTTCAGAAGCTCACTCACACCAATTCAGTCCACATAAAATGTTAAAATTGCCTCAAATCAGTAAACTCACAAAATCACACTTAAACTAGGTTTCATCCAAAATGCTCAAAACCAACCATTAGTAATCAATTCATATCTCCCAACACACAATTCCAAAAATAGCAAGATCAGTAGCAATGGGAAGATAATCAAATATACTACAACTTCCATGAAGACCATTCTCCCTAATTCCATCTCAATTAATTCATACAAATCAACAAAACTCAGATGTCATGGTTGCGGTTACTGTTCACAGGCAATGGAACAGTAACTTTCCATGCAAAATTTCACCCTTCTATCATTGAAATTCAACAACACCTATTTCACACTAAATTAAAGCCAACATCCCAAAGTTTCAGTGGCCACTAACCTTACCTCATTTTCATTTCTACACAATAAGTTATGAATAAAACAGTAACATCTATTACAAATCTCATTTTCCAGATTCAATGTTAACCTTAGTTCAAACACTTCCAATATCTTTTCACATCACTAAACATCAAAATAAATACAAATTAAATATTAATACCATCATACATATATTAGGGCTAACACTGAAAAATTGGCAGCACTAAATTCCTCAATTCAAATACTCAATTAATTATCCCTATTCAATCCAAAATCAAACTATAACATTAACTTCAATGCATCTTCACCTAGCCTCATCCCTTTTTCATCAAATCATAATAACCATCACTTTAATGCCTACCTAAACCTAATACATGCTTTAAACCCATTTATTAACTACCCCACACTATCATGGCATTTAATCCATATGAAAGACATCATTAAACTCAAATACTTAAATGAAACTTACCTAACACAATTCTCCTTCAAAGCTTCTACTTCCAACTTTTACCTTCTAACCTTTATACCAAGCTACCACCTTTTCCTTCTCAAGTATATAACATACTCATCATCTAGCTTTGATGAGACCAAAGAAATGAGCTTAAAGCTATGGAGAAAATGGAGAAAAGGAAAGCAAAATCGATGGTTGCAAATGAAGGGTTGGTGTTTTGTGTTTGGATGGCTCCTTAAATAGCCTAACAATTCATCTTCTTCTTTAAAACAATACATATCCGAGAATTGAGAGGAAAGACATTTAATGATGCCTTTTTCAATGGCAACTTATAATAGGTTCTTACTTAAAGAAAAGTCAAAAATATATTTATTTAATCCAGTCCAAAGTTTTACTCCATTTAACTCTAATGACCCTACTTTCAGTCCCAAAATAATATACCCAATATTATCGTACACTGGTAGCGATCTTTGCTACCGAGAATTGACCGATTCGCCAATTGGCGATTTTACGGCCCAGAATTGTTTCCTAAAATCCAGAAAAATTCCTAAAATCCCTAAAATGTAAAACGATTTATGGCACGGTCCAAATAATTTTCCAAACTCAATTACCCCATTAATTTCACACAAGAGTTCAATTTCAACCCTAGTTTAAAATGACATGAATGCATGTATACTATGTGCATGTGCAACCCGTCAGTAATTATAGAGACTATATGCTGTATGCGCATGCCGAGATATAATTACATATCCCGAACCCAACCTAATTACCAAAATACCCTTCCTATAGGAGAGGGGATGTTACAATTCTCCCCTCCTAACAAAAATTTCGTCCTCGAAATTCTTACCTGACTGATCAAAAAGGTGAGGATACTGTCTCCTCATATGCTCCTCGGTCTCCCAGGTAGCCTCCTCAGTCGAATGGTTCCGCCAGAGAACCTTCACCAGTGGAATACTCTTATTCCTCAATTGTTTCACCTGAGACCCGATAATCTGAATCGGCTCCTCCACATAACTCAGATTACTGGAGACCTCAATCTCCTAAGCCGGTATCACATGTGTCGGATCCGACCGATATCTGCGGAGCATACTCACATGGAAGACGTCATGTAACTGAGACATCTCACTCGGTAAAGCTAGCCTGTAGGCCAAAGGTCCGATCCTCTCAGTGATCTCATATGGACCAATGTACCTAGGGCTTAACTTCCCCTTTCTCCCAAATCTCAGTACACCACGCCACGGTGACACCGTAAGAACACTTTGTCGCCCACATTATACTCAATGTCCCTCCTATGCCGATCAACATAGCTCTTGTTTCATCCCGAGCCGCTTTAATGCGACTCAATCGGTTTCACTTTATCAACAAGATCCTGAATCAACTCAGCCCCTCAATCATCCTTACTCCTCTTCGTCCCAATATAAAGGCGATCTACACGGTGCGCCCATACAAAGGCCTCATATGGAGCCATCCCGATGCTACTATGATAGTGATTGTTATATGCAAACTCTATCAAGGCCAAGCATCGATCCCATGCTCCTCACGAACTCCAATACACATGCCAAGCATATCCTCAACAGCCTTAATCGCCCTCTCACTCGCCCATCTCGTTCGAGGATGAAAGCAGCATCTTGAAGTTCAACCTAGTACCCATAGCAGATCGCAAACTCGCAGTAACCTCAAGTAAATCTGGGATCACATGGACACTATCGACATTGGAACCCGTGCGGTCTCACTATCTCCGTCACATACTTCGGGCCAACTGATCCATAGTATTATTCTCCTCACCGCCAAGAAATGAGCCGATTTAGTTAACGGTCCACTATGACCGAGATAGCATCATCTGCCCTCGACGCCCTAGGCAACCCCATAATGAAATCCATGGTGATCCGCTCCCATTTCCACTCCGGAATAGGCAACGAATGAAGCTTCCTCATTTGGAGCTTGGTGCTCACTTTAACTTCTTGGCACGTCAAACACTGGACACATACTCACCACCGCTTCTTCATACCAGCCACCGTAAATGTTGCTTAAGGGTGTTATACATCTGGTAGTACCAGATGCATAGCATATGTGGCCATGTGAGCCTCCTCCAAGATCTCTCGCCTCAGATCATCTACATCAGCAAACAAAGTCTCGCCCTATCCATAGAGTCTCATCTCTCACATCAAACTCAGATCTCAAATCGGCCTTCACTTTCTCAATCGGCCTCACCATAACGGGATCCTTATCCGAACCTCCTAATCTGCCCAAGTAGCATCGGTCTCAATCTCAATGTAGCCAATAATACTCCATCCCGCCCAAATTCATCAAGACATTCAAAGCTCTCAATTGAATCAAATTAGGCAATCTCATTGCACTCAATCTGATTTGATCAGATGTGACTTTCTACTCGAGCATCCGCCACCACATTAGCTTTTCCGGTGATACTCAATAATACAACAGAATCCTTCAACAACTCAAGCCACCTCCTCTCATCTCAAATTCAACTCTCTCGGCTCAAGAGGGTATCTCAAACTCTTATGGTCAAGAAGATTTGAAAGGTCTCACCATACTGGTAATGCCTCCAAATCTTCAATGCAAATACGACTCATGCCTAACTCCAAATCATGAGCAGGATAGTTTACCTCATGAATCCTCAACTGCCTCGAGGCATAGGCAATGACTCTACCATGTCGCATCAAGACACATCCCAATCCCCGATGTGATGCATCATCAGACACCTCAAATCCTCCGGTCCCAGATGGAATAGCCAACACCGGCGAGAGTCAACCGATGTTTCACTCCTCAAAGCTCTTCCGACACTCCTCGGTCCATCCGAATGGCACATTCTTCCTCGAAGTTTTGTCGAGGGGCCGAGATCAATGAAAACCCTCGACAAACCTCCGTAATAACCCACCAATCCAAGGAAACTCCAATCTCGGCACATTCTAGGAGCTTCCCACTTCAAACCTTGCGCTCTACCTTACTCTTGATCCACCAATACCCTCTCCGGTCACTATATGCCCCAAAAGATCACTGATCCACCAAAATTCACATTTGCTGAATTTGGCGAACAACTATCTCTCCTCATCGTCGTAACACAATCCTCAAATGTTCACTATGCTCCGTCTCATCCTCGAATACACTAGGATGTCATCAATGAAAACTATAACAAACCGATCCGGTAGGGCTGAAATACCTTATTCATCAAGGCCATAAAAGTCTGCCGGGCATTTGTCAACCCAAACGGCATCATTAGAAACTCGAAATGCCCATACCGCTCTGAATGCACTCTTAGGCACATCGGCCTCTGCAATCTTCAATCGATAGTAACCAGATCGCAGATCTAACTTGGTGAACACCGAGCTCCTCAGAATCGATCAAATAAGTCATCGATCCTAGGCAAGGTACTTGTTCTTCATGTCACCCGATTCACCGCCTATAATCGATGCTGCACCTCAAAGTCCCATCCTTTTCTTCACAAACAAAACCTGGAGCTCCCGTGGTGAAACACTAGGTCTAATGAACCCTTCTCCAAAGAACTCCTCGAATCGAACCTTCAACTCCCTCGGCCCACAGGTGCCATCCTATATGGAGGTATAGATATAGAGCGGTACCGAACGAGGTCAATGGTAAACTCGTCTCCCGATCCGGCAAGCAAACCCAGAACTCATCAGAAACACATCCGAAATTCCTAACTACGGAATATCCTCAAGCCTCTGCTTTCAACTCGTGTCAATCACATGAGCCGATAGGCCTCACAACCTCCTGCAGATCAACCTCGGGGCACTAAGGAAAGAGATCATCCGTGGCTTTGCCGCTAACTCCTCTCAACACCGCTCTAGTCGACCAGAGACTCCAAAACAACCTCCTTGGTATAGCGGTCCATGATAGCCCTATGAGCGAGAAGCCAATCCATCCCGTAATGACATCGATCTCTCTCGAGGCAACACTATAAGGTCCGCCTCAATACTGCTTGATTAATCTGAATCGAGCATCCCCTGCAGACCTCTCCCAATGCAGTAGTCATACCTAGAGGTGTACTCACCTCTAACCCATATCGTAACATCTCCCTATCCCCATGCAATCTACATGCCATATGAGGTGCAATAAAGAATCGTGGATCCAGGATCCAGCAATGCAAATGCCTCAATATCAGAAAGGAGAAGCATACCAGCTACAACATCAGGGGAATCCTGGGCCTCCTGTCGCGTCATGGCATACACTCTGCTCGATCGTGGTGGGCCGCCCGACCCTCGAGACCACAAAGGACCCTCGGCTCTACCACGGCCTCTACCTCGGCCCTCCGTCCGGATCCACCCACTCTCTCATGCAGACACCATACTACTCCCGACTCGTCCACTACCAAAGAAGTTGAACTCTCAATGTATCGGGGCAATCCTCGACCGATGCTCATTCGAGCCGCACCTCAAACAAGCCCCAAGAAGCCACCAACACTCCCCATCGTGTCTTCTATCACAATGCGGCTGCTGGAGAAATCGCCGAGCCTCGCCACTACCACTACCGGTCGATCCAAATCTCCCTCCGCCCAAATCCAGATCGTCTCGAACCTCCCGGAGACTGAAAGTCCCGCTCAAGCGCTTACTAAAGCTCCCGCCAGAGCTTACGACTATCACTGGGCGCTTACCCGGACCCAATCTCACTGTCTCGTCTCATCACCGCTCCACTCTAACGGCAAAGAATTTCAACTCAATGAATGTACCCATGTCCCACCAAGCCAACCTGATACGGATCTCGGTGTTGAGGCCATTCTCGAACCTCCCAGACTTATCACCTCAATCGGGACCATCACAAGAGCATAATCTATCACTCATTAAATTTTACCTCATAATCACCACCGACATCCTACCGCTTTAGTTCCGAAACTCCGTGATCTTCATATCAAGATAGACCTTGGGCATATAATTATCCTCAAGGCCCTCGAAACTCGGCCCATGTCAACAAGCAAGGCTCGTGGTACCGCTCGCACGATCTTCCACCACTTATATGTCGGGCCCGCAATGGTGATATCGCATAATCGAACCTCTCATCGTTCGCGATCCATCCGTCAAGACTCTCTCGTCTCTCCAACCATCCTCACTCGGCGGGTCTCAGATCGCCATAAAATCTCATACCGCTGCAAGAAGAAGTCATACCTCCTTTCCGCCCACGGAACTCGAGGAGGCAACTCCTCAAGACGAGGCATAGAAGACTCCTACTTGCTCCCACGGATCCTCGTCACCGGTCGCTCAACCCGATCACCTAAGATCAAGACCTAAAACAAAACAAAAATTACGATCGGTTTCAGCAGCCCATCCGATTCATACCTATATTGTTACTATTCCCAAAGATGCCAAACCATGCTCGATACCACTAAATGTAGCGCCCCTCACCATAGTGGTATCCACCGTAACGCCGTAGTCATTCCGATACATATCCTACGACAAGAGACCACTACCGACAACAACCACTACACTCCTCATGGCATCACAATCATAAGACAAGAATAAGAAGCCGCTACTTTTAAAACCAAACTAGATTCCATTTCATTCATTCAAAACTTAATAATTCACAATCACAAGACTTTTTAAGTTACACATGTTTCACATATCTGCATCTTGTATAATAACCAGATCTAACTATCGGTCTCCAAAAAAGCCCGGTGACCGACCTTTGAGCCATTGCTTTTCTCGCCAATCCATCAGTATACGGCTTCTACAAATTCCGAGGGAGCTATCTGCTCACGCTAGGCACGAAAAATAAGTTGCAATTTTGGGTGAGTTTCATAACTCAATGAGAAACCATCATCGATGGTTCTCCCAATTCATGCATCATATAAGCATGAAGCAGATACACGCAGAATTATACAAAACACAACATTGATCTGATCCAAGAAAATTTCAGTCACAAGACAAGTAAATATACACCCATTAAAAATATTGTCGATATAGAATCCAATATGTAATGCACATGTGACTTTTTCCAGATTCATTTCGAGATTGTGACCGAAAGCGATAATAAAGTGATCAAGATAGACGCGTCTGGGAGAATTATCTCCCATCGAGCTCGAGGCTTGTTCAAGATATCGAGCTCTAGGCTCGGTTCGATCTGATGGCGCCTCGGTTCACAATTTTCCTTTAAAAGGTGTGATGTATTTGTACATGAATGCACATGTTTCACAACAGTAAACATGGTATTTTACAATCCAATATTCAATCCAATTAAGCAGTTACCTCATGTAAATTCACATCAAGAATACCACATAATCCCCGTAGGCAATCAATCACGTTATAATTCATGTAATCCCCGTAGGCGCCAGTCACAACAATAATTCATGTATTCTCGTAGGCAATCAATTCACAGTTAACACATAGATTGAATAACCAACTAGGTTACTCACCTAATAACTTCCACGCTAACGCCGGAAGTCTCGCCAATCGTGGAACGATGGTCCACTTGGAGCCTCTATAACAAATTAAATGAATAACTATTACCATTGGTGTAAATGATTAAACAATGCACATGAAATCATAGAAATGTATATAATGCATGTTCATGGCAATCCGGCCCTAATCCAATATTTCCCATAATAAAATTCTATGAAAAATTAGAAATCCATAGCGCCGACGGCATGCAATTCGGACCTCTATGGGTCCCCAATTAAATAAAAAAAGTGTTTACAAGTTCCATCGATAGGGGCTACGTCAAATTCCGCCTAAAATTCCGATTTCTCAGAAAATGAAATTAAATATTCAACGAATCCGATGCCTCTGGAATCAGGTCAATCGGACGTCGGACGGAAAGAAATTGACAAAAGAACAATTGTACCTTTTAATAACAAATAATAATCAAAAAATAAAATAATTATATATATATATATATCGAAGCGCCCGCCTCATGCAGGCGAGACGCCGCCTCATGAGCGTAAATCGCCTCACTTAAATCGAGGCGAGGCGTCGCCTCGCGACCAGCCACTAAATCTCGCCCTCGAGGCGTAAACGTCGTCATGAGGCGGCGAGTTTCCACCGCTACTCGCCTTTTTTTTCCAGATTTCAATCTTAATTTCCATCCACTCTAACTTTTAGCACACAATTCAGAAAAATACCCACTATACCTCATTGGAAAGCTTATGCAAAGCTCTACAACTCTCAAGAAGACCAAAAATCAAATCCAACCCTAAGGGTATCAAATAACCCATCAAACCTTCTGCCTACTAAATTTTCATCAACACAGGGCAGTACATTTACAATGTCATAACTCACTGATTCTTCAGTAATAAATTACCACAAAATATGTTCAACAAGTTCACAATGTCTTCTACAACTTTCATGAACAACCCAAAATCAAATTCTATTGCAAACCAAGTCAATTAATTCACCTAATGTTACTGTCCCTGAAAACCTTCAATTTGGGCAGTAACCTTACAACAAGCATAACTTCCAGTATACAAGTCAATAAAATCAGAACTTTATATCCCTGTAAAGATAACATCTTAAACTTAATTTTCATGAAGCACTCATCATCCAATTCGATCTCTAACCATTTGAAAACTGTTATGGAAGTTTCTGTTGTCATCAGTCATTCATAACCTAATGTAGGATCAGTTTTGAAAAATCATATCTCCCAATTCTGACTTCTAAAATTACATACCAAATATCAATTTCAAGATAATCTCTTCCTCTACAACTTTTCAGAAGCTCACTCACACCAATTCAGTCCACATAAAATGTTAAAATTGCCTCAAATCAGTAAACTCACAAAATCACACTTAAACTAGGTTTCATCCAAAATGCTCAAAACCAGCCATTAGTAATCAATTCATATCTCCCAACACACAATTCCAAAAATAGCAAGATCAGTAGCAATGGGAAGATAATCAAATATACTACAACTTCCATGAAGACCATTCTCCCTAATTCCATCTCAATTAATTCATACAAATCAACAAAACTCAGATGTCATGGTTGCGGTTACTGTTCACAGGCAATGGAACAGTAACTTTCCATGCAAAATTTCACCCTTCTATCATTGAAATTCAACAACACCTATTTCACACTAAATTAAAGCCAACATCCCAAAGTTTCAGTGGCCACTAACCTTACCTCATTTTCATTTCTACACAATAAGTTATGAATAAAACAGTAACATCTATTACAAATCTCATTTTCCAGATTCAATGTTAACCTTAGTTCAAACACTTCCAATATCTTTTCACATCACTAAACATCAAAATAAATACAAATTAAATATTAATACCATCATAAATATATTAGGGCTAACACTGAAAATTGGCAGCACTAAATTCCTCAATTCAAATACTCAATTAATTATCCCTATTCAATCCAAAATCAAACTATAACATTAACTTCAATGCATCTTCACCTAGCCTCATCCCTTTTTCATCAAATCATAATAACCATCACTTTAATGCCTACCTAAACCTAATACATGCTTTAAACCCATTTATTAACTACCCCACACTATCATGGCATTTAATCCATATGAAAGACATCATTAAACTCAAATACTTAAATGAAACTTACCTAACACAATTCTCCTTCAAAGCTTCTACTTCCAACTTTTACCTTCTAACCTTTATACCAAGCTACCACCTTTTCCTTCTCAAGTATATAACATACTCATCATCTAGCTTTGATGAGACCAAAGAAATGAGCTTAAAGCTATGGAGAAAAATGGAGAAAAGGAAAGCAAAAATCGATGGTTGCAAATGAAGGGTTGGTGTTTTGTGTTTCGGATGGCTCCTTAAATAGCCTAACAATTCATCTTCTTCTTTAAAACAATACATATCCGAGAATTGAGAGGAAAGGCATTTAATGATGCCTTTTCAATGGCAACTTATAATAGGTTCTTACTTAAAGAAAAGTCAAAATATATTTATTTAATCCGGTCAAAGTTTTACTCCATTTAACTCTAATGACCCTACTTTCAGTCCCAAAATAATATACCCAATATTATCGTGCCTTTGGGTAGCGATCTTTGCTACGAGAATTGACCGATTCGCCAATTGGCGATTTTACGATCGAGAATTGTTTAGGAAAAATCCAGAAAAATTCCTAAAATCCCTAAAATGTAAAGCGATTTATGGCACAGTCCAAATAATTTTCCAAACTCAATTACCCCATTAATTTCACACAAGAGTTCAATTTCAACCCTAAGCCGGAAAATGACATGAATGCATGTATACTATGTGCATGTGCAACCCGTCAGTAATTATAGAGACTATATGCTGTATGCGCATGCCGAGATATAATTACATATCCCGAACCCAACCTAATTACCAAAATACCCTTCCTATAGGAGAGGGGATGTTACATTGGATCTCCTGAAGATGTAGCAACGGTTGGAGTTCCAGAGCTCAACATGGGGTAATCGATCTTAGTTTTAGATTTCTGTCGTATTTTTGTAACAACTCCGAGTTGGAGATTGCATTGTATGACCGAATGAATCTTGCTATAGTTTAGTAGGATGTTAAACTTTGATCTATGCTAAGGACTGATTTGTGTTGAATATTGTGCCTGAATACATGAAGTCTCATGTATATCAGTTGGATTTTACATTGATTAACCTAATCTGCCTAGTTGTGTTTGATTGAGTTAGTCATGTTTTTATTCGATTGATTTATTGCATTAATCATTTCATAGCATACACTAATGGTTTAAACAAGATTTAGTTAATCGAGTTGATTAATTAAATCTTGGACTTAACGAGTTATTAAGGTTGAGCTTTGAAACTTAGTGGATTTCAAACCCTGACATTTATTTTGAGCGATGATGACCTGAGCCGCATTTTCAAGAGAACTTTAGTTAATTGTTTTCAATCTTAATTATTTCAAATTGTCTTGTCTTTTAAAAATCCCAAAAACATTTATTTCATACTTAGCTTTCTTTAATTTTATAGATCAAGCCAAAACCCCCCTTGAATTGCTTTAATTACATGCATCATTAGACTAGGCTAGTCTTAAGATCAATCTGCTACTTGGTTCCTCGAGAGTCGACCGAGGTTGCACTCGTGTTGCAATTCTTGGTATAAATTGATTTTGACCGGTTTCCAAGGATCAATCTTCGGATTGAACGATAAGCCGCGATCACCACGACACTTAAGAGAAAAGAAGGAAAGAAATAAGAAGAGAAAGGAGAAGAGAGCAAGCTTCGGTGGAGAAAAAGGGGAGAAAGCTAGGGTTCGGTTTTTCACTAATTGGAGAGGGAGTTTGATGTTGTTCTAAGAGAGAGAAAGGTGGAGAATGAAGAGAGCTCCATCATGAACCAAGAAAATCCGAAATTGGAGAAGATGAAGGTAAGAGTTGATTTTCGATCTTTGATCTTTTAAAGAGTTTTTGGTTTAGAATCATGGAAAATGATATGGGTTTGTGTATTATGGAGTCAATTTTAGTGATTGCTTAGTATGATGGGTTTAATTTTGGATAGAAATAAATTAGGGTTTATGCCCAATTTTGTAAATTGGGGATTTTGGAAATTAGTGATTTAGATGGCTTGATTATGTTTGGAATTAGTGTTTTCTAAGTTCAATATTAAGGATTATGTTATTTATGAGGTCGAATTTGTGTGACATTGGTGTAGGGAATTTTCAATTGGGAGAATAAAAGAAGAAATGGTGAAATTGAAGCTAAGGACAAGTTTCTAGCATCGATTCGAGGTGGGTAATGTGTTTATAATTTGAATTTATAAGCCACTACTGCTTTCTTTAAATAAAGATATTTTCTGATTTCAATTGCATCATAAATATTGCATCATTGTATGAATGATTTGAAAAATCATTTTTTTGATTCAATACATGGACTTTGGATTAATTACAACATACATTGTGTTATGCCTCGAAAGATTTCATGGCATTTCATATATTCGGAAAAGATCATGCGATAAATGATTTTGAGCATGATATGTGCTTTGTTTGGGTAAAAGAGTTACGGATGGAGTCACGTGCACGTCGACGTATAGTATAGCCTTCTCCCGGCTACCCGCTTGAGGCAACGAGATCCTTGAGAAATCGGACTCGGATAGTTTACGATAAACTTCGGTTTATTCGTTGTGTTCTACGGAACTCTCGAGCCATGTGTTGTGCATTGCATATGTGGTTTGTCATTGCATTTATGAACTGTCAAGTTGATGCATTCATGTTTAGCAACCTATGGGTTTATGGCTGAAAGCCTAAAAATCATACGTTTTGCAATTGTGATTTGACTACAAAGAAGAGCGGAATTTTAGAAAATGTGCTTTACTTGATTTCAAAGAAATGTTTTTTCTAAGACCAGAGAAGGAAAAAGATTTCAAAGGTTTTGCTTATCTATTCGTTTTATAAACATATTATCCACGAGCTTTGTGCTCAGCCCACTTTCATCCCCATCTCCAGGTTTTCGAGCGGAAGATCGGATGAAAGAATGTCAAGACGTGTTATTCGATTTTGTATCGTTTGTATTTTGTGAAAATTGGGATTTTGTATCGGTTTGTATAAGATTTGGTTTTGTCAATTATTGTATTACAAGTATTATTATGGGATTGTATTATGAATTACGGACATGTGTATTGATTTAAGTTATGAATGGGATCTGAATATAGAGATGATTGATTATTGGGTTTGAATTTGATTTATGAATTTTGTATAAAGATTTGGATTATGACCTTATGTATAATGATTATGGTATGTATATGGAATTGAGAAATTGATTAAGGAAGGTGGAAGAAATGAAAAAGAAAGGAATGAGAAAAGAGAGAAAAGAAAAAAGAAAAATTTATACCGGTTTCGGATTGGATCAGTCTTAGGGTTTCCAACGCAACGCGACAGTGATTTCTAAAATATTTGTTCATGGATGTCGGCTCCATTTTGTTACATATCGGAAATTGGTTTTGATTTGATTTGTATTCGATTCGTTTTGATTCGATACCTTCGTATTTGTTTCGCGTTTGCTTCCGCATGTTGTGATTCGATATTTGAATCCGCTTTGTTTCCTTCGTGTTTCCTTCGTTTTTCGATTGGGATCCGATTTCCGGATCGAGTCCTAACAGATACTCTCAGAAATACTTTATCTACCACTTGGTACTCTATATCTCTTCTGTGCTGATCTGCATATCTTTTGTGCCCATCTTGAGTCGCTTTAATTATATTACGGATCAGTTTAACGTTATTAACAGTATCTTAAATCAACTCTAGGCCTTTAACAATCCTTAGACCCTCTTCATCCCAATACAAAGGTGATTGATACTTTCTGTCATATAATGCCTCATATGGTGCCATACTGATACTACTGTGATAATGATTATTGTATACAAATTCAATAAGAGCTATATATTTATCACATGCTCTTTGGAACTCCAAAACACAAGCTCTAAGCTTATCCTCAATGGTTTTAATAGTTTTCTGACTCTGTCAATATGTTTGAGGATGAAAAGATATACTAAAGTTTAACCTTGTACCCAAAGCTGTTTGTAAACTATCTCAAAATGTAGAAGTAAATCTGGGGTCCTAATTTGATATAATGGACACTAAAACTCCATGTAATATCACTACCTCATTAACAAACTTTTGAGTTAACTGATCTAGTGTATTATTCTATCTCACAGGTAAGAAATGGGTTGATTTTGTCAATCTATCAACAATGACTCATATGGCATCATATTGTCTCAAAGTCCTCGGCAAACCCATAATAAAATTCATAGTGATCCTCACCCATGTCCACTATAGAATAGGCAGTGACTGTAACTTCCCAATTAGAGCCAAATAATCTACCTTAATTTGTTGACAAGTCAAACATTTAGCAACCTACCCCACCATTTATTTCTTTATCCTTGGTCACCAGAAATGCTATTTCAGAGTATTGTACATCTTAGTAGTACCAGGATATATAGCATAGGTTGTTATATGTGCTTCCTCTAAAATCTCTTTTCTTATATCATCCACATTAGGTACACAAAATCTCTGCTTCACCTACAATGCATCATCCCTCAATTTAAACTCAGGATTTTGTTTCAACTTCTTAGTAAGCTTCAATACTTTGGGATCTTTACTTTAAGCTTTTCTGATCCTTTCATGCAATACTGGTCTAAGCTTCAATGTAGCCAACAATGCTTCATTTTGCCCCAAATTCAGCTAAACATTTAATGCTCTCAATTGTACTAGTCTCGATGTCTGAATTTATGCCACACTACTATTAGATTTCCTGCTTAATACATCAGCCACAACATTAGCTTTACCAGGATGATATTCAATCGTGCAATCATAAACCTTAAGCAATTCAATCCATCACCTTTTTCTCATATTTAGTTCTTTCTGACTTAATAAATATTCCAAACTTCTATGGTCTGTCAATATCTGAAATGTTTCACCGTATAAATAATGTCTCCAAATCTTCAAAGAAAACACCACTGCAGCAAGTTCTAAATCGTAAATCAGATAGTTAAACTCATGAGACCTTAACTATCTCAATGCATATGCAATCATATTTCCATACTGCATCAAAACACATTCTAACCCCTGGTGTGAAGCATCACTATATACTACATATCCTTTAGATCTAGATGGAATAGCTACCATTGGTGTTGTAGTTAATCGGTGTTTTAATTCCTTAAAACTCCTTTGACATTATCAATCCATCTGAATGGCACATTCTTCCTCAGAAGTTTTATCAAATGGGCTAAGATCAAGCAAAATCCTTCGACAAACCTTCTGTAATAACTTGCTAATCCAAGAAAACTTCAGATCTCAAACACATTTCTCGGGACTTTCCACTTCATCACTGCCTCCACTTTCTTTAAGCCTACCTGTATGCCCTGTCTAGATACTATACGACCCAAGAATACTACTTGATCAAGTCATAATTCACATTTACCGAACTTAGCATACAATTGTTTTCCCCTCATTACCTGTAAGACTAACCTCAAATACTCATAATGTTCCTCTCTACTCTTCGAATACACCAAAATATCATCTATGAATACAATCACAAAATGATCTAAGTAAGGTTGGAACATTTTATTCATCAACACCATAGAAGTTTTCAGAGCATTTGTTAACCCAAAAGGCATCACCAAAAACTCAAAGTGCCTATATCTGGTCCTGAATGCACTATTTGTACATTAGCTACCGCTATCCTCAACTAATAGTACCCTGATCTCAAATCCAATTTAGTAAATACCTGATCTCCCTGTAACTGATCAAGTAAATCATCTATCCTCGGTAAAGGATACTTGTTCTTCATTGTCACCCAATTCAACTGCCTATAATCAATACACAATCTCAAAGTCCCATCCTTCTTCTTCACAAACAAAATCGGAGCTCCCTAAGGTGACATACTAAGTCTAATAAAACCCTTATCCAACAACTCCTATAACTAGATCTTAAGTATCTTAAGTTCCACAAGTGTCATCCTATACGAAGGAATAGATATAGGAGCAGTACCTGTAACTATATCAATAGTAAACTCTTTCTCCCTATTTAAGGGTAAACTCAGTAATTCAGTAGAGAACACATCCAGAAATTTCTAACAATAAGAATATTTTGAATTGTATGTTCATTCCGGGTATCAATCACATAGGCTAAGTAAGCCTCACATCCACTTCAAATTAGTCTGAGAGCACTCATTGAGGAAATCAACCTAGCTAGCACTGCTTAACTAACACCTCGAAATATCACTCTTGGTTGATTTGGAGATTTAAGGATGACTTCCTTAGTGTAATAGTTCATAACAACTCTATATGCAGTAAGCCAGTCCATAGCCAAAATGAGATCTATCTCCTTTAACTGCAATACTATCAAATTGGTTTCTAACTCTGCCTGATCAACTTGAATAATGCACCTTTTATAGACTTCCCCAATAACTGTAGTACTACCTACTAGGGTACTCACCTCTAGGCTAAATTTCAACATCTTTCTCTCACAATGTAGTTTAGATGCCAAATGTGGTGTGATGAATGAATGTGTAGATCTTGGATCTAACAATGCAAATGCCTCAAATTGAAAAAAATGTAGCACACCTGCAACAACTTCTGGAGAGTTTTGTGCCTCCTGTCTAATGATGGCAAAGATTCTGACCTAAGAATGCGACTGATTACTCTACACCTCAATCTTGACACTAGGACCTGCTGAACTTGTTCTATCTCTACCTCTGCCTCTATGTCCTACTCCACTAGCTCTACTTTGCTGGATAATCATCTCAGTCACTAATCCCCCTCTCACTCCAGACTATCGTCCTAAAATCACAGGACAATCTCTAATCTGATGCTTAAAAGAGCCATAACAAAAATGAGCTCCCAATATCTTCCAACACTCCTCACCAGGTTTCTTTCCATAGTACTCACAACTAGGCATCTATTGTGTTTGTCCTCCTAATACTTGACCTCTACTATTACTAGCCTGTACAAACTGCCTCTCAGTCTAAACCCCGATTGTCTCGATCTAGTCTATGATCAGAATGATCTATTTTGGTGTTTACTGAATCTCTACTAGAACTAACTTGAGACTCACCATGTCTCTTCATTCTGATCTTCTTCCTATACTCTCCTTGTCCATCTTTCAATTACTGTCCAATTCGGATTGAGGCAGCTCGCAGTTCAATAAAACTACTCAAATTAATAATGGCCAACCTCGTTTTAATCTCCATATTCAGTCCATCCTTAAATTGCCTACACTTATCTTCCTCAATCAGAATCAAAGCAGAAGCATACCCCCATTAGCTCATTAAACCGTACCTCATACTCAGCTACAGTAAGCTTCCCTGTTTTAAATCTAGAAATCCTTCATCTTCCTATCCAGGTAGATCTTTGGCATATAGTTCTCCTAAAAAATCCTCAGGAAGTCTTCCCACATCGGTCTACAAGGTCGGGCAAAACTACCAGGAACAGTCTTCCACCACTGATAAGCTGGATCTTGCAGTAGCGAGACTGCGTAGTCAAACATCTCGTCAGACTCGCAGTCCATCTAATCACACACCTGCTCTGCTCTTTTCAACCAATCTTCTACCTTCATAGAGTCTATACTTCTATAGAAGTCTACAACTCCCTACTTCCTAAGTTTATCATACCTCCTCTCTCTCTTCTCAAGAATTTTGATGAGTTTGCAAACTCAGTGAGTGAATCATCATCGATGTGCTCACTTAAGTCAGAACACAAATATCCAAGTATATTTCCCAATTCAACAGATGTATCATATCATTCAATATTGAATACCAAATCAGAATATACATCATATCTCAACAGTACATCATGAACTACAAAAATTTCATAATAATTTAATCATTTATTTCAATCATTAATATCATCAGCATGTACACAAACATTACATATCACTATATCAACACAATTTAGTAATTCTTCGCAATCATTCACATGATACATGTATATATATATATATATATATATATATATATATATATATATATATATATATATATATATATATATATATATATATATATATATATATATATATATATATATATATACTCGCTTTCATTTTTACTTTGTTATGATCGAGCACCTATTTATTATCCCGTATCTGTTGTGAATACTGGGCTCATTTTATATTCTATTCCATACCCATTGTACATACTAAGCTCATTAATAACTAAGCCTATGGCTTTTGTGCACATTTATTGTAGCGCCCCCTCACCGTAGAGTATACACCGGGTCGCCCGTAGGTCGTACCGATGCACAACCTGCGACGAGGGTGCACTACGATTCGATCATTTCTATAACCTCATGGCATCAATACAAAGAAGGCAGTAATATCAAATTTGCTAGAATTTAAAACCAAAAGATTCATTTCCATTCATTCATGAAACCGTCAATACATCATCAGTCAAATATACATCTGTACGACCCAAAAAGGGCTAACATAGCTCCTACATAAGTCATCCACAAAATACTCCCAAAAGATCCCCAGCTGACAGACCTGTGGGCCATGCTCCTCTCATGCAACACACTGCAGCAGATAAGTCTCACCGATCGGAGCTAAGTCAAACTATCAACATCTCCGAAAAATAGTCGCAATTTGGGTGAGTTTGCGAAACTCAATGAGTAACCATCATCGATGGTTTACCCAACTCATGCATATACAATCAATTCACATTGTATCACATAATATCACATTCCAAATTAATCCATGCATTACCAAATTCACACATATAAGGCGTATCGACTTTCACACAATTCGCATATAAATATTCATATATGTAATGTACATGTGACTCTTTCATTTTCTTTCGTTGTTGTGACCGTGCGCCTGAGCTCATATACGTTGAGCCATAGGCTCAAACATTGGGCTCAAAAGCCCTAATCGTTGAGCATATAGCTCGACAATCGTCAGGCACGAAGTTCGTGCGTTGAGCTTAAAGCTCTCATATACGATGTTTGCACCGGTCACAACGCCTTTTATCTCGATCATCTTGTTATGCATGTATGCACATGTCCACTTTACAATACATGCATCATATTAGAATTTCATATACCTAATTCTCACCATTTGAAATCAATTATGAACAATTTATGCACAACCAACACTTCTATATCACAGTCCAACTATACCGAACACCCGTGGTCCGGAATCAATCAAATCAAACACATATAGTTCGTCCTTAACTCCACATGGCATATTTGCATAAAGTTAAACACATAAAGGTTGAGAAACCAACTAGGTTACTCACCTCAGAACTTCCGAGCTACTGCCGGGAAGTCTCGTCTAAGTCTGATGATCGGCGATCCACTTGAGCCGCTATAACAATCAAAATATAAATAACATTATAAAATGCACCAATTCTAATGTCCAATGATGCATAAGAATCAAATAATGTACGTACTATACGTGTTATGACAATTCACACAAACCAATTTTTCGATCTCAATTTCTAATTCCCAAATTCATAATCTCCAAATTGAATTTAATCCATAACTAATTGAATCATCAATTTCCTAAATCCCAAATTTCTAAATCTCCCAATTAAAACCTCAAAAATTCAACTTCGAATTTCAGCCTCCTCATGCGGCGTCGGATCCCTCGCCATGGCGAGCTCCATTTCTTTTACGTTGCATGACAAGAACTCGCCTCATGCGAATCAGGCTTCTTCGTCGTCGCGACGCTGCTGACGCGCTTATCTTCCTCGTCACAAGCGCCTTAGCAAGACGTCACAAGCGTATGGCTAAATTTGCCACAAGGCAACCACGGACACGCCCAGAAAACCCAGAAATTCTCAGATTCTCGACTGAAATCTTCTTCAAATCCAGTTTTCTCCTCACAAATCACTTCTAAATAATTCCATACCTATCATACAACTAATCTTTAGCTTCTATTTCATCAAACAATTAAATTCCCTAAAATTCAACCCTAAATTCATCGAGAACTCCTATCGGAAACCTAACTCACAAATCCTTTAATATACCAACTAAATCATTCAAATAACTTTATAAATTAACCAATCAAACTATACAAGACAAGTTAGAAGTAACTCACCTGATTAATAACTTCAAATCTCCAAGAATCACACCAAATCAAAGCCCACGATACCCACGGTTCTCAACAAATTCAAACCCATTTCAACTCTTTTCCAACACCAACCAAAGGGATCTATAAGGATGGAAGAAGGAGCAACTTGTGGAAAGAAATCAGCAACACTCCAAGGAGAATCCACGATGAAGGAAGAAAGAAGAGGAAGTTTATGTCGAAAGCAAGAAGAAAACCGTGGAGAAATTTTCAAAGGTGAGGCTATATATATATAAAAAGAAACAAGGGCTTGTTTGGCTAATTTAAATGCCACCCGGGATCCAAACCACCTCAAGTCAATCTCTAATTCTAATTTCTCCCGAATTCCAATGGCTAAACCCTAATTCCTCAATTTAAATTTCTCACCTATCCGTGCCATTGGATAATCAATTTGAACCGAAAATCCAATTAATGGGTCCTCGATCAATTTTTGATCAGAGCCTATTTCTCCGAAAATTCCGAAAAATTCTATAAATCCTCAAAATAGAAAACTCATTATCATATACTCCAATTTCATAATTCAACTTCCTAACTTTCATTTCCCACTCAAATTCAATTTCCAAGTCTAATATGACCTAATTTCCACACATGACCTAATCATCTCCAAATTCAAATTGTCCAAATTAAGTCGGAAATATGTCATACATGTATGTACGTACAAATGCCAATTTTACACAAACTCTATAATGCATGCACATGCCAAATACGAATGCAATGAACTGTACACATCCCATCGGTAACTGGATGTTATATTTATGAGCCTTAAGCTCTTTTTCACAGTGGTCACTCCAGTCCCAACTCCTTTATCTGATCATGCATAACAATGTGATGGAATGCATCATTTCACATAATATGCTATCAATAACTTTCATTCAATGTGTACAGTCATTTATCACATTCATCAATCTGAGTCTGGTATTTAACATTCAGTTGAGTACACATTTTCCATATTCACAAACAATTAGAAAGCACTTCCAATACAATTCCGCATATCAAACTCCTCGGACCATCAATGTCCGGAATTATCATAATCATATCAATAACAATTCAATATCTAAAATTTAATTGAAAACAATTCAGTTATAGTGAGAAACATCTAGGTTAACTCACAGTACGCTCCAGATAAGATATTGCCTTAATGACTCGGTAATGTCTGGATGCTAACAATCAATTTGTGCTTCTTTAGTCATGTAATACCCACATATAGTTCACACATTACTAATTTAATCAATCATATGACTATTCAATCATGCACATATATATATGTCATGTTTAATGTATGCTTAATTGAGCTTTCCAGGTATGTAACTATTAATAAATCTTGACCATTTAAACATCATATTTTGTATACTACTATTTTACAATCTGGTTTGTATCTTTAAGTTAGCTTGATTTACTCCAAATTCATCAATCATACCTTACACTTATCCTTGAACATTTTCATGATCAAAAGCATCTTATAACACATACATAATTGTTACTTTAATTCTGGAATTTCAGCAAGCTAGACCTATACATGCACCAAACTTTTTCCAACAATGTATATTCATACATTTACCCAATTCTCATTCATAAATACCTCATGTTCTTCAATGCTCATTCATCCATATCTTACACACATTAGTCATATCTTTAAGATCATGTATGCATTATCATTATTCCTTTAACAAACCATAAGTTCCATATTTGAACTCAACCACATCAAAATAGTTCATTCTTTAGGTTTTGACATCAATTAACTACATAAACTTATCAAGCTCTTAACCAATTAATCAAGCAATAATCTAAGCTTATTCCTAGCCTTAATCAAGTCCAACTATACCAATTTAGAGTGAAATTTCTCAGCTGATTCAACATGTACACAAGGGTAAAATTAAAATTCGAAAATTTGTCATCAACATCACTAATGTAACTTTCATACTGGTTACACCAAGGCTTACAAAATTCTGCTCACTTATGTCATTAACATTCATTTTTTTATAAACACATCTACAGCTATAATTTTCCATATTTGAAAACATCTAAATAACACCTATCTTTAGCATGAATTTCTCATCAATTATACTTTAAAGCCCAACTTAAATCATCCAATAGCCCATAAACTACTTTTTTCGTACATATAAAAACAAAACAGAATAGTACCCATTTATTCTCCATTTTTCAACACATCTTCAACATCAACATCATATACAATCTATCCCAATTTAATCATCATAATCTTTCTATTATATTGTTGGACCCCGATCTTTGAGTGAAAATTTGAAAATAATAAATGAAATTAAATGAGTGCTTATGTATGTGAATTATGCTATAGACGATTATGAAATTGGAATGTGAATTATGTTGGATGCTGAGTTGAGAAACTTTAAGCATGAACTATGGTTATATATGTGAGATATTATGCAAAAGCAAGAGAGGAACTTGGTGAATGACATGATGTGATAGAATGTAAGAAATCATATGCATTGAGGTTGAGTGTAGGATAAATTCCAATGGCAAATTGAATTGTTTGAATGAGGTTGAAATAGAAGAAGTGAAGTTGTGATGAATGTTAAGTTTTGTATGAGGATAAAAATGTATATGCTGATTCGAGGGAAATTCTGAAATAATTGAAATAGAATTGGCCAAAGTTGCCTTTTTCTAAGTTGTAGCTTGTTCTTTTATCTTTACAACGATACCAAGTATGCAAGTTTTCGAGATTGGAGTTAAGAGTTATGATTGATGCAAGTTAGGATGTTGCATAAGATTTGTGTTTGTAATAGCTTTGATGTATGTTTGAAATTTGAGGTTTTGATGAACCAATTAAGTTGAGATTTGAGAAGTTTGTGAATTGAATTTGTTGTTTAAATTGTTATAAAGTGTTTAGGCCTTTGAATAAGTGAATTTGTGAAGATTATAAGTGTATATAGTGTTAGGATGATTGTTGGAAGCATTGGAAAAGGTTGAAGGGGTTTTGGGAAACCCATGTCCGTTTAAACCCATGTTCGTTAAACGGACATGGAAGCCCGTTTAACGGACCTTCTTGGGTCAAAAAGGTCCCCTTGTTTTGCCCATGTCCATTAGACGGACATGGATGTCCGTTTAACGGACTTTCTCGGATAAAATGGTGCATTTTGACCCGACAATGTCCGTTACATTCACAGGTCAGCTTGTGAAAATGGAGATTTTTGACACTTTTAGAGGCCGAATATGATTTTGTGGTCTTCATAAGAGTTATAGGTATAGATGTCTTCTTTCTAATGGTCCAAAAAAGAAACCACTTCGACATCTACATTGAAATTTATGTCCATTGCGCCAAGAGAGGTTTAAATTGATTTCGGATGTAAACATGTTAGATTCTTTTGATCATAACTCCCTCGTCCGAACTCCGAACGAAGTGATTCTTAAGGAGATAGATTTCTAAGATATGAATATATCTCTCCATGAAATTTGGTAGTTTTTGGTTGTGAGATAAAAAAAGTTTGATTGTAAGAAAGTTAGAGGGAAGTTTAAAGAGCATGATTGAGGTATAAGCACAACTGGGAATTTTAAGCATATCTTGAGCGATATAGCTCCGATTGAGGCGATTCTTGCTTCAAAGGAAATTAGAAACTTAAAGCTACAATTTTTATAAAGAAGTCAAGTTGTGATTTTGATGTTCAGTAAGTGTGCGCTCGCCTAATGTTCGATCCGACGCTGCCGTTTTGCTCCGTTTCTGTTTTCTCTCACGGGCAAAACGCCGCCGTTTTGAATTTCTGTCTGATTTTGTTATTTTCTTCCTAATCCGACCTTGTCCAATCCTTTGCTTATATCTTTTCCGTCCAACATCCGATTGACTTGGTTTTTTAAGCGTTGGACTCCTAAGACAATTAATTACATTTTTATGGAAAATTTGTGAATTTTAGAGATTTAATTGAGGATGATTAATTTAATCAAAGTGAGTTAGATAATTTTCTAAACATGGTTCAGTCTTTTTCAAAATTCGGGATCTGTAGAAATCCGATTGAAGTGATTCTTGAGGAAAAATAAAATTAAGACATGGGGCTACAAGTCATATGAATAAATAAAATTTCAATTTAGCCCCTAAGACTTTCAATTTTTGAATTGAAGTTCGGATTAGTGTTCAGTATGGGATTAGGAACACCCGAACGTATTTTTGGTCATAACTTTTGCTCTAGTAATCCAAATGAGATGATTCTTAATTTGAATTAAACTAGAGAAATAGAGCTACAAATGTTCATAAGGGATTAAGTTTCAATTTAGTCTTTAAGAATGTCAATTTTTGGATGGAAATAAGTGTTGGAAAATGTTTTAGCAAAATGACAGTCCTAAATTCTTGGACTATAACTTTTGATGTAGTACACCAAATTAAATGATTTTGGTGGCATTATGAAATTAAGACAACAAGGAACGTTTCTCTAGAAGGAAGTTTTAGAAAATTCCTTCAATTTGATGGTGAAAAAAATGTCCTAAAGTAAGCATAAATTGAAATAAAGTTCAGGGGCAGTTTTGGAAGTTTACTTAAAGAGTTAGGTTTATAGGCTTATATGGAGGGACAAAATGGTCATTGGCCACTCATTAATGACATGGCACTATAAAAGGAAGAGGGTGTCATTTGGCACAAGGACAAGCATGACCCTTAGAGGAAAAAGGGAGAAAAAGAAGAGAGAAAGAGGGAGAAGCAAGTTCGGTGGAGGAGAAGAAGAAAAGAAGCAAAAGGTATGATAGGGTTTCGGATTTTTGGAGTTTTAAGCTCGTTTTTTCGATGATTCAAGGGGGAAAAGAGGGAAGGAGACAAGAGCTTCCTTCCAACCTAAGGAAATTTCAAAAATGAGGAAGATGAAGGTAAGTGATGATTTTTAAGCTTTGAATTTTAGTGAGATTTTGGGTTTTTTTGGCTTAAGATTGGTATGGGTTTGTGGATTTTCAAGTCAATTTAGGAGATTACATGTTTTAATTGGATCAATTTTGGATGCTTATGATTTAGGATTTTTGTCTTGGATGAGGAATACTAAGGAAAGGAATGGAGAAATTGAAGCTTTAATCAAGCTCCAAGCATGGATATGAGGTGGGTTTCGTGTTTATAATTGAATAATGAGCCAATAAAGTTTTTCCGAAGCAAGAAATAAAATGGTTTCAAGTATTTCGTAATTGTGCATATACTGTTTTCAGGTGATTTAAAGAAATTATTTTTATGTGTGTATATGCTTCTTGGATTGAATTTGAATTGTGGTGAATATGCAAAAGAATTGCATTGTGATTATGTCATATTATGCATTGACCAATGTTTGACATGTTGATATGATTGTTATGCCATTGAGTTGAATTATGGCATTTTGGTATAAGAAAAGCATAAGAAATTCAGATTTCGATATGATTGGTTTGAGCATGAAATGGACTCGTTTCGTTCACGGTATAAACTTCGGTTTCACCGTTTTGTTTCACGAAACCCTCGAGCCATTTGGTTATGCATTTGCATTTGATGTGCATTGCATTTATGAATTGTGAATTTGATGCATAGATTGTTGGCATTATTGTGCATTGGTTGAGAATTTGAAGAAATAAGAGTTTTGTGATTTTAACGTGGATTGACTATGTTTATGAAAATGTTCAATGAGAATAAACTTTTGAAAGGTTTTGCTTGTTATTTTGTTATAAGCATGTTACCCACGGGCTTTTAAAGCTCACCCCCTCCCCCCTCTTTTCATCCCCATCTCCAGGTTTCGAGAGGGAGATCGAATGAAAGAAAGTCAAGTCATCTGTCCGTTTTTACATATTTTTGTAATTCGTATATTTGGATTTTGGTAATTGGTATTTGTATATGGCTTGGAATGCCATTAAGATTTTGTAAGTAACTAATTGATGATATGTCTGGATTATGATATTGTATAAGGGCTTGAGTTGTGGAATTGGAATTGTGTATGGCTATGGATTTGTTCATTATGGTTTTGTATATAAATTGATAAGATATGAATGTGAGTTGGATATGCATGAATTGGATTGATTGAGCTGGTATTATAGAAGTGAGTTTAAAATTGTTTTCAAGTTTTGGGATTGTTAAAATATAACAGTTATGCTGCCCGATTTTAATATGGTGGTATGTGTATTAAGTATTTATTGGTAAATAAATAGAATAATAAGTTTTTGATTTCATTGATGAGATATATTTTGAATATGAAGAATCAAGTAAGTTGGGATTTGTATGATTGTATAAGATTTTGAGGATGAACTTTCCAATTAAGCAAAAAATTAAGTTTTGAATTGTATTCGTAGAATAAAGATGAAGGAAATGAAAAAGAAAGAAAGAAAAAAAATTGCACCAGATTTCGGAGAGGTTTAGTCCTAGAGTTTCCAACGCGATAGTTTTTCAAAAGTGCATGTTATCGGATGTCGGAAATTTGTGTTTCAGTTTGCTTGAATCGTTTATTTGATTTGATTCTGAGCCAATTCGATTTCGCTTCCTTTTTCTACCTTGATTTCAAGTTTGCTTTCGATTCGTAATGGATTTGCTTCGATTCGTTTGCTTCCACCTTTTGTTTCGTTTCCACCTTTGTGTTTCGCTTTCGTTCTTCGTTCTCCGGATCGGGTCCCAACATATATCATGCCATAAAGATAAACACTTTACTACCTCAATTCATTAAGTTAACCTAGCCCTCCATGCATGCAAGATCATCACAAATTCAAGGTGGAAATTGGATGGTTTTCTACCAGGATAAAAGACAACAATAATCTAGTTCTTTAGCTATCTTGTGAAGGGTAAAAACACGTATTTGTTGTAGCAATTTAGCGTAGTTCAAGAAAAACAAGAATTTTGGTGGTGAAAGATGAAAAGAGAAGAAGAATGAACAAAGTTGAAACTACTCCTGCAGAAATGTAACTCCTTAGATGCTAGATCCTTAGATGCTAGATGTCACCATGTTACATTGACATACGTCCCTAAGCATGTAAGCCACTTATCCCCTCCATAAGCTACCAAATGTCACCTAATTACTAGTTCATTTGTCACTCAATCATTTCCACTTGTCAACTAATTACCTATGCCAAATGTCACTCATTTATATATACCATTTGTCACTTATTTCATAGGCTTAGCCATCCTAATTTTTCATGTCAATTTGTATTGCCACTTGGCCTTTTTCCTAGTCTAAGTATACATTTTAATTCATTACTTTTATAATGGTAACAATTAATTCCAAATTTACTACTTGTAATCCATCAAACCAAAATTCAAGACATAAGCAATACACAATCAAATCATAATCACTTTAAACCTTTCATACCCCATAATATGTCAATTGAGTGCATATATTATCTTTGCAATGTGTATAAAATCATAATTCATGTGTGTATGCTAATGATATGCATGTGAATGAAATGCATTTCATGAATGCTAAAATGATATGACTCATATGTAATAATCTAAGGCTCTAACTCTTACTATGGAAAATGGGTAAATTGATGAGCTTGACAATCTAGAACTTACTCTTTTTATGTATATAAACTACTCCTTAAATGTAACGCAAGGGATTGATTACATTCATTTTTCCTTTCTATTATTGACCATTCTTTTCTTTCTTGATGATAATGAAAATTTCCTAGATTTGTTCATAGAATTATAGCACTAGTATTTTTTCACATCAATTCATTAATTTTCTTCTTGTTTGTTGTTGTTTCATTGATCATTAACGTACTTGCAAATTTAAACTCTAAGTGCAAAATCAATTAATTGTTGAAAATGGAATCCAGATTTAAGATTCACTAATATATAGTAGTCATGATGCTCTATTTCTACATAATGCAAATCATCCTGGAATAATCTTAGCTACATCAACATTAAAAGGAAATGATTACCTATCTTAGGTGTGTGTAACGAAGATTGCTTTAAGAAAAAAGATCAGGGTGGGGTTTACATATGGGAAATTAGTTGATCCAAATGAATCTTTAGCAGACTATGGTCAATGGAAAAGAATGGATTATACAGTAATTTTCTAGATTCTAGATATGATTTCGAAGAAAATTGTTGATTCTTTTATGTACATTAACTCAACAAAGAAGTTACGGTTGGAGATAGAACATAGATTTGGGGTTTGTAATGAACTCCTCTTATACCATTTTCGACGTGAAATTACATATATGAACTAAGTAAATATGTCATTGGTTGAGTATTAAACAAACATGAAGAAGTTTTAGGATGAGATAAATCTTCTAATGCTAATTCATTGCGATTGTGGATTTGTAAAATAGTTTATTTATAGAAAGACAAAGTTAATTTCTAATCTAGTTTCGTCTAATCAATTATGCAATTTTTGATGAGATTCAATGACTCATTTGATCATATCATAAATTAATTTTATCCTTTTCTAACTGTCAATAAAGCTTATTCATATTGATAAGTGTGAAAAAGTGAAGAGAAATCAGCAAGATGTTTATAGATAATCTTGAGAATAATGTGCTAGTTATTAGAGGAAGTATGAATTACAAAAGAGAAGGAGTAGGAAGAGGAAATTTTAAAAAAAGAAAATTTTGTAAAATGATTTGATAGGCACTATGACTATTATGGTCTTATCGGTCATCTAAAATAAGGTTGTTTTAAGCTCCATGGTATACATGATTAGTACAAGGAATATAAGGAAAGAAAGGGATTTGCAAATATGGTAGATAATCCTATTGATGGAGATGATACTATGACAAGAAAAGGAGAGGAGTTAACATCAACTATATTAAATCTGGTTCAACAAGAGTTAGTAAAGTTCATAAAAGGAAAAAGTACACAAAAAACAAACTTCATTAACTTTGCTCATATGGGAGAATTCTTAAGAATTTCCTACAATAATGAGCTTACTATTGATTTGAGTAATAACTTTTGGAATGTTGGTATTGATGTTAGTAATCACATGTGTGCCAACTTTAACTATTTGATATATTCTTACACTATTCTTTACGTCTACAGATGTTTAATTTTTTAAAGATATTTACCAAATTAATTTTTTTTCTTCATCTAGCACTCCTCTGCGAACCTATAATCCATCCTTCAACAGTTGATAATGATATTACATTAGCAATTTATCTATCTACACCTATTTTCTAATATAATTCTTAAGTCATTGAATCAAATCACTTATTGCCTGCATCTTTTCATAATCCTTTGAAACTTCAACCTTCTTATTCCTCCACCTAATTTTCCAACTTGGTATGGTACCAGAGTT
This sequence comes from Erythroxylum novogranatense, assembly GCA_029891385.1. Classification (NCBI taxonomy): domain Eukaryota; kingdom Viridiplantae; phylum Streptophyta; class Magnoliopsida; order Malpighiales; family Erythroxylaceae; genus Erythroxylum; species Erythroxylum novogranatense. The sequence continues at coordinate 12,413,442 of CM057228.1, forward strand.
ACCTATAAACCTATATGATTGAAATATTTTGTATCTACTATAATATAGTATGCTATATCACCATCTCTTATTAATGTTTCTTTTGGTATTTCATTGCACAAGCCCATCACATTTCCTTATGTATACTTTCCCAATTTTTCTGCTAGTTACTTATCTTTTATAATAAATATAAAAAATCTAGGAATCACATTTATATCATTAAACCATAATTTATCCTGAATCAGTTTGAGCCATAAATAATGAGTTATAATAACTTAAAGATAATCACACCTAGTAATTAACATAGTTACGTGAGGGTGAGAAACCCATTCGTTCAAAATGAGTATATAAGTTCAAATTAAAGTTAGATGACATTATAGATCGATATAAAGCAAGATTGGTAGCTAAAGGATACAATCAAATTAAAGGTGATAATTTCATTGATAATTTTTCTGCTGTCACAAAGTTGTTCATTATTTGTATTTTCTTAGTTGTCGCAATAGATACCCGAAGGATGTAGTTTCACACAAATTCTGGTTAGGTCACAGTTGTTTCTATCATAAGCAACAATAGAAAAATTAAACGTGAAATAAATAAATCAACACCTGAAATTTGTTAATGTACTTTGGCATACCTTACCTATGTCTATAGGGCCCTCACCTACCTTAATCACTTTCACCAACGAACAACAATAGTTTTACTCAAGGCATTAAAGAACCAACTCACCCAACCCTTGACACTATACCTTGTCCTCATAACCCGTGAAGTAATTCACACCCAATAATACGACCGTCTCATGCTAACTTCAACAGAGAATTTTCTTAACAACGTGTAACATTAAAGATAAGAATTAAACAACTTAAGTGATTGAAACAATAAAGACATAAACCAAGAAAAATACTTGAGATAAAAACACTTTTCTAAATATGTAGCTTCATCAATCAAAAGTGTGGGAAGTGGTAGAACAATATTTGATGTGAACTTTAGAGCCCGGGTCCCGTTCCCTATCCCGAGGTAACCGCTCGAGGTCGTCAGGTAAAGATCATGCAAGGGGAGGGTCAAAAGGATTTAAATTTAAAGGATTAGCAACGTGATAAAGTGGCGGGTTTGCCACGGGGGACGCCTCGCAGGAGAGGTTCGCCTCGGTCAACCTTTGGCTTCGCCGCGGCAAACTCTCAACACAAGTGCTCCTCACCCTTCGAGACAAATACGTCGTTGTGAAAGGCTGGCTTCACTGCGGCAAACTCCCAAATTCTAAAACCCGTACTCCCAACATTCAACAACCAATACTAAAAACACATACATTCATACATAAAATTCTAACCATCCATCTCACCCACCAGACAAACATAATCATACACAAAAGGAACTTCAATTCTTCATTTTCATTCAAAAGAGTTTGATAAAATACATATCATCATACACATCAAAGCTTAAAACAAAATACATAACGATGCTTAATGTTGATATGTCTAATAAGCTATTCAAAATATTCCCTAACTTAGTACAAAAGTCTCTAACTATCTTGGAGTTCCCGATGCCTTACAAGAATCAACTGTCGACTTATTCTGCACTTGAGGAGGGAAAATGATGGGTTGAGCTACACAACTCAGTGGCTAATATATTTATAGCCATCAGAAATTTTCCACAAATTCAAGCATATGTATATATATATATCTAACAATTCAAGCACTTTCAAATTAGCTCAGAAACTCATTATTAAGCAAGTTAATACATAACACATAATATAGAATTTAACGATTGAACATACACTCAAATGCATCAAAATTGACAATTCAAAGATGAAATGCACAAACAAATGGCTCGAGTGGTCCCATGGGTACGAAATGGAGAAACTGAAATTTACAATATGAACAAAATGAGTCTATTTTTTGGAGCTCATATGTCACAAGCGGGCAGCCTAGAGAAAGCTCTTGTCAACGTGCACGTGATGAGCGAAATGGTTCCACTATTGCCCAAACAAAGCACATATTCATTTTTGTCATATGCCCATACTTTCATACTTTTTCTTATTTAAGTCCAAATGTTATAACCTCTTTCAAGGTATAACATAATCACAAATCATCATGCATTATCAAATCTTCTTACTTGTTTTAGCTTCAAATTCTTCAAACTCTTCAAGATCTCCCAAAAACCTTAACTTTTTTCTCTTCTTTTCCTCTCTTCCACGATTTCTTCTTCAATTTAAAACAAGACAATAACTTCTTCTTTTTATACCCTTAATGATTGTAAGATGATCCTTTTGCCCTTCCATTTATGCCTTATAATCCTCATCCTTAAGTGACTTGCCAATTTCGCCCTTTAGTTTATACACCCTTAACACTTTAATTTAACCAACTCAAGCAATAAAATCTTATTAACATTTACATGCTAATTAAATTCCAAATAAAATAATTTATCTAGCAAGACCACAAAATTTATTCAAATTATGCTTAAATTAAAAAAAATCAGGGCCCAACATGAACTATTGAGAATAATCACGATTAGTCCACGCACACATCATCAAAATAACATCAATCGAACAAATGTTTCATCACCAAAACGTCACTAAAAATATAGCTGTAACACCACGTCTTTACTGGGTGTTTTCACACAAAAACAATATATGGACAACCCTAAATCATCAATCAAACTAGCAGCCCCAAATCAACAAAAATGTATCCACGAAAACTCAACAAAACAACAAACGTTCCATCATTGAAATGTCATAAACATAAGAGCTGCAACACCTCCAAGACATTTGGAAAATATTTCAGCAAAAACAACACATACGATAATCCACAAAATCATGCAACCTTTGGAGAAAAATGCCCAACAAATCTGGACAAAATCATACAAAAATCAACTCATAAAAATAGTTTATGATGCATGAAATTCCAACTACCAAGTCACCATATTATAGTCATTTTTCTCACACAAACAACCTTGAAAATTCACACTATTAGGTAGATAAAATCAGATGTCGACTATGGATAAAATCACCAAAAAAATCAGTTGCCCTTAGTTAGCCATTATACCCAAATAAGTTGTCAAATAAGAATCCAAAAATCACCAAAACTCTACATCTTATCGTAGTCAAGATATGGCAATTTGATTTCAATTAAATCCTATCATGACAAGAATTTTTTTATCTCAAATAAACCTCATCTTCCAAGAGTCCAACATAAGGTCTAATACTCATTATAATATTATTCCTCAAATAATCAAATATGTCTAATTACAAATAATGCCCAAAATATCATAACACATAAACAATCTCCCCCTTTTTGGTATTATTTGTCACATATTGAAACTCCCTCTAAAGAAAATACTTGGACACATAATCATTAAGTTCACAAATACCACATGGGAACTCCCCCTTAATCGAACATGAGGTTCCAAATAACTTTCAAATAAGCACTTAGCAAATATCTAAATAAACAATAATCTGAAGTTAACAAAACAACCAAGTTGTCTAAGTAAACACAATAGCCACAACCACTACATCATTCATTATCCCCCTTGGGACAAAAAGATGCTGAAAAGCGAGATTAATAGTCACGGAGATACCTTGAAATCTCCCCTTGAATTGAGCAGTCATATCAGATGAAAATAAGCAATCTTATATCTCCCCCTTGGGATAAAACAATGCCAAAATGAAGAATGTCTTCAATGTGTTCAATCTCAGTGAATAAAGAAGCATAAAAATTAAGAACAATTGCAGTGGAAGAATCATAAACACGCTAAGATGACAATTTATCACCAATCAAAATACTTGCCAACATATCATTACTTATATCAAAGACATCTGCATATGACTGATTAAATTCAGAAACCCCAAGAATGCATTCAACGAATCATGATCAAACTTAATCAATATCCTCCTCACGTAAATCATATGAACACAAATTTGTCCAAATTCATACAGCCTATATTATAGACAGAAACCAAGACAAACTTTAGAAACCCAAATTATAGAAAATCTTAATCTTCCTACAGGTCTCCAAGTGCTTGTATAGGACTTCCATTTTCTCTTCTTTAAAGTGTTAATGCATTCCGCTTGCATATGTCCAAAGCCTTGACATTCGTAACATTGAATTTTCTTCACTTTTCTTTCACCTTTTTTAATTTTAGCTTGTTGTTTGAAATTACTATTTGATGAGTTCCCATCGTTTTGCCTAAAATTGAATCTATCCTTCTTCACTTTCTTTAACCACTTACTGAAATTTCTTATTAATAACTTTATATCGCCATTCTCATCATATTCATCTTCGAAGTCATTCATGACTATACCAATCTCGACATGAAATGTCAATCATTTGTTCCTGTCCTATTTGCCCCTTGACAAATTTATCTCAAAATTGGTAAGAATTTCAGTTACCTTATCCAATGAAAATTCATTGATATCATAAGCTTTCTCGATTGCTGCAATTTTCAGTATGAACCTCGGAGGCAACGATCTCAATGTCTTCATACCCAATTTCAAATTAGAGTACTTCTTCCCAAGTTTATGTGCTTGGTTTACTATGTCACGCAGTCTCTCCTGTAACTCTCCAATGGTTTCACTCTCATCCATCTTCAACTCTTCAAATCTCACAACCAACATCTAAAGTTTTGAGGCTATCACATATTTTGATCCTTCGTGTATAGTTTGCAAAGTATCCTATGCTTCTTTTGGCAATCCACAGGTTGATATCATAGTAAAGCAACCTTCATCAACTGTACTAAAGATGGCATGCAAGGCTTAAGAATTTCGAAGCGCTCTATGTTCTTCAACCCTTGTCCACTCAGATGCATCTTTAAGCGCTGCTTCTCCCTTTTCATCAGTTGTCACTGGATATGTCTAACCATTTAAAACTGAGTTCCACACTTTTGTTCTTTGTGCTTGAATGAATATTCTCATCTATGATTTCCACGTAGGATAATTTAAACTATCTAATAACGGTGTTCTAATGATTGATATCCCTTCTCTTATAATTATAATTATGAAACACAGATCTACACCAATTTGACGTACAAAGTTCTAATTTGATGACCCTCTCTGATATCAATTGAAAAAACTTGAAGGATGTAGTTTAGCACAAATTTTGGTTAGGTTATAGTCATTTTTAGCACAAACGGCAACAGAAAAATTAAAGGTAAAATAAACAAATCGATAACAAAAATTTGTTAATGCAATTCATCACACCTTGCCTACGTTTGTGGAGCTCTCACCCAACTTTGTCACTTTCACCAATGAACAACAATAGTTTTACTCAATTACAGAGCTGACTTACTAAACCGCTAATACTATCCTTCATCCTCACAACTCGTGAAAATAATTCACACCTAATAATATGACCGCCTCGTGCTAACCTCAGCAGAGGATTTTCTTCATAACGTTTAACAATAAAATAATAATTAAACAACTCAAGTGATTGAAACAATAAATATATAAATAAAGAAAAACACTTGAGATAAAAACACTTTACTAAATATGTAACTTCATCAACCAAAAGTGTGGAAAATGGTAGAACAATATCTGCTAAGAACTATTGAGAAGAATCATGATTAGTCCATGTACACATCATCAAACTAACATCAATCGAACAAACATTTCATAACCTAAACGTTACCAAAAATACAATTGCAACACCACACTTATACTGGACATTTTTCACACTAAACAATATCTGGACAGCCTCAAATCATTAATCAAACTAGAAGTAACAAAAACTCAACAAAATAACAAATGTTTCATCACTAAAATGTCATAAACATAAGAGTTACAACTCCTCTAAGACATCTAGAAAATATTTCACTAAAAACACCACATCTGACAACCCACAAAGTCACGCAACCCTTGGAGAAAAATGCCCAAAAAATTTGAACAAAATCACACAAAAATCATCTCATAAAAATAGTTTATGATGACACGAAAGTCTAGTTCCCAAGTCACCACATTGTAGTCATTTTTTCCACACAAATCAACCTTGAAAATTCATGTTATTAGGTAGATAAAATTAGTTGTACACTATGGATAAAATCACCAAAAACTCAGCTGCCTTTAGTTAGCCATTATCTCTAAATAGGTTGTCAAATAAGAGTATAAAAATCACCAAAACTCTACGTCTTATCTTAGTCAAGATATGGTAATTTGATTTCAATTAAATCCTATCATAATTAGGATTTTTTATCCCAAATAAACCTTATTTTCAAAGAGTCCCACATAAGGTAGAATACTCATCATAATATTATTCTAATCAAATACGTCCAATTACAAATAATATCCAAAATATCATAACACACAACTCAAACAACAAGGAAATGGTCAATTCATTCAATGAACATTAATAACACCTTTTACATGGATTTCTAAACAAGGAAGGGTATATATTACCTCGTAATAGTTATGAAAAAGTGCAAAAAGGTCAAGTTTTCAAGCTTGAAAGCTCATTATATGGCTTGAAATAAACATCATGTCATTAGAATTATGAATTGACATCTAAAATACAAGACTATGGTTTTGTCTAGTCAACTCATGATCTTTATCTATTTGCTATATCCAACAATTGTGATTATATTGCCTTAATTATACATTGATGACTTGTTAATTACTGGAACATCAAAAGCTGAAATTGTCATGGTCAAACTTTTTTCTTATGAGTTCACTACAAAAGATCTTGGATACATTAAATATTTTTCGAGTCTAAAGATCATCCCCAAGTCTAATACAAGTATACATATCAACAACAACAACAACACTCAGTGAGAATCCCACTAAAACGCATGATTTGAGGAGGTTTAGGAGCTATACTTTATGTTGTTAGACATCTCAAGCAAATTCATTCAAAAAGTGTGTTTTACTCCACAAATAACTCTTTGAATTTTCAAGCTTACAATAAAGTTGATTGGGCATCTTGACCATATGCCAAAAAAAACTCTAAAAAGATATTGCATATATTTCAGACCATCACACATTTCGTAGAAGTCTAAAAAGCAATAAACAATATTGTGATCCTCCTTTGGAATAGCATATAGGAGTCTTAGTTTCATAGTATTGTGATCCTCCTTGGGAATAGAATATTGGAGTCTTAACACCTATTTGGTTGAGCTTTTGGAAGGTAAAAAAGTTTTTTTTTCACCACAAAAACTATTTAAAAAAAAGAGTGTTTGACTGTAAAATCCAAAAGCACTTTTTAATAGAAATGGCTTTTTTGGAAGCTAAAATACAACATTTTAAGAAGCTCAAATTTGGAGCTTTTCAGAAGAGCCCCCCATTTTAGTTTTTTCGGGTAGACTTTTTTTCGTCACTTACGTTTATAATATGTCTGATGTTTACTTTTGTCACAAATCTTCTGCAATTGTTTGGCAAACCGATCTTCATAAGGGACACATCTAATCCATCTTCATTCAGTTCATTTCAAGTACTTGATTTATTTTTTTCTGATTACTCGATCTGTTTGTTTCATTTTTTCGATGTTAGTTGCTTCCATTTCTTGATCTGTTGGTTTCATTTTTGTTATTATGTGAACTACGGTTAGGTGTAGAAGATTTTGTGTTGCATTATGAGTAATTTGTATTTGGGTCTGAGTGAGATCTATTTTCTAGGTCAATCTTATAATTGTCGTGACCTTCTGGGTCAACCGTTTATTAGCTAATGTATGATTGTATTTTGAGGAATGAGATTATTGTATCTCCGACTATTCTTTCTACCTACGACAAATGACACTTTTCTAGTTGTCATTTAATCTATATCCATAGACATATGCTCATACTCCTTATCACATGATGTTTGCAGTTCATCGTTTCCTTCTTAGAATGCAATCACCACGCATCTTTTGCTTGTTGCTTAACTAAGTCTAAAGCTCGAAGCTCCTGTATGCTTGCTTAGGTAACCTTCAACTGTCTATAATAAATGACTTGTTGCATGCAATTGTTTGATTATATTTCCAATTCACACCGACCAAGCCAATTGGTTTTTAAAAAGGTCAAAGTTTGTTACTTTCCATGCACTAAAATGTAAAAAATGATAAAAACCAGAGGTGACTCTTTTTAGGGGGCGTTTGGTTTGAGCACGGGGTTGGTTATGGATATGAGTATAATAGTATAAGGGGATGAGAATAGGTATGAAAAATAAAAAAAATGATGTTTGATTTGTAACTTGGGTTTCTGTATTAATATCAGTAATGTTGTTTGGTTTGTTGCATTAATAGAAATGAAAGATAATATAATATCATTTTTACCCTCAGTAAAAATGAAAATAATTTGCCCTTCATATGTTTATTGGGGCTATCTCTATATGTTTGTAAAAAAAACCAAACAATTTTCATCAATGGAAATGAAAATTACGATCAAGGAATTTTATCGCAATTTTCGAGCATTAGATGAGGATAAGGAAGTAAGGAGATCGTAAGGAATTGAGAGGTGATAAGAAAGTAAAGAGGATGGTAGGGTAAAGGTTGGGGATAAAAAAAGTAAAAAAAAACGTGATAAAAACTTAGATTGGAATGAAAACTCGATACCCACCCCCTTAATGGGTTTAGTAGATTCCAAAATTTAATGGAATAAATCCATTCCCTTATAATTGAAAACCCCAAAGCAAATACTATTTTTTACAATTATTTCATTCTTTCATTCCCAAACCCTCAAACCAAACGCCCCCTTAATTTTTCATCTAGTGGTTCCCTTTTTCTTCTTTTTTCTTTTTTATGTTTAACTTGATTTTTTTCGTCAAACTCCCCCACATCCATTGGTTTCTAATACACATTCAAATGTTAGAAAGTAGAGTAATGGTCAAAACAGGTTTTCAGATTCTTGTGTTGAATCTTCGAGATTTCTTGTACTAGTCTAAGAGAGACATAGGATAGGGATGAATCAACTTAACGTTTAATCAGCCATTCTTTGAAAACAAGAGAATAAGAGATTGAACCATACAATGTTATTTACATATTCATCTTCCCTACACCTTCCACAGCCTGCACAACAAGCAATTACCTTAGATTATTACTTTCTGTAAATAACATTGAATGGTTGACATGTATGACACTATTCTAAGCTAAAAATTTAACATTTTGAGTAATTTGAGTATTTGACAGGAGTTCAATGAATGTCTCTAGATTAGAAGGGAAAATTTGGAAGTTTAGATTATTTCTTCCTGATGAATGCAGGATTTGACATTGAGTACGTTTGTCCACTTAATAGTGTTATATAGTTGTTGGTTGTTATTAGCTCTCTCTTTTTTTCAGTGATTAAATGGTTATCAGGTGTTGTGTTAGTGTGGTGAAAGAAAACACTAACAGTGAGATATACAACTACAAACAATAGTAACGTAATGTCCAGTAGAGTTTCATTTTCTTCCCTCATTGAAAGTTTTCTTTTGAATATTACCTTTGGTACTTGTTTGATGTTTGGATTCACTTATGTAGAGGAAAGAGTATAATTAGGATATTGTTAATCTAATACATTCTGTTTGAGTATAATTAGGATATTGCTAATCTAATACATTCTATTTTCTTTTGTTTTTGAAGTGTTCTTAATAGACACTTGCTTATTAAATCACTAACTAACTAGAATTCCTCATAATGCATTTGATTATGAGATATATATGATAACATTCATTATATCAAACCCAATAACAAGGGATACATTGATTGAGATGTGCACAGGTTCTTCCAAAAACTTGATGTTAGTGTGACATTTTCTATGTAATTTATGTAGTTAGCAAGGTGTTGGTGTCCATCTTTATCGACGTGGGTATGCAATTAGGCGAGGGAGATACAAGACTTAACATATCTGAAATGTCACATTGGTCTCTTAGTGATACTGATATTTTGTAACAGTACAGGTTAATATTCATACATGGACGCTAGTGTTGAGTCAATGAACCTGGAAAGTGAAATCTTCACTTTATTTTTCTTTGGAGGGTATTATACATGATTGTCGTCAATGTAGGAAAATCCCGATGTGTGCATCACATGCACACGGTGCGGAAAAACAAAAAATTTTGTTTCGGGACCTTCCCGAAAGTCAGGATCTATGTGTCTATATAACAAAGTCAAACCATAACGACCAATGGAGGCCGTCTCTAACGGTATCCACGCAGAGATCGAAGAACCTAACCGGAGCAAACCCTTTGACCCGGGAATAGCTAGAACAAAGTGAAGACTGCTAGATCTTACCTTATTCTTGGAGAGCTAGGTGAAGACGATGAGAAGAAGAGCTTGGAGAAGAAGAATGTCGTGGGTTTTTTAAGAAAGAAGCTTGAAAAACCATTTTTTTAAGAACTCTTCATATGAATTCTAAACCCTTGCTTAAAACCAACGACCATCAACCTTTCCTCTCTTCATTTGCCATTTGTCTTTGACAATTTAAGGACATTAAATGCAAAAGTGGACTTGCTTTCCACGTTAGGCATTATATCTATATATATATATTACTTAATTAATTAATAAGATATATATATATATATATATGTCAAGTGGTCCACCACACTAGTGGTCGGTCCTACCGGTCCCAGATGGAAAAAATACCAAGACCTGTCTCAAAGAATATCGATGTCGCAATCTCATCGAACATATCTCGATCTCATCGGGATCCATTTAATCCTATTGCTTCCATATAATGGATCTCATCCAAAACTATTTTACTTAATTCTCGAATCACTCTTATCGTGTGACCCATTAGGTTCTCGGTTATGTTGGCCACTTAGATTAACACTTAATCGAGCAAGTCATGAAAGATCTAGCAACACATCATGACCCCCAATTGACCGGAAAGTAATTGGTTTGACGAATGAACCTATATTCATCATGAACCATATCACGAACCTTTCGATAGACAATTACTGTACAATTCGTCCTTTCACCATGCTATACCCCACTTGGTTATGAGTATGGGCAAAGTGTCAACTCTTACTAGACTGACTACGTCAAATCTAGTCCAAGTGATATCAGTTCTCGTCCTAGGACTCATTACTTTATATGTCACTGAAGACACTCTCCATGACATATGAACTCCAGCCAGAGATTTCCAAGTAATGACCCTGACAAGAGGTCATGGGTATCATCTTCTGCTATCACAGAAGTGGTGAATCCTTTATCGGCTACTCAATTACCTTCGAATACCTTAAACTGTACCCAAGCACCACCTTACGAGCGACCTCTGGAAGGCAACAAGGAATTGAGTCAGCACGTAATCAAGATTCAAGATATCCTTGAGTACCTCAAGTCTAAGGATACTTGCACCATTGTTATGATGAGATTATCACTGACATTAGAATAGGACATCCATGTGATGATCTCATAGCAGGTCATCCAATGTACTTACTACCTCTAGTAAGCATTCACATCTCAACCCTAAATATCTCATATTTACAGCTTCGAGATCCACCGCTTGATCAAATCAAGGAGCTTGAAATGTGTTAGTCTCCGGATTACCGATGTCTAGTTTCAAGAATCCTATGACTAGGATAATTTAGATATCGACATAATTGCATATGATAGGAATCTCAGCAGTATGATCACATCATAATTTCCTTCATGCTATGTCATATATCATGGACTTCATTAATTTGCTTATAGATCAATATCAATTCATAAATAATGAATATCAAATTAATGAAATATGTCTTTCTTTATTTATCCATAAAGTATGTACATAACTTTGTACAAAACGCGCTAAAGACGATTGCCTTTAGGGCACTACTCTAACAGTCAAAACTATAAGTAGCCTCCTTTTTTCACTCATCTTTTGTTTCATTCCTTTTTCTTGCAATTACATTTAGCTAATCAAACTGGATATGACCGCCCTTTTAAAACTTATGTGTTTGTCTCTTTTGTCGACCCTTTTATGATGATTTCTCAACTCTATCATCGACCTTCTTTGATGTGCTTGATCTTCTACAGTTATGCTTTTATATTTTCTTATACTTGCTTAATTCATTGTTATATGCAATGGAGATTTTGTTGTTGATAGAAAATGTCAAATCCAAGTCAAGATATTTAAGGTGGGGATAAATTGACAAAAAAAAGGGTTAAAGTGGAGTGGAATGATAGAACTCTTGAAATTGTAATCAACATTTTTGTGAAAGAGACATTAGTTGGAAATAAACCAAATGATCACTTTAACAAGATTGGATGAAAAAATATAGTTTCAAAGTTTGCTCATTAAACTAAGAAGAATTATGAATACAAACAATTTAAGAATAAATGGGATGTATTAAAAAAGGATTGACAGCTTTGGACAAATTTAGTAGGTAAGGAAACTGGACTAGGTGTTAGTAATGTGCCCTAGGTCAATGGATATTTGTGATTCATGTATTAACATTATGACTTGTTAATAATATATTATGAGGTATTCCTTTATATATGCATGTATTTCGTTTATGTAATGTGATTTACATTCCATGAATAGTATTAGACTTATGTCATCAAGTATATGACTTGATAGTAAAACCATAAGCGTTATAACACTATTCTAGATTGTCCCTGGTCGATCATTATTGGTGGAACAATAATGAATTAAGACTAGTATGTGTTCTGATTGATGATCACGTTTTACTGATCATGGATATGAGATATCAAATCAGAAACATAAATATATGTTAGAGAACATATATTGGACCGACCCATATAAAGAATACTACATGGTTTCATTTCATTAGTGATTCTTTATATGGTTTGACTTTAGTCCTTTGACCTGAAGTCATCATGGTTCCCTACATGAGGAATTTAGTGTTTTGATATTAGACTAAGTTATTTTTAACCGAATAATAAATAGTCTTATGTTGGACACTAAATGAATCATGCGGAGGGACGTGAATGACGTAGATGAGATTTGTACCTCTCTTAAATGAGAGATATCATTTGGGCCTCTTGACAAGTGTGATCAAGAAATGCATGGTCGTGTTTCAAATGAATTGATGAAGAGTCATCAATGTCATTTGTTATAATCACCAACTTGGGGATCAAGAAACTATGATTAATCAAAGGTTGACATGTACCATGCCTTTTGATTAATCTTGATATCGTGTTACAAAGGATCGAGCCTATAACCATAGTTACAAAGTTAAATCGATTATCGATCCTCATTTGATTTGGGTAGTCATAATGTCTTGCTAGAGGCGCTTATGACTTATGGGCCTGAAGTGTGATCGCCCATTGCCAACATCAAATGAGCCTCTGGTCACACACAAAGAGTAATGTGATCTGGGCTTATTCTCTTGGGCCTAATTTATTAGGTGTTGAATAAATATATTTAGATATATTTATTGGGCTAGATTGAATTAAGTTGTCGAGCTTTTAATTATATATGATATAATGAGTCAAACTTAATGGGGCCTAAATGGGATTAGGGTTTCTATAAATAGAGAAGCTTAGGTCTCATTAGGTTAAGGGAGAGAAACAAAACCCTAGCCGCCATCCGAGAGAAAAATCGATGCGGCTCGAAAAGAGTTTCAGGACGTGCTAGCACACACTGTACATGACCGGATCGTGCATGCTCGTGTGGATACCGGTAGAGGGCATTCGCGTTTTGTTGTCTTGAATCCAAAAGAAGAACCTATCCACGAAAATAAGGTATTTTCGCACATCTTGGTATTCTCGATTATACTCATGTTATTGTATGGTCTTTTCCGCAGCAGTATTGTGAATACTCGGACCATACGCGATCCAACAAAGGGTATCGAGCGTGTTCTTCTGTAAAATCGTTAATATACGTGTTTTTGATTACATGTGTTCACGATTTTGGCTTCTGTATAATCGAAAATATATACATGTTTGGATTACATGTGTTTACGGATTTGGATTCTGTAGAGATAAAAATATGCATGTTTTGATTACATGTGCTCACGGTTTTGGTCATGCGTGATATGAAATTGTTTTTATTTCATGCATGTTCTTTTCGGATCTGTTGATTATCTTGGTACTGATGAGAATATATGATAAGCATGAAGGGTTTGACCGACAGTGGTGGTCGCTAGGTTTCCACCATGTAAGACATGGATCCGGAATGGGAAACCGCAAGTATTCATGTTGGACAAGGATACTCCAGGTTGACTAAGATCTTTCCAAATGACTGAAGTGTTCCAAATGACCGTTAGAGAGCGAGATGAGCGTTTCAATAAAAACGCTCGTTCAGAACATCCCGCTACCGAGGTGACGGTATATCTATAAATTTGGATCAGGTTAAGATTGTGTACAGGCTAATGTAAATTGTGCATGCATGTATGACAATTCCCGACTTGATTGTGAAATTGGAAATTGGTTATAATTGGTCCTATGAGAATTGGCTTAATTGTGCAATTGGGAATTTTTGGTTATGAGTAATAAATTGGGAGTAAAATAGAATAAGAATCGGACGTGTTAGACCCTAAGAATTGGACATGAAGTGGAGGATCTCATATATATATATGTATAAGCTTAAGGTAAGCTTATTTCTTCATTTTCTCTTCGCCTTCGTCGACGGTCGTGGGTGTGAGAAATGGTGAATTTGGAGTTGTTTGACGGATTTTCGACGGATTGAAGCTCGAATCAAGTAAGTTTCTATATGTTTATGAGTTAAAATCGTTTCGTTTGATTATTGATTTGAACGAGAAATTGTTTAGAGAATTTGAAAGCATCGACGATAGGGTTTGTGAGAGTTTGATTTGGGTGTTTGATGAAAAATGAGTTAAATGATGTTTTGAGGATAGAAATAAGTTGGGTTTAAGGTTTAAAACTGATTGAGAGTGTTTGAAATGGATTTGGGATGATTTATATCAGAGGATCTGCGAAATTTCTGGGTTTCTGTCGCGATTTTGCGATCGCACACCGCGACGTGCGATGAACACGCCGCGGCGAGCCAACCCAGTGTGCACGTCGCGACGAATTAAAAATATTTTAATTTATGCGCCGCGGCGAGGAGGACAAGGCATACGTCGCAACGAACGTGTGCGTACGTCGCGACGTGGGATGCCCGGTTCGCCGCGGCGATGCCGCGGTGAGGGATGCTTTCCGAAAATGAATTTGAGGTTTTTGAATTTGGAGAATTTTGGGATTTAAATTGGATTGGTTATGGATCAAAGTGGCACTTGAGAAATAGGAATTTCAATCTAGAAGAAATGAAATTAAAGGATTATAAGGTGATTGTTACAAGTAATGAGCTTGAGGATTGATTTTCAAATGAATTGGTTTCTAAATGACTAATTGGAATTTGGAGACTAAGAATATTGAATTGATAAGAATGGAAATTCGGAATGTAATTATATGATTATTGGAATTGAGTGGTAAAGGATTAGTGATTGTGATTCTAATTGAAAGTGTTATGGATTAGTAAGAGAGTGATCAAATTGAGGAATTCGGGAATTTGATTGGGAATGTCATAACATGTATAGTATTTATCGATTTGTTATTGGTTATTGATATTGGCCAAAATGGTAATGTGAATTATTTGAATTGACATAGAGGTTAGATGGATCGACACTCCACGGACGATATTGGGACTTCAGTCAGTAGTTTCGGAAGTGCGGTGAGTAACCTAGTTGGTTTCTCACCTTTATGTGTTTATTAATTGTATGCACTGATGTCATGAGGAGTTACGGATGGATATATATGTGATTGATTTGATTGATTTCGAACCATGGGTGTTCAAATATTGGATCGTGATATGAAGTGCAAATGTGAATAAGTATATGTAAATGCATGAGTAAATTGATTGTAAATGTGTTAATGTAATGAAATGTAAATGCATAGGAATGAAATACGGACTAAAAGTCCAAGACATTGGAAAATGATGGAAATGCAATAATTGGAAATTGAAAGTGACACATGCATTCATGCATAGTAAATGATCGATAAGAGTAGTTGTGACCGTGGTACCAACGTATGCAGAGCCACGTGCTCAATGCACCGTGTCCGAATCATCGGGTCTTCAGGCACATCATGCCCAATGTATATGATGAGCTTTAAGCTCAACGCACAGACCTCGTGTCCAACGATCGATAGAGCCTCGGGCTCACCGCAGGCATATCAAGCCCAACGATTTCGCACCCATTGGCTCAACGTAAATGATCAAAGCACGGTCACAACAACGAAACGAAATTGAAAGTGTCTCATGGGCATTGCATCTCAGTATATGGTGATGAAAATGTAAATTGACCGTGAATGACCGTGAAATGTGAATAAGGAAATTGCATGTGATATTTCGTAAGTGCTACTTGTGTGTTATGTGTATATGATTGTGAATGCATGAGTTGGGTGAACCATCGATGATGGTTTCTCACTGAGTTCGCAAACTCACCCAACATTGCATCTATTTTTCAGGAAGTGAAGAGTACCCCGTTAGACACACGGGAGTATGTCTACCGCTAGCAAGGCAGAGTATCGGGTCGGGATCAGTGTCGTCACATCTGCATTAGAGTAGTGAATTGTTTCAGTGGACCCCTTTTGATTTATGTGTACTTGTATGGTATAACTGAAATTGGTTTATAATTGAAATTGTTTTGTAATTGCAAATGTTTTGTTATAATTGGGCCAAATCATTATTGTTTTCATGACTCAACTATTTTCAGAAGAAAAGAAAATGTCATATCGAAGTTTTAACAAAGTAGTGATCGTTCTAGTACGCCACCATCGCGAGTCACGGGCTCGGATATCACCGCCGATATCGGGTTCGGGTCTCGTCGGGTGTGGGTGCTACTGATTCGATCGATTAATACAAGTCGACCAATGACTAGCATCTCTTCCAATGACTAGAAGTGTTCCAATGATCATTGGTTGGAGGGCTGAGATGAGTTTTGGTAAAACGTTTATTCCAGTCGACTGAAATTAGTTCCAGTCGACTGGCACAAGTCGACCAGTCAACTATCATCTTTCCAATGATCGGCACAAGTCAACCAATGACTATCGACTTTTCCAATGACCGCAAGCCAAAGAAAAGCGCGATTTTCCTACGTTTGTTTATTTGTTATGTGTTATATATTCTGGGTAATGTTACATGTGTTTATTTATATTTTTTGAATATTTATATTCATGTGTAAGTTACTATTCTATACTTCTAATATATATATACTCAAGTATGTTGTAGTATAGGATTAGAAATAGAATAGTACAAACACCCTTACTAATAGGATTAGTAGCTTTCATAATGTACTAAGAACGACCCTCTTCATAATTTTAAGTTTATATGCCTTCCATAAATCTTTACCAATGTTTATCTCTGGATTATCCTTATGTGGGTTTTTGCCAAAGCAAGGCATGTAGGGATCATCTAGGGAAGACATTTGAATAATGGTGCTATTCATAGGTAAAGCATGGTTAAACTTAACTAAGCTATCAAAACGGTTTTGGGCTTAAGGCATAAAATTGGGTTTATACATACATGCAGTACATAAGATGTATTTTAACATAATCCCATCAAGAGTTACATGTGATGTAATTGAAAAGAGTTTTCTACCTAAATAACTAAGGCTTGAGTGTTAAGCCAAAGCTTTCTTATGACTTAGTGAAATATGGATCTTGTTTCTCCCATTCATCAATTGAGGGTTATTCATTTGAGTGGGAGCTAATACCTCATAATATATGAATGTTGACCCTTATTGCATAATTCTTGTAGATTATGGCTACTCCATCCACAAACCTTTCTATGCGATCTATCTTAGAGAAAGAAAAACTTAATGGAACAAATTTCCTAGATTGGTATAGGAACTTGAGAATTGTTCTCAAGCAAGAAAGAAAGCTTTATGTCTTAGAAGAGCCCATCCCTAAGGAACCACCAGCAATTGCACCTAAGGCTCAAAAGGATGCTTACACAAAGCATATCAATGACTCTACAGATGTGTCATGCCTTATGTTAGGCGCCATGATCTCTGACCTTCAGAAGGATTTAGAGGAAATGGAGGCCTATGACATGCTTGCTCAACTGAAATCTATGCTTCAAAAGCAAACACGCCAAGAGAGGTTTAGAACCACCAAGGTATTGAATTCATGCAAGATGACTCCTAGCATACCCGTGAGTGCTCATGTTCTCAAGATGAAGAGTTACATTCATCATCTTGAGAAATTAGGTGCACCTGTTAGTCAAGAATTGGCAACTGATCTTATTCTATCATTTTTTACTGATGAATATGATTAGTTCATTCTTAACTACAACATGCATAATATGGAGAAGTCCATTGATGAATTGCATAGGATGCTGAAAACTGCTGAAGAGAACTTAAAGGGAAAGGTTAAGACCACCAATGAAGTTCTTGTGGTTCAAAAGGGAAAGGTTTTCAAAAGGAAGGGCATAGCAAAGGACAAGGTAAAGTACCCAAGTCCAAGTCCAAGCCCAAGCCTAAAGCTAAGACCAAGGCACCCAAGGAGGGAGTTTGCTTTCACTGCGATGAACCTGGTCATTGGAAAAGGAAATGCAAACTTTCTTTGGAAGATATGAAAGAGAGGTTATTTGTATTTCATTACTTTTTTAGATGACTTCAGTAGATATGGGTATGTCTATTTAATGAAGCACAAATCTGAATCTTTTGAAAAGTTCAAACAGTATAAGAATGAAGTACAAAATCAGCTTGGCAAGACAATTAAAATCCTTCGATCTGATCGAGGAGGTGAATACTTAAGCCAAGAGTTTGATGATTATCTTAAGGATTGTGGAATTGTTTCACAATTAACTCCTCCAGGAACTCCTCAATGGAATGGTGTTTCTGAAAGGAGAAATCGAACACTATTAGATATGGTTCGATCAATGATGAGTCAAACTGATCTTCCAAAATATTTCTGGGGCTATGCTTTAGAAACAGCAGCATTTGTATTGAATCGTATTCCTTCAAAGGCTGTAGAAAAGACACCTTATGAGATATGGACTGGGAAGCATCCCAATTTATCTTTTCTAAAAATTTGGGGTTGTGAGGCTTATGTGAAGCGTCCAATTGTCGACAAGTTGGCACCCAAATCTGAAAAATGTTATTTTGTGGGATATCCTAAGGAAACTAAAGGATATTACTTTTACATCCCAGCAGAGAACAAAGTGTTTGTTGCTCGAAATGGTTTTTTCTCAGAGAAGGAATTTGTTTCAAAGGAAACAGTGGGAGTAAAGTACAACTTGAAGAAATTCAAATTTCACAAAATAACATTGAGCCTGAAAAGGGGATTGAAGCGAGCTTACAAGCTGTTGATAAGCAGTCTTCAACAACACAAGGCCTACATAGATCTGATAGGATTCTTCATGAGCCCGAGAGATATGGATTTCTCGTTACTGATGATGATAATGTGATGCTCATTGATCATAATGAGCCCACAACCTATCAAGAAGCTATGGAAAGTCCAGAATCTGCTAAATGGTTAGAGGCCATGAAAGCAGAGATGCAATCCATGTATGACAATCAAGTTTGGACTTTGATTGATCCGTCTGATGGCTTAAAGACCATTGGATGCAAATGGGTTTTCAAAAAGAAACTCGACATGGATGGAAATGTGCACACTTATAAAGCAAGACTTGTTGCTAAAGGTTATCGACAAGTTCATGGAATTGATTATGATGAGACATTTTCTCCAGTGGTCATGATCAAATCCATTAGAATTTTATTGCCATAATGCATACTATGATTATGAGATATGACAAATGGATTTCAAAACGGCTTTCCTTAATGAAAACTTACTTGAGGATGTATATATGATACTGACTGAGGGTTTTGTCCATCCTAAGAATTCGGAAAGGTGCAAGCTTCAAAGATCCATTTATGGATTGAAGCAAGCATCAAGAAGTTGGAATCTTCGTTTGATGAAGTTGTCAAAGAGTTTGGATTCATCAAGAATGAAGATGAACCTTGTGTTTACAAAAAGGTTAGTGGGAGTGCTATTGTCTTTTTAGCTTTATATGTTGATGACATACTGCTTATTGGAAACAATATTCCAACCTTACAGAGTGTCAAGATTTGGTTAAGGAAACGTTTCTCAATGAAAGACTTAGGTGAGGCTGCCTATGTTTTAGGCATTAAGATCTATAGAGATAGATCAAGAAAGCTTATCGGCCTAAGTCAGAGTACATACATAGATAAGATACTGAAAAGGTTCAGTATGCAAGATTCCAAGAGAGGATTCTTGCCAATGTCACATGGAATCAAGCTTTCTAAGAAGGATTATCCTACTTTAGGTAAAGAGCTTGAGTGCATGAGTAAGATTTCATATGCATCTGCAATTGGATCTATCATGTATGCCATGTTATGTACTCGACCAGATGTCTCATATTATTTGAGCATAACAATTAGATACCAATCTAATTATGGTGAGAGTCACTGGATAGCAGTTAAGAATATCCTTAAGTACTTGAGAAGAACTAAGGATATGTTCCTAGTCTATGGAGGACTTGAAGGAGAGCTCGTTGTAAATGGTTACACTGATGATGGTTTTCAGTCTGACAAAGATGATTTTAGATCGCAATCAGGTTTTGTGTTCCGTTTGAATGGAGGTACAGTGAGCTGGAAAAGTTCAAAGCAAGACACTGTTGCTGATTCTACTGATTCTACAACTGAAGCTGAGTACATTGCTGCCTCGGATGCAGCTAAGGAAGCTGTATGGATCAAGAAGTTCATTACTGAGCTTGGAATTGTTCCTAGCATTGCAAGTCCTATAGACCTTTATTGTGATAATAATGGGGCTATAGCACAGACCAAGGAACCAAACTCACATCATAGATCCAAACACATACTCAGACGTTTCCATCTTATTAGAGAGATCATTGGGAGAGGAGACATGAAGATATGCAAAGTGGGCACAGATGATAACATTGTCGATCCACTTACTAAGCCTCTTCCACAACCTAAACATGAGAGTCATACGAGGTCTATGGGTATTAGATATCTGACCGATTGGGCCTAGTGCAAGTGGGAGATTGTTAGTAATGTGCCCTAGGCCAATGGATATTTGTGATTCATATATTAACATTATGACTTGTTAATAATATATTATGAGGTATTTCTTTATATATGCATGTATTTCGTTTATGTATTGTGATTTACATTCCATGAATAGTATTAGACTTATGTCATCAAGTATGTGACTTGATAGTAAAACCATAAGCGTTATAACACTATTCTAGATCGTCCTCGATCGATCATTATTGGTGGAACAATAATGAATTAAGACTAGTATGTGTTCGATTGATGATCACATTTCTTGATCATGGATATGAGATATCAAATCGAAACATAGATATATGTTAGAGAACATATATTGGACCGACCCACATAAAAATACCACATGGTTTCATGTCATTAGTGATTCTTTATATGGTTTGACTTTAGTCCTTTGACTGAAGTCATCATGGTTCCCTACATGAGGAATTTAGTGTTTTGATATTAGACTAAGTTATTTTTAACCGAATAACAAATAGTCTTATGTTGGACACTAAATGAATCATGCGGAGGATATGAATGACGTAGATGGGATTTGTACCTCTCTTAAATGAGAGAGATATCATTTGGGCCTCTTGACAAGTGTGGTGAAGAAATGCATGGCGTGCTCAAATGAATTGATGAAGAGTCATCAATGTCATTTGTTATAATCATCAACTTGGGGTTCAAGAAACTATGATTAATCAAAGGTTGACATGTACCATGCCTTGTGATTAATCTTGATATCGTGTTACAAAAGGATGAGCCTATAACCATAGTTACTGAGTTAAATCGGATTATCGATCCTCGCTTGATTTGGGTAGTCATAATGTCTTGCTAGAGGCCGCTTATGACTTATGGGCCTTGAAGTGTGATCAAGCCCATTGTCAACATCAAATGAGCCTCTGAGGTCACACACAAAGAGTAATGTGATCCGGCTTATTCTCTTGGGCCTAATTTATTAGGTGTTGAATAAATATATTTAGATATATTTATTGGGCTAGATTGAATTAAGTTGTCGGGCTTTTAATTATATATGATATAATGGGCGAAACTTAATGGGGCCTAAATGGGATTAGGGTTTTCTATAAATAGAAGCTTAGGTCTCATTAGGTTAAGGGAGTAGAAACAAACCCTAGCCGCCATCCGAGAGAAAAATCGCATGCGGCGTTAGGAAAAGAGTTTCAGACGTGCTAGCACACTACTGATCATGACCGGATCGTGCATGCTCGTGTGGATACCGTAGAGGGCATTCGCGTTTTAAAGTGTCTTGGAATCGAAAAGAAGCAACCTATCCACGAAAATAAGGTATTTTCGTACATCTTTGGTATTATCGATTATACTCATGTTGTTGTATGGTCTTTTTCCGCAGTGTATTGTGAATACTCGGACCGTACGCGATCCAACACTAGAATGGGATCCTACTAATCAAACTATTGGTGTAAGTGACGAATGGTGGGAAAAGAAATTGTAGGTAAGCATTTAAGCTTTAGATTTATAATGTTCTAATGTTACTTGATAGTTTAATAACTTAAACAATATTATTATAGGAAAATCCAGAGGCTGCCAAATTTTGAACTAAAGGTTTGAAATATATTGAACAGCTGAATATTTTATTTAATGATATTGCAACTACAGGAGAAGGAGCTTGGGCACCTTTTTCAGGTTTTGCACCAAATGATTCTTATGAGCCATCTAGAGAAAGCCTAATTGATATCGATCTTGATGATAACTTTTTTAAAGACTTTACTATCAATCAAGAAATCGGAAATACTAATAAAAAGATTGGTTCATCAACTCCAACTCTAGGAACTTCTACCAAAAGAAAGAAACATGACACTAGAACAGGGGCAACAAAAAGATTATGTAAACATTTGGACCGTGTATGTGATGTAGTAGAGAGTAGAACTTCAGTAACCTCTATTAAAAGAGATGAATCTAGTTGTAGCATTTCTAACGTGATGGACATCTTACGAAGTATAAATGAAATAGAAAGGGGAGGTACGATATTTATGTTAGCTACCAAATTATTTTTGAAGAAGGAAAATAGAGAGATGTTTGTTGCGCTTAAGGATGTTGATCTTCAAATCGAATAGCTTAAGAAAATGAAATGATTGTGATTTTTGTAATGAATTAGACATGTACTTGGTTACCAATATTGGAATTCGCTACTTGTAATGTGTTGTATTGAATTTCTATTTGGTTAATTCTATTGTAATGAATTAAATTGTACTTTATTATTATTGTGTTATGATTATTGCTATATTACCTTGTCATACAATAATATATATTTTGATATGGATGTCATCTTCTGATAATGATCACGAATATAATGAAGAGATTGAAGAAGAAATTTTGCATATGGCTCAAACTGGAGTAGCACTAACCATAGACTATTATATTAAATATTATATTAAAAAACCATGTAGAACATCTCCTCACACTAGATGGATGTTTGTAACGGAGATGCTTAATGGTCATAGAGATAGATGTCATCAACAATTTAGAATTGAAAAAGATGTCTTTATCAAATTATGTAAATTGTTGAATGAGTTATATGGATTAAAAAAGAGGTACAGAAGTAACAATAGAAGAGGTTGTAGCTATGTTTTTTATCACTTCAAGTTACGGACTTTGCAATATAATGGTTCAAAAAAGATTTCAAGGTTCTGGTTAAACAATTTCTAAATGGTTTGAAATAATATTAAAGGTTGTTTCACGTATATTGATTGATTTCATAAAAACCAAAAGATTCAACTTTTAGAGAAATTCTAAGCAAAATTAAAGATTATAGAAGGTATTGACCTTTTTTTAAAGACTACAATGGAGCAACTGATGAAACACATATACCTGTTGTAGTTCTAAGGTCCAATTAAATAAAATATATTGGGAGATAAAGCATTCCTACGCAAAATGTATGGTTGTATGTGATTTTGATATGTATTTTTGTAACATCCCATTACCGAAGTGACGGGTATATTTGTAAATTGGATCGGGTCAGGTTAAAGTACAGGCAAATGTGAATTCTTCATGCATTATAGTTTCTATAGTCATCGGTAAATGATTATTGATGGCATAAGTATATGAATATGCGTACATGTATGACATTTCTCGATTGAATTGTGGAAATTGGAAATTTGTGTGAAAAGTGTATAAATGAGTTTTGTATATGAATTGGAATGAGAAAAATTGAATTTAGAGAACTGGATTATGAGATTGGAGTGTAGGAATATGCAATTCCTAATTTTGTGAATTTATGAAAATTTTTCTGGAATTTTTAGAGAATCGAGTCCGGACCGGAAAAATGGTATAGTGACTGATAAACCGGATTCCGGGTCCGTGATTGATTGGCAATTGATATGAGGCAAGTTGAATTATGACTTTAGGATTTATTATTAATTGTTATTGCGTATTGGGAGAAATTAGAATCAGAAATTGGATTGAGGTTGTTCGATCTGGACTGGTGGCAATTAATTGCCAAACAAGTCTTAAGGTATTCAGTATATATATATAACTTAAGCCTTTGAAATTTGATGATGCTTGCTTCTGTTCTAGAGAAATTGCTTTGTTCTTCTTCTTCCCTTGCGTGGATTTCTTGTTGATTTGGAAAGGTTTAAAGCTTAAATCAAGTAAGTCTTTGTTTCCTTATGATATAAGTTGTTTAATTTGATCATTGATTGAGTTATGAAATTGTTTAGAGAATTTGAAAGTTTGGATGTTAGGGTTTTGAGAAAATGTTGAGTTTGATTTGGGATTTTGATGAATAATAAGTTTTAGATAGTTTTGAGGTTAGAAATGAGTTCGAGATAGTGTATGAAACTAATTGGGATTTATTTAGAATGGATTTGGATGGAGTTGAATCGAGAAATCTGGAAATTTCGGGTTTCAGATGCGTTTTGATCGCACGCTTGTGCAGTGATGAACACGCCATGGCGAGCCAATCTTCTTCAGCGCCTTGAGGCTTGCAAGACAGTGCGGCGAATGAAATTTCGTCGATCGCCTTGCGCATGTGAGCGATGTTTCTTTATGGCGAGGAGGTTTAGCGACGTCGCAACGTCACGCGCGTCGACGCCGCGACCAGCGCATTTGCCGCCAATGGCGAGGCGAAAGTTACGCCGCTTAACGTGGCGAGAATGGGTACCGCCGCGTGAAAGGATCCGATGCATGGCGAGGAATGCCGATTTTTCCAAAATGAGATTTTTGAGGTTTTAAATTATGGGGATCTAGAATTTGATAGTTTAATTACCTATGGATTAAATTCAATATGGAGATTATGAATTTGGAGGATTAGTTTCTAATGGATTGGCTATAGATCAATTGAATTTCGAGACTAGGAATTTCAATCAGGAGAATGAAATGAAGTGATTTTAAGATGATTGTTCAAGTAATGAATTTGAGATTTGATTTCAATTGAATTGTTTTCTAAGTGATTAATTGGAATTTAGAGATTAAGAATTTGAATTGATAAGATGGAATTTTGATTTTAATTCGATGATTATGGGAATCTAGTGACAATAAATAGTGATTGTGATTTTAATTGGAAGGTGACCGCAGAGAATTGGATATTAGTCTATTGACTTATGGTAATTGGATTTTGCTATGAATTAGAGTGAAAGTGATCGAATTGGGAAAATTTAGGAATGTCATAACATGTACAAGACTCAAGTGTATTTGCTATATTTGCATTTTGAATATTGAAAATTGTGCAATGAGTGATATTCGATTTTTCGATTGTTTTAAAGACACCGATGGAGCAATTCCACGGCAATCTTTGAGACTTCAGTGTGTAGCTCGGAAGTGCGGTGAGTAACCTAGTTGGTTTCTCAACCTATATGTGTTACATTTGTGTACATATGCCATGTGGAGATACGGATGGATATGTGTGACTGTTTTGATTGATTTCGAACCATGGGTGTTCGAAATATTGGATTGAGATATGGAAGTGCAAAATGTGAATAAATGTGCATAAAGGCAATAGTGAATCAAATTGTAAAAGTGTTAGTGAAATAATTGAGATATGTATATGATTGAAATACCGGACTAAAGGTCCGAAGAAATGAGATATGACAGTGAAATGTGAATGACATATGCACTCATGCATAATTAAATGATCAGATAATGATAGTTGTTGACCCGAGATGCCACTGTATATTTGAGGACGCCATGGTAAAACCCAAGAACACACGCCGCAAAGAAACACGCAAACACCTACGGGTGGGGTATGGGGTCCTATTATGTGAAAGGGATTAGTGCATACCCAGCGGGCTCTCCTACCCCTAATGTGAGTGGGCAGTAGTGCATACCTGAGGGCCCTCCTACTTTCCAAAATGTGATTACCGATTTGATCAAGCTCGGTCACAACAATGAAATGAAATCGAAAGTGTCACATGCATCCGCATATGTAAATGATCTAAAGTGAAGCTGTGTGAAAGTGAAATTGAATGCACGTGAATATATGAAAGTGTGAATATGTGATTCAGGTGTGTATATGAATTGTGAATGCATGAGTTGGGTGAACCATCGATGATGGTTTCTCATTGAGTTCGCAAACTCACCCAACATTGCATCTATTTTCAGAATCGAAGAGTACCCGTTAGACTAACGGGAGTATGATCGTGCTAGCAAGGCAGAGTAATGGTCGGGATCGGTGTCGTCACATCTCGCATGAGTACAGTGTTTTGTTTGGTGGGCCCTAGCTTAATAAATGTAAAAGTGTATTGAGATTTTGATTATCGAATTGTGTTGAAATGGCATCGAGCCAGTTGGGTCATGCCTTTACGCTTATGTAATTGATTGAGCAATCGTCGAGTGCTAAATAATAGCGAAAGTGTTTTGTATCTGAAAATGTTTTTGTGATATGTCGGCCCAAAATGTGTTTTGATTTCCGCGTTAAAAGCGTTTTGGAAGAAAAATTTCATAACGAGTTTTAATTGTGATTGATTGCTCTAGCATGCCACCCTCGCGGGTCACGGGCTCGGATGTCACTGTAGATGTCGGGTTCGGGTCTCGCTGGAGTTGGGGTGCTACAATTTTACTTTTGCTTGGGCTGGTTGGGAAGGCATTGCACATGATACTCGAATTTTTATAGAAGCTTTTCATAATGACATATTACACTTCCCTCATCCACCTAGAGTTTTGTGACGGATAACGTTATACATTCTTTTTATTTAGTCTTAATAATTCAATACTTCTTTTTTTAATGTAGGAAAATATTATTTGGTAGATGTAGGATATCCTTACATGCAAGGTTATTTAGGACCATACAAAGTTGAGAGGTATCATCATTCTGATTTTCGACGTGCTGGTCTTCCAAGAGGGAAGAAAGAAATATTCAATCATGCACATTCTTCTTTAAGATGCACAATCGAAAGAACATTTGGCATTTGAAAAAATAGGCGGAAAATTTTACGTCAAATGCCCATATTTCTTTTTCTAAAGCAAGTTAAAATTGTAATTACTTCAATAGGCATTCATAATTTTATAAAGTTAAATGCTCAAAAGGATGAAGAGTTTTCTCTCTATGATAAAGATGATGAATTACTTCCAACAAATGAAGACGTCAATGAAAATAAAGACGTTAAAGAAAATCATTTAGACGAGCTACAAAATAACGAGATGAATGATGTGAGCGAACATATTGCAAATCTTCTTATATTACAATAAAATGCATAATTTATTATGTATTTAATTATTTACTTAACTTGAATATTTATTTTGGGATTATAATATTATTTAGCTTTTTATATGTTTTAATATTTATTTTTATATTAGTTTTATTTCCTACAAGAAAATGAGACATCTCTTTAAATAATTTCCTACAAGATGGAAGCTTAATTTATCAAACAATTGTAAAGTAAATGTAATAGTAGTTGAATTATTTCATTCATTCATGAAAGACCTAATAGTAATTGAATTATTTCAAATCAAATGTAAACATAATATATATTGTGCTTTGCATATTGTGTAATATAGTTTAAACATTATTTATATACATAAATAATTTTTATTACAAAGTAAAGTATAGTTAAAATTCATAAAAGTACTTTTTATTATTATATTACCAAACAGTTTACTGTATGAAGCTCTTTCAAAAAAGCTGTTTTTTAATTGACAGTCAAACAGTCAACTGACTTCTTAAAAAAAAATTCAAAAAAGTGTTACTGACAAAAGCTCTACTGATATAAGTTCATCTAAACAGGCACTAAATAATTTTTAACCTAACAGGTACTAAATAGTTTTTAACTATATTTTGTATATAGCATTTCACAATGGATTGCGAGTTACATCTTGTATATAGCATTTCATTCATTCACAACGAATGAAGACAACTAAACTTAGTCTCATACACTACGTTTGGTTACTGTCTGCGGACGCGAGGACAGAAGACAAGGACATATAAGTTCTGTCCGTGATGGTGTTTGGTTGCCGTCTCTGTCTGGACTCGTTCTGTCTTCAATGGACTTTGGACAAAAAAATTTGTCCAATCCTAAACCATGGTACAGAAAGCTTTGTCCTAAGGACAAGAACAAGCCAAAAGGTGAAATGTCCGAAATACCCTGATTTAAACTCCAAAACGCTTACGTTTTACGCTACGTTTACGAAACATCCAAGTCCATTGCACAGCTCTCCTTCGTTCTTCACCGCGCTTCATCCCTCTCTGTCCTTCTTCGCTGGGCTTCGCAGACGCAGCAGGTAATGGTTTGCAAAAAATTTCATCACTCTCCCCTTGTTTGGTTCCCTCGTCGCTGTCCATTGCGGTTTTTTTAGGTCTCTCCGAAATGCTCTCTCCAATGTCTTCCCCCTCTTTCGTTTTTCTGTCCC
Organism: Erythroxylum novogranatense; assembly: GCA_029891385.1. Taxonomy (NCBI): domain Eukaryota; kingdom Viridiplantae; phylum Streptophyta; class Magnoliopsida; order Malpighiales; family Erythroxylaceae; genus Erythroxylum; species Erythroxylum novogranatense. The sequence goes on from CM057228.1 coordinate 12,442,084, forward strand.
AAACTCTTCTTTCCTTTGATTATTTCTGAATCAACCAAAATCTTCTTTACTCCAACAATGTAAACCCATTCCGACCGTCCATATAAGGAACTCGACTGTCTCTGATGTTTTGATTTACTTTGATGCTTTGTTTGGTTAGGTTTCATCGAGGCATAGTATACGGTTTGATTCTCATTTTGAACCGAAACCAGTCGCATATAAGCATCCTTACCTGGAATTTGTTTTCCCTTCTGTTTCTGCAGTGATGGCTTAAGGGGATTTTGAAAACTTCATTTTCAATGAAATGTTGATTGTTTTCTCCGTTCACTTCTTTAGTTATTGGCATTTGTTCACTGCAATGCTTGTCCGACTGTGACTAATGGGACTGGTTTTCCCTGAATTATTGCAAATCCTAAAATGCCTAAAATGTTGGGGGATTTGTTTTCTATTTACATTTATACGGAATATCATGGACTTGCAATTTTCTTCTCCTCAGGGCTGATTTGGTCGAGGTAACGTTTGCTGTCAATTGGAGGGACAATCTGCTTGGGATTTTTGTCTGGTGAGTTTCCTTTAACTCCATGATTAAATGTGTTAGCTTTCCCCAGAATGGTGTGCATTTGTATATATGTCTGAAGAATTTCTTCCCATGTGCAATGCTGGAATGATAAGAATACCCAGGTTTTATTTCGTTGGTGCATAATTGAGTTTCAGAGGGGAAAATTATGCTCTTTTTGTTGATGTTGTTTTATTCGGATAAGCTAACTACTAGGTTTTAATATTCGTGCTTTATTATGGTTGGAAGGAAAAGGTTTTTACTTCTTTTGTCAATCAATCAACTTAATAAGAATATGGATATATATCCACTTAACCCCCAATGATTCTTTATTTATAAGTTTTTTGGCTAACTGCCTTTATTTATAAGTTGTTACAATATTCTTTAACTAACAACATCTTGTTCATGGATTTAATAATTGAACTAATTCTCAATTCTCTTTTATCTTTAGGCAAGTATATATTTTTCCATTTTAACTTTTCCCCTAATGCATTTCTCTCTATACCTATGCTTCATTAAGTTTCCTCTCAATTTACTTGACAATATATTAACATCCGAACAAACATGAGCTCCCACATGTATGAAGATTGTTAATCATATTGACAATCACTTGTAACCTTCTTGTATACAATAAGGAATCTGTTATTCCAATTACAAAACATTTTAAGCATTCGATTCAAAGAGGCTAACAATCTTTAATGTCCAAGTACTGAAAAGGAGTTTGCTCATGCTTAAAACCTATTATGAAGGAAATGATTCATATGATTCATAACCACTTTTTACCATTTATATATGTACTATGAATCTACAGTTATTGGTTTTTACTTAATCCTTCTATGTTGAAGTAGTGTAGTAGTCTACTGTGAATTACAAAACATTTCCTTCATCAACTATATATCTTACTTGCACTTGAGTCAACTAATCAATGAGCTGAAATTCCCAATTCAGGTCTGCATTTGTTGCATTATTTCGCAACAATCTTCTTCCATTGGAGAACTTGAAATTTGAGGACTTCGTATCAAAGTGGCAAGTCCTTCTTTAGCTAACCTTCATATTCAAATCTTCTTTGTGTTTGTTGTGTATACATAGCTGAATGTGGTAAGTGCTTAGATTTGCAATTGTATTGAAGTGTAATGAGAATGTATACAATAAATAGAATGGATACGTAGCTGAATGTATACATAGCTGAATGTATACAGTAAATTGCACACAAAACATACCAGTTGAGAAGTTTATATTTTCAGTTTCTTGTTCTTTTTTGCAATGATGGTAGTTAAAATCCAAGCCCCCACTTCCCAACCTATGACTAACCAAATGCATAAACGTCCGCAAAACTTAAAAAAATTCGCTTTGCTGAAACCAAAAATCATCCAACCTACACGAAGAATACATAGCGAGCATGAATGTGTTGATGATATGTATGAGTAGTTAAGCTCTAGTGATCTGAAAATTATATGATTTTACACAAGATTAGAAGATCGTGATTTGTGAACAAAAATTTAAGACAAAGGAGAAGCTTTTAGAAGATATTATGGGCCCACAATTGCATCAGAAATTATAAGGTCATTAGGCTTTAAGGATTGTAGCTAGGAAGGGTACTAATTATCCAAAATTAGTTAACAAACTCTCTCTAATTTATTTCTTTGATTCTCCAGTCTGTAACGAGTGGCTAGAGTTCGATTTTGCTTCATTCATCTTGCTGTGTATTTGGACCCTTCTACATTAATGATGGGTGTCGAATCCACCAAAAATAAATCCCAAACACCAAACGAAAATAAATTGCGCACAGTGGTAAATGGGGTCGATCCACAGAGAATGGAACAATTGATTTTATTCAAATGCCAAAGAACGAATGAAATTAAATAAAAAGGGTTTTGAAGTTTTTAACTAAAACTACTAATTGAAATAACAACCGATAAAAGATTAACGCAAATTAATAAAACAATAACCAACAAAGAACGCAAATAAAATTGATAAACTTAATAAACAGCGACTTAGCCAGAAATTCCTAATTATGCTTAGACCACGATCATCGACTCAAATATTTTCTTTGGTTTAATAATAGGTTAGCTATGGTTACCAACTACCTCTGGCTCCCTCGTTTCTTCTTAATTTTAGAATAGTCGCGAAACTCCTTTGACTATTCCCTAATTAACTAATAACCCTTCGAGACTCTCTCCGAGATTCAATTAATTAACAAACATTAAATTCTAAAGAAACACTAACCCTAATCGACTACACGACCGACTCATGCTTCATCTAGTTAGATCGCAAGTTCCTCCACACAAAATCGACAATACTATGCCTAGTGCCAATTGCCACAGACACCAATCACCTAGTTAGACTCCACCAAGTAAATCGGTTGGCTATATGTAAATCAACTAACTCTACAATCAGCCTCAATCGCAGAATCAATTAATAAACAATGACGATAAATCGAAGCGAAGCGAATATTATAACCAAATAATCAGAACAATAGTCTCACGAGTCAAAGCATAATAATTGGAATTCCCCGACTAAAACAGATTAGCTACTCATAACGAAATTAAATCTAACAAAGTTCTTAATCAACATAGTATAAATAACAAAGGGAAGAAGAAAAACTAGAAACAAAGTTCTAGATATTGATCCACGATGATCCTTGCGTCCTCCACTGTTGCTTCATAAATCTCAAAACCAAAAGAAGATTCCTTCCTTGGCTGCGTGCATAATCCTCTCCTGCCGCTGCCAGCCTTCACTGTGCGTCAGACTTGCTGCGTCAGTTTCCTCTCTTTTTTTTTCAGCCGCCACCTCCCTTGTGCCCTCTTAAAAACCTCCTTCTTATTCTCTTTGTTTTCTTTTTCCTTGCCCTCCACGTGTATTGACGCCAGACCTCTTGTGCGTGCGTGACCTTCCTTCTGCTCACGTCGTGCTTCCCAATCGATCCACCTTGTGAGTTTCCTTGTATACCTGCGTTTTTTCTTCTATTTCCTCCTCTTGTCTTTGCGTCGTTTTCGCTCACGCCCCCAAGCCCACGTGAATTGTTTTCTCCCAGCCGCAGCCCACTTTTTCTTTTACTCTTGTTCTTTGTTTTTCTCTTTATTCCACGTCATTGTAGTTGTGATTAGACAATTTAAGTTGCTACTCCTTAAAACCCTTATCGTTGCTCCACTCTTTTGCTTGTCCTCTCATCTGCGTATTGCCCAAAACGACGACGCTCCTCTCCGCTTTAATTTCGATTTCTCCTCTTAATTTCTCACATTATGCAAAATTATAATTTCTGCAAGGAAATAGTAAATCAAATTAAGTCCTAATAATTGCATCAACAAGATAAATAAAAGGAATAATTAAAATATAAAATTGAACAAATATGCACTTATCAATTAACTAAACAATTAACATTAAATTCTATTAATAACTACATCATTCTTGGAAGCTAATTAGAGAATTATCTCAATACATTTAGCATATGATCCTACCATACTTATCATTTTGCTCCAATCTATGAGTCACTTGAAAAAACCTTGTCATAATAATAATCATAATTATAAGAAGATAAATAATAGTCATAATTACAATAATAATAAGAAAAGCTCAAATTAATATATAGTAATTCATAATAGAAGTAATGACAAAATTTAATAATAGTAATAATTATTAATTCACGTTTTATTACAAAATTTATACTAAATCTTAGTAATAGTAACAACAATAATTAATTATAATTATAATAACATGTTTAATTTTCTTTAACAAATATCATACTAAAACAAATACTTGTCATAGTAGGTAATAATAATAATAATAATAAGCGTAATAATAATAATATAGAACCATATTAATAATAGGTCATAATAATATTTATTATAATAATAATAATAATAATAATAATAATAATAATAATAATAATAATATTATTATTATTACAACGTAAATACATTAATAATAATAGCAATAATCAAAATAATATTAATAATGTTTCCAAAATTAATTTAGTAATAATAATATTATTATTATTATTAAAATTTATAATAATAATAATATTTGTATTATTTAGGAACAAATAATAATAATAATAATAATAATAATAATAATAATAATAAAATAATAATAATAATAATAATAATAATAACATAATAATGATAATTGTCATAATAGTAATAATAATAATAATTCTTATAGTAATGTTAATGATATTAATACGTTATTATACTAATTATAATAATAGGAATAATCAAAATAAATTTCATAATATAAACAAAATTATTAATAGTATAAAAGTTAATATCATAATAATAATATATTATTTATAATTATAATATTAATTATAATTATAATTAATATTATCATAATAATATTAATAATATAATCATAACAACAGTAAAAATAATATTATTAACAATATTAATAATCAAACTAATACTAAAAAATACATTTATTAACATCTACAACTCTTATTACACTACTGAGGTATTTACATCATTATCACATCTTCTTTTTGAAGACAATGAACTAAACACATTTTTGTCGCTCGTGACGGCGACAATTATTTCGCTCGTCCATCGCAATCAAACATCTTCATGTCTTCATTAACGTGCCCCGTCCCGCCTTATTTCATCTCGTCCCTGTTTTTGACGTTTGAAGACAAGAACCAAACGCAGCGATAGTCTGGAGGATCTCTACTGTTTACTGGGCTGTGGGTGATCTAGTTCATGTTTTGAACGTACTGTGTCTCCTTTTCCTGAACTTCGGGGTGCTTTATTGTTGATGTCGTACAGGTCAGTTTGTGACTTGCAGGAAATTGGGTTTATGCTTGATGCGAGTGCGCCTTGCCATTTTCAGGTAATGTGTGTATCGCATTTCCTTTTCACAACTATGCAAGAGAAAAGTAAACAATACTAATGTAAGAAGCGTGTATTTAGCATTAATTTATTCAAAAGTGTCGCAGTACGAGTACGGGAAAATGCACTGTAGATGCCTTTGGCGTGTATTTGGCATCATACCTTTTTCTTTAATAATGTAAGAAGCGTAAATTTAAGCTTAACCAATTTGAATATTAATATTTTAGAATATTTAAAATTAGTTATGTTGTTTGTAAAATATTTAAATAAAAATTAAATAAAAAATTTAAATTAAATTTAAATTGTCATTCATTATATTTCAAGTTAACAATTACGTACTATAAATTTATCATTTTATTAGACATGAATTTTGTTGTATTATGGATAAGTATAGAAAAACAAAACTTATTGATTTGATTAAATTTAAATTAGTCTTAATATTATTCTCTGCCTAATTTTTAAACTTAAAAACCTAATTACCATAAATTCTAAAATTAATTAACCTCTATCATCATCCTCAACTAGAGGTAGGGGATTTGTAATGACAAATATGGCAATTTAGCTTCAGCTTTGAGTTTGTCAGCAGCTTCTCCAATTGAATAACGTTCACCATAATCCGCTCTGTTAACATAAAAGAAACGAGTAAACAGATATTATAACAAGTAAACAGGTATGACACCTCCCATACTTGTCCCGATACTTGACAGGTGTTTTTACTAACCCCTTATACCCACCTCACAAATAAAAATTTGTTCCTTATATTCGCTCTCGTTTGGATAATTTTATCGAGTACCTATCAAATTCGAGCACAATTGTCATCCCTACAAGCAAGGACCACCTACAGGTAACCTTAGCACGCTTAACAAAGGCATTTCTAGAGCAACTAACTATATCAAAATTGTATGAATAGTTAAATACTAATAATTCTTTGCTAGTCTTGCAACTCTCGGCAGCATACACTGGCTATTCCTAAATGGTGATGATGTGCCATCTCGCGACTAGGAAAAAGAAGGATTCATCGGCAAAAGTAACGACGGGCAAAGAAAGAACGACGACGACATCGAAGGAAAAGGACAACAGCTAGTTTGCGAGTGCTTTTTTAATATAAATATAAAAAAATTCCAAAAATAATGCTCTATGGAAAACTTGAACCTAGGCTACGAGATACAGCGACCTTCAGGTAGAAACGACGACTGAAATTCATAAAGCATGGCAGAAGTAGCAACTGCTTAACGACCGGAACCGACCTAGCTTGTGGAGAAATGGGAACTTGTTGGACAACTTTGGAATTTCATGGTCTCTTGGGATCAGTACGGAGCTTCTCATTTCATCAGCTTTTATCTCGGCACTTCTTAACTTGTTCAATATCTTGTCCATGGACGATGATCTCTTTTTTTCAAGTTTCATCTGAACCAAGCAACTCTTTAAGTTAGGGTCCATGAACATTATGGTATTCCTTCAGGATGGTCTCGGAGGTACAGATATCAACAAAGTGAGCGTTTCAAGGCGATACGACAAAAAAGAGAATTCCTTTCATGATAATGATCTGCTAATAATGAAATATAAGCTTTTCTTATTGGAGTCTTTTATGAATCAAATCGACCTAACTGCATGAATTTTACCAACCTCGAGTTTTCTTACTGCTGCCTCTGCTTTCGCTTTCTGCAAGTTCTCCCATGCGGTGATCTTGGCCTCCTCTCTTTTTAACCTGCATTGAAACTCGCAATACAAAAATGGTTGGACTGCAATGCCTTTCTATCAACGGTAGACTTCCTCAACTTTTGAGCCACAAGGCTTGTCTACTGGTATTGTCTTTATCAAGTAGAAATGTGGAAGAATGAGGCTAAAATTTGTTAAAGCAGATCTTGAGTTCAACTTCTGAGGCTTGTTTATGTAGGGAAACCCATTTATTTGATGGGAATTAGGCATCGAAAAGTTATGAGAAGGCTTTCCAAAATGAAATGCATAAATTAAAAACATACTTAGAGAAGTCTGATGCTGCATCTGAAATATCCCAAGATGACTTCCAGGCTTCTCCCCGATTTTGATTGTAGTCCTTTACACCTCCTGATCCTTTCCAGCTTACGCAAGAACCATGCCTTTTTGACTTGGACCATCTAATCATGGTGGATCGTTTGTCGATCCTCACTTCCCTTACTTCCACTTTGGCAGCATGTTCCTTCTCAGACTCCACTTCTGGAGGGATGGAGGGAGGATATGACCTCCTTGCAAATGAGTGATTGCTGCCTTCAGGACTCATCTGCGTTGCCATGTCCCTTCTTGATACGTCATGAGTTACTGCATTTTCTGCATCAAATCTCTCATCTGCAAATTGATTCAACGGGGTTAACAGTTGGGTCAGAAAATAATTATGTAAAACTAGAATCAGGAAATAGTTTGCAAAACCGGAATCTTAAAACAGAAACAGAACAACTTGAGTACAGGGGAAAAGAAGTGAAAATGTGGTAAAGAAGCATCGTAATCAGATTTGGAATAACTTTGACATCGCTCAGCTCCAAAACGAAGTCTGAAACTATTAACAAAGAGAAGAATGAGAATGTTTTATTAATGCAATTCTTCCAAGGCAAACCACAACAACATATGGTTAGTTACCATTTCGCTCACCATTTACATAGGAACAAATTGGAAAAATAAATTTCAACAGAAGGCATACCTTGAGAACTAGGCAGCGAACACTCGCTTACCACATCTGATGACCAACCAGGCAGACTAACCACAGTAGCAGGCCTACTGTTACCAACTCCTTCATAATGAATAGCAACTCCTTTTGGCATTAAAACACCCGTCGAGAACGGAGAAGTTGTCACAAGACTCTTCACAGACCCGCCATCAGGAACCTGCAAAGAAGGCGAGTAATTCGAGTAGTGTCCAATTCCTGGAGGCACAATGGGGCCACTTTTTGATTTGGGACGTCTTTGTGGCCGAGACTTGGTGTTCTTTGCAACATCACACCCCGAAACAGGGCTGCAAATCCACCTCTCAGCATCATCCCACTTGGATGGAAACGCTTTGCCACTATAAAAAGGTCTCAGTGCATTCATATGCCTCCTTTCCGCGCCTGATGGACGTGGTACTCTCTCGGAGCTCCATCCTTTGTCCTGATAATTTGCTAGTCCAGGGCTTGGAAACGTGCCTAAACTCTGAGACGAAACTAGATGCTGCTTCATTCCTCTTTTAAGTTACAATACTAATCCTGAAGTGGTATTTTGCGGGTTTGATTATAAAGTTGGGTAATAAGTCAGACTATATGAACGTTGTAGCGTCTAGCTTGCAAATAAATCTCTCGCTCGCCCCCTTGTTTTGCCACTCCCAGGTTCGCGTTCAGTGTATGTATCGGATACTGCCGTAGATTTCTCAGACTTACCAGATGGATACAGTTGAAAGGGGACAAAAGGTTGTGTCAGGAGAGAAAAATTCCAATTTTCAAGAACTGCCAATAAATGACTGTGGACGATGCTTTCGGCAATCAGGAGGATATAGACGAAATATGCATTAATGATGACTTTGATGGGTTGATCAGATAGATGGTTACAAAATTTTGTATAGGTCAAATCTCTTTGGAGAACGGACAAACTGCACAACTGGTAATTGACCCGTCTCTTGATGTTACAGGGACGACGTCAAATGAAGATAATGATACTTCTTAGGGTAAAGTTTATTCACGGACATGGAAATTTCACCTTTTCAATGGACAGTTTAGTTCGAAATTCAATATCTTCACCCGTGTCTTATCAAACCGGACTTGACCTGTTAATTCCCAATTGGTGCGAATCTGGGCTCAATTGTCATCCTTAAGCTTTATGCCTCAAATACAAGTTGGATCTAAAAATTGCATGTCTGCTCCACCTGCCATTCAAAATTATGGCTAATGCTTAAGAAGGAGGACAATTATTGCACGTGTTTTGTCTGATGGTAGCACACTGACCTTTTTAAGTTATCGAGCAGAGCAGTTGTCGTTGTATTCGTACAGGTCCACAACTATTCAGAAATTCACTTGCGCTTTCCCTTCCCTCTTCAGGACTTCGTCATTGTTACGATAACATATCCTCTGTTTTCAAATCAAAGTAAATTTTAAAGCCTTTTTTTGGTCAAGCCTAACCTAACATTTACCGCTACATAATCTACTGTTTAACTACTTCAACCATTGAAATTTTTATTATTTTTGTATAATTTAATTTCTCTTAAATTTTGTATTGATCCATAACCTAACTTACTAAATATGGTAAGTCAATTCATAAAATTAATTCAAATTATTTTTAATTTTATAATCATTTAAACCGTATATTTTTAAAATAATTATTCAAAGAAGAAGGATTCTCTCTCAGTAACAACACTATTGACACGTGATAGTAAATATAACACGTGTATTAAGCTTTAGTTTTAAAAGAAAAGGTCATTATTTGGGATGGCAGATATGATTGAAGTTTCGTTGAGATGTAAAATTTGAAGATGTCCAGAAGTACAAAATTTATCTCTATCCGGTAAAGAAACTATTTTCAATAGATCAATACGAACAAATGGAAAAAAAAAAAAAAAAAGGAAAAGTTTTGATAATTGTTTGTAAGAAAAGTCAAAACTAAAATGAAAATATCAAAAATATATAAATAATTAAATAAAATAGAAATAGATAATAATAAAATATACACATTAAAATAATAAAGTAATAATTAAAACAACAATAAAATAAAACAAATGGTAATAATAATAACGAGAATAATAGTAGAATGTAAATATAATTGAATACTTACAAATAAAAATATAAAAATAGTGTAATAAAGATAGAACAAGGTAAAGAATAAAAATATAAAAATATAATATAATATAAATAAAGAATAATAAATATATATGTCAAAATAAAAATATTAATAATAATGAAATATATATTTTTGTTATATATAATAGACATAGAGGAGGAGGAGGATAATGATAATAAATAAATAAAAATATGAACAATGTCAATATAAAAATAAGTAATAAAAAATATTACAATAATTATAGAATAAGGTAAATACTAAAATAAAAATAAAATAAGTAAATAAATACACAAATAAGAATGAAGACAAATAAATATATAAAACAAAAAGTCATTGAAAAGAATGATTAGATTGGGTAAATTAATGTTTAAGCTGTATAACTATGAAAGAAGTATTACATATTTAAGTGTTCAAGCTAAATACACGACAAAACACTTGAAGAAAAATATTTAAAAGACTTATGATAAAAAGAAATATCATTTTATGTGAGATTCTTTACATGTACCCTAGTACATCAAAGTTTTCTATTGAGGGTCAAATTTTTTATAAGTTCCAGTATAACCATATCATTCATGATTACTTCCCTTCAATTCTTTTTAAGCCTTTCTCATTTTATCTTACTATTTAATAAGTACAATCTTCTCACATTTTCTTATTAGAGTGTCAGCATGTCTACTCTTAACATGTCTGAATTACCTAAATATTATATCTTTTAATTTTCCATCAATATAGGTCACATTTAATTTATCTCTTACTATTACATTTCTCACTTTAACTTTTTTAGTAAGGCTGCACATCCAACAGAAAATTCTCATCCACTATTAACTTATGATTATGCACCTATTTGATTGGTCAACACTCCGTTCTATAAAGCATGGTTGAGCTAATCGCTAAACAATAGAATTTATCTTTGAGCTTGAGTATTATCTTTTTGTCACACGATCTAACATAGTGAACTTTGTTTTTATCGATATCTCTATTACTTTGGAGGATAAATCTTACTTAAAATACTCTTTTTGTGTTATAACTTCTTAATCAATCTTTACATCTAAATTGAAAGCTACCATATGGCCAGAAAAGTTACATTTTAAGTATTCAATCATAATCCTGCTTAATTTAAAGTCCTTTGGCTCTAGCATACACCTCTAAAGTTCTAACTTAGCATTTACACTATCTTTTGTCTCATCTAATAAAACAATGTAATTAGCAAATAACATACATCAAGACACATTCCCTTTGAATATTTTTAGTAAACTTATCCATTACTACTACAAAAAAAAAGGTTCAACGAGGCATTAATGTAGTTCGATATCGATAGAGAAATGATCAATTCATAATATTCATTCAAAGGAAACATGTGCACCAGAATTATGTATAAATTGATTCATTATTATGAAGGCTCATTATAATCTTGAAAACAATAAAGTATACAATATAAATGGGCGAGACAATAATTAAAGCCAACTTGGGTAACATTTATGCGATACACACATCTAAAGCACCGTTTATAGACATATGCATGAATCGTGACACGTCTAGTATCTGAAACTCTAATCATTGACATTCACATAAAAGATAGCTACATCAGAACTATCTCATAACAAAGACCTAACTAGTCATTTTAATGCCACGTCAAAACTATCTCATAACGAAGACCTAACTAGTCATTTTAATCCCACATACTAGGGTATCATGTACAAAGATGGTAAATTAGTTCCTTCAAATAAAATTCGAATAAAGTCTACACCAAAGACAACCACAAGTGATTTTTGCAAAGGAGATCAATTTGAAGAAGTGAAATGACAAGAAAAGACATCAAGCACTCTATATGAAGAGGAATTTCAAAACGAGGAAGGACTTCCAGAGCTTCTTTTTCCTCTCTTTTTTTCTCCAAGTTCTCCTTAGTTATTACTCTTCTTAGTGCTTGATGTCCTTTCTTCCTCTAATCAAACTCCAACAAACTTTTGAAGCCCCTAATCAAAACCTACCTTCAAAATCCTTCAACACCTACAATTTGACCAACATTTTAGACACAGAAAAATTTAGAACCTACACTTTCCAACCTAAACCAAGAAATCACAGTTTATAATACTTCTTTTTCTTGCTTTATTATGGTTGGTTGATTAATTATATATATGTATATAGATATTGGTCGGGTCGGCCGTGTCGGGCCCGGATCCAGTCGAAACGACCCGTGGGCCGATCGGTCCACTCTTCAGAAGATCAGTTTTATGCCTAGGCCCATGCCCTCCTTGACCCATCCGTAGAAGGAAGTCTCCCATGCAAAAACGTAAAGACCGAAACCTAACTGCAAAACCATATATAAGGTATAATTTTCCCATAGTTGAGGTACGAAATCATAACCTAGTTTTTTTCTCTGCAGTGATCAACCTTACCTTCACAAAAAAGACTTACTTGAGCATCGGAGGGGCTAATCGGGACACAACCTCCGACGAGCCTTCTTTGTTTTGCAGGTATCGTTGTGTCAGACTCATCACTAAAGCAACAGATCGATGATGGGCGAGCGCACATTCACCAAAATCCACGAACCAATTGGCGCCACCGTGGGGCCCGACTTCCGCACCACGTCCAGAAACACACAGATCAGTCAGGCGGCGGTGATGAACCCTGATATAGCCGCTGTTGCGGCTTTAGCGATCAACGCGTGGGTTTGCGACCACTGCAACTCGCTGCCGCACCACATGTTTCCCGCGGAATCCTCGGATCCTAACGATCAACCACAACCTCGGGATTTGGAACAAGAAGAGCAGAGTGTCGTTTTAGAGGATAACGCACTCAATATGCACCGAATCTCCAGACCGATCGGATCACGAGATCTGTTCACTTTGGCACACCTCCTCACCAGAAGCAGATTGAGAAGCTACGATCTATTGATCCGCCAGATTTTGCAATCTCGGACAACTAAGACGGCATCCATCTGCGCAAGGCTGCGATGCACCAAAGATGACGACCGATCGCCACGGGCATCAAAACCTAGAAAAATCGTGGACGATCGGATTAACGCAAGTTATGAGCTTCCGTCCGGATCGTCCGACATCACAATCTGACTCTCCCTTCACTCCGGAAATTTTGGA